>JBBDGP010002948.1:55000-1430000 GCA_037952835.1 Lithobates septentrionalis | reverse complement strand
TTCCCGTCTACTGTGAAATCTCTGACACAGAGGGGTTAAATCAGTCACACGTGGCTGGGTGTGTAGTGTTTGAGTGGTGGGGTGACACATAGGGGGTGTGTGACTATGTGGTCTGCTGAGTAACACTTTTCTCTATGTAAGGCTGCAAGGGGGATCTGACTCAGCTTGTATGTGTGGGCTATGAGAACATGTCATCAACTCCGCAGACAGACTGCCATGTCTTCTGTGTACAGCACTACGGACAACGTGTATAGAACTACACCCTGACTCATGGCCCCCTTCTGTCTGTATCATCCTGCAGGAGGAGGACAGACTCTTAGCCCCCTTCTGTCTACATCACCCTGCAGGAGGAGGACAGACTCATAGCTCCCTTCTGTCTGTATCACCCTGCAGGAGGAGGACAGACTCGTAGCCCCCTTCTGTCTACATCACCCTGCAGGAGGAGGACAGACTCATAGCTCCCTTCTGTCTGTATCACCCTGCAGGAGGAGGACAGACTCGTAGCTCCCTTCTGTCTGTATCACCCTGCAGGAGGAGGACAGACTCATAGCCCCCTTCAGTCTGTATCACCCTGCAGGAGGAGGACAGACTCGTAGCCCCCTTCTGTCTGTATCACCCTGCAGGAGGAGGACAGACTCATAGCTCCTTCTGTCTGTATCACCCTGCAGGAGGAGGACAGACTCATAGCTCCTTCTGTCTGTATCACCCTGCAGGAGGAGGACAGACTCGTAGCTCCCTTCTGTCTGTATCACCCTGCAGGAGGAGGACAGACTCGTAGCTCCCTTCTGTCTGTATCACCCTGCAGGAGGAGGACAGACTCGTAGCCCCCTTCTGTCTGTATCACCCTGCAGGAGGAGGACAGACTCATAGCCCCCTTCAGTCTGTATCACCCTGCAGGAGGAGGACAGACTCGTAGCTCCCTTCTGTCTGTATCACCCTGCAGGAGGAGGACAGACTCATAGCTCCTTCTGTCTGTATCACCCTGCAGGAGGAGGACAGACTCATAGCCCCCTTCTGTCTGTATCACCCTGCAGGAGGAGGACAGACTCATAGCTCCTTCTGTCTGTATCACCCTGCAGGAGGAGGACAGACTCGTAGCCCCCTTCTGTCTGTATCACCCTGCAGGAGGAGGACAGACTCATAGCCCACTTCAGTCTGTATCACCCTGCAGGAGGAGGACAGACTCGTAGCTCCCTTCTGTCTGTATCACCCTGCAGGAGGAGGACAGACTCATAGCTCCTTCTGTCTGTATCACCCTGCAGGAGGAGGACAGACTCATAGCCCCCTTCTGTCTGTATCACCCTGCAGGAGGAGGACAGACTCGTAGCTCCTTCTGTCTGTATCACCCTGCAGGAGGAGGACAGACTCATAGCCCCCTTCTGTCTGTATCACCCTGCAGGAGGAGGACAGACTCATAGCCCCCTTCTGTCTGTATCACCCTGCAGGAGGAGGACAGACTCATAGCTCCCTTCTGTCTGTATCATCCTGCAGGAGGAGGACAGACTCGTAGCCCCCTTCTGTCTGTATCACCCTGCAGGAGGAGGACAGACTTATAGCTCCCTTCTGTCTGTCTCCCTATGGGAGGGGACGGAAAGACCTACAGCTCCCTTCTCTTTTCCTGAAAGTTTTTTTTTTTATTATTATTATTTTTAACCTACTCAGCTTTGCGGCTCTTTTAGATGATCCTTTGCACACAGTCTAAAGTAAAAAAACAAAAGGGGAAAAGAAATCATAAGCACATGTGCTCTATAAAAAAAAATAACGCTTTTCTGTTTCACCCAAAAAAATGTGTTTAGTTCTGGTGGTGCCCTCTAGTGGCTTTTTTTTCCAATTTTTATTTGTAGGCATTACATGGTAGCTACAAGAATACATTTTGCCTCTAAACCAGCCTTATAACCCCCCAAAGGAACCCCTAAAATTGGCAGGTTTTGGGGGACCCTTGTGAAAACCAATTAACTGGGGAAAAATGGCCATTACATTGATGGTCAGTAGGCAGAATGCAACCCATACAGTGGTGGTCAGAATTAAGCCACTTTTAAAGAATGCTAAGAAGTTCGTTGGTATAATGCTGCGGGCTTTTCCAAGTGGTGTTGGTCCTGGAACTATGCAAGCACCATCAAACAGAAGGTCCATCAGCCACAGCTCACGGAATCCCTAGCAAGCTCTGGAGGAACCTTGGTTGAGAATGGCTGCTCTAAACTGTTGTGTGTTGTGGTGTGTTTGTTTTTTTTATTACCTTGCATATTTTCTAATTCCATTCTTTGTCTTGTGTCTTGCAGACTCGCTGTGTGATTTGAGGACATCATGCTTCCCCTCCTTACTCTACATCTGTGAGAATTTGTGAATTGAAACGGTACTTTTTACCTCCATAAAGGTGTATGCAGTGGAAGTGAAGTTTGACTTGCGGCACCTCCAAATGCTTCCCCTTAGATTGCTCATGTCATTAAAAAAACCCAAAGCAGACGTTTCCGTGATCACAACTGCAACACCGGCTGGTTGGTGATATAAGATTCTGCCTGGAGCTTTGCTCAGGCCACAGAGCTGGCCATCCCAGGAACATCTGATCCAAGCATGTGTTTTCTGTGGGCTAAAGCAGATCTTGCATGGAAATAAAAAGTCTGGTTCTTTTTGTTCCCTCCCATGGCAAAGAAATGACCATTAGAATTTATACCCTCGCTTCCACTGGCTTCCTGTAGCTGAGGGTGGCGTCGCCACAGGATCCAGATAAATCTAAGGAGCCAAACTGTAGATATCAAGTAGATCCTTCAGCTTTGTGCAGGAGTTGGGGTTCCTCAGCTTTCCCAGGGTCGGAGAAGAAGGCCCATTGGAGTTGCCCTCATCCAGATGAGTTTACCATAAAACATGGTGTAGATTTTATTTTATTTTTATTTCTTTTTTTTTTTTTTTTTTTTTTTTCCATTTCTGATTGGGGGCTACAAAAAGTAGACTTCACATTTTCATGCAAAGTCTGCTTTGAGGAGTGCATATTGGACTGCTTATGCCAAATTCCAGTTCCACTTATAGACGAGCCTGTTCTTTTGGAAATGACGTGTATATGATCTGTCGTGCACAATAAGGCACTTTGTATGTTTTGGTTTATGTTAATAGGGCTTTGTCATATTCTGAGTGCTGTTGTTTGCATGCAAATACTGACATTTCTCCAGCTGACACGTAAAGTAGAATTCCAGCTTTGCTATGACTATCGTTTGTCGCGCAACGCTGGACCAAAATTAACTATTTCCTTTTACTGGACAATGCAGCCGCTGTGTGCACTGTAACACACTGTAGTAGCATTAGTAGCTGCATGCAGTAAGCAGCGCTGTGTTCTCGCAGCAGTATGGGCGATTTCCTGTCTGCTGCCAGAACAAAATCAAGTGGACCTGAATGCGTCTTGGCCATTCGGGGGAGTCCTCTTTATTTATTATTATTATTTTTTTCTTTTTTTTTTTTTCTTTTTTTATCAGTGAATAGAAAGCTTCCTCTAATTGGTGGAGGTGCAGCAGCTGGTGGGTGACGTCACAATTTGCACTGCAGCCAATCAGGGGAATTCTTGTATTCACTGATAAAAATACAAGGCGTCTCTTGAAGATGCAATCAGTCCACTCGATTTGTTTCCAGCAGCAGACTAGACGTGGTCTTTAGTGCTGCTGGACCACAGCCGACGCTTACTGTATGCAACTAATGCTAATACAGTTGCAGTACATGCAGCAGACGCAGAGTCATGCAAAGGGAAATGGTTTGTTTGGGCCTGGCTTTTTTTATTTTTTTAAATATAAATAATAAACAGGTCATACTTACCTGCTTTGTGTAGTGGTTTTGCACAGAGCAGCCCCAATTCTCCTCTTGGGTCCTCCACCAGTATTCCTGGCTCCTCTCCCCCCAGACCCCCACCCATGCCCTTTTTCCAGAGCCCCCATTAGCAAGAGGCTTGCTATGGGGGCCCTGGCGTGTGCTCGCTTCCAATCCTTGCTTTGTGTCCATAAGACACATATGTCACAGCCAATGAGGAGAGGGGGTCCTGGGACAGCCAAGGCTCCTGTGCACAGCACTAGATTGAGAGGGGGCTCAGGCGAGTATTTGGGGGGGGGGGGGGGCAGTACCCAGAATGTTTTCTATCTTCATGCAAGTAAAGGCTGAAGGATTTTTGACCTTCGTGCATTCTAACTACTTTGGTTCCTGCCAAAGGATAGCATAAGCTCTCCTCTCTAGCAGCCTGTTTTTCCCTTTCTATCCTTCATACCAGCACTACAGCCTTGGGAAGCCTCTTCATTTTTTTTAACACTTCTAGAAGGGTCAGATGCCTGTGTCCAATGCGCTGGAACTTTTCCTCTTACCCTTTATGTCGCTGCTGAATCCTGCAAGGTCCTGAAGGGTCACTTGGGGGGACAGTAAGTGAAGAGAAAGCCCCGGGTGGCCGGAAAGAGGAGACAGAGGTTCTAAAAAAAAAAAAAAAAAGTTTTAGATGGACATACACTTTTAGGGTTCGTTTACACCAGCCCTGTTGAGCTGTATTGGCCATTGTTGCCCACCACAGTTGCCAAGCAAGGACCCGGCAAAAAGCCTTGTTTTGTATAGGGCCTGTTCACACCAACACGCTAAGTCGGTGTGCGTTACCATAAAGCAATGCAGGCAACGTTTTATCACAGCACATTACACAGGTGTGGAGTACTGCAATGTGTAATTACACAATGCAGTCGGCAGAGCATGATCACATCACACACCAGGGCAGGCACATCGGCGTTGATTTACTGAAGGCAAATATAGTGCACTTTGCAAAGAGCAGTTGCTCCGGAGCTTAGTAAATGAGGGAAAGCTTCTCTGACTTGCATCAGACAATCATGTGCAAGCAAAAATGCTGTTTATTTTCCTTGCATGTGATTGGGTATTTTTTTGGAAAGTGAAGCCTTGCCTCATTTACTAAGCTCTGGAGCAACTGCACTTGCAAAGTGCACAGTCTATTTGCCTTTAGTAAATCAACCCCATTGTGTGCTGTGGATGAAGGGCAAAGGAAAAATTCTGGGAAACGTATAGAAGCGCCCATTTTAAATTTTTTTTTTATAGTTCTATATTCCTTAAAGCAGGGGTCAGCAACCTTTTTCCACTTAAGGGCTGGATTCAATGTATGTGAATGCATGGAGGGCTGCATTCACCTGCTAATAAATGAAGATACCATTACACAGTCCCCCGGGATGGGGCGCTTTACTTTTTTTTTTTTTTTTTTTTTTTTTTTTTTTTTTTTTTCTCTTTCAGAAAGAATGTAAACATCCCTTGTGACAGTAATAGACAGTGACCGATACTCTTTATGAAGGGATCTGGGGTCTATAAGACCCCAAATCCCTTCTTTTGCACTTAAAAGCATTCAAAACGCCAAATTTGGCTGTTTTGAACGCTGTCGTTTTTTAAATTTGGCGCCTCAAAGTCTTCCGTAAACCGGAAGCGATGTCATGACATCGCTTCTGGGTTACTAGATCCGAGACCCGATTGAAGCCAATTCCGGCTTCATTTGGGGCTCCAGCCGGCGGACATGCCGGCTGGTCGCTTGGGCCTCCCAGTGGGATGGGAGAGCCTGAGCGAGCCATGGAAGGGTTGGGGGGGGGGGGGGCGTTGTCCCCTCCCGCTGCTTGGGATAACAGCCGAGTTGCTTCTTAGCCGCATCGGTTGTTATCCCAAGAAAGCCAACCGCCGGCTCTAAAAAAACAACAACCCCTTCAAGCTAAGGCTGCATATTTGCGTATGGTCAGCATGAAGGGGTTAAAATGTCTGCTGGTCGGGTGCACGTGAATTCATCACAAGCACTGACAGGCCGGACATTTAGTGGTGGCGGGCCTGTAGGCTGCCGACTCCCTGCCTTTTAAAGAGACCTAAACCCATTTTTTTTTTTTTTTTTTTTTTTTTTTTTTTAAATGAATTCCTCAACTCTACTAACTGTAAACTAAGATCAGGCTTTTAGCAGGAGGGGATGCTTTTTCCTCTATTGGCCAGCAGAAGGGGTACTTAAGTGGACTTAGAGCTTGTTTACACTTCAAAATGTGGCATTGGACATGCTTTTGTAAAGCGCTCTGAATGCCAATCAAAGCTCCTGTTACTAAATAAAATAGTAACCTTACAGTCCTGTTCACACGTTGCGTTTGCTTCGCTTCAAACATTCTACCGCATGTCACTTTCTTGGTGCTTCAAAGCATCTTCAAAGCCTCTATAGAAGTCTGTAACAAAGCTTGCTAGCAGCACCTGCAGCTTTTGAGAGGCTTTGTTTTGGAGGTATTGCAGGTATGAGATCCCAGGATGCACCGGGAAACCAACAAGCGTACTGTAAAGACGTCATCAGCAGTCACTTCCGGGTTCATTTGTATATATTCTATAAGTGTCTGGTGCAGACGTCCCATCTGGTGGGCAGTGAAAAGGTGAGGAAGCAGTAAAGGCAGGAAGGTGAGCGGGTACCTGAAACTGAGCGGAGGAACTAGCAGACAGCACACATGGGGTGAAACATTAGAACTAGGGTTGTCCCGATACCGATACTAGTATCGGTATCGGCACCGATACCAAGCATTTGCCCAAGTACTTGTACTCGGGCAAATGCTCCCGATGCTTCCGCCGATACCTTGACTGTCAGCGGTGATGGACGTGTGGGGGAGTTACAAGCTTCTCCCCCCGCGGCTTTCAGCTGCTTAGTGACATACAGCGGTGATTGGTGCTTGTAATTCCCCCACACGCGATCACCGCTGACTGTCACCTCCTCCTCCTTAGTCCTCCTCCGTTCCTCTGTCCCCCTCCGCTGTCCTGCTCCATTGCTGTGTCCCCCTCCGTTCCTCTGTCCCCCCCCCCTCCCCCCGCTGTCCTCCTTCTTTGCTCTGTCCCCCTCCGCTGTCCTCCTCCGTTCCTCTGTCCACCTCCCGCTGTCCTTCTTCTTTGCTCTGTCCCCCTCCGCTGTCCCCATGCGTTCCTCTGTCCCCCTCCGCTGTCCCCATGCGTTCCTCTGTCCCCCTCCGCTGTCCCCATGCGTTCCTCTGTCCCCCTCCGCTGTCCCCATCCGTTCCGGCTTTCCGTTGTCCCCCTCTCTCTTCGTCTGTCCCCTCCGTTCTGCTGTCTCTCCGCTGTGTGTATGGAGAGAGTCAGCTGACTCTTTCCATTCACATAACTGAAACATTGTAATCTCCTGTGATTACCATGTGTCAGTTTATGAATGGAGAGAAGCTGCTGTGTTCTCTCCATTCATTCTCAGTGCAGCTGACGCTGCAGAGAAAGGGACTGGGGAATCTCTATCCTCAGTCTATTTCTCTGTCTCAAGGGGGAGATATCAGAGGTCTGTTAAGACCCCTGATATCTCACCAAAGCCCCCCAACAGGGCTGATTAAAAAAAAAAAAAAAACACACACATAGTGCAATAAAGAATAAAAAAAAAAAATTGTAAAAAATAATAAATGTAAATGAAAAAAACAAAAACAAAAACACAGACACCGTTCACTATACCCCCACCCCCCCCCACCCCCTCAAAAAAAAAAAAAACTGTCACGTGACATTAAAAAAAAGTATCGGTAATCGGTATCGGCGAGTACTTGAAAAAAAGTATCGGTACTTGTACTCGGTCCTAAAAAAGTGGTATCGGGACAACCCTAATTAGAACAATATAGTGGAAGGTGAGCGGGGACCAGAGAGAGAGGACTGGGCGGCAGAGGGTCAGCAGAGCTGGAGCTCACTACGGAGTGGGGGGGGGGGGATCAGCTTAGCTGGGGCTCACTACGGAGTGGGGGGGGGGGGATCAGCGGAGCTGGGGCTCACTACGGAGTGGGGGGGGATCAACAGAGCTGGGGCTCACTACGGAGTGGGGGGGGGGGGGATCAGCAGAGCTGGGGCTTACTACGGAGTGGGGGGGATTGGCAGAGCTGGGGGTTACTACGGAGTGGGGGGGGGGGGATCAGCAGAGCTGGGGCTTACTACGGAGTGGGGGGGGGGATCAGCAGAGCTGGGGCTTACTACGGAGTGGGGGGGGGGGGGATCAGCAGAGCTGGGGCTTACTACGGAGTGGGGGGGGTCAGCAGAGCTGGGGCTCACTACGGAGTGGGAGGGGATCAGCAGAGCTGGGGCTCACTACGGAGTGGGAGGGGATCGGCAGAGCTGGGGCTTACTACGGAGTGGGGGGGGGGGGGGGTGATCAGCAGAGCTGGGGCTTGCTACGGAGTGGGGGATCTGCTGAGTGGGGGCACTACTTGGCCCCTATAAAACAAATAGAAAATCAACACACACCTACAGGGCATTTGTTAAGCTTTATTAAAGCATCATCAAAGCATCAAAAAAGCATGATGAAGCGGTAGGCGCTTTAATGTGTGAAGTTGAAGCAAGTGTAAATGACCCCTAACAAGGGTGAGAGAGTTCAGGGTGGACATTACTAGTGTGACATTGGTGTTGGTGGTCCATAAAGCTGGCAGGAGGTGGGGGGGTGTCAGAGTTGGTAGGTGTGTTTGCACCTTATTTTCCAGAATGATCAACCGGTAAAAAAATTGCATGGTTTATTTAAATGAATGCATTTGGCTGAAAAGAAGTAAGGGAAGGTTCCCGATGATAATAGAAAGGGTTAAAAAAATAATGAAATAAAAAATCGAGCTTCAAGTTTGTTAGACACTTTGGCACCCTGGTGCCTGGTATTTTTTAAAAGCTTTGGCTTTATAATAACTTCTCCTTCCCTTTTTTTTTTTTTTTTTTTTTTTTTTTTTTTGCAGTCTGGATGTATCGCTCACAGGATCAGTTTGGATCCCGCTTTCCCCGCGACCCCTTCATCGGTGGAATCAACCCAGCCTGGAACTCTCCACCGCACCCCAGAGCATGGGCACCTTCCGGAAGGTGAGACCTCGCGGCCCAGACCGCAGCATCTTTACCTAGACTGCAGCATTTCCCTTCATATATGGAGTATTGATATGGTTTGTGTACGCGGGTTTAGTGGATGCGAACAAGAGCGCCCTTCACGTTTTTTTTTGATCTGTTCAGCTTCCCGTATGCCTCCTGATGGGGGGGTGCGATGAAGCTTGTGTTGTACCTGTACCGCTGTGACAACGCCTCCCCCTGCTTTTTCCTCTTTTTCTCCCAGATGCTCTTCAAACCTTAACCAGCCTCAGCTGCCCCCTCACTTACCGTCTAGTCATGTGACAAACATTGGTCACCCAAGCAAACCTTATTACCCTATCGGGTAAGTGTCTGTCTGTGTGAGGGCTCCACATTGGGGGTTATGTGAACAGTACACTAATGGGCCGCTTGTTGTTGGAACTCTAAAGGGAAACTCTTTTATTGCTGTAAAAGTTGTCTTGGGCGGGCAGTCTCATTTGCCATATGCTAAATTCTTGTGTTGTCTGTTTGTTTGTCTTTGCACCTTTTTGTAGCTCTCCACCCGGGCATCGCTATGGAAAGCTGGAGCGGGTCCATTCGTGCGTGCAAAGCCTCCTGCGTGACGAGCAGCAGCCGCAGATATGGGAGCAGCTGGGTCAGATCTACGAGTCTGAGCAAGAATGGGAGGATGCCGTACGCTGCTACCAGGCCGCCGCACGCTACCATGGTGGTTATGAGCTCAACACTCACATCTCCCGGCTCCAGCAGGTGAGCAGAACTGGATCGGCAGAAGAGGTAGATCCTTGCTCTGTTGTTCTTTCTGTATGCCACTTGGGAGCTCAATATGTCCAACAACCGTTGTGATAAACCCATGATTAATGTGTATATTTTATGCTAATTTTACAAGTTTGCATGAACAAATTCCTGAGACCTTGCAATATTCAGAAAAGCTTCACGTTTTATCATCTGAAATCGACACTTTGCACCAGTCTATGGATTTTTGCCTAGACTGAGATGATGTTGTCAGTCTGCTGCAGTCAGGAGGAAACATTTCCTCAGTCTCCTCTCCTCCAGCAATCACACTGCGACATTTTTCAGCAGCTCTTGTAAATCTCCCATCTCTGTCATGCGTCTGTCAATAGGCCCTTGTTCAGACTGTGCAATAGCCTCTGGGAAAGGTGGAGTAGGGACTTTGTCCAAAGCAACAGGATCAGGTTGCCTGGCAAAGGGACAAGCTGTGCTGCCGCCAAGCATCTCGCCCCCATTTTTGTAGCCTGTGATCAACCTTACTTTCTGGGGTCCTTGAATTTCTTGGACATAGGAGCAGTAGCCCCAGAAAGGTGCAGTGGTATGGAGAAACGGCGTAAAGGGTCTGAGCAGGATTGCAGGTCATTGGTCGTACTCGTAGATTGGTGTGCAGGATTAGTGGCAGTAGCTCACAGATTTGCACCTGCAGTTGGAGCCAATCAGGCTCTGCAGTGGTGTACATGTGCTGGCTCTAGTTGTGCTGATGAGAGATAAACAACCCCACTATGCTGCTTCACCTTTTGTCTAGTCAGCAGGTAAATGTATTAGAGACCCAAGACCTAGCTATGCTGTCTGCCAGGGGCATCTTGTTCAGACCACAGAGAATTGCAAATCCTTTGGAGGATAAACAATGTTCCTAATACAGTGTGTATTTCATCGGTGTTACCCATTTAATGGTTTCCCTAGAGCAGTGATGACCTTGACGCCCCAGATGTTTTGGAACTACATTTCCCATGAATCTCAACTACACTGCAGAGTGCATGAGCATCTTGGGAAATGTAGTTCCAAAACGTCTGGGGTGCCAAGGTTTGCCATCGCTGCCCTAGAGTGTAGCTTTATTAACTGGTTCCCGCCTGGCCTATTCTACGATGACTGGGCGGGACTGCTCTTGTTCTGGGAGGACATCATGTGAAGTCCTCCTATTCTTGCCATGCATGCACACACCCAGGGGTGAGCTGTCCCTCGGGATAAAGAGCAAATGACATTGGCTCTTTACTGTGTGATCAGCTGTGTCCAATCACAGCTGATCACACGTAAACAAATGGCAGTTAAAGGTATTTCCTTTCCTCAGCGCTGTCACTGTCGGAGGAAAGGAAAGCCAATAACCAGCTTTCCTGTGACAGGGGACATTTACACTGATAATCAGGGCACTAATTCATCTGTGCAGCCTCATCAGTGCCCATCTGTGCAGCCTCATCAGTGAAGAAGAAAAATTACTGTATTTATCGGCGTATAACACGCACCCCAATTTAGGAGGGAATTTTAAGGAAAAAAAACTTTTAGGAGGGAAGTTGAAGGGAAAAAAAAACTTACATTTAAATGCCCATCATTGCAGCCTTGCCCCAGTGCAGCCTTGCCCCAGTGCAGCCTTCGATCCCCTGTCTTCAAAATCGCCGACCGCGATTTAAAAATGGCGCCCCCGGCGCCGAAATACACAGAGCCGGTCCTCGGCTCTTTCTGGCGGCTCTCGTTCACTTTCGGCTCCACTCGTAGTCCCGAGCGGAGCTATCCGAACCTAGCCGAGTAGGTTAGGGATCGCATGGGATCGGCGTATAACACGCACCTGCGACTTTCCCCTGATTTTAAGGGGAAAAAAGTGCGTGTTATACGCCGATAAATACGGTACTTATTTGCAAAATTTTACACAGAAACTAAGTCTGGCCATACATGGTCGAAATTCAAAATGATTTTCTTTTGAAAATCAGAAATTTTGTGCGTTTTTGTGATCCGATGGTGCCACCATTGATTTCGAAATTCGACCAGCCAAGCCCTAAATTTCACCTCCTGTCGATTACATTTCTCGCACGATTCTCCCATCATTGATTAGCAAAATATATAGATAAAAAATAAACCCAGTGGTGATTAAATACCTCCAAAAGAAAGCTCTGTCTCAAAAAAAATAACATTTTAGTTTTGGTAGTGTTGCATGACTGCGCAATTGTCATTTTAAAGTGCAACAGCACCAAGTGTGTGGTTTTTTTTTTTTTGTTTTTTTTGTTTTTTTTTTTCTCATTAATTTTCTGAGTCCCATTCCCCATTTTTTTCATAACGTAACTATCTCCTTCATTTCCTAGACACACCTGTGGAATGTCCACGCAGCACCCCCACACCACCGACCCAAAACCCTTCCGCGCTTACAGCAAGTGTGGGACCTTATGCAGCACGAGGTGAGCCATCTCTTTGAGCATAGGGTGGTGGTAGTGGTGTTTGTGTGTGTGTGTACTCTTTGGGATGACACCCTATATATTTCCAGCAAAAGAGGCATTTTGGAGGCAAGCGTGGACCCCCACAATTGAAGCGACCGCCTCCCTCCTCTGATTCTCTCCAGTCACCCCCCCATAATCCGCACGGAGGAGATGAGCAGCCAATGAAACGGAGGAGGAGTGGAAGTCCTGAACAGGTAAACCATTTTTTACTATATGTGCACTCTGCTACGACCTGACGGAAAATCGTTTTTCTTTCTGGCTAAGAAAACTTTTTATATTGATTTAAGTTATCCTCTTCCTAGAGGATTGCTTGCTTCTGGTATGTGTGGGGACATCAGGCTGGGACAGATGGGTCCCCTCAAATTTGGTGAGGCGAGGAGACAGTGGCGCCTTTTATTTGGTCATCATTAAAACCTCTGCCTGAAGGGTGGTACTGGTAACCTGGTATCATCAAGCATAGACCAAGCAACTGGACAGCAGACTGACTAAATAGTCTTGGGTCAGCCAGTAAAAAAAAAAAAACACTTGGCAAATATGAGACTAGGTGTTAAGAAACCAGATAATGATATTCATTCTTTTGCCTTTTAGCAAAGAAGGGGCAACCCTGGCATGCATTCACCTCCGGCTTCAGGGGGTTCTGGAAATCCTTACCATCAGCCAACCACAAAGCCCAACGTCTGGAACCCAATAAACCATGAGCCCTGGGGGGAGCGTAGGGAAAGGCAGGTAAGAAAATGGATGAGGAGGTTCCAAGGAAACTACACTTACATTCTATTATTAAGTAGTCCTGGTCTCTTAAATTATTACCCTTTTATCTCTTCCATAGGATTCCCGACCTCCACCACATGTTCCCTCTTACTCCTCATACTGCCCCACACGTCCACCACCACCACTACACCAGCAGCCCCGTCCTCCAAGTGACCTTAGTGAGGCTCGGTGTCAGAGGTCACCTGCGGAGGTCATTCCAGCGCCACCTCCTCTCCACGTGCCTTATGACCAGAGAAGACCCCGCATCCCACCACATAAGACCTCTAGGACTGATATATCCCCTGTAAGTGTTTTTCAGTTTATCTCCTACTCTCCCCACATTTGCAGTGTTGGCTGTCACTGAGATTAGGTGACACCATTTTGTGGGTTTAAATTTTAAATTTTCTTTTTTTTCAGCCTTCTGATCGCTTTCCTAGTCCTGTGGACAACACAGCCAGAGTCTGTCCTCCAGCAGAAAAGCCGGAACCTCCAAAACTAGTTTGCCCACCACCCCTCCAAGCTCAACCCTCTTCAGCCTCTTCGCTCCAGCAGAGCTGGCTGCCAGCTCCAGTCAAAGAAGAGATAAAGAGCGGAGATGATTTGGAGGACATTCTATATGGGGAAGGCCATGTGACTGGCAAACAGGAGACCTACTATCCACCCTGCGATAACCCAGTGGTAAGCGGTGTCTTCGACCACCGAACTCAGGGCGTCACCACCAGCAATGTCAGGCCAAGGTCTGAGGCCTACCCGGATTCAAACTTGGATCATGTTCTCAAGAGCCTGCAAAAAATGGATGAGTCTGGGTTATTTGCCCCAAAGAAAGAGGATGTGGGACAAGACATTTGCAAAAGCCCTCAGACCCTAGAGATGGACATAGAAGGCAAGCATTTAAGCCATGGACTCTCTAAGTCCGAGGGCAGCTATTCAGGTGGAAAGAGGTCACCAGCTCGAGAGGACAATGCCTCATTCAGTTCCTCTTCAACCAGCTACCACAAAGATACCTCAGGAAACCTTCAGGTGCTGGGCTTAGCTGCTTCACCAACAGCACCCTCTTCAAACCCAACTCCGGAGTCTTTGAGCCCAATTCCAACTTTGGCAGAGAGGAAAGGACGTGAGGACGAGAAGGATGAGCCTGCTGGGTGCAATCAGCTCTTTGACTTTCCAGCAGGGCAGTTAGCAGAGCCCTTTGAGGAAGCCACGGAGTTTGCAAAAATTTTGCCTGATGGGTTGGAGGACATTATGAAAATGTTAGACGAGTCCATTGAAAAGGAGGAAGGGAGCTCAAGAAGAGGGGGCTTTATTCCTGCAGCTTCTTCCACCTGCCCACCAGCAGAGGCCAGAGCAACAACCCAACCTAAAAGTGCACCTCAGTCAAACATTTTGACCAATTCTGCTTCTGGTGGAAAAACCTCAGAAGCCAGGTCTGGCTATTATGGCCCTAAAAAAGCAATACTGGGTCAAGAAGCTGCTAACGAGTCCAAACCGGCTCATCATGGGGGCAGCAGTGTGCTAAAATCGCTGGCTAGTGTTTTGGAGGGACAGAAATATGCCTACCGTGGTGGGCACAGCCTCAAGACTGGAGGAGGCCCAGGCTATTTCACTGGTGCTACTATGGCAGCCAAGCGTAATGTTGACCCATACACTGCGCAATCTACCTCACATCGGGCCTGGGAATCTAAGACCAGAGCAACCCCTACCTCAGAGACGTTGGGACAAGGGGTGGCAGCAGCAAGAACCGTAGTCCGCACAGAGACGGACATTTTGGAGGACATAGCACGAGCTTGTGAGACGTTGGTGGAAGGCACAAAAGGGTCCAGTTGTAGCCAGTCCGAGAAGGAGGAGAAAGTGGCCCAAAGACCCAACGTCATTGTTGAGAAGAAACTTGAGAAACCCTGGGTTGCAGAAAAACAGGACACTGATTCTAAAGCTAAACCTGAAAATATTTGGGGTGCTGATAAGCTAGTAGTGGTAGAGGCCAGTAGTGGGAAAAAAACAGACTCCTCCTCCTGGGTAGAGGTTGAACCAGAAAAGAAAGTGGAAACCAGTCCCGAGCCACACTGGGCAATGGCAAAAAAAGCAAGGGATGAGTCTAAACCGCAGACCCCAAGGGATGCTGATAGGACTGATAGAGCAGCAAGCCACAAAGAGACAGGTGAGGGGATGCTGAAAAAGTCTGTCAAAATATTTGATAAAAAGAGTACTGCCACTAAAACAGAAATCGTTCCAACTGCATCAGTTGGAGCTGACAGTGCAACTACGTCTGAAGGGGCTCCTACGGGGGTGATAGCCAAGAATGAAACAGGCGCTGAGCGATCTGTCCTAGGTGCAGAGCAAAAGTCACCAGAGAAACTGCCAGAAGAGCAGACGCTGCAGGCTCAGAAGAGTAGTTCTCCTGAAGCTCTCAACTCCCCAGTGGAAAACACAATCATCCAGTCGCCAGAAGAGTTGCCCATGGACGTGGCAGAACCAGAAGCAGAGAGCGCAAAGGCAGCCGAGGTGGAGAAGCCACAAGAGAGACTAACACTGTCCCTTGTCGCACCGACTCGGAGCAAGGATGAGGGTAGGAGACGAGATAGGAGGCATCGCAAGACTAAGAGGGACAGAAGCAGACGAGCTAAAGACAGGTCTCGTAAGGACAAGGATCGGCAGATCTTGGGTAACCTGGATCTCCAGAGTCAGTGCAGGGACACCCCCAAATCTTCAAAACAAGGGTCAGGTGGAGACAGGAGGAAATCTGAGGGTGGGAGACGGGGAGTGGAAGACCACCACCAGACTTCCTCACCTGCGGCCCCAGCATCTGCACCAACCTCTGCTTCCCACGGTACAGCATCCTCAGATTTGTTGAAGATGAGACCTTTCATGGAGGGCCCGCCCAAGGAGCTGAAGATTCGTCTGATCAAGGTAGAGAGCGGAGATCGGGAAACCTTTATTGCGTCGGAGGTGGAAGAGAAGAGGCTGCAGGCCAGCGATCTGACCGTCAACCACACGGCTGCAGAGATTATCAAAGCTACTAAGTAAGTGTTCAGTTATTCTGTGATTTGAAAGGAGGTGTACTAAATGGCTTAATTGATAGTAGTGCACTAACTGGCTGTTCTCAAAAAAACACTGACAGTGTGTTTTTTTTTTTTTTTTTTTTTGCCTATCGCTTTTCAGTTTTTAAAGTATATTCCAAAATGTTCATGTTGGATAAAGTAGGGAAGTGTTCTAACGTCTTTCAGGTTTTTTTTTTTTTTTTTTTTTTTTTTACCATCTCTGTCATGATTCCCCTCATTACTTGTTCTGTAGACACAACAGGAAGCAAGTGGAAACCTCTTTTCTGGCCTGACTAGGACCCAAACCCACATGTGCAAGCCTGACGGGAAACGGTCACCTTTGAACATTCCTTGTACATGTGCTGCAGCAGGCTGGGGGAATGACCTGGCTGCAGATGATTGGCTCATACAGGTGACCACATCCTGGCAGGCTCGCACGTTTGGGTTTGGATCCTAGACAAAACATGCCAGAGCTAATCACTGCTACCCAGCAGGGAGAAAGCCTGGGGGTTCTAACCCTTTACTACTTTGGTTATACCATTTTATAATGTAAAGATAAACAGTGATGGGGGGGGGGGGGGGGGGCTCGGGTTGCTGCTGTTATACTGTGTAAAAACAAAGAAACACAAAAAAAAATCCCCCATCTGCACTATAATCAAATCCACATAAAAACATAAATATGTGCAATCATAAATCATATCGGTAATAAAAGTCCAAATGTGATGTCAATCACTGTGAACCGATGTGTTTGACTCCTTACATCAACAAGAGGGTCAAAACCAGCATGTGTAGCTATATCCAAGGTGTTATGGCTTCCAAATACTCCAGACGATTTTTCCTTCTGTTCCAAAATAAATGGTATTTCCAGCTTATATCAGGATGAGATTCTCCATATGCCGCATTAGAGAAGGATAGCCCACATAGTGAAAAGTACCGCTGTGTTTTTGTGGTTTTTTTTTTTTTTGTTTTGTTTTTTTGTTTGTTTTTTTTTGTTTAAAATAATGTTTGCCTTAGAAAAGCATTGAATTCCAGTATTAAAGATGTCCGCCTACAAGCTGCCCTTCAGACCATCGTGGAATTTGGAACACACTCGGGGCTACATGTCAATTGGAGCAAATCACAAATCCTCCCCCTAGACTCGTATTCACCAACGAGCAGTTCAGCTTCCCTCCCAATAAATAGGGTATCCTCAATCCAATACTTAGGAGTAAAAGTCACCAGAGTGTCCCAAGAATATATAACTATAAACATAGAACTGCTATTTAATATCCTAAAAGCCTGCACACAATCCTGGGCAAGGCTTCAACTGGGGGGTGAACCTTGCCAAAGATGATTCTGCCTTTTTACTGTTAATGTATCTAAAAAATAATTCTTTGGATTTTTTTTTTTTTTTTACTCTCCTCTACTATATGTTCTCGTACTCCCCAGTCCTAATCCCTCCTAAGAATCTTTAAAACAATTGACCGCATTCTCAACACCTTATCTGGGGACCTGAAAGGCATAAATTGTCCTGACTCACTCTTAAAAACCCGGCCACCTCAGGAGGCACAGCCCCACCAGACTTTCATTCTTATTACTTGGCAGCCAAACTTTCTCATTTTTATCACCTTCACAAATCAGATGCACTTAGGTACCAAACCTTAATCTGTAGGCTGCCGAAACGTACCGCACACTCTCCCCTACAGGTGCTCTTCAGAGGCAAGGGACACCTGGGTGCAACCAACACCCCAGACTCCATGCTATTTCACCACAAACTCATATGGGAGATGGCTCTTGAAAGAGTTAATGCTGCTCCCTAACACACACCTATTCCCTTGTGGCATAACCCTCAATTACCGGCACTATCCACTATCCCGGACATTGATCTAGGGGCTTCTAAGGGTGTAATCTACCTACACCAGGCCCTTTCAATCACTGATGGAGGCATTTGAGCTCCCTTCCTATATGCCATTTAGGTACCTGCAGCGAAGACATGCCCTCCAAATCCAATTCTCGGTTTCCCCACTCTACAAACCTTTGACCTTGGTAGACTTAATCACAGGTGAATACCCTACCAAATTTAATATCTACATTATTTACCATATTGTGCACCCCCTCGGTTAATCGAATTATTGATAAGGCTAGAACCCTCTGGGAGGGTAAGGTTGGCCACCCAGAAGAGTCAGACTGGGATGAAATACTCAAACACGAAGACTTCTAGAGTATCTGAACGTTTGACACAATTGTATAATACACAGAGCCTACCTAGCTCTCTATTGAGAATTTCTACATATCGGTCAAATTATAGCCCATTGTGTCCTAAATGTAGTGGCCATCCTTGCACATTTTTTCATCTAATGTGGACCTGTCCAGATATTCAAAATTACTGGGCGCAAATGATCAAGTTTTTACACGACCACATGGTATCCCCTCTCCAACTAGACCCGAAATCTTGCCTACTCCCGGGTATCGCTATAGACCAGTTCCTTGCCACTTTTCTTTACAAAACTCTTTTAGTGCTAGGAAATTGGTGGCAGGTGCAGGCAATTGGCCCTACATTCCAAGCTTGGGTCATAGAAATGAAGTCAACCCTGCCATACAAGAAAGTAATCTACCATCATAGGGGTTGCCCCGCCAAATACAATAAGGTCTGGGACAGATGGTTGGAGCTTGCCGATACTTGCAATGAATAAGTCCTGGCTCCTGCTCCCCAGACGGGATGTAGGAGACCCTCCCTTCCGAATTCACCCTCTGTACTCCTAGTCTTATGCACTTAATAAACATATTCCGAAATCATAGGCTCAGCGTTATGAGCTATACTTTTGGTATCTGTGGTAATGTGATTATAATTGAGTGTAATGTACTCTTTAGTTACCTCAATCAACCTCCATTTTGTTATATGCTTTACATACAAATAAAGTTGTTTAAAGAAAAAAAAAAGGTCCGCCACGTATTTACCTCCTTGGCTGCTTCTCTTTCTTTGCCCATGCTAGCTAATGTAGCAGTCCAAGCATTTAAAATATGGCAGTTTTCTGCAGCCTTTGTTTCTACCGGGATGCCATCCTGGAACAAAGTAGGCTCAGATTCTCATTGGTCAGCGCGGTCACATGCAGACACCAACCAATACCCGCTCACCATTGCGACCATTATTATGCCACACAGACTCCAGGCCGTCTACTGTGTTTTTAAAGTGCCAAGGCTGTTACACTGGCTGGCATGGGCAGCAGAAGATGATTATCAAAGGAGATAAGTGCAGCGGGGGCTCGGGAGGGTGTAGTGAGTTGGTTCACTTATTAATTTATTGGTGTTAAGGTGAACTAGCCCTTTAAGCCCTTATTCACACATTGAGGTTGATTTACTAAAACTGAAGAGTGCAAAATCTGGTGCAGCGGTGCATGGTAGCCAATCTGGTTCTAACTCCAGCTTGTTCAATTAAGCTTTGACAATAAAAACTGGAAGCTGATTGGTCTCTTTTGCAGAGCTGCGCCAGAGGAAGTGGGTTAAATGACTCTTGGCTTTTAGAGTGAGGACATCGAGCAGGAGAGACGTACTTTGATTTGGAATTCTGCTCTTAGCAAAATGTCAAGCCTGCATATGTTATAATAAATGTGGAAGGCCCTTGTACATCAATGGTCACAAGCCATTCAAGGAAACAAGGTTTTAACACAAATTGATAAGAATATTTATATTGGGCTGACTTCTCGCACATGAATATCCAGTAGACTGTCAGAATAATTGTATTTAAATAGATTTTGTATTTGTTTTATAAATGAAACATTCCCCAGTGTGCTCGTGAACCACCTGTATGGAAATAAGGATAGCCACACTGTTTGCCTATTTTTGTGGGATCAGGAGACTGTGCACTTTACACGTACACTTTGACTTTATTGCCTGGTATTCATTTCTGTCTCTTCTAATTGCTTAGAAATATGGTGCTGAAAGGAAAATTCAAAGAGTCCTATGTCCTTCCTTCCATGTCTGTGAAACCACCAATTGGAACAGAGCGCAACCTTCCCCGTGAAAAACTTAACCCACCTACACCCAGTATCTATGTACGTATATTTCTTCTTGTGTGATATGTTTGTATATTCTCCTCCTGCAGGGTGATACAGACAGAAAGGAGCTATGAGTCTGTCCTCCTCCTGCAGGGTGATGTAGACAGAAGAGGGCTATGAGTCTGTCCTCCTCCTGCAGGGTGATACAGACAGAAGGGAGCTATGAGTCTGTCCTCCTCCTGCAGGGTGATACAGACAGAAGGAAGCTATGAGTCTGTCCTCCTCCTGCAGGGTGATACAGACAGAAGGGAGCTATGAGTCTGTCCTCCTCCTGCAGGGTGATACAGACAGAAGGGAGCTATGAGTCTGTCCTCCTCCTGCAGGGTGATACAGACAGAAGGGAGCTATGAGTCTGTCCTCCTCCTGCAGGGTGATGCAGACAGAAGGGAGCTATGAGTCTGTCCTCCTCCTGCAGGGTGATGCAGACAGAAGGGATCTATGAGTCTGTCCTCCTCCTGCAGGGTGATGCAGACAGAAGGGAGCTATGAGTCTGTCCTCCTCCTGCAGGGTAATGCAGACAGAAGGGAGCTATGAGTCTGTCCTCCTCCTGCAGGGTGATGCAGACAGAAGGGAGCTATGAGTCTTTCCTCCTCCTGCAGAATGATACGGAAAAGGTCCCGTTCTGAAATGGTAATATTTATTATGTTTTCTCTTCTAGTTGGAGAGTAAGAGAGATGCATTTTCTCCTGTGTTGCTTCAATTCTGCACTGACCCCAAGAACCCCATCACCGTGATTAGAGGTCTGGCCGGATCCCTGCGGCTAAGTAAGTTGCTTTGATTGTAAAAAGTTTCACAGCTGCCAAATAGGATGCTTTAGTAGCACTTAAACGCTAAGGCGGATCTGTTTTAGCTTTCCACACAAAAGATATACAAGATCGTCTGTCTGAAATCTGTGTCCTCCTTGCACCCGGTCATGCAACGAATGCCGAGACATTGCATCATCTTAGGGCTCACTCTCCTCTCCTTCTTCAACAGATCTGGGCCTCTTCTCAACAAAGACTCTGGTAGACGCTAATGGAGAGCACTCTGTGGAGGTCCGTACTCAGGTGCAGCAGCCGTCTGATGAGAACTGGGACCCCTCCGGGACCCGCCAAGTCTGGCACTGTGAGAGCAGCCGCTCCCATACCACCATCGCCAAGTATGCTCAGTACCAGGCTTCATCCTTCCAGGAATCCTTGCAGGTAGGTGCCCATTGCTTGGTTCTTTCAGCTTTCACTTAATGACTCTTTAGAGGGGTTGTTCACTTTAACATACATTGCCCACTAACGCCCCTTTCACACGGCAAGCCCGCTCTGCTCCGCCTGGCTGTTTTTCAGGTGTATCCGAGCGGGCCATCCATTGACTCCTATGGGGAGACAGATGTCAGCGGAGATGTGTCCGCTGACACCCGTCTGCCATCCGATCCGCTAAAATCAGACGTATGCTGATGCGTTCGCCCTCCGTCTTATCGGATCGGATGAAAACTGACATGCTTTCCATAGGAATCAGCGGGGCTCTGACAGGCTTTCCCCCCCCCTGCTCAGTGAGCAGAGACGGACCTGTCATCCGCCGGCTCAGTGGAGATCAACGGATCGATCTCCAGCTGAGCTGGCGGACTCCGCTGAGCGGATCAGCCTCGTGTGGAAGAGTTGAGCCATAAATAAAATGGTGGCTTCTCTCCGCTGTTTACTGCTGGCTATGGCTGCAATTTGGTTTGGCATGGTCACCCCCCCACCCAATTTTTGGGAATCCCTATTGCTGTGGTTTTTATGTATGTGCCGTTGCTTTGTTGTGTTTGGTTGCCGTCTTTTGACTTTCCTGACTCTTAGATCAGACTGCAACATAAATCTGATGGTAGGGGTTGTAACCCATCCGTACTGCATCCCCCCCCCCAAAAAAATGTCTAGAGCTAAACCTTGAGCCTTGAAGGAGGCACGGGAGTGGAACAAGCTATGACCTCCACCTATAACTGTAAGCAAACCTTCACCGACAAAAAAAAACACAAATTTTTTGCAGCAGGCTCCAGCCCCCTCCCTCTCCCACAATTTTTTGTATTTATTTTTGTGCTGCAGATCAGCACTTCCTCCTTTTCTCCCGTAGACAAGAATGGCATGCACTCAATTATACCACACATGCGCAGATGTGTGCAGGGTATTTGGCGTGTCTTTGGGACCCATCAGAGACGCAAGCAAATCTTTGTAGGTACGGGTTTTCCACTCGCGCATGCGCAAAGACAGCTCAAGTAAGGAGGCCCCCAATCCTTGTTTTTATGCGCATGTGCAGATACCTCAGGGCTCTGCCAGGTGCCGGGTAGAGCCATTTGGCACACCTGTGCACACGCTGGACCTTCAAATATGGTCAGCACTATTGAAAGTGAACCATTGTTATTTTGCCAAGAAAAAAAGAGTTGTTATGTAGAACTGTTTATTTTCGTCGCTGGGCTACTGCTGCCCTCATATGCACTTTTGATATGCGATTGTTCTCCTGGTAATGAAGATAAACATGGCCAAAAGTCTCAGGAGGAAGTGAGCGAGGAGTTGGATGTTAACAGGACAATAAAAGAAAGTTATCTGGGTTCGGGGGCTTATGTTAGGACCATTCCAATAAGGTTTTGTGATGTCTGTAATACACCCACTGGTGTTTTTCCTCCTTCACATTTTGTACTTCCCGCTTTCCTTCCTGCTTTTATGTTGGTTCTTCCGCCCTTCCCTTCACCTTCTTGTCTTGGCTCTCCTTTGTGGCATCCGCTCTCTCATGAGTTTAATATTCTTTTTGTCCTCCACCTTTTTATAGGAGGATAAAGACAGCGATGAGGAGTCTAATGAGCCGGACAGCACCACAGAGAACCCACCTCCCAGGTAAGTGAGCCTTTTGAGGGGGAGGGGATGGATATTCTGATCTTTGGCTGGGCAGAAGAGACGGGCATTTTTCAGGGTGGGAACGCGGCAGCACCCACCAGCTGAAGTGAATTCTTATAGACCGTGAAAAAAACATTGTGTTTTGTGGTTGTCTTTTTTTTCTATTTTGATAGCAAAATTGAGCCAGTTTGCCACTGCAGTGATGCACCCTTCCATTTTCAGCCCATTCATCACAGAAGTACACATTAGTACAGCGGGGGAGAGTGCTGAGGCACGAGTCAGTGCAAGTGGTAGTGAGCGCATAGGTGGTCCTTGGGGAGTGGTGGTGGAAAGATGTGGGTTTAGGTTAGATTTGATCGTGAGAGTGGGGGTTTGTGTGGACGTTTTGATACAGGAGATAACTGGGGTAACAGGATGGGAGCCTACTGCGGTGGTGAGGGCACAGAGTGATGGTGGGGGAGGTTTGAGGCTTAGTGGTGAGAAAGGGGAATGCAGTAGTGGCGGAGGGTTGCAGATTCACCGGTGGTGGCGCAGGGTTGCAGAGTCGCTGGTGGTGTAACTCCAGATGCAGTCCTCTCGGCCAGCAGCAGAGGTTGGGCATGGGGGAAAGGTTGGTGATCCTGCCAGAAATCAAGTGAGCTTGTAACTTCCTATAGCAAACACAGTCCATGTGCTGCACTGAATTCCCAGGAAGTGCCATAAGGCCTGTCTTGTTCTCCTCTGTTGGACTACAGAACCACACCAGACCCCCCCACCCCCCTCGTGTTTTGCAGTCCACATCAGGACTGAGCGGCATACGGTGACAGTGCTGTTCCTCCATAGATGCTGAGCAGTTAGTGACCACCTACCCCCTATGCTATAAAGAGTTGATTGGATGGGTCTCTGGTGGCCAACCTGCGGCCCGAGGGCCGCTTTCGGCCCTTTGGTATATGATGTACGGCCCTCGGAACTCAGCAGTCTGTAGTGGGAACATTGAGGTAATAGTATTGATCTCTGCTAGCTTCATGGAACATGTTCCCAGTTTCATATGGTCTTCTGCAACATATACCCAACCACAAAATGTTTCCTGTCCACACTCTCTGACCCTCATTTCCTCTATTAGTTCTGCATTTTCTGACTGTCCTCTAATATTACTTATATTGAACATTATGTGCGGCCCTTTTGGTGATTTCGGGCCACAGTTGAGGCCCTCTAACTTATAAGGTGACTACCGTTGAGATGGGTGCTTTTCTAGCCCTGTCCTAGGGTGACAACACTTCTCCTCCACAGATTAGATTAAATCTGTTTTATATTTTGTCTGTCCCCCCCCCCTTCATCAACTATTGAAAGCTCACAGTGTGCAGTGAAATCAGAGCATGCAATTTCAGTACAGAAGAGGAGACTATAAATGTGCAGGACTGAAGAGAAGCATTGAAGTAAATTGCAGGCTGTAAACCTTCAGTGGTCACCCTGTAACAGGAATTGCCTGAACAAGGACTCTCATGGCAGGATTACCGGGTGGTAGATTTGAGTGATTTGGGGCTTAACTATACTTTAAATACCCCCCCCCCCCTCCATCAATACCCATATGTCCGCTTTGACTGCTTTCTAGCAAATTGGATCACAAAATCATTCCATCGGAAAAACCCGCAGTTCCCGAATTTGCTGAGCTGAAACATCACATATAGGTGCCAGCGCCTGATAACAGAATTGTATATTCTGTATGTATTTTACATGTATCATTTATCTTGCTGGAGATGTTCCTGTACCAGTGTGCTCCTGAGATCATCGTGTGATTGGTTCACTAATGTTGTTTTTTTTTTTTTTTGTTTGTTTTGTTTGTTTTTTAAATGTATTTATTTTTTTTTTTTTTCAGCACAAACCAGGAGCAAAAAACCCCACACATCATTAAATTTGGAACCAATATTGACCTCTCTGACCCAAAAAGGTAAGTGTGACCGCGGCGTACGTTGACGTTCTCTGAATGCCCACTGCCAATGTTCAGCATGCTCTTGCTATCCCGCTAATCCCAGCTGTACATTTATAAGGAGGGTTAACGCAGTTCCTGGTGTCCTTTCCCCTTCTTGTTCCTTTTGACAAATAATGACCATTGCCACACTTGAGACTTCCTCTCTGAGCACTCAGCCTTTTATAAGCCCACCTACGTGTATATCTCCTGTCCCATCACATGAGCTGACCAAGGAGACACATCTAATTAAAGCCTGATTGAACTTTCAGCCGAAGTCAGCTGAGTGCAGTGCCTAAACTACAGCGCCTTGAAAAAGTATTTATACCCCTTAAAATCTTCCACATTTTGTCATGTTACAATCAAAAATGTAAATGTATTTTATTGGGAGTTTATGTGATCGACCAACACAAATTGGCAGGAAAATGATAAATGGTTTTCACTTACATATGGCATGCATTTGTATTCAGCCCCCCTGAGTCAATACTTTGTAGAACCACCTTTCACTGCAATTACAGCTGCAAGTCTTTTTGGGGATGTCTCTACCAGCTTTGCACATTTATAGTGAAATTTTTGCCCATTCTTTGCAAAATAGCTCAAGCTCTGTCAGATTGGATGGAGAGTGTCTGTGAACAGCAATTTTCAAGTCTTGCCACAGATTCTCAATTGGAGCATTTGTTCTCCTTGTTTTAACTCCAAGTGTTGCAGTTGAAATTTTGTGTATAAACGCTTAACCCCCAAGCATTGCACAAACACAGAATTCTATGTAAAAAGGTTAAAGCCAAACTCTGGGAAATTAGAAAATAATCCCTTGTGGTGGGACTGCGAGGATTAGTTGCTGATTTAGGTCTACGGACTTGTTAAAGATGTACTTACCTGATCCTCTGCTCCTCTGTGCTGCTAGACCGGTTCCCACGGCATCTTCTCCCCCCATCTTCAGCAGTCTAAGGTTCTGACGTCATCAAGACCAATACAGGATCTATAGTCCTACATTGGACCTGATAACACCAAGGGACAGTCTCTGTGCTGAAGTGTGGGAAAGCACCATCTACCGGGGGGTCGGGTAAATGAAAGCAGTTCTCCTCTCGTTTCCCATTGTCTGGCTTTAACTCAGTGACACTTTGGGTAACCTTTTTTTTTTTTTTTTCAAAGTAACCCAAGTAATACTGGGGGGGGGGGGGGGGGGTGTTAATGTCGGTTAACACAAAGGAGGTTGCACCTGCAGGGTGGCAGAGCAGAAGGCGGATCGGTGAACAGAACCTTATGCTTTTTGTGGACCCAGAAGGGCTCTGCTGTGAGCACCTCCAGGTTCACAGCTGTCACATGCTGGCCAGGAATGTAAAAAACAAGTACTGTCAGTACTTGGTGTGTTTTGGAGCTAGTACAGGGGTGACCTCAGTTGGTCTAATAAACACCTGGTATCTCCATAAATAGGACCTGTCGCATAAATGTACTATTACATAGGGTAGTGTCACCCCCTATGATGGCAATAAATGAAAGTAAAAAGAACCGTTAAACTTAATTACAACAAAATAAACACAAACTTGTACTGCAAGGTCCACTTTTGACCTCATTCACAGGCTCATAGATCGCGCAAGAGTTGTCTGTTCGTGCAGCTAGAGCTGCCGGGTGCTGCATGCAAGCAGCCCATGTAAGTGTATAACGGGATGCAGCAGGTGCACGGACACAGCATGAGGGTGCTTCTGAGCCGCAGGCAGTGTGCGTTGGAGGCTGCTGACCTGCACGCTTTTCAAATTAGGACGGGCGGCTGTGTCCGTGCAGTAATAAGTTGTACACTTTTACGGCCCTTACGCACTTGTGCGACTTGTCCCGCGACTTGGGACTGCAAAGTTGCACGACACGTCGTGCCCCATGATTTCCTATGAGTACCGTTCATATCTGTGCGACTTCAAAGTAGTCCCTGCACTACTTTGGTCTGACTTTGATGCGACTTTAGGTCCGTAGACCTCAAGATTACACAGGCATTGCTTCAAGCTGTGTGACTTTAAGGTCGTACAAGTGTGAAAGGGGCCTTTATATAGGCTACCTGTATGTAGCACCCCCATAAATGGACAACAGCCCTCAACGCCCCTTGTGAATATGATTTAAATTAAAATATCAACCTTGCAGGTACCAGACTTCTATGACCCTGTAACTGGTACTGTCCCAGCTGCCCGCTTGTGTGTATATATGTGGACTTCTGCATTTTTGTTGCTCACACCTTAATGAAAGCGGTTGTAAACCTTGCTTTATTTTTACCTACAGGTAAGCCTACCCTGACTTTCAAGGCTTACTTGTAGGTAAAATGAATATCTTAAACGTGCACCGTCCAGGAGATATTCACCCCGCTTGCAGGCGCTGCGCTCTGAAGGTCCAGCATACCGTGCCGGATTTTTAGAGCTTCTTGCCGAAACCGAGGACTCCCGCACACATGATCCTGGAAGAAAGGACGGGAGAAGATGTCGGCCCTCTCAGCGGTGAGTGGGCGGCGCTGGAAGGGTTTCGTTCTAAGGTGAGTATTTCATAATGTGCTAGTATGCATGTAGCACATTATGCCATTGTCTTGCAAGTTTGTTTTTTCTTTGGCTTAAAGCGGTAGTAAACCGCTGAACCCCCCCCCCCCAAAGTTAGACTATACAGTGGGTTTGTAAGGATCAGCTTTAGAGCTTGTACGATGTCGGAATAACGCAATGTCTGTTTTCCAGGTGGAAGCCCCAGTTACAGGAGCTGCTGAAGTTACCTTCCTTTATGCGGGTTTCATCCAATGCAAATATGTTAAGCCACGTGGGCCATACCATCTTGGGCATGAACACAGTGCAGCTGTACATGAAAGTCCCTGGCAGCCGTACACCAGGTGGGCACCACCAGTCTGCTGTTCTCTTTTCCTCCATCCATCCTTTGTCTCCCCATCTCCTCTACTGCTGTCAGTTATTCTCCTTCCCTGTCTTTGGCTATCTCACCCTTTGCCCTTGCTCTCTCTCTGCCTCTTCCTATCATGTCAGATTCAGAATACCCGTCATAAATGTATTCACTCGCTTTTAGTAAAAAAAAAACCCAAAAAATTGTTCCTTAGCCATGATGTGTGGAATTCACGCTATTCAAGGATGAGGGCGAGTTAGCACGTTGTTAAAACTGAAGTTTGCTCTTATATTTTTCTACTCTAACCTCATCAACGTGCTAATGCAATTTCTCAAATAAAACCTTCTCTAATGCAATGCAAGCAGTTTATGAATGAAAGGGGGGTTGTTGGGGTGCTGTACATAGCTTCCTGAAACCATCACAGCAGCCTTCCTCGGTACTCTTCCCAAGAGCCCTCAGCCCTTTTGCAAGCAGTGGGCTGGGGTTTATGCAAATATCAAGATGGGTAGATGCCACTCTGGAGGAGTGGGCATTCCTAGGCAGGATGTGCAGTATATTATCAAAAGTATTGTGACACCTGCCTTTACACGCACATGAACTTTAATGGCATCCCAGTCTTAGTCCGTGGGGCTCAATATTGAGTTGGCCCACCCTTTGCAACTTTAACCGCTTCAACTCTTCTGGGAGGGCTGTCCACAAGGTTTAGGAGTGTGTCTATGGGAGTGTTTGACCATTCTTCCAGAAGCGCATTTGTGAGGTCAGGCACTGATGTGGACGTGAAGGCCTGGCTCGCAGTCTGCGCTCTAATTCATCCCAAAGGTGTTCTATCTGGTTGAGGTCAGGACTTTGTGCAGGTCAGTCAAGTTCCTCCACCCCCAAACGCGCTCATCCGTGTCTTTATGGATCTTGCTTCGTGCACTGGTCCAAATCATTTGGTAGAGGGGTAATTGCGGTGTGGGGTTGTTTTTCAGGGGTTTGGCTTGGCCCTTTCTCTTATGGCGTCGGCATACCAAGACATTTTGGACAATTTCATGCTCTCAACTTTGTGGGAACAGTTTGGGGATGGCCCCTTCCTGTTCCAACATGACTGCGCACCAGTGCACAAAGCAAGGTCCATAAATACATGGATGAGCGAGTTTGGCGGGGAGGTACTTGACTGGCCTGATCTCAACCTGATAGAACACCTTTGGGATGAATTAGAGCAGAGACTTCTCGTTCAACATCAGTACCTGACCTCACAAATGCGCTTCTGGAAGAATGGTCAAACCTTCCCATAGACACACTCCTAAACCTTGTGGACAGCCTTCCCAGAAAAGTTGAAGCTGTTATAGCTGCAAAGGGTGGGCCAACACAATATTGGACCCTACGGTTTAAGACTAGGATGCCATTAAAGTTCATGTGCGTGTGTAAAGGCAGGCGTCCCAATATCACAATATAGTGTATGGGTTTTTTTTTTTCACATTAAAAGAAAAACTTTTATTGAGGTTTCACAGATAATTGAACATGGAGTACTTTGGTACATATAGCATCAGATGTAATATCACAACAAATGATACAACTGATAGGTAATAAGTCGTCGTTCCTACAATCTTCAAGGTTCAATGCTTTTGTGCATGGAAAATACTTTACAGGTAGGAAACGTACGACAGACATGGGTACAATATATGATCACATACTTTGTAAAGTTCAGCAGTCATCTCCCGTACATGTATCTGGTTGTACTAGCCATCTGTCCCACACTCTGTTGTATTGGGGGGGGCAACCTCTGAGTATAAATCGTTTTTTTTTCTATGAAATAGTTAGAATCCCTTCCCGTAGCCACATCTCCAACTTTGGGGGAGCTGTCTGTATCCAATTGTGTGCAATCACCTAAGGAGCATCAAATAGCGTCTCGAGCAAAAATACGGTCAAGATCTTGTCCATGTCATTGACCGGGAAAAACCTAAGAAAACAGGGTTAAGGATCCAGGTAAAGGGGAGATGTGATCATGGAGGAACCAAATCACCTGGGCCCAAAACATCTGCAAAATGGGACTAGACCATAATAGGTGAAAAAATGTACCCGAGTCCTGCCCACAAAAGAGACCCATTGAGCGGTGTGCGGGTTTGTAGCGAGAGAGACGCAATGGAGTCAGGCCCTGTGTAAAATGTACATTTGGGTTAAACTATCAGATCCTGGGAGAGACCATTTTGTAGTTATCAAGTATTTCCTCCCACTTTTTGTCCTCAGATTAGGTTCCCACCTGGTTTTGGCCCGGTATGCCAGTGTAGTTGCAGAAGATGTCTGTAGGGCATTATACAGTGTGGAAATGAACTTTGTGAATTCTGAGCTTAGGATCACCTCCATCATACCCATGGTATGTATGTGAGCCGCTCGGGCTGCTAGGAAGTGTAGTCCTGTGTCTGCTGGCTGGGAAGGAGCCTGCCCACGCTCCAGAAAATGACAGATGAGAGCAGAAGGTCCCGGGAGCGGCACCTCAGAGCATGATCTGCTGCGTGTAGACAAGTGGCAGTCCCATCCTGGACCCCCGCCAGGCCACGCTACACCACGGGGGTCCAGGCTGAGACTGCCACTTGTCTAACACATCAGGTCTTGTTCTGATGTGTCTCCCGGGACCTTCTGCTCTTATCGGTCATCACCTCCATCATAATCAGGGGGGCATGTGAGGGCCTCTTACCGCACGTCGCAGCTGTACGTTTTAGGCAGGGTGTATTTACATGCCAACCGCCACATGCAACAGCCATGCTTGATGCCAAGCCTCTACGATTAAAAACTCTTCTATAGACTATAGGGCACCTCCCCCCCCATGTTATGAAGATGAGAGGGAGGTGCCTTTTTGTTGCTCACTGTAATCTCTGGTTCTTCTGCAGGTCACCAGGAGAACAACAACTTCTGCTCGGTTAACATAAACATCGGCCCCGGGGACTGCGAGTGGTTCGCCGTCCATGAGAATTACTGGGAAAAGATCAGTGCCTTCTGTGACAGGTGAGAGGGCTGCATTACCACTTTGTGCCAGTGGTGGGCATAATATGTAATTCCGCAATCCACCAGTGGATGGCATGAACCTTCACAAGCGGCTACCTGGTTAGCACTATTGCATTGCATGGTCAGCGACTTGGCTCATTCAAGTGTAAAGTAGAAGGCCACCCTAACACTAAAATCCCTGCATTCACAGACCTCTACGATCTAACACTATTCTATCTAGCCCTTTAAAGAGGAAATCGGTATACATATACTTTTTTTTTTTTTTTTTTTTTTTTTTAAGCCGATCCAACCCCACGCTGAGCAGTCGGCTTCGTTGTGGAGGCGGGTGCAGAGGACACAGCCGACAACGGATAGTAACTCTATGGGGGACTTCACTTCCCATTCATTTTACAGCTGTTGTCGGCTGTGTCCTCTGCAGAGCTTCTGCCGCTGGAGACCGGATTGGATAGCGATTTTCTTCTTTACAGGGCTAGATAGGTTGGTGTTACATCGTGGATGTCTGTAGATGCCGAGATTTTAGCGTTGGGGTGGACTTGAACTTTAAATGTCCATTGTCAACGTATAACTGTGCCGCCTTGCTTATGTAAGATTTGATATGTGCCTCCTTCTTTTATTTTTTTTTTTTTAGCCTACTTTGTCTGAGGGCTTTCATAGAAGTCAAGTGTCTTCTCTAAAGCCTGACCTTTTGATTGCCTGCTAATAACACTGGCTGTCTCCTAGCAAATGAGTGAGAAGTCTGATCATTGCATAACGAGCAGGGCCCTGTGATTCCTCCTGTATTGAATTGTACTGTCTGCCCTCATGTTGTTGTAAAGCTCTGCGCAAACTGTTGACACTCTATAAATCCTGTATAATAATTGGAGGATAGTACACTGAGTTCCTAGCATAGCTAGAGAACTGACCTCTGTGTGTTCTCCTGCTTAGTGTGGTCAGTTTTTAACCACTTCAGCTGCGGAAGATTTACCCCCTTCGTTACCAGGCCATCTTTGCGATGCGTCACTGCGTTATTTTAACTGACCGTTGCATGGTCGTGCGACGCGGTACACGAATAAATAAAATTGATTTCCTTTTTTCCCACAAATAGAGCTTTCTTTTTGGTGATATTTGATCACTTCTGCGTTTTTTTTTTTATAATTTGTTGGTTTTTTTTTACTTTCTGCTCTAAAACACATTGAATTTAAAGATGTAAAAGAAAATCACATTTCTTCATCAGTTTAGGCCAATGTGTATTCTGCTACATACTTTTGGTAATAAAAAAAAAAAAAAAATCCCAATAAGCGTATATTGATTGGTTTGCGCAAAAGTTATTGTGTCTACAAACTATGGGATATATATTTTTTTTTTTTTTTTTTTTTGCGCCCGCTACCCTGAAATGCCGAAATAAATATATATACACATACACACGCACATCTGCCTCCCTGTAGCAGTAAAACTGCTATGGGACGGACAGCAAGTGGTTAATAGGAAAGCAGAGGGACTGGCAGGAACACCAGGGATTTCATACAAAGAACAGGAGACAGCCGCCACATATAAGGAATATGAAGTGTTGGGGTAACAAACGCATTTTAAGTAATTCGTACCTTCTGCCAGAAGATGTTGACAGCCTTCACGGTGCACATCCCATTCCGGCTGCCAGCAGCAGAGGGCACTACTTTCCCCAATACATCTTCATGTCCGCCACCAGCGTTTGGGTCCATGCACACTGGCTTAAAATAATGCTGCTTCTAGAGGAGTTTAGCATTTTGCCTGTCGAAGCAGCTCTATGTTTTCCTATGTCCTGGCACATTATGAAGTTTAGAGGCAGAAAAAAAAACCCGTGTTGCATTTTTGAAAGCAGTTTTCTGAGAGGAAAAAAAACGCTAACCGCTCCAAAACACCTGTACAAAAACGCTCTGTGAGCTTCTCTTTTTTTTTGTTTTTTTTTTTTGTTTTTTTTCTACCAAAAATACTGGCGTCTATTTAAGGCCAGTGTGCATGGACCCCAATGATGATTTTAACGTATTCTTTTCAGGCACAACCTGGATTACCTGACTGGGTCGTGGTGGCCAGTCCTGGAGGACCTGTACCGAGCGGACATCCCCGTCTATCGGTTTGTGCAGCGACCCGGAGACCTGGTCTGGATTAACGCTGGAACCGTGCACTGGGTGCAGGCCATCGGGTGGTGCAACAACATAGCCTGGAATGTGGGGCCTCTAACACGTAAGTTGCACAGACGAGCACATCAGATTGCCTTCGGTGCCAGCCAATGATCACTGCAGCACCCGTCTACATACACAGCCATTTCTACAGGAACGCGTGCTTTGGGAATAATATGCTGGAATCTTTGGAAGCGACGTGCCATCACGTCACCTCCGGGATTGGCTGTCCCTTTCCTCGCCCTCTGTGGCTGGGGGGGGAAGAAGCAAATGGAGTGCAATCTGCACTTCATTAGCTTCAGTGGAAAGCCGGTAACGCATCGGGGGGGTGGGGGAGTTGCTCAGATCCCTCATATCTCAAAGCAAAACGGTCTAAATAAAATGCTATCACTTTTTTGTCCCCTGTGTGATAAAATAAAAGTTGCATGAAAAAAAATGATTTGTAAAAAAAATGCAAGTTACACCCAAGCACACAAACCTCCAAAAAAGTTGGAGCCCACTGCACCCCCATGTACATATAAAACACGCGCGTCTAGGACGCCTACATACGAAAAAGTCAACTGTGCTACATATCTTCACGTTGGAGTGGGAGAAATATTTCTAGGCCCGTTTTTCGCAGTGACCCCAAGGCCAGTGCTGGCGAACCTTGGCACCCCAGATGTTTTGGAACTACATTTCCCATGATGCTCTACTACACTGCAGAGTGCATGAGCATCATGGGAAATGTAGTTCCAAAACATCTGGGGTGCCAAGGTTCACCAGCACTGCTCTAGGCTGAGGACCTGTAGGGGCTTTTTTTTTCTGAAAAAGTGAGCCTGATGAACCTTTTAAGTTTCTAGGCTCTCTGCTTGAATATTTGAGGCAAGCGAGCACATATCTTGCAGACACATGATCGGTGAATAACGTGCATTTTTAAAGTGTTACTAAACTAAGGAGCCTGCATTCACTATATCTGTTCTCCCACAGTACACAGAACATGGAAATGCAATTATTTTAGTAAATATAAACTGCTAAATGCCTTTTTCTCCTCAGCAGTAAATGGCAGTCTTGTGACTTCTATCAGTTTGGTTAAAGCTTGTAAATGTCCTATGAGGCTGCAGGACCCCTGACCCTCTGTCTGGACAGTGCTTATGAATGTATTTGCAAATGTGTGCAGACTAAACCCCTAGTTTTTGAGAAATATTGTTAGAGAGGCCAATTCAGTTGGTTGCAGGCTGGTTGGTAAGTTGAGCTTGAAAATTGGGGGTGGTGATGGAAGGTGAACTGGGAGGATCAGAGGATTAGCTGAGTATATCTCCACTCTCCAAACCCCTGGACAAAAAAATCAGCAGTTAACTCCACAGCACCACTGCATGGGGAAAAAAATAATTTGGCTTTAAAAAAAGAGGACTGTTTGGATTTATGGCCTTGGGTATGCCTACTGGCTCACAGCATTGTCACACTAGGCTTCCAAACATTGAGAGGCTCCCATCGCTGGCCAGCTTTTGTCGGGCCGGCTATGAGGGTCTATTGGCTGTCTTCATGGCTCATTGTGTACATCCTTGGTTCCTCTGCATCCACCATAATGTTTTTATAGCACGCTGATTCTTTGTTGTCTCCTCGCAGCATATCAGTACCAGCTGGCCCTGGAGCGCTTTGAGTGGAACGAGGTCAAGAACGTCAAGTCCATCGTACCCATGATCCACGTCTCCTGGAACGTATCGCGAACTGTGAAGATTACAGATCCAGATTTGTACGGCATGATCAAGTGAGAGCCCAGCCTTGGTTTTTGTTTTTTGTTTTGTAACTTTTTTGATGTCCAGATTTTGGTGGCTTGTCATCCTTTTATTCATTCTATCTGTAGTTGCCTTCTTTCTTTCTTTCTTTCTTTCTTTCTTTCTTTCTTTCTTTCTTTCTTTCTTTCTTTCTTTCTTTCTTTCTTTCTTTCTTTCATTTGTTTTTACTTTTTCCCCCTGGCTCTGGTCTCATTTTCATTTCCCTTTTAAAAATAATTAGTGGTTTGCGCATGCAGAGCAGCAGAGTTACTTTAGTGGTGGCCTCACCAGTAGCCTGCATCAACCTGTCCTTCGCTTCCCATTATGTTTATCCACCAAGACTCCGTCGCCTTTCTTCCACATGACCGGGCTAGAGTTTGGTGATTGGATGCTCACACACCAACACTGCAATATTGATCATAGGCAGGGAGTCCTCTGCCTTGTTTATGCTCCAAAAAAGAAAAAAATGCAGCGCTTAAATACACTAAGTGCAAAATAATGTTGAGTATCTGTGTCACATGAGTAATGTCCACCAAGTGGGGAAAAAAAGTGACAAGAGTTGATTGAAAAAAAGTCTTGGCATCATTAACTAATGAATGAGCATCCCAAAAGCATCGGTGAAACAGATGACATCAAGATGAAAACGTATTAGAAGAAATATTCTTGTGAAAAGAACCACCACCAATTTGACTGATGGCTTGCTGGAATCAATGGACTTAAGGGGGCTTATACCACCTAAGTCAACTGAGCTTGTGGTGATGAACACCATATATGAGAAACCATCAAGGATCCAGATCACCTCGATCACGGTTCCAAACCTTACGGTAATAATCGGCAACGGATTCACATCAAACAAATGGATGAGGCTCAGATGGAGAAAAGGAAGGACAGAGGAGGTCCTCTTGCTTACACCATGTAACCAAAAATTAAAGAAAGGTTCCACATAGTGTGATAAAGTTTACAATAGCATTTATTAAAAAAGGAGGTCAAGTAAACACTCCCGTTTCTGAAGCATAAAAAAGGCTCATATGAAGACATAAAAAGGCGCGATGATGTTGGCAGAACTCGAACCGACGCGTTTTATCTGATTAGACCTCATCTGGTGTATGCTCCAAGCCACCACTCGGATACTGCAGTTTTAACTTCCAACTGGAGATGCATGGTAGTAAAGGCAAGGTTATTTAGGGGCAACTGGTGAGGCTGGCATTAAAGTGTAACTGTTATATTGCACAACTAGTCAAAGTGCAGCTTCCCTTTAAGCATGGTATCCCCATGTGCTGTTTTACATCTCGCCTTGTTTCTTTGTTCTTGTGCATGTTCATTGGACCACCTTGACTTTATCTTCGCTGCTGCTAATTTTATAGTCTAATGTTTATTTGTCTTGTATCTTATATCCTGCCAGCATAGTGCCAGATTGTCCATGTTCTGCTCTGCCATCTCCTCGCCCTACCTCATCCTCCATTATTGTATCCAGGGTCCAATATTACCATTATTCATGCCTTTTACTGGTCTCCATTCAGTGCACAATTATTCACAATTGTCCAACTATTTTATATACATATACAGTATACAATGGTTATAAAAATGGACCACCGATGTTAAAAAATAAATAAATTTAAAAATATGGAAATAAGTAGAATAGGAAGCCAAGACGAAAAAAGATGCAGGTTTGGTCAATAAGGGTAATTAGGCCCACATCCCCAATTAAATGGAAAATACAAGGATAACCCCCTAGTGGAATTTTAGTGGCCTATGCTGCTTAATCAAAAACACAATATGATATACATTTCAAGAACAATATTTGTAAAGTACAAATGTTATTAGAAAAAAAATCATTAAAGGTGATTGAGGGTTGTTGTACAGTCAGGCCAACATGGTACAAGTTTACATAAGTGCATATCTACAGAATCCAGGGAGTGTCTGTCTTGATAAGTACCGTGGCAGAACATACATGGTGGACATCCGACGCGTTTCAGAATTAAATATTTTCTCAGGGGTGTATGTTTAAATAGAATGGATAGCTTCTATAATGAAGCAAAAGGGGCTTATAAACCCCATAATAATCATAGAACAGTGAAAAAGGTTGTTATTATTCCCTTTAGTTATAAATGGCACTTGCATGTTGACAACCATCGGAACTTGCATACATCAGCCAGAAGAATTAAAAAACATCAACGATGACCATTGCATTGCCCAGGGAGGGAGATGGCCTTAGTAGTATCAACACCTGAACGAGGTCCAGCAGGACCTGCTAGAATACACATCAGAGGAGGAAAAAGCATGGCAATGGAAAGGCAATCCAATTAAAAGGAGATATATAGATATATATAGATAGATGGATAGATAGATCTCTATATCTATCTATATCTATCTATCTATCTATATCTATCTATCTATCTATCTATCTATCTATCTATCTATCTATCTATCTATCTATCTATCTATCTATCTATCTATCTATCTATCTATATATATATCTATCTATCTATATCTATCTATTATATAATTTGTTTAAATGGAGAGGTAAAGAATCAAAGAATCTATGCATACAAATATATATTGTTGTGGACTGTACTAGCATTACATAAAATGCTAACACAGCAAAGAAGAAGTATCTTATTACTTAGGAAAGTATACATAGGGGTAAATGAGTCAGACCACAAGGAAGCCAAGAATGGGGGAGTCCATTTGTTCTTGTTATCTATACTCCCATCTCTGGTCTAATCTCGTCCCTTCTCCAGTCTCCGCTCAGATTTTTGGTCTCCTCTATTACTTGTATTTACCTGTCGTCCTGGCGGTCTCCTCTTGCAGGTACTGCCTCTTACAGTCCATTAAGCGGTGCCAGATACAGAGAGACAGCCTGATTCGCAGCGGAAAGAAGTTGGCCTATCAGGCAAGAGTGAAGGATGAACCGGCGTATTACTGCAATGAGTGTGATGTGAGTACCAGTCTACAGTGGTTATTTTGAAGGGAGGGGTTATCCATGGATATCGTTTCTAACTGTCGTACAACTTTTCTGTCTGATAGGTGGAGGTTTTCAACATCCTGTTTGTCACCAGTGAAAGTGGGGGGAAAAACACCTACCTGGTCCACTGTGAAAGCTGTGCCCGCCAGGTCAATGGCAACATGAATGGAGTGGTCATCCTAGAGCAGTACAAAATGGAGGAGCTTATGCATATTTATGACACCTTTCACCTGGTAAGAATCTGGGGTGGGGCAGAATGCAGAAGGTGTTCATGTGCCTGTATGCTGAGTGTAATTCTCAGTATCTGTTCTTATTCTGTATGTCACTCAGTGTTTTTGTAACTTTATCAGGTCCTTAAAACAAAAAAAAACAAAAAAAAGGAGAAACCCACTCCTCTTCGCTCTGCCATTTTACAAAATCTAGCAGTACTGGTTGGTATTTGGAACATGGGAAAGACTGGCAGCACGGCTGTAAGCTGTGCAAGAGTTTCATTTTCTTGTCCAGTGAAGGACACGGGAATTCAGAAACAGCCGCGTTATACTGCCGCCACAGACAGTATATCCTGACTGTTCTTGAATTGTGCCTCAATGGATTCAAAGAAATGGTTATTATGGTACAAAATCTAATTTGTCTTCAGAACAGATTGTATAAATGTGTCAAAACAATTTACGTTTTTTCTTCATTTTCTTACAGTACAGGACTCAGGATCTTTAGTCATAACCAAGAAATTGAGGCAACTAGCCTCCAGCATTGGGCACTGGTATAAGAAAGCTGCAGGGACATCCCCTCTAACACCTGCCACTCCCACCTAGCCTCAGTTTTTGCTAGTGTCCTTATGTGATGGACGATCTCTCTCCTGCGTGAACCTGCTTCCCCCTTTTTGGTTTGGTTTTTGTTCTGCAAGATGCTTCTATCCAAAATAGTCTGCTCCATAGATACTGCAGGTTTCTGCATCCGTTTACTCCTTGGCTGAGCCTTGGAGGCCAGGAAGAAGATGCATGTACTGCTAGCCTGTAATGTTGCTTCAGGCACTGGATCCTGTTTGGGCACTCACCTTGGCACAATGTGCATCGGGTTAGGCACAGGGTGCTAAACAGGTCCAGGGCTGAGGTCCATTGGCTGTTTGCTTTCCATCTCTGAAGGCCACTTCTAAAGTATGCTTATCCAGGCGGGCAAAGCCAGGATGTAGGCTTGTTCTCTGCTACCATGTCTGACTTTTTAGAAAGCCTCTTGTCTTTTTGGAGGCTGTTAATCTCAGGGGATGCAAATGGGACCCTTTAGCCTCTTCAGGGTCGGTCTCTATTTCACTTGTGGCCACTTCACTGCCTGAGAAGGGGGGCCAAGAAAGGCAAGGAGTCTTTTGGTTCTGCGGAATAGAGACTTTTTTTCTACTGAGATCTCCAAAACCTAAAGGAAACCCTTTCAGTCCTTGTTGATGTGCATTCCTGCCTTAAATCAGACTGTGTTGTACCACCCTAGGTCTCTAGCAATGGCTCCCTGAAACTGCCCAGACCTGCTATGACCTTTCCTGTGCTCTTAGAACCAGTATTATACAGCTACAATCTCTGTGGGGCCATTCAACCATAATTCAGCTGGACAATACCACAGCTGTAGCCTACATCAAACCACCAGGGAGGTGCTAGAAGTCACACTACTCAAAGGGAAGTGGATTCTGTTTTGGGCAGAACATCATGTTGGGCCCTATTTACTGTTCACATTCCAGGCGTGGAAAATTGAATGAAAATTGAATATGCTTACCAGAAGGTAGCATCAATCAGGCATGTGATATCAAAGCTCTGGGTAGCGAGTGGTGCAATTGCTCCTCCTCAGCTGAGCCACCTCCGGGCAACCTCGGCCCGGCATGTGAGATTATGGATCTGGATGGCGATGTCCCAGATGGTAAAAAACCTTCCACCACAGAACCGTTTTTGGTAGGTTAACAACATTCATAAAAAAACAGCCTCCACATAGTGAAAAACCTTATGGTTACAGGTTTATTTGAAATAAAAAGGCTTTACATAGATTCCAAGATGTATTGCATCAAGTAAAAAAAAAAATCTCCTCTGATCACAAAAGCAAAAAAATTCAAAAAGGTGGAATGGAAATGACTCTTCAAATCGGACGTGTTTTGTCGACAAAGACTTTGACTTGGGCATCCCAGTTGAAGTCTTTGTTGACGAAACGTGTCGAATTTGAGTCCTTTCTGTGCCATTGCGCCTTTTTGAATTGTATGATTTTTGCGACTTCAGAAATGCCCCCCCCCCCCCCCCCCCATTGGCTTCAATGTAAAACGCCAGCCACGTTGATTACATTTTAAACAAGTGTTTTAAAAAATTTCATTTCGGTGCACCACCAGTCACATGATTATGCCTGAAAAAAATTAACATAAAAACCTTTGTCCTTTATTGTACAATTAAGAGAACAGGATTTTAGAATTGCCTGTAAATCCTTTTCTTGGAGTACAGTACAGGACATCAGTCCCATTGCTCGGTTTATTTTCCCTCCCAGTAGCCTCAGTTTTGCAGCAAGCAATAGGGAGATCATAGCGTTTGCCACCATCCATTCCCCTGACGGTAGCTGCCTATAATCCATGGTTATAACTAAACATCCTGTGTTCTGCATTGTGCTCCAAAAGAAGATATTTTACAGGCAAGTAAACAAAATCATATTTTTCCTATTTTTGTCCAAAATAATGTCTTTTGTTTTTGTTTTTTTTTCTCTCCCCTTAGACCCATCCTCCAAGCACACGGTGATCTTCTCCCTGCTCTTCTGCTCCTACGACAGTCTCTCTCCCCCCCCACCCCTTTCTCCACCCACCACATGCCAGCCAATCAAAACTCTTCCCCCTTCTTCCCAGGACCCAGGGAGAAGAGAGGGGCGGTGCTAATCAACCAGCCAAACAGACGTGACAGAGAGAGAGAGAGAGAGAGAGCCACGGAATGAGGGGGTGGGAGGGAGAGGAGCCACCTTTTTTTACATTTTTTTACTTTTTTTTTCGTCTTTTTAGACCGAATGGCAGCTCCATATATTTTACTCTCTCCAGCCAATCACAAGCCTTGTTTACACAGATCCCGCCCCCCTTGCGGGAACAGCCAGTCAGGATGCAGGATTCTACATGTCTTTGTCAATAATTTTATTATTATTTTCCTTCTTTGTTACATTTTTTTTTTTGTAATTTTATCAGGAATATTTATTCTGAAATCTTGAATTTGTGATTTTTTTTTTTTTTTGAAGGGGGGGTGTTTTATGTTTTGGGGGGTTGTATTAATTTGTTGGGTGCTTTTGGAACTGTTTCCTAGGATCAGGGGCACAGTATGCTTTTAAAAAAATTTTTAAATGGAAAAAAAAAATTGAGTACAGAGTGGTGCTCCGGTATGGGAAGTAGGGCGTGGCCTACAGGGCCTTCGGCGGGAGGGCGGTTTGATAAACGGATGTGTTATTTGATGGATTTGTTGTGGGGAGGGGGGTAGAACTGTCTTTTTTGGGTTGCTTCGGGGAGCAACTGTGAGCTTCATAGGGGATGCTGTCCTTTACGAGTGTCGGTCGCGCTGGAACTGTCCGTTTTTTGTGGGCCAGACCAAAACTTTATGAAAAATGCGACCTGTCACCCACCTCCGAAAACCGCTTCTAGCAAAAACTGATAGGCAGCAAAACGGCCTTGCCTGGCAAAATGGCCGCCTCACAGTGAAGGTGTACGCTTTACAAACTCTAATCGGTCAGGACTGAAACGTAAGGCTATCGCTCACGATTCCAGCGCAACTCCAGGTTGAAGATCAAGCATGAGAACACTGTCAAGATTGGGAGCCGGAGGCCCAACTGCCACCCTCCGCTCGTTCGTTCTTCTTTTTTTTTTTTTTAACGTAAGGAGAAAAAAAATGGCGCCCTTACCACTGCGACAGAAAAAGACCTCTCTCCGCGATGTTTTAAAATAGAAAGAGAGAGAGATTACGGGTTTTTATAAATATATATATATATATATATAGAGAGAGAGAGAGAGAGAGAGAGATGAATATCTATTCACCAAGTTTTATTTTTTGTTTTCTCCTTTTTAACCATTTTCCTGGACATTTTTCACTCCCCCTTTTTTTTCCCTCCTTGTTTTTCCTCTGTAAAATAGAAATTTTATAAATAAATAAATATAAGTATATAAATATATATAGAGAGATTTGGTTTAAGTTGGCTATGGAAAGTTCCCATCTGCTGGTTATTTTTGTTTTTGCTTGTCTATAAATTTGTCGTCTTGCTTGTGTGTTTTTTTTTTTTTTTTTTTTTGTTTTTTTTTTTTTTTTATAATTTACTTCATTTGCAAAGGTTTTGCGCACACCTAACAATTTCTGTCCCTTTTCTGTCTGAAGAGAGCATGTTTAGAGCTCGACTAACTTTCTTGTTGGCCTTCCTCGTTTTGTCTGGAGCTAACCCAAATTCTTGATTTACATCAGTTTTTAAAGGTGTTCACACATTTGATACCAAATTATAATGATTATGAGGGTTTTCATAAAACATGGAGCCAAGGACTTGACAATCTTTTTGTACTTTGTTGAGTTTGAGACGAAGGTCATTTCTGGACTATATGAACAAAAGTTTGTGAGCACTTGACCATCACAGTGGTATATGGACAAAAGTGGACACCACACCAAATTGAGTTTAGGTTTCAAGTGAATGCTAAAACCTTTTAAATGGCAAGCTTTGAGGCCCCTTTTTCCTTAGCATGACTGTGGCCCTGTGTACAAAGCCAGCTCCATAAAGACCTGGTTTGATTGATTTTGGTATGGAGAAACTTAAGTGACCTGGCCTGAACTCGACCCTACATCCAGCCTGAACTCCTCATATGCCACTTTGGCTAAACAGGCACAATTTCCCACAGACACTCTCCAAATTCGTGCGAAAAGCCTTCCTAGAAGAGTGGAAGATGTCATAGCCTCATAAGGGGGCCCTGCACATTGATGTCCTAATGGTTTTGAATTGGGATGTCAAAAGCTCATGTAGGTGTGATGGTCAGGTGTCCGAAAACTGATGTTCAAGGCTGGTACAGCCTTGAAGGAGGCCAACTAGATGATATTAACATCCATGGTTTTGGGCCTTGAAGGAGGCCAACTGGATATTGACGTCCATGGTTTTGGAATAGAATACCCAGCAAGCCCCTTTACGTGTGATGAGACAGGTGTCCACACACACTTGGCCATATTGTTAATTTATAGACGTCCACACACTTGGCCCTATTTTGTCAATATATAGGTGTCCTAATGCCCATGTGTTTTGAAAAACCTGTAAGATGTGAACACCATGTTAATCTAAGTCATAGTGGTCGATCTTGGATATCAGTTTTGTGCTTGGACATCACAAAAACCATATTGGGGGGCATCTAGTGATGTCAGCGCACTGGATATCCATGTAACGGAGCATGCATTCATAGGGATAACTGTTCCGGACATTTTAAAAATGGGGAGTCATGGTGGTAGCCATATTGGCTAGCAGAGCAGCTATATTGCATGCACAGATTAATAGACTCATCACTTCCCCATTTTGTTAGTGCTCATGGATTTTGAACATCATAGAGAGATGGATTGGAAGGATAGCCCTATTTCATACAGAGGATGGATCGACGTTTGTGTGGTAGTCATTTAGTTGGCCGTTTCTGGGCCTCTCGGGATACAAACTGTACAAAATAGCCAGCTGTTCACACTACCACCACAGCTGGATCCCTAAATAAAAAATATATTTATATAGCTCGATGCTGTGCTGTATATTGATATAAAACAAAAGATCTACAAGTGATATTACAGATGTCTTGTAGCCCAACTGTTATTCCCACTGCACGGCCTGTTCGTTGTAGCAAAAGTTCAGAATATATAACAGGGCCGGCTTGTATAAATGAAATTTATTTTTATTATTAAAATATTAAATAGTTAAAAAAAAGAAGTCTAGTAGGAAAAAAAAATGTACATAGCTGTAATTATTATTCGAAGGGGGGGTAAATGAATTGCTCAATTTACATTAGAGTTATTCAGACAAAACGTTTATTGATGTGTGCTGTAAAAGAAAAATGGATGACGTTGTATAGACCAAAACATTGCATTGTCCGACTCGTGTTACCCATAATTCCTATTGCTATCATTGTCTGATCTAAGCAAGATATTAATTGTTTTATTTTTGTTTGCTTTGCTGATATCTGAAAAGCAAATTTTGGGCTTTTGTCTGCACTTACATTGACTTATTCCGGCCAAAAGACAGACTGATGAGTTTGGCCGTCACGATGAAGAGTTGAGGTTTTTATTGGACCTTATGGGTGATGCACACAGATGAATATCCTTAAAAAAAAAAATACAGGGAAACTATACCCATACTGGAAAATCTCTTGCTTGCAAGCAGTGGAAACTGTACCATTGTTACGAAAATGATCCTTTCACCAAGCGTTTAACACTACAAAAACATCCCATGGTTATTTAAATCAAATCCAGTAAAAAAAACTTTGACGCGTTTTGCAATTGTGCAAAATGCGTCAAGGATTCTTCTTTTATGTCCACTTGTGCATGTTTTTGTGCCGCTTTTACAATAAACTTATGGCCAAGTAGAGTAAACTAGTAGTGTCCATTTACTGGAATTTGTTAGATATGCCAGGACCAGGCATGATCCTTGAAACAGGGTAGGTAAAGCCAGCTCACTTGTGGGTGCCTAATACAAAATTCCCCCCCTGGCTTGGAATTTATTAAAAATATTTGCTGGGAACAATCCCACACGTTTCGGGATGCAGAACTCCTCCCTACGTCAGGGCTTGAGCAATGATTGTTGAAATGACCAGGATGATCATTTCAACAATCGCTGCCCCAAGCCCTTAAAAGGAAGGGGGGTCACATTGGCTGTATCAGTTCTTTTTATTCAATGAAGATTTGGATTTCAAGCGAGATGGAACTTTGTACTAGGCAATCCAAACCACACACTCCCAGATGTTAATCAGTTGAGTGATTTGGCCATTGTGACCAGAGAGCCAACAGTCTAGTAATGCCCAAACCTTGGTCCATACCTCTACCATAAACTAAGCTCTGGTTTAGAATATGCGTTTCATCTTAACTAAACCCTACTTACAGCGGTCAAGCGCTATCCTACACCCACCAGACGTTCTCCGTTGGTGGGAACAGTTGCATGTGGTTCATTTAAAGACAGAATCCCAATTACCAGTGAAGAAATCTAGGGATATGAAAAAAAAATGAATAGAAATAATAATTGTAAGATCTATAGGGTGTATATAAAGCATTTATTTCCTTAAAGCTGTGTCTACAATGGCATTTTAAAGGGAAATTACATTTTTGTTTCCATTAAGTATACATTTTGAGTTTTAACTGTGATAACTGAAAGTACTTTTTTTGACTTGACCTACATTTTTCTTTATTTTTCTGTATTTTAAGCATTGCATTACATTGATTAGTAGACACTCCCTCTGGTGGAGTTGTGTGTATCAGTCCTGTATGAGGACTGTTCATTTTTTATTTTATTTTTGCTCTGCAAATAAAGTTTATGTGAAAAAAAAAAGACTGAAAATTCCTTTTAAAATGCTATTTTGAAGACGCTCCAAAAAAAAAAAAAAAAATACTTAAACATAAAGAATTTATAAACCCTCATAAACTCAACAAAGCAAAAACATTTGACAGATGAGACCAAAAGATGCAATAGCAATTTAAACCTGCAAGGGGTGTCTTTTTTTTTTTTTCTTTTCTTTTAAACAGCACCAGTCTCGCACGGTGAAGGGATCCATTTCTTTACAAAGCTTTCACTGCTTTTGCAAACTTAATGACAGAAATTTTCTAGCCGGTTGTAAAATTTTGGTAAATGTTGCTTCAAATCCTTGTTGGTCACTGACTCTGTGGCTACCCTATACCAAATGGTCAACATAAAATTAATCTATTTTTACATCAAATATTTGAAATAAAAGTTACATTGACAAAAAAAAAAATTGTGTGCATCGAATTACTGAAACATTTCAAAGGTCCTAGGTGCTATCCAACTTTTTCATCCAAGGATAATTAAAAATTGCTACATTTTTTTGATATGGTACATAAAAATGGATGAAATGAAGCCACGACTTGATTGAATCATCCAATGAAAGCGTTGTTGGTGGAGACTCACAGAAAATTAATCCTATATATTATATTTTTTTGAAATGACACCCAGACTCTGTTTTTCAGATATTGGTCGCTAATGTTTAGCGTTGCTTATAACCAGTAAATGGGTAATACAAATACGATTTATTGCGGACACCGGGTGCAAAGTGCGCACCCTGGGATGTTTGATACTGCAGTCTAAACCGTTTTTTCTTCTCTAGTAACCACTACACCGTTTCACAGCCACGGTCAGTCGGTTGCCTTGCATGACATGCTACCAGGCACCGTAAAAGGGGGAGGGAAGATCCAGCTAACAACCTTCTATTCCTTTTTTTTTTTTTTTTTTTATGCTTTATTTATTATTCCTTGCAATTTTTTTTCCCTCCTCACAAGCCTCAAGTGAGATTTTTGTGTGCTTTTGAGAAAATAAAATTTGTTACCTTAATTTTTTTTTTTTTTCAATTTGTAGGGTAAATCTCTTTTTTCAATGGTGCTATGGTTCCTAAACTTGTTGTACATTTTTTCTAAAACGGTGGTGGGTGTAGCTGTTTTTAAAAGGGGTGTTTTTTCATTGTTTTTGTTTTTCATTTTGGTTTTGTTTTTTTTTTTGTTTTTTGTTATTTTTCTTCCCTGGGAGGTGGAGTATAGGTGAGAAAAGTCTGACTTGCTGGTGGGAGAGGGTTTCAAGTTGATGTTCTACAGTTCACAGTGGTGGGATGGAGATTTTAAAGGAGGTCGGCAGCTAGCCGAAATAAGTGAGACTAGGGTGGAATGGAAACGACAACACTTCAGGAAGAGAGGGGGGTTACAGTGTTACACTGCAGCGCCCTGGCCATTCAGGGGTTTTGGGGCAAATGCAGTTGTCTTTTTTGGGGGGGGTGAGATTTGAAAAGTGTTAATGCTCTGCAGGTCTTAGGTGCTAATGACCCCCTCGTGTTATCCCAGGTCTGCAGAGTAGTTAAGCTCTTAACTGATCATCTGGTGCTAATTACCTACTTTGTATGGTGTTTATTTTTCTTTTTAAAACCTGATTTCATTTTTTTTGTGTGTAAATGAGGGCTGATGGGAGGTGGGGGGGCTTTGTCTGGTAGGACCTGTCAAAATAGTGCATGCCCTTTCATGTCACATGGCTGGATCCGCTAAACACAACACAGATCGTATCTAAAGCACAGCACTGAATTGTCGAGCGCGGAGTTCTAGCCAATAACAGGCAATGGCCTTGATGGGAAATGTTGAGGTTTTTTTTTCCATTTTGTGTCTTATGCATTGTTGGGCAGTGCACTTCACCCTACCAGGAAGCCAACAAGGCAAGACCCCCACCTCCCCCACTCCCCAGGTTTTAATTTATGTCTGTAACCCCCCCTCCCCACCCCTCCCTTCTCCTCAAGACCATCACTCAAGACTTATTGTTTATTTTTAACTGAGCCAGCGAATTTTTCTTTTTTGCCTTTCTTTTTTTTGTGAATTTGTGATATTAATAAATCTGAGAAAAATAAAGATTTTGATAAAAAAAAAATACAATTTGTCGCATCTTAACTTGCCAAATTATGTTTTGTTATTTGTTACCATAAACCCGAACACATATGAATTTCACAGGTTCCGAAGCTAATTTCATGCAGATAAGGCACCAAGTGAGTTTAATTTATAACCTTAATTGGCCACAGAACCTGTGTAATGTGTTTGATTTTAAAGGGATGAGATGGCAACCCTAGGGGTGAGCGGTTCCTTGGACTGTACACATAGATCAAGAGCCAGATGTCTAATTAGCTATATACAGGAGAGGGGTAGGCCTTCGTAGGTGTTAAACATGGAAGAAGGATCCCAAGAGCTGTACACCAAGGACCGATGTGAGATGTCCTTGGAGTAGTGCACAGAGGAGAGGTTTCTGGATCCGTACACAGAAGAGGGGTGAAGGGTTCCTGAAGCTGTATACAAAGAGGGATGAGAGGGTACATAGGATCTGTACACAGGGAAAAGGCCTGAGGTTCCCAGTGAAATACACAGTACATAGGGGAGAGTGGCCCCTGGAGCTGTACAAAGGAGAGGTGGTTCTCTGGTGTTCTGCACAGTGGAGAGGGGTGAGAGGTACCTGGAGATGTACAAAGGAGGAGTGAGAACCCTGGTGCTGTACAAAGAGGAGAGGTCCCTAGAGCTGTGCAAAGAGGAGAGGGATACGACTTTCCTGTGGCAGGGGTGACACCCCCGCATTAACTTCGGGTACTACAACTGCCGTGGAAACCAGGGGGATTGGCGGTCCCAGACTTTCACAGATATTTCTTAGCGGGTCAGCTAGTAGTCGTACATAGGTGGTTTGTTATGCCTGAGGATGACGCTGCTAACACACTAGAGTCAGCGGTTGTTGGTTCTTATGAGGCACTGAAACATCTCCTGTTTCAGGGCTCCGTATAGACTCATGATATCCATACGTGCGACCAGTAGGGCATGGGTGGCAGTGACCAAGATGGGTAGCGCTTCTAAGATTTCTCCTCACACACCACTTTGGAAGAATCCTAAATTAACACCCTTCTATGAGCACCCAGATCCGATCATCTGGACTAAATTTGGTATTAAGACACTGAAAGACATAGTGGGTGGTGGGAAACTTCTACAGTTTGACGCACTAAAAACTAAATTTAATCTTCCCAACACTCACCTATTCTGTTATCTTTAGCTAGGGCATGCATACAATGCCCAATTTGGAAATAATGGAATTACCCCGAAAATGAGTGATATTGAGTTTTTACTGAGGGAGGACACTTTGGACAAGGCCTTGTCTACAATATACTAACAACTGTTCGGTGAGGGGGGAGATCTCCTTGCAAAGTGTAGGGCGGTGATGTGGGGTGAGGTGTTCCCCCAGATGGACGGGGATGACTGGGACAATGTATGGGACATGAATTTTACTAGATTGGTTACTGCTAGAGACCAGCTCATTCAATTTAAATTCCTTCATCGCATATATCTTACTCCAGCTAGATTGGCTAGGATGTTCCCTACCCGGTCACCTGGTTGCTGGTGGTGCAGTTCCCTCACTGCTGATTTCATGCATATCTTCTGGAATTACTCGAACATTCAAGTATTTTGGAAGGGAGTTACAGAATGTATAGCAGAAGTAACAGCCATTCCTATACAGCCCAGAATAGAGGTGCCTTTTGGGGCTGGTGGACAATCTAGCCCCAAAGAGAGTAACTTGTACTTTGCTGACGATCCTGATCTATTACGCTAGAAAATTGATAGTGTTGTCATGGAAAAAGCCTAATCCTCCATCTGTATCAGTGTGGAAGGGTGTAGTGAATAGGGCTGCACCTTTTTATACAAGGCTACATACATTAGCAGGGGCATACCACAAAAATTTGATAGTGTGGGGCAGTTGGATGAATAGTGAAACTACGGTGGCGGATTGAGTGATACCTAATGGAATATGCCTACAGTGGGTTTTAACATGTATGTAACTATCTGACATATCCTAAATCTTTCATTGACTGTTATTGTGAAAAGGTGGCCTAATTACTATTATCTTTGTTTTTTTTTCACTGAGCGAAGGTCTGGAGGAAGGAGGAGAGAGTCAATGCTGAAGAAATGTAAATGGTTTCTTTTTTGTGTGGCCCAATGGGTCTTGTATGTACCTGTTATGTTAACCACTTGACGACCGCCTCACGCCGATGTACGTCGGCAAAGTGGCACGGACAGGCAAAATCACGTACAGTGTACGTGATTTGCCTTCCGCGGGTGGGGGGTCCGATCGGACCCCCCCCCCGGTGCCCGAGGCGGTCGTCCTTTGTGCCCCGGCGATCGGTGGTGAGGGGGAGACCATCCGTTCGTGGCCCCCCCCTCGCGATCGCCGCCGGCCAATCGAATCATTCCTTTGCTGCTGTATGCTAAACAGCAGCAAAGGAAATGATGTCATCTCTCCTCGGCTCGGTATTTTCCGTTCCGGCCCGAGGAGAGAAGACATCAATGTGAGTGCACCAACACACACACACACAGTAGAACATGCCAGGCACACAAAACACCCCGATCCCCCCCCCCCCCCCCGATCGCCCCCCGATCCCCCCCCCAATCACCCCCCCCCCCCTGTCACAAACTGACACCAGCAGTTTTTTTTTTTTTTTTTTTTTTTTTCTGATTACTGCATTGGTGTCAGTTTGTGACAGTTAGTGTTGGGACAGTGAGTATTACCCCCCTTTAGGTCTAGGGTACCCCCCTAACCCCCCCTAATAAAGTTTTAACCCCTTGATCACCCCCTGTCACCAGTGTCACTAAGCGATCATTTTTCTGATCGCTGTATTAGTGTCGCTGGTGACGCTAGTTAGGGACATAAATATTTAGGTTCGCCATCAGCGTTTTATAGCGTCAGGGACCCCCATATACTACCGAATAAATGTTTTAACCCCTTGATTGCCCCCTAGTTAACCCTTTCACCACTGATCACCGTATAACCGTTACGGTTGACGCTGGTTAGTTTGTTTATTTTTTATAGTGTCAGGGCACCCGCCGTTTATTACCGAATAAAGGTTTAGCCCCCTGATCGCCCGGCGGTGATATGCGTCGCCCCAGGCAGCGTCAGATTAGCGCCAGTACCGCTAACTCCCACGCACGCAGCATACGCCTCCCTTAGTGGTATAGTATCTGAACGCATCAATATCTGATCCGATCAGATCTATACTGGCGTCCCCAGCAGTTTAGGGTTCCCAAAAACGCAGTGTTAGCGGGATCAGCCCAGATACCTGCTAGCACCTGCGTTTTGCCCCTCCGCCCAGCCCAGCCCACCCAAGTGCAGTATCGATCGATCACTGTCACTTACAAAAGACTAAACGCATAACTGCAGCGTTCGCAGAGTCAGGCCTGATCCCTGCGATCGCTAACAGTTTTTTTGGTAGTATTTTGGTGAACTGGCAAGCACCAGCCCCAGGCAGGGTCAGGTTAGCGCCAGTACCGCTAACACCCACGCACGCAGCATACGCCTCCCTTAGTGGTATAGTATCTGAACGGATCAATATCTGATCCGATCAGATCTATACTAGTGTCCCCAGCAGTTTAGGGTTCCCAAAAACGCAGTGTTAGCGGAATCAGCCCAGATACCTGCTAGCACCTGCGTTTTGCCCCTCCGCCCGGCCCAGCCCACCCAAGTGCAGTATCGATCGATCACTGACACTTACAAAACACTAAATGCATAACTGCAGCGTTCACAGAGTCAGGCCTGATCCCTGCGATCGCTAACAGTTTTTTTGGTAGTATTTTGGTGAACTGGCAAGCACCAGCCCCAGGCAGCGTCAGGTTAGCGCCAGTACCGCTAACACCCACGCACGCACTGTACACCACCCTTAGTGGTATAGTATCTGAACGGATCAATATCTGATCCGATCAGATCTATACTAGCATCCCCAGCAGTTTAGGGTTCTCACAAACGCAGTGTTAGTGGGATCAGCCCAGATACCTGCTAGCACCTGCGTTTTGCCCCTCCGCCCGGCCCAGCCCAGCCCACCCAAGTGCAGTATCGATCGATCACTGTCACTTACAAAACACTAAACGCATAATTGCAGCGTTCGCAGAGTCAGGCCTGATCCCTGCGATCGCTAACAGATTTTTTGGTAGCGTTTTGGTGAACTGGAAAGCGCCAGCGGCCTAGTACACCCCGGTCGTAGTCAAACCAGCACTGCAGTAACACTTGGTGACGTGGCGAGTCCCATAAGTGCAGTTCAAGCTGGTGAGGTGGCAAGCACAAGTAGTGTCCCGCTGCCACCAAAAAGACAAACACAGGCCCGTCGTGCCCATAGTGCCGTTCCTGCTGCATTCGCCAATCCTAATTGGGAACCCACCGCTTCTGCAGCGCCCGTACTTCCCCCATTCACATCCCCAACCAAATGCAGTCGGCTGCATGAGAGGCATTTTCTTTATGTCCTCCCGAGTACCCCTACCCAGCGAACGCCCCCAAAAAAGATATTGTGTCTGCAGCTAGCGCGGATATAGACGTGACACCCGCTATTATTGTCCCTCCTGTCCTGACAATCCTGGTCTTTGCATTGGTGAATGTTTTGAACGCTACCATGCACTAGTTGAGTATTAGCGTAGGGTACAGCATTGCACAGACTAGGCACACTTTCACAGGGTCTCCCAAGATGCCATCGCATTTTGAGAGACCCGAACCTGGAACCGGTTACAGTTATAAAAGTTAGTTACAAAAAAAGTGTAAAAAAAAAAAAAAAAATATATATATATATATAAAATAAAAAAAAATAGTTGTCGTTTTATTGTTCTCTCTCTCTCTATTCTCTCTATTGTTCTGCTCTTTTTTACTGTATTCTATTCTGCAATGTTTTATTGTTATTATGCTTTATCATGTTTGCTTTTCAGGTACGCAATTTTTTATACTTTACCGTTTCCTGTGCTTTATTGTTAACCATTTTTTTGTCTTCAGGTACGCCATTCACAACTTTGAGTGGTTATACCAGAATGATGCCTGCAGGTTTAGGTATCATCTTGGTATCATTCTTTTCAGCCAGCGGTCGGCTTTCATGTAAAAGCAATCCTAGCGGCTAATTAGCCTCTAGACTGCTTTTACAAGCCGTGGGAGGGAATGCCCCCCCCCCCCACCGTCTTCCGTGTTTTTCTCTGGCTCTCCTGTCTCAACAGGGAACCTGAAAATGCAGCCGGTGATTCAGCCAGCTGACCATAGAGCTGATCAGAGACCAGAGTGGCTCCAAACATCTCTATGGCCTAAGAAACCGGAAGCTACGAGCATTTTATGACTTAGATTTCGCTGGATGTAAATAGCGCCATTGGGAAATTGGGGAAGCATTTTATCACACCGATCTTGGTGTGGTCAGATGCTTTGAGGGCAGAGGAGAGATCTAGGGTCTAATAGACCCCAATTTTTTCAAAAAAGAGTACCTGTCACTACCTATTGCTATCATAGGGGATATTTACATTCCCCGAGATAACAATAAAAATGATTAAAAAAAAAATAAAAATGAAAGGAACAGTTTAAAAATAAGATAAAAAAGCAAAAAAATAATAAAGAAAAAAAAAAAAAAAAAAAAAAGCACCCCTGTCGCCCCCTGCTCTCGCACTAAGGCGAACGCAAGCGGCGGTCTGTCGTCAAACGTAAACAGCAATTGCACCATGCATGTGAGGTATCACTGCGAAGGTCAGATCGAGGGCAGTAATTTTTGCAGTAGACCTCCTCTGTAAATCTAAAGTGGTAACCTGTAAAGGCTTTTAAAGGCTTTTAAAAATGTATTTATTTTGTTGCCACTGCACGTTTGTGCGCAATTGTAAAGCATGTCATGTTTGGTATCCATGTACTCGGCCTAAGATCATCTTTTTTATTTCATCAAACATTTGGGCAATATAGTGTGTTTTAGTGCATTAAAATTTAAAAAAGTGTGTTTTTTCCCCAAAAAATGCGTTTGAAAAATCGCTGCGCAAATACTGTGTGAAAAAAAAAAATGAAACACCCACCATTTTAATCTGTAGGGCATTTGCTTTAAAAAAATATATAATGTTTGGGGGTTCAAAGTAATTTTCTTGCAAAAAAAAAAAAAACTTTTTCATGTAAACAATAAGTGTCAGAAAGGGCTTTGTCTTCAAGTGGTTAGAAGAGTGGGTGATGTGTGACATAAGCTTCTAAATGTTGTGCATAAAATGCCAGGACAGTTCAAAACCCCCCAAATGACCCCATTTTGGAAAGTAGACACCCCAAGCTATTTGCTGAGAGGCATGTTGAGTCCATGGAATATTTTATATTGCGACACAAGTTGCGGGAAAGAGACAATTTTTTTTTGCACAAAATTGTCACTAAATGATATATTGCTCAAACATGCCATGGGAATATGTGAAATTACACCCCAAAATACATTCTGCTGCTTCTCCTGAGTATGGGGATACCACATGTGTGAGACTTTTTGGGAGCCTAGCCGCGTACGGAACCCCGAAAACCAAGCACCGCCTTCAGGCTTTCTAAGGGCGTGAATTTTTGATTTCTCTCTTGACTGCTTATCACAGTTTCGGAGACCATGGAATGCCCAGGTGGCACAAACCCCCCCCAAATGACCCCATTTTGGAAAGTAGACACCCCAAGCTATTTGATGAGCGGTATAGTGAGTATTTTGCAGACCTCACTTTTTGTCACAAAGTTTTGAAAATTGAAAAAAGAAAAAAAAAAAACAGTTTTTTCTTGTCTTTCTTCATTTTCAAAAACAAATGAGAGCTGCAAAATACTCACCATGCCTCTCAGCAAATAGCTTGGGGTGTCTACTTTCCAAAATAGGGTCATTTGGGGGGGTTTTGTGCCACCTGGGCATTCCATGGCCTCCGAAACTGTGATAGGCAGTGAAGAGTGAAATCAAAAATTTTCACCCTTAGAAATCCTGAAGGCGGTGATTGGTTTTCGGGGTCCCGTACACGGCTAGGCTCCCAAAAAGCCCCACACATGTGGTATCCCCGTACTCAGGAGAAGTAGCTAAATGTATTTTGGGGTGCAATTCCACATATGCCCATGGCCTGTGTGAGCAATATATCATTTAGTGACAACTTTGTGCAAAAAAAAAAAAAAAAAAAAAAAAAAAAAAAAATGTGTCACTTTCCCGCAACTTGTGTCAAAATATAAAATATTCCATGGACTCAATATGCCTCTCTGGAAATAGCTTGGGGTGTCTACTTTCCAAAATGGGGTCATTTGGGGGGGTTTTGTGCCACCTGGGCATTCCATGGCCTCCGAAACTGTGATAGGCAGTAAAGAGTGAAATCATAAATTTACGCCCTTAGAAATCCTGAAGGCGGTGATTGGATTTCGGGGCCCCGTACGCGGCTAGGCTCCCAAAAAGTCCCACACATGTGGTATCCCCATATTCAGGAGAAGCAGCAGAATGTATTTTGGGGTGCAATTCCACATAGGCCCATGGCCTGTGTGAGCAATATATCATTTAGTGACAACTTTTTGTAAATATTTTTTTTTTTTTTTTTTTTGTCATTATTCAATCACTTGGGACAAAAAAAATAAATATTCAATGGGTTCAACATGCCTCTCAGCAATTTCCTTGGGGTGTCTACTTTCCACAATGGAGTCATTTGGGGGGGTTTTGTACTGCCCTGCCATTTTAGCACCTCAAGAAATGACATAGGCAGTCATAAACTAAAAGCTGTGTAAATTACAGAAAATGTACCCTAGTTTGTAGACGCTATAACTTTTGCGCAAACCAATAAATATACGCTTATTGACATTTTTTTTACCAAAAACATGTGGCCGAATACATTTTGGCCTAAATGTATGACTAAAATTGAGTTTATTGGATTTTGTTTATAACAAAAAGTAGAAAATATCATTTTTTTTCAAAATTTTCGGTCTTTTTCCATTTATAGCGCAAAAAATAAAAACTGCAGAGGTGATCAAATACCATCAAAAGAAAGCTCTATTTGTGGGAAGAAAAGGACGCAAATTTCGTTTGGGTACAGCATTGCATGACTGCGCAATTAGCAGTTAAAGCGACGCAGTGCCAAATTGGAAAAAGACCTCTGGTCCTTAGGCAGCATAATGGTCCGGGGCTCAAGTGGTTAAAAAGCAATAAATACAACTTTTCAAAAAAAAAAAAAAGAGGAGAGGGATGAGAGGTCCCTGGAGATGTACAAAGAGGAGAGGGGGGAGAAGTTCCTGGAACTTTACCAAGAGGAATGGGCTTAAAGGTCCTTGGAGCTGTACACCATGGACAGATCCGAGGTTCCTGGATTGGTACACAGAGGAGAGGTCCCTGGAGATGTACAAAGAGGAGAGGGGAAGAAGTTTCTGGAACTGTACCAAGAGGAATGGGGTTAAAGGTCCCAGGTGCTGCACACGGAAGAAAGATCCCTGGAGCTGTACACCAAGGACCGATATGAGGTTCTTGAAGTGGTACACAGGAGAGGGGTGAAAGGTCCCAGGAGCAGCACACAGAGGTGTGTGAGGTCCCTGAAACTTTACACAGAGCAGAATGGATAAGGTTCTGGGAGCTGTACACAAAGTAGAGGGATGAAAGGTCCCTAGAATTGTACACAGAGGTGAGATATGAGAGGTCACTGGACATGTACACCGAGAAGATGGGATAAGTTTCTAGGAGCTCTACACAGAGTAGAGGGGTGAGAGGTTACTGGACATGTACACAGAGGAGGAGGGTGAGGTTCTGGGAGCTGTACACAGAAAAGCAGAGTAAGGGGACCCTAGTCCCCCCTCACTCCTCCTGCATTGTGCCCCCCTGTGGGGGAGTGAGAAGGGTTAAATGCGCCCAGAGTTCCACTTTGAGAACCGATAATAAGGGCTTGTCCTTACGGGCAGCCAGGGGGAAATGAAGGCAGGCAGGCAGTTGAGCCACAGACGACTGTACACAAAATGAAGCCTTGTTGTCTACGGAAAGCATTACCACCACTGAATTCGACCCGTTCAAGTGAGTGGGGCTGCGCTACCACCACCGTGCAACCATATGAAATGCATGTGGTGGGTTAAAACAGGCGGTGAGGCGGGATATTGTTTCCTCACCACCTGTCAAAGACCCTCAGAAAAGAGATCTGCCACGGATCACATTTCAGAGGGGCAGCAATAATGGCCACACATGTGATTGAGCCCTAAGAATTATACACAGGATACATCAGATACTTCCTGTATATACAGTAGAAGAAATGAATACATTATGAACACAGGGAGTTATGATTCCAACAAGGGCCCTTTGTAAACAGCCATGTCCTGAGACTATTACGGTACTACCAGGCACAAGGCTCTGTAAAGTTTGCCAAATTTTGATTTGCTCTCCTTATGATAATAAAACAGATCAAATTGGCAACACACCAATGATTTCAGTGTTTCAACAAAGCTTTGTTCTGGATAACATGCACCACGAAGTAGTGCCTGGAAACCTCCCAGCTCCGATACGATTTACCCGAGCATTGTCTTCATCGAAGGGATGAGGGGAGAGCTATTAATACAGCCAATACACATAATGTTGCTTAAATCCTAAAGCAATACAAATAAAATCAAAATGTATGCTGTGCGAAAGAAAAAAAATTAGATCTCATCTCTTTTCTACTCGACAGAGAACCCATCTCCTCTGATATGGGGTATCAATCTTTTCTATAACCTGTACTTCAAATATTTCAGTGTTTGATCCGTGTCTATTAACAAAATGTTCTGCTACGTTTTTCATTCTTATTGGTCCTAATGTTGGACAGATGGTCTCCAGAACAATGTCTGGTCTTCCTACCCACACACTGCACGTGACCTGACAGCCACCAGATAATGTAGAACACATTGTGGTGTCCCGAAGATCACTGCTGATCACAGTCCATAAACAGTTTTTGAAACGGAGATGATCGGGGGAGAACGTGTTCTCCGCACACAGAAAAGCTGTAACTGACTGACACAGAAACGACCAGTTTATGAAGCTGCGATCTCAGCACTTCACTGGTGAGCTGTGTCAGAATTCACCTCCCCGATTCACCAGCTCAGAGGTGGAGAATCGGGGAGTGAAGAGAGAATCCAGAGGGAAGAAGGAAGATTTTGGACTTGCTCCTTCCTAGTTCAGACCCCCCCCCCCCCAGGACAGTAACCATGTCCCCCCGCCATGTCTATGTGTGTGTATATATATATATATGTGTGTATATATATATATATATATATATATATATATATATATATATATATATATAAATTTAGTGTAGGGGGACCAATATTTTATTAACTAGGTGGACGGTCTCCTTCAGGAATGTCCGTGTACTGAGTGATGATAATTTATCACTGCTTAATAAATGGACATCTCAGTGTTTCTGTGAATTTCTGGTACTGTAATCTCGTTATGTCTCACGAGATTCCAGTATCGGCGGGCGTGCTCCACTGTTCGAATCGCTTGTAGATTGCTTCTCCTTTCATGAAGTGAAGCAATCTACACCGCTTCAAAAACTGGCATCCAGATCTCCTCTGTGAATGCCGGAGAATGGAGCAGTGAACATTTTTCACTGCTTCATAAACGGACGCCACTGTATCTTGTGTGATGGTTGAATAACTGAGGTTGAAGGTACCATTAGCATATGACTGAACAACATGAGCATTACCCGTGTAGGCCTGGATCAATGGGCAGAACCACAATAAGTCCTCTCCCGAGATATTCTGTTTCAGTCTTTTTATTGAGACTTCAAATAAAAACAAAAACAATATAAAGTAGCAATGTCAAGTACTATAAGGAACTGCCATCATAGTCAGTATATATAAAAATGGTGACATCAACACAAATGAATGGGGGGGGGGGGTTAATCAACATCCCATTGAAAGTCAAGCAATAAATATTAGGAAAACGGGGTGATTATTGGAGCAAGATGGGCACTTAGCTTTGCAAACACTGTCCAAGTTTAAAAGGAACCAGTTCATAAACCATATATATATGTGGCTAGCTGTAAAAAAAATGGCTCATAGAACGGAGTCTATTAATTATAAAAGTCCATAGAGGTCCAGGGGCAGCTCCATGTAGATGCAAGAAGTGACTCTAGAGTCCTAGAAGAAACAAAAGGCGAAGCACAGGCGCCTTCTAAGTGTAGCCTAGTAGCAAGGATTTATTACAAGATAAAATAAAAACTAACAAGTGTAGTTCAAAACAGGCATGTACAGTAGCTAAGGGTCCTCTAGAATCACTGTCTGGGGGGTCCCCGCGGGACATGGTCATCTGTTCGGTGGTGCAGGTGGTTGGCGCGGGTGGATTCCGGTGCTTCCTGGTCCGTGGAACACACTGGCGGGCTGAGGTCACTTCCCGGATGCAACGTTGGAATGTCTCCGCATCGGCGATGTGTTTGTGGAGCATGCACTCCTTCTTCAGGCCGATATGAAGCCATGTTAGAAGAGGGCTTTATATGGGCATGATGGTGGAGGTGTCTGAGCGGGCTCCACCCCAGGGGGATTGACACAATGGGGGCTGAAACCTTAATACTAGGGTACATATAATAATTTTAAAAAATATAACAGTATTTAAAAGAACTTAATGTTTAAAAGACATAGCAGTATGAAATTACATAGCAGTATAAAAATACACATATCTTCCGTTAAGACTTGTGGTGATAGACTCTAGCACAGTGGTTCTCAACCTGGGGGTCAGGACCTCCTCGAGGGTTGAATGGTGATTTGCCAGGGGTCACTGACTCCTGGGCTGTTCCTGAAGCCCGCACCGCTCTCCCAGCCTACCTGTGATTATAGTTGCCATTAAAAGTCCTCACTACAGTTCTCGGATGAGCAGATGACCTTGATCAAGAACACCTAAGTTGGCTGATCAGAACTCCCCCCCCAGCACTGCTGCTGATCCCACCCCCCACCAGCACTGCCACTCATCCCACCTCCACCAGCACTGCCACTCATCCCAACTCCCCGCCAGCACTGCCACTCATCCCATTACCCCCACCCACCAAGGAGTAGGAGAATAAATAGAAATAGAGAATATATGGAAGGGAGAGCAAAAGAGGGGAAGGAACAAAGAAAAAGGGAGAAAAAGAATAAGAGAACAAGAAAGACGGCTAGAAAGAGGGATGGGGGGGAAAAAAACAAGAAATTATGATAGAGAGGGATAAAAGGGAAAGAAAAAAGAACAAAGAGAGTGCTACATCCTAAATTGTACCATAAGGGGTTTTAATACTGTACGAGTGGAAGGGAGTCAGGGAGCGCTAAATGTCCGTGGGATAGGGGCGCAAATTACTTGTCTTGCCTTGGGTGCTGATAACCCACGCTACGAAAATTATTTTACTGTTAGGGGTCCCCACAACTTGGGAAATTGTATTAAGGGGCCACGGCACCAGAAAGGTTGGGAACCACTGCTCTAGCAGATAACATGGAATGTTTTTGCCAGATGTAAGAAAAAAATGGGGACATTAGAAGGGAATTTATGAACAACAAATATTTATATGGGTAAGAATAAGAAAATAAAAATAAAATTAGAATGAATCCACCGGCGCCGACCACCTGCACCCCTAGACGGATGACCATGTCCTGTGGGGACCCCCCGGACAGTGCTTCTAAGGACCCTACCTGACACAGTGCTTAGCTACTGTACATGCCTGTTTTGAACTACACTTATGAATAGTTTCCTTTTATCTTGTAATAAATCCTTGCTACTAAGCTACACTTAGAAGGCGTCTGTGCTTTTCCTTCGGTCAACTATTAGGAGTCCAATATTGTACAGCAATGGCCAAAAGTTTTGAGAATGACACAAAATACATTTTCACAAAGTCTGCTGCCTCAGGTTTTTATGATGGCAATTAGCATATACTCCAGAATGTTATGAAGAGTGATTAGATGAATTGCAATTTATTGCAAAGTCCCTTTTTGCCATGAAAATTAACTTAATCTCATAAAAAAAACATTTCCACTGCATTTGTGAAGAAGGCTTCAGGGTGCCCAAGAAAGTCCAGTAAGCACCAGGACCGTCTCCTACAGTTTATTCAGCTGCGGGATCGGGGCACCACCAGTGCTGAGCTTGCTCAGAAATGGTAGCAGGCAGGTGTGAGTACATCTGCATGCACAGTAAGGAGAAGACTTTTGGAGGATGGCCTGGTGTCAAGAAGGGCAGCAAGGAAGCTACTCCTCTCCAGGATAAACATCAGGGACAGACTGATATTCTGCAACAGGTACAGGGATTAGACTGCTGAGGACTGGAGTAAGGCCATATTCTCTGATGAATCCCCTTTCCGATTGTTTGGGGCATCAAGAAAAAACCTTGTCCGGAGAAGAAAAGGTGAGAGCTAACATCAGTCCTGTGTCATGCCAACTGTAAAGCATCCTGAGACCATTCATGTGTGGGGGTGCTTCTTCCAAGGGAGTGGTCTCACTCACAATTTTGCCAAAAAATACAGCCATGAATAAAGAATGCTACAAACTTCCACCGAGAGCAACTTCTCCCAACCATCCAAGAACAGTTTGGGTAAGGAACAATGGCTTTTGCAGCATGATGGAGCACCTTGCCATAAGGCAAAAGTGATAACTAAGTGGCTTTGGGAACAAAACATTGAAATTTTGAGTCCATGGCCAGGAAACTCCTCAGACCCTAATCCCATTGAGAACTTGTGGTCATTCTTCAAGAGGCGGGTGATCATAGCCCCCCCCCCTCCCCAAACTCCAAGCATTGATTATGCAAGAATGGGCTGCCATCAGTCAGGATGTGGCCCAGAAGTTGATTGACAGCATGCCAGGGCGAATTGCAGAGGTCTTGAAAAAGAAGGGTCAACACTGCAAATATTGACTCCTTGCATAAACGTAATGTCATTGTCAATGAAAGCCTTTGACACTTATTAAATGCTTGTAATTATAGCATAGTAAAAGCTGACAAAAAGATCTAAAAACACAAGCAGCAGACTTTGTGAAAATTTAATATTTATGTCATTCTCAAAACTTTTGGCCATGGCTGTAATGTAAAACCGGACATGTTCTAAGATGAAGCCGATCGAAAGTCTATGAAACAGACCAACATTGCAGGCCCGGCAGAGAGGTCGAGCAGGACTACCACCCAACTACCCAACCACCCGGGCAGGTGATAACTATGTTAGTTAAAAACAATATATTATAGAAACCACATGGGCTCCAACCAATAGGCGTACCATCTACCATAAAGTCATCAAATAATATATTGAAGTTGGTATCGTATCCTTTAAGATACTGTATCTTGTCACATATAGAACCTAGACAGAAACCTTGAGTCAGAAATAGCGATCCGACTAAAGAACCGAAAAAGATAATTAAAGCAGACATAGAAAGGGAAAAAAAAGAAGAAAAGACGAGACGGTAAGTTACGCCTGTCCATGAATCCACCAGGTCATCAATCCAGTGCCAACCTTACAGTAAGTGTCTGCTACCCGCAAGTAAGAGAGCCAGGGGTCCATATCTTTTTAAACAAAGGTTGTTCATCCCGTAAAAACGCTGACCATTTTTTCATTAAGCATAATCCAAGTTAACTCTCGCTTCGTTAAAGCTAAGTCAATCACTGAGCTTTTCCAATCAGTGGTGATAGCGATTTTTAGCCACCAGGAACATATAATAGATTAAAGTCTGTGTGGGTCTCTGGATATTTTCCACGGGTTCATGGAGCAGAGCGATCCAAGCAGTGCAGGGACAAGGTCAACCAGTTCCCAGGGCAAAGATTCCAAACTGCGACACCTCCCCCGCTCATGATGTGCAATCATAGGGGATTCCACACCCAGCAGTCACTTTGTCAGGACCTTGGTAGGAGACCGAGTTGCTGAGAGGGCTCCCCTTGCGGCCGAGTGCAGCACAACCCTGAATATGGTACAGGGATGTGGTGCTCACAGAAGCACGGGTTGCCTGGAAGTAGGAGCCGGTGTTGGTGGCTTGATAGAGGAAGTCCGTAGAGGCAACGTGCTTAGGATCCAAGGAGGGGACCAATGGAAGTCCAATAGGAAAATCAGAAGCCAGGCCAGGGGGTCAAACACAGTAAGCAGTCCGAGAATCAAAGCGACAAGTCCAGGTACAGGAGACAGAGGAATGCGGAGTCCGTTTAGCCAAGCCGGGGTCAGATGCAGGAAGCAGGCAGGGAGAGTCAGAAGCAAGCCGGTTGAATAAGCCAGGAGGTCCAGAGGAGTCGATAACAAGCCGGGTCGGTACACAGGAAGTCAGGACAACAGGAAGTCAGGAAAACAGGAAACACAATCACAGGAACACAGGAAGAGCTGACGATAATCCAGCAATGTGGCACCATCAGTGGGACGTTTAAATAGACAAGGTGTAGTATCACGTCGTACGCACACCGTTCCGTTCGTGCGTTCGTAACATCGCGACGTTGCTACGCACGTGCATACGTCCGAATGTGGTGCCAGACGTCCGCCTAGTAGAAACATTGCACACCCGTGTGCGTTGATGCGCGTTAGCGCGGCCTTGCCTGTGCTGGTTTGCTAGCCTATTTCCCTGACAGTTCCCCCCCCCAAGGGGCAGCCTCCGGATGCCTAAACGTGCCCATTTTTCGGGATACCTACTGCGAAATCTCTGAATTAGCCTAGGAGCGTGTACATAACTTGCGGGCTCCCAAGAGTTTTCTTCTGCAGAATACCCCTTCCACTTGACTAGAAATTGAATTGTCCTACCTCTCCGACGACAGTCAAGGATAGATTCAACTTCAAATTCTGCTTCATCTCCAACCTGGACCGGAGGTGGGGGCACTTCTTCTCTCCCTGGAAAAGGACTAGAAACAACATGTTTAAGAAGTGACACATGAAAAACAGGATGGATCTTGAAAGATTCGGGTAAAGTGAGTTCAAAGGCTACAGGGTTGATTTCGCGTTTGATCTCGAAAGGACCCAGGAACTTGGGTCCCAATTTCCGAGATGGGCATGGTAGCTTGAGATTTATAGATGAGAGCCAGACCTTGTCCCCTATCTTAAAGGTAGGGCTCGCTCTTCTCTTCCTATCGTACTGCTTCTTATATTCTTCTTGGGCCTTCTTCATGGTATCCTGGAGTGTCTGATAATTATTATGGATGAAATCCACTCTGTCCTGAACCGCCGGTACTGAAGATTCCGGAATGACGTTGGGTAGGAATGAGGGGTGGAAGCCGTAATTCGCCCAGAAGGGTGATTGGTTGGTAGAAGTGTGTGTTGAGTTATTATAAGCAAATTCTGCACAAGGTAATAGTTGAATCCAGTCGTCTTGAGAAAAGGAACAGAAGCACCGCAGATACTGTTCCAGCGTTTGGTTGGTCCTTTCGGTCTGACCGTTACTCTGTGGGTGGTAAGCTGTGGACAAACACATTTCAATAGAAAGTAATTTGCAGAGGTTTCTCCAAAACCTAGAAGTAAATTGTACCCCTCTATCTGATACGATGTTATTTGGTAATCCGTGTAGTCGAACAATTTCCTTAATAAAGATTTTTGCTGTATCTAAGGCAGAGGGGGTACCTTTCATAGGTAAAAAATGCGCCATTTTGGACAGGCGGTCTACTACCACCAAGATGGTAGTAAATCCTTCTGAGGGGGGTAAATCCACGATAAAGTCCATGGAAATCTTCCTCCATGGTTGTTCTGGGACTGGCAATGGTCTTAACAAGCCCCAAGACCTGGCGTTGGATCCTTTGTTCCGTTGGCAGATGATGCAGGAGCCGACATAGGTTTTACAATCAAGTTTCAAAGTGGGCCACCATAGGGACCGCTGAACTAGCTCAGTTGTTTTTCGAACCCCAAAATGACCAGCTAGCTGATGGTCATGAAAGGTCTTCAATACTTGTAATCTGGCTTGCTGGGGAACGAAAATCTTATCTTGGTGCCATAGGAGTCCCTCTTGGCTTCTTAGGGAAGAGACTTCCGCTTCAGTACACTGACTAGAGGCCTGCTCAATAGAGGATCTTAGGTCGGGTTGGATCAGTAGGAAGTTTTGGGGAGACAAAATTGTACTAGGTGCAATTTCTTCAGGAGTGTCCGGAAACATCCGGGATAAGGCGTCTGCCTTTCCATTCTTCGACCCTGGGCGATAGGTTAAGTGAAAATTAAACCGAGAGAAAAATAGTGCCCATCGAGCCTGTCGGGGTCTTAGGCGTTTGGCCGTACGGAGATATTCTAAGTTCTTGTGGTCCGTAAAAATCAGGATGGGATGAGTGGCACCTTCCAGGAGATACCTCCATTCCTCGAGAGCTGTCTTGATTGCCAAAAGTTCCCGATCCCCCACATCGTAATTCCTCTCAGGAGGGCTCATTTTCCGTGAGGAAAAGGCCACGGGATGCAGCAGTGCTTTGGGACCCTGACGCTGAGATAGAATCGCCCCTGTGGCGACTTCTGAGGCGTCGACTTCCAGGACATAGGGTAGAGCAGGGTCAGGGTGTTGCAGAATTGGGGCAGAAGTGAAGAAGGTCTTAAGCTGATCGAAGGCGGACTGTGCTGCTGCTGACCACTTAAACTTGGTATGTTGGCGGGTTGTCTGAGTAATAGGTGCTACAATGGTGGAGAAATTCTTTATAAACCTTCTGTAGAAGTTGGCGAAGCCAATGAATCTCTGTACACCCTTCTTGTCAGAAGGGGCCGGCCAATCAAGGATGGACTTTACTTTTTGAGGATCCATGGCGATTCCACCTGTGGTGATGATAAGACCCAGGAATTGAATTGAAGTTTTTTCGAAATCGCACTTTTCAGATTTGACGAATAACCCATGGGTTCTGAGGATGCTCAGTACCTTCTTCACGTGTATTCTATGGAGTTCCAGAGTGGCAGAAAAAATAAGAATGTCGTCAAGGTAGACAACAACGAAATGATCTAAATGTTCCCGGAAGATGTCATTTATGAAATGCTGAAAGGTCGCCGGGGCATTGCACAACCCAAACGGCATGACTAGGTACTCAAAATGTCCAAATCTTGTTCTGAAAGCCGTTTTCCACTCGTCCCCCTCTCGGATGCGGACGAGATTATAGGCACCACGGAGGTCGAGTTTGGTAAAGATGTGTGCTGTGCGGAACCTTTGAAAAAGCTCAGGGATTAGCGGGAGTGGGTAGCGGTTCTTAAGGGTAATTTTGTTTAACTCCCTGTAGTCCACACATGGTCTCAGTGTCTTGTCCTTCTTCTCAACGAAGAAGATTCCGGCACCAGCAGGGGAAGAAGAAGGACGGATAAAACCTTTTTCAAGATTCTCATCAATATATTGTCTCAAGGTCTCAAGCTCAGTCTCGGAGAGGGGGAATATACGACCAAAAGGAATAGTAGCTCCTGGTAGTAACTCGATGGGGCAGTCGTAAGGACGGTGTGGCGGTAAGGTGTCTGCTTTCTTTTTATCAAAGACATCAAGAAATTCCAGGTAAGCTGCTGGTACATTAGGATCCGGACTCGGTGTGGATTGTACAGTCAGGCAACTGGAAAAGTCCTGGAATTTGGGGGTCAAACAATGTTGTTGGCAATAGGGAGATGTAAGGAGTACCTCCTTCTTGGACCAGTCAATCTGAGGATTGTGTGCTTGTAGCCATGGGATTCCCAGGATGACCGGGAACATAGGGGAACTTAAGACATCAAATCTGAGAAACTCCTGATGACCAGAATTGGTAGTGGTAAGAATAGGTATGGTTTCCTGGGTGACATGACCCGAGCTTGGCAAGGAGCCGTCAGCCAGATGAACTGTTAGCCTCTGTTCCTTATAGTTTAACGGAATAGCTAGATCTTTAGCCAAGGCCAAGTCCAAGAAGCAACTACACGCCCCGGAATCCAGTATTGCTTGGAGGTGGATCTCCCTACCTGCCACTAGCAATGTAACAGGAAGTGAGATATGGGCAGAGGAAGACCTGGATACTTGAAGGTGAGTACGGAGGGTCGATTTTCTTGGTCTTATGGGGCAGTAATCTATGAAATGTCCTGATTCCCCGCAGTAGAAGCAAAGTCTCGCTTGCCGGCGATAAAGTCTCACCCCAGGAGTTAATGCTGGATGGAACATGCCGACTTGTAAGGGAGCTGATGCAGACTGAACTTGGGGCAGGTTCCGAGTGGAGCAAGAGGCCTGGTCACGTTCACCCTGACGTTCCCGTAAACGTCTGTCAAGCTGAATAGTTAACTGGATGAGATCTTCAAGTGTGACCGGACCCTGTAACCTGGCTAACTCATCCTTGAGGCCCTCTGATAACCCCATTCGATATTGGTATTTTAATGCTGCCTCATTCCAACCAGAATCCATGGACCATGTGCGGAACTCCACTGTATAGTCCTCCGCAGGGCGCTGACCCTGACGGAGGGAATGTAGATTTGCTTCGGCAGTGGCTACCCGTAGGGGATCATCATATAACCGAGCCATGACTTCAAAGAACTGATCCATAGTGTTGATGGAGGGGCTGCTTTGTTCCAACAGGCCATGGGCCCAGGTCTGTGGCTCACCACGTAATAGGGAGATAGTGAACCCCACCTTGACTGTTTCACTGAAAAAAGTCTGTGGTTGCAAGTCGAAGTATAAGTAGCAGGAGTTTTTAAAAGACCTAAATTTTCTTCGATCGCCACAGAAACATTCTGGCGTTGGAACACGTGGTTCTGGATGGACCATGATCCCAGCAGCTGCCGCTGGAGGTGGACCTTGAACCGAGGAGGAGGATGACTCAGGTAGGTGCTGCAGACGTTCCTCCAACCGGAAGTATTCCTCCTGAAGCTTCTGAATGACTGGGGTAAAGGCCGTGATTTGCTGGAGAATGGCCTTCATCGGGGAGTCACCTCCGTCGGTCTCTGACATGGCTGGATTATACTGTCAGGACCTTGGTAGGAGACCGAGTTGCTGAGAGGGCTCCCCTTGCGGCCGAGTGCAGCACAACCCTGAATATGGTACAGGGATGTGGTGCTCACAGAAGCACGGGTTGCCTGGAAGTAGGAGCCGGTGTTGGTGGCTTGATAGAGGAAGTCCGTAGAGGCAACGTGCTTAGGATCCAAGGAGGGGACCAATGGAAGTCCAATAGGAAAATCAGAAGCCAGGCCAGGGGGTCAAACACAGTAAGCAGTCCGAGAATCAAAGCGACAAGTCCAGGTACAGGAGACAGAGGAATGCGGAGTCCGTTTAGCCAAGCCGGGGTCAGATGCAGGAAGCAGGCAGGGAGAGTCAGAAGCAAGCCGGTTGAATAAGCCAGGAGGTCCAGAGGAGTCGATAACAAGCCGGGTCGGTACACAGGAAGTCAGGACAACAGGAAGTCAGGAAAACAGGAAACACAATCACAGGAACACAGGAAGAGCTGACGATAATCCAGCAATGTGGCACCATCAGTGGGACGTTTAAATAGACAAGGTGTAGTATCACGTCGTACGCACACCGTTCCGTTCGTGCGTTCGTAACATCGCGACGTTGCTACGCACGTGCATACGTCCGAATGTGGTGCCAGACGTCCGCCTAGTAGAAACATTGCACACCCGTGTGCGTTGATGCGCGTTAGCGCGGCCTTGCCTGTGCTGGTTTGCTAGCCTATTTCCCTGACACACTTGCTTATCAAAATCACTGCCCCTGTCACTACTCTTGTAAGCCTTGAAACAGAAGGAAGGCACCGCCCAGTAAACCATTGTGCCCAGGGCAGCCACCACTCCCACCCACCCCTTGTCCCAGCCAAGGATCTTTTTTTTTTTTTAACATTCAGTTTATTAAAGATTTTCCAAAACAAAATAAATCAAAACTTTACATTGCCAGGTTATGCCATCTAACAATCATACATCTAGATTTGTTTTACATATCCGCACAATCACAAAAAAATTAAGCTTACAAGCATATGTGTCTGCCAGAGTAATATCATATCTCTCCTACCCTGTTGTACAGAAAAAGTAGTCAGGATTCCCTGGAGGGGGGGGGGGGGGGGGGGAGAGGGGAAGATACGGAGTAAACCCACTTCTAAGTGATATTTAGGTCACATTTAATCAATCGTTAGGTGTTTTGCCTTTACCCATTCATTCCATATTTTCCCAAACTTTTTGGGACAATTTCTTCCCATGTACGTCAGTTTGTAGAGCGGGAGAGCTGTGTTTATCAGTGATTGCCATAATTGTTTAGTAGGTGGTAAGGTCTGGTTCCACTGCAGTAAGATTGCTTTCCTAGCAGGGGCGGACTGATAACTCATGGGGCCCCCGGGCAATAGGAGATTATGGGGCCCCCAGGCAATCAGAGATTATGGTGCCACACAGTATACACACACACAGTATACAATCACACAGTATACACATACATGTACACACAGTATACACAGACAGATGTAAAAAAAACACAGATTTTTACATACTGTCCCTGGTTTTACTGAGGCTGGTAACCTTGATGGGGCCCCCTAGTGGCCCAGGGCCCTCGGGCAGTGCCCGAGTGGCTCAATGGTCAGTCCGCCCCTGTTTCCTAGCATAAAACGTGGTGTAAAAGAGGAACAGCTTCCTACCCCATGTCAAATCTAAAAAGTCGCTTATGCCCAGAAGAAGAGGAATCGGACTATATGGAACTGATAGTACTTCTGTCCAGAATTCCGACACTGCAGGGCAAGCCCAGGTTATATGGAAAAAATCAGCTTCTTGAGAGTTGCACCTAGGGCATGCAGCTGTACGGTCAGTGTAAATTCTAGCCAGACGAACCGGAGAATAATAGGCTCGGTGAAGGAATTTCAACTGAATAAATCTGTCTCTGGCCGATATTACCAGAGGCAGATACTGTTGGACACCCTCCTCCCAATCTTCGTCTGTCAGCTCCGGGATATCTCTCTGCCAGAGGGTAAACAGCCGGGAGATCACAGAGGTATCTAATGTAACAAACATGTTGTATAAGGTAGACATCGTTTTGGTCTGATCGGGAGATCTAAGCATTCCCTCTACCAGTGACCTTTCTATTGTGATTGCAGAGGGGAATTGGGAGCGATAGGCATGCCGTAATTGAATAAACCTGAAGAACATGTGATTCGGGAGGTCCCGGTCTCGCTTTAGTGCATTAAATGTAATCAACTGCCCCTGAGACACTATGTCCCTTAATGTTGTAACTCCATACCTGGCCCACACAATAGGATCAGGGATGGTACGGAAATGCGGCAAGCGAGGATTTCCCCAAAGTGGGGTCTCAGGGGACCATATCCCAGAACCACCCATCTGTCTACCCATCGATTCCCACACCCTCAGAGTCGTAGTCATAGGAAGAGTAATCCGTGGGTTAGACCTGGGGCCTCTATAAATCAAGTTTCTGAGCTCCGCATATGAACCCAGCAACGCCGCCTCTAATGAAGAGGCAGGGTTAGCCGACTCCTCCGACAGCCACCACTTGACCGTCACTAGGACAGCCGCCCAGTAATATTTCATTAGGCACGGTAGTGCCAAGCCACCAAGCGAGGTGGGCATCTGTAGTTTACCCTTAGCCACCCTGGGAGCCCTCCCGTTCCAGACAAAGGATATTAAAATGCTGTCTAGCTTCTGGAAAAAACTGTTTGGTATAGGTACAGGAGTCTGGCGGAAAAGGTAAGTGAACTTAGGGAGGATCGACATTTTAATTAGATTGACTCTTCCAACCGGTGTCAGGGGGAGTGATCTCCATCTGGCACAGTTCTGAGATATCCGCTGAACCACCGGATTGAGATTCAGAGGGATAAATTGCCTTAGGTCCCTATGTATCTCCACTCCTAGATAACGAAATTGGGGAACCCTCTGCAGCTGTCCGTCCATCTGTTGGCGTCCTGTCCCAGAATGTAGGGGAAATATCACAGATTTCCCCCAATTCCAGCCAAGGATCTTTAGTAATGTTGACCATAGTAACTGAGTATATTAACCACTTAAAGACCGGAAGGATGTGCCTCCTTAATGACCAGGCCATTTTTTGCGATTCGGCACTGCGTCGTTTTAACTGACAATTGCACGGTCGTGCCATGTTGTACCCAAACAAAATTGATGTTTTTTTTCCCCACAAATAGAGCTTTCTTTTGGTGGTATTTGATCACCTCTGCGGTTTTTATTTTTTGCGCTATAAACAAACAAAAGGCGTCAATTTTGAAAAATAAAAACAATTTTATTTTTTTTTTTTACTTTTTACTTTTTGCTATAATACATATCCCAAAAAATATATATAAAAAACGCATTTATTCATCAGTTTAGGCCGATTATATACTCTTATTTTTAGTTAAAAAAAAACTTTTTGGGGGGCGTGGCTTGGCGCGCGGCAGAGATGGACGCCTAGTACAGGAGCTCCGGTGGAATAGCAGCCTGAGCCCGTCTCTTAGCGCCGACAGTACCTCATAATGAGCAGGAGGAATCTGGGAACACCTCGCACCAGATCCCGCCGTTCAGCGGCTGCATATAAGGGAAGGAACATATCGGATTTACTGAGAAACATCTCGGCGGAGAGGGTCAGCAAACCGGGATCCAAGATGGCGACGCCACACGCGGAGGAGGATTTCAGCGAAGACTCGCAATCCACGGCAGATGACACTGGTAGGAACACTCCTCACCCAGATCTACCGCTCACCTATGCTGGCATGTCAGGCTTTGCAGCTGACATTAAAGCCACTTTCTCTGCGGCTATCACTGATCTAAAGTCCAGCATGATTGTACTAACAGACAAGATGGCCACTGCGGAAGCTGCAGGCAGAAGCAGAGACATAGCAATTCACCGTCTAGAGAAAGTAACCTCTACCCAAGCCCAACATCTCATCGAGATCAATAAGCATTTAGAAGATTTGGATAACAGGGGGAGGAGAAACAATATAAGGGTGAGGGGGATCCCCGAATCGGTAGAAGCTGAACAAATACTCCCAGCCCTGCAAAGAGTCTTTAACAGCTTACTAGACAGGCCTGAAGACACAGTAATAGAGTTTGTGAGAGCCCACAGAGCACTCAGAGCGAGAGGCCCTGACACTATGCCACCCCGGGATATCATTTGCTGTTTGCAAAGTTTTTCTCTAAAAGAGGATATCATGCGCAGAGCACGCAGAAACGACCAAATCATCTTTAATGGCGAGACTATTATGCTCTTCCATGACCTCTCCCAGATAACTTTAAAAAAACGCAGAGCTTTGCGACCACTCCTTGACAAACTTAGAGAAAAGGACATCCGTTACACATGGCGCTTCCCATTTGCACTTTTGGTGAACCATAACGGCAGACAACATACACTAAGATCACCTGAGGATCTACCGGATTTCTGTCACGCACTTCAATTAGACCTAATAGAATTACCAGAATGGTACCAGGAGTTCTTATTACCTCCTCTGGAAAACAAGCAAGCAAGATCTCCACTTACTTCTCCAGACAAGCGGCACTCAAAGAAAATGAAATCTTCACGCCCTGGTGGTTCTCAAGCTGGAACCCCAAACAACAGACCACACTCTTCCAGGCTAGATGATGTCTGAGGACCCCTCTTCATTGATTTGTTTCGGATGTACAACAGAGTGGTTCGGATGGAAAAATGCACCACTCACTAGAATTTCAATGCATCTTTGGACCTTTCTCATAAACTTACTCAATGAGGATCAAGACAGGTCATCACAGATCGGTCATCACAAAGACTTCCAAAATTGATATGGGCTAGGCTCCTTATAAGGGAAGAACCAAGGAACCGCACAGTTATAAAGATGATGATAAAAATGGGTAGTTTTAAGTTGTTATGGTTAGTTAAATTGACAAACCCATATAAAAAGCTAACACTGAAACTAAAACTGAAGCGGAGGCATGATAACAACATTACCTCCGATATCCTTACCTTGCACGTTTGAGTGAGGAGAGGGCGGGAGACAAGCTCCATTTAAAGGAGACCCCGCAACTTTCCTGAAACAGGGTGCTCTTTTCTACAAAACACAGTTATTATTATTATTAATATTTTTACTTTATTTTCTCAGTTCAAGTTTAACTCTACACAAGTAGAGCCCATAGTTCCCTTCTACATATATTTCAGGCGCTAAGTTGACTAACACAACTATAGTTTACTTATATAGGCTGCTACCGGTTTCAGCTCTAATAACTAGTGCTGTTTTATCACCACATTTAAATTTGTATTTTTTAAATCCGGGCAGTCATCCACTGCTCCCAACAAGTGCTCTCTAGCGGGAGGGATTTCTCCTACTGAGTAGCACTAATTTAAATTACTTCCTTGGGCCAATTTGGTACCCAGGGAGAAGACAGTATATCTTACTCCTTTTCTAACTTTTCTTACTCTCATCCTTCTTCTCTGAACATATCTCACCTCTCCCCTTTTTTTTTTCTTCTTCTTTTTTTCTCTTTTCTTTTCTCATTCTTTCTCTCCTTTTTCTCCTTTTAATTTTACGTCTTACCTATTTCTTTCATTAATTAAGAATTGAAAAGTGTATTAACTACTCACAACCTATAGCTAAAATACTAATAATCATTAAGCTTTGTTCCCAGACCTTTTGCTGACAGCTCTCCTTGAATCCACAAGATGGCGTACTCATCCCTGGGACACTCTCCCACAGTGATTTCACATAATATGAATGGTCTAAACATTCCTGAAAAACGCACCACGCTACTAAAAGAACTCAAAAAAGGTAGGCCCAAGTTTGTATTTTTACAAGAGACTCATTTCCAGACTGATAAGGTCCCCAAACTGACAGACTCCTTCTTTACACAAACCTATCATGCAACTAACAATATGGCCAAATCCAGGGGAGTGTCTATACTTATCAGTAGAGATGCTTCCTTCGAGGTCACAGATAAAATGGCGGACCCGGAAGGCAGGTTCTTATTCCTGAAGGGAAATTGTTCTGGCACCCCCATGACTTTAGCTAATGTATATTTCCCTAACACAGCGCATGCAACATTTTGTAAACGCATTCATGACAAACTTCGAGACTTTAGCACAGGTTGCCTTATTCTCGGAGGAGACTTCAACGTGCCGTTAAACCCTCTAACTGATACTTCTACCGGTAAAACTTACATCACTTACAAGATTCTTAAAAAGATTAAAACATTACTCAACTCCCTACAATTGGTCGATTCCTGGAGGTTTGTGCACCCTAATGACAAAGATTATTCCTTCTATTCATTCCCACACAACAGATACTCCAGAATAGACTATATTTTTATTACACAAAAAGATCTTGACAGGATCTCGGAAGCTAAAATAGGGACTCAAACAATTTCAGACCACGCCCCTACATCATTAACCTTAAACTTATCTGAAACCACACCAAAATCCAACCAATGGAGACTGAACTCAGCCTTATTGACAGACCCAATCTGGCTACCGCAAATAGATAAGGCATTGAAAGAGTACTTTGCACACAACACCACACCTGAAGTTAACCCCTTGACAATTTGGGAGGCCCACAAATGTACAATAAGAGGTGACCTCATTCGAGCAGGTTCCCAACGTAAAAAAGAAAGAGATAAACAAATTAAACAATTGATAGGGAAAATCCGAAGTCTAGAAACCTTACACAAACAATCACTAACAGAACAATCAGCAACAGAACTATTAGAAAACAGGAAGGCACTACAACAGATTTATGACACCAGGTCTAAAAGATTCCTATTCTTCAGGAAGAAAATCTATTACGAACACGGTAACAAAACAGGCAAATTCTTAGCGAGAGCCCTGAAAGCCACTAGAGCGCAACACAACATCTCCGGCATTAGAACCAAAGAAGGAAAAATGGACATTACCACCAAACAAATTGCACGCAACTTTCACGACTACTATACGGCCCTTTATAATTTACCTGCCTCACAAAAATCCAATGAGATGCAAGGAACAAGACAACAAAATATCCAAAACTACCTTAGAGAATCCAAATTGCCCATTCTGACAGCAGAAGACATATCCTTACTAGAAAAACCCATTGAAGCTATAGAACTACAACAGACAATCAAAGACCTCAAACCAGGGAAAAGCCCAGGCCCAGATGGCTTCACGGCCATATATTATAAGACGTTTCAGACCACCCTACTTGGGCCGCTACTGAGAGCATTGAACTATATGTCACAACCCAGGGAGATCCCACCAAACTTTCTAGCAGCTCACATTACAATTCTTCCCAAGCCACATAAAGACCCAGCAGATTGCGCTAGCTATAGACCAATCTCACTTCTGAATTTAGATGTGAAATTGATGTCAAAAATCATAGCCAATAGGTTGAAACCTTTACTACACAACCTGATAGGTGCTGAACAGGCAGGGTTCATGCCTGGCAGAGAAACCAGAGATAATATCATCAAAACACTCAACTTGATTCATGCAACCAGGAGAGAGAACATCGAGGGCCTTCTCCTGTCAACCGATGCGGAGAAGGCCTTCGACCGAGTGGCGTGGGACTTCATGCTGGAGACCTGCAGGTATATTGGCTTGGGAAGTCATATGATGACGTGGATCTCCTCTCTCTATTACAATCCCTCGGCTCAACTCAAAATAAATGGTTCACTTTCAGAAACAGTCAAAATCAAAAATGGCACGAGACAGGGATGCCCCCTCTCGCCAATTTTATTTATTCTAACACTGGAACCATTTATTAGACGGATTGTAGCAGAGAAAGCAATAAATGGTTTTAAAATTGCCGGGAAGGAGTTCAAGGTAGCGGCCTACGCGGATGACCTGTTATTTTTTATATCCAACCCCCATATCTCTCTCCCTACTTTATTAAAAGAATTTTCGTTATTCGGCCATCTTTCCAATCTAAAAATTAATTATTCTAAGTCCGAAGCAATGAACATTAGTATACCCATGAATAAAATAGAAGCCATCAAAACCAACTGCCCCTTCAAATGGGAAAATTCAGCACTTAAATACTTGGGAGTATGGCTGACTCCCCAGATTACCCAAATTTATGAACGCAATTTTATCCCGCTATTAAAGTCAATCTGCTCGGATCTTCAAACCTGGCACACGAAAGGCTTTTCGTGGTTTGGACGCATTGCCATATGTAAAATGACTATACTACCTAGAGTCTTGTACTTATTTAGAAACCTGCCAATCAAGGTACCCCAAAGTTTCTTTAAAGCCTTAAACACAACCCAAATGAAATTTGTCTGGGCCCACAAAAAACCCAGAATTCGCTGCACAGTACTCACACAACCTAAGGAGAGAGGAGGGATGGGAATCCCAGACTTTCGTACATACTACATGGCAGCACACATCACAAGGATAGTGGACTGGCACTGTCATCACAAAATTAAAGATTGGGTAGAATTGGAAGAGGTAGTAAGTCAAACCCCAATTAGGTTCTCACCATGGATCCCATGGACTAGCCTCCCGGCCGCCACGAAATCTCACCCTCTCATAGGCACCACGCTTGCAATTTTTCATAAACTAACCAACTATACAAAATTCTCCTCACATTTAAGCCCACTCACACCACTACAAGACAACCCTAACTTTTTACCAGGCATTAAAAACCACTTCCTTTGGTCTACAAACACAAACAGAACATTACTAGCCATGGACTGCTTCGGCAACCAAAACTTCAGAGACTATACTGACCTAAAAGCGGTGAATAATATCCCAGACCTACCCTTATGGACATACTTCCAATGCCGAAGTTACCTGAACCAAACAGGGACAAAAATTAACTTTAATAGACCAATGACAGACATAGAAGAGGCCTGCCAGAAAGGAGAACCGATTCACAAAACGACATCTTTGGCCTATAAGTGGATACAAAATAGTGTGGGTGCGATGGACCATGGATTCAGGGAGAGCTGGTCAAGAGCATTAGAGATATCACTGTCAGAAGATCAATGGAGAAAAGCGTGCATTTTCGCCCATAAATGCTCACTGAGTACAAGCACTCAAGAAACAGCTTACAAGTTGCTTACCCAGTGGTATGTCACACCGGCGAAACTGCACTCTTGGTTTCCTGATTATCCTGATACATGTTGGCGCTGCCATAAGGAAAAAGGAACGCTGCTACACATCTGGTGGCAATGTCCTGTACTAGAACCTTATTGGTCGAAAGTTAAAGAGATCATTTTCCATATCACTGAGACATCTTTAAAACTAGATGCAGCGGGGTGCCTCCTCCATGTCACTGATTTTCCCATTAAAAAATATAAACACTCACTCTCTAAACACTTGTTGAACGCTGCAAAATCTTTGATTCCAATTCACTGGAAATCTACAAAGATACCAACTATTAAAGATTGGCTCAATAAGATTTCAGAGATTCATGAGATGGAGGAGACCATAGCTCAGGCAGGAGAAAATGTTGAACGCTTCCACAAAACATGGAATCCTTGGATAATCTTCAGATATTCTCAGAAATACTCAAACTTAATGAACCCAGATTAGGGAATCTAAACTTCAAGTAAGATCAAACACAGACCATCTACTTCTTTAACAAATCATAATAGTTACTACTTACTTTGTAGGATTGTATGCTATAAATGAACCAAATATAGAAAAAGAATATTTGGTACAGGTTCTGGGGTCCCTTTACCCATCTGATTGGGATAAGGCTATGGACTGTTTTCTTTTCCTTTAATCTTTCCACTTTATTACCACTTTCTATTTTTAATTACTGAATATCATTTGATAAAACTTTGAGACACTATTAAAAATTCACTTAACCACTTGACGACCGCCTCACGCCGATGTACGTCGGCAAAGTGGCACGGACAGGCAAAATCACGTACAGTGTACGTGATTTGCCTTCCGCGGGTGGGGGGTCCGATCGGACCCCCCCCCCGGTGCCCGAGGCGGTCGTCTTTTGTCCAGCGGCGATCGGTGATGAGGGGGAGACCATCCGTTCGTGGCCCCCACCTCGCGATCGCCGCCGGCCAATGAGAATCTTCCTTTGCTGCTGTATGCTAAACAGCAGCAAAGGAAATGATGTCATCTCCCCTCGGGTCGGTATTTTCCGTTCCGGCCCGAGGAGAGAAGACATCAATGTGAGTGCACAACACACACACACACAGTAGAACATGCCAGGCACACAAAACACCCCGATCCCCCCCCCGATCGCCCCCCGATCCCCCCCCCAATCACCCCCCCCCCCCCTGTCACAAACTGACACCAGCAGTTTTTTTTTTTTTTTTTTTTTTTTTCTGATTACTGCATGGTGTCAGTTTGTGACAGTTACAGTGTTGGGACAGATACTGTTACCCCCCTGTAGGTCTAGGGCACCCCCCTAACCCCCCCTAATAAAGTTTTAACCCCTTGATCACCCCCCCTCACCAGTGTCACTAAGCGATCATTTTTCTGATCGCTGTATTAGTGTCGCTGGTGACGCTAGTTAGTGAGGTAAATATTTAGGTTCGCCGTCAGCGTTTTATAGCGTCAGGGACCCCCCTATACTATCTGATAAATGTTTTAACCCCTTGATTGCCCCCTAGTTAACCCTTTCACCACTGATCACCGTATAACTGTTACGGTTGACGCTGGTTAGTTTGTTTATTTTTTATAGTGTCAGGGCACCCGCCGTTTATTACCGAATAAAGGTTTAGCCCCCCGATCGCCCGGCGGTGATATGCGTCGCCCCAGGCAGCGTCAGATTAGCGCCAGTACCGCTAACACCCACGCACGCAGCATGCGCCTCCCTTAGTGGTATAGTATCTGATCGGATCAATATCTGATCCGATCAGATACTATACTAGCGTCCCCAGCAGTTTAGGGTTCCCAAAAACGCAGTGTTAGCGGGATCAGCCCAGATACCTGCTAGCACCTGCGTTTTGCGCCTCCGCCCAGCCCACCCAAGTGCAGTATCGATCGATCACTGTCACTTACAAAACACTAAACGCATAACTGCAGCGTTCGCAGAGTCAGGCCTGATCCCTGCGATCGCTAACAGTTTTTTTGGTAGCATTTTGGTGAACTGGCAAGCACCAGCCCCAGGCGTCAGGTTAGCGCCAGTACCGCTAACACCCACGCACGCAGCATACGCCTCCCTTAGTGGTATAGTATCTGAACGGATCAATATCTGATCCGATCAGATCTATACTAGCGTCCCCAGCAGTTTAGGGTTCCCAAAAACGCAGTGTTAGCGGGATCAGCCCAGATACCTGCTAGCACCTGCGTTTTGCGCCTCCGCCCGGCCCAGCCCACCCAAGTGCAGTATCGATCGATCACTGACACTTACAAAACACTAAACGCATAACTGCAGCGTTCACAGAGTCATGCCTGATCCCTGCGATCGCTAACAGTTTTTTTGGTAGTATTTTGGTGAACTGGCAAGCACCAGCCCCAGGCAGCGTCAGATTAGCGCCAGTACCGCTAACACCCACGCACGCACCGTACACCTCCCTTAGTGGTATAGTATCTGATCGCATCAATATCTGATCCGATCAGATCTATACTAGCGTCACCAGCAGTTTAGGGTTCCCAAAAACGCAGTGTTAGCGGGATCAGCCCAGATACCTGCTAGCACCTGCATTTTGCCCCTCCGCCCGGCCCAGCCCACCCAAGTGCAGTATCGATCGATCACTGTCACTTACAAAACACTAAAAGCATAACTGCAGCGTTCGCAGAGTCAGGCCTGATCCCTGCGATCGCTAACAGTTTTTTGGTAGCGTTTTGGTGAACTGGCAAGCGCCAGCGGCCTAGTACACCCCGGTCGTAGTCAAACCAGCACTGCAGTAACACTTGGTGACGTGGCGAGTCCCATAAGTGCAGTTCAAGCTGGCGAGATGGCAAGCACAAGTAGTGTCCCGCTGCCACCAGAAAGACAAACACAGGCCCGTCGTGCCCATAATGCCCTTCCTGCTGCATTCGCCAATCCTAATTGGGAACCCACCGCTTCTGCAGCGCCCGTACTTCCCCCATTCACATCCCCAACCAAATGCAGTCGGCTGCATGAGAGGCATTTTTATGTCCTCCCGAGTACCCCTACCCAGCGAACGCCCCCAAAAAGATGTTGTGTCTGCAGCTAGCGCGGATATAGGCGTGACACCCGCTATTATTGTCCCTCCTGTCCTGACAATCCTGGTCTTTGCATTGGTGAATGTTTTGAACGCTACCATTCACTAGTTGAGTATTAGCGTAGGGTACAGCATTGCACAGACTAGGCGCACTTTCACAGGGTCTCCCAAAATGCCATCGCATTTTGAGAGACCCGAACCTGGAACCGGGTACCGTTATAAAAGTTAGTTACAAAAAAAGTGTAAAAAAAAAAAAAATATGAAATAAAAAAAAATAGTTGTTTTATTGTTCTCTCTCTCTCTATTCTCTCTCTCTATTGTTCTGCTCTTTTTTACTGTATTCTATTCTGCAATGTTTTATTGTTATTGTTATTATGTTTTATCATGTTTGTTTTTCAGGTGTGTAATTATTTACACTTTACTGTGCTTTATTGTTAACCATTGTTAACCATTTTTTTGTCTTCAGGTACGCCATTCACGACTTTGAGTGGTTATACCAGAATGATGCCTGCAGGTTTAGGTATCATCTTGGTATCATTCTTTTCAGCCAGCGGTCGGCTTTCATGTAAAAGCAATCCTAGCGGCTAATTAGCCTCTAGATTGCTTTTACAAGCCGTGGGAGGGAATGCCCCCCCCCCCCACCGTCTTCCGTGTTTTTCTCTGGCTCTCCTGTCTCAACAGGGAACCTGAGAATGCAGCCGGTGATTCAGCCAGCTGACCATAGAGCTGATCAGAGACCAGAGTGGCTCCAAACATCTCTATGGCCTAAGAAACCGGAAGCTACGAGTATTTCATGACTTAGATTTCGCCGGATGTAAATAGCGCCATTGGGAAATTGGGGAAGCATTTTATCACACCGATCTTGGTGTGGTCAGATGCTTTGAGGGCAGAGGAGAGATCTAGGGTCTAATAGACCACAATTTTTTCAAAAAAGAGTACCTGTCACTACCTATTGCTATCATAGGGGATATTTACATTCCCCGAGATAACAATAAAAATGATTAAAAAAAAAAATATGAAAGGAACAGTTTAAAAGTAAGATTAAAAAAGCAAAAAAATAATAAAGAAAAAAAAAAAAAAAAAAAAAAACCACCCCTGTCGCCCCCTGCTCTCGCGCTAAGGCGAACGCAAGCGGCGGTCTGTCGTCAAACGTAAACAGCAATTGCACTATGCATGTGAGGTATCACCGCGAAGGCCAGATCGAGTGCAGTAATTTTTCCAGTAGACCTCCTCTGTAAATCTAAAGTGGTAACCTGTAAAGGCTTTTGAAGGCTTTTAAACATGTATTTATTTTGTTGCCACTGCACGTTTGTGCACAATTTTAAAGCATGTCATGTTTGGTATCCATGTACTCGGCCTAAGATCATCTTTTTTATTTCATCAAACATTTGGGCAATATAGCGTGTTTTAGTGCATTAAAATTAAAAAAAGTGTGTTTTTTCCCCAAAAAATGCGTTTGAAAAATCGCTGCGCAATTACTGTGTGAAAAAAAAAAATGAAACACCCACCATTTTAATCTGTAGGGCATTTGCTTTAAAAAAATATATAATGTTTGGGGGTTCAAAGTAATTTTTTTGCAAAAAAAAAAAACTTTTTCATGTAAACAATAAGTGTCAGAAAGGGCTTTGTCTTCAAGTGGTTAGAAGAGTGGGTGATGTGTGACATAAGCTTCTAAATGTTGTGCATAAAATGCCAGGACAGTTCAAAACCCCCCCAAATGACCCCATTTTGGAAAGTAGACACCCCAAGCTATTTGCTGAGAGGCATGTCGAGTCCATGGAATATTTTATATTGCGACACAAGTTGCGGGAAAGAGACAAATTTTTTTTTTTTTTTTTTTTTTTGCACAAAGTTGTCACTAAATGATATATTGCTCAAACATGCCATGGAAATATGTGAAATTACACCCCAAAATACATTCTGCTGCTTCTCCTGAGTACGGGGATACCACATGCGTGAGACTTTTTGGGAGCCTAGCCGCGTACGGGACCCCGAAAACCAAGCACCGCCTTCAGGCTTTCTAAGGGCGTGAATTTTTGATTTCACTCTTCACTGCCTATCACAGTTTCGGAGGCCATGGAATGCCCAGGTGGCACAAAACCCCCCCAAATGACCCCATTTTGGAAAGTAGACACCCCAAGCTATTTGCTGAGAGGTATAGTGAGTATTTTGCAGACCTCACTTTTTGTCACAAAGTTTTGAAAATTGAAAAAAGAAAAAAAAAAATGTTTTTTCTTGTCTTTCTTCATTTTCAAAAACAGAAGAGAGCTGCAAAATACTCACCATGCCTTTCAGCAAATAGCTTGGGGTGTCTACTTTCCAAAATGGGGTCATTTGGGGGGGTTTTGTGCCACCTGGGCATTCCATGGCCTCCGAAACTGTGATAGGCAGTAAAGAGTGAAATCAAAAATTTTCACCCTTAGAAATCCTGAAGGCAGTGATTGGTTTTCGGGGTCCAGTACGCGGCTAGGCTCCCAAAAAGTCCCACACATGTGGTATCCCCATACTCAGGAGAAGCAGCTAAATGTATTTTGGGGTGCAATTCCACATATGCCCATGGCCTGTGTGAGCAATATATCATTTAGTGACAACTTTATGAAAAAAAAAAAAAAAAAAAAATAAAAGTGTCACTTTCCCGCAACTTGTGTCAAAATATAAAATATTCCATGGACTCAATATGCCTCTCAGCAAATAGCTTGGGGTGTCTACTTTCCAAAATGGGGTCATTTTGGGGGGTTTTGTGCCATCTTGGCATTCCATGGCCTCCGAAACTGTGATAGGCAGTGAAGAGTGAAAGCAAAAATTTACACCCTTAGAAATCCTGAAGGCGGTGATTGGTTTTCGGGGCCCCGTACGCGGCTAGGCTCCCAAAAAGTCCCACACATGTGGTATCCCCATACTCAGGAGAAGCAGCTAAATGTATTTTGGGGTGCAATTCCACATAGGCCCATGGCCTGTGTGAGCAATATATCATTTAGTGACCACTTTTTGTAAATATTTTTTTTTTTTTTTTTTTTTGTCATTTTTCAATCACTTGGGACAAAAAAAATAAATATTCAATGGGTTCAACATGCCTCTCAGCAATTTCCTTGGGGTGTCTACTTTCCAAAATGGGGTCATTTGGGGGGCTTTTGTACTGCCCTGCCATTTTAGCACCTCAAGAAATGACATAGGCAGTCATAAACTAAAAGCTGTGTAAATTCCAGAAAATGTACCCTAGTTTGTAGACGCTATAACTTTTGCGCAAACCAATAAATATACGCTTATTGACATTTTTTTTACCAAAGACATGTGGCCGAATACATTTTGGCCTAAATGTATGACTAAAATTTAGTTTATTGGATTTTTTTTAGAACAAAAAGTAGAAAATATCATTTTTTTTCAAAATTTTCGGTCTTTTTCCGTTTATAGCGCAAAAAATAAAAACCGCAGAGGTGATCAAATACCATCAAAAGAAAGCTCTATTTGTGGGAAGAAAAGGACGCAAATTTCGTTTGGGTACAGCATTGCATGACCGCGCAATTAGCAGTTAAAGCGACGCAGTGCCAAATTGGAAAAAGACCTCTGGTCCTTAGGCAGCATAAAGGTCCGGGGCTCAAGTGGTTAATTGGAGACACAAGCATCTAATTGGAAAACAATTGAATGATTTAAGCTGTATGAATCAATGTTGACACATAGATATACTCTTTGTATGTTTTTTCTTCTTTCTGTTTTATGATGGAGCTGCGACTCCATAGTTGCACTATTTTGACTTCAATAAACTTTGATGTTAAAAAAAAAAAAAAACTTTTTGGTTAAAAAAATCGTAATAGGCGTATATTGACAAAAGTTATCACGTCTATAAACTATGGGATAGATTTAGGGACCTTTTATTCATTTTTTTATTGTTTTTACTAGTAATGGTGGCGATCTGATATTTTTAGCGGGACTGCGACATTGCAGGGGACAAATCTGACCCCAAATTACACTTTTTGGGGACCAGTGACATTATTACATTGATTAGTGCTATAACAATGCAATGATCAATGTAAAAATGACACTGGCAGGGGAGGGGATTGCTGAGCCTATCATCTACTAGGACCCCCAGGTCCTTTTCCATCCTAGATTCCCCCAGAGGTTCTCCCCCCAGTGAGTAGATTGAATTCATATTTTTGCCACCCAAATGCATTATTTTACATTTTTCTACATTGAACCTCATTTGCCATGTAGTTGCCCACCCCATTAATTTGTTCAGATCTTCTTGTAAGGTTTCCACATCCTGCGGAGAAGTTATTGCCCTGCTTAGCTTAGTATTGTCCGCAAATACAGAGATTGAACTGTTTACCCCATCCTCCAGGTCGTTTATGAACAAAATAAATAAGATCCCAGCACAGAACCCTGGGGGGACCCCACTTTCCACCCCTGACCATTCCGAGTACTCCCCATTTATCACCACCCTCTGAACTCGCCCTTGCAGCCAGTTTTCAACCCATGTACTCACCCTGTGGTCATAACAGGTCACATGACACCAGGGAGGGAAAATGGCTAATTGGGCCCAATTTGGACATTTTCACTTACATTTGTAGCAAATTGTCATTTCTTCAGTGTTGTCACATGAAAAGATATAATAAAATATTTACTAAAATGTGAGGGGTGTACTCACTGTACTGTATATGCTGTTCTGTTATGGAACTTTCATAGTCCTTCTTCAAAAATCTGCTCGTCATCTCAACTGCCTCTAATTTAAAACTTTCCATAGAGAAGCAGTTGAGCCGAGCTCAAATGAATTGGCATGTAGGTATGGCCCATTCACATGAGTAGCATGGCAACTGCCATGGGTAAGAGAATTCCTGAAGATGGACTTATAGAAACATAGAAAAGCGACGGCAGAAAAAGACTGAGTAGTCCATCGAGTCTGCCCATTTTTATTTATTTATTTTTATTATTTTTTTGTTTTGTTTTTATTGGTTATTTTCATCAACTTTGTTGTCTGACTATAGATTCATGTTTATCCCAAGCATGTTTGAAGCCATTTACTGTTGACTGTCTCACTACCTTTGCTGGTAGTTTATTCCAAGCATCAACTACTCTTTCTGTAAAATAATACTTTTTAAAATTTAGTTTTAATCTTCCCTCCAGTTAGTTTGAGATCATGTCCCCGTGTTCTTGATTTTGGTTTCATATTAAAAATACTGCCCTCCTGAAACATATTCACCCCCTTGTTGTATTTTAAGGTTTCAATCATGTCTCCCCTTTCCCTTCTTTCCTCCAGACTGTACATACCCTGTTTCCCCGAAAATAAGACCTAGCGTGATTGTCTGTGATGGCTGCAATATAAGCCCTACCCCCCCAATAAGCCCTACCCTGTTTCCCCGAAAATAAGCCCTACCCTGAAAATAAGACCCACAAGGACTTTAACTAGGGCTTATTTGGGGGGGGGTAGAGCTTATATTGCAGCCATCACCGACAATCACGCTAGGTCTTATTTTCGGGGAAACAGGGTATTAAGTCCCTGAAGTCGCTTGTACAAAAATCCTGATATCTATATACAGCGCCTTGAAAAGGTATTCATACCCTTGAAATTTTCCACATTTTGTCTTCTTATAACCAAAAACATAAATGTATTTTATTGGGATTTTATGTGATAGACAAACAAAGTGGCACGTAATTGTTAAGTGGAAGGAAAATGATAAATGGTTTTCCAAATTTTTTACAAATAAATATCTGAAAAGTGTGGCATGCATTTGTATTCAGCCCCCTTTACTCTGATACACCTAACTAGTTCAACCAATTGGCTTCAGAATTCACCTAATTAGTAAATAGAGTCCACCTGTGTGTAAATTAATCTAAATACAGCTGTTCTGTGAAGCCCTCAGAGGTTTGTTAGTGAACCTTAGTGAACAAACAGCATCATGAAGGCCAAGGAACACACCAGACAGGTCAGGGAGAAAAGTTGTGAAGAAGTTTAAAGCAGGGTTAGGTTATTAAAAAAATATTCCAAGCTTTGAACATCTCACAGAGCACTGTTCAATCCATCATCCGAAAATAGAAGGAGAATTGCACAACTGAAAACCTACCAAGACATCAAACCTACCAAGTCCACCTAAACTGACAGGCTGGGCAAGGAGAGCATTCATCAGAGAAGCAGCCAAGAGGCCCATGGTAACTATTAGTTGTGCACTCCACAAATCTGGTCTTTATAGAATAGTGGCAAGAAGAAAGCCATTGTTGAAAGAAAGCCATAAGAAGTCCCATTTGCGAGAAGCCATGTGGGGGACACAGCAAACATGTGGAAGAAGCTGCTCTGGTCAGATGAGACCAAAATTTTCATTTTTGGCCTAAAAGCAAAACGCTATGTGTGGTGGAAAACTAACACTGCACAGCACCCTGGACACACCATCCCCACCGTGAAACATGGTGGTGGCAGCATCATGTTATGGGGATGCTTTTCTTCAGCAGGGACAGGGAAGCTGGTCAGAGTTGATGGGAAGATAGTTGGAACCATATACAGGGCAATCCTAAAAGAAAACCTGTTGGAGTCTGCAAAATACTTTAGACTGGTGCGGAGGCTCACCTTCCAGCAGGACAACGACCCTAAACATACAGCCAGAGCTACAATGGAAAGGTTTAGATCAAAGCATATTCATAAGAATGGCCCAGTCAAAGTCCAGACCTAAATCCAATTGAGAATCTGTGACAAGACTTGAAAATTGCTGTTCACAGACGCTCTCCATCCAATCTGACAGAGCTTGAGCTATTTTGCAAAGAAGAATGGGCAAACATTTCCCTCTCTAGATGTGCAAAGCTGGTAGAGACATCCCCAAAAAGTCTTGCAGCTGTAAATGCAGTGAAAGGGGGTTCTACAAAGTATTGACTCAGGGGGGCTGAATATAAATGCACGCCACACTTTTCACATATTTATTTGTAAAAAATTTTGAAAACCATTTATCATTTTCCTTCCACTTCACAATTATGTGCCACTTTGTGTTGGTCTATCACAAAATGTGGAAAATTGCAAGGGGTATGAATACTTTTTCAAGGCACTGTAGGATCCACCCAAAGTCAGATCCAAATAGTTAATATGTAGCTCATGTTCTTCAAGGAAGGGAAATTCATTATAATCATTGATATTCAAATACTGTTTTGATATTCAGTTGGCACTGCTTGTGCCTTTTACCATTATCTACTCTTCTTACTCCCTTTCTGCCTTTAAAATCCAAAGGGGCGTCCCTTACATGCACTGTGTTCCATATTTTTTCTGATATTCAAATACTCTACTAGCATATCATGATCTACAATGAAGATAAGATCATTATTTTATCTTGGAAAAGAAAACTGATTTGGGCTCTAATGGGGATAATATCTCCATATATTTTATACTCCTCCCACCATTCTATATATCGGTTGGTATAAGTGGGTGCAAACTTAGTGCCCATTGAAGCACCACAGAAAGTAAAATCCATGAAACAGCAAGTAATTATGGGCCATAAAAAAAATATACCCCTTTCAAAATGATTTTTTTTGTCCATATAACAATCAAGGTGATTTCATAAAGCCCTAAGGCCCTAATCTGTGAGGAATCACCCACGAGGAGGGAACTTCACATGTAAGCCATTTGCTATTGACATCCCATAAGTGACCCTACAAGTACAACTTCTGCTCAGTGTTATGTAATTTAACAGGTAGATTCCACACTAGAGGCTGGGGAAGTCTATCCATCATATATCTTATGGGCTCACACAGGACCTCAGTGCTGGCCATGATGGGTCTACCCGTCATTGGAACAGGACCCTTGTAAATCTTTGGGTGGTCAGGGAATACAGGAACAACTAAAAATTCAGATAGCCAATTTTGGGTCAATCTCGCAGAAACAATACTCAAGCCTGTGGATTCACAAACAATGATCTCAAGTTCCTTTCTAAAACTCCTAGTAGGATAGCCACTAAGTTTACAAATTGAGTTGAAGGAAAGAAAATCACTTGTTTTCACCATCAACACATTCAGTGTTGATGGGGGAATTCCTCCTGCTGTGCTGTTTGTATTCTGACGGTAGGAGATTTCCCCTCTGTCAGAATACAATAATTACTGCTGCTGGCTGCAGTTGGCGGATATAATCGTATGAAAAAAAAACCCAACAGGCTGGTTGTACCGAAGTCAATCCATAGATTGACTTCGGTACAACCAGCCACCCCATAGATGGGTTGAAGCTTGGCTGGTTCCCGTTGAACCAGATGAATTTCGATCCGTCTATGGACGGCTGTAGGGCTTTACAGTGGTAGTGCCTGGTATTCAAGACCACCACAGCTTCTCCTTTGTCAAACATCGTGATGGTAATCTCAGAATTCCTGAAGTTTAGGTATGGCAATTCTTACATAGTTACCTTGGTCCAAGCTGAACCAATATAAGTATGTATGTGCCCTACCTGTTGGATCCCTGTGGCAGTTGGAAATCACTGTGATGATCTCCACTAGCTTCCAAGACCAATGTAACTATATAGAAATTTCCACATCTGGAATTCAACTATAACCAATGATCACAGATGATCACATGTAAACAAACTTGTCGGTTATCGCCATTCTTGTCCTCATACGCTATCTCAGCATGAGGAGAGAAGAGCCGGTAACTGGCAAGTGTGACAGGACATTTACACTGATAATCAGTGCCTATCAGTGCCCATCAGTGCAGCCTCATCAGTGACTATCAGCGTGGTCTCATCGGCGCACATCAGAAAAGAAAAGAAGAAAAATTACCGTATTTATCGGCGTATAACACGCACTTTTTACCCCTTAAAATCAGGGGAAAATCGCGGGTGCGTGTTATACGCCGATCCCCTGCGATCCTGAGCTCACAGATGTTAAAAATCGCCGACCGCGATTTGAAAATGGCGCCGCCGAAATACACAGTGCCGGTCCTCGGCTCTTCTCGGACACTTTCGGCTTCACTCGTCGCTGCCCGAACCTAGCCGAGTGTACTCGGCTAGGTTCGGATAGCTCCGCTCACAGTCACGCCCATCTCGGGCGGGACTACGAGTGGAGCCAAAAGTGCACGAGAGCCGCCGAGAAGAGCCGAGGACCGGCTCTGTGTATTTCGGCGCCGGCGGCGCCATTTTCAAATCCCGGTCGGCGATTTTTAAGCTCAGGAGATGGAGATGGGATCCTGCAAGGCTGCACTGGGGCAAGGCTGCACTGGACACTGGGGAAGGCTGCACTGACAAGACTGCACTGGGGCGGCTGCACTGGACACTGGGGAAGGCTGCACTGACAAGGCTGCACTGACATGGCTGCACTGACATGGCTGCACTGACATGGCTGCACTGACAAGGCTGCACTGACAAGGCTGCACTGACATGGCTGCACTGACAAGGCTGCACTGACAAGGCTGCACTGACATGGCTGCACTGACAAGGCTGCACTGACATGGCTGCACTGGGGCAAGGCTGCACTGAGAAGGCTGCAATGATGGGCATTTAAATGTAAGTTTTTTTCCCTTCAACTTCCCTCCTAAAAGTTTTTTTTCCCCTAAAATTCCCTCCTAAATTGGGGTGCGTGTTATACGCCGGCGCGTGTTATACGCCGATAAATACGGTATTTATTTGCAAAATTTTATAACAGGAACTAAGAAAACAATTTTTGGCCTTTTTTGTTTAGTAAAAAATAAAAAACCCAGTGGTGATTAAATACCACCAAAAGAAAGCTCTATTTGTGTTAAAAAAAATGATAAAAATTTCATATGGGTACAGCGTTGCATGACCATGTGATTGTCATTTAAAATGTATAAGCGATGAAAGCTGAAAATTGGCCTGGGCAGGAAGGGGGTGAAAGTGCCCGGTATTGAAGCAGTTAAGGGATTTCAACGTTTTCCTTTTCTGTTTGAGGTTGGATGTTCTGAATAAAGGTCCAACATCACCAAAGACTCAGCTAGAGACATTAAATCTCATTCAGCATATTAATGAAACAGGTCCAATTTTTAATGCCGTGTACACACGGGTGGACTTTTCGGCATCAAAGGTCCGACTGTCTTTCCGATGGAGACTTTCGACGGACTTTTGATGGACTTCCGACGGACTTTTGAACGAACGGACTTGCCTACACACGATCACACCAAAGTCCGATGGATTTGTACGTGATGACATACGACCGGACTAAAATGAGGAAGTTGATAGCCAGTAGCCAATAGCTGCCCTAGCGTGGGTTTTCTTCCGTTGGACTAGCATACAGACGAATGGATTTTTCGACCGGACTCGAGTCCGTCGGAAGGCTTTGAAACATGTTTTAAATCTAAAGTACGTCGGATTTTCGACCGAAAAAGTGCGCTGCAGGTCCGATGAAGCCCATGCACGGTCGGATTGTCCGACGGATTTGTTCCGTCGGACCAGTCTGGTCAAAAAGTCCGCCCGAGTGTACATGGCATTACTTGTGTCATGAAGAGGACTGCTGTTAGAAATCACAGGGCCCCATACAGCCTACCCGACAGTCCCTTTCTTTGCAGCCTCAGTTACAAAAATGAATGATACAGTTGACTATGCTTCAGTGATGAATGGACACAGGAATAATTGGTACCAATCACTCACTGCGTTCATTCAGGAAAGGAAGGGGCCAATAAATTATATATTTACCAGCCCCTCTGCCGGCTCTCCATCCTGAAACATTCACCTTTGTGCCCACAGCAGCAGCTGCCGGCAGTAGAGGAGAAGAGGGAAGCTGGCAGTGCTGCTGGGAAAGGGGCACACAGTGGGGCCCAGACAGCGGATGGAAGGGGTGCATGGGCTACAACCATTCCGGTGCAGTGCAGCTGAAGGTATAAGCTGGCAGCACTGCAGGGGAAGGCAGAAGAGGATCAGTGTTAGCACAGTACAGCCATCCCTCTTGCTCAACAGGTGCCTGCCCCCCCCCCCTTTGAACTGATGGGGCCTGTGCCCAGTACAGGAGGGCTGGCTATACTGCCCTATCAGAGGCCCTGGTCATTAAAGTGGAGTTCCACCCACTTTTACAACTCTTCAGCATCCCTCACTATACTGTGCACTGTAAACGAATTAGATATTTTTTTATTTTTTTTCTCAGCACTTACTGTATATCTGCTGTATTCATTTTTCACTTCCTCCTCCCTGGCCGCGGCCCATCGCATCATTTCCTGTTTGCAATGCCTTCTGGGAAGGGGCGGCAACTTCCTCTGACACTGCCGTTGCTATGGAAACCTGACCTGAAACCTATTGCACTGCTTGTGCTGCACTGGGCATGTGCGAGATCTGCAAGGATGAGATCCAGGAAGAAATACAGTCTGGCTTCAGATGCCCACACTTAAGATGGCCACGGCCTGCTGTAAGTTTATAAAATAACAAACTACTGCTATAAACTAACAAAACAGACCTTAGCTTACAGACTAACTTTACTAGAATACATTAAGCTTGTGTATTATAGGGGTATTTTTATTTAAAAAGTATAATTTCGGCCGGAACACCACTTTAATGAGATAGAATAGATCTGGATCTAGCTGATGTTTCATATTGAGGGTGTTCACTTATTTTAGGCATGCTATTTAAACCTTGATAACCACCAAGTTTCAAGGATCAGGCTTACTTAAATTGTGAAGCACACAAATATCTACAAAATTCATATTATCACCAGTATTCCTAAAGCCTCGTACACACGGTACGATTGTTGGCCAACCGAGCGTCTGATTTTTGTCTTGAGGGCGTGTGCCAGGATCTTGTCTTCCATACTAACGTTACACAATTGTCCTGCTACAAACACGAACGTAGTAACGTACTACGAGGAATTTCAGCTCTTGAGCGCCACCCTTTGGGCCCCTTCTGCTAATTTCGTGTTTGATGAGCATTGATTCCGAGCATGCGTGTTTGTACTTTCGACTTTTGTGTGACGGATTTGTGTACTGACCATACGGATTTTTGAGACCAAAATTTTAATTTTTGGCCTAAAAGCCAAACGCTTATGTGTGGTGGAAAACTAACACTGCACATCACCCTGAACACACCATCCCCACTGTGAAACATGGTGGTGGCAGCATTATGTTGTGGGCATGATTTTCTTCAGCGTGGACAGGGAAGCTGGTCGGAGTTGATGGGAAGATGGATGGAGCCAAGCATCAAACCATTGTCCGTCAAAAATTTACTAGCCTGTCATCCATTTGTTGGACAAGTTGGACAACAATTGTCCAAAGGAGCGTACTAACGGTAAGATTTTTAGGACAACAGTCTGTCAACAGACAATCCCCTACCAACAATCGTACCGTGTGTATGAGGCTTTACACCCAGTGAAGCAACAGTATTTGGGCCAACTAGAACATCTTGGGCATGTTGGGTCACAATTTTTAATGCTCCGTGGTGCCATCACCTAAATGTTTCTTAAAGCGGGGGTTCACCCACACCGCCAAAAAAAAAAATATTAAAAGCCAGCAGCTACAAATACTGCAGCTGCTGACTTTTAATACATGGCCACTTACCTGTCCCAGGGTCCAGCGATGTCGGCAGGGGACGCCGAGAACCCGCTCGGTTCTCGGCAGCTGCCGCCGCCATTCTAGGTGAGGGAATCAGGAAGTGAAGCGTTGCGGCTTCACTTCCCGGTTCCCTACTGCGCATTCGCGAGCCGCGCTGCGCGTCCCTAGTGGTCCCCGCTCTCTCCTGGGAGCTGTGTGTTCCCAGCAGACAGCGCGGTGGGGACGGGAAGAGGCATAGACTCCCATGGGAGTCTATGCCGGAAGTAGGTGCAAATACCTGTCTTTGACAGGTATCTGCACCCCCCTCCCCCCTGAAAGGTGCCAAATGTGACACCGGAGGGGGGGAGGGTTCCGAAAAGCGGAAGTTCCATTTTTGTGTGGAACTCCGCTTTAAGAGTGAGCTTCCTAGTAAAATGCTTTACATCTGCTAATGTGGCAAATAAACCAAAATTAGCTAAAATTCAAACATCAAGATAAAACCTGAACCTGCTAAATTGGAATTATCCAAACAATTAGTGATGAGTGAATCCCCATCAAGTGAAGCATCTTTTATCCTTCTTCTTTTTCTCTCCCCTCCATCTCAATCATTTCCTTTTTGTTTATTGTGTTTTGTGCTTTAGATGTATAGAGGGTTTTTTTGTCTCTTTCTGTTCCACCTCACCTAAAGAGGTGTCCATCAATTTCCTTTTCTTATCCCCGATTCCCAAATGTGATCCAGGTGAGAACGCTGACAAAAAAAGAAGAATCTCCTCCAGTATGTGAAGAGCTGACTCTTTTGTTGGAATTAATTGGGGGTGGAATTAGATCACAAAATAGGGCCCTTATGACCATCTAAGTGATACAACATGAACCTTTTATCGTTATTCCGGCTGCAATTGGACACGTTTGAGTCATTGTCATTCTGTTTGTCTCTCGAAAACTTTGATGTCTTTGTATGAGTCATTTCATCCTCTAATGAGTTTAACTGCCTCGCATCCGGGGCAATTTTTTCGTTTCCAAATGCGTGTTAAAAGCCAAATTTTTTATTTTTGCTAGACAATTGCTTAGAACATTATACATTTTCTGAAAGCAGGGGCCCTGGAGAATACCATGGTGGTCGTTTCAGTTTTTTTATGCTGCATAATACTTGCACAGCTGCTTATCAGGAAAGACAATGCACTAAAATGAATTTTACTGCACACCATACCTAATTTTTTTTTGGTAAATTATAAAAGATGGGGTTGTGTCAAGTAAATAGATACCCAACATGTTGATACACAAAATTGTGTGCACCCCGCAAAAAACTAAAATTTTTCATTGGTGACACTTTAAAAGCTTAAAATTTTTCATTGGTGACACTTTAAAAGCTTAAAATTTTTCATTGGTGACATTTTAAAAGCCTGAATGACAGCTACAGCGTGGCCAGTCCTTTCTGGAAGGGCGTCATATGATACCCCCTCCCCCGTGATCGTGCCCTCCGTGCGCCTGCTGCAGTGCACGGGTGGCGCGATCTGTGATCGCTGTGTCCTCCGCACACAGCTGACCGCCGTTTGGGGTAAAAAATCAATTTGCAACTCTTTACCACGTGATCAGCTGTGTCCAATCACAGTTGATCACGATGTAAACACAAGCCAGTTATTGGCATTCCTTTCCTCACGCTGACAGCATGAGGAGAGGAGAGCCGGTAATCGGCTTGCGTGAAATTAGGGCACTGGTTATCAGTATCCTAATTATGAGTGCAGTCCCAACAGTGCCCACCAGTGCTGCCAATCTGTGCCCACCGTTGCTGCCAATCAGTGCCTCCTCATCAGTGTCACCTATCAGTGCTGCTTATTAGTGCCCATCAGTGCCACCTATCAGTTCCCATCAGTGCCGCCTATCAGTGCTGCCTCATCAGTGCCCATCAGTGCCAGCTATCGGTGCCCATCAGTTCCGCCTATCAGTGCTGCATCATCAATGCCCATCAGTTCCGCCTATCAGTGATGCATCATCAATGCCCATCAGTGCAGACTTTCAGTGCCGCCTCATCAGTGCCCATCAGTATCCATCAGCGCACATCAGCGAAGGAGAAAAATTTTCTAACAAACAATGAAAAACGTTTTTTCTCTTCAAAATTTGCGTTTTTTTTTTTTTTTGTTTATTTAGCAAAAAAATTAAAAACCCAGGAGTGATTAAATAGCACCAAAAAAAAGCTCTATTTGTGTAAAAAAAATGATAGAAAGTTCATATGGGTACAGTGTAGCATGACTGCGCAATTGTCATTCAAAGTGTGACAGCGCTGAAAGCTGAAAATTGTCCTGGGCAGGAAGGAGGTGAAAAGGGCCCCATAGGCATGTGGTTAAATTGTTTTATTTTATTTTTTTATTTATTTTATTACAATTTTTTTTCCACACTTTTTTTTTCATTTTGAGAGGAACTGCAGTCTGTTCACATAATTTGTAATAAAAACATCTTTGCCATTCTGAAGCTTCCCTCCAACCACGTTGCATATTATTTTATATATACAGTGGAACGTTGGATTTCGAGCATAATCCGTTCCAGGAGAATGCTTGTAATCCAAAGCACTCGCATATCAAAGCGAGTTTCCCCGTAGAAGTCAACGGAAACAAAGATAATTCGTTCCACATTGACTTCTATTTTATGCAGTACCGCATAAGGCCAGAGGTGAGGGGGTGCCGGAGAGACTCGGAAATACTCGGAGAACGCTCGGATGCACTCGGAAACCCTCGGATACCCAACAAGCCTTAAAGCTACGTTCACCCATGAAACGGGCTCTCTATTTATCCCGTTTACTGTTATCACTACAAGTGAAAGTAAAAGGAAATCTCACATTTTTGGGTTGTCCCCAGAACAGGTTCACACTGGCGCGACTTGAGAGTTCAAAGTCGCATGACAAGTCGCGCCTCCATGAACGGCAATAGAACCGTTCTAACTAGGGTTGCCACCTGTTCGGGATTCACCCAGACAGTCCAGGTTTTGAATCATGTGTCCGGGTTTCAGGTGGACTGAAACCTGGACACATTGTTCAGACCAGGCTGTGGCTCCCCAAGTAACAAAGATAGTCAGCTAGGGTTGCCACCTGTCCGGGATTCACCCGGACAGTTCGGGTTTGGAATCATGTGTCCGGGTTTCAAACTGCCTGAAACCCGGACACATTATTCAGACTGGACTAAGGCCTCCCAGCAAGGTTGCTGGCTGCAGTTGTCTAAACTGAGAGTGTTTGTTACACTCTTTTTCACACTGCCCAAAGCCAGCACTAACAATCCCCTCACACAGATGGGAGAGGAGAGAGGGCTCGATCTGCTCCTCTTCCTCCTGCCCCTACCCCTCTGTGTCTGCCCACACTTCAATCCCTGGTGCTGTGCCTCAGAAAAGGAAAGTGGGGGGCTGGAAATTTGAAGTCCAGCAGCCTCAGATACATGATAACGATGGTAGGAGGAGAGTAAGGGGATTATAGCGGTGCCCAGAATAAATTTTTAAAGTACAGAGCTATAAAAAAATATATATTTTATTAATGAAGAGATTAAAAAGGAATATACAAAAAATATATACAACAAGGGTGTGAACAAACACTGAAGGGAAAAAATACAAAACCGTCAAATACGGCGATATAGCAAAAAAAAAAAAGCCAGTAGTGTAGCGGCGGGTCTTGTTAACAAGTATATGAATCCTACATGTTTTGCCAACATTGGCTTCCTCAGGAATAGTTGATTATACCTGTGTTAATTTCCTGAATTCTAGATAGAAAAACAGGTGGTCAAAAAAACTATAACAATTTATATTTCAAACAGAAAAAATCAAACAAACGAAACAGAGCCATATTACATACACATTAAGAGGCAGCCAGACATGGCCGAAAACTTCCCCACACAGAGAACCGCCGAGGGAAGCGATCACCCCAGCAAATACCCACCGAGGACAACTCTTCCCCACCCACCAGATAACCCCAAAAGAACCTCAGTCCCAAGGAGGGTAAATTACCTACCAGTTGGCCACAAGGGGTGAACGTGGGCAGTCCCCCGGGGTGAAATCAGGGCTCCAAATCGCAAGTAGGTGGCTGCAGGGGGTCGAAAAAAGGGGCCTGGCAGGATAAAGGAAAATTGTATAAATAGCATGATTTAGGTGAGCACCAGGAAGTCTAAGTGTTCAACCGCAATGACATCGGGCTAACATAGCCTCAAAAATACTCACAGTATATGTATTAATAAAAACAACGAAGGACAGGTAAGGGCGCCCAGTATGCTGACATTAATATTGGAGAAAAATCACGAACGAATGGTAGCTGAAGGGAAATAATAAAAAATAATAAAAGCATGTAAGGAGATGAGGTAGATTGCCTTTAGCAAAGACTAAATATTAAAGATAGGAAATGGGGTCAAGGGCATTATCTAACTAGGCATGGTAAGCCTACATGGTTGGACAAGTAACAAAAATAAGCTCACCAGTAGGTCCGGTGTGACTTAAATGAAAGTAACCCAGGGCTCTAGGAATACAGTCAGTGTAGGTGGTAAGTGAGACACGGTGAGGCTACACTGGAAAAGGAAAAAAGCATGGAGTCAAACTTGATGTCCCAAACCTAAGCAGGCAAGGATATCATTAACACAAAGTACGAGGATAAACTACAAGCTTACCAAGTTGAGCAAGACAGCAAGTGTAGGCACCCTAGTCCGCTGGCGGAGGAATGGCCGGAGAAGCCGACCTTTTATGCCCCCCACACATGAACGGCGTCTGACGTCACCGAGCGTGTGAGCGGACACGAGGAGCCATTGCGCATGCGTCCGCCGATAGCTCCCTGGGCCTACAAGACCCAGGGAGCTGTGCGGGATCCCTGACAAGTCATAGGATCTTAAGAGACTTGCAGAACACGAAGTGCTGAAGAGCCAACCATAGCGGTGGCGCTGCAGTTAGGGTGACCACATTTCCAAACTACCATTCAGGGACACACCCATATCCCCCCCCCCCCCCCCCCCCCCGCCCCAAAAAAAATATTTTTTGGTTTTTGATACTTTTTTTTGCTAATTTTTGGAAAAAAAATGCTATAAATCTATCCCCTATTTTGTATACGCTATAGCTTTTGTGCAAACCAATCAATATACGCTTATTGCGATTTTTTTTCCAAAAATATGTGATTTTGTATAATCCTATATGAAACTGTGCAAAAAAAAAAAGTGCAGTTATTTTTTGATGTATTGTAGAGGATGTAGCAGATGTAATTACAGAAGTGGAGCGTCTGCAGATTTTATTAATTTAATAGTGACTAAAGAATGAAGGGAAGTGTAAAGACTCAGAGAAACAGGTCATATTTGCATTTTGCCAGCAAGTTGCTGTATCACATTTTAGAGCTGGTCTGGTCATGATATTTGCTGCCACAACAGAACAAACACAAACCTGGTGGTTTTGCTGTCAACTCGGAGTTGGGTCGCAGCCCAAGCGGTCCTCGTGGGCCGGAGGAGGTTTAAGAGGAGAACTGGAGAAGTTGGGCAACTCAGCTGGCTGCTGGCAATGTGCTTCTGCAGGCAGTGGCTGCGGGAGTAGGCTGCGGCGGCTCCGGGGGTCGGTAATGGCACTGGGCACAGTGACAGGCTGGATCCTGTCAGGAGGAGATACAAAATGAAGACGCTCTAGTGTGGCAGCTCTCTTTCTCTCTCTCTCTCTGCTGCGGCCAGAGGCGGAGTCGGAGAAGGAGAGGAGGTGGGTGGAGTGAGTCGCGCTGCTCAGCTGTAAGGTACCCACATGTCAGCTGACGTCACTGGTTGCTAGACACGAGGCAGGGCAGCCCTAGCAACCAGAGTTCGGCAAATTATTTATCAGGGTGGCGGACTGGCGGTGTGTTCTTTTTTTAATTCCGGGACATTGTATAGTCCTGGAATGAAGGTGCCCGGGACACGGGACAAAAACACGCATTAAGGGACAATCCCGAGCAATCCGGGACACGTGGGCACCCTAGCTGCAGTACATCGGAAGATGATGATCAAAGATCACACAAGCGCCAATGGCTAGAGACGGGCAGACACTGTTGTGAAGCAGTGCCGCCCTTGGGTGTCCATACAGCCAAGGCGACATAGAGAGCAGCAGCCCACCCTGAGAGGGATCTGTGTCAGCTGTCTAGGGCAGCTGTCTAGGGGCCGGGTGATGATGTCAGAAAGAGCAATTTAGCCACACCCACATTTTGCTGCAGGACGCTATGAGCACCACATTACTATTCTCCTTAGGGCACCCAAAGGTGTCCCAGGCCGCTAAAGTGTTCGGGTTTGGCTTGAAGAAAAGGTGGCAAACCTAGTTCTAATCAGTGCGACTCGACCTGGAAAAGGTTTCCTGCTAACTACTGCATTGACTTCTGTTAAAGAAGTCGTATGCAAGCCGCGATGAAGTCGTGCAGGGATGTCGGATTCAAAGTCGTGGCAGTGTGAACACCAGGCTTGAAGGAATAATCTTTCAATGGGGGCACTAGTTCTGATGACAGCCAGGGTTTCCCTCACTTTAGAGAGATTTCCTCTCACTTCCTGTTTTGGTTATGAGACAGGAAGTGAAGGGAAATCTTTAAGATGAGACACAGATGGCAAAAAACAAAACAAAAACCTGACAGGAGTTTTCCTAAATGAGTTTCGACTTCAGTTCTACTTTAACTTCAGAAGTTTTACTGTCACTGTGAATACAATTACTGCTATACATGTTGTGACATAATCATAAACTATATGTGTAAAACCAATCAGTATTTACATAACTTTTTTCAATTTGTTTTCCGGAATCTAAAATGGCCGTCTATCTTCAGAGTGTCTACCCTCACAGCATGCGTTTTGCCAACACCAAACATGGCAGCGTCTAGCGCTTAAACATAATATAACGTTTCATTTCATTAAAAAAAAAAAAAATTAACCATTTTCCCTACGTTCAGAAATAATCTTTGACGTAAAAAAAAAAAGGGAATACAAATGAAAAACTAAGAGCTGTTTCTTTTCTACCCACAACCAACATGGCTTCTACTGTTCCGCCAGATATGGCGACCCGTCAGAATTGGTAACGGAAGTGACGTTCCCTCGCTGCCATCTTGCTACACCCTGCATTTCTCCACAGTAAGGATACACCAAGAAGGGGGCAAGCGGACATCTTGTTACACCCACTGGAGTTTTGCATTTCACAGTTATTTTTAACAGTAAACGGAGCATATATGTGAAATAAAAGTATTTGGAAATCCATCGGACTGTTTAAATGTTGAATTATAAAAGCAGATGTGTTCTGTCAGATTACCAAACCTGTGAGATCAGCAGGTTCGTCACTGCTTTTAAAACTCAACATCTAAACAGTTCTTCGGATTTCGAAATACTGTATTTGATCTTATAAGCTGCGTTTACTGTTAAAAATAACTGTGTAATGCAAAACTCAGGTGGGTGTAACAAGATGTCCGCTTGCCCCATTCTCTTTGTATCCTTACTGTGGACGAGTACCGGGTGTAGCAAGATGGCGGCAACGGAGCGTCACTTCCGTTACCAATCCTGGCGGGTCGCCTAATCTGACGGAACACCGCCATTATGGCGGACACTCTATCACCTTGCTATGTCTCGCAGTATGCAGCAGCTGCCGAAATTATACCTGCAAAATGTGACTTTTTATTCGCAATATATGAACCCAGCGTGGAAACGAAGTCAGGTTTTGGTAAAAAAAAAAAAAAAAGAGCTCCTCGCGGCTTTTGCCCACATCTGACATGGCCGCCGCCCTTCTCCAAAATGTCCGCCTCCCCGCCTCTCTCTCTCTCTCTCTAGCTCCCTCTCTGAAGTGACGTCGACCAGCCCAGCAGCCCCGCCTCCCGGCCAGTGCTCGCACACCTCCTGTGTCACCTTGGGGGTCTCTCCGGTCAGTCGGTGGCAAGATGGCGGAAAGGAAGAGCTCCCCCAAATCCATCAAGTTCCTCTTCGGGGGGCTGGCCGGGTAATGTCCTTCCCTGTGTGTGTGCAAGACCCCCCTCAACCAACCACCACTAGGATGTATGGGGGTCATGTGTGCTGGGGGAGGGGAGGACGATTAGAACCCCCCTTTTTATGATTATACTTTATATACAAAACACAGAGAGAGTCATATGTAATATATTTATAATATGTGTAATATAATTCATAGATTACTTCTACCTACTATGAAATAATATTATATGTATTATTATTATAGTCATTCATTCTTATTCAATCATAATAGGTTTGAGTAATCTATGTAGAATTATTATTATTGTAATTTTATATATTTTTTTACTATTATAATTTATTATATCTATCCTTCAGAACACACACAAAATATATATAAAATATAATCTAATTTTTTGTTTAGTACTATAACTTCTTTTTTTTTTTTCAGTATTATTATAATTATTTTTTATTATTCTTTTTATTAGTATTTTTTTTCTTATATTTATTAGTATTATAAGAATATCTTTTTTTTTAAATTTTGTTCAGTATGTTACTTTATTTGCAAATCATTATATATATATATATATATATAATCTCCTCTGATTCCTCCTGTATTGAATTGTATTGTACTTGTACTGTCTGCCCTAATGTTGTAAAGCGCTGCGTAAACTGTTGGCGCTATATAAATCCTGTATAATAATAAAATATATATATATACATACGAATTATGCTCGCAATCCAAGGTTTTACTGATATCTCTCTCTCATTCACACATATATATATATATATATATATTATAGTGTGTGTGTTTTAAGGGGTGGAGATATAGATATAAATATAATATATCAGTAAATCCTTGGATTGCGAGCATAATTCGTTCCAGAAACTTGCTTGTAATCCAAAGCACTTGTATATCAAAGCGAATTTCCCCATAGGAAATAATGGAAACTCCATTGATTCGTTGCACAACCATTTATTCATAAATCCTTTATAGTCCATAGAAACAGGTTATAGCTTTGTGATAGGTTGTGTAACCATAAAATGTCCGTCCACAAATGGAAGCCTCCACAAGGGTATTAGAAGCAAAATCCAGCAGGGGATACAGAGTATAAAAGAGAAGAGAGGCGCCTCTAAGTGTAGCATTATGTTGCTAATTGTTGTACCTTCATTAAATGTAACCATATTGCTACACTTAGAGGCGTCTCTCTTCTCTTTTATACTCAGTTGTGACATGACACTACTTGTATATCAAGTCAAAATTTATTAAAAAATTTTGCTTGTCTTGCAAAACGCTCTCAAACCCAGCTGTGTGTGTAAATAAATAAAAATATATACCTATATACACCGTATATACTCGAGTATAAGTCGAATTTTTCAGCACATTTTTTTGTGCTGAAAGTACCCCCCTCGACTTATACTGGAGTCAAGCACTTTTCTGCAGCAAAAAATTTCATTTTCCGAACCGACTTTGGGGCCCCGTATCTCAGGGGCCAAATTTGGGGTACCTAGCACTAAGTGGCCCCGAGATACGGGGCCCCAAAATCGGTCAACTGTGTCCATCTGCAGCAATGTAATTTCGGGACCCTTTGGGTTCAGAGACCCCAAATTTTGGCTGCAGCTAGGGGGCATCTAGGAACCCTTAACTACCGAGTTTGAAATTCGGGGGACCTATGGCTGCAAATGGGCACAGTGAGGCATGCAAATGGGCACAGTGAGGCTGCAAATGGGCACAGTGAGGCTGCAAATGGGCACAGTGAGGCTGCAAATGGGCATTGTTGACCCTCTTTTCCACTTACAGTAGCTGCGCATTTCTCACCCTCGTCTTATACTCGGGTCAATAAGTTTTTCCCATTTTTTTGTGGTAAATTAGGGCCTCGACTTATACTCGGAACGACTTATACTCGAGTATATACAGTGTATATATATATATATATATATATATATATATATATATATATATATATATATATATATTAGAGCTGCACGATTCTGGGAAAAATGAGAATCGCGATTCTTTTGCTTAGAATACAGATCACGATTCTCTCACGATTCTTTAAAATGGTTAAATTTAAAAAGAGAAAAATCAGCTGTAGACGGCGCATGCGCAATCAACACGCCGCTCGCTCCCGATGCTCGGGGCTGGTTATTCATTTAATACAGAAAGGGGCGGATGCTTTTCTCAAAGGGGCGGATGCTTTTCTCAAAGGTGCGGATGTATAGTTAACCATACATCCGCCCCTTTGAGAAAAGCATCCGCCCCTTGCTGTCTTTATAACCATATATACATCCGCCCCTTTGAGAAAAGCATCCGCCCCTTGCTGTCTTTATAACCATATATACATCCGCCCCTTTGAGAAAAGTATCCGCCCCTTGCTGTATTAAATAACCAGCCCCGAGCATTGGGAGCGAGCGGCGTGTTGATTGCGCAGTCCACGCCGGCACTATGCTCTATGCTGACTGACGTCAGTTCCGGTTGCTGACGTCAGTTCCGATATCGGCGCCATTTGCGTTCCAGGCTGGTTCCGTGCTTCCGACTGGGAGATCCGGAAAATCGAGCTAATCCAGCTTGCAGATCGCGCGGGGGGGTGAATCGAAATCGCGATCTTATATACGATTAATCGTGCAGCTCTAATAAATATATATATATATGTATATATATATACATATATATTATAATTTTTTTTTTTACTATTATAATTTATTATATCTTCACTCCTTAAAACACACACGTGTGTGTGTGTATATATGTGTGTGTGTATATATATATATATATATATAATTACAGTATCTCAAAAGTGAGTACACCCCTCACATTTTTGTAAATATATTATTCTATCTTTTCATGTGACAACACTGAAGAAATGACACTTTGCTACAATGTAAAGTAGTGAGTGTACAGCTTGTATAACAGTGTAAATTTGCTGTCCCTTCAAAATAACTCAACACACAGCCATTAATGTCTAAACCGCTGGCAACAAAAGTGAGTACACCCCTAAGTGAAAATGTCCAAATTGGGCCCAATTAGCCATTTTCTCTCCCCGGTGTCATGTAATTAATTAATGTTACAAGGTCTCAGGTGTGAATGGGGAGCAGGTGTGTTAAATTTGCCGTTATCGCTCTCACTCTCTCATACTGGTCACTGGAAGTTCAACATGGCACCTCATGGCAAAGAACTCTCTGAGGATCTGAAAAAAAGAATTGTTGCTCTACATAAAGATGTCCTAGGCCAGTGATGGCGAACCTTGGCACCCCGGATGTTTTGGAACTGCATTTCCCATGATGCTCAACTACACTTCAGAGTGCATGAGCATCATGGGAAATGTGGTTCCAAAACATCTGGGGTGCCAAAGGTTCACCATCACTGGCCTAGGCTATAAGACGATTGCCAAGACCCTGAAACTGAGCTGCAGCACGGTGGCCAAGACCATACAGCGGTTTAACAGGACAGGTTCCACTCAGAACAGGCCTCACCATGGTCGACCAATGAAGTTGAGTGCTCAGCGTCATATCCAGAGGTTGTCTTTGGGAAATAGACGTATGAGTACTGCCAGCATTGCTGCAGAGGTTGAAGGGGTGGGGGGTCACCCTGTCAGTGCTCAGACCATACGCTGCACACTGCATCAAATTGGTCTGCATGGCTGTCGTCCCAGAAGGAAGCCACTTCTAAAGATGATGCACTAGAAAGCCTGCAAACAGTTTACTGAAGACAAGCAGACTAAGGACATGGATTACTGGAACCATGTCCTGTGGTCTGATGAGAGCAAGATAAACTTATTTGGTTCAGATGGTGACAAGCGTGTGTGGTGGCAACCAGGTGAGGAGTACAAAGACAAGTGTGTCTGGCCTACAGTCAGGCATGGTGGTGGGAGTGTCATGGTCTGGGGCTGCATGAGTGCTGCCGGCACTGGGGAGCTACAGTTCATTGAGGGAACCATGAATGCATGAATGCATGAAAGCAGAGTATGATCCCCTCCCTTCAGAGACTGGACCGCAGGGCAGTATTCCAACATGATAACGACCCCAAACACACCTCCAAGGCGACCACTGCCTTACTAAAGAAGCTGAGGGTAAAGGTGATGGACTGGCCAAACATGTCTCCAGACCTAAACCCTATTGAGCATCTGTGGGGCATCCTCAAATAGAAGGTGGAGGAGCACAAGGTCTCTAATATCCACCAGCTCCGTGATCTCGTCATGGAGGAGTGGAAGAGGACTCCAGTGGCAACCTGTGAAGCTCTGGTAAACGCCATACCCAAGAGGATTAAGGCAGTGCTGGAAAATAATGGTGGCCACACAAAATATTGACACTTTGGGCCCAATTTGGACATTTTCACTTAGGGGTGTACTCACTTTTGTTGCCAGCGGTTTAGACATTAATGGCTGTGTGTTGAGTTATTTTGAGGGGACAGCAAATTTACACTGTTATACAAGCTGTACACTCACTACTTTACATTGTAGCAAAATGTCATTTCTTCAGTGTTGTCACATGAAAAGATAGAATAAAATATTTACAAAAATGTGAGGGGTGTACTTACTTTTGACATACTGTATATAAAATATTTTTTTGTTCAGTATTATAATCATCTTCTTTTTCTTCTTCTTCTTCTTCTTCTTCCTCTTCCTTTTTTTTTTTTTTTTTTTTTCTTTTTTTTATTAGTATTGTGAGCACTTTTTTATTCATTTTTATTTATTATTCGTATTATAAGAATCTTTTTTTTTTTTTTCAATGGCTATTATGACTTTTGTGTCATCTTCTCTATGATGGGCTCCTCCACCATTCTATGAGATGACAGCATGTGTCATTACTATACACAGGTCCCCCATTAGATCCTGTACATGTGTCATTACTATACATATGTCCCCCATTAGATCCTGTACACGTGTCATTGCTATACATATGTCCCTCATTAGATCCTGTACACGTGTCATTGCTATACATAGGTCCCCCATAGATCCTGTACACGTGTCATTGCTATACACAGGTCCCCCATAGATCCTGTACACGTGTCATTGCTATACACAGGTCCCCCATAGATCCTGTACACGTGTCATTGCTATACACAGGTCCCCCATAGATCCTGTACACGTGTCATTGCTATACACAGGTCCCCCATAGATCCTGTACACGTGTCATTGCTATACATAGGTCCCCCATAGATCCTGTACACGTGTCATTGCTATACATAGGTCCCCCATAGATCCTGTACATGTGTCATTACTATACACAGGTCCCCCATTAGATCCTGTACATGTGTCATTACTATACACAGGTCCCCCATTAGATCCAACCACACGGGATGTGTGGTTGGAGACCTCCGGTATTACATGACCATGTCTGGCTGCGTTCACACTGAGGTGTGTTTGAGAAGGCGTGGCCGGTTTGAGCACGTTTTGCGCACGTCCTCGCGCTGTACGTGTGGGGCGGCCCATTCATTTGGGTGGGCCGGTCCTACGCATCACAAACGCGGCAGAGTAGCTCATGTAGATTTTTTTTTTTTCTGCGCCTGAGTTGTATGCGTTTCACCGCAAATTTTGACATGTTTTCCACGCAGGGAAAATCCATGCCTACTTGCTGCATTTGGGGCGCCGCGAATAGCAGCGCGACATGCGTTTCCTAAGCGATCATGAAGTAACTTGAAGTGCCGCTCCAAGCTGAGGATGAACTGTCAGGGTTTGGGAGGAGGCATCAAAGTTCTCTCCTCCAGAAGTGTCAGTTTGTATAACGTAGGACGCGGCTCAGGCCGACCTCGGAGTGCATTATTATACACTATATTACCAAAAGTATTGGGACGCCTTTACACGCACATGAACTTTAATGGCACCCCAGTCTTAGTCCGTAGGGTTCAATATTGGGTTGGCCCACCCTTTGCAGCTATAACAGCTTCAACTCTTCTGGGAAGGCTGTCCACAAGGTTTAGGAGTGTGTCTATGGGAATGTTTTACCATTCTTCCAGAAGCGAATATGTGAAGTCAGGCACTGATGTTGGACGAGAAGGCCTGGCTCGCAGTCTCCGCTCTAATTCATCCCAAAGGTGTTCTATTGGGTTGAGGTCAGGACTCTGTGCAGGCCAGTCAAGTTCCTCCACCCCAAACTCTCTCATCCATGTCTTTATGGACCTTGCTTTGTGCACTGGTCCAAATCATTTGGTGGAGGGGGGATTATGGTGTGGGGTTGTTTCTCAGGGGTTGGACTTGACCCCTTAGTTTCAGTGAAGGGAACTTTTAAAGTGGAGGGCCACCCTAAAATAAAAAATAGCATGAAAAATCTTTTAAAAAAAAAAAAAACATTTGAAAAAAAAAATTTTTTTTTAAACTTACCTGAACCCTTGTTGCTAGGCAGTCTTCCTAATCTGCCTCTTCCTATTCCGTGGCGTGTCCTGCTCCTCGGTGAGCGGCCCCGTTGTCTTCTGGGAACTGTGTGTGTTCCCAGAAAACCACAGGGCCATTCACAGAGCGCCGCTCGCGTGTGCGCAGTAAGATACTGGAAGTGAAGCCGCAAGGCTCTACTGCCTGTTTCCCTTAGTTAGGATGGCGGTGCCGGGACCCGAGAGCCGAGGGACGGGTCGGCCTCGGGCGGCCGACATCGCGGGCACCCAGGACAGGTAAGTGTACTTATTTAATGTCAGCAGCTACAGTGAAAAAATTTGTGTCCTTCCCTTCCAGCAGCTGTCACTGTGTTCATGTAGGATTTATGAGTCGGACCCGCCAGCCTAGTAATAAATCTCATTGGAAGATTTTAACCACTTGCAGACCGCCCACCCGCATTGTACTGCAGACGGGCGGCACACACACAGGCAAAGGGACGTTCCCGTATGTCACTGCTTGCTTTCGGGTTTAGGGCAACTGTGTGCGCACCCCCTCATTGGCACCCACTGTGATTGTACACAGCAAGAGCCTGTCTGCAAGTCCTGGGCCATAATTCATGGCTGGGACCTGCTGATCGGCTGTGTCCAATCAACACAGGGCTGTGTACAGAGGCAACAATCTCTGTTTTTTTTTTTTTTTTTTTTTCTACCTGAGGCAGAGATTTTTGTTTTAGTCGAAAGCGGCACATCTTGCACAAAGTTAACCCTTTGATCGCCTCTGTTTAACCCCTTCCCAGCCAAGTGTCATTGGTACAGTGACAGTGCATATTTTTAGCACTGATCACTGTATTAGACTCCGTTCACACCTGATCTGGAATTGTGGCAATTACGCCCGCAATTTTCGAAACCCGTTTGTGATGCCATTACTTCTTAATGTCACCACAATCGCGCAGCGATTTTTCCACGATTATCGCATGGTAAATCACACTGCAATCCCAACGCGCTACGCTTGTTGCTCAAAAAGGAACGTGAGCTGCTTTTGGGCACCTTTCGCGATTTGCCGTGCAACGATTGCGGCAGAATCGTGGTGCGATTGGGGGTGCTATTAGAAGTGATGGCATCACAAACGCATCCGGCGTTTAGTGATGGTGTGAATGGAGCCTTATTGTCGCTGGGGATGCCAGTATCAGTTCCACTTCCTACCCAGTGTCAGTTAGGGGGAGATTTACTAAAACTAGTGCACACGGAATCTGGTGCAGCTGTGCATAATCACCAATCAGCTTCTAACTTCATTAAGCTTTGACGATAAGCCCTGGTTCACACCAGTGCGGTTTTGAAGTCGCGCTACTTCAGCGCAGTGTGCGATTTCATGTGGAGAGAAGGACCTGTCATCCGATGGCTCAGCGGGGATCAACGGAGCGATCCCCGCTGAGCAACTGGAGTCTGTGAAAGGGGCCTTAAAGGGGAGTTCTGCTAAAAAAAAAATTAAAAGTCAGCAGCTACAAGTACTGCAGCTGCTGACTTTTTTTAATAATTGGACACTTACCTGTCCCAGGGTCCAGCGATGCGGGGGGAGCGAAGCCCCGCTCGTCTCCCCCCCTCCTTTCTGCGGTGCCGGCATTGTAAGTGTGAGTGCCCAGGTGTGGCTTGACAGCCAGGCACACACTGCGCATGCGCAATCCGCGCCAAGCGCCGTGGCTAGCCGGGCAATCATCTGGGACCTGTGACATGTCCCAGATGATTGCTGAGAGGGAGGTGGGGAGAGGTGATCTCCCTTCCGGTGCCGCGGTGTGCCGGGAGGAAGTGGGAGCTTGAACCCTCTAAGAGGGTATCCGCAACCCCCCCAAAAATGACATGCCAAATGTGGCATGTCAGGGGGTCACCTCCCTTAAAGCGGAAGTTCCATTTTTGGGTGGAACTCCGCTTTAAGGTGTTGGTGCTTCATATTAAATTACAAATGTAAGGGTTATGTTCTTGCCATTTTTTTAGAACTGAAGAAGTGGCTTGGAGAAGCTACAAAATGTCTTCAACATTACAGCAGAAATACAGGTGAATGTGACCAACTACTACTAGATATACCATGACCTGGAAAAAATGGGCACCTTCACAGACAGGAACGTTTAAAGAGGAGTTCCACCCAGGGGGGGCCGTGAAAAAAAAAAAAAATGAAAAGTCAGCAGCTACAAATACTGCAGCTGCTGACTTTTAATTGGACACTTACCTGTCCCAGGGTCCAGCTGTGCGGGGGATCGAAGCCTCGCTTGTCCCCCCCCCCCCCCCCTCCGCTCGTCGGTGCCGGCATTTCACAGCCTGGCACCCACTGCGCGAGCGGCGCCGCGCTTGGCCGCTCAATCACCTGGGACCTGTAATGGGTCCCAGATGATTGACAGGAGGGAGGGAGCAGAGCGGAGCCCTTCCTGTGCCGAGGGGGAAGTGATGTCACCAGCCCAGGCAAAGGAACAGGCAGACTACGAGGGACCACCTAGCAACAGGCATTTAGAGGTAAGTGAAAAAAAAAAATATCCAAATGTTTTTTTGTTTTAGTTTTTTAGAATTTTTCCAGGTATTTTTGTTTTTTTTGGGTGGAACCCCACTTTAATGTTTAAGATGTTTGCTGTTGGTCATATTCGCCTGTACTTGTTCTGCAATGCTGAAGACGTTTCGAAAAATTCGCCATGCCACTTCTTCAGTTCTAATGAGTGTCATGAACATACTCTAGTATTTTTACCAACAAGCACAGACATCCTAGTCCGATCACCATGGGATGTGTCAAGGCAGATGTTGGTTGTCCAAGAACAGGATATGGGAGTTGCAAAACCTTGTTTCTGGTTACATCATCCCATCTTTGGTGTCAGGAGATCTGCGTAGGTGTGACTTCCTTGACTTCATGTGTGAAGGCGTGAACTATTGTCAAATGGGCAGGGTGGAGATAATAAAACCGTAACCAATCTTTAACAGGGGTGGGGCCTTCAACACCATCTGCCTTACATATGCCTTCCACGTATAATGCGGTTTTAACCTCTCTAGAGGTTAAAATGGCATTATATGTGGAAGGCATATGTAAGGCAGATGGTGTTGAAGGCCCTACCCCTGGTGGCTTGTCTGAGACCAAGGATGGGATGCTGTAACTAGAGCGGGGGGTTCCATGACTTTCACATCTCCCATCCTGTTCTTGGAGATGTCCATATTCCATGGTGATTAGATGAAGCTATTGGTGCTACCTATTTGGTTAGAAATGTTGAGTTATGTTTTTATCACTCAGAACTGAAGAAGTGGCTTGGAGGAGCTCCAAAATGTCTTAAGTTACAGGACAGGTCCAGTGGCACGTGACTACCACAAGCTACAACTTTCCTAAAGCTGGAGTCTTTTTTTTTTTTTTTTTTTTTTTTTTGTATTATTTCTTTTATTTTGGCCAGTCTTGTCCTCTGTCTTTTTTTTTTCTTGGCACAGCACAATGTTTTGGGTAAATTGGGGAAGACGTGTGAGAAATTTAGAGCCGAAGAAAGGATAAGGAAGTAAAGCAATGATCTTTATAATTGGGAGTGAAAGTGATCCTCTATCGTATTCTCCCTTTGTTGTGAGTTTCAAAGCTGGATGAGTTCTGTTTTTAGTGAGACTTCTGCTGGTAAAAAGTTTTGTGACTGTAAACTCTGCAACCTTTCTTCCAGGAGATGTGAGGTTAAAGAACCATATCAGTAGCGAGGAGAAGTGATGTAACAGGCCCTACATCAGAGTGTTTTTAAAGACTATCTTAACCTTTGAACAAAAATGTAATGTTGCAGCACACTGCAGCTCAAAGAAAAAAGCTGCTTTTACAGGCATTTGAGCTTTTATTTCAGCCTGAAGGAGCTTTTACTTTAAACGTTGACTGTGGTGGCTGCATTAGTTTTTCTTTTTTCAAGGTTTTTTTTTTCCCTTCACCTGGTGAACATCTATGGTGACATTGTTCACTCATTGTTATAGAGCCTAGGACAGGAGGTAGGAGGTAGGTCTACAGTACGCCTTTCGATCTCCTTCTTTCCATAACATAGAGGGAGGATCTGTAGTTCCTAGAAGAAATTTAGGAAGGTTGATAAAATTGAGACTTTAGTTCAGGGCATGGAAAGTTACAAGGACGCTGGATTTCTGTCAGGGTTAATGGGTATTTTCTCTACAAATGCAGTCACCATATCTAAGAACCAGTAAGATGAGTTATATTGCATGTTTTTTTTTTATGGTTTAAATGCACTTTAAAGGGTCATCTCGCCTTTCCATTCGGAATAAAGTGACAGTATCTGGTAAAGGTCACCTCACCGATCCACTTTCCCTCGCTACCTCCCTGTTGCAGGAGTCCACCATGGGTAAGCTCTGGTGATAGAAGTAACCTGGGTGAATTTCATCACTGCACACTGACATGCCAGACCTGGCAACTGGCCACCCAGACCCAAGCACTGTAACATTGGGAAGGTCATGTGCTTCTTCCTATCTGGAAACCCCCACTTCCGGGGTTGGCAAAGAAGTGAAGGTTTTTAAAAATAGATTCCTGATAGGAGGCCCTTTCATTTTTGGTCACCAAAACCGTTGTCCCTATTGGAGGATTTCCCCTCACCCTCTGTTCGGGTGACATCTGTTGAAATTCTGAATTCTCTAGAATTGCCTAGTTGTTGTCAACTTACTGGAAATAGATGATCTCATATGTGGCCCCTGAAAGCAGCAAAAGGCTTCTCATAATTATCAGTATATTTAATACAGAAGATTGTTAGACAGCAGACATATTACAGGAAATAGTCAGAGACTGCCGACACGAAGGAGGAGATGGCCAGAGACTGCCGACACGATAGTGGAGGTGGCCAGAGACTGCCGACACGATAGTGGAGGTGGCCAGAGACTGCCGACACGATAGTGGAGGTGGCCAGAGACTGCCGACACGATAGTGGAGGTGGCCAGAGACTGCAGACACGATAGAGAAGATGGCCAGAGACTGCCGACACGATAGGGGAGATGGCCAGAGACTGCCGACACGATAGGGGAGATGGCCAGGGACTGCCGACACGATAGGGGAGATGGCCAGGGACTGCCGACACGATAGGGGAGATGGCCAGGGACTGCCGACACGATAGGGGAGATGGCCAGGGACTGCCGACACGATAGGGGAGATGGCCAGGGACTGCCGACACGATAGGGGAGATGGCCAGGGACTGCCGACACGATAGGGGAGATGGCCAGGGACTGCCGACACGATAGGGGAGGTGGCCAGGGACTGCCGACACGATAGGGGAGGTGGCCAGGGACTGCCGACACGATAGGGGAGGTGGCCAGGGACTGCCGACACGATAGGGGAGGTGGCCAGGGACTGCCGACACGATAGGGGAGGTGGCCAGGGACTGCCGACACGATAGGGGAGGTGGCCAGGGACTGCCGACACGATAGGGGAGGTGGCCAGGGACTGCCGACACGATAGGGGAGGTGGCCAGGGACTGCCGACACGATAGGGGAGGTGGCCAGGGACTGCCGACACGATAGGGGAGGTGGCCAGGGACTGCCGACACGATAGGGGAGGTGGCCAGGGACTGCCGACACGATAGGGGAGGTGGCCAGGGACTGCCGACACGATAGGGGAGGTGGCCAGGGACTGCCGACACGATAGGGGAGGTGGCCAGGGACTGCCGACACGATAGGGGAGGTGGCCAGGGACTGCCGACACGATAGGGGAGGTGGCCAGGGACTGCCGACACGATAGGGGAGGTGGCCAGGGACTGCCGACACGATAGGGGAGGTGGCCAGGGACTGCCGACACGATAGGGGAGGTGGCCAGGGACTGCCGACACGATAGGGGAGGTGGCCAGGGACTGCCGACACGATAGGGGAGGTGGCCAGGGACTGCCGACACGATAGGGGAGGTGGCCAGGGACTGCCGACACGATAGGGGAGGTGGCCAGGGACTGCCGACACGATAGGGGAGGTGGCCAGGGACTGCCGACACGATAGGGGAGGTGGCCAGGGACTGCCGACACGATAGGGGAGGTGGCCAGGTGCTGCCGGCGCCATCCCGGAGGTGGTCAGGGACTGCCGGCACCATCCTGGAAATGGCCGCAGACTGGCTGGCTGCAGAAGACATTGTCTTGGAACGTAATATGAGATTGCTAGAGGTCACTGCCATTTATAGCCCCTCTACAAATCAGTGCTTTAATTCCCTCTACTGGTATCTGCCAAGGGAAGCATAGCATGTATCAAAGGCCTTTACGTGACCCTTCGGGCCACAGGTTGGGCTTCTAACCCTTAACTACTCTATTCAAAACAGACAAAAATTATAAAATAAAAAAATAAACTACTTTTAGATGCACACTTCACTTAAGGAATTAAGAAGTCCAGCCATATCGGGCCAATGGGTTCCAGAGTGCTGCCTGCTCAATATCTTGTTCTGAGAGCCAACCAAGGCCCATAACAGTGACCCCCTTAACACTTGACCGTTGTCCTGCAGTAAATTGCACACCTTTTACTCCATGAATATAAGTTTTAAAGGAGAAATCCCATTCATTTCGAGGCGGCTAGTTCACATTTGTGCAATGCAGATAAGTGAGTTTTTAAACATGCTGCATTTAAGGTGAGCACTTTTGCACACTTCCCTTTTGAAGTTAATGTGAAATGTGCAAAAACACATTTGGTTTTTTTTGCATATTTTGCACGTTTCCCAAGTCAAAAATGCATGTTACTGGCTATACCATGTTACTGGCTATACATCGGTATGAAAGAGCCCAAAGCCTTAGCCCAGCAGCAGATTCGCCATGGTGCAACTGATCCCTTCCTTAATGGGAGTCCTTGCCTCATTGCCACTGCAGAAATGTTTTCTGCTAACGAGGGATCGACGACAGGGCAACCTCCCACTGATTCAGCCAGTAACACGATATTAGAAGACAAGTGGTCATTAAGCAAATTATTGCAAGTTAATCGTTTTGACGAGGTAATGGATTGTAATTTTTAAGTGGCTTTTTAGGTTTGTGTACACGGGTCAAAGTATATCGCTTTCAAGATAAGAAATAATCATCGCCATGTTATTAGGTTCATACTTTAACCTGTACTTTCTCCTGTATTGTTGTCACCCAAAGTATCCCTCCAAGGCTGACCATAGAGTTAAAGTGACCCTGTCATGGTGTCAACAAAGATTACACGGGTATTACCCTTATGCCGCGTACACACGGTCGGACTTTTCGTCTACAAAAGTCCAACGGACGCTGACGGACTAAAGCTGGCTGGTAATCCGATCGTGTGTGGGCTTCTCCGGACTTTCAACATACTTTTTTAGCCTCAAATCCGACGTACTTTAGATTTGGAACATGCTTCAAATCTTTACTTCGTAACTACGACGGACCCCGAAATCCGCTCGTCTGTGTGCTAGTCCGACGGACAAAAAGCCACGCTAGGGCACCTATTGGCTACTGGCTATGAACTTCCTTATTTTAGTCCGGTGTACGTCATCACGTAAGAATTCGACGGACTTTTGTGTGATCGTGTGTAGGCAAGTCTGTTCGTTAGAAAGTCCGCCGCAAGTCCGTCGAAAGTCCGCCGAAAGTCTGCCGGAAGTCTGTCGGACAGGCTGTCTGACTTTTGTAGACGAAAAGTCCGACCGTGTGTACGCGGCATAAGAAGAAAGCAGCTTTGTACTTTGCTGTCCATTGGCCTTTTTGCAAAAACTGACCAGCAGAGTTCCTGGTGCCAATCCAACTCCTCTAGCTGGTCAGATAGCAGGTTCACTTGTTGTGGTTTATTTTTCTGACCTCTAGTCACTGCAGGACACAATAGTGACTCAATGGTTGGCTGGAGGAACCACAGTGGTCTACAGAGAATATGCCATTTCTCAAACCCAAAATTGTGGAATTGGATTTGTGTTGGAAGCTCTGCTACTGAGATTTGGACAGCCCTGGTTCGTCTTGAATGCTGTTGCTGGACAGTCTGGGATTCCTGATTAATCAAAGCATTGTCTAGGTGTGAATTCCCATTCACCTATTGTTTCTGTCTGTTGGCTAATTTGACTAACTCTTGGGGGCTCTTATGAGATTAGCCTTGTTTCAGCTCTACCTCGGTATCTAAACCATTGTGTGATGTTTTGGGTAAATATGTGGTTTTATTGTTCATGTGGTGGCTGACCTACCTTTTTGAAGTGTCTAAAAACTTGTAGTTCTGTTCAATAAAGAATCATTCCTTTACCTCAACATCTTGTCTGTGTACAATGCTTGGGGTAAAAGGCTGGTATTAGCTCTCGAAGGGCAGGAGGCACTGTTTGGCAGAAGGAAGCACCTAATCAGAGTGCCAAGCGGTTCCGTCACAATCATCACGTGTATCCACACATGTAGCATTGAGACCTTGATGTAATTACCATGGGATGTGCCAAGTCAAATGTTGATTGCCCAAAAACTCTCAACGCGTTCTTGGACATCCAACTTATGCCTTGCCACATTCTATGGCGATTGGATTAATGTGTCTGTGCTACCTGTGTGGATATAAATGTTGGGATGTGTTCCTATCGCTCATTGGAACTGTTGTTTGGAGAAGTTGCAAAATATCTTCAACATTACCAAACAAGTCTAGTTGTATGTTTCCAGCTATGACTAGATATACGATGACCCGTATAAATGAGAGCCTTCACAAACTAATAAATGGGCTCCATCCCACCTCTCAGCCCGGCTTCTGTTCCATCTGCTCTGACACTTACTGTCCTCTTTTCTCCAACTTTTGAGATCAAGGACAAGTTGGGAAATCACCATGTACAGTGAAAAGTGCTTCCAACGGTTGGAAATGCTCATTATTGCCCCATATTGAAAGCAGAGCACAGCCCCATTGTCCCAAGCAATGTTTGATTTGTTGTGATGGGCCTCTATATGGCCTCTTGCGTTCCTCTGCTCTGACAAAAGAGGCTGGTGACCTTAGCATGAATGTCGTAAAATATGTCGTTGATGTCAGCCAGATTTCACAGGCCATTGTCCAGAGCGCTCAACAAAGAACCTCTCAGAGGAATATTGTACAGTGCCGTAATGAAGACATTGTTGTTTTGGCAGTAGAACAGAGAACTATTAATGATTTGCTGACCAGTTTGATGAACATTCCAGTAAAGGGCTGTTGGACTCTAATTGGCAAATGTAGCAAAGTCTCCTAAAATTCCTCCAAGACTCTAACCATACAGCCGTATGCCGAAAATTGGCCACGTGTCGTCTTTTTCACCTACAAAAGAAAAAGAGGTTTATACGAATCCCTTTTTGATCTGTTAAATGTATCAATGGATGCTTTTTGTTTTATCTGCTCAGTAAGTGCAAAAAACCTGCTGACCCTTCCAAAAAGCTTGACCTGATAGCTTCCCGTATTTGCTTTGCGTTTTTTAAGGTTCTTTGCGGTATAAACAAGGCAACTTAGACCTCTATAGTATATTATAGCTGCTGCCGCCACCATCCTAGGTGAGGGAATCAGGAAGTGAAGCGTTGCGGCTTCACTTCCCTACTGCGCAAGCGCGAGTCGCGCTGCGCATCGGAACTGGTCCCCGCTATCTCCTGGGACCTGTGTGTTTCCCAGGAGACAGCGCGGAGGGACAGGAAGAGGCATAGACTCCCATGGGAGTCTATGACGGAAGTGGGTGCAAATACCTGTCTTAGACAGGTATCTGCACCCCCCTCCCCCCTGAAAGGTGCCAAATGTGACACCGGAGGGGGGGAGGGTTCCGAAAAGCGGAAGTTCCATTTTTGTGTGGAACTCCGCTTTAATATGCTTTTATTAAACAAAAATGCTGTACATACAAACTATTACAAATATACGAAAACAGTACAAGATTGGAGGATATACATACAAAATATGCCTACAACATGCATAAGCCATCTCCTTCCTAGCAAATAAGCATGTACAATGTATGTCTGTGATAGGCATACACTAAACAGTTACTTGACTTGAGTCTTTCTTTATTATGGAGTCATCTTCCAGGATCTCTTCCCAGACGTTTTCTTGCTTTTTTTAAGTCCTCCAAACAACTGTTTCTTTGTCTCTCTCTTATGACATGGTGGTTCAATTTCTCCCCACTTCCTGTACATCATTTCCTATAGCGTCATTTCCTGTCCTGAGCTTCACAAACCAGTTCAACAAGTTTATTTGCATATGAATGGGAGAGGCCTAGCTTCCAAAAAAAATGTAACTAAAATCTAACAATTCATTTATATCTCGGCTATAAAAAAAAATCACTAAAATATCCATAGCAACACAGTACTTTCTGGACTGGTATTCGTTAGAATTATTTTTAGCACTTTCCTCTTTCATGAGATGAGGAGGTGTTCTGTAGTCCCAACAATGCAGATCTGAGCTGCACTCCTTGCACCAGCCAATGCAGCAGGAGGGTGCTTGTTGTTACTGCAACAGATGGTACCAGGGAAAAGCAAGGTAAAAGGAAAAGGAGTCATCAGCGCACTATTGAAATTCTCCTACATATATTTGTGGAACGACTTTTTACTTTCGGGACATAGAGTCCTTTCCTTGGGTGTCTCCTTGATGCAGGGACCCTACAAGGCTGTAAAACATCAACGTGTGTGAGGTTCCACTTCTATGGAAGAATTTAATTGGAGTTATGGTGACTTCCTGTCTTTAACTGACACACTTCCTGTCCCAGAGTGACCATGCTGCACTTCCATAGATACAGTACAGCGGGTGAACATTGTCACACTAGGATAGAAAGGGGTTAATGTGCAAAATCTGGTGAAACTCTGCATAGTAACCAATCGGCTTCCAGGTTTTTTGTCAATGCTTAATTGAAGTGTGAAGCTGATTAGCTACCATGAACATTTGCCCCAGATTTTGCACTCTCCAGTTTTAGTAAGTCCACTCAAAAGTGTGCTACTGGCAGGATCACCAGGTTACAATAAATGAGGAAAAAAATGAATGCTTCCACCACATCAAAGGACCGGTAAGCTGCAATATATTACATTTTGTGTTTATTTTTATTTTTAGATGCAGTGGGGAAAGATTGCAACTCATACAAAGTTTAAGGAAAGTCGTCCCTCGTTGGAAGATTTACTCTCACCTCCAATTCTAGTGACAACTTCTTTTTTTTTTTTTTTTTTTTTTTTTTTACAAGGCAGCCTCTATCTTTTCTCTATGCCATCCAAATGTAGGCAACAAAATTTAATCTGAAATTTTACAGCTAGTGTAAAATGCATGAGTGACGGGTAATGGTATACAGTTAATGATTAGTGGGAACCCTACTGAGTGCTGACCATTGCTGCTACTCGGGCTGTAGATCAGAGGACATGGGTCATGCACCTGTTGTAGGTCACAGGATGTGGATCCCTTATCTCTTGTAGGTCAGAGGGTATGGGTCATGCACCGAATGACACTTTGCACAGGAGAACCGTCATAGAAAAAAAGTCTGGATGCTTTAAATCTCAGGGGCTGTACTGGGCACTTACTGACTGGGTGCTAATTGCATTTTGCAGGAAAAATTGCATTTCTTTTTGTTCCATTCAAAGGTTCCTTTAATGTCTTTTTATTCAGGAAATTAAGAAGAGCATTTTATAACTGTCAGCAAATATTAATGCTTATATGTTGCTGTTGTGTCTCTCTTAAGGATGGGGGCCACAGTTTTCGTACAGCCACTGGATTTGGTGAAAAATCGGATGCAGTTGAGCGGAGAAGGAGCCAAAACCAAGGAATACAAAACCAGTTTCCATGCTGTTGGCAGTATCCTGAAAAAGGAAGGTGTGAGAGGCATCTATACAGGGTGAGAATTAGTTATCAGCATTCTTAATCTGTCACCCTGCAGGAGGAGGACAGACTCATAGCCCCCTACTGTCTGTATCACCCTGCAGGAGGAGGACAGACTCATAGCTCCCTTCTGTCTGTATCACCCTGCAGGAGGAGGACAGACTCATAGCTCCCTTCTGTCTGTATCACCCTGCAGGAGGAGGACAGACTCGTAGCCCCCTTCTGTCTGTATCACCCTGCAGGAGGAGGACAGACTCATAGCCCCCTTCTGTCTGTATCACCCTGCAGGAGGAGGACAGACTCATAGCCCCCTTCTGTCTGTATCACCCTGCAGGAGGAGGACAGACTCATAGCCCCCTTCTGTCTGTATCACCTTGCAGGAGGAGGACAGACTCATAGCCCCCTTCTGTCTGTATCACCCTGCAGGAGGAGGACAGACTCATAGCCCCCTTCTGTCTGTATCACCCTGCAGGAGGAGGACAGACTCATAGCCCCTTTCTGTCTGTATCACCCTGCAGGAGGAGGACAGACTCATAGCCCCCTTCTGTCTGTATCACCCTGCAGGAGGAGGACAGACTCATAGCCCCCTTCTGTCTGTATCACCCTGCAGGAGGAGGACAGACTCATAGCCCCCTACTGTCTGTATCACCCTGCAGGAGGAGGACAGACTCATAGCCCCCTTCTGTCTGTATCACCCTGCAGGAGGAGGACAGACTCATAGCCCCCTTCTGTCTGTATCACCCTGCAGGAGGAGGACAGACTCATAGCCCCCTTCTGTCTGTATCGCCCTGCAGGAGGAGGACAGACTCATAGCCCCCTTCTGTCTGTATCACCCTGCAGGAGGAGGACAGACTCATAGCTCCCTTCTGTCTGTATCACCCTGCAGGAGGAGGACAGACTCATAGCTTTCTTGAGTTATTTTTGATCAAGGAAATGTGTACTCTCTTCTGTAATCCCTGCATGTTCTGTATTTCACAGGTTATCAGCTGGTCTTCTACGCCAGGCCACCTATACCACTACACGTCTTGGTATTTACACCATCTTGTTCGAGAAGCTGACGAAGGCTGATGGCACACCCCCTAACTTCTTCATGAAAGCTGCTATCGGGATGACGGCAGGGGCTACCGGAGCCTTTGTAGGGACACCAGCAGAAGTGGCTCTTATTAGAATGACCGCAGATGGAAGGTAAGATATAGACAGTGCGTGGTACATAATCGCTTATGGGATGACAAAAATGTGAGGATTTTGCAGAATGCCAAATTACATTTTCTGTTACCTTTGGGGCTGGTGTTTAGAACCCGAAGCCAGAGAAATCCGGAGCAAAAGTACACCAGTCTCCCATAGCACTCATAGCACCAAAAATAGTTGACCCCCTAAGGTTATGCCTGGGAAGGTCAAATAACGCTTTTTAGCTCTGATCCATTATGCACACTCCACTGGCCAAAGTCCGATAGTGGCCACTATGTCCACTAGGCCACTATGTCCCATAGTGTTCATCAACAAGAAGAAACCAAATTTGATAACACCGTGCAGTATTTTTAATTAAAATTGCTCCAAATATTAAATACAAATATGCACTCATAATCTATGCCCCCACCACATTATCCCCAAATTTAACACGCAGCACTTGTCGATTAACATTCAATAAAGAATTTAAAGCAAAATCAGTCATAACACTATAGGATTTTATATTATCCAATAGCAGCCCAATCGCCAATATATAAGTTGCGTACCACACGACCGAAGCCATACCTCCCAGATGATGTCCAAGAAGTGACGAAACGCTTAGGAGCAAGCTAGTTGAAGCGCACGCTGGCTCCTGATCAGACCAGAGCAGCGTCCCTTCTAGGAACAAGTCGACAAGTCGTCCGGATGCTGGGGGGGGCACCATACCCCTTGAGTGCATATTTGTATTAACTATTTGGAGCAATTTTAAGGGAAGGGAAAGGCTGGAGGTCAGATATGATCAATGTAGATTGCGGAGCAACAACACTTAATTGCAATTTTCTCCCATCGTCTTTGAGGACCACTTACTTGAGAGATGATTAGTTCCACCATCTGCAGGAAACACAAATTAAAATGTTTAAAAGGGCCCTCCCCTTTCTTGTACCTCAGCTGTGTTTTTTTACTGCATAGCCAAAACTTTTCTTTTTGTGTTTTTTTTTTATATAGAAAAAAAAAAAAAAAGAGGATCATTACAACCATTGTTTTTGCTGTTTGTATGTTGTTGGGGACATTTCCCTTCACTTCCTGTCCCAGAGTTTCCACAGGAAGTAAGAAGAAATATCTACATAGTGAGGGGAATTCCCCTCTTAGTTGCACTTTAGAGACACCTCGGTGTGAGCAGTCACAGATCGGACTCTGCAGGTAATAGTAATCTCCTAATTTGCCTCAAGGATTTTCTGACATTACGTATTTAGCTGGAGAGCAAGACGGACGTGTTAATCTTTAAAAGACATAATAATATTAGACGGTAACCTCACTACTGAAGATAAGAGCGAGCCAAAGCCTGCATATTACAGGGCTAAATAGTAGAACTAAAGAGTTTATGTATAGCTAAATGTTTAATTACTGACTGATTACATGGCTGCAGAAGAAGATTCTGCCCCCCCCCCCCCCTTCCTGACCAGGCCATTTTTTGCGATACGGCACTGCGTTACTTTACTGACAATTGCGCGGTCATGCGCCGCTGTACCCAAATAAAATCAATGTTTTTTTCTTTCCCCACAAATAGAGCTTTCTTTTGGTTGGCATTTGATCACCTCTGTGGGTTTTTATTTTTTGCACTATAAACAAAAAAAAGACCGACAATTTTGAAAGAAAAACATTAATTTAATTTCTGCTTTAAAACATTCCCAATAAAACATTGAACAAAAAATCTAATTTCTTCATCAGTTTAGGCCAATAATGTATTCTACAGATTTTTGGTAAAAAATAAAATAAAAAATCCCAGCGTATATTGATTGGTTTGCGCAAAGGTTATCGCGTCTACAAACTATGATTTTTTATTTTTTTTTTTACTAGTAATGGCGGCGATCAACGACTTGTAGCGGGACTGCGATATTGCGACGGACAAATCGGACACAAGCTGACACTTTTTGGGGACCAGTGACAGTAATACATTGATCAGTGCTAAAAACCAGCGCTGTTGCTGTACTAATGACACTGGCAGGGAAGGGGTTAACATCAGGGACGATCAAAGGGTTAAATGTGTTCCTAGCTAGTGCTTGGTTACTGTGTGGGAGGTTCTTTTTACGGGGGGAAGGCATTATCCGTGTTCCTGCTTTGCAGAGACATAGGATTCATGTCTTCCCTCCTCGCAGAACGTCAGTCTGCCTTGTTTACTTAGGCAGATCGCCGTTCTGTCTGTGTAACGAACAATCGGGTGCTCGCGAACATGAAGTCCACAGTACCCACCACTGGGCTCTGTGTGTGTTTAGAGCAGAGGCGGTCGCTGGCGGCGCACATGCGCGCCCCAGACCCAGAAGTGTCAGATCACGTACTAGGTACGTGATCTGGCACAGAGTGGCTGCCTTGCCTCGGTAAATGTATGGTGGATGGTCCGCAATAAATAATGTGGCCGGTGTCCTCTACCTTCCCTCTATTCCAGCACTGCAGCCTCTCAGGAAGGAGGAGGGGGGGGGGGGGGGGGGCGAAATTCCGAGGGACGGGGTAGTCTCCTAAAAGTGGGGAAGGGTACCTGTCAAAAATGGGTACTGCCTGCAAAAGGTGCCAAAAAAGGTGCCACTTTTGGGTGAAACTCCGCTTTAAACATTATCATGTGTGGCCAATGGAACGCTTACGGAGGATATTGGGATAATTGAAGCAATCAAATTAACCCATATGCTGTTCTCCATTAACCTTTTGATGTGAAAAACACCCCCTTGGTCCCATTCAAATAGAAATAATATAAAGTATAGAATATTATTGTCAAAGAAGCATGTAATGAAAAAAAATAAACACAAAAACATAAAACTATGAATGAAAAAGTGTTCATATTGTATCGGATATGCCAAGGGAAAAAATATATACATTCAGATAGTTATCGGAGAATAATCAATATAAATGTCCTTTAATGCAATGTCACACACATAAAGATGTGTGAACACAAGAAAAAAACATGATTAAACCTCCGAATCTACAAAAAAAAAGAGAGTGGGGGGGAAAACTCCCTTCCCTGGTTCCCGCTGTGAGTTATACAGTCTTACCAGGGCTTTTTTTCTCAGAGAAAAGGTGCAGGAACTCAACCATGCCCGCCACACACACATACCTGCCAAATGGCATCAAATAGCTCTTCCCTCTGCATACAACCCCCTCCCTCCACTGCCTTCATCTTCTCCCCCCTCCTTAAAAGCTCCACCATCTGTCATATGTCTTACCTTTGTTGCAATATTAAGTTGAAGCACCTATCCGGCTGTAGTACCTCCCAGCATACTATACTATACTACAGTCACTTGCAAGGGAGATCATGCAGTAGGAGCATCAACAACTGGTCACCAGGGAAAAAATGGAGACCACAGAGGGTGCAGCCTACCACGCACCCTCTCCTGCCCATGACTGCACTGAACCCTGGACACCTGTTCTGTATCTCCCTTGTCCCTGTCCGGCACTCAGTGGGATCTGCGCAGCTGGACTTCAATGTTACCAAGTGATAGTGGTGAGCAGGGAGCAGAAGACCTGAACCAGAGGTGGTGGAACTGAGTTCCCCTAGTTCCTGCTGAAAAAAAGCCCAGAGTCTTACCATCCACGCAGTCCGGTGCAGCAGTTCTGGGGTTCCTGCTGTTTTTCCTCTTCTTTTCCTTCTTTCCCTAGGGATGCCAGAAAGGATCTGAGCAGTTCTGACTGGTCAGCACCAGCACTTGGCCAACAAATCAGAACCGCTCCAATCCATCCCTGTTGTGTATCTGAGACAGGATGTGAGTGGAAGTGCCCCATGCAGAACACAGCAAAACATTTTTTTTTATTTATTTTTTTAGAGCTATTAAAGCTAAAGTTTTATCTGCATAATTTTTTTATGCCCTAATTTATTTTCCCCCTCCCTTCAACATGCTAATAAGTTAATGAATAAAATCTTCCCATTTCTATTACATGTCATCTTTTCTTTTTTACCCCAAAAAATGTCTACTTGAACCCTTGTTCTTGTGCAGGTTACCTCCTGACCAGAGGAGAGGATACAGCAACGTGTTTAATGCTCTAGTAAGGATGAGTAGAGAAGAGGGGATCACCACACTGTGGAGGGTGAGTGCTGGGTGACATGTCCACCTTCATTTGTCAGAGGCTGGTGATATTATTGTATAGATTTGTGTAACGATTTGGGTTTAGCAGTGTCTACCGTGTGTGCATATAAAAGTCACAGTGTAACTGTGAGTGTGTGTGTGTGTGTGTGTATATATATGTATATATAATCTATCTCTATATCCGGCCACTTTATTAGGTACACCTGTTCAATTGCTTGGTAACACAAATTTATAACTAGCCAATCACATGGCAGCAACTCAATGTATTTAGAACCCTAGATGTGGCAAAGACGACTTGCTGAAGTTCAAACCTTGCATCAGAATGGGGAAGAAAGAGGATTTAAGTGACTTTGAACACGTTATGGGTCTGGGTGCCAGACAGGCTGGTCTGAGTATTTAAAAAACTGCTGATCATTTGGGATTTCCACTCAACCATCTCTCGGGTTTACAGAGAATGGTATGAAAAAGAGAAAATATCCAGTGAGCGGCGGATAAGCTATGCCCCCCCCCAATTATCCCCAATTTTTACTCTCGGCACTTGCTGATCAACATTCATTAAGGAATTTAAAGCAAAATCAGTCATAACATTATAGGATTTTATTATCCAATGGCCGATATATAAGTTGCGTACCACATGGCCGAAGCCATACCTCCAGATGATGTCCAAGAAGTGACGAAACGCTTAGGGGGCGGGGACTCCTGGCTATTCAGTTTCCGCCAGTTGAAACGCATGCTGGCTCCTGATCAGACCAGAACAGCTTCGCTTCTAGGAACAAGTCGGCACGTCGTCCGGATGCTGGTTGTTGGTGCCAGACGGGGCTGGTCTGAGTATTTCAAAAACTGCTGATCTACTGGGATTTTCAAACACATCCATCTCTCGGGTTTACAGAGAATGGTGCGAAAAAGAAAAAATATCCAGTGAGCGGCAGTTGTGTGGAGGAAAATGCCTTGAGGTCAGAAGAGAATGGGCAGACTGGTTCCAGATGATAGAAGGGCAACAGGAACTCAAATAACCCCTCATTACAACCAAGGTATGCAGAGTACCATCTCTGAATGCACAACACATCGAACCTTGAAACAGATGGGCTACAGCAGCAGAAGACCACACCGGGTGCCACTCCTGTCAGCTAAAAACAGGAAACTGAGGCTACAATTCGCACAGGATCACCAAAATTGGACAAAAGAACATTGGAAAAACGTTGCCTGGTCTGATGAATCTCGATTTCAGCTGCAACATTCAGATGGTAGGGGTCAGAATTTGGTGTAAACAACCAAAAACATGGATCCATCCTGTCTTGTATCAACGGTTCAGGCTGGTGGTGGTGTAATGGTGTGGGGGATGTTTTCTTGGCACACTTTGGGCCCCTTAGTACCAATTAAGCATTGTTTAACTACTTAAGGGCCGAGCCTCTTTCTGAGATTTGGTGTTTAAAAGTTAAAAACAGTTTTTGTTTTTTTGTTTTTGCTAGAAAATTACTTAGAACCCCCAAACATAATAAATATATATTTATAATGTTATATATATGTTAAATTATATAATATCATTTTTTTTTTCTAACACCCTAGAGAATAACTTGGCGGTCATTGCAATACTTTCTGTCACACCGTATTTGCGTAGCTTTTCTTACAAGCGCACTTTTTGAGAAATGTAAAAAATACACTTTTTTTAATTAAAAAATAAGACAACAGTAAAGTTAGCCCAATTTTTTTTTTATGTTGTGAAAGATAATGTTACGCCGAGTAAATTGATAACCAACATGTCACGCTTCAAAATTGTGCCCGCTCTGGAATGGCGACAAACTTTTACCCTTAAAAAATATCCATAGGCGACGTTTAAAAAAATTCTACAGGTTGCATGTTTTGAGTTACACAGAAGGTCTAGGGCTAGAATTATTGCTCTCGCTCTAACGATCGCGGCGATACCTCACGTGTGGTTTGAACACCGTTTTCATTTGCGGGCGCTACTCACGTATGTGTTCGCTTCTGCACACGAGCTTGGCGGGACGGGGCGCGTTTAAAAAATTTTTTTTTTTTCTTATTTATTTTACCTTTTTTATTTTTACACTGTTACTTTAAAAAAAAAACAGTTTTGCTTTTATTCCTATTACAAGGAATATAAAGAACCCTTGTAATAGAAAAAAAGCATGGCAGGACCTCTTAAATATGAGATCTGGTGTCAAAAAGACCTCACATCTCATATTTACACTAAAATGCAATAAAGAAAATAAAATAATTTTAAATGTCTTTTGGAAAAAAACAAAAAATGTCCATTTAAGAGCTATGGGCGGAAGTGATGTTTTGACGTTGCTTCCGCCCTGCAATGATATGGATCGTCTCCATACCAAGCCAGGGATCAGACTCGATCGCCTCCGCCGCTACCGACTGCTCCGGTAAGCGGCGGAGGGCCCGCGGAGGGCGGCTGGAGCAGGGGGCCCTCTCCCGCTGCCGATTAAAAGTGATCTTGCGGTGAATCCGCCACAGAGACCACTTTTATCTGAAAGCGGACCGCTAGCTGCTACCATAACAACGATGTTCCTCTTCAAAGTAGTAACGTAAAATGACAGCGGGCGGTCTGTAAGTGGGTAAACGACTCCCACAGCCTACCTGAGTATTGTTGCTGACCATGTCCATCCCTTTATGACTACAGTGTACCCATCTTCCGATGGCTCCTTCCAGCAGGATAATGCACCATGTTGCAAAGCTCCAATCATCTCACCACTGGACAATGAGGTCACTGAACTCCAATGGCCTCCACACTCACCAGATCCCCATCCAATAGAGCATCTTTTGGGATGCAATGGAACAGGAGATTGGCATCATGGATGTGCAGCCGACAAATCTGCAGCAACTGTGTGATGCTTTCATGTCACTATGGAGCAAAATCTCTGAGGAATGTTTCCAACACCTTGTTGAATCTATGCCACGAAGAATGAAGGCAGTTCTGAAGGCAAAAGGGGGTCCAACCCGCTACTAGCAAGGTGTACCTAATAAAGTGGCCTGTGAGTGTATATGTATAGAGATACAGTGAGGAAAATAATGTTTTGATCCCCTGCAGATTTTGTAAGTTTGCCCACTTACAAAGAAATTAAGGATCTATAATTTTTATCATAGGTGTAATTTAACCACTTGAAGACCGGGCCTATTTCTGACATTTGTTGTTTACAGGTTAACATCAGAGTTTTTTGCTAGGAAATTACTTAGAACCCCCAAACATATATATATATATATATATATATATATATATATATATATATAATTTTTTTTTTAGGAAAGACTCTGGAGAATAAGATGGCGGCCGTTGCAATATTTTATGTCACACTGTATTTGCATGGCGGTCTTTCGGATACAATTTTTTGGGAAAAAATACACTTTACTCAATTTAAAAAATACTGAACAGTAAAGTTAGCCCAATTTTTTTTTTTTTTTTGTATATTGTGAAAGATAATATGCTGACTAAATAGATACCTAACAAGTCATGCTTTAAAATTGCGCACACTCGTGGAATAGTGACAAACTACATTACTTGAAAATCTCCCTAGGCGACGCTTTCCCTTTTTTTTTTTTTAACGGTTACCAGTTTTGAGTTGTTGGAGGTGTTTTGCTAGAATTATTGCTCCCGCTCTGACGATCGCGGCGATACCTCACATGTGTGATTTGAACATTGTTTGCACTTCTGGACCTGACTTGCATATGCTTTTTCTTTGGTGCGCAGGGATGGGGGCACTTCAAAAAAAGTTGTGTTTTTTTTCTTTTTTTTTCTTTTTTGGTTGTGGGTTTTTTTTTTTATTTTTTTTTTTTTTTTTTTACACTGTCCCTTTGAAAAAAAAAATGTGATCACTTTTATTGCTGTCACAAGGAATGTAAACAGTAATAGGCAGTGACAGGTACTCTTTATGGAGAGATCTGGGGTCAAAGTCGGCCTGTACCTTTTAGCAGAGAAACAGCCCCAAAGAATCATGTTTCCACCTCCGTGCTCGACTGTAGGGATGGTGTTCTTAGTGTCCATAGTCAGCATTTTTCCTTCTCCAAACATGGCTAGTGAATGCCAAAAAGGTCAATTTTGGTCTCCTCTGACCACAGCGCTTTCTTTCAGTCATTCTCTGAATCATTTAGATGTTCATTGGCATGACTGTACATGTGCCTTCTTGAGGAGGGGGACTCGCCATCCTTACAGTCCAGATTGGAGGTGCAAACATGATGCTTTTGGGCTGTTTCTCTGCTAAAGGTACAGGCCGACTTGGCAGCATTGAGGGGCCAATGGAAGAGGCCATGTATTGTAAAATCTTGGATGAGAACCTTCTTCCCTCTGCCAGAGCACTGAAGATGGATCTTGGATGGGTCTTCCAGCATGACAATGACCCAAAACATCCTGCCGGGGCAACAAAGGAGTGGCTCAAGAAGAAGCACATTAAGGTCATGGAGTGGCCTAGTCAGTCTCCAGACCTTAATCCCATAGAAGATTTATGGAGGGAGCAAGAGCTGTTAAGAATCGAAATCGCAATCTTTTTCTCTTCCCAATCTTCAAAACAGCATGTCACAATTCTTTCTAACAAGTGCAGAGAGTTCTCACAGCTGGGGAAAAAAAAATAAATCCGAGCAGCCCGCCAAGTTTAAATTGCAATGCACGAATAAGTAGAAAAGTAGAAACAAAGTATCTTTTCCTTTTTTTTATCAAAGGAAAGAACTCCAGCGTGTAAATGAAGGAAAGTTTATCCATTTAAAGTGGTTGTAAACCGTTTACAACCACTTTAAACTACAGGCAAGCCTATAATTAGGCTTACCTGTAGCTACACTGGATATCTCCTAAACCTGCACGGTTTAGGAGATATCCCTGTATTTTTTACGTGCCAACGTCATCGGCACATTGGCACTTAAGCAAACTGAAGCAACGGCACATACGCTTCAGTTGTACTGTGCTGTTCCTGGCGGCTCCCGTAAGCATGCGCGGGAGTGACGTCATCGCGGCTCCGGCCAATCACAGCGCCGGAGCTGCGTTACCCAGAAGTAAGTCCCCGTGGAGATGTCGGCCGCCTGAGCAGTGAACGAGGACCGATGCGGGGGCTTCCATCTCAAGTAAGTAATTCATAATGAGCTAGTATGCTATGCATACTAGCTCATTATGCCTTTGTCTTGCAGGTTTTTGTTTTTTAATTTTCAATAGAGTTTTTACAACCACTTTAAAGACCAAACCTTTTCTGACATTTGTTGATTACAAGTAAAAATCATTATCATCATCTTCATTTCTTTGTAAGTGGGCAAACTTACAAAATCTGCAGGGGATCAAATCATTATTTTCCCCACTGTATAGTGTGTGTGTGTTTTTATGTATGTGTATATATATATATATATATATATATATATATATATATATATATATATATAAAATGTTATCCAGATATTAATTGTATTCTGTCTTCCAGGGCTGTGTACCCACCATGGCTCGCGCTATTGTTGTAAATGCTGCACAGTTGGCATCCTACTCCCAATCCAAGCAGTTCCTACTTGATTCTGGTAAGACTTACTGATGAGTAAATCCACTATACATTTTTTTTACATTTAAACCATCTATATTACACTCATATAGTTCGTAAGGTTGAATAAAGACACCAGTCCATCCAGTTCAACCTGAGTGAGTGTGGGTGTGTGTCTACAATTGTCCCTAACCCTGTACATCGCACACTCACATCAGTCCCTACCCTCAATCCAAGGTCCCCATTTATATACTAGGGCCAATCTTGGACAGAAGCCAATTAACCTACCAGCATGTCTTTGGAGTGTGGGTGGAAACCGGAGTACCCGGAGGAAACCCACGCAGGCACAGGGAGAACATGCAAACTCCAGGCAGGTAGTGTCGTGGTTGGGATTCGAACCAGCAACCTTTTTACTGCTAGGCGAGAGTGCTACCCACTACACCACTGTGCCGCCTATATATATATATATATATATATATATATATATATATATATATATATATATATATATATATATATATATATATATATATATATATATATATATATATATATATATATAGCCCTCTAGCACGGTGCCCTCCAAACTGTGGCCCAGCGGGCCGGATGTGGCCCCTTGCATGTTTTTATCTGGCCCTTGGGGCACTTTTCCTTCCACTGATAATACACTCTTCCTCCCACTAACCCCAACATTGGGACACTTTTCCACTGACCCCAACAATAGGGCAGAATTTCTGCTACTGATATCAATGATGGGGCACTGTTTCTCCCACTGACACCCGCGATGGGGCACTATTCCTCCCATTGACACCAATGATGCGGCACTATACCTCCCCACTGACCTCAACGATAGGACACTATTCCTCCCATTGACGCCAATGAATGGGGTACTTTTCCTCCCATTGACACCAATGATGGGGCACTTTTCCTCCCACTGACACCAATGATGGGATTTTATTCCTCCCACTGACACCTATGATGGGGCATTATTTCTCACCATTGACACCAATGATGGGGCACTATTCCTCCCACTGACACCAATGATGGGGCACTATTCCTCCCACTGGAAATGTGGATATTACTGCGCTAACCCCAAATACCCTAAAAACAAGCGGCTACATAAAAATTTGACAAATCTAAAAGAATCGAGGTGATAAGTGATGTAGCGCTAACCAGTAGACACAAATATGATAATATAAGTGAATATAAGTGAAATAATAAAAAACAGTAATGATTAATCATATAAGTAATGAAATAAATCAAGTGACATGTGAAAAAGAACTCCCACTGACACCAATAATGGGGCACTTTTCCTCCCACTGACGCCAGAGATGGGACATTATTTCTCCCCCTAAAACCAAAGATACATTGTTTACTCCCACTGACGCCAGGACAATTTCCACTCACAATGGCCACAATCTGGCCCCTCCTAAAGTCTGGAGTATACAAAACCGGCTCTTTGCTTAGAAAGTTTGAAGACCCCTGCATTGTGGGGAGAACAAAGACCCCATAGGAGCAGCAGTGGTCCCACTCATAATGGCCATGGCTATTGTACACTCCCAGGTGCTCAAGCACAGAGATGTCACCAATAGAATGCCTGAAAGATATAAGAAACCACAGGCTACCACTTACCAGACATTGAAATATAATTTTTGGTTGCACTAATTATGTAAAAAAAAGAAAAAAAAGTAATATATCATCACTATCTCTCTCACTAACACTATCCCACCCAGACTAGTTGAGTTTTGGGAACTTAATGAAGGCTCCTCGACCCCACAGACGGTCTGGGACACCTTTAAGGCCTATACAAGAGGGCAATATATCTCTATTATCGCTAGTGTCAAGAAACAGCAGGGCCGGGAAACTTACAGGTTACAACAGATGGTAGAGGATCAAACAGTAATCTATAGTACAGATCCTACAGCAGCTCATTTTGACGCATTAAATGCCGCCCGCAGTTCACTAAATTTACATTTAACGGAAGTTACAAGATTGGATATGCATAAAGGTAGACAGCGACTATTTGAACAGGGGGACAAGAATGGTCGTTTCCTGGCCATGTTGGCACAGCATGAATATCCATCCACAGTGGTTTCGGGCCTGCGGTCTTCAACTGGGGATAAGGTGACCTCTCAGGTAGAAATCTTACAAATGTTTAAAGCCTTTTACCAAACTCTTTATACCTCTGCTCTTCCCCCCGACTTCCAGCCAGAGATGTTGCAAAACCTTTTAGATCCACTAGCACTTGGCTGGCTGTCGAATGAGGAACGAGAATCGTTGGTACGCCCTATTTCGGCCTTAGAGGTTTTAAAAATTATACGGTCCTTCCCTTTGGGTAAGGCGCCAGGGCCGGATGGCCTTCCTATAGAATTTTATAGGGCACATGCAGCATTTTTGGCACCCATCCTGGCCCAATTATACACCCTCTGCCTATCCAAGGGTGATCTGCCCCTTTCAATGCACCAGGCCTATCTTACTTTGATCCATAAGGACCTTAAGGACCCAGAGCTATGTGCCTCATATAGGCCAATAGCCCTATTGAATAATGACCTGAAAATCTTAACCAAACTGCTGGCTACCCGTCTATATCCATTATTACCTTCGGTTATTGACTCTGATCAAACAGGATTTATGCCTAAAAGGTCAACCGACGTTAATCTTAGGAGACTCTTTACCAATATTCATGCCCAACACAACAACTCCGGTACCAGAGCCATTGCCCTACTAGATATAGAAAAGGCATTCGACACTGTAGAGTGGCCCTTTTTGTGGGAGACTCTACGTCGAATGGGTTTTCCACTACGGTTTATATCATGGTTGCAGGTGATCTATAGGTGTCCCATCTCATCGATTCGTTTGGGCTCCAGACTCTCAACCCCATTTCAACTGTTTCGGGGAACTAGACAGGGCTGCCCTCTTTCTCCGGCTCTATTTGCTCTAGCTATAGAGCCAGTTGCAGAGGCTCTCCGTACATCGCCTCATATTAAGGGGCTTAGGATAGGCATGCTGGAGGAGAGGGTAGCCCTGTATGCTGACGACATGGTTTTATTTTTGGGGGACGCGGGTCCATCACTTCAGGGTGCTCTGTCACTCCTCAACACTTTCTCCATGGTAACGGGCCTCCGGGTAAACTGGCCAAAATCTACTCTATTTCCAATAGATCAAGCAGCCAAATTGACATCCTCTCCAGATAGCCCATTAAAGTGGGTTGACTCCTTTAAATATCTTGGGGTTTGTGTCTCTGCACAAGCCTCAGATTTTCTTAAATTAAACTTGGATCCGGTAGTGGGGGATATGAAAGCTAAACTCAAGGCATGGAATAATCTCCCCCTATCGGTATGGGGAAGGGTCAACTTGCTTAAAATGAAGGTCATCCCCAAATTCATATATTTATTCCGCCATTCCCCGCAGTGGATTCCTAAATCCTTCTTTATTAAACTAAACCAACGCTTTTCAGAGTTTCTCTGGGGCTCCTTACCACCGAGATATAAGTTAACTTCATTAATGAGGCCACTATCGCAGGGTGGCATGGCCTTTCCGGATTGCTATAAGTACTTTTTGGCGACACAGCTGGTGACAGTGGTCTGGTGGCTAAATCCTGATAAAACCAATGTGGCCTCCACTTTGGAGGCCACCGTGGCAGGCTCCTGGGAATCTCTTCAATACCTAATTTACAGAGGCCCATGTGCCCCACACTTATTAACTCCGTCTATGCTTACTACTTTACGGGCCTGGAAAATGGGCTTGGCTATTGAAAAACACAGCCAGATGGGAATTTCCCCTAATACACCCCTATGGCTAAACCCCAATTTACCACATTTTTACAAATCTATTGACCCCCAGATATGGACTAGATATGGTATAAAATTAATCTCACAAGTGGTGTCTTGCACCTCACTGCTTTCTTTTTGTCAGCTTTCCTCCCAGTATAATCTTCCGCAGCACTATCAGTTCCGTTATCTTCAACTTTTGCATGCTTTCGAAGCCCAATTCCCACGTTCGTCCTGTATATTAATACAGTCTAAACTGGAGACTACTCTTAGATCCGGTTGTACAAAAAAACCTACATCTCACATATATCAGCATTTAATCTATGAGTCCTTGCCTCCGTTGGACGGCCTTTTGTCCCGTTGGCAGCGTGACATTCCAGCTTTGAGTGGCGAAGATTGGGATGGTGTTTGGGACTTCCCTTTTAGTTCGCTAGTCTCTATACGTGACAAGTTAGTCCAATTTAAAATAGTCCACCGGGCGTATTTCACTCCCCACAGACTTCATTTGATAAATCCTGCCCACTCCCCTAAGTGTTGGAGATGTAGCTACACCCCCGGAGATTTTTCCCATATCTTTTGGCATTGTCCAAAGATACAACAATTCAGGGGGGAGGTACTAGGCCTAATCAATAAAATTGCATCCACTAATCTACCACTGTCTATGGAGATTTGTATGTTGGGCCTTATAAAAAAAATTAGTTCCTGCTGTAGCTAAACGCACGATGATTGGTTTGCTTCTATTTTACGCTAGGAAAACCATAACATTTCAATGGAAGAAGCCCTATCCCCCCACAAATGTCCAGTGGAAACGTTTGGTTAACGATAATCTTCCACTATATAAAGATACCTATCTTAATAGAGGCTGCCAATTGAAATTTAATAAGGTTTGGAGTGGGTGGCTGGAGGAAATGAACATTGCTTACTAATGTTGGACTAGCTTCAGTTACGATACCAAGAATCGACGATTAAATGTAATTCCTAGTTAATAGGTATAGGCCTTTATGGGCAGTGGGGGGGCGGCCCAAAAATTCCAAAAATCCCCTTTTCACTTACATGCTAAAACTGTATTGCATGGATGTATTTCTCTCTTTTTCTTTCCCTTTCATTTTTTTTCTTTTACCTGATGTACTTGCGATATTACCTGTACAAGCTAGACAACCAATTTGTATATGTCTTTATGTCTTTGTGTCTTATAAGGAAAATTTGAATAAAAATAAATTAAAAAAAAAAAAAAAAAAATATATCATCACTTCCACTACAAATCCAAAAGAAGGGGAGCATATTCCTCGGTTATAGATAATAGGTGGAGGCATATAAATCATTCCTTTAAAGGGGTTGTAAAGGTTCAGGTTTAAAAAACAAAACAAAAAACAAAACAAACATGTTATACTTACCTCTGCTGTGCAGTTGGTTTTGCACAGAGTGACCCCGATCCTCCTCTTCTGGGGTCCCCCCGTGGCGCTCCTAGCTCCTCCTCTTCTCGAGTGCCCCGTCGGAGAAGTGCTCTCCCTCGGGGCACTCATGCGGACATGCTCCCATGTCCTTCTGCTGTGTCTGTTGACACAGACAGCAGGACTCGGCTCCGCTCCCGCGTCATTGGATTTGATTGACAGCAGCGGGAGCCAATGGCTGCGCTGCTATCAATCTATCCAATCAGGACACGAGACACCGGCAGAAGCTTGTGTGCTTGTTCCCGTCGTGGGAATTACTGGGCTCAGGTAAGTATAAGAGGGACTCGGGGCGGCTGCTGCAGTAAAGAAGGTTTTTTTACCTTAATGCATAAAATGCGTTAAGGTGAAAAATGCAGAGGGTTTACAACCCCTTTTAATGCCTCTATGTCTTTCTGTGCATCAAAGTCTCCCACTTAGCAGAGAAGATACCTCAGCTTCAGTGGAATCGGCGTTGTGACATTGGCGTTAAAGAAACACCAATCAGGAGCCGCTGAGCTCTGTGAAATATTTGTAGTAAGGATTGGGCGCACACAGTACATTTCATAATAATATCACAGCTCAGCAAGAATAATCCGTGTTTTATTTCTTACAGGATATTTCCGGGATGATATCCTCTGTCACTTCTGTTCCAGTATGATCAGCGGGTTGGTCACCACGGCTGCCTCTATGCCAGTTGACATCGCAAAAACCAGGTAGAGGACTAAAAGACGTTCTGTTACGGCCTTTGTTTCAGGGCATGTTGATGTTTTAAAAACTGTTTCTGTAAAGATCTAGTATGTAATCCTGGTCAGCCATAATTTCACATTTACATACACCAGTTCTGTGTTATGACTGGTACTCCTTAGTTTCACCGCAAGTCTCTCAGACTGAAGACAATACAATATACATAGGCAGGGCTTTTTTTTTTTTTTTTTAGCGGGAACGTGGGGGAACGCAGTTCCGGCACCTCCAGCACCAAATGTATGTAATAGCAAGGGATGTGCTGGAGGGTCTATTGATGCTATCTGCTGGGGGATTTATGGTCACTGGTGGGATCTGTATTTGTGTGAGGGTCTATTATTGCTTGTGGGGGATCTGTTGTTGCTAGGGGGGGGGGTGTCTTATGGTGCTTGTAGGGATCTACTGTTGAGGGAGAGGTCTATTGTTGCTGGCTGCTGGAGGGTCTATTAATGCTGACCGCTGGGAGATCTGTTGATGCTGCTTGGGGGGCGGGGTCTAATGTTGCTAGGGTAGATCTTTTGTTGCTGAGGGTGGCATTTTCTTGTGGATGGTCCATTGTTTCTGTGTGGGGGGGGGGGGTCTATTGTGTGGAGAACTATTGTTGCTGGGGTGGGCTCTATTGTTGTTGGGGGTAACTATTGTTACTGGGGTGGGGACCATTGTTGCTGGGGGAGTTTATTGTGTTAGGGATCTACTGTTGCTGGGATGGGGTCTATTATTGCTGGGAGGGGAATTTTTGTTGCTTGGGGAGGACCTGTTGTTGTTGGGGTGGGGTCTATTATTGGTGGGAGGGGAATCTATTGTTGCTTGGGAGGATCTATTTTTAATGGGGTGGGGTCTTTTGTTGCTTCCTCCAGTGCATCTATTTTTACTGCTTTTCTTGTTATTAGACGAGAACAAGTTCCATACAAATTATTTAGCAAATGATACTTGGGGCAGTACTGGGAGGTGGGTGGGGGGTGGAATCAAGGGACGATGCTTGGAGGTGGGTAGGGGGCGGAGACAAGGGGGGGACTCAGAAGGGGGGAGTCCCTGCACCTATTCTCTGAGGGGAAAAAAAGCCCTGTATATAGGTAACTAATAATCATCATGTTACTCTCCAATCCTTAGGGTCTTCCCTAGCTTCATTGGGTATGACCAACTTCTCTAAAATTTTCATTACAGTCATGCAAGATTTTCTGCTCCAAATCACCCAGCTATTTGCTGACTCTAACCGTAGGGGCCACAAGTGCACTCTTGCGCCTTCCCCTGCAGATCTCTTATCATATCTGCCTGTTTCCTTTGAGCCATTGGTGGGTAAGACTCTGAGTTTGAGTCACTGAGCTTCTATCAGGCAAGGCTGCCTCTGAGGTTTTACAATCTTCTTTTTTTTTTAATCTTTTTATTGAGTATAAGACATACAAACAGAAAACAACAGTAAACCCGCTACAGCATTGGGACTAGACCCACGCAGGGGCCAGTGCCAGCCGGCAACTGGGCTGTTTCCATCATTAGTGACATACAGCTAGAGCACGTCTATAAGAAAAGAACAACAAACAACCTAGTGTTGTATTGGCTCCTGCTCAATTGAAATATCTAAGGATCAGATCATTCATTCGAGACCCAAGGGACAATAATAGATCTCAAATAAACCCATATCAGAGATTACAATACAAAAGTGTCACCCAAAGTATCAAAATCACATCCACCCGTAGAGTGGTATTATGTACATGCTCAATCAGTCTGCGGTTGCCGTGGAGGCCTCCGCCAGCCATTTGGCCCACACTCTACGGTATTTTTTGGGGCATCCTCTATTTTGGTAGGATTCCTTATAAAGTGGTAGTACTTTATTGACATGTGTTTTCCATAGCAATATTGACGGCGGGGCACGTTTTTTCCAGCAGAGAGTGATCTTTTTTCTGGCATAGAAAATCAGGCGTCCTATCAGAGTTCTCTCCGCTATCCTGGGGGCTAATGCTTCTACTAAGCCTAGAAGGCATATCTGCGGGGTTGGGGCTATATCTATTCCCACCACTTTTATTACAGATATTACTTGTGACCAGTAGTTTTGAATTGCTGGGCAGGACCAGAAGATGTGTATAAAGTCGCCCGGATCCCCAGTACACCTCCAACACTCCGAGGACAGGGAGGTTCTCATTTTATGCATTCTATACAGGGTAATATATGCCCGGTGTAGTATTTTGTATTGTATGAGGCGGTCACGAAGTGAGACCAGGATTTTGAAGGGGAAGTCCCACATGTCCTCCCAATCCTCGGAGTCCAGTCCCGGGATGTCTTATGTCCATCGCTGACGGAGCTTTGACAGATCTGGATAGGAAACTCTAAGGAGATGTGCATAGAGGACCGAAGTCGGTTTCCTGGTGCATTCATATCTTGTGACCCTCTCCAGATCGGATTGCACTATTTGCGTGTCATTGGGTAATATTTGGGCTTTAAACGCATGAGACAGTTGCATATAGCGAAATAAATGCGAGGGGGGAACATTATTGTGGCACACTAGATGATTGAAGGGGTGTATTGCCGTGCCAGTGGTGAGGTCAGATATCAGTTTAATGCCACATTTGGCCCATATTTTGGGGTCTGGTAGTGAGTAAAGATGGGGTAAGGTCGGGTTGTTCCATAGGGGGGCGTGTGGGGATACTGCATTCCGTGGGAACTTCTCAAGTCCCAGTCCTGCCTTCCAGGCCCTTAGAGTCGTGTGCATGGAGGTGGTCAAGTCATATGGAGCCTTGGGACCTCGAAGGGGTAAATGTGTTAGGGCCTCCACAGAACGGACCACCGCAGCCTCCAGAACTGCCGCGGGGTTGGACGCGTCCGGCACTAGCCACCAAACTGCCGTGACCAGCTGAGCTGCCAGAAAATATTTCTGGTAGTCTGGAAACGCCAACCCCCCCTGCGACACTGGACGCATCAGTGTGGACAGTTTAAATCTAGGGGGGTTTGAGCCCCAGAGGAAGGAGGAGAACATTCGGTTCAATTTCGTAAAAAATTAGCAAGGTATCCATTGTGGGGAATTACGGAATAGGTATGTAAATTTAGGTATGATTTTCATTTTAATTAAGTTAATGCGGCCTAATAAGGATAGAGGAAGGTTCTCCCAGGCTTTTAGTTTGGCTTTGACTCCTTGGACCACCGGGTCTAGGTTAAGGGGGATAAAGCTGGATGCGTCTCTCGAGACGCGCACCCCCAAGTACACCATTTCGTCTACCCATTGCAGTTGGAGATCCGGCGGGGCTAGTCTTTTTGCCTCAGGGTCAATAGCTAGTAACTGGGATTTTGTCCAGTTCACCCGTAATCTTGTTATTTTGGAGAATTCTGTCAATACTTGCAGCGCCCCTCTAAGGTAGGAGTCTGCGTCGTTCAGAAAGAGGAGGTCATCCGCGTACAGAGCTACCCTCTCCTCCAGCCACGCTATCTTTAGTCCTTTTATGTGGGACGAGAGAGGTTTTACAATCTTTAGCAGTTGCTCCCAAATGAAAACAGACCATTTTGTCTGTTATTGATGCAGTGTGCACCACTCTGAAATGAGAGCATTAGCGCTGGTAAAGGTTATAGGCTATCCCTAGTCTTGGGTATTTTGGAGCCCTCGAGAACTCAAAGACTTTCGTGGTGCATCTGCTGTTCCAAGTCTTCCTCTATGGAGATTGGAAACGCCCTGATAAGATGTTTGCTTATCCCAAGCACTTATTAGCCTTAGAATCAGTTTGAAAAAAAAAAAAAAAGAATACTCTACTCTCACAGCATTGTCCCTAACTAACAAGACGGCCACCTTGGCATGGGAATCTGCACCTGTCTTTACGGACCCAACTGATAAGAAGTTGGAAGCCCTCTCTAGAGCTCTGTTCTCACTGGTTGGTCCTGCTCCTCATCACACGTTAGCCGTGACCTTGCTTTTGCAAAACCGTGGCTGATTGAGCCCATTAATAGGGATCTTTTTACTAATAAGGTTGCTTCCCCAATTATAGAATCTTAGGAGCAAATAATTGTAGCCTTTAAAGGAGTTTTAGGCCTGATTCACACCTATGCATTTTTTGTGCTTTTTGCATTTTGCAGATTTGCACTACTGAACGTGTTCCATAGGAAACCATGTTAAGTGGACTGTAGTGCAAATCTGCAAAATGCAAAAAGCACTAAAAATGCATAGATGTGAATCAGGCCTTAGAGGCTGAAGGTTTTTTTTTTTTTTTTTTTTTTTTTACTTTCATGCATTCTATGCCTACGGTGCTAAAAGCTAGGAATTCTACTTCTCTCAAGTACAATCATTGTACGTGGAAGGCATTCTTTACTTGGTGTGAGTCTTGGGGCTTCCACCCTGGGAGTTTCTCCGTAGGACAAATCCAGGATGCTGCTTTCCCACTCTTTGACCGGGATTCCTTGTAGAGGGGGTCGCCTTCTTGTTCCCTCCCATCCTTTCTGCTGTAACTTGTCAAGATATGAATCTGGTTTTCTCTGTACTTCAGAAACTGCCATTTAAACCCACCAGAGACATTCCTCTTTCTATGCTCACTCAAAAAGTGGTGTTTCTCGCAGCCATCTCTGGGAGGACAGGGTCTAAATTGGCCAATCCTCTTTCTAGTTTTCCATGGGAACCAGATGGTGCTGAGGCCAAGGACTTCATTATTGCCTAAGCTAGTTTCTACCATTCACCATTCAAATCAAGACAGTGTTGTTTCGTTCCTATGTTGGGCTCCAGTTTACCAAAAAGGAAGTTTCACTCCATTGACCGGAAGTAGTTCAGGCTGTGAGTGTCTCTCAGCCATGGCTTCATCGAGTTTTCCTCTAAAGGTTCATCAGCTTTTTGTTCCACCATCTCTGGGTGCTTTAGGCAGACCTTAAGGCCCCACCTCAGTGTTTTGTACAGTAGCTTGAAGCTCCAAAACGCTGGAGGAGAAAGAATAAATTATTCTCTATGGAGATGGTTCACATCTCCACTGCAAGTTACCTGAAGCTCAGAAAAGTTATAGAGCTTTTTATTGTAGCTCGAATCGAACAGATCGGTGCATTTTCTGTTCCATGGAGATGCTTGATCAGTCTGAGTGTTTTAGTGCTCTTAGCATTTTTCTGCTCAAATGCAATAATAAAAAAAAATTAAAAAATTAAAAATTTAAATTAAAAATAAATAAAATAATACATAAATTAATAAAGATACGTAGAATAAATAAACCCTATCCCCAACTCCTAAGCCTAATATTAACCCCTAACCCTTATCTTAACCCTTAACCTAACAAAATAAATAAGTAAATAATTAACCCATAACCTTTAACCCCTTACAAAGCAAGTAAAAAAAATAAATAAATATTAAGAGTGGATGGGAAAGCTGAAAAACATAGCAATTAATGATGATACCGATTATATTTTTCTCTATTGGCTAATAAAAAAAAAACACAGTAAAGTAAAAAAAACGCTTTAAAAACGCTGTACAGATAAAAATGCTCAAACGTGCATACAAATGCCTGAGAAAAAAAACAAAACGCTCAAACGCGTTGCTCAGGTGGTAGCTTAAAGATGTCCTTGTCTGTGTGCTGTAGCTACTTCATTATCCAATTGACAGGCCGGGGCAGCTCCTAGACCAGAACGTATTCCTTTAATACAGGGAAGATCAGGGAGTTTTTCTTGAAGATAACAGTTGCCACTTACGTATTTTAATTTGTGCTTTTAGCGGTTTTCTTGGAATTCAGCTTTGAGAAAGCACTATATTTTTTTTAGAGAGGGTTACAGTTCCTTTTTTGTACAGCTCACCATAAACTACTTGTAATAAAACTGGAATGGACTGTGAACTCTTACTGATGTAAGCAGAGACTAAATTATTCTTCTTTCCTTCAGGATACAGAATATGCGGATGATAGATGGAAAGCCTGAGTACAGGAATGGACTGGTGAGTGAATATAGAATGTCGAATTTTTACTCCAGCAGAGCAGTCCTTTAGCAGTACAGAGTATTTTAAGAGAGGAGAGTTGTATAGCAGCAGAAGGAGCAGAGTCCTACAGCAACACAGAGTATTTTAGAAGAGGCACTAGAAGGAAGAGAGCAAGGATCCCTGGTGCCGCACATCCACAGTGTCCTGTGATGGTTATGGGAGAGAAACCTCAGCCTGGGCTCCCGCCAGGCCACCCCCCCAACCTGTTTCACTCCGCTCCTCAGAGGTTAGTCATGGGGAACACAGTATTTTAGGAGAGGGGAGTTTGATAGAGGAAGGTGTAGAGTCCTCCAGCAGTTTAAAGTATTTTAGGAGAGGAGAGTTAAAAGAAAGAGCAGAGTCCTCCACCAGCGTGGAGTATTTCAGGTGATGGGAGTTAGCTAGAGGAAGAAGCAGAGTGCTCCAGGAGCTAAGAGTATTTTGGAAGAGGAGAGTCCGAGGAAGGAGCAGAGTCCTCCAGGAGCTTAGAGTATTTCAGAAGAGGAGAGTTAAGCCATTCATACATGGATTGAAATTCGGCCGGTTCATCAGGGACCAGCCAAATTTCGATTCCATGTATGGGCAGGCTGATTGTACCCAAGTTGATCAATCTATTAACTTGGGTACAACCAGCGTGTCAGATTTTTCTGCACACGGTCACTGCCGAGGGCTATAGCCGCCAGCAGTAACCTTTGTATTCTGCTGGCCGGGAATACTCCCCGCTGGCAGAATACAATAGCGCAATGGGAAGCATTCCCCCATCAACACTAATTGTGTTGATGGGGGAATCAAGTGATTTTCTTTCCTTCCACCATGAAGAAAATTTCTAACATCTATGGCCAGCGTCAGAGGAAGAAGCAGAGTTGTCCAGCAATGCATAGTATTTTGGGAGAGGAGAGTTGGATAGAGGAAAGAGCAGAGTTCTTCAGAAATGCATAGTATTTTGGGAGAGGAGAGTTGGATAGAGGAAAGAGCAGAGTTCTTCAGAAATGCATAGTATTTTGGGAGAGGAGAGTTGGATAGAGGAAAGAGCAGAGTTCTTCAGAAATGCATAGTATTTTGGGAGAGGAGAGTTGGATAGAGGAAAGAACAGAGTTCTTCAGCAATGAGTAGTATTTCAGGAGAGGATAGTTAGATAATGGAAGGAGCAGAGTCCTCCAGCAGCAAAAAGCCATAATCTGAGGCTCCTCTCTGTTAACGAACATTTATTTTCATGTATTTTCTCTCGCCCCTCTCCCAGGATGTCCTTATGAAGGTGGTGCGGTATGAAGGATTCTTCAGCCTCTGGAAAGGCTTCACCCCTTACTACGCCCGGCTGGGACCCCACACTGTTCTGACCTTTATCTTCCTCGAACAGATGAACAAATACTATAAGCAGTTTTTTCTGAGCGGATGATAAGACTTTTTACCCCCCCGTCTATTTATCTGGCTTACAGACCCAAATCCTGGAGCCAAACCCCCCTCCTCCTCCTCCTCCTAGCGAGAAAATGACAAAACGGAGCCCCAAAACATCCCCTGGGCCCTTTCTGGTTTACATTGTGTAACAAGTGTGCAATAGGGGAGGGGGGAGGCTCTGTCTTAATACAACGCTTTAAAGAAGAACTCCACAAAGCACTTAATGTGACCCCCATTGTATTTTTTTTTTTTTTTTTTAAGTAACCCCCAAAATTTTATGGTGCTCTCATGGCTTTAACTGCCGAGTACATATGCATACATCAACACTGTTACCTTTTCATAGAAAATGTACAACCCCCTTTCTGTGGGGGATAGATGACAAATCTTTTTGTGACGACACTAGCAGCCAGGCACACGTTCGTAAATTTGGAACTCTTTCCCATCATGTTATACATGTGCGGATGTGAACCAGAGGAAAAAAAAAACTTCCCACTTCAGGAGTAGATGTTACTTAGGGGGGCATGGGCTCAGATACATAGCTTGTGAAGGTGTCAGATACAGAAATTTCATTTATATACTCTCCTATCTTGTAAGGAGATAGAGCTATAGTATTCGTGACATCCAAAGCTTTTTGTTTTCAAAATCATATCTTGCTTTTTTTTTTTTCTAGTTAGACTGGTGTTCTGCTTTCTATCACAAAATTACACGGGGTTCTCTCTCTGTAGCAAAGAGTTAACAAAACTTAAAGGGGAACTCTATGCTGACATGACACGTGGGCAGGAGAAGCAGGAAAAGCATAGTGTGTAAATTATTGGCACCTCTGGTGATTCTCCAATCTGATTCTTCAAAACTGACTTCTGAGATTTGCAGTCCAAGCTACTAGCTTCTCCCAGTGTGGGAGGAGAATTCCACAGCGAGGGAGGGGCCTTCCACAGCGAGGGAGGGTCACTGTTAAAGCAAGATTTATCAAAGATTGAAGAAACGGAGATGAGCGTAATCTACCAAGCTACTGTCTTCTCCCACATGGTGGGCAAAGCCTCTTACAGCGTGGGAGGGATCTCTTGAGGGAGGGGCCTTCCACAGCGAGGGAGGGGTCTTCCACAGCGAGGGAGGGTCACTGTTAATGCAAGATTACCCATAGATTGAGGACACAGAAGTCAGTGTAATCTACCAAGCTACTGTCTTCTCCCACAGCGTGAGAGGAGCCTCCTAAAGTGCAGGAGGAACCTCTTGAGCGAGGGAGGGGCCTTCCACAGCGAGAGAGGAGCACCATTAAAGCAATATTACCATAGATGGAGGGCAAAGAGGTGAGCGTAATCTACCCACAGTACTACTCCTGCTTCTCCTACCCTGGCTCTACCAAATCCTCACAGTTAGAAAAAATCAGAATGGAGTTTTCCTTTAAACTGTTATTTTTGGAGTGACCTCAGCCAAAGCCATTTTATTTTTATCATCTGTTTTCTCTGGAGACGGTTTCTTTGTTGGGGTATTATATTATTATTTGCTGATAAATTATATTTATGGAAAACGAAATGCAGACCTATAACTTCTTATGAACAATGAGATTCTGGTATATAAACTGCAATTTGTCCTTGTTATGTTATTCTGGTATTCTTTTCTTTTGCATTTTTTAATTTTTTGTGGTTTTAAATCTGCACCTAATGCCACCTACTGCTTTCATGGATTTGCAGAAAAGTGGGATGTGTTTAATAAAAAGGGAAAAAAAAAAATCCTACTTTATGAATAAAGCTGAACTCGGGTACAAAAACTTAAATATATTAAATCCATTTTGTGTGTACCGAATTCCTTTCCATATCCAGATATTACTTTGTAAACGTAACAGAGCCCTCATCACTGTGCTGTACAGAGCCTGTGCAGAGAGCTGAGCTGTGGGAGGGCCCCCAGGAGGCTACAGACTGCCTGCAAAAAATACAGGAGTGGGGGGAGACGAGACCAGTCCAGCGATGTCCTCGGCCATCCGAGACTCTCCCTCTTGATTGGCTGAGACACAGCAGCGGTGCCATTGGCTCCCAGGGCTGTCAATCAAAGTTAGTTAGCAAATCAGGAGAGAGAGGTGGCGGGGCCTAACGGCAGCTCTGTATCTGAATGGACACACAGAGCTGCAGCTCGACTCAGGTGCCCCCATAGCAAGCTGCTTGCTGTGGGGGGCACTCAGCAGGACGGAGGGGCCAGGACCAGCGAAGAGGAGGATCCAGGCTGCTCTGTGCAAAACCACTGCAACAGAGCAGGTAAGTAGAACATTTTTGTTTTTTAAAGACAAGACTTTACAATCACTAATAATAAATATTATAGGTGATTACAACCTTTTGTCTATATAAGATTCTAGCCAATGCTGTTGTGGCTATTACCAAAAAAATCAATAGCAAATGATAACTGTGCTAAAAATATAAAGATATAATTTATTTATACAGAAGGGAAGTTAACCATTAATCAAATAGAATGTAGCCGGTAAAACTTTTAAAAACCACGATGTTACAAATAGAATACAAAGTAAGTAATAAAAAAAAAAAAATTATGTTATGATGTAAATGAAAGAATGTTGCAATATAAGGAACAAAGAATAATGGAGATACAATACACAGAATACCTTACGTCCCCATCGTGCTCAGAGATCAAAAGGGCCCAGAGGGTCTTGCTTTTGTGTTCTATCTTCTTGCAAAGACCACACCTCCTCACCCCCTTCCAGGTAGAGACGCTCCCTCTCACATATCCTAAGACTTTGCCACATTCAGTCAATGGGGGGCACTCATAAGCTATGACAGAAATCTTATAATATAATATAGGTCATCTTTAACACACCAGCTGTCATTTATAGTCAAGTAGTTCCTGTTCCATTCTCGCCTCCTTTGAAGTGAAGTTCCACATAGTCCATAAATTATGCTACCAAATGGCAAGAGAGGAGGCTTTTGTCAGATAAATAAAACACCATAGTGGTTTATGGCGTCCCTTTTGATCTCTGAGCATGATGGGGATGTAAGGTTTTCTGCGTATTGTATCTTCATTATTCTTTGTTCCTTATACTATAACTTTCTTTCATTTAAATTGCAACAACATTTTTTTTTTTTTGTATTACTTACTTTGTATTTAATTTGTAACATTATTGTTTTTAAAGTTTTACCAGCTGCGTTTATTGATGGCTAGCTTCTCTTCTGTATAAATAAAATTAGATCTTTATTTTTTTAGCACAGTTCTCATTTGTTATTGATTTTATTGGTAATAGCCACAACAGCATTGGCTAGATTCTTATATAGACAAAAGGGTTATAATCGCTTATTTTATTTATCGTTAAGAGAATAAGTGAGGTGGAGAAATCTCCAAAAAGAGTGCAAAGATTTTTAGTCCATGAAGTGGCTGAAATTAGCTTTAAACGTAACAATACACGAGACAAGCTTGTGGAACTTTTCTTTAAACAAAAACAGATTAAAGTGGGGGTCCAGCGACCAATCTTTTTTTAGGTCATTGAGACACTTTGCTAATCCCGAAATAATACTCAGTTTGGGTGTAATATTTCTGCCTCTGTCTGTTTTCCTACTGAAGAATAACTTAAAAAATGTGATGCTGGCTGTTTCCATCTTGCTTGTGGGCATGTGAAGCCCACAAGCATTGATTTCCTGGATGCGGTGAATGCTGTTCATTCACAGCTTGTTCACACGCATGATCATTGTTTCTGCACTGAATGTTGGGAAGCCTGAGTGCTGGTTCACGCAGGGGCGACTTGTCAGGCGACCTAGTCGCCTGACAAGTCGCCTCCCGTTCTGTACAATGGAACCGTTCTAATAGGAGAGACGCAAGTTTTTGGGGCGACTTGCATAGACTTCTATACAGAAGTCGTTTTGCAAGTCGCCGTGGATGTCGTGTGCCGGTCGCCTCGGTGAGGCGACCTTCAAGTCTTGCCGCCCCTGTGTGAACCGGGCTTAACACTAAGCTCCCAGGAGACAGTGCGGCGCCAGGGAAAGGCAATAAACGCGCCTACTCCCATTGGAGGAGAGACAGGAAGTGCCACAATAAAGTACAATATAAAGATAATTGCAGCGATAAAAAAAAATTTTGTGCGCCATTTGAACATCTATGCAATTAACTGAAGGTGGTAAGATTAGGTTAAAAATTTGAGTGGAACCCCGCTTTAAAGCCAATTTGCCACCAACAGTTTCAGAACTGTGACACCATGGAAAGTGTGGTGGCAGAGCTGGGGCAAGGGGTAGGCAGAAGAGGCAGTCACCTCGGGTACTTCAGCAGGAGGGTCAGGACCTGCAACCTACTCTGTAGGTCATGGAGGGTGCACTTTGGCCTTTTTGCTTTGGGTGCTAGAAGATCTTGTTCCGCCACAGGGTGAAAGGTTTCCCTGATCTGTTTGATCTCGTTGGCAATCAAAAAGTCTAAAAACATCTTGGTGAACAATACATTTTTTTTATTTCAATGTTTTTATTGGAAAAGAAACAAAGTCTGGTAGGAACAGATGTATTTTTGGAACAAAGGTTGTCAACATAGTAATACAAAGACATGAAATATATGACCACAAAAGATAATTGTCATCCAACATTACATCAAATAAGCATGTTTTAAGCAAAAGAAAAATATTAAAAAAAATAATAATGTCAGGTTAACCTCCGAGGGTTGAATGTACCCATCATCATCAAAAAACAAGACAAAACAATCATCCCAGAAAAAGGAAACAAAACATAATCCTGAGTAGTAATGGAAACCGAACAATTGCTTCTCATCGGTAATTAGTAATATTACTATATGATCGATAGCAGGAACAAGGGCATGGTGTAGGGGAAGGGGGGAGGAAAGTAATGGGTAAGGAGCCATGGAGAAATCCCGGCAGTGATCTTTGAGATTATCGTAGGACTCACTACTGTGTGAGGCCCCATAAGCAACCAAATGTACCCTACATGTAGATACCAGAAAAGGAGGGAAATAATGAGGAAAAAGGAGAGGAAGAAGAAGAAAAAGGAGAGGGTCATCCCAGAGTTCATTAGGGAGTCGGGATATAACGGATCCACGGTTCCCATATCTTATAAAATTTCTTGGAATTATTACAAACTATACGAGTGAGTTTATCATTAATCATGATCCAATTGAGTTTACGTCTAACGTAATCAAGAGGAATAACCGACCTGTTTCCAATGCCTAGCAATTGTAATTCTCGATGCCAGCAATATATAAGTAATCAATTTCACTGATTTTCTGGGCACTTCATCAGGCAGTTTGTGAAAAAGAGCTGCTTCTGGAGACCTGCGAATGTTCACCCCCCGTCACCGAATTTATTCGATTAAATATCCTTATCCAGAACCTAGTCACGGGGGGGGCATTGCCACCAAATATGGTGCATCGTCCCCAACTGGCTGCACCGTCGGAAACAATTCAGCGAAGTGGAAGGATGCATTTTTGCTACCCTAGTTGGGACCAGGTACCAACGCAGGAGTGTTTAATAATTAGCCTCTATTAGAGTTGTATTGATGGAAACTTTAGATAAATTATAAGCGATGTCCTGCCACCCAGTCAGATCAAAGGTAAGGGTCAGGTCCCTTTCCCATTGATTCATACAGGCAAGTTTTGAGTCTGGCTCAGTGAGAGGCGTATACCGCAGATACACACCCCCTCTGGAACCCCCTGGCTTGGCAAGATAGTTCAAAGGTTGTGAGTATAAGGGGTCCCACCAGTAGCTTAAGTTTAGATCCGGCAAAGAATTCAATTTTATTGTATCGGAATATTTCACTAGGAAGCATTTGCAACGTATCCCTAAAATGTAGCAAAGTGTATATTTGATCTCCATTAGGAAAGTCGCCAACTCTTAATAAGCCCTTATTGAGCCACCATTGAAATAATCTTGGTACCAAGCCAGGTGGAAAATCTGGGTTACAAAAAATGGGAGCTAGTGGTGTATGTGGGGATGATAAAGGGTTGCTGTGACGTGTTCTGTCCCAAACTGCTAAAGAATGTGATAGAGAGGGACATAATATAGGCGTAAATGGCTAGGAAGCCACTATGGCAAATGGATGGCAAGAAAGTGCCTCAATAGAGACCCAATGGGGGACTGAGCCTTTAGCGGTATTGTAAGCCTTTTGGGCAAACTGGGCTGCTTGCAAATATGCCTGTAGATTAGGAAGACCAAACCCAAAATCGTTTGTTTTTGCATCCGAGGCCTCTTGTTACCTCACATGAAGCGCTGGACTTCAGCTTTGTAGATGTTGTAAATCTCCCCTCGGGATTTCCACCTCTAAAGTAGTAAAGGAGTCTGGGTAAGAACGTCATTTTGATTGAGTTGATTCTGCCAAACCATGTAAGGGAATAGTCCGCCCAACAACGAAGGCCCTCCCTAGGTTTTTTAAATAATGGGTAGTAATTCACCTTAATGATAGTGGTTCAGTTGACATCTTCTATTGAAACTAAGTATGGAAGGGAGTGGTGGGTCCACTTAAAAACGATAAGTATTCTGAAAGGTCTGTAATATAGCAGGGGATAGCGAAACATTAAAAGCCATTGTTTTTTGAGAATTTAGAGACAGGCCAGAGAGTTTGAGAAATGGTCCAACAAAGATAGCAAATTAGGTAGTCACTTGAGGGTTAGTGATATACATAAGGACATCATCTCCAAATAAAGCACATTTATGTTCCTCTTGTCCACAATGAATACCTTGAATGTTAGGGTGGGAACGAATCACCATAGCCATGGGTTCTATGGCCAATGCAAAGAGGAGAGTGGACAGCCCTGACTTGTGCCCCGTTTGATAGGGAATAGTGATGATTTATGACCTCTAATGGAGACTTGAGCTACTGGGGAGCTATATAACGTCTTCAGCAAGGAAAGGAATGTAGAGCCGAAACCTAGGGTCTCTAGAGTAACAAAAAGGTAATTCCAGTTTAAACTATGAAAAGCCTTATTGAGGTCTGAGTGGAGCATCCCAATTGGAGTGTACAGTAAATCCCAACTGATCCTTATGGATATATTGTGCTAAAAAGGTATTAAGGCGAGAGGCCAAACGTTTTGTAAGGGTCTTTAACCAATTCCGCCCCAGAAGAATTTACCCCCTTCCTGTCCAGAGCACTTTTTGCGATTCGGCACTGCGTCGCTTTAACTGACAATTGTGTGGTCATGCGACGTGGCTCCCAAACAAAATTGATGTCCTTTTTTCCCCACAAATAGAGCTTTCTTTTGGTGGTATTTGATCACCTCTGCGTTTTTTATTTTTTGCGCTATAAACAAAAAAAAGCGACAATTTTGAAAAAAAACGCATTATTTTTTACTTTTTGCTATAATAAATATCCCCCAAAAATATATAAATAAACCATTTTTTTCCTCTGTTTGGGCCTATACGTATTCTTCTTCATATTTTTGGTAAAAAAATCGCAATAAGCGATTATTGATCGGTTTGCGCAAAAGTTATAGTGTTTACAAAATAGGGAATCGTTTTATGGCATCTTTATTAATATTTTTTTTTTTTTAAATGGCGGCGATCATCGATTTTTATCGTGACATTATGGCGGACACATCGGGCATTTTTGACACATTTTTGGGACCATTGTCATTTATACAGCAATCGGTGCTATACAAATGCACTAATTCCTGTGTAAATGACACTGGCAGTGAAGGGGTTAAGTGTGTCCTAGGGGCGTGTTTCTAACGTGCTTGTGTATGACAAGTCATGACAGGGAGCAGAGATCAGTGACACTTGTCACTAGGCAGAACGGGGAGATGCTTGTTTACATTATCGCCTGTGAGGCGATCGCGGGTATCCCCGCGGCGATCGAGTCCGCGGGACCCACAACCAGACTCACGGGGCTTGCCGCGGGCGCCGGCCACCTCTTAAAGGGGAATGTACAGGCACGTGATTCTGCCTGTATGAGCCCTTCTGCTGCAGTATATCTGCGTGAGGCGGTCGGCAATCGGTTAAATCGCAATTTAATTTAATTTGAAATTGGCCAGTAATTAAGAACGTCAGTAGGGTCCCTGTTGGGTTGAGGAATAACATTAATATAAGCCTTATTTTCATCCAAAGGCACCGCACCTCCGTCCCGCAGGGAATTGAAGTAAAGAGCCATGTGTGGCGCCTGAACAATACATTTTTTTATTCCATGTAAAATCATATTATTGTGTACACAACTTATCCATTCACCTAGAAACCAGTGACGTCACTGACCCTTCATATACATGAGTACACAGCCCGTCCAATCACTAGAGACCAGTGACATCACCACCACTTCAATGAAAACAGCTCATCCAATCCCTAGAGACCAGTGACATCACTGACACTCATCATCATGACCTAACTAGGACATTTCATATGGAACGATGGAAGCCTTTTTTTTATGAATCGATTCACAGCTCAGGCCACAAAACAGATGCGTTCATGTGAGGTAACATTTTTAATAAGCAGTTGTGTTTTCAGCATATATATAAACCTTTTGCTATAATATATATTCAATCACTACAAAATGGCAGAGGTGTATAATCTCTCTTGGTCCCTGGTATTGGCCTCCAGCACCAACATTCTTGTCACCCCAGAGAATGACTGGTCACTGAAGTTGGATTCGATAGCCTTATCGTGGACAAGCAGTATTGTATCCTCACTCTCTGGGGCCCGCAGGCTGTACCGGATCAGCCGTATGTTCGGTAATTTCTCCGTGAGGGCCTGATAATGCCTATAGAGATGTGTATGGGTCCAAACCAACAGGCATGCTGATAGGATCATCTGGGCTATAAGTAGGAGTATACCAAAAATATAGATGATAAGGTGGAGGAAGCAGCAGTTTTTGAGAATCTTGTACTCCAGCCATGACATGCCGTGGGCTTCTGCTCGGGAATTTTCTGCTGGTGGCATGGTGTTGAATAACTGATTCTCAGTAGACATCAGCAAAGTTTCTGTAAGATGCTTTTGCGTTGACACAATGGAGGTGGCGAGCATTGTACTGGGTTCCACCTTCACTGTGGTGGGAAGAGTAGAAGTTGGGTGCCAAATGGTGGTTGAGGAAATAGAAGTTGGCACTTCTGTGGTTTGTGGAGTTGTTCTCCTTTGTTCAGCAGTTGTCATCATAGTAGTCTTATATGTTTTTGTGGTCATTTTTCTTGTTGTCAAAGCTGGCATGGCTGTTGGAGTTGTCTCTGTATATTTTGTTGAAGTCATGATTGGTGTTTTCAGTCTTCTGCTTTTTGTAGTTGTAGCAACTGATGTTGGATGCTCTTCAGTGGTCAGCACAGGCGTAGTTTTTGCGAACGACACCATTGAAGTCTTCTTTGTTGTTATCATTGGTTCTGTTGTCTTGGCAGTGGTTGGCAGCGCTTGTGTGACTTTACTTTTTGGTGTCATTATATGTTGGTCCACATCACCACGGCCCCCGCCATTACATGCATCCATATTATAATCCATAAGTGGGGTCTTGTCAGGGTCAGAGCAGCGTACACTATTCTCATCACTACCTGGAGTTCCATCAGACAGTATAGTATAGATATTATGCCCATTATCTTCCACCCATATCTTAAAATAGTGGAGGGCACAGTTGCAGTTCCACGGGTTCTTGTCAAGATATACATAAGCAAGAACATTCAGCCCATCAAAGAAATCATCTGGAATGTTTGTTAGTCGGTTTCCTGCCAAGTAAAATTTTTTGAGGTGGACAAGGTTGTGGATGAGATGGCTTTGAAGTTCCCACAGCTGATTGTTTGATAAATCCAGATGTTCTAGGTCTAAGTCACGAAAAACCTGTTTAAACAAATAAACAATCATGTTTGAAAACTTTTTTTCTTAGGAATATTTTACAACATATTTCTTCATTCAGTCACTACACAAACATAAGCTGAATTCACCTAAATAGACGTCACTTATTTTTGTTTGGCACCTAATTTTGTGATTTCTTAGTGATGTCAGCATTTGAACTATAGGTGGAAGGAGACGACACATAGGCCCGTTATTGGCCTTATGTTAATTTTAGACCTTCTTTGCAAATAGTTGGCCTTTATCTGGGTTGCGTGGCAGATAACTGCTCAGATATATGTAATGGTTCAGGTGGAAGATTTAGTAATACAAGGCTGCAATGGCACACAAATTATGTTTTGTTGAATCTGCTGGCCCTCACATGCTATGGGGGATCCCAACCTTGGCTAAATGCCTGTATTGATCAAACTTGCCACATTAGTTTGGATGGCCAAATTTGTTACAGGTTAGCCACTTGACCTTCGGAAGATTTACCCCCCTTCATGACCAGGCCATTTTTTTGTGATACGGCACTGCATTACTTTACTGAAAACTGCGCTGTCATGCAACGCTGTACCCAAATCAAGTGTATGTTATTTTTTTCCCACAAATAGAGCTTTGCTTTGGTGGTATTTGATCACCACTGCGTTTTTTATTCTTTGCGCTATAGAAAAAAAAAAAAAGCAGACCATTTAAGAAAATATATTTTTTTTACTTTCCGCTATAAAACATATCCAATAAAATTTAAAAGAAAAAAATCGAATTACTTCATAAATTTAGGCAACATGTATTCTGCTACATGTTTTTGGTAAAAAAAAATATCCCAATAATATATATTGATTGGTTTGCACAAATGTTATAGCGTCTATAAACTACGGTGTATATATACTGAATTTTTTTTTCTATACTAGTAATGGCGGCGATCAGCGACTTCTTGCTGGACTGCGATATTGCGGCGTACTATCTGACACTTTGTGGGAACCAGTGACACTAATACAGTGATCAGTGCTAAAAATATGAACTGTCACTGTATTATTGACACTGGCTGGAAAGGGGTTAAACATCGGGGGCGATTAAAGGGTTAAATGTGTGCCTAACCCATGTTTGTGTGCACTATGTCATGTGCTTTTACTAAGGGAAGTGATGGATTTTATACCCTTTGCAGGGAAAGGAAATCCATCCCTTCCCCCCCGTCAGAAAGAAGTTCTGCCTTGTTTACAAAGTGTTTTTCCGGCGGGTGCCGGTGGCCATCCATTCGCCGGCACTCACTAATCGGCTTCTGCTGTGACAAATCACAACAGAAGCGGCACGCGCCCCCCCTACCCGGAAGAGCCAACTTGCCACTGTACATCCTTGTGATGTGGTCAGCAAGTGGTTAAGCTGCTTGCAGCCAAACAGAAGTACTGAACAGCCCACTGTAGAAAAGTAGGGCTAGGTTAATCCCACCTAAGACTAATTTTAGCTCTTGGAACCTATGAGATTAAATCTCCCCATCAGAGTTTAGGCTTAGGCTGGGGTCGGGCTTCAAAAGCAGAACTCTGCTTGTTTTGTCTAGGGGTGAACACAGAGCTTATACTCACCTGATCCTTCGATCCTCTAGGAAACAGCACTCACCCACGTCCAGCGGTGGACTGTTCCTGACGTCCTCAAGTCCAGAGCCAGTCTATGGGTGCGATTACGTCAGGAACCGTCCACCGCACATGACTGCTAGAGCACTGGGGAAGGGTGCAGGGGCGACAGGGATCGGTCTTGTGCTTGAAGGATCGGAGGGTTAGGTGAGCATCTCGGCAATCCTCTACCCTAGACAAAAACAAGCAGTTAACCTGTTCAGTGTGGGCACAGCCCCACTGCATGGGGGAAGAGAACAATTATTCCTTAGTTCTGCTTTAAGTGAACCTATTACATTACATTATAAAGTTCAATTTATTTCCTGTTCCCTCCAGGGCACTTCCCTACGTCTTCCCCTGCAAAACACATTATATATTCATTCTGCAGAAAACTATACACTTCAAATCAGAAGACTTTCAAGGTTTCATAATTGACAGGTTCACTTTACTTTGCCATGTAAGAATGAAGCAAACAGAAAATAGGAAAAGGTCAGCAAATTATAAATACATGTTAGCACCTTATCTGAAAGCGAGCTGATGGTATTTTTCTGAAGCTCCAACACCTTCAGGTTCTTCAGCCCTTTAAAGGCCGAGTCAGGGATGGTTGAAATGTGATTGTTGGACAGAACTAGGTTGGTTAAGCTGGACAGTTGGGACAGATCTGGGATACTCTTGAATGAGTTATTGGCTAGATTTAATACTTCTAACATAATCGGAAGGTCCACCTTAAAACTAGTCATAGCATTGTCTGATAAGTCCAGATCCACCAGCTGTTTCATTCCTTTGAAGGTCGAGGTAGAGATGGCCTTCAGGTTATTAAAACTCAGAGTAAGAATGCCGGTATCTTGGGGTATCTCCTTCATGGGGACATCGGTTAAGGCAAGTCCAATGCAAGACGTCTCTTTCATGCCCCTTTCATTATCCTCTGTGACACAGGAAGAGGAGACTTGGTTGGCAAAAAGGAGACCAAAGATTCCGAAATAAAACAAAGGACTCGTGGCAACCATGGTGAGGCTAAAGTGAGCTATAAAACGAAGGGGAACAAAAAAAAAATAGACCATGTTAATGATTATGACAAATATAATTTTTAAAACTAAAAATTCTATCACATAATTTTTAAGGGACCATTTACACTGTTGCACTGTGTTTAGCGCATGCACGTTAAAATCTGCTACGTACCCATTCATTTATATGGGCCGCCTAAAATACCAAAATGCACCAAAAAAAGGTGCATGTACTATTTTGTTTGGGGACATGTAGGGCAATACTGTGCATTATCATGTTCTGTAATGCATGCATGCTGGCAAGGTCCACTAGGACATCCTTCAGAATGAGTGGCAGCGCAGTGCACCAACACACGTAATGCGCATTACTGCAACTCGATGGTGTGACCAGGCCCATTGAGTAGCTATCAGCAATGAATGAAATTGTTTTAAATTTTCCCGGAATTTTTTAAGTGAAAATTGGGAGATTTCAGCAAAAAGTTTGCCTAACTTTTGTCAAAATGCTTTGTAATGAACTGGGAGGAAGAAATCAATGTTTTCTGTGTTTTTTTTAAAGAGTGTAATGGATTATAAATGGTTCCATAAAATGGTTCCTCAGCCTCGTTGTTTAATTTTATTTTCACAGAAAAAAAAAAAACAGTAAAAAAAAAAAGATACAATAAGGCCCCTTTCACCCAATCGGCCCGATCGGATCCGCCTGTCCGTTTTTCAGGTGGATCCGAGCGGGCCACCCATTGACTTCTGTGGGCAGGCCTATGTCAGTGGAGATGTGTCCACTGACACCCGCCTGCCATACGATACGACAAGATCCACTCAAAACAGACGGATAGCGATACCTTATCCATGCATCCAGCGGATTGGATCAGATGGGATCGGATGAAAAGAGACAGGCGGTCCATTTTCATCCGATCTCCCCATAGAGGAGAGCGGGACTCTGACAGGTCCGTCCCTGCACAGTGAGTGGAGACAGACCTGTCATCCGCCTGCTCAGCGGGGATCAACGGAACGATCCCCCTGCTGAGCAAGCAGAGTCTGTCCAACGGATCTACCCCGTATGAAAGGGGCCTTATTAAACTATCCTAAATACAGCCACACAAGAAAACACACACCCTCTGAATAAAGTGGTTGTAAACCCTTCGATATAACCAGTGAAGTGACTTTCCTCAGGTGATACACAGAAATGAAACAAATCCTTCTGCATACGTTCTACTTGTTTATACGCCGTCTTCTCTTCTCTACATACGCTCAAAGTGAAAATAATTAAAGCTTGTCTGAGCTTCCCAAAAAAAAAAAAAAAAGGGGGTGGAGAGCTGAAATTACACTCTGCAGAGCTCAGCCAGGAGAGCTCTGAGAGCTGATTGGAGGGAAAGGACACCCCCCTCCACACAGCATACAGGAACAGAGCTCCTGATGTCAATCAGTTAGAGGTCCCTCCCCGTCACTATTTTTCTCTGGTTATGACTAAGGCCTTATAGGCTGAAACGCGTCAACTGACTTAATCTGCGTTTGTTCACTGTGGCTATTGAATAAAATGAAGACATTTTAAGAGCAACAACCGGAGTGTGGATCATTTTTTCTACATTACTCTACTCAGCCAGCGACTGTGGATCGAGCACCTGGGAGCTCTGCTATCTATGTGTCAGATGGGTAGTAGCGCTGACTTTTCTGTTTATACCATTTTTATCTTGGTGTCAGCTAGAGCTGCACGATTAATCGTACATAAGATCGCGATTTCGATTCACCCCCCGCGCGATCTGCAAGCTGGATTAGCTCGATTTTCCGGATCTCCCAGTTGGAAGCACGGAACCAGCGTGGAACGCAAATGGCGCCGATATCGGAATTGCCGTCAGCAACTGGAACTGACGTCAGTCAGCATAGAGCATAGTGCCGGCCTGGACTGCGCAAGCGCAATCAACACGCCACTTGCTCCCAATGCTCGGGGCTGGTTATTTAATACAGCAAGGGGCAGATACTTTTCTCAAAGGGGCAGATTTATTTATGGTTATAAAGACAGCAAGGGGCGGATGCTTTTCTCAAAGGGGCGGATGTATGGTTAACTATACATCCACCCCTTTGAGAAAAGCATCCGCCCCTTGCTGTATTAAATGAATAACCAGCCCGGAGCATCGGGAGCGAGTGGCGTGTTGATTGCGCATGCGCCGTCTACAGGTGATTTTTCTCTTTTAAATTTAACCATTTTAAGGAATCGTGAGAGAATCGTGATCTGTATTCTAAGCAAAAGAATCGCGATTCTCATTTTTCCCAGAATCGTGCAGCTCTAGTGTCAGCAAAACTTGTCAGAAGTGACTCATGCTGATAGAGGAAGGAGGCAACAGACAGAAATTACATTTATGCCTCGTACACTCGAACAGATAATCGTACGACTTATCGTTCGCATTTTGTTGCGTAGCTATGTATCGGAAATGATGTGAAATATGTGTGACCCCTGTGCCTGCCACGCCTTGTATTTCGTATTGTTCTCCCATCTCCTTCCGGGTTATTTTTGTGTTTCCGATCATGCGTGGTGTTTGTCCAACGATTTTTAGCTGGCGCTTACTGTACTGATTAAACGATTGTCTTTTGCTGGGTTATCGTCCGAGCAAAGTTTTTGCGCTCGTCCCTTTGGATATTGTTGCCATGATCTCAGGATTTTAAGGAGATTGACCTGTTACAAAGTTACATAGTAGGTGAGGTTGAAAGAAGACACAAGTCCATCAAGTCCAACCCATGTGTGTGATTATATGTCAGTATTACATTGTATATCCCGGTATGTTGCGGTTGTTCAGGTGATTATCTAATAGTTTTTTTAAACTATCAACGCTCCCCGCTCAGACCACCGTCTGTGGAAGGGAATTCCACATCCTTGCCGCTCTTACAGTAAAGAACCCTCTAAGCAGTTTAAGGTAAACCTCTTTTCTTCCAATTTCAGTGAGTGGCCACATGTCTTATTAAACTCCCTTCCACAGAAAAGTTTTATCCCTATTGTGGGGTCACCAGTACGGTATTTGTAAATTGAAATCATATCTCCTCTCAAGCGTCTCTCCTCTAGAGAGAATAAGTTCAGTGCTCGCAACCTTTCTTCATAACTAATATCCTCCAGTCCCTTTATTAGCTTTGTTGCCCTTCTTTGTAATCGCTCCATTTCCATACATCCTCCCTGAGGACTGGTGCCCAGAACTGGACAACATACTCCAGGTGCAGCCGGACCAGAGTCTTGTAGAGCGGGAGAATTATCGTTTTATCTCTGGAGTTAATCCTTTTTTCAATGCCAATATTCTGTTTGCTTTGTTAGCAGCAGCTTGGCATTGCATGCCATTGCTGAGCCTATCATCTACTAGGACCCCCAGGTCCTTTTCCATCGTAGATTCCCCCAGAGGTTCTCCCCCCAGTATATAGATTGCATTCATATTTTTGCCACCCAAATGCATTACTTTACATTTTTCTACATTAAACCTCATTTGCCATGTAGTTGCAAACCCCATACATTTGTTCAGATCTTCTTGCAAGGTTTCCACATCCTGCGAAGAAGTTATTGCCCTGCTTAGCTTAGTGTTGTCAGCAAATACAGAGATTGAACTGTTTATCCCATCCTCCAGGTCGTTTATGAACAAAATAAATAGGATTGGTCCCAGCACAGAACCCTGGGGAACCCCACTACCCACCCCTGACCATTCCGAGTACTCCCCATTTATCACCACCCTCTGAACTCGCCCTTGTAGCCAGTTTTCAATCCATGTACTCACCCTATGGTCCATGCCAAAGGACCTTACTTTGTACAGTAAACGTTTATGGGGAACTGTGTCAAATGCTTTTGCAAAATCCAGATACACCACGTCTACGGACCTTCCTTTATCTAGATGGCAACTCACCTCCTCATTAAAGGTTAATAGATTGATTTGGCAAGAACGATTCTTCATGAATCCATGCTGATTACTGCTAATGATACTGTTTTCATTACTAAAATCTTGTATATAGTCCCTTATCATCCCCTCCAAGAGTTGCATACTATTGATGTTAGGCTAACTGGTCTGTAATTCCCAGGGATGTATTTTGGGCCCTTTTAAAATATTGGTGCTACATTGGCTTTTCTCCAATCAGCTGGTACCATTCCAGTCAGTAGACTGTCTGTAGAAATTAGGAACAACGGTCTGACAATTACTTGACTGAGTTCCCTAAGTACCCGCGGGTGCAAGCCTTCTGGTCCTGGTGATTTATTAATGTTCAGTTTCCCATGTTCTAATTCTGTCCTCTGTTAACCATGGAGGTGCTTCCTGTGATGTATCATGAGGACAAACACTGCAGTTTTGGTTACTGAAGCCCCCCGATTCCCTTGTGAAGGCTGAGGAGAAGAATAAATTCAATACCTTCACCATCTCCCCATCCTTTGTAACCAGATGTCCTTCCTCATTCTTTATGAGGCCAATAATAGTCTGTCCTCCCTTTTTGTAATAAGTCATCTTTATTCCCCTTCATACCTGAGCACATAGGTCATATTTGGGGCTTGTGAATTATTTGAAACTGTGCTCTAGCTACTTTGTATGTGCCTTTGTGTTATGTTGCTTATTATCAGTTTGCCATTGGCAACTACTTATTTAAAGTTATTACTGTTTGTTTGCTGAAAAATGTATTTCAGTAAAATACATTTGATTCACTATAGCTTGGTGTCCTTTTACCACTGTGTCTGCAATAACATTTGTTTACTAGGTGTGCCAGAGGGGCCGAGGCTGTTCTTTAGGTTGAGAGGCAGAGCATACAGTGCCTTGAAAAAGTATTCATACCCCTTGAAATTTTCCACATTTTGTCATGTTACAACCAAAACTACAAAAAAATTATTTTGTTGGGATTTTATGTGATAGACCAACACAAAGTGGCACATAATTTTGAAGTGGAAGGAAAATGATAAATGGTTTTCAAATATTTTGACATATAAATATATGAAAAGTGTGGGGTACATTTGTATTCAGCCCCCCTCAGTCAATACTTTGTAGAACCTCCTTTCACTGCAATTACAGCTGCAAGTCTTTTTGGAGATGTTTCTACCAGCTTTTCACATCTAGAGAGGGACATTTGTGCCCATTCTTCTTTGCAAAATAGATCAAGCTCTGTCAGGATGTATGGAGAACGTCTGTGAACAGCAATTTTCAAGTCTTACCACAGATTCTCTATTGGATTTAGGTCTGGACCTTGACTGGGCCATTCTAACACATGAATATGCTTTGATCTAAACCATTCCACTGTAGCTCTGGCTGCATGTTTAGGGTCATTGTTCTGCTGGAAGGTCTCCGTTTCAAGTCTTTTGCAGAACCTAATGCCGCGTACACACGATCGGACATTCCGATAACAAAATCCTGGATTTATTTCTGACGGATGTTGGGTCAAACATGTCTTGCATACACACAGTCGCACAGATGTTGCCGGAAATTCCGATCGCCAAGAACGCGGTGACGTACAACACATACGACGAGCCGAGAAAAATTAAGTTCAATAGCCAGTGTGGCTCTTCTGCTTGATTCCGAGCATGCGTGGAATTTTGTGCGTCGGAATTGTGTACACGCGATGGGAATTTACGACAACGGATTTTGTTGTCGGAAAATTTGAGATCCAGCTCTCAAATTTTTGTTGTTGGAAATTCCGACAACAAATGTCCGATGGATCCTACACACGGTCGGAATTTCCGACAACATGCTCACATCGAACATTTGTTGTCGGAAATTCTGACCGTGTCTACGAGGCATAACAGGTTTTCTTCTAATGCCGCGTACACACGAGCGGACTTTCCGGCATACTTGGTCCGGCGGACAACATCAACATCGTCGTGTCAACATCTGGAGAAGAGAAGAGGGAAGAAGACAAGAAGCCCAGAAGTCCGGACCTCCGCTGGCAAAAGAGCGGCATGAAGACAGCGGAGGAACTGGCCGAAGAACTGGAACACCGGGAGAAGAGGCCGGAGAGAGCGGAGAAGAACCAACTGGACGCCGGGAGAAAAAGGAACTGGAGGGACCCCCGAAGAAGACCTCCGAAGCCAGAGGAAGACCCCCCGAAGCCGGAGGAAGACCCCCCCGGAGCTGTTTAATAAATTAATTTAAAAACCTGTGTAGTGTGTTTTATTATTGACGCTTTTTCCCTAGGTGAATGGGTAGGGGTACCATGTACCCCATACTCATTCACATAGGGTGGGGGGCCGGGATATGGGGGCCCTCTTATTATAGGGGGCTCCCGGATTCCGATAAGCCCCCTGCCCGCAGACCCCAACAACCAACGGCCAGGGTTGTCGGGAAGAGGCCCTTGTCCTCATCAACATGGGGACAAGGTGCTTTGGGGGGGGCCCACAGGGCCCCCCTCCCCCAAAGCACCCACCCCCATGTTGAGGGCATGTGGCCTGGTATGGTTCAGGAGGGGGGGCGCTCCCTCGTCCCCACCCCTTTTCCTGACCAGCCGGGCTGTGTGCTCGGTTCGGGGTCTGGTATGGATCCTAGGGGGGACCCCACACCGTTTTTCTGTGTAGGGGTTCCCTTTATAACCCATACCAGACCTAAGGGCCTGGTATGACCCGCGACAGGGTTCGCAAGGTGTCAATTTCGTCGATAAAAGCGGCAAGATTGACTTCCTTTTCTAGTCCCGTCGTACCTGAGTCACGTTCAAAATTAACTGACTTGTCCATGTGTGGGCAAGTCCGTTCATTCTGAAAGTCCGCCGTAACTCCGGCGAAAGTCCGTCGGAAAGACGGGGGGCCCTAGCCCGACGGAAAGTCCGGTCGTGTGTGGGCAAGTCCGTCCATTTTAAAGTCCGGCGCACCTGGCGGACAAAGTCCGTCGGAAAGTGTGCCGGACCAAGTATGCCAGAAAGTCCAATCGTGTGTACGCGGCATAAAATTGCCCTGCATTCGACTCCATCCATCTTCCCATAAACTCTGACCAGCTTCCCTGTCCCTGCTGAAGAAAAGCATCCCCACAACATGATGCTGCCACCACCATGTTTCACGGTGGGGATGGTGTTCAGGGTGATGTGCCGTGTTAGTTTTCCGCCACACATAGCGTTTTGCTTTTAGGCCAAAAAGTTAAATTATGGTCTCATCTGACCAGAGCACCTTCTTCCACATGTTTGCTGTGTCCCCCACATGGCTTCTCGCAAACTGCAAACAGGACTTCTTATGGCTTTCTTTCAACAATGACTTTCTTCTTGTCACTCTTCCATAAAGACTAGATTTGTGGAGTACACGACTAATAGTTGTCCTGTGGACAGATTCTCCCACCTGAGCTGTGGATCTCTGCAGCTCCTCCAGAGTTACCATGGGCCTCTTGGCTGCTTCTCTGGTTAATGCTCTCCTTGCCCGGCCTGTCAGTTTAGGTGGACGGCCATGTCTTGGTAGGTTTGCAGTTGTGCCATACTCTTTCTATTTTTGGATGATGGAATGAACAGTGCTCCGTGAGACGTTCGAAGCTTGGGAGATTGTTTTATAACCTAACACTGCTTTAAACTTCTCCACAACTTTATCCCTGACCTGTCTGTTGTGTTCCTTGGCCTTCATGATGCTGTTTGTTTACAAAGGTTCTCTAACAAACCTCCGAGGGCTTCACAGAACAGCTGTATTTATACTGGGATTAAATTACACACAGGTGGACTCTATTTAAAAATTAGGTGACTTCTGAAGGCAATCGTTTCCACTAAATTTTAGTTAGGGGTATCAGAGTAAAAGGGGGCTGAATACAAATGCACGCCACACTTTTCACATATTTATTTGTAAAAAATTTTGAAAACCATTTATCGTTTTCCTTTCACTTCCACTATAAAATCCCAATAAAATACATTTACATTTTTGGATGTAACATGACAAAAAAGTAGAAAATTTCAAGGGGTAGGAATACTTTTTCAAGGCACTGTAGAGCCTAACATTTTCAAGCGACTCCTTCGGGGATGGCGCTACAATCCTATATATTAAGAAAGTTGACCACCACTGTTGTAGACCCTTGAACCTTTTTTTAAAAGATTCTTCACCTTTTTTTAAAAATAAATTTTCTGTTGGGGATATCAACCAACAATAAACACACACAGAATTTCCTTCCAAATATACATCCTGTAAATCCTACAAGTTTGTCATTTACATGACTGCATCAGATGTGTATGTACAAAATGCCAATGAAATGAAAGTGCCAACAAAAATGAGAGCCCACTCTCTGTTGCCAGTCTCTCAGGTGTCTAAATGAAATTTGGCGTTCCGGCATCTGGTCACTAGATGTCACGATTGTACTATATAAAATTGAACTGTCCCCTTTTTTAGCATTGAACTGTCCCCTTTTTAGCTTTTTTTTTTTTTTCACTTTTTAATTTTTTTAAAAAGTTTTGCTGCAAAACAATACTTTATAAGGTTACCTTTTAACCTTCCTCCTGCTATTTTGTGGTCATGTCCTCGTGTTCTTCTTGGTCGTAGATTCATGTTGAAAATATTGTCCTCCTGAACCTTATTCATACCCTTCACAAATTGAAAGATTACAATCATGTCCCTCCTTACCCCTCTTTTCTTGAGGATGTAGGGTTCCTGAGGTATCCCTCAGACCTTTCACCATTTTTGATGCCCATCTCTGGACACGTTCTATCTTAGAAATAATCTTTTTAGAAGTGAGGTCTCCAGAACTGGACACACTGGCTTAGAAACCAAACAGCTTCCAGTTTTTTTTTTTTGTCAAAGCTTAATTGAAAAAGCTGACGTTAGAAGCTGATTGGCCACCATGCACAACTGCACCAGATTTTGCACTCCCCAGTTTTAATAAATTAACCACTTACGGACCGCCGCACGTCGATATACGTCCTAAATTTGAAGAGTAATATTGTTGTTATGGCAGCAGCTAGCTGCCATAACCCCGGTATCCTCTTCTTCGGCCGGCGGTCCACTTTCCGATAATGGTGGTCTCTGCGGCGGATTCGCCGCAAGATCGCTTTTATTTGGCGGCGGGAGAGGGCCCCCCCTCCCGCCACGCTCCGGTGCCCTCCGTCGCTTACCGGAGCCATCGACAGCGGCGGAGGCGATCGGATGTTGTCTCTTGCTGGGTATGGAGACGAGTGAGGAGAAGATGGCCCCCCCACCTGTCTCCATACCATTGCAGGGCGGAAGCGACGTCAAAACGTCACTTCCGCCCATAGCTCTTAAAGGGCCATCTTTTTATTATTTTTTTATTGCATTCAAGTGTAAATATGAGATTTGAGGCCTTTTTGACCCCAGATCTCATATTTAAGAGGTCCTGTCATGCTTTTTTTTTCTATTATGCCCTGTACACACGGTCGGATTTTCCGATGGAAAATGTGTGATAGGACCGTGTTGTCGGAAATTCCGACCGTGTGTAGGCTCCATCACACATTTTCTATCGGATTTTCCGACACACAAAGTTTGAGAGCAGGCTATTAAATTTTCCGACAAAATCCGTTGTCGGAAATTCCGATCGTGTGTACACAAATCCGACACACAAAGTGCCACGCATGGTCAGAATAAATTAAGAGACGAAAGCTATTGGTTACTGCCCCGTTTATAGTCCCGATGTACGTGTTTTACGTCACCGCGTTCAGAACGATCGGATTTTCCGACAACTTTGTGTGACCGTGTGTATGCAAGACAAGTTTGAGCCAACATCCGTCGGAAAAAATACATGGGTTTTGTTGTCAGAATGTCCGATCAATGTCCGACCGTGTGTACAGGGCATTACAAGGGATAAAAGGAATAAAAGTGACACTTTTTTTTTTAAAAGAACAGTGTAAGAATAAAAAATAAAAGGTAAAATTAATAAGAAAAAATTTTTTTTAAACGCGCCCCGTCCCGCCGAGCTCACATGCAGAAGCGAATGCATACGTGAGTAGCATCCACATATGAAAACGGTGTTCATATCACACAACCACACATACCACAATCGGTAGAGCGAGAGCAATAATTCTAGCCCTAGACCTCCTTTGTAACTCCAAACATGCAACCTGTAGAATTTTTTAAACGTCGCCTATGGAGATTTTTAAGGGTAAAATTTGTCACCATCCCACAAGCGGGCGCAATTTTGAAGCATGACATGTTGGGTATCAATTTACTCGTCGTAACATTATCTTTCACAATATAAAAAATAAATTAGGCTAACTTTACTGTTGTCTTATTTTTTAATTCAAAAAATGTATTTTTTCCAAAAAAAGTGCGCTTGTAAGAGCGCTGCGCAAATACGGTATGACAGAAAGTATTGCAACGACCGCCATTTTATTCTCTAGGGTGTTAGAAAAAAAAATGTATAATGTTTGGGGGTTATAAGTAATTTTCTAGCAAAAAGAAAAAAATGTTTTTAACTTGTAAACAACAAATTTCAAAAAGAGGCTCGGTCCTTAAGTGGTTAAATCCAGCAGTCAGCATCAAATAGACCCTCTAGCGCACCCCAGCCCCTTTTTGCCAGTACATACATTCTGTGCTGGAGATGCCGGAACTGCATTCCCCCATGTGTTCCCACTGAAAAAAAGCCCTGTCCATCGCACTTTCAATGTTTCCCCAGCAGATATGATCCCTCCTAACTATGGTGCACATTTGGAACATTGTTGGAACACCGAACACAGCAGAAAAATATAAAGGGATAACAACATACTTTGTATTTGGGAAAAGGGGAAATTTATTCAAAAGTGTTTGATAACGGACACCCTTGAAAGTCGCAGCCAAAATGTTTTACTCCCAAAGAACCTAAAAGGAGCCCCATGATGGGACCCCCTCATCCCTTTATTATGCAGCAGATGTGCAAACCCAGCAACACAGTGCAAATACAAGTATCTCACCAAAAGAACCCACAAAAGATTCATGATATAGAGTAGACCATAAGTGTGCGCAGCCTATTGCATTAGGGTGTGCACCCCAATGGTTAAACACACACTCCTTTCTCTGAAGCCTCAGCTGAACAGGGCAGTGAATGGATGGGAAGTGCTCTGTGCTGAGTGGCTTCCTGTTCATTTACATACTGAAGCATAGTAAAAACAGTTCACTGTGCTTCAGTTATGAATGAACGCAGTGAGCGAGTGTGTTTACTGTGTTCATTTAGAAAAGGAAGGGGCTGGTAAATTACATATTTACTAGCCCCTTTCCCCGTTCTCCATCCTCAAACATCCTCAAAGCAGCCAGGGGGAGAGGAGAGGAGAGAAGCCAAAAGCACTGTGGGACGGGGGGGGGGAGCCAACAAGAGGGGGAGGAGCCCAGGCAGTAGGGGGAATTATCACCGCACATTGGGGTTGATTTACTAAAACTGGAGAGTGCAAAATCTGCCACAGCTCTGCATAGAAACCAATCAGCTTCCAGTTTTTTTTGTTTGGTCAAAGCTTAATTGAACAAGTCAAAGTTACTAGCTGATTGGCTACCATGCAGAGCTGCATCAGATTTTTCACTCTCTGGTTATAATAAATCAACCCTTTAGTGGTTAGGGTTTGCCCAGGCACACCTGGCACACCCCCTGCGCACGCCTGTGATATAGACGAAAGTTTGTGGACACCTGACCACCACACCTATATGAACTTCTTGGACATCCTATTTCAAAACCGCAGCCATTAATATGGAGTTGCTCACTCTCCCTGTTATGTCTCCAGTCTTCTGGTCAGCATTACTTGCCAATAAGGAATATACTGTATGGATACTGAACCATCACACCTTGTTGGACATCACATCCTAAAGCTATGGTTCCTAATATTCAGCTGACCTCTCCCCTATTTTGCAACTATAATTGCCTCCACTCTTCTAGGAAGGCTTGATTTTGGAGTGTGTCTGTGAGAATTTGTGCACATTCAGCCAAAAGAACATTTGCAAAGTCAGGTCCGAAAGTTGGGTGAGAAGACCTGACTCACAATTGGCATTCCAATTCATCCCAAAGGTGATCAGTAGGGTTGAGGTCGGGGTTCTGTGCAGGACACTCAAGTTCCTCCACACCAAACCATGTCTTTATGGAGCTGGCTTTGTACACAGGGACACAGTTATGGTGGAAAAGAAAAGAGACCTTCTCTAAACTGTTGGCACAAGGTTGGAAGAGCACAATTGGATACACCTGGATTCAAGCATTTTGAGGGGTGCCCAAGTGCTTTTGACCTTATAGTGCGGTAGGTGTAATGGTCCGGCGTCTATGTAAATTTTGCCATATAGTGTATAGGTAACTCTTATTTAATTTAGCATTCCAGAATTTACCTAAAATTATGAAATATTTGAAGACTGACCCAAAAAAAAACAAATCAATAAAACGTTCCATGAATCAGCATTGTATCACTAGGTACTCACCTCCCAGAGAGAATTCTATGAAGGATCTGATGGTCTGTCTTCCTCCTCCTTATGGTTTTCATATAGCGTTGTGTCTTATCTTGACTTCCAACTGTTTCCTGGACCTAATTTAACTTCATATGTAAGGGAAATGGCTTAAATGTTTAGTCCTGTGGAATTGCTTGAAAAACCACATATCTCTCGCCTTTTTCACAGAATATTCTTTATGTCACACATACTAAGATGTATACAGTCATATAAAAAATGAAATATTCAACCCAATGGAAAATGTTGACTTTTTCAACACATTAACAGGCAAACATTAGATCTTCATTCAAATAGTGTCTACAGATAAAGATTATATACTTGAATAAGAACACAAGATACATTTGGCTTTTGAATAATTTATTCCAAAAAACATTAAAATATCTAATGGTGTGTACTGAGATTAAAATAAGTCTACCCTTAGCATCAAAAGCTAGTATTGCCCCCTACGGCAGGCATACCTTCTTGTAGACATTTTGTATAACTGGCCACCACTCTCTGACATTGACTCAGTGACATTTTTGACCACTTCTCCATGCAAAATTCCTTCAGTTGCAAGATCTTTGTGAACTTCCTGATTCCAAATCCCCATGCAAAATTTCAATGGGAACAAAATTAGGGCTTTGACTAGGACAGTCCATAACCCTCTATTTCTTCTATTTGAGTCAATTCCTTGGTGGAACTGCTAGTGTGCTTTGGAAACCTATTGTGTTACAAGATTAATTTCTGGTTCAACTTCAACTTTTGGACAGATGGCCTCACATTCACATCAAGCGTTTGTATACAGAATGTATAGTTGACTTGATGACTGTAAGCTGCTCAAACCCTGAAGTGCAAAGCCATCCAAAAGTCTAACATGTCCTCTGCCCACTTCACATCACCCCCCACAGTAGTATCCTGTGCCCCCTTCACATCACCCCCAGAGTGGTGTTCTCTCCCGCCTTCAAATCATCCCCCCCACAGTAGTGTCTTCCCCCCATAGCAGTGTCCTCTGCACCCCTTCACATCAACCCCCACAATATTGGCTCCTACCCCCTTCACATCACCCCCCACAGTAGTATCCTCTGCCTCCCCTCACATTACCCTCCACAGTAGTATCCTCTGCCTCCCCTCACATTACCCTCCACAGTAGTATCCTCTGCCTCCCCTCACATTACCCTCCACAGTAGTATCCTCTGCCTCCCCTCACATTGCCCTCCACAGTAGTATCCTCTGCCTCCCCTCACATTACCCTCCACAGTAGTATCCTCTGCCTCCCCTCACATTACCCTCCACAGTAGTGTTCTCTGCCCCTCCCCTGCAATAGTGTCCTCTGCCCCCCACAGTAGTGTCCCCTGCCGCCCTTCACAATACCCCCGAGGGTGGTGTCCTCTGCCCCCCTTCAAATCATCCCCCCCACAGTAGTGTCTTCTTCCCCCCATAGCAGTGTCCTCTGCCCCTTCACATCAACCCCCCCCCCACAGTACTGTCCTCTGCCCCTTCACATCAACCCCCCCCCCCACAGTAGTGTCCTCTGCCCCCCCCACACACAGTAGTGTCCTTTGCCCCCCCCCACACAGTCATGTCCTCTGCCCACTTCACATCACCCCCCACAGTAGTATCCTGTGCCCGCCTTCACATCACCCCCAGAGTGGTGTTTTATCCCCCCCTTCAAATCATCCCCCCCACAGTAGTGTCTTCCCCCATAGCAGTGTCCTCTGCACCCCTTCACATCAACCCCCACAATATTGGCTCCTGCCCCCTTCACATCACCCCCCACAGTAGTATCCTCTGCCTCCCCTCACATTACCCTCCACAGTAGTGTCCTTTGCCCCCCTTCACATCACCCCCCCCACAGTATTGTCCTCTGCACCCCTTCACATCAACCCCCACAATATTGTCTTCTGCCCCCTTCACATCACCCCCCCCCCCCGCAGTATTGTGCTCTGCCCCCCTTCACATCACCCCCCCCCCACAGTATTGTCCTCTACACCCCTTCACATCAACCCCCACAATATTGTCTTCTGCCCCCTTCACATCACCCTCCCCCCCACAGTATTGTCCTCTGCCGCCCTCCACATCACCCCAGAGTGATGTTTTCTCCCCCCTTCAAATCCCCCCCCCCACAGTAGTGTCTTCACCCCCAATAGCAGTGCCCTCTGCCCTCTTCACATCAACCCCCCACCCCCCGCAGTAATGTCCTCTGCCCCTCCCCCGCAGTAATGTCCTCTGCCCCTCCCCTGCAATAGTGTCCTCTGCCCCCCACAGTAGTGTCCTCTGCCGCCCTTCACAATACCCCCGAGGGTGGTGTCCTCTGCCCCCCTTCAAATCATCCCCCCCCCACAGTAGTGTCTTCTTCCCCCCATAGCAGTGTCCTCTGCCCCTTCACATCAACCCACCCCCCACAGTAGTGTCCTCTGCCCCCCCCCCACACAGTAGTGTCCTTTGCCCCCCCACCACACAGTCATGTCCTCTGCCCTCTTCACATCACCCCCCACAGTAGTATCCTGTGCCCCCAGAGTGGTGTTTTCTCCCCCCCTTCAAATCATCCCCCCCACAGTAGTGTCTTCCCCCATAGCAGTGTCCTCTGCACCCCTTCACATCAACCCCCACAATATTGTCTTCTGCCCCCTTCACATCACCCCCCACAGTAGTATCCTCTGCCCCCCCTCACATCACCCTCCACAGTAGTGTCCTCTGCCCCCTCACATCACCCCCCCCCACAGTATTGTGCTCTGCCCACTTCACATCACCCCCACCAGTATTGTGCTCTGCCCCCCTTCACATCACCCCCCCCCCACAGTATTGACCTCTGCACCTCTTCACATCAACCCCCACAATATTGTCTTCTGCCCCCTTCGCATCACTCTCCCACAGTATTGTCCTCTGCCGCCCTCCACATCACCCCAGAGTGATGTTTTCTCCCCCCTTAAAATCCCCCCCCCACAGTAGTGTCTTCCCCCCCAATAGCAGTGTCCTCTGCCCTCTTCACATCAACCTCCCACCCCCGCAGTAATGTCCTCTGCCCCTCCCATGCAATAGTGTCCTCTGCCCCCACAGTAGTGTCCTCTGCCCTTCACAATACCCCCGAGGGTGGTGTCCTCTGCCCCCCTTCAAATCATCCCCCCACCAGTAGTGTCTTCTTCCCCCCATAGCAGTGTCCTCTGCGCCCTTCACATCAACCCACCCCCCACAGTAGTGTCCTCTGCCCCCCCCCCCCCCCCACACACACACACACACAGTCGTGTCCTCTGCCGCCCTTCACATCATCTCCTCACAGTAGTGTCCTTTGCCCCTCTGCCCCCCTCCATAGCAGTGTCCTGTGCCCCCTTCACATCCCCCACGATGGTATTCTGCATACTTTGGTTGTAACAAGTGGTCATTTGAGTTACTGTTGCCTTTCTAATCATCTTGAACCAGTCTGCCCATTCTCCTCTGACCTAGAGCGGAGCGGAGGTACAGACTCAGGAACTCGGTACAGCGATGGTGGGAACCCCTCATAATGGGCACAGCAGGTGTACAGACCTGGGAACTCAGTGCAGGGATGGTGGGAACCCCTCATAATGGGCACAGCAGGTGTACAGACCTGGGAACTCAGTGCAGGGATGGTGGGAACCCCTCATAATGCGCACAGCAAGTACAGACCTGGGAACTTGATGCAGAGATGATGGGAACCCCTCTTAATGGGCACAGCAGATACAGAATCAGGAACTCAGTACAGGAATGGTGGGAATCCCTCATAATGGGCACAAGAAGTATACAGACCAGGGAACTCAGTGCAGGGATGGTGGGAACCCCTCATAATTGGCACAGCAGGCGTACAAACCAGGGAACTCGATGCAGGGATGGTGGGAACCCCTCATATTGGGCACAGCAGGTACAGACCCAGGAACTCAGCACTGGGATGGTGGGAACCCCTCATAATCGGCACAGCAGGTGTACAGACCTGGGAACTTAGTGCAGGGATGGTGGGAACCCCTCGTAATGGGCACAGCAGGTGTATAGACTCAGGAACTCAGCACAGGGATGGTGGGAACCCCTCGTAATGGGCACAGCAGGTGTACAGACCCAGGAACTCAGCACAGGGATGGTGGAAACCCCTTATAATGGGAACAGCGGAGGTACAGACCTGGAAATTCAGTGTAGGGATCTAACCAATAGAACCAAAAGAAGAGATTGTCAGGAAATTTACCTCTCTAACATCCAAATATCAGTTTTGGGTGGACTGAGCTTTTAGATTGTGGACAATTGACATGTAAAAGAGTTGAAAAAGAACATTTGCGTCCATGTTCTCCAGCCATGTATGGCATCTTCTCAAGAGGGTGGCACTTAGAACCTTGAAGGAGTCACGGCTGAGACACGATAAGACTCTCAATTCCCCTGTCACATTATATCTTAGACGGCATCCTGCTCGCTGTGCCCGCTGGCAGCTGCCCACATGGTGCTGTCAATCAAGGAGTGGAAATAAATTCCACGGGTCACATTCTGTGTCCTTTGTAAAAGTGAATTGGGAGGAAAAGAAATAGTTTGTTATCCTGAGGATCATGAGAACAGAGAGCAGTTAAATTAGTCTTCTAACCCGAGCCAAGGCTATTAGTGTCCCCGATACCAGGAGCACACTCTACATTGCAGAGCATAGAAACTTTTTGGAAACTTGTACTGCTTACTCCTCTCACACTCCAGTGTTGCTGTACAAGGACTGTAAGAGGCCGATAACAGGTTTACACTGCTTGCATTTAATAAATACATTAAACCACTCTTTAATTTCCATTTTCAGGAAAAATAATAATAATAATAATTATTATTATTATTATACAGGATTTATATAATGCCAAGTTTGCACAGTGCTTTACAACATTAGGGTAGACAGTATACACTAAATATACCGTATTTATCGGCGTATAACATGCACTTTTTTCCCCTTAAAATCAGGGGAAAATCGCGGGAGCGTGTTATACGCCGATCCCCTGAGAGTCCCCCGCTAACTGAGCGGAGCGATCGCCGACCGCGATTTGAAAATGGCGCCGCCGGCGCCGAAATACACAGAGCCGGTCCTCGGCTCTTCTCGGCCACTTTCCGCTTCACTCGAGCGCCGCCCGAACCTAGCCGAGTGTACTCGGCTAGGTTCGGCTAGCTCCGCCCACAGTCACGCCCATCCCGGGCGGGACTACGAGTGGAGCCGAAAGTGGCCGAAAGTGAACGAGAGCCGCCGAGAAGAGCCGAGGACCGGTGTCTTGTCGAATACTGTCCCCCATCGGATAGTGTCCGCCCTGTGCTGCGCAGGCGCAGTACAGAGGACAAACGAGACGCCAAAAGTCTCCGAAGTTCAACAGCTGATCGTCAGCTGTACACGGCGCCTGTGCTTTTATTCTCTCCCTGTGTCCAGGTTTATTCCCCACTATCCAAGTGGACATAGAGTTAGAATAAATAGATGCCAAGCGCAGCGAGGCCGTGCCCGAAGCGTGGCGAGCAAATCAAGCCTGCGAGGGGCCCTCTTACAAAGCCTTCACTATTAAGTGCCCAAGCGCCGTGTACAGCTGATGGTCAGCTGATCAACTTCGGACACTTTCGGCGTCTCCTTGTCCTCCGTACTGCGCAAGCGCTGCACCTGCGCAGTACAGGACGGACACTATCCGATACGAGGACACTTCTCGTCAGAACACCGGCTCTGTGTATTTCGGCGCCATTTTCAAACTGCAGTGACACTGACATGTCACTGCAGTTTAACTGCAGCCTGGGCAAGGCTGCAAAAGGACACAGAAAGGCTTCAGATCGGCAATGGCAAAGCTGCAAGGCTGCAAATGGACACTGATATGGCTGCAAATGACACCAAGGCTGCAAATGACTGCAAGACTGCAAATGACACCAAGGCTGCTGACTGCAAGGCTGCAAATGACACCAAGGCTGCTGACTGCAAGGCTGCAAATGACACCAAGGCTGCTGACTGCAAGGCTGCAAATGACACCAAGGCTGCTGACTGCAAGGCTGCAAATGACACTGGACAAGCATGCAGATGGACGCTGTGCAAGGCTGCATTGATGGGCATTTAAATGTAAGTTTTTTTCCTTAAAACATTTTTTTCCTTATAATTCCCTCCTAAACTTGGGGTGCGTGTTATACGGCGGCGCGTGTTATATGGCGGCGCGTGTTATATGCTGATAAATATGGTAATTTTAGAAACAATCGAAATCCAATTCCCCTTTTTTTGGGGTAAAATATAAAAGATGAGGTTGTGACCAGTAAATAGATACCATACATATCAAGCCTTAAACCCTTCCCGCCGAGGGCAAGAATATATGCGGCTTTACAGAAGTGGATCTTTATCCATGGGGCCATATATATATATGCTACTGTGTATGTGCTGAGAGTGCGCTCCACAGGCTGCTCGCAGCACAGAGACCGAGCTGTCATGGACAGATTCAGGTCTCCTACTAATGATTGGGAACTGGGAGGACCGGCTCCCATCACATGATTGCTTTGATAGGCTCTGATAGGCTAACACAGTTGCTGCGCACCATACAAGCCCAGCATGCACTGCTGCCTAGGGCGCCCGGCCACTGTTGTTCCTACTCTCCTCTCTCTGCAGCAAGCAACTAAGTCTCAGCATCCGCAGGCAGACGGCGCTCCATTTGCACATAGTGTCAGAGGCGCAAGCGCAGTGGAGGACTGTGTCTGTGTCCCAACTCCTGAATGAATGGAAGCAAGCAAACATTCATTGATGGGCACTGGTGAGGCTGCATTTGATGGGCGCTGGTAGGCTGCTGCATTGATGGGCACTGGTGAGGCTGCATTGATGGGCACTGGTGAGGCTGCCTTTGATGGCTGCTGGTAGGCTGCATTGATGGGCGCTGGTGAGGCTGCATCTGATGGGCACTGGTGAGGCTGCATTTGATGGGCGCTGGTAGGCTGCATTGATGGGCACTGGTGAGGCTGCATTTGATGGGTGCTGGTGGGCTGCATTTGATGGGCACTTCATTAAAAAGGGCAAAGGGGGTGAAGGGAAAGGGAGGTGGAGTCAGGGGTAGAGCCGGGGGGGGGGGGGGGGGGGGCAGAAAAATGAGGTTTTTGCCTAGGGTGTCAAAAATCCTTGCACCAGCCCTGGCTATCACAGTTATTGGTCTCTGTACAGCCCACCCCTGTGTCTTTCTTCTCCTTTTGAATGGAGAAAAACATACATTGTATACATATAAGATACATTATATAATAATTGTATGATTTTCTCCTTGCTAGAGGAGAAGATTGTGAATAGAAAAGTGTGTGTAAAATAATAATAATAATGTTAATAAAAATAAATATAAAATTGCTGGAACAGGGCTTGATCTGGGTCAGGGTTGGTGTTAGGGTCAAGGTTAAGGTCACAGTCAGAATAAAAGGTTAGGGTCAGTGTATGTTAGGTAGGATTTAAAAAAAAAAAAAGAGCATTTTAGTATCAGTGTCAGTGTGTTTAGGACGAATAAAAAAGCAAAATGCACCCTACTGTTTCCCTGCCTAACAAGGTCACACCTGCTGTGAGTCTTTAACCACTTCCCGCCCGCCATATAGCAATATGACGTGCGCAAAGTGGTTTAGTTATCCTGACTGGATGTCGTATGGCGTGATTGGGACAACGAGCCAGTACGCGCCCGCAGGGGCGTGCATCACGGCGATCAGCGGTGCAGTGTGTTAATCTGACACACCGTAACTCCGATCTAGGTAAAGAGTCTCTGATGGAGACTCTTTACCAGGTGATCAGCTGTGTCCAATCACAGCTGATCACGGTGTAAACAGGAAAAGCTGTGTATCGGCTTTTCCTCACTTGCGTCTGTCGGACGCGATTAGAGGAGAGCCGATCGACTGCTTCTCTGACAGGGGGGGGTCTGCGCTGATTGATTATCAGCATAGCCCCCCCCAGGGTGCCCACCCAGGACCACCAGGGATGCCCACCACTTGTGACCACCAGGTATGCCACCCATGGCCACCAGGGATGCCAATCAGTGCCCATCACTAATGCCTGCCAGTGCCTCCTTATCAGTGATGCCCATCAGTGCCACCCATCAGTGTACATCAGTGCCACCCATCAATGTCCATCAGTGCCACCCATCAGTGCCGCCTTTCAATGCGCATCAGTGTCGCCTATCATTGCCCATCAGTGCCTTCTATCAGAGCTCATCAGTGCCGCATATTAGTGCCCATGAGTGCCACCTCATCGATGCCCCCCCCTTTGGATGACACCTCATCAGTGCCCATCAGTGCCACCTTTTTAGAGCCCGTCAGTGCAGCCTTATCAGTGCCCATTAGTGAAGGAGAAAACGTACTTATTTACAACGTTTTGTTGATCAAATTTCACCAAAAGAAAGCTCTATTTGTGGGAACAAAATAATAAAAATTTTGTTTGGGTATAGTGTTATGACCGCGCAATTGTCATTTAAAAAGCGACAGCGCTGAAAGCTGAAATTGGCCTGGGCAGGAAGGGGGGAAAGTGCCTGGTATTGAAGTGGTTCAAGCATAACTCTCAGCAGAGGACCACTTGCTCAGTATGGGTAATATAGTTTTTCATGATTTCACAGGCATGTGCAATTTTAACCCCTTCATTCGATACTCTGAACCTACATGTAAGTAGAGGGATGGATATCTTCCCCTCTACTGGATCTTTTTACTCCTTTTCTTTTTTTCATCTTCCCCATCATTGGTGTTAATATTAGATCATATTGGTTTTATATATATTTTTTCTACAGATATGTCATATGCATTCACTCCTGATGAGGTAGAACAACCCCCGAAACGCGTCAAGGTTTTCAAGATGCATACGTATATGTTTTTAACATACAATGTAATTTACGTTTTATATTTTTGTCTTTCAAGTGATCCTTTATATGGAGCAACATTGGCTCATGGTATCATATATTGTATAGTGTCATGTTCTTACCTTGTTTTATAGATTTAATGCATTGGGCCGTGGTTATTATACCAGCAAACCATTCACATTGTAGCATTCATAAAATTGGATATGCCATGTTGTGTATACTCGTGTAGCAAGGTCCCGGGCCCCAGAGGCCTAATGGTGACCTCAAGGGTTGGGGAGAGCTGACATCCTTCCTTGTAGAGTGGGTTACTAGGCATGGTGGGTGTGATGCAAGAAGAAATGATGGGCGCCAGTCACTTTTTGAATGCGAACAAGAGATTTATTGTCTCTTAACAAAACTGTGGGAGAGAGGGTTAGGGCCAGGACACCCTTGAGTAGTTGCAATGATAATTGGCAGACTCCAAGACTTCTTTAGGTAGACAGCTATACAGTGGAAGGCTTCCAGCCAGATAACACTTCTGTATAGGTAGGACTGCTGTCTCCTATGGCAACTTATCAGTCAATAACGGTAGTTGTACATAACTCTTGGTAACACAGAACAGTCCATTTCTTATCTCATAGTATCCCACTATAGATCTTCACTCACTGAGCTCCCAGTCTCTCCCTAGACTTCCTGATCCCAGGCATCCCTGGATCCCCTGAGCTCTTCCACAGCTATCCCGCTGTATACTCCTTCCTCAAGTGTCACCCTCGCTATCCTGCTGGCTCCCTGGCTTGGTACTTGCTGGTGCTTTCCCCCTATTTTCACCATCCCCGGCTGGTGAGAATACTGCCTCGGTACTTGCTTCAGCTTACTCACAGTGGTCTCCGGTAACAAGGTGGATGGTCCCGTAGTGGTGACAGCTTCCCCTCTACCTCCGACCACAACTGGTTACCCATCCGGCTGATCCTTTGCAACTCGGTTGGACCTTAATCCTACAGTCCCAACCCTCTGCTGCTTCTCCTGCTCCTGGATAGGCCTCAGGCACCCTAGCAGCCAGGTGCCCTCGGGATAGGCCTTAGGCTTCCGACCTAGCAGCCCTGGGCGACATAACACACGTCCACCCAGGCAGCCGTCCAGGTGGCACAGAACCCCGATCACCTGACTCCAAATCAATAGGCTCTCCCAGCAGGCCAAGGGACTTAAAGAAGCCCCCGCCAATTGGCTGAGACACCCCATCCATTCATAATCTGACCTTGCTAAGCCCCTGTCAATCTAATGTCACCATCCACAGTGCCACCTAGTGACAGAAGAGAAAAGGTGCAGCAATTCCAGAATTTAGGGAGGAATCAGTGGATCTTCTATCAATCAGCCAGGGCAATTACTACCTGGCAAACTAAATTTGTTAGCAACCCTTTCTAAACACCAGGGTGCTACACTTGTTTAATAAGTGTTTTTGATTCTATATCTGTTTCATGTGCCTCATTCAAAGTCCCAAACTCCCCTCTTTATTGCACCAAAGTCTAAAGGCCAGTAAACTGGCCCTTTGTTTAGAAAGTTTGGAGCCCCCTGGAGGAAATGTTTGCACAGAGGGCAGATATGCTTTTGGGATTGCACATAATATTTGGTTTTATCTAGAAGGCCTTAAAAACTGTGTGGCAAGTGGCGGGAGCTAGTCAAGCTTGCAGCCCAATATAGAGAGGTTGTTTAAAGCTTTCCGTAAGACCCTTTCGGTGGCCATTTTGAAGTTGACACCACAGCAGGTACAAGGCAGAGGGAGGGGGCAGAGAAAAGCTGCTCTCTTACCTCTTAAGATGACATCAGCATTGTCAGTGGTCAGAGTTACAGGTCTCTGATGTTTTAGGATGGACCTTAGTCTGTCTGTGGATCTAGCAAATCAAAAATACAATAACTAAAATGACTAAAGAGACAGGTAAAACTTGAGTTGAATGTTTTGGCTATAGTGTTGTTACTCTTGTAGCGCCACCCCCCAAGGAGTTGCTTGGTAATCTGGGGTTCTCTGCTCTGCGGCTGGACTACAAGAACAACCTCAGCCCCTCTGACACAAATGGTTAAATAAAAATCACTGCAAACATGAATAAAGACACAAGTGTAAAATGCCTTTTACCTGGCTGTGGGTTACTACCAATAAATATACACACACCCGTGTAATGATAAATGTATTTAATCAATTGATACGGGTTAGAATAAACTGTAGTTTGAACATAAATTAGCACGCAGCAGGTACCGTATATACTCGAGTATAAGTCGAATTTTTCAGCACTTTTTTTATGCTGAAAGTGCCCCCCTCGACTTATACTCGAGTCAAGCACTTTTCTGCAGCAAAAAATTTCATTTTCCGAACCGACTTTGGGGCCCCGTATCTCAGGGCCACTTGGTGCTAGGAACCCCAAATTTGGTGTGCTAACCCAGTAGAACTGGTACCACAACATATCCAAAGCTGGGGTTCTTAGCACTAAGTGGCCCCGAGATACGGGGCCCCAAAATCGGTTCGGAAAATGTCATTCTCTGCTGCAGAAAAGTGCTTGACATTTTCTGAACCGACTTTGGGGCCCCATATCTCAGGGCCACTTGGTGCTAGGAATCTCAAATTTGGGGTGCAAACCCAGTAGAACTGGTACCATAACATATCCAAAGCTGGTGTTCTTAGCACCAAGTGGCCCTGAGATACGGGGCCCCAAAACCGGTTCAGAAAATGTCATTTTCTGCTGCAGAAAAGTGCTTGACATTTTCTGAACTGATTTTTGGGGCCCTGTATCTCAGTGCCACTTGGTGCTAGTAACCCCAGCTTTGGACATTTTATGGTGCTAGTTCCACTGGGTGTGCACACCAAATTTGGGGTTCTTAGCACCAAGTGGCCCCAAGATACAGGGCCCCAAATTCGGTCAACTGTGTCCATCTGCAGCAATGTCATTTCGGGACCCTTTGGGTTCAGAGACCCCAAATTTTGGCTGCAGCTAGGGGGCATCTAGGAACCCTCAACTACCAAGTTTAAAGTTCAGGGGACCTATGGCTGCAAATGGGCACAGTGATGCTGCAAATGGTCATTGTTGACCCTCTTTTCCACTTACAGTAGCTGTGCATTTCTCACCCTCGTCTTATACTCGGGTCAATACGTTTTTCCCATTTTTTTGTGGTAAATTAGGGCCTCGACTTATACTCGGAACGACTTATACTCGAGTATATACGGTAAATTAAGACAGTCTGCTAGACAGAGTAATAACTATGCCAAAGTGGCTAAGATCAGGTGCTATACCGCTAACTAAAAACAACACATGAATTAGCAAATCAGCAATAAACAATGTAGATAAAAGTAGATAAATGCACTACAAATGATTATAATACTACACTGGTTTGAATTATACTCTAAGGGATTGACTGGGGTATGTCACAAACTCTAAGAGGTACCTCTTTAACTAAGCAAAGGGACAAAGACCTCAGGGCAGCAACTGTTAGGGGCAGGTTTTTTAGTCCTGACTCTTCAGCCAGCTAAAAGTTGGGGCCTGGTAACCGATGGTGCGCTTTAAGGCAGTCAACAAAGGCAGGCAGTATTTTAGCTATAGGGTAGCTAGTCAGGTAGTTCCTAGTGTCTTAGTCTCTAGCTGGGGTAGAAGGTGGTGGCCCCAAGGCCCTCCCACCATCTTTGGTGACACAGTTCCTCTGGGTAGGTGTCTCCTCACTCTGGGTTGTCTGTGGCGGCTTTAGTGGGCAGTGCGGCAGGGGCTGTATCCTGGAAGTGACTGCAACTCTCTGCACTCAAATGACAGCTTTGCATGGTCTGGCTTCCAGTGGCTCAGTCGCAGTCTCTCCCTCTCTCTTTGGGATTGCACCCCGCAGCACCGTCCTCTTGCTCTCTCTGTCTCTATGCTCTACCTCTTTGTAGAATTTTGCCTGGCAAAAGTTCTCCCCTCCTCCTCTGTCCACTAAGCTTGATGGGGGCTGAAGTCCATGCCACATTAACTTCTATGGACAGAGCTTCTCAGAGGACTACATGTCCCATCATCATTCACTGCTCTCTCCTAATCGGCTCCTTGTTTTGCTTGCCAGGTAAAGACAAGACTTCATCTCTGTAAGATACTTTTTGAGACAAGACATAGTTCTGTTCTGAAAAATAATCTCTAGTTTGTATAGCAACTCACAGCCTGCAGCCTTTTGACCTGCTTTTATTATGGAAACTGTTGCAGAAAAGTTTGAAAGAACGCTTTGGAGGACCCAATCCAGTGCTTCCCCGGACCGTGGTTAAGCTTAAGGGAAGACTACCTGGGTCCATACTAGTCACTGTAAAAAGTTTGCAAAATGATTGCAGTAAATCTTAAGCCCGTACACATGGGCCAAATGTCAGGAGACATCGGCCTGATCATTAAAAACGGCTGATATTCGGCCCGTGTGGCAGTTTTACATGTTAGCACCTCTTCTGAAAGCGAGTTGATAGTATTTCTCTGGAGCTCCAACACCTTCAGGCTATTCAGTTCTTTGAATGCCGAGTCAGGATGGTGAAAATGTAATTGTTGGACAGAACTAGCCTGGTTAAGCTGGGCAGTTGGGACAGATCTGGGATACTCTTGAATGAGTTATTGTCCAGATTTAATTCTTGTAACATAATCGGAAGGTCCACCTTAAAGCTTGTCAAAGCATTGTGTGATAAGTCCAGCTGTTTCATACTCTTGAAGGTTGAGGTAGAGATGGCCTTCAGGTTATTAAAACTCAGGATAAGAATGCCGGTATCTTGGGGTATCTCCTTCATTGGGACGTTGGTTAAGGCAAGTCAAACACAAGACATTACTTTCATGCCTTTTCTTTAATTATCCTCTGTGATACAGGAAGAAGAGACGTGGTTGGTACAAAGGAGAACAAAGATCCCGACAACAAAACACAGGACTCGTGACAACCATGGTGAGGCTGAAGTCAGCTAAAAAAAGACAAAAATAGACCATGTTAAAGTGGAGTTCCACCCACTTATACAACTCTTCAGCATCCCTCACTAAACTGTGCACTGTAAACAAATTGGATATTTTTTTATTTTTTTTCTCAGCACCTACTGTATATCTGCTGTATTCATTTTTCACTTCCTCCTCCCTGGCCGCGGCCCATCGCATCATTTCCTGTTTGCAATGCCTTCTGGGAAGGGGCTGCAACTTCCTCTGAAACTGCCGTTGCTATGGAAACCTGACCTGAAACCTATTACACTGCTTGTGCTGCACGGAGCATGTGCGAGATCTGCAAGGATGAGATCCAGGAAGAAATACAGTCTGGCTTCAGCTGCCCAGACTTAAGATGGCCACGGCCTGCTGTAAGTTTATAAAATAACAAATTACTGCTATAAACTAACAAAACAGACCTTAGTTTACAGACTAACTTTACTAGACTACATTAAGCTTGTGTATTATAGGGGTATTTTTATTCAAAAAGTATAATTTCGGCCGGAACACCACTTTAATGATCATAATGAATATATTTTTAAAACTAAAAACTCTATCACATACTCTCCAAGGGACCATTTAAACGTCTGCACTGTGTTAGCGCATGCACGTTAATGTGTGTTGCGTTAAGGCAGCCCATTCATTTACCAACCCTAATTCCAAAAAAGTTGGGGTGCTGTGTAAAATCTATATAAAAACAGACTGCTATGATTTACAAATCTCTTAAAATAGAAAATAAAAAACATATCAAAACATAAACTGAGAAAATGGACCATTTTAGGAAAAAAGTAAGGCAATTTTGAAATTGATGGCAGCAACACGTCTCAGAAAAGTTGGGACAGGGCAGCAAAAGTTGGAAAAGTGTAGGTGTTTTGGTGTGCTTTTGAAAAGGGCACCACACCCGCAATATATAATAGAAGTCTATGGCAAAGTACAGGGAACTAGCAGGAAAGCCGCAGGTCCACTGCACCTGCAGTACATAAGTGTGAAAGCAGCCTTATAAGGGGCTCAGGACAGTAGAGGCTTGTTTACATCTGCAGTTTGGGGAATGGTAAAACCCCATAGTTGAGACATGTTTTTACCCCACACCCCCAACCACTAGTATAGTATCAGGGGTCACAATGGCGATCCCGCCCCATGCTCCAGGGGGTCCGTGCGACCTCCCTGTCACATTCTGTTTTACTCTTGGACAGGGGGGGAACAGGGGGATACAGGAACCAACCCTTTCCATTTTCCACCTGCAACCCCTGATATAGACATAGGGGTTGATTTACTAAAACTGAAGAGTGCAAAATCGGATGCATCTCTGCAAAGAAACCAGTCAGCTTCCAGGTATTTTTGTCAAACCCTAATTGAACAAGCTGAAGTTAGAAGCTGATTGGCTACCGTGCATGGCTGCACCAGATTTTGCACTCTCCAGTTTTAGTAAATCAACCCCATAGAGTCCTTGTAAAAAGTAAACCAAGTCAGTGTTCACACTGATATCCACTCTTTCTTTTTGTGATTGTGAATAAACAGAGGGGTAAACATCCAATGGGGATTGGTTCCAAGGAAAATTATGATTTTGATTGTTGTTTAAAAAAAATTAAAATGTTAAATTCTGAACCATTTCATTTCATTGTGGCCCACGACCAGTTACCAAATCACCTAAGTGGCCCCCGCTCTTCAACAGGTTGAGCACCCCTGTCCTAGACTGATTTCGGAGCCAGAGTGAATGGACTATTGTGGTATGCCTGGCTGCCCCTGCGCGATATTGAGGAAGAACCTGTTTTAATCAGCGGCTCCTATGGGGGTAGCGCTACATAACATATCTAAGTATAGCCCACAGTAAGGGCATTACTCTGCTTTATGATGTTTTGTAACACTCTGCTTGCAAGGTGGATTGGGATGCCATTCACAATGAGTGGCACTGCAGTGCACCGACACACGTAACACACGTAATTACTGCAACTCGAAGGTGTGACCACTCTGAGTAGCTATCAGCATTGAGTGAAATTAAGCTTCGTCCAATGATGTCTGCTGTTCCCTTAAGATGTCACTGGACGAAACACGTCAGAGCGGGACTTTTGATAGCGATATCATCACACACGCCCGCAGAGTTGAGTGGCATGAGAGTCTTGTGTCCCATGAGTGATGCTATACTCATCTTATTTATGTAAGTGTAATTCTTTTAATAAAGCATATGTATGACTTGGTAATGCATTATAGCGAAAGCAAGCTATAGTGCATTACCAAGGCATACACATGCTTTAGTAAAAGAATTACACTTACAGAAATATAGATTTTCTTTTATATTGGAGTACCTGTTACTGCCGCTTTATCTGGTGGAGCGGTGAGTAGCCTCCATGCAGAGCCATTTGTTATACGGAGCAGGGAATATTAACCCCTGGTGTTCATTCTGGAAAGAGTGCTGGTTACTGTCCAGCTGATGATAAGCTTGTATGGCCTTATAATTTGCAAAGCTTTTACCTCTGCTAAGCAATTGGTGTGCACATTTCTCTGGTGAAGGTGCACCGACATTGGTGTAAAGAGCCGGCAGTGGATTCACATACTTTTCCTATGTTTGCGGATGATGTTTGAAAGAACTTTTATTATGCAATTTTTGCTTTTTAATTATTATTGCATAGGCATTTTACACTTTATGTATAGTATTAAGAGATATTGCACCAGACACATTTATTTTGCAGCAGGACTATACACTATTGCTGTTAAGGGGCATTTATTTAGAGCACTGGCACATATTCATGAGATCTGCTTATTTTGTGTATATATGAATTTGTGTTTCTATGAGGTATTGATCATCATTGCACTTCCTTGCATATATTTATTTTGATGCCCTTTATTGTAATGTTATGTTACTTCAAGTGGTTGCAACTCACAGTGTAAATTTTCATTATCCTCACAGTTGATTCATGTAATGTCCCCCTGCGACTGTGCTTTATAAAAAAAATGCACCTATATACCTGTTTAAAGAGCGCTGTTCGGCACTCACGTGACCCGCCGTCTCTCTCCTCTCTTTGCCTGACAGCTGCGACGGGCGGGGCCGAGGATCCCCCACTGACGTTAGTCGGGGGGGAAGGAGAGAGGCGACCCTGCCCGCTGCAGCTGTCATGCTAGAGAGGATAGAGGTGGCGGGTCATGTGAGCGCACATCGGCGCTCTGTAAACAGGTACATAGCTGCATTTTTTTATAAAGCACAGTCACAGGTGGACATTACATGATCAACCGAGAGGATAATGTATATGTAACCCTAATTTGAGCAGCAGGAGGGGAGGGGGCGGGCACGTAGACGGATACGGAGCTGACAGGCAGGGAAGGGAGGGGGGAGAGGACGGAGGAGAGCACAGGGGAGAGACAGTAGACACAGCGGATCACAGAGGCACGTAAACTGACAACGGTGTCAGGGCTCAACAGCCATGATAAACTGTGGTCAGTTTACAAAGGGGAGGGCAGAACCAGGCAGGATCAGCCAGGTATTTCAGGTGCTACAGGGGGCCAAATGACACAGCACAAGCACTGTGCCGTATAACATGCTTTAAAGGAACAGGAACTGTTTTTTGTTTTTTTTAGGTTAACAAACACTTTAAGGGGACAGTACACCTAATTTGATATTGTATAGAGAGAAAATAGTCTAGTAACATTTGACTTTGCCCCTATTTGCACAGCACGGATGTACTGTATATGCTGTTTTGCAGGACAAATAGTTCTGCAATTTTTTGATAAATACAACCCTCAGCTTGTGCAAAAGCCAAAAATAAAAATGTAATATATTTCAGCTTACCACTCCTCAGGTGTGTTGGCTACATTAGTTTTCTTTTGTTTTTTGGTGGGGAATTCCCTTTATTTTCACTGCTGGCAGTCCAAAAATTTAATTTTTAGCACATCTTGCATATCTTGCTTGCTGCGCTTTGAGTGCCATTATCAATGAATAACACTGAAAGCGCAGCACGTTTTTACACATTTTGCGAATGTGTGCAAAATCATGTGGTTCTGAGCACATTCTCGTGCTACACAAGTGTGAGTGCAGCCTCAGAAAATTGGTCTTTATTTGACCTTTTTTTTTTGATGGAACGTGAAAATTCTGAATATTTGCTTGGGTGTCATGCTTCACCAAATCCACTTCTCTTTCCTCACTGGACCTTCTTATAAAGTACCTTTTTATTAGCTTATTTACATTTTCTTTTTTAAAGTGTTACTAAAAGCAGGACCCTGCATTCACTATATCTGGTCTCCCACAGTAAACAGAACATGGAAATACAATTATTTTAGTAAACATAATCTACTAAATACCTTTTCTTACTAGCAGTATCTAGCAGTCTTGTAAATTCTATCAGTGTCTGGTTAAAGCTTGTAGGAGGAGTTTCCATTCTCTTCTGACTGCCCTATGAGGCTGCAGGACCCCGACCCTCTGTCTGGACAGTGCTTATTGGTCCTGTGCTGATCACATTCACCCTCCCAAGAAAAAATAAAAAAAAACAGCCTTTTTACACAATGCAGAGCATTAACCCCTTAGGTTCCACAATGAGTATAACAAGCATGCTTTACTGCATTATACAGACTGATATTACTGTTGTGGGTTTAGTAACACTTTAACTAGATGATGGGCTTCTTCTCCCTTTATTCCGTACCTTACTCTCTACCTCCAAAATATTAATTATTTTTCCTTTTTGAGTCTACCTGTTATCTATGGTTTCCAGAATGCGTTACAGGCCTCCAGCAATATCATCCTGTATTCTATAGGTTGTTACCTGCCTCCTTTCTCAACTCATCCTACTATCTCTAGTCCCTCTTCCTCAGTTCTCTGTCCTATAGATTGTAGACCCCTAGTGCCCAACCTATGGCTCAGGGGCCGCATGCAATTCTTTGGCACTTCTTGTGCAGCCTTCGGGGCCCATGTAGGCACTAATCCATATGTCCCTATTGCCCTGGTATAGCAGTGATTTCTAGCAGTATCTCTAGTCCATGACTGTCTCTTGCAGTATGTCATCATTCTCCAACAACTCCTATCCTTGTTCACAGCCATAGACACACTCCTAAACCTTGTGGACAGCCTTCCCAGAAGATCTGAAGCTGTTATAGCTGCAAAGAGTGGGCCAACTCAATATTGAACCCTACGGACTAAGACTGGGATGCCATTAAAGTTCATGTGCGTGTAAAGGCAGGCGTCCCAATACTTTTGTTAATATAGTGTATATACCCTGTCCACAGTCTCTGACCATCTTTTGTATCATGTCCATAGTCTTTGACTATATCCTGTTCTGTGTCTACTTTCTCTGATAGTGAATATTCACTGAATTTTATGTGCGGCCCTTTGGTGATGTTGGGGGCCACATTTGAGCCCCCTCTATATCAAGAAAGTTAACCACGGCTGTTGTAGACCATTGAACCCTTTTTAATGGATTCTTACATGTTTTCTTATATTCATTTTCTATTGGGAATAATGACCAAAAATAAACACACAAAGTAGAATTTTCTTGAAATATGCATCCCGTAAATCCTACAAGTTTCGCCATTTACATGGCTTCATCAGAACTGTGTGTACAAAATGCCAACGGAATTCACTGTGCTAACAAAAATTAGTGTATCTGTTCATTAAACCTTTGGATTACAAATGTGTGCTGTGTGGAGTTAAGGACGCTATGCTGGAAGCCACTTCACTTTTGCACCAAAATATATTGCTAGTGGAGAACATTCCTGCTAGCTGTACTGCTGAGATTGTGCTAGACTGAATGCTGCCGGCAGATACACGGAGTGCCCACTTGAGTCGGGCTGGCCAGTGCTCTGAAAGTTGCCAGTATGCCTCCCCCAGAAAAGTAAAGTCTGCTGATGTGACGTTACGCAGGTTTGTTCCTCAACTAATGAGGAAATCTTCCTCGGTTCCTGGCTGTCTTACAGACAGACTAAAGGCAACTATTGCAAGGGGACCTGTGTTCAAGAGTACCGTCCCTTGCACCATGGCCTGGCTGCTTGTTGCCTGAATGCAAATGCAGCTGTGCCTTTTGTCCCCAGGGTTGCCCTTAAAGAAGAAAGGGAACTGCTGGGAAATATTGTCCTACCCCACATGAAGCAACTTTGATGGACTGTGAAATGTCAAGGACACTGGGGTATTTAGCTAGTTAGGTAGAATGAGCATTGGCAAAGGGGCAAATTCTCACCTTACAGATGGACTGACTAATGTACCAGGGCTGTTCTTATGCTGGTCACCAGGTGGCGTGAGCAGTGCTGACATGAGTGAACCCATACTCATGTTATAAGTAATTGATAGCATATGCTAAGGAAAGTTTTTGCATATCATTTGTGGAAGGGGGTGGCATCTTCGGACGAGGATGGGACCCACTTTCATCTATATGCATATAGTTTAGACATATTATAGGGTGTATTTACACTGCAATGCTGTTCTCGGCTGAGGACAATTAATAACTTCTTAAGGTTCACTTGTACATATTGCACTATATTATCATAGGGATAGGATGCATCTGCATTGCTGTTTTTTTTCTCTTTCAGGTGTTCCTGCACCATTGCGTCTTCCTTGGACAAGGAGAGACAGTGATCCGAAAAGGATGACAATGCCAAAATATTCATGCCCCTCATTATTGTACATATTAGATAGCTAGTTAGGATGTAAATCTATTGTTGATATATTTTCCTTTAACCACTTGACGACCGCCTCACGCCGATGTACGTCGGCAAGGCGGCACGGACAGGCAAAATCACGTACATGTACGTGATTTGCCTTCCGCGGGTGGGGGGTCCGATCAGGCCCCCCCCCCGGTGCCCGAGGCGGTCGTCTTTTGTCCAGCGGCGATCAGAGGTGAGGGGGAGGCCATCCATTCGTGGCCCCCCCCCCTCGCGATCGCCGCCGGCCAATCGAATCATTCCTTTGCTGCTGTATGCTAAACAGCAGCAAAGGAAATGATGTCATCTCTCCTCGGCTCGGTAATTTCCGTTCCGGCCCGAGGAGAGAAGACATGTGAGTGAGTGCACAACACTACACACACACACAGTAGAACATGCCAGGCACACAAAACACCCCGATCCCCCCCCCCCGATCTCCCCCCGATCCCCCCCCGATCACCCCCCCCCCCAGTCACAAACTGACACCAAGCAGTTTTTTTTTTTTTTTCTGATCACTGCATAGTGTCAGTTTGTGACAGTTACAGTGTTGGGACAGTTACTACTACCCCCCTTTAGGTCTAGGGTACCCCCCTAACCCCCCCTAATAAAGTTTTAACCCCTTGATCACCCCCTGTCACCAGTGTCGCTAAGCGATCATTTTTCTGATCGCTGTATTAGTGTCGCTGGTGACGCTAGTTAGGGAGGTAAATATTTAGGTTCGCCGTCAGCGTTTTATAGCGTCAGGGACCCCCATATACTATCTAATAAATGTTTTAACCCCTTGATGGCCCCCTAGTTAACCCTTTCACCACTGATCACCGTATAAGTGTTACGGGTGACGCTGGTTAGTTCGTTTATTTTTTATAGTGTCAGGGCACCCGCCGTTTATTACCGAATAAAGGTTTAGCCCCCTGATCGCCCGGCGGTGATATGCGTCGCCCCAGGCAGCGTCAGATTAGCGCCAGTACCGCTAACACCCACGCACGCAGCATACGCCTCCCTTAGTGGTATAGTATCTGAACACATCAATATCTGATCCGATCAGATCTATACTAGCGTCCCCAGCAGTTTAGGGTTCCCAAAAACGCAGTGTTAGCGGGATCAGCCCAGATACCTGCGAGCACCTGCGTTTTGCCCCTCCGCCTGGCCCAGCCCAGCCCACCCAAGTGCAGTATCGATCGATCACTGTCACTTACAAAACACTAAATGCATAACTGCAGCGTTCGCAGAGTCAGGCCTGATCCCTGCGATCGCTAACAGTTTTTTTGGTAGTATTTTGGTGAACTGGCAAGCACCAGTGGCCTAGTACACCCCGGTCGTAGTCAAACCAGCACTGCAGTAACACTTGGTGACGTGGCGAGTCCCATAAGTGCAGTTCAAGCTGGTGAGGTGGCAAGCACAAGTAGTGTCCCGCTGCCACCAGAAAGACAAACACAGGCCCGTCGTGCCCATAGTGCCCTTCCTGCTGCATTCGCCAATCCTAATTGGGAACCCACCGCTTCTGCAGCGCCCGTACTTCCCCTATTCACATCCCCAACCAAATGCAGTCGGCTGCATGAGAGGCATTTTCTTTATGTCCTCCCGAGTACCCCTACCCAACGAACCCCCCCAATAAAAGATGTTGTGTCTGCAGCAAGCACGGATATAGGCGTGACACCCGCTATTATTGTCCCTCCTGTCCTGACAATCATGGTCTTTGCATTGGTGAATGTTTTGAACGCTACTATGCACTAGTTGAGTATTAGCGTAGGATACAGCATTCCACAGACTAGGCACACTTTCACAGGGTCTCCCAAGATGCCATCGCATTTTGAGAGACCCGAACCTGGAAACGGTTACCGTTATAAAAGTTAGTTACAAAAAAAGTGTAAAAAAAAATTAAAAAAATATATAAAATAAAAAAAAATAGTTGTCGTTTTATTGTTCTCTCTCTCTCTATTCTCTCTATTGTTCTGCTCTTTTTTACTGTATTCTATTCTGCAAAGTTTTATTGTTATTATGTTTTATCATGTTTGCTTTTCAGGTATGCAATTTTTTATACTTTACCGTTTACTATGCTTTATTGTTAACCATTTTTTTGTCTTCAGGTACGCCATTCACAACTTTGAGTGGTTATACCAGAATGATGCCTGCAGGTTTAGGTATCATCTTGGTATCATTCTTTTCAGCCAGCGGTCGGCTTTCATGTAAAAGCAATCCTAGCGGCTAATTAGCCTCTAGACTTCTTTTACAAGCCGTGGAAGGGAATGCCCCCCCACACCGTCTTCCGTGTTTTTCTCTGGCTCTCCTGTCTCAACAGGGAACCTGAAAATGCAGCCGGTGATTCAGCCAGCTGACCATAGAGCTGATCAGAGACCAGAGTGGCTCCAAACATCTCTATGGCCTAAGAAACCGGAAGCTACGAGCATTTTATGACTTAGATTTCGCCGGATGTAAACAGCGCCATTGGGAAATTGGGGAAGCATTTTATCACACCGATCTTGGTGTGATCAGATGCTTTGAGGGCAGAGGAGAGATCTAGGGTCTAATAGACCCCAATTTTTTCAAAAAAGAGTACCTGTCACTACCTATTGCTAGCCTATTTATAACAATAAAAATGATTAAAAAAAAATGAAAGGAACAGTTTAAAAATAAGATAAAAAAGAAAAAAAATAATAAAGAAAAAAAAAAAAAAAAAAAAAAAGCACCCCTGTCGCCCCCTGCTCTCGCGCTAAGGCGAACGCAAGCGGCGGTCTGTCGTTAAACGTAAACAGCAATTGCACCATGCATGTGAGGTATCACCGCGAAGGTTAGATCGAGGGCAGTAATTTTTGCAGTAGACCTCCTCTGTAAATCTAAAGTGGTAACCTGTAAAGGCTTTTAAAGGCTTTTAAAAATGTATTTATTTTGTTGCCACTGCACGTTTGTGCGCAATTGTAAAGCATGTCATGTTTGGTATCCATGTACTCGGCCTAAGATCATCTTTTTTATTTCATCAAACATTTGGGCAATATAGTGTGTTTTAGTGCATTAAAATTTAAAAAAGTGTGTTTTTTCCCCAAAAAATGCGTTTGAAAAATCGCTGCGCAAATACTGTGTGAAAAAAAAAAAATGAAACACCCACCATTTTAATCTGTAGGGCATTTGCTTTAAAAAAATATATAATGTTTGGGGGTTCAAAGTAATTTTCTTGCAAAAAAAAAAATAACTTTTTCATGTAAACAATAAGTGTCAGAAAGGGCTTTGTCTTCAAGTGGTTTGAAGAGTGGGTGATGTGTGACATAAGCTTCTAAATGTTGTGCAAAAAAACCCAGGACAGTTCAAAACCCCCCCAAATGACCCCATTTTGGAAAGTAGACACCCCAAGCTATTTGCTGAGAGGCATGTCGAGTCCATGGAATATTTTATATTGCGACACAAGTTGCGGGAAAGAGACAAAATTTTTTTTTTTTGCACAAAATTGTCACTAAATGATATATTGCTCAAACATGCCATGGGAATATGTGAAATTACACCCCAAAATACATTCTGCTGCTTCTCCTGAGTACGGGGATACCACATGTGTGAGACTTTTTGGGAGCCTAGCCGCGTACGGAACCCCGAAAACCAAGCACCGCCTTCAGGCTTTCTAAGGGCGTGAATTTTTGATTTCTCTCTTGACTGCCTATCACAGTTTCGGAGGCCATGGAATGCCCAGGTGGCACAAAACCCCCCCAAATGACCCCATTTTGGAAAGTAGACACCCAAAGCTATTTGCTGAGAGGTATAGTAAGTATTTTGCAGACCTCACTTTTTGTCACAAAGTTTTGAAAATTGAAAAAAGAAAAAAAAAAGTTTTTTCTTGTCTTTCTTCATTTTCAAAAACAAATGAGAGCTGCAAAATACTCATCATGCCTCTCGGCAAATAGCTTGGGATGTCTACTTTCCAAAATGGGGTCATTTGGGGGGGGGGGTTGTGCCACCTGGGCATTCCATGGCCTCCGAAACTGTGATAGGCAGTGAAGAGTGAAATCATAAATTTACACCCTTAGAAATCCTGAAGGCGGTGATTGGTTTTCGGGGCCCCGTACGTGGCTAGGCTCCCAAAAAGTCCCACACATGTGGTATCCCCATACTCAGGAGAAGCAGCTAAATGTATTTTGGGGTGCAATTCCACATATGCCCATGGCCTGTGTGAGCAATATATCATTTAGTGACAACTTTTTGTAAATATATTTTTTTTTTGTCATTATTCAATCACTTGGGACAAAAAAAAAAAATATTCAATGGGTTCAACATGCCTCTCAGCAATTTCCTTGGGGTGTCTACTTTCCAAAATGGGGTCATTTGGGGGGTTTTGTACTGCCCTGCCATTTTAGCACCTCAAGAAATGACATAGGCAGTCATAAACTAAAAGCTGTGTAAATTACAGAAAATGTACCCTAGTTTGTAGACGCTATAACTTTTGCGCAAACCAATAAATATACGCTTATTGACATTTTTTTTACCAAAGACATGTGGCCGAATACATTTTGGCCTAAATGTATGACTAAAATTGAGTTTATTGGATTTTTTTTATAACAAAAAGTAGAAAATATCATTTTTTTTCAAAATTTTCGGTCTTTTTCCGTTTATAGCGCAAAAAATAAAAACCGCAGAGGTGATCAAATACCATCAAAAGAAAGCTCTATTTGTGGGAAGAAAAGGACGCAAATTTCGTTTGGGTACAGCATTGCATGACCGCGCAATTAGCAGTTAAAGCGACGCAGTGCCAAATTGGAAAAAGACCTCTGGTCCTTAGGCAGCATAATGGTCCGGGGCTCAAGTGGTTAACTAGTTCGGTGGTACAGAAAATTTAAGGTTTTTGGATGATGGACTTTTTAGGCATAACACATTCTTATAAAAAATTAATATTTATTACAAATTTAAAATAAAAACAATTACATAGATTTCTCATATAATTCATTCACAGAAAGTTGCAAAGAGGAGACTCTGCCAGGAACTTAGTGTATAAAGGACCAGTATTTGTGGGATAATAGGCATGGACACAATGGGAGGATTCCCTACACTGAACAAGCCAGCATTTTAATAGCAGTCCTGGTCACCATCTTTTACCTTAAAGACCACTTTCTAATAGTTGACAGTGGCATAAACTAAACCTATATGGTTCCTGAAGTGTTACCCTCTTAAGCTCCTCTGAATCATTGTGAATTTCTACCATCATTGAGGATACTACTCTCTGCCTCATCCCCTCTCTTTCTTTTTTACCTATGATTAAATAACTCGCCATAGCTCCTGAAGAAGCGTTTTCCTTACGCGCAACATGTAGAGCAGAGTTGAGCACTTTATGACACGCTACCTCGTCAAGCTTCAAGAGTGATCAGTCTGGTCCTCTGGGGTTTCACTATATTGTATGTAGGTGGTGTCGGTGTGCTATTCATGCTCATAGGCTATTTTCTGTGAATGAATTATATGAGAAATGTAATTGTTTTGATTTTAAATTTGTAATAAATATTAATTTTTTATAAGAATGTGTTATGCCTAAAAAGTCCATCATCCAAAAACCTTAAATTTTCTATACTTAAAATATCGGGACGTGGCAAAATAATTTTAACTTAGTGTCGTATCCACAGTACCACTCTGTGGAGATACGAAATTTCTAATCACAGGTGGGTGGTACGCCACACGTTAAACTGTATATACAATGTCTGTTATTTATCTACCCTGTGTGAACTACCATTCGCTCATACATGTGTTACACATGTTTATTTCATGTGATATGTTATTGCATTACTTGTTGTTATTATTCTTTTCCTGTTTCCCCACCCATCCCAGTTTTGCCAGGACATTCGCTCTCAGGCTTGAGAGTTCAAATTATTTTTCTGCAAACCCCAAGACGTAGTTTTGTAGGCAGGGGCGGATATAGCACCCTGATGTTAGGCAGGGTTGCTAGTAAATTTACCTGCCAGGTATAGTTGCCTTGGCCGATTGATAGGAAATCAATTGATTCCACCCTAACCCTGGAATTGCTGCACTTCTCTCTTCTGTCACCAGATGGCCGGGTATCTGTTGTGTTTGGGTGAGGTCAGGTGATCGGGGTTCTGTGCCACCTGGACGGCTGTCTGGGTGGACGTGTGTTGTGCTGCCCCGGGCTGCTAGGCCAGAGCCTGAGGCCTATCCCAGGGACATCTGACTGCTAGGCTGTCTGACGGCCTATCCAGAAGCAAGAGAGCAGCGCAGGGTTGGGGCTGCTGCTTGCAGTCCAACCAAAAGTAACGGTTCTGCCAGCTGGAGAACCTGTTGTGGTTGGAGGTAAAAAGGGAAGCTGTCACCCCAAAGGGTCCATCCACCTTATTACCAGGGACCACAGTGAGTAGCTGAAGCAAGTACCAGAGCAGTATTCTCACCAACCAGGGACGGTGAAGAATTGGGAAACTTCAGCAGGTGTCAAGCCAGGGACCCAGCCAGTGGAGGTGACCCTTGCTTGCAGAGCAGCCTTGTGAGCCAAGCCAGGGACCGAGCAGGCCAGTGGGGTGACGCTTGAGGAGTATCTGTGAGTGCCAAGCTAGGGACCCAGCAGGGATGCAGGGTGACGCTTGAGGAATATACTCAGTGAGAAGATTGGAAGAGCTCAGGAGGTCCAGTCGCAGTGGATCGGAGAGTCTAAGTGATAGACTGGGAACTTAGTCGAGTGAAGATCTAAAGAGGAGATTGTGGAGGAAGGGAAAGAGTTCCTTACTACCTTTGTTAGAAACTGTTCAAGATTGTTTGCCATAGGAGACAGCGTGTTTACATATGCAGATGTGGCCCTCGGCTGGGTGCTTTTCCCTGCATGGCTGTCCATCTATAGAAGTCTCAAAGTCTGCTAATGAACATTGCAACTACTAAAGGGTGTTCTGGCCCTAAAACACTCTCTCCCACAGTTCTGTTCAAGAGAAAATAAATCTCTTTGCATTCAAGAAGTGTCTGGTGCCCATGAATCCACCTTGCACTACAACCACCATGCCTTGTAACCCACTCTACATAGAAGGATGTCAGCTATCCCTAATTCTGGAGGTTCTCATTAGACCAAAGGGGGTCCAGGACTTGGCTACACTTGCATGTGATTGGCTATTCTTTGCAAGGTGAAGCTTTACCTCATTTACTACGATCTGGAGCAACTGCATTTGCAGAGTGCAATTGCACAATGTATGTGCCTTTAGTAAATCAACCCCAATGCTACCCATCTCAGTGTATAAATGAAGTTTGCAGTTCCTGCATCCTGTCACCAAATGTCTCCATTGTACCATTAAAAAAAAAGCGGTTCATCAAATCTGTCCCATTTTCAGCCTTGTTAACTTTTTTAATGTTTTTAACATTTTGCTGTAAAATAATACTTTATAAGATTACCCTTGAATGTTCCTCTTGCTTTTCCCTGTGTTCTTGGTCATAGCTTCATATTGATAATATTGTCCTCCTGAATCTTATTCATACTCTTCACGACTTTAAAGCATAAAATCATGTCCCTCCTTACCCCTCTTTTCTTGAGGATGTAGGGTTCCTGAAGTCTTTCTTGATATCTCTTATCTCTCAGACCTTTCATTATTTTTGTTGCCTGTTTCTGGACTCGTCCCATCCTACCAATATCTATATAAGTGAGGTCTCCAGAAATGGACACAGAATTCTAAATGAGATCTAATTAACCACTTGAGCCCCGGACCATTATGCTGCCTAAGGACCAGAGGTCTTTTTCCAATTTGGCACTGCGTCGCTTTAACTGCTAATTGCGCGGTCATGCAATGCTGTACCCAAACGAAATTTGCGTCCTTTTCTTCCCACAAATAGAGCTTTCTTTTGATGGTATTTGATCACCTCTGCGGTTTTTATTTTTTGCGCTATAAATGGAAAAAGACCGAAAATTTTGAAAAAAAATGATATTTTCTACTTTTTGTTATAAAAAAAATCCAATAAACTCAATTTTAGTCATACATTTAGGCCAAAATGTATTCGGCCACATGTTTTTGGTAAAAAAAATGTCAATAAGCGTATATTTATTGGTTTGCGCAAAAGTTATAGCGTCTACAAACTAGGGTACATTTTCTGTAATTTACACAGCTTTTAGTTTATGACTGCCTATGTCATTTCTTGAGGTGCTAAAATGGCAGGGCAGTACAAAACCCCCCCAAATGACCCCATTGTGGAAAGTAGACACCCCAAGGAAATTGCTGAGAGGCATGTTGAACCCATTGAATATTTATTTTTTTTGTCCCAAGTGATTGAATAATGACAAAAAAAAAAAAATATTTACAAAAAGTTGTCACTAAATGATATATTGCTCACACAGGCCATGGGCCTATGTGGAATTGCACCCCAAAATACATTCTGCTGCTTCTCCTGAATATGGGGATACCACATGTGTGGGACTTTTTGGGAGCCTAGCCGCGTACGGGGCCCCGAAATCCAATCACCGCCCTCAGGATTTCTAAGGGCGTAAATTTATGATTTCACTCTTTACTGCCTATCACAGTTTCGGAGGCCATGGAATGCCCAGGTGGCACAAAACCCCCCCAAATGACCCCATTTTGGAAAGTAGACACCCCAAGCTATTTCCAGAGAGGCATATTGAGTCCATGGAATATTTTATATTTTGACACAAGTTGCGGGAAAGTGACACTTTTTTTTTTTTTTTTTTGCACAAAGTTGTCACTAAATGATATATTGCTCACACAGGCCATGGGCATATGTGGAATTGCACCCCAAAATACATTTAGCTACTTCTCCTGAGTACGGGGATACCACATGTGTGGGGCTTTTTGGGAGCCTAGCCACGTACGGGACCCTGAAAACCAATCACCGCCTTCAGGATTTCTAAGGGTGAAAATTTTTGATTTCACTCTTCACTGCCTATCACAGTTTCGGAGGCCATGGAATGCCCAGGTGGCACAAAACCCCCCCAAATGACCCCATTTTGGAAAGTAGACACCCCAAGCTATTTGCTGAGAGGCATGGTGAGTATTTTGCAGCTCTCATTTGTTTTTGAAAATGAAGAAAGACAAGAAAAAACTTTTTTTTTTTTCTTTTTTCAATTTTCAAAACTTTGTGACAAAAAGTGAGGTCTGCAAAATACTCACTATACCTCTCATCAAATAGCTTGGGGTGTCTACTTTCCAAAATGGGGTCATTTGGGGGGGGTTTGTGCCACCTGGGCATTCCATGGTCTCCGAAACTGTGATAAGCAGCCAAGAGAGAAATCAAAAATTCACGCCCTTAGAAAGCCTGAAGGCGGTGCTTGGTTTTCGGGGTTCCGTACGCGGCTAGGCTCCCAAAAAGTCTCACACATGTGGTATCCCCGTACTCAGGAGAAGCAGCAGAATGTATTTTGGGGTATAATTTCACATATTCCCATGGCATGTTTGAGCAATATATCATTTAGTGACAATTTTGTGCAAAAAAAAAAAAAAATTGTCTCTTTCCCGCAACTTGTGTCGCAATATAAAATATTCCATGGACTCGACATGCCTCTCAGCAAATAGCTTGGGGTGTCTACTTTCCAAAATGGGGTCATTTGGGGGGGTTTTGAACTGTCCTGGCATTTTATGCACAACATTTAGAAGCTTATGTCACACATCACCCACTCTTCTAACCACTTGAAGACAAAGCCCTTTCTGACACTTATTGTTTACATGAAAAAGTTTTTTTTTTTTGCAAGAAAATTACTTTGAACCCCCAAACATTATATATTTTTTTAAAGCAAATGCCCTACAGATTAAAATGGTGGGTGTTTCATTTTTTTTTTTCACACAGTATTTGCGCAGCGATTTTTCAAACGCATTTTTTGGGGAAAAAACACACTTTTTTTAAATTTTAATGCACTAAAACACACTATATTGCCCAAATGTTTGATGAAATAAAAAAGATGATCTTAGGCCGAGTACATGGATACCAAACATGACATGCTTTACAATTGCGCACAAACGTGCAGTGGCAACAAAATAAATACATTTTTAAAAGCCTTTAAAAGCCTTTACAGGTTACCACTTTAGATTTACAGAGGAGGTCTACTGCAAAAATTACTGCCCTCGATCTAACCTTCGCGGTGATACCTCACATGCATGGTGCAATTGCTGTTTATGTTTGACGACAGACCGCCGCTTGCGTTCGCCTTAGTGCGAGAGCAGGGGGCGACAGGGGTGCTTTTTTTTTTTTTTTTTTTTTTCTTTATTATTTTTTTGGTTTTTTATCTTATTTTTAAACTGTTCCTTTCATTTTTATTTTTTTTTAATCATTTTTATTGTTATCTCGGGGAATGTAAATATCCCCTATGATAGCAATAGGTAGTGACAGGTACTCTTTTTTGAAAAAATTGGGGTCTATTAGACCCTAGATCTCTCCTCTGCCCTCAAAGCATCTGACCACACCAAGATCGGTGTGATAAAATGCTTCCCCAATTTCCCAATGGCGCTATTTACATCCAGCGAAATCTAAGTCATAAAATGCTCGTAGCTTCCGGTTTCTTAGGCCATAGAGATGTTTGGAGCCACTCTGGTCTCTGATCAGCTCTATGGTCAGCTGGCTGACTCACCGGCTGCATTTTCAGGTTCCCTGTTGAGACAGGAGAGCCAGAGAAAAACACGGAAGACGGTGGGGGGGGGGGCATTCCCTCCCACGGCTTGTAAAAGCAGTCTAGAGGCTAATTAGCCGCTAGGATTGCTTTTACATGAAAGCCGACCGCTGGCTGAAAAGAATGATACCAAGATGATACCTAAACCTGCAGGCATCATTCTGGTATAACCACTCAAAGTTGTGAATGGCGTACCTGAAGACAAAAAAATGGTTAACAATAAAGCACAGTAAACGGTAAAGTATAAAAAATTGCATACCTGAAAAGCAAACATGATAAAACATAATAACAATAAAACATTGCAGAATAGAATACAGTAAAAAAGAGCAGAACAATAGAGAGAATAGAGAGAGAGAGAACAATAAAACGACAACTATTTTTTTTTATTTTATATATATATATATATATTTTTTTTTTTACACTTTTTTTGTAACTAACTTTATAACTGTAACCGGTTCCAGGTTCGGGTCTCTCAAAATGCGATGGCATCTTGGGAGACCCTGTGAAAGTGTACCTAGTCTGTGCAATGCTGTACCCTACGCTAATACTCAACTAGTGCATGGTAGCGTTCAAAACATTCACCAATGCAAAGACCAGGATTGTCAGGACAGGAGGGACAATAATAGCGGGTGTCACGCCTATATCCGCGCTAGCTGCAGACACAACATCTTTTTTGGGGGCGTTCGCTGGGTAGGGGTACTCGGGAGGACATAAAGAAAATGCCTCTCATGCAGCCGACTGCATTTGGTTGGGGATGTGAATGGGGGAAGTACGGGCGCTGCAGAAGCGGTGGGTTCCCAATTAGGATTGGCGAATGCAGTAGGAAGGGCACTATGGGCACGACGGGCCTGTGTTTGTCTTTTTGGTGGCAGCGGGACACTACTTGTGCTTGCCACCTCACCAGCTTGAACTGCACTTATGGGACTCGCCACGTCACCAAGTGTTACTGCAGTGCTGGTTTGACTACGACCGGGGTGTACTAGGCCGCTGGCGCTTGCCAGTTCACCAAAACGCTACCAAAAAATCTGTTGGCGATCGCAGGGATCAGGCCTGACTCTGCGAACGCTGCAGTTATGCGTTTTAGTCTTTTGTAAGTGACAGTGATCGATCGATACTGCACTTGGGTGGGCTGGGCTGGGCCGGGCGGAGGGGCAAAACGCAGGTGCTAGCAGGTATCTGGGCTGATCCCGCTAACACTGCGTTTGTGAGAACCCTAAACTGCTGGGGATGCTAGTATAGATCTGATCGGATCAGATATTGATCCGTTCAGATACTATATCACTAAGGGTGGTGTACAGTGCGTGCGTGGGTGTTAGCGGTACTGGCGCTAACCTGACGCTGCCTGGGGCTGGTGCTTGCCAGTTCACCAAAATACTACCAAAAAAACTGTTAGCGATCGCAGGGATCAGGCCTGACTCTGCGAACGCTGCAGTTATGCATTTAGTGTTTTGTAAGTGTCAGTGATCGATCGATACTGCACTTGGGTGGGCTGGGCCGGGCGGAGGGGCAAAACGCAGGTGCTAGCAGGTATCTGGGCTGATTCCGCTAACACTGCGTTTTTGGGAACCCTAAACTGCTGGGGACACTAGTATAGATCTGATCGGATCAGATATTGATCCGTTCAGATACTATACCACTAAGGGAGGCGTATGCTGCGTGCGTGGGTGTTAGCGGTACTGGCGCTAACCTGACCCTGCCTGGGGCTGGTGCTTGCCAGTTCACCAAAATACTACCAAAAAAACTGTTAGCGATCGCAGGGATCAGGCCTGACTCTGCGAACGCTGCAGTTATGCGTTTAGTCTTTTGTAAGTGACAGTGATCGATCGATACTGCACTTGGGTGGGCTGGGCTGGGCCGGGCAGAGGGGCAAAACGCAGGTGCTAGCAGGTATCTGGGCTGATCCCGCTAACACTGCGTTTTTGGGAACCCTAAACTGCTGGGGACGCTAGTATAGATCTGATCGGATCAGATATTGATGCGTTCAGATACTATACCACTAAGGGAGGTGTATGCTGCGTGCGTGGGTGTTAGCGGTACTGGCGCTAATCTGACACTGCCTGGGGCGACGCATATCACCGCCGGGCGATCAGGGGGCTAAACCTTTATTCGGTAATAAACGGCGGGTGCCCTGACACTATAAAAAATAAACAAACTAACCAGCGTCAACCGTAACGGTTATACGGTGATCAGTGGTGAAAGGGTTAACTAGGGGGCAATCAAGGGGTTAAAACATTTATTCGGTAGTATATGGGGGTCCCTGACGCTATAAAACGCTGACGGCAAACCTAAATATTTATGTCCCTAACTAGCGTCACCAGCGACACTAATACAGCGATCAGAAAAATGATCGCTTAGTGACACTGGTGACAGGGGGTGATCAAGGGGTTAAAACTTTATTAGGGGGGGTTAGGGGGGTACCCTAGACCTAAAGGGGGGTAACAGTATCTGTCCCAACACTGTAACTGTCACAAACTGACACTATGCAGTAATCAGAAAAAAAAAAAACTGCTGGTGTCAGTTTGTGACAGGGGGGGGGGGGGGTGATTGGGGGGGGATCGGGGGGCGATCGGGGGGGGGGATCGGGGTGTTTTGTGTGCCTGGCATGTTCTACTGTGTGTGTGTGTGTTGGTGCACTCACATTGATGTCTTCTCTCCTCGGGCCGGAACGGAAATTACCGAGCCGAGGAGAGATGACATCATTTCCTTTGCTGCTGTTTAGCATACAGCAGCAAAGGAATGATTCGATTGGCCGGCGGCGATCGCGAGGGGGGGGCCACGAACGGATGGTCTCCCCCTCACCACCGATCGCCGCTGGACAAACGACGACCGCCTCGGGCACCGGGGGGGGGTCCGATCGGACCCCCCACCCGCGGAAGGCAAATCACGTACCCTGTACGTGATTTTGCCTGTCCGTGTCACTTTGCCGACGTACATCGGCGTGAGGCGAGGCGGTCGTCAAGTGGTTAAATATCTATATAGAAAAATCAGGACCTACTTCCTCCTACTGGTGATCTCTCTAGTGATATAAAAATCTATATAGAGGAATCAGGACCTCCTACCTTCTGCTGGTGATCCCTCTAGTGATAACTAAAGATCTATACAGAGGAACCATGACCTCCCTCCTCCTGCTAGTGATCCCTTCAGTGATAACTAAAGATCTATATAGAGGAACCAAGACCTTCCTCTTGCTGGTAATCCCTCTAGTGATAACTAAAGATCTATATAGAGGAATCTGGACCTTCTTCCTCCTGCTGGTGACTCCTCTAGTGATATAAAGATCTATGTAGAGAAATCAGGACCTCCTTCCTCCTGCTGGTGACCCCTCTGGTGATAACTAAAGATCTACAGTTCCTTGAAAAAGTATTCATACCCTTTGAAATTTTCTGCATTTTGTCATGTTACAACCAAAACCATAAATGTACTTTATTGGGATTTTATGTGATAGACCAACACAAAGTGGCTCATAAAGTGGAAATGGAAGGTAATCGATAAATTGTTTTCAAATTCTTTTTACAAATAAAAATGTGAAAAGTGTGGCGTGCATTGGTATTCAGCCCCCTGGGTCAATACTTTGTAGAACCACCTTTTGCTGCAATTACAGCTGCAAGTCTTTATGGGTATATCTCTACCAGCTTTGCACATCTAGAGAGTGAGATTTTTGCCTATTCTTCTTTGCAAAATAGCTCAAGCTCTGTCAGATTGGATAGAGAGCGTCTGTGAACAGCGATTTTCAAGTCTTGTCACAGATTCTCAATTAGATTTAGGTCTGGACTTTGACTGGGCTATTCTAACACCATTCCACTGATCTGATCTAAACCATTCCATTGTAGCTCTGGCTGTATATTTAGGGTCGTTGTCCTGCTGGAAGGTGAACCTCCGCCCCAGTCTCAAGTCTTTTGCAGACTCTAACAGGTTTTCTTCTAAGATTGCCCTGTGCTGTGCCTATGTATGAAAATGATGATATTAGGCATCACTGTGCACACTGGAGTGAGAGCAATAATTATAGGGCCTGTATACATGGATAACTCTAAATTGATGAGCTGTAAGGGCTTTAGAAGCTTTGCAACTACGACTAATGTTAAAACTAATGTTTTGGAGGATGTAAATAATCTTCAAGCCTAAAACAAGGCTCTGGCAGTAAAAGGATTGAAAGAAGCTCTTACTGCTGACCTCCTTCTGCAAATGCTAGCTGTCTGGCTGTGTCTAACTTTCCTCTTTCTGAGGCACTGACCAAGAAGTATATAACAAGTGACATCAAACTAAAGTAAGTACTCCTGAATCTGGGTCAGTGTCTCAGAAAGTGTCCAATGGATCAGTATGCCAAGCAACCAACATTTTTCAAAAGGAATGGTTAGAAACAGCAGTTTCTGTAAGTTTGTCTTTGGATTCTGCTTTTGCTGACCTCCCCTTCTAAAAAAGCTATTAGCATCTACCATATTTCTTCCAGCACAGGGCTCCTCTAATAAATTTAAAGAGGGCCTGTCAGGTTAGCAATATGGGAGCCGCGACTGCTAACTTGTTCCAATGTCTATCGTCCAAATCTGTCTCTTTCTCCCATTTAATATCAGCAACTAATATAACAATAGGTAAAGCTGCCAGACTGAAGTTATTGAAGCCATCGAGAAAACGCCAGATACCCCTGCTTTGCATTGGCTTTTTAATGGCACTTCCAATGTGTACCCAAGGTACCCTGTAGATATGATGCCTCCAAACCATGCTGCACGTTTGAAAGTTTCTTCGTCTCCACCAGACACAGTAAATAAAGGTACAAATGTATAGCAACATTTGAGAAAAGAGGAAATTCATTTAAAATAATTTTAGGGGAGGCACCCTTGAAAGTTGTAGCCAAAATGTTTTATAAATGCAGCCCACCTTCTAGTTTAAACCTCCAAAGGACTCAAAGCAGCCCCATGGCAGGACCCCCTCATCCCCTTATAGCTGCAACAGATATGCAGACCCATGAACACAGTGCAAAAACATTGTATCTCACCAATCCCCAAAACATGCATTATATGGACGGAAGTTTGTGAACACCTGACCACCACACCTATATTAGCTAGTTGGACATCCTATTCCAAAACCACAGCCATTAATATGGAGTTTGTCTCCCGTTGCTCCTCCAATCTTCTGGTTAACTTTGCACACCTGGCAATTAGGATATATGGATACTGGACCATCACACCTTGTTTGATATCACATTCCAAAACCTTGGGTCAAAATATTTGCAGCTATAATTGCCTCCACCCTTCTAGGAAGGCTTTCCACATGATTTTGGAGTGTGTCTGTGAGAATTTGTGCCCATTCAGCCAAAAGAACATTTGTAAGGTCAGGACACCAAACTCATCAAACCATGTCTTTATGGAGCTGGCTTTGTACATGGGGACACAGTTATGGTGGAAGAGAAAGGGACCTTCTCCAAACTGTTACCACAAGGTTGGAAGAGCACAATTGGATACACTTGGATTCAATAATTTTGAGGGGTGCCCAAGTAATTTTGACCTTATAGTGTGGTAGGTGTGATGGTCTGATGTCCATGAAAATTTGGCCATATAGTGTATAAGGAATTCTCTTTTAGTTTATCATTTTAGCATTTACCTAAAATGAAACATCACTTTTCAGTGATCCATGAATCAGCAGTGTATCGTTAGGTACTCACCTCCTTGAGAGAAAGCTAAGAAGGATCTGATGGTCTTTCTACCTCCTCTTTAAGGTTTTTCTATAGCATTGTGTCTTTTTTTAAACTTCCATCTGTTTCCTGGACCTAGGTTCACTTCATACATAGTGTGTGTGTAGGGGGGGGGGGGGCTGGCTTAAAAGTTTAGTTCTGTGGCCAGGGGAGTTGCTAGGTGGCAAAAAGACCAGGGGCTTCAGCCCGAAGTCCAAGGCCGGCACGGGGGGGGGGGGGGGGGGTTTGGCTTGGCGGTGGGGTTGTGTGGCAGAGGAGGGGAGTAAGCACACTTGCTGGTTGGGTTGCTGCCTGGCTTACCAGTGCCCATCAATGCTGACCACTAAACTCACCTACCTGATATACACACACTGACCTACACACATTGACCTACCTACCTGACATACACACACTGACCTACCTACCTGACATACACACACTGACCTACCTGACATACATACACTGACCTACATACACTGACATACACTGACCTACCTGACATACACTGACCTACCTGACACATACACTGACCTACCTACCTGACATACACTGACCTACCTACCTGACATACACACACTGACCTACCTGACCAGGAGACAGACTTCATGTGTCCTGCAGCAGCAGCTCAGCTCAGCCGTGGTGTGCGAGGCAGCCAGAGGAGAGAAGGAGAGCTGCCCGCCTGAGCGTCGAGCGGGGATCGATGTGCTGCACTGTAATTCCTGCCTTCTGGAGCCTGCAGCGCCTATGATGGACGTCATTGGACCAGTGGGACGTCGATAATAGGCGCTGCAGGCTCCAGAAGGCGGTACCTGCTATGTGACTCGGCCACACTCGGCCGCACTCGGCCGTGCTCGGATTCAGATCAGTCCCCGCTCAGCAGCAGGCGCCGGGGCTCGGGGCTAATAATAGAACAGTGCCCACGAGACCCGGGTCATTTTGGGGACCCACTCAAGGCTTCAGCCACTGTCAGCCCCCTCCCTGCCGTAGCCACTGCCTGTGGCATTGCTCAATAGCTTTATAAACCACATACAGTATCTCTGGCCTTACCACAGAAATTTTTGTATACCGCAAAGATTAAACTATACTTAAACTTGAAAGCTACCTCAGTATTTCATGACTGGTTGAAGGACAATTCGTGGTGGGTCTATTATGACCATAAAAAAAGTAATATCTATCTATCTACAGTATCTATCTATATCTATATATCTATAGCAAACTCCATATTAATGGCTATATATATATATATATATATATATATATAGCAAGTTCCACCGGCCTTCTCCAGTCTAATGAGGACTTTCAAGGCCAAAGATAGCTGACATCCTTCTGAATGTAGTGGGTTGTGAGGCAAAGTGGGTGCAAAGATGGTGAAAGTCATTGGGCACCAGACACTTCTTGGATGTAAAGGAGGTTTTATTTCTCTTAACAGTCATTTTGTATCTTTGGGGGAGCAGAAATTTGTGCTTAAAGTAGAACTATAGGCAACACTTTTTTTTTTTTTTGGATAGAATGAGGGAAGATTATGGCCCCTGTCAGTTTATTTTTTACCATCCCTGTCCCATTGCAGAGATTTCCCTTCACTTCCTGCCCCATAGCCAAACAGGAAGTGAGAGGAAATCTATACAAGTTAAGGGAATCCATTGCCCCCCCCCCCCCAGGCCCTCAGAACTGGTGTCCCCACTAGAAAATTTCAGAGCGGGTCTTAAACAGCAAGAGGTGTGGCCTTGACAGGAAGGGGTGGGCCGTATTTAAATTAGGGAGTGCACGAGTTTAGTGAGGCCTAGGGCAGCACAAAATCTAAATACACTACTGGCTGTGATGGCTTCTGGAGGGAGGATTCTGCTCTGTCCTCCCTCCAGCTGCTGGACTGGAATCTCCTCCCCTTACCTCCTCCAGTAGTTTTCATTTGGTGCAGGACTGCAGACACAACCCCAAAGCAGAGCCTTCTCTTTGCTGCTTACTGTGTGGGCGGGATGGAGATGTGGCCGGCCTAGGAGGTCCCGCTCACCCTGAAGAGGGAGGTGTGAGATCAGCAGATGGAGCGAGTATGTGCTGAGGTAAGTTCAGCTGGTAGTATTTGACAGAATGAATTAGCTGCTCCCTGTTCAACCCCAGAGCACAGAAATAGGACTGGATCAGGCTGGAATCCGAGGTAGGGGTCAACAATGCCGTGACCACCAATGCAGGGAGGGGCTGGAGAGTTAAATTTCACTGCCACTGACCCCCCCCCCCCCGGATTGATGGTCAGTGGCAGTGAATGTTAACCCCCCATCCCCCCCACCCTGCATTGGTCCTCATGGCGTTGAAATTTTAATCTAACAACCCCTTTTCTGCATCTGTGGTCATGGCAGTCAAAGTTAACCCCTCCCTCCTCCACATTGGTGGTCATGGGAGGGATTACATTTCAATGCCACTGACCATCAATGTTGGGGGGGGTGTTAATAATACAGAAATGGATGCTGGGGTTATGATTGTGTGCACTGACACCTGTGCTGGTTTTTTTTAACCACTTCAGCCCTGGAAGGATTTACCCCCTTCCTGACCAGAGCACTTTTTGTGATTCGGCACTGCGTCGCTTTAACTGACAATGTCGTGCGACATTGCACCCAAACAAAATTGACGTTCTTTTTTTCCCCACAAATAGAGCTTTATTTTGGCGGTACTGGTGGCCTCTGCGGTTTTTATTTTTTGCGCTATAAACAAAAAAAGAGTGACATTTTTGAAAAAAAAAATCTATTAAAAAAATATTTTTTCCCTCAGTTTAGGCCGATATGTATTCTTCTACATATTTTTGGTAAAAAAAAAATCGCAATATGCGTAGATTGATTGGTTTGCGCAAAATTTATAGCATCTACAAAATAGGGGATAGTTCTATGGCATTTTTTTATTAATTTTTTTTTTATTAGTAATGGCGCCAATCTGCGATTTTTATCGTGACTGCGACATTATGACGGACAGATCGGACACTTTTGACATTATTTTGGGACCATTGTCACTTATACAGCGTGTAAATGACACTGGCAGTGAAGGGGTTAACCACTAGGGGGCAATGAAGGGGTTAAGTGTGTCCTAGGTAGTGATTCTAACTGTGGGGGGGTGGGGCTACACCTCACATGACAGCGATCACTGCTCTTGATGACAGGGAGCAGTGATCTCTGTCATGTCACTAGGCAGAACGGGGAAATGCCTTGTTTACCTCTCTCATTCTACCTCTCCATGATCGCGGGCACCTAGTGGACATCGAGTCCACGGGACCTGCGGTCACGGTCACGGACAACGCGGTGGGCACGCGCCTGCAGCGCAGTTTATTAAAGGGGACGTACCTTTACGCCCTCTTGCTCACCAGTACCATTCTGCCGACGAATATCAGCGTGCGATGGTCGGGAAGCGGTTAATGCATCCACTACCACATGTACTGGGGGTTTTATTGCATCCACTGACATCAATGGGGTAATTTTATTTTTTTTTACAAATCAGGAGTGCTTTATTAAACAAATAAGACAATGCTGGGGGTTATTAATGCGTGAACTGACACCTGTGCTGGGGGTTACTATTGTGTGCAATGATATCTGAGCTGGGGTTATTAATGTGTCCCCTGACATCTGATTTGCGGGGTTATTAATGCTTCCACTGACTTCAATGCTGGGGGTTATTCTTGCGTCTGGGGAGGGGGCGCAATTTGACATCTTCACCCTGGGAACTGGTTGACCTTCTCCCGCCACTGTCCACCAGCATGTTTCACAGTTGGTATGAGTTTCTTCTGAAATGCTGTCTTTAGTTTGTGGCAAACATGACTACTTTTACTGTGACCAAACAACTCTATCTTTAATCAGCATATTGTTCTAGAAGGTCTGAGCTTTATATGTTCCATGAAAAACCGTAATCCTTCTCTCATGTTCTGTTTGGACAGCAAGGGTAGTTTTTTAACCTTTTGCCGATTTTGTAAAACATATACTGTATGTGGCAGTAAGAAAAGTGGGGTTCATCTCCCAGCCACTGCACATATGTCTCCACAGTGGCATGAGCTTTTGAGTGCTAAGAGCATGCTCACTGCACATTCCCAGCACACTGGCCAAGCTGTCACTGACAGCTCTCAGTCATGGCCTCTGATCATGAACCAGCAGGAAGAGCTCCCAATCATATGACCACTGTGAGAGCCAATCGGTCACATGACACAGAACCCGCACCATTCCCAGGCATTAAAGGTGAACACATCTCTCATTAAGGTTGAACTGGTGCAGATACAGTGGGGACGGAAAGTATTCAGACCTCCTTAAATTTTTCACTCTTTGTTATATTTACATTACATTATTTAATGGTAACTCCTTATCTCCGAAACTTTAAATTTTATGAAGAAGGATTGTAAACAAGACAATTAGATGTAAAAAAAAAAAGAATGCTTGTGTCCATGTCCTCATCTTGATGATGTCACCTTCTTGCCCCCACCTTCAAGCAGAGGGCACTTCCAACCTTCCGATATTTAAGGACTCCATTAACCTTGAAGGGATCACGGCTGAGACACGATAAGACTCTCATTTTCCCTGTCACATTATATCTTAGACGGCATCCCGCTCACTGTGCCCTCTGGCAGCTGCCCACATGGAGTGGAAATAAATTCCACGGGTCACATTCTGTGCTCTTTGTAAAAGCGATTTGGGAGGAACCAAAATAATTTGTTGTCCCGAAGATCATGAGAACCGAGCACAGTCAGAGTTAAATCAGTCTTTTAACTTGAGCCAAGGCTATTAGCGCCTCAAAAATAGGAGCACACCTGATGAGGATTTAAAATAAAAAATAACAAGATAAAAATAGCCCATTTAAAGTTACCTTTGTGGATATAAATTCCAAAGATACAATAAAACTAGATTTTCTGAGAATATTCAGCTTCAATTCAGAGATTCCCTCTGCAGTACTTTTCTCTGCCACTAGATATCCTCAGTGTGATAGCCAGCATTATTTTCCCCACTTCCCAGGCCCGCCCCAACCTGTGACTGGACAGTGATGAGCTCATCTCATGAACTGATTCGCTCGTTTCACACTCCAGCTCTGCTGTACAGGGACTGCAAGAGGCTGACACCAGGTCATTTTCAGGTGATTACATTGCTTGCATTTAATAAATACAGGTAATGATGTATTATTGATTACAGAGTCGCTTAAGGTTCTCTTTTATATCTGCATGGAGTTCAGCTTTCAATTTTTTGTGTGTGTGTGGAAAGATAAGGACCCTTGTCAGGTTTTTATTGCTGTTTGTGCACCCCAAAATGTAATTTTTTTTACTTGCAATGTGAAACTTTCTAGAAAACAAATACAGGAAGAGTAAATTCCTTTTTTTTTTAAAGATATTTTTATTGGTTTTAGGTTCAACACAAACCAACAGACACAAAACAGTCACAAATAAAATAAAATAAAAACAAAAACAAAGCACACATGAATATCTGATCCATTCAGTATACACAAGCGATATTCAATTAGTAGGTAGATCACACAAGTCATTGTAAGCATGTCATTTCGTTTCAAGAGAGTTGAGAAATTGGTAATCGCAACAGTCGGGTATATGCACTTTTACACAACATAACCATATTAATGGACCTGGTATTGGGGGTCCCTGTGGCACGGCCCATCAATGATCAATTGTATTCAATTTTTGGAAAGAGTTAGTGGACAAGACAACCATTTCCCCCAAATTTTATAAAAGGTTTTATTTCTTTTACGAATTTCAAAGGTTAGTTTGTATAATGGAATAGAGTCATTGATAAGTTTTAGCCAGAGGGACTTCAAAGAGGTCTGTGCACCTTTCCAGGACAGTAGAATAGATTTTTTAACATAAAAATAAAGAATACGGAGCAGTCTCTTGGCATGTGATGGTATATGTAAATCTCCAAATACCCCCAACAGGCAGTTCTTAGGGTGTATTATATTGGGAAGGCCCAACACAGTCGAAATAAAGGCTTCCCAAAAGTCACTAACTATCGGGCACGACCAGAAGCAATGTAAAAAGTCTGCCTCCTGGCCGCAGCCTCGGAAACAGACAGCTGATGGCAAGAGACCCATTTTATGCAGTCTGGCCGGGGTGAGGTGAGTTTGATGAAAAATTTTAACTTGTATGATACGGTCTCGGGAGGAAATGACAGAGGTTTTATACGTGTCACTAAATTCTGTCCAGTCGTCATTTACCATGTCAATATCCAATGTCTCCCACTTCTCCTGTGCTCTGTGAAACCTAGGGTTAGAGTCAGTCACTAAAGCTGCGTAATAGGTGGAAACTAATTTAGAGGGTTCTGGTTGAATAAGTAGTTTTTCCAGTGGAGGCAGATCAGTGATATCATCTAGGGTACCAAATTGGGTATGTATGGCATGTCTAAGTTGATAATAATAAAATAAATGAGATTTTGGTAGATCAAAGTCTGTACTCAACTGAGAGAAAGTTTTAAAGCCCTGTGTAGTATATACGTGACATAGATATTTAACTCCCTTTGAATACCAACGATTGGCATCTGGAAAAGAGTATAATTCTTGCAGATTGGGATTAAACCACAAGGGGTTATTAGGGGATTTTAACCAAGAATGTTTTGATATTTTTGTGGTAATGTATTTAAACATTGAAAGGGAGACTGAGAGCAGAGAGGTTCCAGGGCGGTCTGGGACCTGACCTCTATATATTATGTTATGTAAGGTTTCATGGGAGGATGTGATAGCCCCCTCTGTGGCTGTACAGGCATTAGCTGGATCCGGGTTCATCCAGTCATGTATGTGCACCAGTTGAGATGCCATGTAGTAAAGGAAAAAGTTAGGGAATGCCAGGCCTGCTAGATGGGCTGGCAATCTCAAGGTCTCCAGTGCCACTTTGGGGGATCCGCCCCTCCACAGGAAAGAAGTACACATCGCATCTATGCGTTTGAAAGTAGCTTTGGATATTTTACATGGGGAGTTAGAGAGGATATAGAGTAGTCTGGGTAAATAAATCATTTTAAGTATATTGGCCCTCCCCATGAGGTCTAACGGCAAATCCATCCATTGTTTAGTTTGTTCCTGGAGGCGGGTCAGCAAAGGGTCAAGATTATTAGTGGCATATAATGACAAGGGAGCCTGAACCAACACCCCAAGATATCTAAAAGAAGACACCACCTGAAGCTTAGAGTCCGGGTGCACCTGAGGGGGGTCATTCACATCCAAAGGGAAAAGACTGGACTTATCCCAGTTAACTCGGAATCCAGAGTAGTCCCCAAAGGTGTTGACCTCCTCCAGTAATGCCCCCAAAGACACATCAGCATCTGCCAAATATACCAGTGTATCATCTGCGTAAAGAGAAATGCGCTCCTCTATATTTGCAATTGGGAGGCCTTTAATTATAGGAGAGGAGCGAATGCGAACTGCAAGCGGCTCCATAGCCAGGGCAAACAACAGGGGCGACAATGGGCACCCCTGTCGAGTGCCCCTAGTAATTGGGAAGGAATCAGTAATAAATGAATTAACCCTTATCCTAGCCGTTGGGGAGGTGTACAGAATTTTTATCCATTCTATCACTCAGGGACCAAAACCACGCTTCTGCAACACCCGAAAAAGGTACGGCCATTCCACGCTGTCAAATGCTTTACAGGTGTCTAAGGACAAGATGACACGTGTAGAAGGGCAGTCATGTGGATACTGCAAGTTATGAAACAGTCTGCGTATGTTCATTCTGGTAGACCTGCCAGGGATAAATCCACTCTGGTCGCTATTAACCAATTTGTGACCACAGTATTTAAACGATTTGCTAATATTTTGGCCAAAATCTTAACGTCCACGTTTATAAGCGAAATTGGACGATAAGATTCACAGTGAAGTGGGTCCTTTCGGGGCTTCAGCAGAAGAACTATCAAAGCCTCCCTCATTGATGGAGGAAGGATCCCAGCCTCTAGGGCTTTGTTATAAGTTCGGAGAAGGAAGGGGGATAGGAGATCCTTGAACTTAGCATACCATTCAGTCGGGAAACCATCAGGTCCAGGGGTTTTATGTGCAGGCATTTGGGAGATAGCTGCTGCAATCTCTTCTACCGTGATAGGTTCCTCCAACATGTCCCGTCCCTCATCTGACAGGGAGGGAAGGGATATGTCAGCCAGATAGTCAGACAACTGGGAATCATCATAGTCAACCCTGGAAGTGTACAATTTTCTGTAAAAGTTTAGAAAGGAGTCTAGGATGTCTCTTGGGTTGTCACTGATCGTACCTTGAGCAGTCAGGATTCGTGGTATAGAAATGGGGGTATGATCAGGTTTGGTCAAATATGCCAAGAGACGTCCTGCTTTATTACCATATTCAAACGACTTTTGTGAAACATACAACATACGTTTTTGTGTGAGATCTAGCAAACGAATTTCATATTCCCTACGGCACTGTAACCATGTCTCCCTAGTGTCAGAGACAGGGTTAGAGGCATAGGCAGATTCCGCACTTAACATAGCATTTTCTAATTCCTCAGTGCGCATTTTGTTATTTTTACGTAAAATTCCTGTAATAGACATAAAGGTACCTCTTAATGTGGACTTAAATGCATCCCATTCCGTGGGGGGTCTACTTTGTTTAAATTTTGCTTCCAGTAGTTAGAAATACTCGTCCTACACTCCCCCTGTACTATCTCGTCTTCCAGCCAGTATGAGTTCAGGCGCCATAAAGCAGGTCCCGAACCTGGAAGGATGAGAAGGGACACAGACAAGGGGGCATGATCGGAAACCCCCCTGGGCAGGTATGAGACGGCGGAGACAACCGTAAGGGTCTCCGTCGACGCAAAAGCCATATCTAGCCTAGACATAGTATGGAAGGAATCCGAATGGCAGGAAAATTGGCGTTCATCCGGATGTTTCCATCGCCACACCTCTGTCAGACCATGAACCTGAGCCCAGTCTACAAAGGAGGGAAAAGATCTGCCTCCCCCACCCAGGCGATCCACCGTTGGGTCCAGGACTGCATTAAAATCCCCTATATAAAGCAGAGGGCCCGAGGGCCTATTCAGTAATTGCAGGGATAATTTAGAGAGTACTTCTACTGAGAATGGAGGGGGAACATAGATGTTCACCAATGTAAAGATTATAGTAGAAATTCGTAATATAAGAACATGATACCTCCCCTCTGGGTCTGTTTTAACACTAATTAACTCAGCTGGAAGGGATTTAGTCAGGAGTATAGATACACCTCTTGAGTAATTAGTGTGAGTGGCATGATATAGCTTAGATAGCCAGGGGCGTTTTAGGGCCCTTATCTTCGAACCTGTCAGGTGAGTCTCCTGGAGGCAAATAATGTGAGGGTGACATTTCTTTAACACAGAAAAAACCAAGGATCTTTTCTGAGGTGCATTCAGGCCTCTAGTGTTCCAGGAGACTATCCTAAGGGGTTGTGCCATAATAAAACATGAAGTAATAAAGATGCATAAGTAAACCTCTGAATTGGTATCAATATGAGTAGATAGGCCGCGCCACCTGAAGCACACACAAGCACATGACAAAAAAGTGCGTGGGTCTGCCGATAAGGTAACATGGACCAAGAAAATTTTCCCTTCTTTGCCTTAGAAAAAAACATTAGACATATAAATGACCACAGAGGTATTAATAAACCCCTACAAGTAATGACCTGATATGCTTTTGATGACTTTCCATTAGCAAATGGTATAGGTGTGTTAGAAAGGACATAAAAAGTAAAAAAGGGAGGAAAAAAACAAAAAACATGAAAAAAAAACCCCAACCACCTTTTTCTTTAAACCTTTGTGCCCCCCACCCCGCTCAGCCATCCCAAACATAGCAAGCTTTGGATCCCTAAACTAGAAGTCCTTCCTAACTAGCAACTGCGGAAGTAAAAAAAAACTGTACCGTGGCCTCGCCACAAGCTGGTAAGGGGGGTAACGTGGGGTCTGGTGGGGCTCCAAACTATTGACCGAGGAGAGAGGGAAGAGAGAAAAAAAAATATATATATATTTTTCTCTATTCCTTCCCCTCTAGTAGACATGTCCTGTTGAAGGGTAGATAAGCTGATTGTTCATGAGGAAAAAAAACAAAACAAAAAAAAAATTCCTTTCTTTTCCCTTTTTTCTTCTTTTCCCCCTTCTTTGATCGGATGATTGTTCTGGTATGATTGTTCCGGTATGCAGGTTGCCATAAGATGTAAATCGTAGCAATGCAGGTTGGATTGTAAAGTAGAAGGGACCAAAAAAAAAATATATAAAAAAAGGGGAAAGAAACCAAAAAAAACATTACAATGAAGAGACATGCAGATTGTTGACGCTGTAGCTTGCATAGCTGGGTGTAGATCTTTCCTTGCCGGTTAAGAGTGCCCTCAGTCTCCTCTGCTTCTATGTGCTGCACCATATTGATCGTTCAGCCATTTCATGGCCTCCTTAGGATTGGTATAGAAATGGGCCCTACCATCATGGATAATGCGCAATTTAGCAGGGAAAAGCATGGCGTAGGAGAGGCCTTCTGTGCGCAATCTAGACTTCACTGCTGAGAAGGAGATCCGCTGGCGCTGAACTTCAGCAGAGAAGTCCGGATAAACCGAAATATTATTGCCATTAAATGAGAGTGGGCCTTTTTCACGTGCCAGGCGTAGGATGGCCACTTTATCTTGAAAGTTGAGGATACGTGCTATGATGGAGCGTGGTGGGGCTCCCACTGGAGGTGGACGAGGAGGAGTGCGATGTGCACGCTCTATAACATGTGAGAATGAGGGTGCGTCTTTACCAAAAATGTCCCGCAGCCATGAATAAAGAAACTTTTCAGGATGGGAACCTTCCGCGCGTTCTGGAAATCCCACAAATCTGAGATTGTTCCTGCGAGAGCGATTTTCCAAATCGTCGATTTTAGCGCGTAGTGCCACCATCTCGCTTGTGGTATCACGTATAGTAACAGACATGGGGTGTACAGTGTCTTCTAATGTACTAATCCGTTCCTCAGCATCCCCTGTGCAGTCTCTGAGATTCTGGACATCTTGTTTCAATAGTGAAAAGTCCATACGGATAGAAGCTATTTGAGTGGAGAGGGAGGCCTTGCAATCCTGAATAGCCAGCATAATAGTAGATAATGTAGGCTCAGCAGGGGGAGAATCCACAGCCTGACTAAATTCAGCAGAGTGCTGTGATTCTGGTGTCTGCAGGGGTTCTGTAGGTGTGCGGAATATAGCAGGAATTGATGCACTCACCCCTGTTACAGAGTCCTGGATGGCTGAGGAGGAGGGCTGCAGCGTGTCTGAGTGCCCTGCATGTGTCTCGGCGCCATTTTGCCTCCGGAACCGCGCCAGTTGTTCCGCTGTGCATGAGGGCCGCGGCGGTCCGTATTTCACCATGTCAGCCAGTCTGGTGGGTGCCCACAGCCGTGGGGAACAGAATAATGTCTTCCACGAGGATCTAGGACCAAGGATAGCTGTAGGATGGCCGTTGAGAGCCGGAGCTGTGTGTCTATGCGACTGCTCTCTTCACCATCCGGCCACGCCCCCAAGAGTAAATTCCTTAGAACATTTTTCTAAAAAATGCCCAGCAGAAGTGGCTTACCTTTAGACTCTCTGTCTTTGATTGAAACTCCATACTCCTTATTGGTATGGATACAGTTGACTCATTGAAAGCAGTAAATTCCCAGTTGCAGATATTACCCCTTCTTCATTTTATTTTCCCCACCTTCCTCTTTATTTATATTATTTTTGAGAGCCCAGAAAAAGTTGCTTGCCTTCAGACTCCCTGTCTCTGATTGAGACACCATACTCCATAATGGTACGGATGTGCTTGATGACCCTTTGAGAACAGAAAACCTCTAGTCGTGGGTATTTCCCCTATCTTCTTTTAATCTGCCCCACCTTCCTTTATATCGAGATCCCAGCAATAGCTGCTTGTCTTCAGATTCTCTCCTCCCACCTTCCTCTTTATTTGTTATTTTTTCTTATTTATTTTTTGTAACTTTATAATACGACTTATGTTGGAAATCCACACTGAAAGACACAGAGGGGTAGATTTACTAAAACTGGTGCACACAGAATCTGGTGCAGCTGTGCATAGTGGCCAATCAGCTTCTATTTCAGCTTGTTCAATGAAGCTTTGGCAATAAAACCTGGTAGCTGATAGGTTTCTATGCAGAGTTGCACCAGATTTTGTACTTTTAGTAAATAACCCCCAATGGCACATGGCAGAATCTAACAATTATGGAAGAATAGATGGTAACACCTACATAAACAGCTTTATTTATTTTCCCACCCAGTATTCACAAGTTATAACTAACAAGCAGTGCTGGAGATAGTTATGTCAAAAAAGCTATATCTTGTATTAAAAGAACTACAGGCCACATACCGATGAGGGCACTGAAGTGAAAACAACTTTATTGCGGACGAACAAACTGCCAAACATTCCGCCATCAATGCGTTTCACCCATACACACTTAATTGTAGAGATCCTTGTTTCTATAATTAGGCCATATAGATGAAACACGTAAGAGCAAAGTGGCTTCAAGGTGGGATTTGAGGCAATTTGTTTGACCACAATAAAGTTATTTTTACTTTAGTGATGTCATCAGTGTGTGGCCCATCATTCTTTTGATAAATCATGGTGGATTGAGCATGGCCGCGCTCATGGGCAAGCACCTGGGAGATCTGGGACCACACTGAGATTATGAGCATTTGGAGCATTGTTATCTTCTATATCACACCTGGTACACACCACACCCGCTGGGTTGAAAGAAAAATACTGACAGCTCCAGTCTGAGCCTCTGTACTAACAATCCGATGTTAGTACAGCAATCTACCCCGCTGAGCTATTGTGTTCTGACTGGGGGAGGCCCCCCCACCAGAGCACACCGGTTAGTACTCTCAGCCAGTGGCTGGGAGCACTGATCGGGAGCCGGTTGGCTGCTGGTTTTCCAGCATGCTCGTTCTTCAAAAGTCGGTCTGTCAGACCGGCTGCCATACTCACAGGGACGAATGTCGGCTGGTTTTGAATGAAGTGGCCGATGTCACCCAACATTTGGCCCGTGTGTACTAGGCTTAACTGCTTGCCAACCAGCCGCCTTTAATTATACTGGGGCAGGTTGGCACGGCTGCGCGAATCTGCTAGTAGATGTACATCCGCCGCTTTAAGAGCAATAGCAGACCTGTGCGACGCCAGAGCCGATGCGTGTGGCCGGCGGCCCCACAATGTCCACCGGCCACCCGCAATCGCTCCTCAGAGAGCCAGAACAGGGATCTGGCAATGTAAACAAAGAGATCCCTGTTCTGACAGGGGAGTAGAGAGAGATTGTCTGTTCCAGGTAATCAGGAACAGCGATCTCTCTCTACTCTCAGTCAGTCCGTCCCCCTGACAAATCGCTCGGGGAACACATTTAACCCCTTTATCGCCCACTAGTGTTAACCCCTTCCCTGCCAGTGACATTTATACAGTAATCAGAGACTATTTTTAGCACTGATAGCTGTATAAATGTCACTGGTCCCAAATAAGTGTCGAAAGTGTCCGATTATTCTGCGGCAATGTCACGGTCCTGCTAAAAATCGCTGATCGCCGCCATTACTAGTAAAAAAAAAAAAAATTTATAATAAAAATGCCATAAATATATCCCCTATTTTATAGACACTATGAATTTTGCGCAAACCAATCAGTATATTGTGATTTTTTTTTTTTACCAAAAATATGTAGAAGAATACATATTGGCCTAAACTGATGAAGAAATTTTGTTTTTGTTTTTTTAATTTTGGGATATTAATTATATTAAAAAGTAAAAAAATATTTTTTTTTTTCAAAATTGTCGGTCTATTGTTTATAGCGCAAAAAATAAAAATGGCAGAGGTGATTAAATACCACCAAAAGAAAGCTCTATTTGTGGGGAAAAAAAAAGACATAAATTTTGTTTGTGTACAACGTCGCATGACAGCGCAATTGTCAGTGAAAGCGACGCAGTGCCGTATCGGAAAAAATGGCCTGGTCGTTAAAGGGTTAAATCCTTCCGGGGCTGAAGTGGTTAATGCTATACCTTGTTTACTGACTGTAACACAAAGACATTATTTTTACACAATTGAATTTATCTAAACAAATCAAAATTTGTCGCGATTTTAACACTGTTTGTGAATAAAATTAAAATTTTAAAACATTTTCTAGCAAGAAACTCTGAACTGCCCCATCCAAACAAAGCAGGCAGGGAACAAGGAAGCATTACCCCTTTCAGTTTTGTTTATAAACCTTAGCGCAAGCTATCTAGCTTTGTAAACAGCAGACATTTTGTTTTTCAACAGAGCAGCTTAGAATAGACAGGTAAACAGTGGGAAATAAAAATTAGATTTGTGCCTTCTGGCTGTAAATTTGAAATATTGTTCTGCAAAAGTTTCCATTAACCCGACTTTAAAAATTAATAATAAAAAACAAAAATGTCTAGCTAATAGTCCTGTTTGACTGACATGTTCTATAATGTCATAGATATTTCGCTGCTTATCCACTAATCTTCTTTGGTTCTAATGAGCTTCGGGAATAGTTGTCAGCATTTATATCCACAAAGGTAATTCAGTCATATTAATCCAAATCCAGAGACGGGTTATGAAACAATTCATACCACGTCAGGAGGATCAGTACAATCCACTCGTATGCAGAGACTAGGTGTGAGGTTTGGCTCATTTCACCCGACTGATGTACAGCATGTTTTTTTTTTGTTTTTTTGTTTACAAACTATTTTTATTGGGTACAAAAAGGTGGTACAAAAAGAGTTGTCATATGATTAGATAAATACAATACAAGCAACTTGCATACAAGGAAAATCAGAGGATATTGTGTATTAAGGTAGATATACATTATTTTAGTCTATGACCACATTAACTATAACCATTATGCTTTATTCCATCTCTGGCATATTATGGGGAAACAAGATTTCGAAGCACACCATTGACACTCTTAACCAAATAGTTTCACGATCATACCAACTATGGAAATTATACAATAAAAAATACAATCTTTTATCTAAATCTCCCCACATGCCTCTTTTGTAGGCGATCCAAAATTCTACCAAAATACTAGCGATGCTGGAGACTTCACATGGTGGACTAATAACGACCTGACATCCCTTTTTAATTTTATAGAAAACAACAACTTCACCTCATTCTCTACACTAAAATCCAGACACCAAATTCCCAACACGGAGTTTCATAAATTCCTTCAGATTAGACACTTCTTTAACACATTTCCAAACAACAAATTCACATCCAACCTCATTCTTTGAGAACATATGTCTAAAATCACCAAGAAGATCTGGTCTGATATCAGAAATATACTCAAATTTAACTAACAACACAGAATTAAACAAACCCCCCTATATGCTCAATTGGGAGCAGGAAGGAGACTTCTCTTTTTCTGACGTACAACATGTATTGGACATGTATAAGGACTGTAGAAAAAGTATTTGTCATGGCAAAGAGAACATTTTTCTGCCATGGGTGCAGCACAAAACAAGTAATGAGTTTTTCCTGCAGTCTAATGCCCCGTACACACGGTCGGATTTTCCGATGGAAAATGTCCGATCGGAGCGTGTTGTCGGAAATTCCGACCGTGTGTGGGCTCCATCGGACATTTTCCATCGGATTTTCCGACACACAAAATTTGAGAGCAGGATATGAAATTTTCCGACAACAAAATCCGTTGTCGGAAATTCCGATCGTGTGTACACAAATCCGACGGACAAAGTGCCACGCATGCTCAGAATAAATAAAGAGATGAAAGCTATTGGCCACTGCCCCGTTTATAGTCCCGACATACGTGTTTTACGTCACCGCGTTCAGAATGATTGGATTTTCCGACAACTTTGTGTGACCGTGTGTATGCAAGACAAGTTTGAGCCAACATCCGTCGGAAAAAATCCTAGGATTTTGTTGTCGGAATGTCCGAACAAAGTCCGACCGTGTGTACGGGGCATATGTATGTGGAAATCCTTCATGTTGTACAAGCTGGGGATGGCTCCTAAAACAGCACAGAGGAAGCCAGTTGGCTATATGGGCAAATGACTCAGACACTGCAGAACAATTGAATCTGACTAGCTACTACTAGATATACCATGACCTGAGAATCGTCATAGACTATGAAAATGTATATGCTTTAGTACTCATTATAATTAGTTAAGAAAGAAAAAAATACACATACTGTAATTGCTAAACATTCCTTTTAGGTTGCCTTTCTTTCCTCCCTGAACAGTTGACTTTTGTGTCCTAGCAGTTAGGAGAAAGGGTTAAACGCACTAGCCGTAGAGGGCTAGCCCGAATTATAAGCCTGGACAACTGATCTTCTGAGAGAAGTGATGTCGGTGACAGTGAAACTGATCCTGACACAGAATGCCACTAGGATTCCAGAAACGAAAGAGGACTTGGCTTCATTCTTCGGCTGCTCATCTCACCTCTTCACTGCACCTTCTACACTACACACTGAAGTGTAGGTGGTCAGATAGTTACTGTTCTTATTTTCTATTTATGTCATTTTGATGTTTTGATTTGATTTTCTACTGCTCTATGAATTCGGATGTCTGGTGGCTTTTTTTGGACTCCATATTAGACCACACAAAAGGGTCAGTGTTGAAAGTGTTGCAATTTCATCCCTCACGTATAGCAAAATCATGTTTCGTGATTATGAGGTAAATTGAAAGGGCTTAGCCCACCTGAAATTAGTATTTCAGCATTCAGTAGATGTCGAACAATGAAACCCCCAGTCTCTTCTATCCCTCTAGAACTCTTCTGGAAGGAGCCCAGGTCTGCACACGTTTTCCCGCCATTATTTTGGGTGTGGTGTATGAAAAACGTCCCTCCCCAGTGTCTCCACCCGGGACAGAGGGAATTCCCTTCCTGGAAAATTATTCAGTAATCTAATCAATGTAATTGGGAGCCAAGGAACTACTGCAACCAGCAGATAACATTACCATAAGTATATACAGTAGATGCACACCAACATGCAAATAATACTTATAAAAATAATTCTTATATAAATAGGAAAAGATTAATAACAGTACATACATTCAATGTACAAACAGATATTACCAGCAAAGGGCCTGATAGGGGTCCTGGTGGAATTGTGCACACATATCCAGGTATATATAGATGTTTATAGAGATACCTCTAGATGAATTTAGCAGCAAAGTCCCATTGCAGAGGCCCAGAGGATAATGCAGCATCTGTCTTTATGTTAGAGACCTTAAGGCACAATCTGCAGTGATGAGAAGACCATCAAACTGTTATGCCGCGTACACACGGTCGGACTTTTCGTCTACAAAAGTCAGACAGCCTGTCCGACAGACTTCCGGCAGACTTTCGGCGGACTTTCGACGGACTTGCGGCGGACTTTCTAATGAACAGACTTGCCTACACACGATCACACAAAAGTCCATCGAATTCTTACGTGATGACGTACACCGGACTAAAATAAGGAAGTTCATAGCCAGTAGCCAATAGGTGCCCTAGCGTGGCTTTTTGTCCGTCGGACTAGCACACAGACGAGCGGATTTCGGGGTCCGTCGTAGTTACGAAGTAAAGATTTGAAGCATGTTTCAAATCTAAAGTACGTCGGATTTGAGGCTAAAAAAGTATGTTGAAAGTCCGGAGAAGCCCACACACGATCGGATTACCAGCCAGCTTTAGTCCGTCAGCGTCCGTTGGACTTTTGTAGACGAAAAGTCCGACCGTGTGTACGCGGCATTACCCAAGCAGCCTGGAATGCAGCCCTAGTTATCTGGCAATAATTGTCTCTTCTGATTAGTAGCAAGGACAGGACATGTAGTTGTGACCTTCTCTCTCTCCACTCCTTCCTTCCAGGATCTTTTCCAACAACCTCAGAGTCGGAAAGGGGGGGATTTACTAAAACTGGTGAACATAGAATCTGGCGCAGCTGTCCATAGTAACCAATCAGCTTCTAACTTCAGCTTGTTCAATTATGCTTTGACAATAAAACCTGGAAGCTGATTGGTTACTGTGCACAGCTGTACCAAGTTCTGTGTGCTCCAGCTTTAGTAAATCTCCCCCAATGTGACATACATAATTATCCATTACAGTGTGATACTAGCAGCTGACAGTACAGGGCAGCGGATCCCTACAAATGTAACAGAAGGTGGGTAAGAACACCTAAAACTTCCAATTGAACAAGAACAGAGATGGGAATTATGGCAAAAAGATCTCAGTGTTCCAAGACATACAAAAGGCCAGGGGCTAACTTAGTTTATTAGGCTCCATCTATAACCAGACCTTGGAAATCTCTGGAATTATGCCGTGTACACACAAGCGGACTTTTCGACTTGAAACATGTTCTATTTCTAAAGTCCGTCTGATTTTTCGACAGCAAAGGTCCGATGAAGCCCACACACGATCGAATTGTCTGGCGGATTCGTTCCGTTGGCTGTCGAAAAGTCCAGTCCTGTGTACACGGAACTATCCTGTGGACTGTGCCATGAGGGCAACCTTCTACAGAGCAGACGACACATTGAATTTCTGTACACTTCATAAATACTCAGTTTAGGGTAACTAATCACTCTTCTAGTCCCTGCTGGAGAAACTCAAGCCCAGGACCGCCCAGCGGCTTCAAAACTAGCCCAGCCTGAGTTCCTCAAGTCCCCAATCAGGGATGAAATACCCTGCTCAAACAGGGTCAAATAGTAGTGGGAACAGAGAATGTGTCCCTCACCCTTAACCACAAAAAACGTAAAGCCTCTGACTTCACAGAACCAGGCTAGTCTAGTTACACTGACTCCATTAAACAGGTGCCCACTTCACTCATTCTTGTACAGGACCCTCCAGTAGGAGAACTCCAAAGGATTGGAATGTTTGGACCAGCAAATGGTAAGTAGGGTTGTATTTACTCAAGGCATATCCATCAAACAGATGACTAACTCTGCCACAATGCAAACAACACATTTCTTCAACAGTGCAACATAACATATTTCAACAAAAAAGGTAATATAGTTCTACATCATATTTACCAGGAGCAGAGCTTTTGTCAGAAGTGGAAACCTTCCAGGCTACAAACCCTTCTCTCCTAGGAAATATCTCCTTGCCTCCCCTCTAAGGTGGAGTACCCCAAAATGTCTCTACCCCATGATGACACAGTTTGTCAGCACCCTTAAATAAACTGGTTCTTTCTCTACTCCTCAGGTCAAGCCCATGCCACCCAACATTTCCTCAAAAGGCCTTATATACTAACCGGTAAACACAAATGATGGACATACAGTGCTCCCTTGCAATGACTTGTTACAATCCTGGTGCATCAAACTCATGGATTAGTCACCATGGTTTATCTGTACATCCATCCATCTATTTATCCATCCATCTATCTATCTCTTTTGGCTAAATTCAAAAACCTAAAACACCAGAGTAGGGTTTCCTATTTTCAAAAAAGTGACAGCTACAGTATTATCAGTTAAGATTTGATGAGATTTAATATTTGCATTCACGTGGCTAAAATAAAGGTTTTTCGCCTTGTGTAAAGTTTTATGAATTAAGCCTATTGTGTATATATGATATTCAGAAGCAATTTCCCATCATTTTTTTAGGCTGGAAAAGTCTGGGGATTCAGTAGACCAATTACAATAAGTTTCAACAGCTTTATGAACATTAGATGGTGTGTGGACAGGCCAACAAACATGAAACCATGAAAAGGTTAATAGAGGGGTCTTTAACTGGCAATAATTGGTGACAGCTGCATGCAATCCTTGTCAGTGGGGACTGAGCTCTCGGAGGGCGACGGAGGGAGACTCTGAAGATGATACTGTCTTCCATACGGAAATAACACATCCCATCTTTAAATATCTCCAAGCTTACTAGGCTCTCTTTGCTGCTGGCCCTTTGGAAAGAGACAAGCTCAGAAGCGGACAATCTAAAGATGGGCGTCCAGCTTCCCTTCTGGTTTCTACTTTCTCTCCTGTGCTGTAAGTCTGCTGTTTACCTAATGCATGTCTGTCTGTTTGTGTCTTATGCCGCGTACACACGGTCGTACTTTTCGTCTACAAAAGTCCAACGGACGCTGACGGACTAAAGCTGGCTGGTAATCCGATCGTGTGTGGGCTTCTCCGGACTTTCAACGTACTTTTTTAGCCTCAAATCCGACGTACTTTAGATTTGAAACATGCTTTAAAACTTTACTTCGTAACTACGACGGACCCCGAAATCCGCTCGTCTGTGTGCTAGTCCGACGGACAAAAAGCCACGCTAGGGCACCTATTGGCTACTGGCTATGAACTTCCTTATTTTAGTCCGGTGTACGTCATCACGTACGAATCCGACCGACTTTTGTGTGGTCGTGTGTAGGCAAGTCCGTTCGTTAGAAAGTAGGCCGCAAGTCCGCCGCAAGTCCACCGAAAGTCTGCCGGAAGTCTGTCGGACAGGCTGTCTGACTTTTGTAGACGAAAAGTACGACCGTGTGTACGCGGCATTAGCCTAAGGTTCTGGTTTGCGGTTTAGTGGGCCGTTGGCTTGTAGATTAAAGGATCAGTCTGCCTAAAACTGACACTTGTGCTGTGGGCAGCAGCTGGGGACATAAACTGCCTAACAATATGTTATGGCTGTGAGCTCTCTGGATTCGCGTCCTTGTGTCCAAACACATAATGTGACCGTTATGACTTTGCCTGGGTGTATTTGTAGTACTTATGTTGAGCGTAACAAGAAACTCTACAAGGTGGGTGGGAACAGCCAAGTCGAGAGCACAGCCAGGAATTACAGCAAGGGGGTCTTGCCACAAAAGACAGAAGAAGAGACCTATACCTTCTTCCCATCGACTCTATCTATAACTGAAGTATCTTTTTTCTGAAGTGACCCATTCAAACTCAATGCAACCCTTTTAAAGTAAGAAAATGGAGGCTGCCCACTGATCTGGCTGCCATTCTGATTCTCTGGCTTTGATACTTTGAGTTACAGGCTCTGAAGTAGGCAGATAAGAACTTCAGAATTTTCTTAGACTTTCCTGATCTGCATAATAGGTCCTGGTCAGTGACTTCAAGTATTGAAAACAGTGGGGCCAGCATTGCATGCCTGGCAATTAGGATATACGTATACCAGGGCTTCACACCTTGTTGGACATCACATTCCAAACCCATGGACATTAGTATCGAGTCAGTCCATTCTTTGCGGCTATCATTGCCCCCACTCTTCTGGGAAGGCTTTCCACATGTTGGATGAGAAGACCTGACATGTTATTTGCAGTTCAATCCATCCTACAGGTGTTCGTGTTAGGTAGTATTGAGGTCAGGGCCGTGTGCAGACCACTAAAGTTCCCCTACACTAAACTTATCCAACAATGTCTTTATGGAGTTGGCTTTACACATAGGGGCACAGTCATGGGGAACATAGAAGGACCTTCCCCAAACTGTTACCACAGTGCGGGCAGAACACAATTATCAAAAATGTCTTTATGTACTATATTTGGTCAAAAGAGATTGCTTGGCTATGTGCTTGATGTACAAAAGTAATGTCCAACTTGTTTGTGTAAGTTTGAAGGTCACAAACTTTGGCTGTATACTGTATTTTCTAAAAGGTTAATAAGATTGGTTCACTTCACCCTACGTGTATACCAGGGTGAAATGGTCTGCAGGGAGCACAGAAGCTGCAATGTTCTTCCAGAGGAAAGACTAAAGCCCCCACCCATAGATGGCTCAAATTTAGAATGTTCAGCCCACAAGAGAGAGAGAGAGAGGAGAGAGAGAGAGAAAAATTGATTCCCCCATCTACGCTAACAGTGTGCATCAAGGAAATATACATTTTATGTATTCCGGCAGCCGTGGCACCCATGGCTTCTGGTACTGACAAACAGAGACGACATCTGATAAGATGCAGTGACAGTTCACCCAATAATTTTTAATCTAGCTCAGTCAATTTTTCAATCAACTTTTGGCAAGCTGGGGCTATTTGCAGGGCCATCCATGGCTTGAATTTTGACCGATTTAGCTTGCACTGACCATTTCAACTTGAAAGAGTCATTGGTTTAATATATCATTCAGATGGTCCAGTTACTGCCTCTGATTGACAGTTCATCACTGGACAAGCTCTGGACATAATTATTGTCTCAACAAACTACCGTATTTATTCTTCTGATCTTGGATCTCTAGTGTGGATTGATTCTACAAATTGCACAGACTCCATAATTTGGAATTACAGTATCCCCCTGAGTGCTAGCATTTTTCTTTGGATATGTCTCATTGTTTCCACCTCTCCAGGTGATGTGTATCTATAGCACCCGGACTGGGATCTATATCACATTCTGGGACACATTGAGATACCCTTTTTTATTGTCATCACACCTAGTGCCGGACAATTTAATGTTTGTCTTGTAGCACTCCCTAGCGTTGCTTGAATGCTAAAGGTGAGATTTTTGTTTATTGTAGGTAAATTTGTGCAGGCTTGGCTTTGTGTAAGCCTGTCTGTGTTTTTCCTGGGTTGGGCAGAGATCCAGGGAGAGCTGGATGACTCACAGGCAGCATCACTTAGACCTCCCCCCTTTTTCTAGAATGTACTGGAACTTTGTAGAAAGATGGGAGGTGACTTAAGGTGGAGCTTCCTGGAGTATTCTGAGGGCCCTGACAAATCCCCAACTTGGATTGCCAGGGGGCAGGCCCCCTCAAATACTCTAGGTCAGGCAAGCTGGGGAGGAGAGTTTGGGTGGAAGCTGGAGTGTTAGGCTGTTGTGGCCTTCAAGGGAGCTCCCCAGTCTGGGGGGTTGACCTTGGGCCTGGGCTCGGGTGTGGACGGGACCTTCTCAAAACCCACTGAGGTGTCCTGGCCAGGAGGCACTGGGAGCAAGGAGAGGACAGCGGGAAAACACTGTCGGGCAAGTCTCCAGGAGCAACAGGAACAGCCAAGAGGGCTGGTGAGTGACACACAGTCAGAAGGGCTGGGAGGAAGGCCTGAGAAGACTGGGATGGAGCAGTCTGGGATTGGTGCAGAACCAGTCAGTAGGACTGTGGTGGCAAGGGCAGTGGAAAGAGGCAGCTGTAGCCAAGAGGGCTGGCAGGGCCTGAAGAGGTGGTAGTGGGAGCAGTAGCCACATGTGGGACAGCTAGCACCAAGAACTTCTATTTTTGCTGCACCATAGGGGCCCCCAGTCCCTGCCTGCAAAGAGCATTTGCTTTGGGTCTGACAGAGTCAGTGTCAGATCCCCACATGTTAGCTGGTCCTGGGAGTGATAGTCTGCAAGCAAGTGTATGTGCTGGAGGAGATTGTATATACTAAAGTGAATATAGCTAAGTCCCTACCAATTTCCTTCAATCAAGTGGGCATCCCATATGCATCCTATCCCCATCCAAGTTCTATTCCCCTGCAGTGGGGACCTGTGCACTGTGGGCGCACGGGCGCCGCCCCCCATCCATGTGCCCGGCCCCTTTCAGGAAGCTGGACGCATGGATTCCTATGGCAGGGGTGGTATTTTTTGAAGCAACTGATTAGAGCCAGAGGCTCTAATAGGCTTCAAAATAGGGTGGGCTCGGGGCGCAGAGAGGCCCACTCAATTGTGTGACCATAGCAAATTAATTTTCACTATTTTCACACTAACCTTCCCCCCCGCCAATCAGGAGACAGGATGTCAGACCTGCTTCCTGATTGGCCAAAGCGCCAGGCCACCCTATTGGATGCCTGGCGCTTAGGAAGAAGAGCGAGGAGACTCGCACTGGAGCCACCGCTCTGAGAGGATCTCCAGCTACTGACAGTGTTTCAAGTAACTTCCCTAGTCTCTGTCAGAGCCAGCCGGGGGGTGCCGAAGTCGCGTGGTCGACCACGCCCCCTAAAACGTCACAGTCCCAGCATGCCCAGGGACTGTGACATCATATGGGGGCGGGGTCTCCGCCTATATAAGTCACAACGGAGCCCTCAGAGACCAGTCCAGCCGGAGAGAGCGTCGTGTCAACATCTGGGGAAGAGAAGAGAAGAGAAGCCCAGAAGCCCAGAATCCCGGACCTCCGCTGGCAATAGAGCTACCTGAAGACAGCGGAGGGGCCGGCCGAAGACCTGGAACACCGGGAGAAGAGGCCGGAGAGAGCGTCATGTCAACATCTGGAGAAGAGAAGACAAGAAGTCTGGACCTCCGCTGGCAATAGAGCTACCTGAAGACAGCGGAGGGGCCGGCTGAAGAACCAACCGGACGCCGGGAGAAGAGGAACCGGAGGGACCCCCGAAGCCGGAGCAAGATCCCCCCCGGAGCTGTTTAATAAAATATTTTAAAAACCTGTTGTGTTTTATTATTTACACTTTTTCCCTAGGTGAATGGGTAGGGGTACCATGTACCCCATACTCATTCACATAGGGCGGGGGGGGGGGCGGGATCTGGGGGCCCTCTTATTATAGGGGGCTCCCGGATTCCGATAAGCCCCCCGCCCGCAGACCCCGACAACCAACGGCCAGGGTTGTCGGGAAGAGGCCCTTGTCCTCATCAACATGGGGACAAGGTGCTTTGTGGTGGGGGGGCACCGCAAGGCGCCCCCTCCCCCAAAGCACCCCCCCATGTTGAGGGCATGCGGCCTGGTACGGTTCAGGAGGGGGGGCGCTCGTTCGTCCCCACCCCCTTTCCTGACCGGCCGGGCTGCGTGCTCGGATCGGGGTCTGGTATGGATTTTGGGGGGGCCCCCCACGCCGGTTTTTCGGCATAGGGGGTTCCCCTTAAAGTTCCATACCAGACCTAAGGGCCTGGGATGCCCCCTGCGCTCACCGCAATGGAAAAATTTGTTTTTCCTATTGCAGCGAGCGCGAGATGCAGTAACCTGCTCCTCCGTCGTATCTGGTCCACCGGACCAGCATACAGACGAACGGGCTTTCCGTCAGGAAAGGAGTCCGGCGGAGTTACGACGTAAGATGAAGCAAGTTTCAAATCTAAATTACGTCGGATTTCCGGCCGAAACGGTCCGTCGGAAGTCCGATGAAGCCCACACACGGTCGAATTGTCCGCCGGATTTGGACCGTCGGCGGCCGTCGGACTTTTGTAGACGAAAAGTCCGACCGTGTGTACGCCCCATAAGAGTCTGTATTAGGCCTTATGCCCACCAATGTATGCACCACTCACTTTGTTATGTTTCCAATGCTTTATTGCAAAACTTTTAAAGAAGTAGCAGTAAAGAGGTGGAAAGGGAGTTGCAGGAGGGTTCAGATACCTTATGCAGATCACTGAGGAATTCGAGATCCTGAAGACAAACACACCTTCAGTCAATAGATCTTTGCCCACCTGGATAGGCCTCTCTCACTGACCTAACAGCCGGAATGGCGCACGGACGAAAAGTCTCTGCCACAGACTTGAGAAGAACAAAATGGTTGTACGATCCTCTGCCACAGGATTTAGTATTAGATGAACAGCAAAACACAGCACCAGAACCTTTAAGCCGACCCAGCAGTACTGTGCTGTAGGTTGGTTAAGTATAGGTGCGTCCTCCAAATAAGTTACCAGGCCCTCCCGAGAGACCAGCCTTCATCCTGGCTCTCACCAGCAAGGGTCCTCCCCTGGATCTCCTCAGCTTGGCTTGGCTTCTTCCTAACAGGCAAGACAGCCTAAGGACCACCTCTGTGGTAGTAGGCCCCAGACAGGCTTCTGGGCCTACTTGTAGTCACATAGCCTCAGGCCAGCGTGGCCTCGAGGCAGGAGAAAAGTCACCACATACCTTAGGCCAGGAGGGCCAGGTGGTAAGAGAGAAACAAAAATAGCGTCTTCCCTTAAGTACCCTCTCCCAGAATGCACAGCGGTGGACCACCCCCACTGGGTTACTTCTGAGAAAATAGAGCACTCAATACACTTCAGCCTGTTGCTCTTCCAACATTGGCCTGTGGTGACAATGACACCTACAGACAAAAGTGTGGAACTACATGCAACAGTGCCAATGCTGGAACAGAAGCTAATTTAGCCACAGATTAAATCTGAACTGTGTACAGAACAGATAACCCCCTAAATTTACATGCCAGTGCCTGATCAACAGGAGCAGGGCGCTACATATAGGATTGTTAGAGACATAGCCATTACAGCCCCTTTACAAATCAATACTTCCACATTTGTGCTCCTTACACCCCCTTATAAAAATGACTGGCCCCACCTTTGATATTTGTTTAAGCAAGTCCCATTAAAACAGATCAGAGATCTCGATGCAGGGCCAGTGGAGTTGTGATGTCAACCTTTTTTTGAATTGTTTCTACAATTTAGCCATTCCACAAACATCTTTTTCTAGTTCTTCTTCATTCTATCTGTCCCCAAACAGTATGGGAATAACGTTGATCTAATAAATTGCACTGTAATAAAAGTATAGCATTGTTTTAAAAGTTTTAGGAAGAGGAATATGAGGGAACAACTACTTCTGGAAAGCTATTTGTCTGGTGGCCTCTGGCCTAAATATATTCTGAGTCACTGACTCAGGACAAGCAAGTAAAGTTTGCCAAGTCAGTACCACTTGTCTACCACAATATGTTGTAAAACAGGGATGTGGTAGATGTTAATTTTATAAACGACACTGTGAACTGTGAAATCACCCTCGGTTGGCCAGGGTGCCCATTAGTAGCTGTGATCTGAGCCATCATCGGACATCTCAGATCACAGACACAGTGTACAGAACTGGCTCTGTACCTTGTGATCATTGTGATGACCAATCGCAGGGATCCCAAACAAACAATGTACTGTTTACGTCTGAGAGACCTCCCCTTTCTTCACAATAGAGGTACATCTCATCTCCAACCTATCTCTATCCCCTTCACCTCCTCTTCCCTCTGTGAGTGACCTGTACTTTAATCCACTGTATTGGGTGCACCACCGTCAAGTGCCATGGTTTATGGATCTGAATGACAGCCAAGTCCAATGGCATTTTCAGAAGAAGTCAGCAATGACCACTTCCAAACTATCTAGTTTCTGGTTTCCTTTGGTATGAAAGTTATCTTATATTGTTGCTTTACATTGTTACATAGTAGGTGAGGTTGAAAAAAGACACAAGTCCATCAAGTCCAACCTATGTGTGTGATTATATGTCAGTATTACACTGTATATCTCTATATGTTGTGGTCGTTCTGGTGCTTATCTAATAGTTTTTTGAAACTATCGACGCTCCCCGCTGAGACCACCGCCTGTGGAAGGGAATTCCACATCCTTGCCGCTCTTAATGCCCCGTACACACGGTCGGATTTTCCGACGGAAAATGTGTGATAGGACCGTGTTGTCGGAAATTCCGATCGTGTGTAGGCTCCATCACACATTTTCTATCGGATTTTCCGACACACGAAGTTTGAGAGCAGGATATAAAGTTTTCCGACAACAAAATCCGTTGTCGGAAATTCCGATCGTGTGTACACAAATCCGACGGACAATGTGCCACGCATGCTCAGAATAAATAAAGAGATGAAAGCTATTGGCTACTGCCTCGTTTATAGTCCCGACGTACGTGTTTTACGTCATCGCGTTCAGAACGATCGGATTTTCCGACAACTTTGTGTGACTGTGTGTATGCAAGACAAGTTTGAGCCAACATCCGTCTGAAAAAATCCTAGGATTTTGTTGTCGGAATGTCCGAACAAAGTCCGACCGTGTGTACGGGGCATTACAGTAAAGAACCCTCTACGCCGTTTAAGGCTAAACCTCTTTTCTTCTAATTTTAGTGAGTGGCCACATGTCTTATTCAACTCCCTTCCACAGAAAAGTTTTATCCCTATTGTAAGGTCACCAGTATGGTATTTGTACATTGAAATCATATCCCCTCTCAAACATCTCTTCTCCAGAGAGAATAAGTTCAGTGCTTGTAACCTTTCCTCATAACTAATATCCTCCAGTCCCTTTATTAGCTTTGTTGCCCTTCTCTGTATTTGCTCCATTTCTAGCACATCCTTTCTGAGGACTGGTGCCCAGAGCTGGACAGCGTACTCTAGGTGCGGCCGGATCAGAGTCTTGTAGAGTGTGAGAATTATCGTTTTATCTCTTGAGTTAATCCCCTTTTTTATGCCAATATTCTGTTTGCTTTGTTAGCAGCCATTGCTGAGCATATCATCTACTAGGACCCCCAGGTCCTTTTCCATTGACTCCTCCAGAGGTTCTCCCCCCAGTGAATAGCTTGAACTCATATTTTTGCCACCCAAAGGCATTATTTGAAAATTTTCCACATTAAACCTCATTTGCCATGTAGTTGCCCACCCCATTATTTGTTCAGATCTACTTGTAAGGTTTCCATATCCTGCAGAGAAGTTATTGCCCTGCTTAGCTTAGTATCGTCTGCAAATACAAAGATTGAACTGTTTACCCCATCCTCCAGGTCGCTTATGTTATATTGTTATTTGCACAGTATACTGTGTTATATTGCTATTTGTATACTGTGTTTTATTGTTACGTTATCTACGTTATGCTGTCTAATGTATTATGTTATATTGTTATGTTATTTATGTTATATTGTTGTTAAGTTATTTATGTTATATTGTTATATTTTATTGTTTTGTTATATTATGTACAGCACTGTGCAGAGGTTTTAGGCAGGTGTGGAAAAATGCCGTAAATGAAGAATGCTTTCAGAAATAGAAGTGTTTATAGTTTATTTTTATCAATTAAAAAAATGGAAAGTAAATGAACAGAAGAGAAATCTAAATCAAATCAATATTTGTTGTGACTGCCCTTTGCCTTCCAGACAGCATCAATTCTTCTAGGCACACTTGCATATACGGTTTTTGAAGGAACTCAACAGGTAGGTTGTTCCAAACATCTTGGAGAACTAAGCACAGATCTTTTGTGGATGTCGGCTGCCTCAGATCCTTCTGTCTCCTCATGCAATCCCAGACATTCTCTGTGATGTTGAGATCAGGGCTCTGTGGGGGCCAAACCATCACTTACAGGACTCTTTGTTCTTCTTTACTTTGAAGATAATTCTTAATGACATTGGCTGTATGTTTGGGGTCGTTGCCCTGCTGCAGAATAGATTTAGGGCCAATCACACACACACCGATGGTATAGCATGATGGATAAGTATCTGTCTGTATTTCTCAGCATTGGGGACATCATTTATCCTGACCAAATCTCCAACCTCTTTTTCAGAAATGCAGCCCCAAACTTGCAAGGAACCTCCACCATGCATCACAGTTGCCTGCAGACTCTCATTATTGTGCCGCGCTCCAGCCCTTCATAAACAAACTGCCTCTTGCTACAGTCAACCATTTCACATTTTGACTCATTAGTCCAGAGCACCCGCTGCAATTTTTCTGCACCCCAGTTCCTTTGTTTTCATGCATAGTTGAGTTGCTTACCCTTGTTTCCACATCAGATGTATGGCTTTTTGGCCTGCAATTTCTCCATGAAGACCTCTTCTGGCCAGACTTCTCCAGACAGTAGATGGGTTTACTTGGGTCCCACTGGTTTCCGCCAGTTCTGTGTTGTTGGTGCTGCTGGACATCTTCCGATGTGGAAGGGAAATAGGCATAATGCTGCATTATCTGTTGCATTAGGTTCCTTGATCGACCACTGTGTCTACGGTCCTCAATGTTGCCCATTTCTTTGTACTTCTTCAAAAGAGCACAGGTTTCTATCCCAGTCTGCTTTAAAATCTTTGCCTAGGAGAGACCTTGCTAATGCAGTATAGGTACCTTGTGCACCTGATGGGCTTGGATCCTAGTCTGAACACACCCGAGCTCATCACTGATCACCAATGAGCTATCCCTGCCTGCTTGTGACCCTGACCTTTGGCGTGTTCTCTGTCTATCCTTGTCTGCTAGTCACCCTGACCGTTGGCTTATCTCCTTACTATCCCTTGTTGTCCTGGGCTGCTGCTTCGTCTCTTTCCTCCTGTAGCCTACTGTGGGAGACCCTGGGGGCCGCGACCTGGAGCCAGTTAAAGTGCAGTCCATCTTCACCACTAGAGGCTCTGGTGAACACCTGCTGGCTCCTAGACTCCACGCCCTGGGGATTCTATTGCTCTAGCTCCCAGTGGGATCTGTGTTGGTGCTCCAGTGGACCTGTCTTCCTGAACCACCTTCCTGAACTGCCTTCCTGGGCCAAGGAGTGGCCCCCTGAAGCTGTCTCTGCTTTTCATGATTTGAAACAGGCCTTTATGTCTGGACGTTTGTTGCGGTGACCTGACCCTGGGGATCCATTTTTTTATTGAAGTGGACGCTTCCTCAACTGGGGTGGGAGCTGTGCTTCTTCAATCCTTTGGGGAAAAAAAAAAAACATGTACATTTTTCTCCAAAAAAAATTCTCAGGTGGAGAAGAATTACGGTGATCCGGAACTTCTTGCGATTAAATTGGCGTTGGAGGAGTGGCGTCATCTCTTGGAGGGTTACCCACATTCCATAACAATTTTCACTGACCATAAAAATCTGCAGTACTTACAGAATGCCAAACGATTGAATCCCAGACAAGCCAGGTGGAGTCTCTTCTTTTCCTGTTTTACCTTCACCATTACGTTCAACAATGGTTCCGGCAACAGTCGGGGTGATGCACTCTCTAGGTCCTTTTGACATTCAGGATGAGGAGCCTACCCCATGCATCCTTGCCCATTGCCCATTATCCCTACCTCATGCATCCTTGCCCATTCTACCACCCTGGAGTCAAAAACTCCTCCTGGCAAGACCTTCGTCCCCACTGAGCTAAGAGCTAAGATCATTCGTTGGGGACATGACTCCAAGGTGGCAGGTCATGCTGGGTTCCTTCGATCCTTCCTCCTCATCAGTCGCCACTACTGGTGGCCTACTCTTTCCGTTTGGATGTCAAAGACTACGTTACGGCTTGTCATGTCTGTGCCCAGTCTAAATCCTCAGCGCAGGCTCCTGCTGGTCTTCTCATGCCCTTGCCTATTCCCGAGGAGCCCTGGTCTCACATAGCCATGGACTTTATTACCGATCTTCCACCGGTCATTTGGGTGGTAATCGATCAGTTCTCCAAGATGGCTCATTTTGTTCCTCTTCCTGGTCTCCCTTCTGCTCCTTCTTTGGTTCCCATTTTTCTTCAAGAGATCTTCCGCCTCCATGGGGTTCCTTCCCATATTGTTTCTGACAGGGGTGTTCAATTTACATCTCGTTTTTGGAGAGCCTTCTGCAAATCCCTCAATATTGTCTTGGATTTTTCCTCTTCGTACCAGCCTCAATCCAATGGACAGACTGAGAGGGTTAATCAGGAGCTAGAGGTCTTTCTCCGCACCTTAGTTTCTGCTCATCATGACGATTGGCCCTCTCTACTCCTGTGGGCAGGATTCTCTCACAACAATCATGTGAACATCAGTTCTCAGAAGACACCCTTTTTCACAATTTATGGAAGACACCCTCAGTTCCTTCTTCCCATGACCTGTTCTCCAGATATTCTAGCTTTGGCTATGGTTCAACAATCATTCAATTCTACTTGGGGTAATGTTCACGATTCCCTCCGGGCAGCTGCTGATAAATGTAAAGGTTTTGCCGACCATCGTAGGCGTAAGCAGCCTTCTCTACAGTCTGGAGACAATGTCTGGCTTTCCACCGGGAACATCAAGCTCCGACTTCCTTCTCTGAAATTTGCCCCAAGATTCATTGGCCCGTACACCATAATTTCTAAGTTAAACCTGGTTTGTTTTAAACTTCAAATCCCTAAAAGTTTCAAGATCTCTAACTCTTTTCACGTTTCCCTCCTGAAGCTTTTAGTCCTCAATAAGTTCTCTCGTCCTCTCCCTGCATCGGTTCCAGTTTCTGAGGATAATCAGGAGTAGGAGGTTAGTCAAATTCTGGATTCCCAGCTCTGTAAAGGCAGTCTTCAGTAATTGGTGCACTGGAAAGGTTTTGGTCCTAAGGAGAGGTCTTGGATCCCCGCATCTGATGTCTTTGCACCTTGTCTTTTGAGGAGGTTTCATTTGAGGTTCCCCTCCAAGCCTGGGCCCAAGCAAGGGAGGAAGAGGCCTCGTAATAGGGGGGTACTGTCATGACTCTGCAGTAATACTTTCATGCCCTGTCTGTCTCTTACCTGGTCTGTGTATCAGCCTTAGGGCTTGCACTCTCACACCTGCATGGTTAAGTAATCTTCCCTCAGTGTGGCTTCACCCTTGTCTTAACAGGAACCACTATTTAACACCGTGTTCTCCAAGCCTGCCTTGATGAGCAATATTGTGTGTTTGGTTTCCTCTTTCCTGCTTGCTGCGTGCTCTATGTCTGTCTCTGTTACCCATCTTGGCTTGTTCTTGACTATCCCTGCCTGCTTGTGGCCCTGACCTTTGGCGTGTTCTCTGTCTATCCTTGTCTGCTAGTCGCCCTGACCTTTGACTTATCTCCTTACTATCCCTTTGTTGTCCTGGGCTGCTGCTTCTTCTCTATCCTCCTGTAGCCTACCGTGAGCGTTAGCTGGGAGACCCTGGGGACCGCGACCTTGAACCAGTTGCAGCGCAGTCCATCCTCACCACTAGAGGCACTGGTGAACACCTGCTGGCTCTTAGACTCCGCGCCCTGGGGAATCTTATGCTCTCACACCCCCTTTCTCACCTCCCTTGAGATAGAGGGGGTGAGAGAGAGAGAGGGGGGTGAGGGAGAGGGTCAGAGAGAGAGGAGAGGACTCCCCTATCCCACCATACTAAACCATTAAACCCCCCAAAATTTCAGCTTACAGATGCCTGTAATGTACCTGGATGCTATCAGAAGGGTTCCCTGATCCCTGCATTATCTGTGGTGAAGGAGTCAGTGCTTTGTCGTGTCATGTAATATTACAGACTGCTTTCACCTTTCCTGCCTGTTTTGGCCCTGGCCTTGTTGATGGGGAAATCAAGCAATTTTCTTTCCTTTCGCTACAGGTGGATGGAAAGAAAATCAAATCATCTATGGGCTGCTTTAGAGGGGACGCCTATGTTGACTCTGATGTAAGGGGAGACTCTGATGTAAAGGGGGCTGAGGAGGCCTGGAATTTCTTTGCTTTGTTCTACTGAAGTTCTTTCTTTGTTGTTCTGAATAATATGATGCTGATTACAAAAAAGCCCCAGGTAAAACATATTAATAAAGTGTAAAAATAAACTAACATTGGTGGTAAGTCACAACGTTGGACAACAGTGGTAATAGTAATATCCCAATTGTACAAAAAAAAAAAAAATTCTATTGCAGACAGATTGATCTTCTAGATGTATATAATATCTTCTGTGTAGAGAGTGGGAATTTCTTCACCAAGGAGTAAAAATGACACCCCACAGTGCTAAGTAGAAAATCTGCTTACCAGATACAGTTGACTTCTTTAATTAAAAAGAAAGTCATGAGCGCTTGTGCAGGATTGTGCCTGCTCACATATGGAGACTGTATATCAATGGGCAAAAAGCTTCCTCCCCGGAGGGTTTAACCATGGGACATAGAAAAAGCAATGGATACTTCCATAGCGTGATACAGTTTATTAAAAAATTTAAAGCACATAGTATAGCCAAATGGCCGCTTACATGTGTTGGTGCCTACCCAGCACTGAGGCTGCTCGCTCATCTGTAGTGGGTCTGTACATAGATGCCGTGCACCACCTCCGTGGTCGGCGTGCGTTCCACCCGACGATAGCGACAACCAAAAGAACTGGAAGTAGGATGGGATCACGTGACCAGGTACCGCTCCGATGTACGTTTCGTAATAACATCTTCAGGGAAGCGTACCTTGGTCACTAGGAAACAGTCATTTGTAGTAAAAGAGGGCAGTATTGGACGCTGCAGGAGATATGATTATTGCGTAACGCACATACGTTGCTGGCAGCTCGTATAGCGTTGGATATGCCTTTAGTTTAATTGTAGGGGGTAAAGGCTTCAATGTATCAATTAGGATTGGAGTGGCAGAAAAATGAAAAAAAAAATTGGGTTGATTCAAACACTTGATATAAACAAAAAAAGCATAAGACATTGGAGTATGCAGCCACAGTGCTGGTTCACAATCATGGCTAATAATGTTCACATTACATACAATCCCAATACTAAAATGGTCCATAATAGTCATAAAAAATCAGACATAAAATCAATAGCCACTAGCACAAATATTAAAAGATATAAAATAAATTAGGTAAACATTATATAAGGAAAATAAATTAATAAAGATCAAAAAAGTAATTTACTAAAAATAACTTAGAAAAAAGCAATAACAAGAATATATGAAGGGAACTTCCCCCATCAATTAATAACAATGGTAGGGGAATCTTGAAAATCAGAGACACCCTAGAAAGGGTGTATCTAATTACCAATAGGGATCAACCTAGTGGCAATAATCAAAAAAAATTTGACACAACTTGGTATACCCTGGATTGGGGTGTGCCAAATTATCAACAAGAGATAGCTAACGTTAGAGGAAGCAATAGAAACGCCTAAGTGGTTTAATCGTTTGTCAGGAAGCAATTCAGATCTAGTTCAATATTCATCCCAAAGGGCTGCATCATGTGTAATTTGTATAGCCAGTAAGTTTCATTTTGGGATATAGATCTCTTAATATGGGTCCCTCTCCAGTGTTTTGATATTTTATCGATACCATAAAACGTTAAAAGTGTTGGATCACTGTTGTGGAAGAGTTTAAAATGTCTGGAGACACTATGGTTGAGATAGCCTTTTTTCATATTTGCCAGGTGTTCATTTATTCTAATTTTTAACTGTTGTGTGGTTCTACCCACATATTGCAAAGAACACGGGCACTCCAGAACATATGTAACATGATCGGAGTAGCACGTGATGAGAGGTTTAATTTTGAATTCTTGTTTTGTCACCAATGATTTGAAATGGGATATTTTTTTTATTGGTACCTGTTTTTTTTGTTGTTTTGCAGGCCTTACATCTAGTACAATAATGGAACCCAAACCCATCCAAAAAAGTTGATGGTTTTCTTGGGGGGTCTGGTATATTATGAGTGATGCGATTTCTTAGACCTGGGGCCCTTCTGTAAATGAACTTGGGCTTAACTGGCAATGAGGACTGGAGGTCCCTATCTTTAAGCAAGATGGGCCAGAATTTTTTTAAAATAATTTCCACTTGTTTGTACTGACGATGGAAGCCTGATATAAAGGCCAACTCTCCCTTGTATTCCTTTTTGGGTTTGGTGACCAAAAGTGTCCCTCTGTCCATTGCTGGCACCTGTCCAACAAGTTTCTCAAGTGTATGCAATGGATAGCCTTTCTCCTAAAATCTGTTTGTAAGAACTTCCGTCTGCAGAAAAAAATCAGCATCATTATCACAATTTCGCCAGATGTGCATGTATTGTCCCTTAGGGACAGCCCCTATCCACTGCGGATGGTGGCAACTATGGGTTGGCACAAAGGCATTTCTATCTGTCTCTTTAAAAAACGTCTTTGTGCCAATAGTGTTCTGGTGTTTAGTAAGTGTCAGATCCAGGTAATTCACCGTACTTAGGTTACATTCTGCTGTAAATTTTAGACCGTATTTGTTGTTCATTTTTCCTAAATACTCCAAAAAACTTGGAGGGAGCCCTCCCTTAACAAGATGACATCATCGATGTACCTCTTATAAAGCAGAAGCGATTTTGTTTGATTCCTGAAAATCGTCTCTGTTTCCCATTTATTTATTGTTATATTCGCCACACTAGGGGCATAACGTGCCCCCATGGCAACACCACCTGTTTGGTTGTAATAATCATTAAGCGCCCAAAAATAGTTGTTCCCCATGGCCAGGGATAGTCCCTCCACCAAAAATTTGGTTTGGGATTTGGTCATATTAGGCTCTTTTGATAGGGCCCACTTGACCGCTTCCAATGCGTCTGACGGGCGTATATTTGTGTATAGAGACTCAATGTCTATTGTTGCCATTAGTGTATTGTCAGTTACAGTAGTGGTTTGTAAAAGTACAATTAATTCCCTACTATCTTTTAAGTAGGATTGGCTCTGTGTAACCAACCTAGAGTACAGAGATCTCACTCACTCTCAATCCCACTCACAATAGGGCGACCCGGTGGGTTTTCTTTGTTCTTGTGTATTTTAGGTACTATATACAGCACTGGAATTTTTGGTGCATCTATATTAAGATAGTCTGCTTCTTTTTGGTCTAATATTTTCTTGGTTAACCCTTTTACTATCCATCCTAATAGTTCAGTTTTCAACCTTGGTGTACAGAGCAGTACTCAATTTTTTCGTACGTGACGGTATCATTGAGTAATCTTTCTATTTCTTTGTAGTAATCTTTGGTTAATACTACCAACACTCCCCCTTTATCCGCTGGTCTGACCACTATCTGTCTACGGGGAGGCTAGTGGCTATTGATTTTATTTCTGATTTTTTTATGACTATTATGGACCATTTTAGTATTGGGATTGTATGTAATGGGAACATTATTAGCCATGATTGTGAACCGGCACTGTGGCTGCATACTCCAAAGTCTTACGCTTTTTTTGTTTTAATCAAGTGTTTGAATCAACCCAATTTTTTTAAATTTTTCTGCCATTCCAATCCTAATTGATACATTGAAGCCTTTACCCCTTACAATTAAACTAAAGGCATATCCAACGCTATATGAGCTGCCAGCAACGTACATGTGTTACGCAATAATCATATCTCCTGCGGCGTCCAATACCATGCTCATTAGTCCGCCCTCTTTGACTACAAATGACTGTTACCTAGTGACCAAGGTACGCTTCCCTGAAGACGTTATTACGAAACGCACGTCAGAGCGGTATCTGGTCACGTGATCCTATCCTACTTCTGGTTCTTTTGGTTGTCGCTATCGTCGGGTGGAACGCACGCCGACCACGGAGGTGGTGCACGGCATCTATGTACAGACTCACTACAGACGAGCGAGCAGCCTCAGTGCTGGGTAGGCACCAACACATGTAAGCGGCCATTTGGCTATACTATGTGCTTTAAATTTTTTTAATAAACTGTATCACGCTATGGAAGTATCCATTGCTTTTTCTATGTCTCATGGTTAAACCATCCGGGGAGGAAGCTTTTTGCCCATTGATATACAGTCTCCATATGTGAGCAGGCACAATCCTGCACAAGCTCTCATGACTTTCTTTTTACTTAAAGAGGTCAACTGTATCTGGTAAGCAGATTTTCTACTTAGCACTGTGGGGTGTCGTTTTTACTCCTTGGTGAAGGAATTCCCACTCTCTACACAGAAGATATTATATACATCTAGAAGATCACTCTGTCTGCAATAGAATTGTGGTTTTTATGTGCAATTGGGATTTTACTATTACTACTGTTGTCCAACGTTGTGACTTACCACCAATGTTATACACATTATCATCTTTGTAAATTATTATTTGTATTTTTGTAGTTTTTATTTTTTATTATTTCACTTAGGTAATTGTTCTATTAACATATAGAAAGAACCCAGTATTGCTACCGGGATCCAGACAGATAGCTACTTTTGCAGCAGAAAGTCTAAACCACTTGGTTCCAAAAAGGAATACAAAATTTATTAATAATCTCAATGCAATTCATTACATGATATTGTAAGTAAAAGTGCAAAACAACTCCATATGTTATGCTCTCCGGGTCCCATCCATAGGAGGAATAACCCGGAAAGAGCTAGGTGTGTTCAGACACAGAAAAAACAAGAACAACACGTACACAGCACTAAAAAGACAGTTAAACAAAAAACCCCATCCCACACACACACACAGACAGTCCGGACATCAGCCTAACAGCTTATTCACAGGAAAAAAATGCCAACTATATCGCACATAAATAGTATTGGTATTATGGCACAATCATATAAATTCACCACGTTGTGCAAATTTCCTGTGAATAGCCCCAGGGGGATTTATGAAGTTAATTAGCGTATACAGGTGTGCACAGAATTCCACCTGGATGGAGAAGGATAAAGATGAATTGAATGGGATCACAAACTGAGCGATTCTTGGTACTACAGGGCCACATATAAATTCCCTATGCACAGTGAACAGTCCTGAAATTGGCCGGCAGCAGGTCATCCGGTTTAATGGTTAAATGACTTTTCCTCAGAGTAAACAAGAGGGGGCTTCATATAATGACCCCCGAGGGGAAGACATCGGGAATCTAATTGGTCAATGATGTAGAAAGTAGAGAATCAGATCAAAAACAGGGGGGTACACCAAAGTTCCATGTTTAGAAATTCATTCAATAAGTAGCTTAAAAGCCTATAGACAACAGAGGAAAGTTCAATGGCTCCAAGGTAATGGTTTGCAGCTCCCACACAGAGATGAGGTTAATGGTATTGCTACTGTGTAATCACATCAGGCAATTGTTTCATCACTCAGAAAGTCATTTTCTAACTCAGTGGGAGCAAGCGTACAGTGAGATGTATAGACACCTTACCACTCTGTTGATTATCTTGGGTGTTTGGTCCCCTTCTCAGTTTAGTGTCCCACTAATCAATTCAATGGCTTCAGTCTTTTGGAATGGCCTTCGTTTTCCGGGACCTGTTAGCCGCAACCACTCGTTTGTTTGAGGCACGCTATGCGTGTTTTCCAATGCGGGGTTGCGCTGGTCCCGTATCCTTCCCCACAGTTTCCACAGACGGGAGCACAGCGTAGGTCGGCGTCACATGACTGCTGTGACGTCAACGTGTTTCACTAAATTGGTAGGCGTAGCTTCATCTGGACTTGATGGGGGTAGGGGCTGGCAGTTCCTTATATTGAAAAGAGTTTTCCCCTAGCGCCGCCCCGTGTTTTCAACAGTAATAGAAATCACTTAAGTTTCGGTTTTCTGTGTCACGCTATCCACATTCATTATAAGCGGCTACCCTGATATTATATTACCAGCACCATTTGCTTTCCATTGCTCAGTCGGTCATCTCACTATGGTTATATGATGTTGATCACATTTGTTTCACTGATAATAAATGTAATGTCCTCTGTTCATTCTATCAACACGGAGCCCTAAACGCTCAATTGTATCATTACATGGTCATCAACATTTAGCAACATTGTATCATCCCTGATTGGACAGCATGCATACCGACTCCAACCAAACATATTAACCACACGGATGGACAGAGGACAGTGAGAACTACAGTGAAGTGAATGGAGGCTCAGTTCTCAAGAAATACTTGGAGATTTAACTCCGTGTTGAGTCCCTGGGGGGCAAAGGACCCCAAACGGTGGATCCATCTCTTTTCCTTCTGGAGGAGGCTCCGGTTAAAATCACCCCTTCTTGGGGACAATTTAAGTGAGTAAATGCCCTTGACCTTCAATCCGTCAGGTTTGCCCTGATGGTAAAAAGAAAAATGCTTGGCCAAAGGTTTTTCCCGGGATTTTTCCGGATCTCTCTCTTTCTCTCCTTTGATCTCTCTTATATGCTCACCAATCCTTGTCTTCAAGGGTCTCTTGGTTTTCCCAATGTATATTTTTGGGCAAGGACACGTGAGCATATAAATCACCTTGCTTGTGGAACAATTAATGAGATAACGTATCTCAAAATTGTGGCGCCCCCTGGCATCACTGAATGTGGACGTTCTGTCCACAAAGGGACAAATTTGGCACCTATTGCAGGGGAACATCCCCTTACTCCTAGGGTATTCTGATAGCCAAGTAGAATTCGGTTGTTTGGTAAATTCAGAGTGGATCAGAATGTCCCCCAAATTTTTGGCCCTTCTGGCCACCAAATTTGGCGATTCCCCCACAATCGCTTTCAAGCCAGGGCCATTGATGAAAATGTCCCAGTGTTTCCTCAAAATTTCGCGTACGGATTCCCACTGGGCTCCGTAGGAAGTAATTACTCGTACTGGACCAGGGTCAGATTGTTTTCTAATCGATGGCTTGGGGTCCAGGGAGAGAAGACTCTTCCTGTCCCGGCATGCTGCCTTAGCTCCAGCTTTCCGGATTTGTCCGTGGGAATATCCACATTCCCTGAAGTGATTATAAAGGTCCACATTTTCCCTTCTAAGATCGCTTTTTCTTAGTACAGTTCCTCTTTATCCTTAAGAACTGGCCCACCGGGATTCCATTCTTGAGCCACGGAGGATGATGGCTGTCGGCCCTCAGCAAAGTGTTGGCCGCTGTGGCCTTGCGGTAGGTACAAGTACTGAGTCTACCTCCATCAATAGTAATCTGTAGATCAAGAAATGGAATCTGCTTTTCATCAACAGTATAGGTCAGACGTATATTACGATTGTTGGTATTCAGCTACTCAATGAATCTGTATACCTCCTCTTTGGTGCCCCTCCAGACAAGCAGCACATCATCAATATACCTCAGTCATGTATGCACATGTTCTGCATACATGGCTGAGATAAACACGTCCTCCTCCTCCCAGAGTCCCAGGTGGAGCGACGCGTATGCGGGTGCCCAGGCGGCCCCCATCGAGGTCCCTCTAATCTGCTGGTAAAATTGTGAGGAGAACTGAAAAAAGTTGTTCATCAGGGCGAACTCCAGTAGTTCAACTAAGAATTTTTTCTGAGGGCCAAGGTCAGGGTACCTAGACTCGAGGAACCACCTTACTGCCTCAACCCCACATTTATGTGGGATTGAGGTATATAAGGACTCAACATCTACTCCCAAAAGGAGGAGGCCATCACCGACTTCCAGCTCTGCTATTTTTGACAACACATGCCGTGTGTCTTGTACATAGGATTTGAGCCCTACAACCATTTCTTTGAGGAGGGAGTCCAGATATATCCCAATCCTCTCCAGGGGGCTCTGGATAGCAGAGATAATAGGCCTTCCTGGCGGCTTTTCGGGGCACTTGTGCACTTTCGGGATTATATAAAACATGGGTATATTAAACTCACTCACCTTACATATTCATATCCCGTCCGCTAAGGATCCCAGCCTCCCTAGGCTCGAAGAGCATGTTGTTTAGGTTCTGTATTAGCTTGGGGAATGGATCATGATCCAGTTTTTTGTAAGTCTTAAGATCACCCAATAATCTTTTAGCTTCAGCTTCATAGGATTTGTCATCCATCAGGACGACATTTCCTCCCTTATCGCTTTTTTTGAAAATTATTTTTTTGGCTTTTTTCAAGTCCATCAAGGCCATATGTTCATCCTTTGTTAGGTTGTCTTTGCATGTCTGGGTCCAGTTGATTTTCTCAAGATCAGTCTGGACCATTTCAAGAAACATGTAAAGCCACCTATTTTTACTTAACGAGGGCATCTTTTGGGAACGGATTAATAAATCTGCCGTTCGTCTAGTGGGACACCTAGTTGGTTCCATGTTATCATTCTCCTCTAATAGAGCATTCAGGATGTCAAGAGCCCGTTGGTCTTCCACATCTAGATGCTCGGCTTCATCGATACTACGTTCTCCGCTATTTTGATAAATTGATCTAAAGAAAACTTTTCCCAGGAACAAAGCTATATCTTTATAGACTGTGAACTCGTCCATGTTGTCAACCGGGAGAAAGACATCCCCTTTTGGAGTAGACTAATATGTCTTAGTTCAAGTTGGAAGGCTGAAAGATTGATAACTTTCCTATCTGATTTGGTCAGGTCCTGTGCAGTCGCTAGTTCCTCTGGCTGCGGGTACATGGTGCTGCCTGTTGTCTTCGGCCTTCCCCCTTGTCTTTGTTGTCTATTTTTTGGTTTTGTGTGGTCCTTTGGGGGAGGGGGTGGTGGTCCTCCCGACCAACCACCCCCTCCTCCTCTAAAAAAATCACTACCCTTGGGGCCCAATCATTGGCAGATTCATCCACAGATCTATCCCGTCGCCCTCTAGATTGTGATCTCTGTCATCTTCTTTTTGATCTGCTCCTACCCCTTCTTACCGTTAGGTCAAAGGCTTGGCCATTTTCAAAGTCATTAAGGTCCCTCCTATACTTGGATTGTTTTGTTGTTTTCAGACTAAGTTGTACCTTTTCTATTTCATTTTTGAGGATATCATTCTGTTTAGTAAATTCCTCTAGATATTTTAATGGGTCTAGGCCTTGGGCACTTATTTCAATCTGTTCCTTGAGTTCTTCCAATTGAGTCTTCTCCTCCTCAACAATCAAGCCCATTACTGCAATCCCATGATTTATGCAAAGTTCCTTCCATTTAGGGAGGAATTTTTCATTGTGGAGATGCTCTGCTGGGACCGTTTGGTCCCTAAGGCCTCTCGGGACAATTCTATGTTTTATATAGGTCTCCAAGAAAGAGACATCCCACTTCCTATTCAGGTGTTTTATCAACAATTTTTTATGTTCTTTAAATTTAGTTCTTAGTTCCTCATCCTGATTCGTAAAGTGGGGTGATTCTTTCTGAAAGGCAAATCTAATTTCCTCATCGATCTCCTCCCCTAGAACAAAAGCCATAATAAAGACCACACGCTCCTATTGAATGTGGAATATCTTTACTAAATGAAGTTGTGTCGCTGCTAGGATTTAGCTTAAAGAAAGGACCATAAGGATCCCAAATTTATATAAACTAAAAAACAAAGAAAAGAAAAAGCTAATCCTGCGGAACCAAACACCAGTTATGGTTATCTCAGGAAATCCTCGGTGATTTACACCTGCTAAGGTGCTGCTGCTGTAGCTGAAGAAACTAGGCTAACATATAGAAAGAACCCAGTATTGCTACCGGGATCCAGACAGATAGCTACTTTTGCAGCAGAAAGTCTAAACCACTTGGTTCCGAAAACGAATACAAAATTTATTAATAATCTCAATGCAATTCATTTGTTCTATTAGCAGTTTTTTTTCACTATTGATATTTTAATTAGTTTATTCACTAGCGCCCCATATTTATTACCAAAACATATTGATACAATTTTATTCATTCATTTATAAATCTGAGGTTTTTTTTGGCCCATGAATATTTGTAAAATCTATTATGTGGCCCTTGTACTAGAAAGATTGGAACCCTACATTGTACACGCTGAAAAAAATCTAATGAGAGAGAAACCTTGCTGCAAATATCATAACCAAAAATTGAAAAAGGAAAACTGCCAAATGCCAAAGCCCACAAATAAAACTCTCACCCCGCGCTTAAATATAAATCATTATAAATAGATGTATCCTGCCTCATTAAATAGTAAGTGAGGCAACTGCAAGCATACAAATAACAATTGCATACTAAGAGGAGTATTTTATAAATAATCTGCATAGCTGTTCATCCATCCAAACAGCATGTAAATTCCTTCTGTGTGAATGAGACAAAATCAAATATTCTCCTGCAATATTCTCTGCAGATGGAATATGTGAATGGGGAAAACATTGCGTTATGGCCACTAGATTGCGCTGCCCATGATAGGAAATAAGTATGTTCCTCAGCTCCATCTAGTGGCCATAATGCAGCATTTTGTCCATTCACACATTCGATCTGCAGAGCTTAAAGCCTGAAGACATTTGATTTTGCTCCATTCATATGGATTCAATTTACATGCAATTTTTTTTTTATAAAAGCTGGCAAAAACTGTGACCTGTAAGTATTTGATGAGGTCTACTTTGCTATATCAGTGTGAAAATATATGTGGGGCAAAAAAAATACCTCTGCCCAAAATAAAAAAAAACAAATGCATTAGATCTTTGCAGTATATTCACATTCTCCCACATTTTGTCTCTTTAAAATGCTAATCCAAAAAAAACCAATAACTCTCAACCTGTCAGAAATATAATGAGCTCCTAATGTTCTGTTTGGGCTGACAACCCAGTCAGCATTGTCAGCCCTGCCTGCTGGACTATGTAGCACCTAACCCCCACTCTCTGTCCCTCTACACAATTGTACAGTACAATCTTAACTTCCAATATCCTTTCCTTACTGTGTGTAGGCAAAGGGCTCTTGGGAGATGTAGTTCTGGGGAGTCTTCGTCAATAGAAATTGACCTTCTGCTGCAAGAGTTTTACAAGCCTGGTTCTCAACTACCAGGCCGTTGTCCACATCTGGGCCACCGCTTCCCTCCTCATGGGACTTCAGCTAGCTGCCGATCCTTTAACCTCCCACAATGCCTCCTAGCTTTCATAGTGCCACCCAACCTCTCACCGGTCAGCCCCCTGACCCTCTAGCTGCCTTCAGTTCCCACAGTGCCCTCCAACCCAGGGCTGGGACAAGGGGTGGACAGGAGGGGCAAATCCCCTGCGCACAGGAGAGCAAAGGGGCAGAATTTGGACATAGGGTAGTAAACCCCTTCTAATGCATGCTTCAACTGTTGACAAGGGGGCATGGTTCTTCATCCTTGCTCTGGGCGTTAGATGGACCTGTCCTGGTACTGCTCCAACCTCCCATAGGACCCCACAATTCTCCACATACCCTCCAGCTTGCTGCAGAGCTTCCAGCTCCCCATATGCCCCCAACAGAGTCCCACAGTGCTTCCCAACCCCCACTGTGCTCTCCAGTCTCCCAGATTTCCCCTGCAAAGCCAGCTCCAGAGAAACCATCCCACATAGTTGCTCCCTCCAGAAACCTCCTCCTCTACAGGTCCAGCAAGTCACCTGCAGAGTCCCCAGACCCCTCCCATAACCTTTATTCCCCCGACGATGACACCCAGCCCCATCCAGAGCTTTCTAACCTTTCAATGCACATTTATCATTCCCATATTTTTATTTTGAGTATAAACTTTTCCTAAAATGTTGGGGCATTAGAGGTTTGGAAAGAATTTACTGGGCCCTGGTCTCCATAAGGTCTCCCATAAGGGTGAGAAGCACTGATCTAGAAGGAGAAAGGAAGGTTCCAAGATAAGTTTGGGCCCTGGCTTGACATACCCTTTAGGAACTGAATGTTTTATGATGTAGAGTGGTTTAAGCACAGTCTTGGTCCAAGATGGCCTCTTGTTTTGGTGGTGAGAAGTCAAGTATAGACTTTGAAGGGATAGATTTAGTGTTAGGGGTGGTAAGTTTTATCTTTATACCTTTGAGTGACGGTAAATGTCTTTTCAAAAGTGTAACTACAAAGCACAGCAATGCACCATGAAGCTCACTGCAATGCACAGTAATACACTGCCTCAAAAAAGGGTTCATGTCTGTTTTCCAGTCTGTTGGCTGCCCATTAAAATTGATGGTTTGCTTTAATGCAATGCATGTTATCGTGCAACATGAGTTAACGCAACACAAAAGATAAGATAGGTGTGAATTCCTCAATGAATCAGATGGCTGTGAGGATCAGCCTGTGTCCCCTACAGCAGATCACATGACCAAGGACCTGGGTCTTGAAATGTGTAGACAGCAATGGGAGGGGCCCCGGATCAACATTTTCTGCAGTAAAGGTAAGAATTTCAACCCTTCAGTTATTTTCTGCCTATCCATCCATCCACACTGTTAACATTTGAGCCTATGTCCATTTTGGCTGAAAAAATACTTAGTAACCCATAAAATACAAGTGAATATGCATTCACATTTGCCTGGAGTTTGGTATTCTGGGTATACCCCACTCTACCCCACTACCAATCTGCAACAGTTGAAGAAGGAGATGTCATCTCCCATGAACTCCCCATGGGTACCTTATCGATTGCCACTAAGTTTTACAAAATATTTTTCAGTTAACAGACTTCTTGCCTTCCTCTGCCTAGGGGGTGGAGCTTAGTACATTATGCCTGCTGATTGGCTGTTCCTTTGTCTATTAGATTCACTGGCCAGTGAGGAGCTTCAGTTGTTAAATGACTTGTTTTCAAACTACGACAAACAAGCTCGTCCCGTCAAATCCATCCATGACATCATCGAAGTTCGCCTGAAACTCACGCTGACCAACCTCATCTCCCTGGTAAGTCTGTGGGGTTAAAAAAGTGTGTGTGTGTGTGTGTGTGTGTATATATATATATATATATATATATATATATACATATACACACGCATAAATGTACATAAATGTAGCCTATAAGACATATATATTTTCCTTCTCCTTATTTAGCTTGTTTAACTTACTGGGGTTAATTTACTAAAGGCAAATAGACTGTGCACTGCAAGGGCAGTTGCTCTAGAGCTTAGTAAATGAGGTAAAGCTTCCCTTTGCAAAGAATACCCAATCCCATGCAAGGAAAAACAGCATTTTTGCTTGCACAGGATTGGATGATAGAAATCAGCAGAGCTTTCCGTCATTTCAGAGCTTCCCCCTCAGATCTAGAGCAACTGCTTTTGAAGTGCACAGTATATTTGCTTTAGTAAATCAACCCCACTGAGTCTTAGGGGTTCGGAGGTGAAAGGTCACCCATAGTCATGCATAACAGTGTCAAGTATCAGAGCTCTGTGAAGGACAGTTTGATATTGTTATGGTTACTTTACGGTTTCTTTAGCGTTGGGAGACAGTTAGGTTTGCCACTTTTTTTTCAAACCCGAACACTTTAGTATACACTATAGGATTGTAACAGACCTGAGACACCTTTGGGCACTCCAAAGAGAATATTAATGCGGTACATAAAGTGTCCCATCACCCTCCTGTCAGGCCCTGTTACGAGCCACATTCCTGTCTGAATAATGTGTCCAGGTTTCAGGCAGACTGAAACCCGGACATATGATTCAAAACCCAGACTGTCCGGGTGAATCCCGAACAGGTGACCACCCTAGTGACAGTGCGTGCATGAATTCATACAGTTACCCTCAGTTGGTCTCTCAGCTCACAGAGTCATCCCTAGACAAAACGAACACAACTGTGCATGAGGCTGGTCATACACTAGTAGATTTTTTTAATGAAAGTTTGTGATAAAACCCTCAGTACATTCAACAACTAGATGAGTGTGGTTGGAAAGTGCTTCAAAATTTAGTTTGCTTTTAACATTCGATTTTGGAGTGAATGGACTTCCCCAAATGAGAACCACATTGACTGTTAGAAATGTGTTCATTCGAGAAAAAGTCTCCATCCTGCTCCTTCAGATATCCTGGTCACTATATTCGAAAAAAAAAAAGAACTTTGATTTGACTCCACTAACAATTCGAAAACCAAATGAATTTATTTAAAATGAAACATTTTGAACACAACTGGACTAGCACATGGCCATCATTAGATGGTAAGCTTCTTGAGGGCAGGGATCCATTGTGCAATATGGAAAGCGCTGTGTAATTGGTCACCACTATATAAATAATATTAAAATAATTAATAAAAAAAAATATTATTAGTAATAAAAATATACAGTATGTATATATCATTTGCAACATTGTTAAACATTTTTTTCTGGTTTTATTTCTATTGACAGAATGAGAAAGAGGAGACTATGACAACCAATGTGTGGCTCCAGCTGGTAAGAGGAAAACTCTGGAATGAGGGCAGGGATTGATGTGAATATACAGTATATGTGTAAAGTGCTGCGCAAAGTGACACCGCTATATAAGTACCTGTAGTAAATAAATAACTGCATTTTACATTTTATTATCAATCATTATTATTCTGCTCAAATAATGTGTACTAAAGTTTTAAAAAAAAAATGATATTATTGTAGCTCATTAAATATCATTATAGTCTAAATACTGTATATATTTCCAACGCATGTAAAAAAGTATTTTTTGCATAACCAGTTGCGCACAGCGATCATGCTTGACTTTTCTCAATCTCTGAGTGGAAGTTTACCAGTCTGTTCTTGATTGGTTGAATGTGTGCAGAAATGTGTAAAGTTTCCAAGGTAGCCACTTGCCAACCGCAATGCGTATATACACAGTTAGGGCCATATAAATATGGACAGGGGCACAATTTTTGTTTTTTTGCAGGTATTTACCATAAAATATTCAAGCTATAGTTATATAATGGATATGGGCCGAAAGTGTGCACTCTCAGATTTAATTTGTGGGTATGTACAGCGGGGATGGAAAGTATTCAGACCCCCTCAAATTTGTCACTCTTTGTTATATTGCAACCATTTGCTAAAATCATTTAAGTTCATTTTTTTCCTCCTTAATGTACACACAGCACCCCATATTGACAGAAAAACACAGAATTGTTGACATTTTTTGCAGATTTATTAAAAAAGAAAAACTGAAATATCACATGGTCCTAAGTATTCAGACCCTTTGCTGTGACACTCATATATTTAACTTGGGTGCTGTCCATTTCTTCTGATCATCCTTGAGATGGTTCTACACCTTCATTTGAGTCCAGCTGTGTTTGATTATACTGATTGGACTTGATTAGGGAAGCCACACACCTGTCTATATAAGACCTTACAGCTCACAGTGCATGTCAGAGCAAATGAGAATCATGAGGTCAAAGGAACTGCCTCTGAGCTCAGAGACAGAATTATGGCAAGGCACAGATCTGGCCAAGGTTACAAAAAAATTTCTGCAGCACTTAAGGTTCCTAAGAGCACAGTGGCCTCCATAATCCTTAAATGGAAGATGTTTGGGACGACCAGAACCCTTCCTAGAGCTGGCCGTCCGGCCAAACTGAGCTATCGGGGGAGAAGAGCCTTGGTGAGAGAGGTAAAGAAGAATCCAAAAATCACTGTGGCTGAGCTCCAGAGATGCAGTCGGGAGATGGGAGAAAGTTGAAGAAAGTCAACCATCACTGCAGCCCTCTACCAGTCGGGGCTTTATGGCAGAGTGGCCCGACGGAAGCCTCTCCTCAGTGCAAGACACATGAAAGCCTGCATGGAGTTTGCTAAAAAAACACCTGAACTGGACTCCAAAATGGTGAGAAATAAGATTCTCTGGTCTGATGAGACCAAGATAGAACTTTTTGACCTTAATTCTAAGCGGTATGTGTGAAGAAAACCAGGCACTGCTCATCACCTGTCCAATACAGTCCCAACAGTGAAGCATGGTGGTGGCAGCATCATGCTGTGGGGGTGTTTTTCAGCTGCAGGGACAGGATGACTGGTTGCAATCGAGGAAAAGACAAATGCAGCCAAGTACAGGGATATCCTGGACGAAAACCTTCTCCAGAGTGCTCAGGACTTCAGACTGGGCCGAAGGTTTACCTTCCAACAAGACAATGACCCTAAGCACACAGCTAAAATAACGAAGGAGTGGCTTCACAACAACTCCGTGACTGTTCTTGAATGGCCCAGCCAGAGCCCTGACTTAAACCTAATTGAGCATCTCTGGAGAGACCTAAAAATGGCTGTCCACCAACGTTTACCATCCAACCTGACAGAACTGGAGAGGATCTGCAAGGAGGAATGGCAGAGGATCCCCAAATCCAGGAGTGAAAAACTTGTTGCATCTTTCCCAAAAAGACTCATGGATGTATTAGATCAAAAGGGTGCTTCTACTAAATACGGAGCAAAGGGTCTGAATACTTAGGACCAGATTTTTTTTAATAAATCTGCAAAAATGTCAACAATTCTGTGTTTTTCTGTCATAATGGGGTGCTGTGTGTACATTAATGGGGAAAAAATGAACTTAAATGATTTCAGCAAATGGCTGCAATATAACAAAGAGTGAAAAATTTAAGGGGGTCTGAATACTTTCCGTCCCCACTGTACATCTTAATCGGAGGAAGGGTTTAGGAATTACAGCTCTTAAGAATAGCCACCCCCCCTTTTCAAGGGGCAAAAATTTATTGGACAATTGAATCAAAAGCTTTTTCATGGCCAGGTGTGGGCTACTCCTTCATTATTTCTTCATCAATTAAGCAGGTAAAAGGTCTGGAGTTGATTCTAAGTATGGTATTTGCATGTGGATTCTATTGCGGTGAACCTACATCACGTGTTCAAAGGAGACAGTGTTCACATGCAAGTGAAACAGGCCACTGTAAGGCTTCAAAAACAAACCATCAGAGAGATAGCAGCAACATTAGGAGTAGCCAAAGCAACAGTTTGGTACACTCTGAGGAAAGAAGAACGCACAGGTGAGCTCAGCAACATAAAAAAAGCCTGGATGTCCACGGAAGACAACATTGGTGAATGATCGCAGGATCCTCTCTATGGTAAAGAAAAAACAATTCACAAAATGTGAAGGACACCACCAGGAGGTAGGCAGATCATTGTCAAAGTCTACAATTAAGAGAAGACTTCACAAGAGCAGATACAGAGTGTTCACCACAAGGTGCAAAAAATTCATAAGCCTGAAGAATAGAAAAGCCAGATTAGACTTTGCCAAAAAAAATCTAAAAAAGCCAGACAAGTTCTGGAAAAGCATTCTTTGGACAGATGAAACTAAAATGAATTTGTACCAGAATGACGGGGAAGAAAAAAGTGTGGAGAAGGCTTGGAACAGCTCATGATCCAAAGCACACAATGTCATCTGTAAAACATGGTGGAGGCAGTGCGACGTCATGGGCATGCATGGCTTCCAGTGGCACTGGGTCATTGGTGTTTATTGATGATATGACAGAAGCAGCCGGATGAACTCTGCAGTGTTTAGAGATATACGGTTAGCCCAGATTCAGCCAAATGCAGCAAAGTTGATTGGACGGCGCTTCACAATACAGACGGACAATGATCCAAAACACACTGCAAAAGCAACCCAGAAGCTTTTGAAGGAAAAGAAGTGGAATATTCTGCAATGGCCGAGTCAATCACCTGATCTCAAACCAATTGAGCATGCATTTCACTCGATGAAGGCAAAACTAAAGGCAGAAAGATCCGCAAACAAAGAACAACTGAAGACAGCTGTAGTTAGAGCCTGGCAAAGCATCAGAAAGGAGGAAAGCCAGTCTTTGGTAATGCCCATGGGTTGCAGACTTTAGGCAGTCATTGCCAGTAAAGGATTCTGAACAAAATATTAAAAATTAACATTTTATTTATGATTATATTCATTTGTCCAATTACATTTGAGCCCCTGAAAATGGGGAGAATGTGTATAAAAATGGTTGCGGTTCCTAAAATTTGTACTTGATATTTATTTTCAACCCCTTAAATTAAAGCTTAAAGTTTGCACTTCAAATTTATTTGGATTGTTTTGTTTTATTCTGGTGGCATACATAGCCAAAAGTATGAATACTGTGCTTGTTTCCAGATATATATGAACCTAACTGTATGTTGTGGTTTACCGTGGTTATGGCTGAAGCTATCAGCCATTCCCCTGTATTGTTTTTTCACCCGGCGGTTGGTTTCTCTTCAAAGCGTTCCGAGCGTCTCATGAGCCTCTGGAATGCTTTCAGAAGCAGTGGGAGGGGACGTCCCCCCTCCTGCTGCTGGCCGGTGTTTCTCGGGCTTACCGTTTATGCAGATTCTCCCGAGAAACGATCTGGCGGTGCGGCCGGCTGCTCCCACAGGTGAGAGATTCGGGGTCTTTTTGATCGCAGATCTCTCCATTAAGAGGACCGGTCATCCTTATCTCTATTATAAGGGATGTTTACATTCCTCGTAATAGGAATAAAAGTGATTAAAAAAAAAGAGAGACAGTGTAAAAAAATAAATAAAAAATAAGAAGTAAAATAAATAAGGAAACATTTTTTTAAAGCACCCCCATCCCTCCGCACTCGCGCACAGAATCGAACGCATGCGTAAGTCACGCACACATATGTAAACAGTGTTCACACCACACATGTGAGGGATCGTCGTGAACGTTAGAGTGGGAGCAATAATTCTAGCGCTAGACCTTAACTCTAAACAGGTAACCTGTAAAGGAGTTTAAAACATTGCCTTTCCAGGAGTGTACACAATTTAACATGACATGTTAGGTATCTATGTACTCGGCTTACCATCATCATTCACATTATACAAAAAAATTGGGGTATATATTGTGTTTTGTTTTGTTTTTTTAATTCATTAACATGTAAAGTGACATAAAATAATTTCAAATATCGTGACATAAAAAAATTCCATCAATCGCCATTTTATTCTATAGGGTCTCTCCTAAAAAAAAAAAAAAAAGTATAATGTTTAGGGGTTCTAAGTAATTTTCTAGCAAAAAATATTGATTTAAACTTGTAAACAAAAAGTGCCAGAAAAAGCCTGGTCAGCAAGTGGACACAATTTCAACCTTTAAATATATAAAGGGTATGAATGAGGTTAAGTAGGGCAGTATGTTCAATATAAAGCTGAGCTCAGGAACACTGAGACCTGACCTCGAGATAGCAGGGGGAAAGTTTAACACTAACTTTAGAAAATATTATTTTACCAAAAAAATAGTTGATGCTTTAAATAGACTTCCAGCAGAGGCAGACAGTCAATCAACAGTACGTGAAAAAAAAACATGCTTGGGACAAACATAGATCTATACTCAGAGAAAAAGGAAAGGAAGAGCATTATTACACATGCATTAAAGGGTAACTCCACTTTCATGAAAAAAAAAATAGCAAATAAAAAAAAAAATGTAATAGTGTGTACAATTGTAACACAAGTCATATTGTAATTGAATGTTATGAAAAATGATCTTTCCTTTTGAATCTGCAGCCGCTGTCATTTTCTGTAAAATGCAATATGGCCAACCGGGAGGCGTTCTGTACACAAAAGGTATACAGAACGCCCCTTAGAAATGTAATTTCCTGCTTGCGTGATTGACTCACTGATTTTCCCAGGAGTCTACACTGATATAAGTCAGATTTTTAGCATCCCCTGCAACAAAAATGTCATTTTTGGTGAGATACTCCGAAAGCGAAATCACGTATAAAGGGACGCAGACCCTTGCGACTGTCCTCATTAGAGCTCTGCAGGTGCAGCAGCTGAATGGTAATTATAAAACTACTTCCATACAGATTCATTGAGCACATGGACACAGACAAACACACAGGGATTTCTTCAGAATAACAAAAGGTAGGAATCTGCAACAAAGTTTTTTAAAATGCTTGCAATGAACATAGATCACCCAGAGGGGGGTGTAGGTACTCTTTAAACACCAATCTGGTAAATCTCCAACCTGCGTACGGAATACCAACATCAAAACACTAAATAGAAAGTGTGTAAAAATGTCCAGGTCACGTCAGAATTTATTTCAGGCAATCCTTACTCAAAATGTCTAATTACTAAAAGGGCACCATTGCTTTTTCTCAGTCCTTTCAGTATGCTCTGACCTTTGGACCTTTCGTACATTAGACCTGATTGCCGCACAATTTACAGTATTTTCCGGAAGTGTCAAATATCTTGATTTGTCCTAGGAATGGGATGACTACCGCCTCACGTGGAATGAGTCAGACTATGGCGGGATACAAGTCTTACGGGTTTCACCTGACATGGTCTGGTTGCCTGACATCGTTTTGGAAAACAAGTAAGTAAAAGTTAAAAGGTCTTCCAAAGCAACTTGGTTCTCAAAATGTTCAGAAAAAGGTCCTTCAGGACAGGCTGTCTGCTTAGGCTTCCAGATTTATTTTCAGATTTACTGAAAAGCTAATAGCAAACACTGGCTCCAGAAAAAAAAAAAAAAAGAGGATTGCCACCAAGGCTGCTTGTTAGTTGTGGACTCGACCCTGTAGGGTGGCCTTTCTCAACCAGAGTTCAGTGGAATCCTACGGTTTTTGGGGTTCCTTGAGCAATGAGCAATTTCTTCCTCTTAGGTAAGTTACCACTGACATCAATTGTCTTTTTAGCTATCTATAATGCTGCGTACACATAACCGGACTTTCCGTCAGAATAGACTCCGATGGTCTTTCCGACGGAGTTCCGATGGAGTCCACTGAAACGGACTTGCCTACACACGATCACACCAAAGTCCGATCGTTTAGAATGCGATCACGTAAAACGGGACTAGAAGAAGGAAGTTCAATAGCCAGTAGCCAATAGCTGCCCTTGCGTCGTTTTTGGTCCGTTGGACTAGCATACAGACGAGCGGTTTTCCCGATAGGAACTGATTCCATCTGAAAGATTTGAAACATGTTCTATTTCTAGGTCCATTAGAATTTTAGAAATAAAACGTCCGATGAAGCCCACACACGATCAGAATGTCCGACGGAATGATTCCATCGGACCTTTTCTGCCGGAAAGTCCGGTCGTGTGTACGCGGCATTAGAGGGGCATTCTTCCCACCAACCCTTAATTTAAGGAGCATTCTTCCTACTGTCCACCAATGTTAAAGATATTCTTCCCATTGGCCAACAATGTAAGGAACATTACTTCCACTGGTCCCCAATTTCGGAGGAATTCTTCCCACTGCCCACTAATGTCAGGGACATTCTTCCCACTGACCATCAATGTCAGTGACATTATTCCCTCTAGCCATCAGTGTGAAGGAGATTCTTTCCACTGGCCCATAATGTCAGGGATATTCTTTCCCCGAACAACACTAAAAGGGACATTTATTCCACTTGCCATCATCATAAGGGGCATTCTGCCAACTGACCACTAATGGCAGGGTGTCATGAACTGGATCCCCCGCTGGTGGCACCGGTGGCTGGTGGTGGTTCCTGGATCTGAAGAGTGTCCAAGAGTAGGTGACTCCCAGTAGCCAGCAGATCCCAGCAATTATAACGTAGTCCCCACCCGATGCTGGCTACTGAGAGGGTATTTAGCCACTCCTCTAACATTCCACAGTGCCTCAGTGTTTTGCCTGTTTTCCCTTGTGCCCAATCCTGCTCCCCATTCTGGCTCATTCCTTGCTCCTCAGCTTGATCCTGCTCTGCCCTTTATTCTGCAATCTGTACATAGCCTAATTAGTTAGTTAGCTAGTTAGTTAGGTAATTTTGCTTAGGGATTTGGATGTTTGTATTTATTGTTGTACTGCTCCCTTGTGTTGTTTCCCTAATAAATCAAATTTACTTTCATTAAAGGATACTTTCACTTTTGTCACAATTTTTTTAAAATTACGGCCGTGCAGGGCTCCGGCAGGACTCATCCGGTCATTTATTCACAGAGTTCTCTGAATGGGAGAACTACAAGTCTCAATGAACTACCAGGGTGCTGTTGAGTGCTCTAGGTCAACGTTTCTCAACTCCGGCCCTCAAGGCGCCCCAACAGGTCATGCTTCCAGGCATTCCATTATTTTGCACAGGTGATTTGATCAGTTTCATAGTTACATAGTATAGTTACATAGTAGGTGAGGTTGACAAAAAGACACAAGTCCATCAAGTCTGTTAAGTTGAACCTTGAAATAAAGGACATCAACGCCAATAGAGATGCATTCGTCTTATGCATGTTTACTTCAGAATATGCACTGTACAGTGGATCGCATTTCTTCAGGACAATGCGATGCAGTTTACAAGGCAGTACAGGTTTTATAGAGAATGGTTATACAGTAATCTTATGGCATGCACAAGCCCAAAGTTACACATCACAAGTACGCATTTTACTAAGTATTTCAACACAGTTCTTGGCCAGTGTTCTGAGTTTTCTTTGACCTGGCTAATTTTAACTGTCAAGTTATTTTGACAGAAAGAAAGAATAATTATTTGGAAGAAGTTAATTTGGCTTTTAGACAGGGACCTTCTATGTCATCATCTTTCCATATCACATCTTTTCCGAGAATTGTGTCAGGTCATTGGCAGAACATTTTAATGTCAACTGGTCAGCCACATGTGTTGCAATACCAAAAGAATTCAGAAACATTTTACAGAAAAACAAGTATAATAAGAATTATCAAAAATACAAATTCATGTTGAAGATGAACTCTGGATACATAAAAAGATATGGTTCATATATCTCATATCTTCACAAGTCCAACCTATGTGTGTGATTATATGTCAGTATTACATTGTATTTCCCTGTATGTTGTGGTCATTCAGGTGCTTATCTAATAGTTTTTTGAAACTATCGATGCTCCCCGCTGAGACCACCGCCTGTGGAAGGGAATTTCATATGCTTGCCACTTTTGCAGTAAAGAACCCTCTACGTAGTTTAAGGTTAATCCTCTTTTCTTCTAAAAATGATCACTCATTAACATACTCCAGAGCGAATAAGTTCAGTGCTCTCAACCTTTCTTCATAACTAATATCCTCCAGTCCCTTTATTAGCTTTGTTGCCCTTCTTTGTACTCGCTCCATTTCCAGTTCATCCTTCCTGAGGACTGGTGCCCAGACCTGGACAGCATACTCTAGGTGCGGCCAGACCAGAGTCTTGTAGAGTGGGAGAATTAACGTTTCGTCTCTGGAATTGATCCCCTTTTTAATGCATGCCAATATCCTGTTTGCTTTGTTAGCAGCAGCTTGGCATTGCATGACATTGCTGAGCCTATCATCTACTAGGACCCCCAGGTCCTTTTCCATCCTAGATTCCCCCAGAGGTTCTCCCCCCAGTGTATAGATTGCATTCATATTTTTGCCACCCAAATGCATTATTTTACATATTTCTACATTGAACCTCATTTGCCATGTAGTTGCCCATCCCATTAATTTGTTCAGATCTTTTTGCAAGGTTTCCACATCCTGCGGAGAAGGTATTGCCCTGCTTAGCTTAGTATCGTCCGCAAATACAGAGATTGAACTGTTTATCCCATCCTCCCGGTCGTTTATGAACAAAATAAATAGGATTGGTCAAAGCACAGAACCCTGGGGGACCCCACTACCCACCCCTGACCATTCCCAGTACTTCCCATTTATCACCACCCTCTGAACTCTCCCTTGTAGCTAGTTTTCAATCCATGTACTCACCCTATGGTCTGTACCAACGGACCTTATTTTGTTCAATAAAGGTTTATGGGGAACTATGTCAAATGCTTTTGCAAAATCTAGATACACCACATCTACGGGCCTTGCTTTATCTAGATGGCAACTCACCTCCTCATAGAAGGTTAATAGATTGGTTTGTCAAGAGCGATTCTTCATTAATCCATGCTGATTACTGCTAATGATACCGTTCTTATTACTAAAATCTTGTATATAGTTCCTTATCATCCTCTCCAAGAACTTGCATACTATTGATGTTAGGCTAACTGGTCTGTAATTCCCAGGGATGTATTTTGTGCCCTTTTTAAATATTGGTACTACATTGGCTTTTCTCCAATCAACTGGTACCATTCCAGTTAGTAGACTGTCAGTAAAAATTAGGAACAATGGTCTGGCAATTACTTGACTGAGTTCCCTAAGTACCCTCAGATGCAAGCCATCTGGTCCCGGTGGTTTATTAATGTTAAGTTTCCCAAGTCTAATTTTAATTCCGTCCTCTGTTAACCATGGAGGTGCTTCCTGTGATGTGTTATGAGGATAAACACTGCAGTTTTGGTTACTGAAGCCCCCCGATTCCCTCGTGAAGACTGAGGAGAAGAATAAATTCAATACCTTCACCATCTCCCCATCCTTTGTAACCAGATGTTCTTCCTCATTCTTTATGGGGCCAATATGGTCTGTCCTCCCTTTTTTACTGTTTACATACTTAACCCCCCTGGCGGTATTCCCGAGTCTGGCTCGGGGTGAATTTTTCATACCAAAAGCGGTATCCCCGAGCCAGACTCGGGCTTGCATCGCAGGATCCAGGAAGAGTTTACTTACCTTGTCCCCTGGATCCTGCGATGTCTCCCCGCTGTGATCGGCGAGCCGCTGTGTCTCGCTCGATTCACAGTGCCGAGCTCCGTTCCCTACGAGCGTTGCGACGCACGGGGACGGAGTTCGGCGGTAAATTCAAAAGTGAAACACACAGTAAACACACAGTACAGATACAGCATACTGTAATCTTACAGATTACAGTACTGTATCAAATAATTACACATCCCCTTTGTCCCTAGTGGTCTGCCCAGTGTCCTGCATGCAGTTTTATATATATAAAACTGTTATTTATGCCAGGAAACTGGAGATTGTCCATAGCAACCAAAACTGTCTCTTTACATCAAAAGTGGTTTTAGACCAGCTAGAAAAAAGCGATAATAAATTATAATCACTTGCAAAAATGAGCGATAGTGATTTGTGAGGAGATCCGTCATCAAACACTAAAAGGAACAAAAGCTACAATTCTGCAACTGAGCAAATTTCAGTGTTTTTGATTTGATTACATTATTATATAATTTTTATTATTATTATATTATTATTTGTTATAATTATTTATAGTTATTTATTATATTATAATTTTTTATTTAGTTTTTCAAACTTTATCATACCCGGGATGTCTACTAGACTCTTGTTTGGACAGATTTAAGTGAACTATTCCTAAGAATTACAGGCCTACAATATAAAACGCCAAATTTCTGTGCAAAATAATGGTACCGCTTTCAGCACCTAAAATCTGAAATAATCATACCGCCAGGGAGGTTAAAGAATTTCTTGGGTTTTTTTTGCTCTCCTCCGCTATGTGTCTTTCGTGCTCTATCTTAGCCGCCCTAATTGTACTCTTAAATTTCTTGTTGCATTCTTTATAAAATCTGAATGCTGATGATGATCCCTCAAGCTTGCATTTTTTGAAGGCCTTCTCCTTTACTTTTATATGCATTTTTACATTAGAGTTAGTAAATACCATAGCCGTTTCTTCTGAGGGAAATCCTGAAAACATGACCTGTTGGGGCACCTTGAGGACTGGAGTTGAGAAACACCGCTCTAGGTAGTGCATTGTTTCTTTCTGACATTGTGTAACTGCCTGCCTGTATAAGGTACAGCTTATACTGACAGTCTGCAAGGGCCCTGCATTGCACCCCCAATCTGCTGATCATGGGTGCAATGCTTTGCAGGCTCCTAGTAGAAAAAATAATAAATGTAAAGATGTAAATGTAAAACCTAAGGTGAATTTATCCTGGTCTAGTCTGGTGTTCTTTGTGCAGATCCACACATATCTGCTCACAGTCTACAGGATACCAGCACTTGATATCATAACACAGGGACATTTTTCCCACTGGCCACCAATGTAAGGGGCATTCTTCCCACTGGCCACCAATGTAAGGGGCATTCTTCCCACTAACCACCACTGTAAGGGGCATTCTTCCCACTGACCACCAATGTAAGGAGCAATCTTCCCACTAACCACTAATGTAAGGAGCATTCTTCCCACTGACACCAATGTAAGGAGCATTCTTCCCACTGGCCGCCAATGTAAGGGGCATTATTCCCACTGGCCATCAGAGGGAGAGGAATTTTGTCAATAACCACCAATGTCAGGGACATTCTTCCCAAAGGCCACCAATGTAAGGCGTGTTCTTCCCCCTGACAAAAAATGTGGGACATTCTTCCCAATGGCCATCAAAGCGAAGGGCATTCTGCCAATAACCGCCAATGTCAGGGACATTCTGCCCACTGACCACCACACTAATGTACCGTGAGCTATAGATATGGTAATTATTGATAAGGTTCGCTGAGACATGAACGTTTCTTTTAATGGTTGTTCTGTGTTAAAAAGGTTGAAAGACTGTGATAGGGACTTGCCTTGGTGGCAACCATGAGTGCCTCGGACCATCAAAGGCATTTGATGCCAGATTTAGGGGTTTACCATTTTGCTAGCAAATCTTGATGTGAACAGCCAGAAGAGCAGAAATTGTCAGTCACAAGTGCTCTGCTTTTATTCATCGACTGATTCACACTGAAGACCATGGTGAATCCCAGTGGGTTCAAGATTGAGCAAATGTCTCGCACTTGTTTTTCTGAGGAGAGCTCTAATTGTCCAAGAGCAATCATAGATCTTCAGTGGAAGAAGATGAGGATAAGTAACAGCAGGAGTTTCTAGTGGCGGGTTCTTGGCACTAGTAACTTTAGGTGCAGAATAGTTAGTCTATGGCTATGAGCAGAAAAGAGGAGCATACAGACTAGAACTTATTTGAGCAAGGGCTGGCCCTAGGGTTAGTGTTAGGGTTACAAGGAGGGTTAGTGTTAGGGTTACAAGGAGGGTTAGTGTTAGGGTTACAAGAAGGGTTAGGGTTACAAGAAGGGTTAGTGTTAGGGTTACAAGGAGGGTTAGGGTTACAAGAAGGGTTAGTGTTAGGGTTACAAGGAGGGTTAGTGTTAGGGTTACAAGGAGGGTTAGGGTTACAAGAAGGGTTAGTGTTAGGGTTACAAGGAGGGTTAGTGTTAGGGTTACAAGAAGGGTTAGTGTTAGGGTTACAAGAGGGGTTAATGTTAGGGTCACAAGGAGGGTTAATGTGAGGGTTACACTGAGCACTAAAGTGCTAGAAAATGTATATCACTACTACGTAGGAAGGAGAGTTTACATAAATATATTAAGCTGTTTATAACCTCATGAGATTTGAAAAGAAAATTGATTCTCTGAAAAGGCACCACCCTGCTCTGTAACTGCCCTATATATTGTCTTTCAGTGTTGATGGCCAGTTTGAAGTAGCATATTACGCCAACGTCCTGGTCCATAGCAACGGCTATTCGTCTTGGCTCCCGCCAGCCATCTTCAGGAGTGCGTGCCCTGTGGTGGTCACCTACTTCCCTTTTGATTGGCAGAACTGCACACTGGTGTTCAGGTGAGCAATCAATGTTTGTACTATGTTTGTAGACCATTGAGGGACCAGGGACATTTCTGCACCAGAGAAGATTACATTCCAATTCCTCCACCATGGGTATGATCAGTCATAACATTGTAACCACCCACCTAATATTAAGTAGCTTTTCTATTTGCCTCCAAAACAGCCCTGGCCTGTTGAGCCATGGACTGCAGTAGACCTCTGAAAGTATGCCGTGGTATCTGTTACCAAGCTGTCAGTAGCATTGCACTACCTCTGCCAGTTTGTCTTCTTGCATAGTGCATCCTGGTGCCATCTCTTCCCTAGGTAAGCAACACACACGCACCATGCCATCCACATGATGTAAAAGAAAATGTGATTCATCAGACCAGTTACCTTATTCCATTGCTCTGTGGTCCAGATCTGATGCTGATATGCCCATTGTAAACGTTTGTGGCTGTGACCACGGGTCAGCATGGGCACCCTGACTGGTCTGCAGCTACACTGCCCCTTACACAACAAACAGAAATGCTCTGTGTGTTCTGACACCTTTCTATCAGAACCAGCATTCACTTTTTCAGCAAAATGAGCTACAGTAGCTCTTCTATTGGATCAAACTACTCAGCCTAGCTTTCGCTCCCCACATGTATCAATGAGCCTTGGCTGCCCATGACCCTGTCGCCAGTTTGTCAGTTTTTCTTCCTTGGATCACTTTTGGTAGGTCCTGACCACTGCAGACCGGAAACATCCCACAAGAGCTGCAGCTTTGAAGTGCTCTGCTGTCTAGCCCAGTGTTTCTCAACTCCAGTCCTCAAGGCACCCTAACAGGTCATGTTTTCAGAATTTTCCTCAGATGAAACGGCTGTGGTAATTACTAAGGCAGTGAAACTGATCAAATCAACCGTGCAAAATAATGGAAAGCATGAAAACGAAACCTGTTTGGGCGCCTTGAGGACTGGAGTTGAGAAACACTGGTCTAGCCGTTACAATTTGGCCCTTACTTATGCTTGCCCATTGTTTCTGCTTTTAGCACATCAGCTTCAGAGATAACATATTCACTTGCTTTATATCGCACCCACTTTCAGGTGCCATTGTATCGAAAAAATCAGTGTTATTTACATTACCTGTCAGTGGTCATAATGCTATGGCTGATTGGTGTATATAGCTCTGGCATATTCTGCAGTGATATACAGAGAACACTGAGCCAGTCACAACTGTGTTTGCACCAGAGGAGCTTACACTCTAAAGTCCCACCACAGTCACACACTATTCACACTATTGCAATACATACAGTATATATAGCTCTGACATATGCTGCAGTGCTGTACAGAGACCACTGAGCGAGTCACATCAGTCTCTCCACCAGGTGGTGCTGTTCTGCAAGGTGCTGCTGGCTCACTCTGCTCTGGTCACAGCTTGGAGCAACATCAAGCCTGGGGTTGTTTTGCAGCCCTTTCCCCAGCCATGATGCAACAGTCTGGGAAGGATCTAGGTGCAGGCTCTCCAAAGGGGACTGAGGCCTACGCCATATGTTCAAGCTGCCATGGATCCTGGACTTGCCCCCTGAGTCCTTACCAGCTTTCCAGGACAGAGTGGTGAATAAATGTTGCCATATAACCAAAGCCGGTGCAAGGATTTTGGTCTACACAGGCAAAGGTGCATTTTGGTGCCCCCCACCATCGTCCTACTACCACCCACTTCCTCCTCCACAATGCAACCCCCCCACCCCCATATGACAACCCATCTAGGGGTAACCACACACTATACAATCTGATTGTACAATCCTCTTTTAGATTATTTAACAATTATATAGTATAATGGCCTGCCTGATTTGATACTCATTAAAAAAAAATTCAGGTTGTGTCTTCATAGTGTACAGACAGATTCCTCCATCCACGCTAATAACACAGATGGACGAGCACCACCCTTCCCCCTGCTGAGCTTTTTTATTCTGACAAACGACACCACTGGCTGTCAGAATACCCATAATAGATGTGGTGGCTGCATTCATTTTCTTTTTTTTAAGGCTTTTCCCCTCCATTTTCACCTGGTAATTTGGCCAGTAGCACACCTCCTGTATTAAGCTGGATACACACTATACAATTTTCTTTAGATTCACCAAAACCATATAATACGAGGTCATACCTAAACTCTTTCAATTTATATACAATCAGTCAATCCCTTGCACTACATAATGCAGTCTGTATCCAGCTTAGAGTGCCCCCACTCCAGATAAAGGAGCATAGGGGGCACCTTTGGCAGCAGCATTGTCAGTCTGAGGGTAGGAGAGTGTCTGATGTACTAGCAGATTTAGATACAAAAACAAATTTAAGACAAACTCCAGCTAACACTTTATAATCAGTAAGAGCAACAGTTTTTTTTCCCCATTTAGGGATAAAGGTTTAAATAAATAAAAACGGATCATTGTAAGCATGCCTGTCAGTGGTAAATGGTTTGTCTCATCCCTCTAACTGCCACATCTGCAGGACAGCTTGTTCTGTTGAAAAACAGCCCACTAGCAGGTTAAGGCTGGGTTCACACCTCCGATGGATGCGGCTCGCAGCAGGGTGTCCGGTGTGTCCCTGTTCTCCGTTTCAGCGACAAATCTGGGCCGAATTTTTGCCTGAATTCTGCCCTAAAACGGAGCCAAATATGCACAGCACTCCAGCGCGTATGACTGCGCCGACCCCTCTTCCTTGGCAGGGCAGAAGTGCAGCTGGAGGTCAGCAGACACCAAGGGGTGGAGTGGGTGATGGATTGCATGATGGTGGGGGGGGGGGGTGAGAAGGGGATCAGAGTGACTGGTGTAAAATGCGAGGTGAATGATGTGGGGAGAGGGATAAATGGGGAAGTTTGGGCTGAGGATGTCCTGCGGGGAGGGGATTCTGCTGTCAGGATTGTCAAGTGAGGATATGGAATGGTTGGAGGCTAAAAGTAAAATCAGTAAGAGGAGGAGGAGGAGGATGTGCTCCTGAATCAGTGAGGGTGGAGGTGTCAAATCCATTTTAGGGGTTTTCTGAGGTGGAGGTTAATTTTTCACCTGGTGAGGAGTCTGTGATTTCTATGGAAGTGTAATTACAAGGAATATTGAAGTGTAGGGTCTACAAGTAGGGAGCGGGGTAAGAAGGCTAAGAAATGTGTACCTCAATCATCCTGATGGCGATTTCCACTCCTTTGAAGGTGGCGACCATTAATGTCGACCAACATAAAATCTGTAAGTGCTCGTAACATGGCCTTATTTTTGCTAAGCAGGTTTGATGCTGATATTTTCTTTTGCAAGAGACCCGGTTGTCTAGCTTGGCTGATATTCATCTGGCGAAGGAGTGGAGGCGTGGCCCCTCCTTCTGGTCTCTTGTGGTGGATTATTGAGGTAGAAATGGGGAGATGCTTGGTCTTAGATGTCTCCTATGGGGGAGCAGGACCTGCGCCTGATCAACATCTATTGGCCCCGGACAAAGTGGGACAGGAAATGCCTCTTCATGAAGATCAAGCCTTTTTTTTTACAGCCCAAGTTGTCTTAAGTGGTGATTTTAACACCGTCACTAGGACTAAGGACAGGAAAGGTAACAGAGCCAGGTTGGACTGTGACTGGCTTGTTTTGAATGAAGTAGCTAGACAGGCAGGTCTGGTTGAAGTGTATATCCATTGCTGCCCAGGCAACACGGGATTCACTTTTCAGTGAGGTAGTAGTCAGAGTAGAATAGATAGGATTTTTTTTTTTTTGGCACAGGTATCGATCATGGACTTTTGCAGCAGTAAGTCAGAGTGGTGGGAGATTACAAAACAAAGGTTCATTGGGTTTTTCAAGGCCATAGGAAGAAATAAACAGCTTGAAGTATGTCACCTACCAGCCTCTGCGGAGGAAATTTATTAGGCTTCTCTCCAATAATGGAGATCCGGGGATAATCTCTGAGGTTAAACGTTTGCTCAGGAAGTGTAAATATGACAGGCATGCCTCTATGGTTCCGGAAAGGGATTATGGGAAATATCACTCGCGCAACCCTTACCAGAATTGCAAGCAAGGTAGAGCAGTTAAATCAATTGTAGGCCTGATTGACAGTACAGGTTCCTTTACAAAGTCCAAGTCGGGAATCCTGCAAACCGCCAGATCATATTATGCTGACCTCCTGGGTAGGAGAGACCTTGATTGGGCAGGTCAAGTTTTCTGGATTCTACTCCAGGACTGGAAAATAGCAGTTCTCTTGTGAGTTTGACAGAAGACATAACAGCAGATGAGGTGGTTAAGGCTATTGATAAGCTTGCCATTAAAAAGTCCCCTGGGCCAGATGTTTTGACATCCAAAAATTATAAGCACTTTAAGTTTACTCTGGCCCCATATTAGGTGGAAGTTTTTAATGGCTATCTAAGAGAAGGTTCGCTCTCACCCTCCATGTGGCAATTTGCAGTGATTATTCTGTCAAAGGGTAAAGATTCTTATAGAATTCGCGGCCCATTAGCCTTCTCAATGTCAATAGGAAGATACTGGCAAAAATAATCTTCTGGCGTTTATTGTCTGTAGTGAGCAATTTACTTTATGGCCATCAACACTGTGTTCGGTTTAGGGTAGAAGCACTTTTTCAGTGGTGTTAGCTGTCCGGGAGGCTTTGGATGGTGACGGGCTTCAGGCTGGCCAAAGTTTCTGCTGGCATTGAATCAGTCTAAAGCTTTTGATTGGGTCAGTAATGAGTACCTATGGCTGCCTCTTGGCAAGTATGGTCTGGAGGGAGGCTTTATCGATTGGCTGAAGACCTTATACAGGGGGGCTGAAAGCTTTATGCATGTGAATGGTTGGATTGGACAGCCCTTTTAGGTTGGCTCAGGTGTGCTCCAGAGGTGACCTTTGAGTCCTCCGCTATACGCAATTGCAATTGATCCCTTCATTAGGATGTTAAAAAGCAGGCCGTTGTGTGGAGTGCCTTTGGGCATTCTTGGTGAGCCTCCTCTGAGGGTCGAGGCCTATGCTGATGACATGTCTGTTTTCATCTCTCAGAAGGCGGAGGAGGTGGTCTAGGTGAAGAGTCAGTATGGTGAGGCATTTGGCTCAAAAATCAACCAGGATAAGAAGAAGTAAAACGATGGAAGGAGGGGCAACAAAGTGGGAGCCTCTAATTATGGACAGTAATTGTCTGGTACCACACCCTTTAATAGAAATTGCCCAAAACAAACCCTAGAAGCCAAAGTAAGGACTTTAAAGTTACCACTACGGTAATATAAAATGTCAAAAATTTATTATACAAAAGTTTAAAACCATGTACACAAAACATAAAGATACATAATTAAGGCATAACAAAAAAGAAAATGTGCGTTATAATGCTCTATATATATTTCCCTCCACAAAACCTCTAAAGCCAGGTGATGAGTGGCTCGCTGCGACTTCGACGCAGGTGCGTTTTACGGGTCGCTGCCCACTTCTTCAGGAAGAGAACTACAGCTGAGCTCTACAATAAGAGATATACAATTATCATTTTCCATATTGTGTGACTATGTTACAGAGAATCACAGTGCTGGTATGGGGCCTTAAATTCCCAACTACACCCCTACTTGGGAATTTAAAGGGTCCCATACCAGCACTGTGATTCTCTGCCCTAATATGGCACTTTCTATGGCCCCTTGTTGCCAGACTAACCTTCTTTGTACATTTTTTGAACAACCTCCTTATGCAACTCATTTATTTTCAGATATTTGCTTATTTAAGCACTGATATTGACACAACTGGGTCTCCTATATCTTATGGATGAAGCACATATGGACTAACCCATCCATCAAGGGAACTGGCAATAGCTGGTCAAGTGATGACTATTTTGTTTGACTCTGATTTTATGTATGTGGTTGTCTATATACTTTGAAGTATGCAGTATCACTCAATCAAGGTCATATACACTCTGTAACATAGTCACAATATGGAAATTGATAATTGTATATCTCTTATTGTAGAGCTCAGCTGCAGTTCTCTTCCTGAAGAAGTGGGTAGCGACCTGTGAATCTCACCTGCGTCGAAGATGCAGCGAGCCACTCATCACCTGGCTTTAGCGAGGATGTTGAGGGAAATATATAGAGCATTATAACGCACATTTTCTTCTTTGTTATGTTCTAAATATGTATTTAAACTTTTGTATAATACATTTTTGACATTTTATATTAGTGGTACCTTTTAAAGTCCTTACTTTAACTTCTAAGGTTTGTTTTGGGCAATCAGGATAATAGTGAGGTTTTCTGGATGGGGGGAGGAAGGCGAAGGCTTTGAGCTTCCGGACACTTTCCCAGAGCCCTTAGAGGAAATTAAAGTTTTAGGCATCAAATTTGGTCCCAGCAATTACAGCCTTGAAAATTGGGTAAGCAGGATGCCAATGCCAAAGTTGCCAGCTAGAAGGATTGGAAACTCTCTTACAGGGAAAGGATTGACCCAATTAAAATGTACCTAATCCCGGTATTTCTGAATGTCAGCTTTGTCTGTGTTTTGCTCGGTGTCTCTCTATGCGAGGATCTACAGCTGTTTCTTCCAGTTGTTATGGGGGAATAGACTGAACCTCATTAAGAGGTCTGTAACCTACCTTCCCAGAAGAATGGGTGGTCTAGGTATGGTCAGCCTGGTGGTTTTCTTTTCTTTGATGTTTTTGAAACATAATTTTGGTAACATGCTGGCAGATGATCCGCCTGGGTGGGCTTGTATATTTCAGTCCTGGTTTAGGCCTTTTCTGCAAAGTTGGGAGAATGGTAGGCCCGTGAAAAGCCTGAGAGTCTGACATGGTAAGCTCCCGGCTTATGTGGCCCCATGCCTGATAATGCTTCGGCAGTGGTTAGTGATGGCGGAGGATATTAAGTCTCTTCCTAGGAAGGCCCTAGATGGAGGGTTGTTGAATCTGTCTTTAGCAAGCCATTTGCCTTGAGGGATTGCCCTGGCCCTGTTATGAGGGAGGGTCTGCGTTTGATTAATCTGGAGAGAATCCCTTTAAAGTTTCAGGATTTGGCCTGGTGCTTATCCCTTGGCATACTCTATGTGAAGGGCAACCTGAAGCATCACTCTGTGGAAAACCGTGGTTGTCAAAGAATGCAGTGTGGTGAGGTGGCGGAGACGATGAACCATTTCTTGCTTCAGTGACCCTTCAATACAGAAGTCTATAAGCGGGTGGGTGGGGCTCTGGGTATCCCTTTCCTTTCCCGCTTGAGTTACACAGCGTGGCCATACAGGGCCTTTGAAACTCACTGGGATTTTGATTTTGAGACACTTTTTCTAGTTAGCTCAGTAGTCTGTTACTACACGTGGAATGCAAAGTGTCAGGTTTCACCTGGGAAAAAAGTCCTTCCTGTCGAGATGGTGCACAATATTCTGGGTGAGGTTTGGAAGATTCGGGGTCTTGAGGGCAGGTGGCGATCTGAGGCCTGGACAAAGACATGGAGGAATGTCAGGCCACTGTAGCTGCTGTCTGTCAGTCTCTGGGTGTGAGGCTCTTAATTTCCTATCCTTTCATGTCCCTTAGATTTTTATAAGTTCAGATTATTGGAAAAAGGCTGCATGCAAGGGATCAATGTTTAATCGTTTCTTGGCCTGAGGGTGTGTTTAGGTGGAGGTTGGGTTGTGTTTTGCATAATTTAGTGGTTTACTGGTAATAAAATTATGTTTCTTTGTATATAGTTCTATTTATGTTTTTTTTTTAAAGAAGTTTTCTTTTATGTTATTTGCTGATGTAAGCTTGTTTGTTTTTGTTAATTTATGTATACATTCACTTTTATTTATTTTTTGTATATACGTAAATATGTTTTTAATAACAAGCTGTAGGTTTACAACATTTTAAATTAAAAAAATGTACACTCTAATGTCCCGCCACAGTCACAAACTATTACTATACATAAAGTATGTTGCTCTGACATATGCTGCAGTGCTCTACAGAGAACACCGAGCGAGTCACACCAGTCTCTGAGCCAGAGCAGCTTACACTTTAACACACAAAGTATTTTAGGTAAAAACAGATAACAGGATGTATTCATTTGTGGAAACAACATTGTGTATTTCTTCACAAACCTAATGGACGCCCCTCCCTGTAGATCAAAAACATACAATGCGAAAGAAGTCACTCTTCTTTTGGCTTTTGGCGAGAGCGGGGAGCTGTTGGAGCGGGTGGACATTGACCCTGAGGCTTTCACAGGTAATACAATACTATTTTCTTTTCCCATCTTCCACCATTATTCCTCAAGTTGCCACCAATTGTAGTCTATCCACTACATAAATAAAGTATTGGGACAAATTTAATTTAATAAATTGGTACATTATGAGAGCGTGGTCCACTAGAGGGGGTTTGAGTACTGCTCCTGGTGAACTTAACGCTTGTGAAATATGTTTCATCAATAAAGTCTTATATATCTTTTGAAAAAGATACTGTAGTTGATCCTCCTCTCATTCACCTTCCTGGTGACATCCCTTTATCCCAATACTTTATTTATGTGGTAAACTGTTGGTGCCTGAGGAGGTATCCTTTCTGAAGGACGAATCAGTTATTGCATAATAATATTCTAATTAGCTGAATGGTATGGATTCATAGGTTTTTTAAATTGTATTAGTCTATCTACTAACCTCTTTTTTTTTTTTCTTGTGTCTTGCACTTCTGCCTCCTTCCACATTCAGAAAATGGTGAATGGGCAATAAAGCACTGCCCTGCGTGGAAGAATTTGAACCATCGCTATATGGAGGACGACCTTCAGTATCAAGAGATTAATTTTGGGCTTATTATTCAAAGGAAGCCTCTTTTCTACATTGTCAACATCATCGTACCTTGTGTCCTCATCTCCTCCCTGGTAGTGTTGGTTTATTTCCTGCCAGCCAAAGGTGAGATGAGGTTTCAAGGGTCTCAGGTTACCAAAATAGAGACGAGGGGGCCCTTTGAAACAGGAGGAAAATACACTAGTATTGCCAACATCCCCTCCAAATTATTGAGTTCAGGTGTTTCCAGTGAAGGGTCCTGTATTATTACTACAACATTTTAGATTTGTACAGTTCTAAACTTGTGCCAACAGTGTGAGGAAAGACCTTTATGGTTTTCAGCATGACTTTGCTCCTGCTCATGGGATAGCTTCATGAGTTTGGTGTGGAGGAACCTGAGTGGTCCTCAAAGCCCTAACCTCAAACCTACTGGACACCTTCGTTATAAATTTGAATGCCAATTGGGAGCCAGGTCTTCTCCAATATCAGTACCCAACCTGCGGAGGCTGCTGTAGCAACAATGGGAGGCCAATTCCATATTAATGCTGGCCTGCTGATAGGGGGGTATAGCCAGTACTAGACCTCACAAATGCTATTTTGGTTTAATGGCCACTAATCCCACAGACACACTCCAAAATCTTGAAAGTCTTCCCAGAAGAATGGAGACTGTTATACTGTGACCACAAAGGGGAGGCCAGCTTCATATTGGTCATAATCACCATGGTTTTAGAATGAGATGCCCAACAAGCTCATACAGGTGTCATGGTCAGGTGTCCCCAAACCATTAGATGCATAGTAGAATAACTGTTTTCAGACAGTTTAATTTTAGTTTAGGTTTTATACATCTTTAAATAGTTGTTTTATCTGTTTTTTTTTTTAACATTCAAACTTTGTTGTACAAATAAAAACATAAACACATGATAGAGGATTTTTTTAGAGGTTTTTATAGAGAAAGCACAGCAGATAAAGCTTCTGAAAGCAATACTGAGCTGTCTGATAATGGAGGATTTTCTGCCATGACATATCCTTGAGTTCTGTAAATAGCAGGTGTAACACCGTCTAGTGTGTGCTACTAGTAGTGAGAGTAGGTAAACTATACTCTGACTCATGTTACATGATGAGTCTGTAATTGGGTCAGGATTACAAGAGTTCAGGGCTGGATGAGTCATCCTGGCAGCTCTCTGGTGCCTCCCACCAGTTTCTAGAATGTTCGCGAATATTCTAGAATATAGTGGGAGGAGGCTATGGGGGGCTGCCTTGAATATTTATGGGCTCTCAGCCAATCTCCAGGAGTGGGCCTGGCAGGGGACTGGAAAACCCTTAAATAGACATGGGCCATGCCAGCAGATGAAAGATGGAGAAGCAGTACTGAAGAGAGGCTGTCGATGGCTCTTGAGGGATCCCCACCGGGGGGGGGGGGTGGAAATACCTCAGGCTGGAGCTCGGGAGGCTGACCTGGAAGGATCCCACCAAAGAAGGCAGTTGGGATTGAAGCCAGAGAGGCAGCAGAGAGAGCAAGGGAAGACAGTGAGTAGAACAACATGGTGCAGGGACAGACAAGGGGAGAGACTGCCAGCTGCAGCAGTGCTCTCTTGCAGACAGTGGTGTGCCAAGGCTTCATCTGACCTTGCCCTGGGGAATCTGTGTGTGTGTGTGTCAGTTGGGCAGGACTGTTTCAGAGAGTCAGGAGGACTGGGAAGAGAAACAGCCAGGTGGGCTAGCATTCTGCAAGCAAGTGGAACTGGGATCAGTGGCCACAGAAAGCAGAGGAGGATGTGTTATGCTGTTCACTCCAATTGTGTACTTTGTCAAAGGACTGAGAGTTCCTGAGAGTTCCGGAACTAGCAAAATACTGTTTCCTCAGGAGTGAGCCAGCAGGTCTGTACATAGAGGAACCAAGTGTGTGCAGGAGGAAGTAAGAGGAGTTTGTATATAAGGAGACAGTTGTCACTGAAGTTCTGTTTGTTGCCACCCTGGGCATCCCATAATCCCTTACCCTATCAAAGTTATCATCCCCTAATAAAATAACAAAACAAGCCAAAGACTGATTTTCTGTGTCTGGATGAAAGAAGATAATGCTGTGTGACTAGCTGTGCATCAGTGGGGAACCCTAACTTCAGCAACTCCTGGGGGGGGGGGGGGGGTGGTAGTGCTACACAGGTTTCTTTTAGTATAGCTGAAAGTTAATGCAGGTAAATATGTAAAAACATGACAACATCACCATCTGCTGGCTGGATGAAGGACTAAACAATATTGTTGTGCTATATTTTATATTTACCTGAGCGGAAAAAAAAATCAACCAAAATATTTTTTTGCCCTGACCCTAATAAATAGACAAAGGAAATATGTACAAAACCACTATAAATTCTATTTAACCTACAGTTCTGCATAGTTCTCAAAGACTAGACAGTCACATGAACTGGCTTTAGCAGGTTTAGTTTAATGTTTCAAAAAGGGTGGGATGTTTTTACATATAAGGGCAACTGATTTTTTCCAAAAATACATACAGTAATAGAATGATGATCTATGGATCTATGGATGGATCACCCCTGCTGATCGAAAAGGTATTAAAAAAAGGGGGAAAATGGAATTTTGTGTAAAAAAAAAATGGCAGTTGTCTATACACAGTGTCATCTGGGGTTTGCAGGGGTGCCATTATTTTTGCACACCAACACCATGGAAGCACATGACACTAATCCAGGGCGGGGGCTTTCAAGGCAGCCCCAGCATTCAGAAGTGGTGGGAAATCTTCCTGTTTAGACCTGCGCTTCCTCCCACCCATTGCCATAATGCAACAGCCATGTTGTGGCTAAGATTAGAAAGTAGGGCTCTCTTGTGAAAAGGTTGGGGGATGATTAAGGACTTTGATGTGAATGGTTAGGGGAGAAAACGGAGGACTCTGATGTGAAAGGGAGTCCCCGATGTGACAAGGCCCTATTTAGACAGGGGGTCCTTAAGGTTTTGCATACTTTGAAAGCGTGCCATGATGAGAAAAGTTTGAGAAACGCTGTTTTAGCATTCGATTAGTTTTCATATCTGCAAATCACAAACCATTATAGTCTACCTAAGGCATCAGTAGAGTTTTACTAATATGTTTGAAGTATTAATCCAAGTTTCCTTTATATGCTGAAACTGTACTCTGTCACAAGTCTAGGTCTTGTGTATGGTACATGAGGGCAAGGGTATTAGAGAGTTACCAGTGGTGGAGACTCTAAACCTAAGTTCCCAGGTCCACCTACCTACTGCCATCATTGCGAAGGATTATCATTCTCCCTGTTTGACTTTTATTTGATGTTTCTGAGGAGTTTCTATGTTGTTGGAAAGAAAATTCTAATTTAATTGTTGAGTTCCCTTAAAAAGTTAAAATCCAGAGCATAAGTAAGCTCACCAGAATTAATTTCTAACTAAAATAATGATTTTGGGGTGACTAGCCCAGTACAAGTGCTAAGCTGATCATCTGAAAAGAGGCAATAAGTTCTTTCTAGTCACTGTCCTATCTTTGTCTACTTTTAGCCGGTGGTCAGAAATGTACCACCTCTATCTCGGTTCTCCTTGCTCAGGTTGTGTTCCTGTTCCTGATTGCTCAGAAGGTTCCCGAAACATCTCTAAGTGTCCCACTTATTGGCAAGTAAGTAACTTTACATTGATCACCTGGTTGTTCTAAAATTTTGCCCAGGACCATCTTCACTATCAGCTAAAATGTATTTTTTTTTACACTATAGAGATTGAGGGTACAAGTGTCCATGAATAAACAAATTACACAGGGAGTTCAGTCATGAAATGGAGAATGATGAAGGGTCATAACGATGGCTTTGTTGGGGGAGGTGCTAATCCATGGCATCAAACATGTGGTAGTACGCTGCCATGTTGGTGTCAGGAAAAAAAGGTTTTGGCTTTAGATACACCTTTAATATCTACTACTGGACTGATTTAAATACTTAGTCTTGCTTTAAATGTGTTGTTGATGGCATGAGAACCTGCCCAGAACTGGATCATGACCCTTTTGTTTCTTTTGCAGATATCTGATATTTGTGATGATCGTGTCAACACTTATTGTGCTCAGTTGTGTCATCGTTCTGAATGTGTCTCTAAGGACTCCCAGCACGCACAACTTGACTGCTACCATGAAACGGGTGAGCCAATAATCCTCCAAGTCAGAATGCTCAAATATTTACCTGACTCATCTCGGAGACAGCTATCCGACTCCCTTGATAGGAGTTGGATGCTGCGCAAAGCCAACAACAGACTCTACAGCCTGTGAAATGTATTAAAAGTTCTGACTAGTTCTCCCGTCTGTGACCCCCCACTGTTGAGATTGCTACGTCACTAGGGTGTCCCTGCAATCCTATATGGCTATATGGCGGGTCAAATAGAACAGGAAGTGTGAGGAGGATCCTTAATGGTTCATCATTTGCATCATCCAGCAAGATCAGCTGGCCAGTAACAATGGTGGGATGTGTAATCCAAAAACATCTGTTGCGTTTTGAGGGTGTCCCCTCTTTCTCAGAGACCCGAGGAAGAGGGAACACCCTCGAACACCCTCGAAATGCATCAGCTGTTTTTGGACTACACATCCCACCATTGTTACTGGCCAGCTGATCTTGCTGGACGATGCAAATGATGGACTTTACACTAAATGATTGATTTTATTACTCGTTTGTGAGTATGCATTTTTATCTGTTATACATTAAAGTGTTGCGAAGGTAATGCACAAGGCTGGTGCGCCCTCTGTTCCTTTTAGACTTCAAACTTAGTACAGGAGATGGTCAGAGACTGCAAACATATTGTGGAAATGGCCAAACACTGCAGCCTTACTCCTGGAGATTGTCAGAGACTGGATACATACTACAGAAATAGTCAGAGACCTGGTAAATACTACAGGAGAGGGTCAAAGACTGCATGCTTGAGAGAAGAGATGTTAGAAACCAAACACTTACTACAGGAGATGTCAGAAACTGCTGACTTTTGACAAAAGATGTTGGACACTGCAGACCTACTGTAGGAGATTGTCAGAGACTGCAGACTTACTACAGGAGATGGTCAGAGACTAAAGACTTACTACAAGAGATGGTCAGAGACTGTAGACTTACTACGAGAGATGGTCGGAGATTGCAAACATACTACAGGAGATGTCAGAGACAGCAGACCTAATGCCAGGAGATGTTCAGAGATTGCAGAAATACTACAGGAGATGATTAGAGACTGGGTACATACTACAGGAAATGGTCAGAGACTGGGTACATACTAGTGGATATGGTCGGCAACTGCAGACTTATTACTGGAGATGGTCAGAGACAGCAGATATACTACAGGAGATTGTTGGCGACTGCAGACTTACTACAGGAGATGGTCAGAGACTGCAGATATGCTACAGGAGATGGTGGGCAACTCCAAGTTTACTATGGGAGATGGTCAAAGATTGCAAACATACTACAGGAGATGGTCAGAGACAACAGACATAATACCAGGAGATGGTTAGAGACTGCAGGCTTATTCCAGGAGATGGTCAGACTGAGTACATACTACAGAAGATGGTTAGAGCCTGCAGGGTTACTACAAGAGATGGTCAGAGACTGGGTGCATACCAACGGAAATGATCAAAGACTGCAGACTTACTTCAGGAGATGGTCAGAGACTGCATGCTTAATACAAGAGATGTTAGAAACCATAGACTTAATACATTAGATATTAGACACTGCTGACTTACTACAAGTAATGGTCAGAGACTGCAAACATAACTACAGGAGATGGTCAGAGCCAGCAGACATATCACCAGTAGATGTTTAGAGACTGCAAACATATTGCCAGGAGATAGTCAGAGACTCCAAACATAATACAGGAGATAATGGAGACTGAAGACTTACTACAAGAGATGGTCAGAGAGTGCAGACAAACTACAGGAGATGTTAGACACTACATACTTACTACAGTAGATTGTCTGAGGCTGCAGAACTACTACAGTAGATGGCCAGAGACTGGGGGAAGCTGTAAGGAACACAAATGTAGGAGCCTTCATTTGTAAAGGGGCTGTAGATGCCATGGTCTCTAGCAGTCTCTTGTAACAAGCCCCCAGTCTCTGGCTCGCTCATCTGTTCTCCTCAGGTTGGGCCAAGGGCTTTAGATTAACAGAACAGCCAGACAATTAGCCTTTTCAAGGCCCAGCATGGTCTACAGCCTTGTGAATTCCAATTTCTTGGTCTCTCTTGCAGAGGCTCCTGGAGGTCTTACCTCGGTACCTCCACATGAAGGTCGAGCCGTGCGAAGAAGAGGCAACACCAAAGGAGAGGAGGAAGAGCTCCTTGGGGATCATGCTGAAGGCCGAGGAGTACGTGCTGAAGAAACCCCGGAGTGAACTGATGTTTGAAAGGCAGAGGGAGCGACACGGGCTGAGCCGGGACTCCCGGGGCCACAGAGGTGAAGAGGAGGGCGAACCCAAAGGCAAAAAGGGGCAGTGGAGGTGGCGGATAGGTAAGGACAGGGCAGAGAGGCAGCCATTTTGTGCAGAAGCGGCCATATTTGGGCTGACCAAAAATACACCCCAACATAACCTACAGAATGAATTCATTAAGAACTAAACACATTGAGGGGCCATTATACAAGAACTGGAGCAAATGCGGAGCAGGGACCAACCAATTGACCATTCTCTTTCTTTTCAAAATTGAACTTGATTGGTCGGTTAGCATACCATTTTTCTTTGCTGCAGTTTTTGTACTTTTCCGTGAACTGACGGTTTGAAAATTGGTTCAGGTGCCAAAATGGCTGCCTCATTTTATATCTACAGTGGTACAGGTACACTTGGCAACATAACAAGTAGGGTTCAGAAAGGCCACAGCCCATTGAGTGGGGAAATTTAGCGTACTACTGGAGAGCACGTATTTTGGGTTACTATTGCCGTGTTCTTAGACCCAGTCTGTGTGTACAGTAGAACCACCTTCCTGACTTGGCAGAATCCACAGACAGCCTAACTCTTCAAAAAGATGCAGAAGTTAAAACGAACGTTTACTTTAGATAAGTGAAAAACAGAGGATGCTTTTTCAGTCTTTTAAATTGTAAGAAGACATTGAGGGAGATTTACTAAAACTGGAGCACACAGAATCTGGTTCAGCTGTCCATGGTAAACAATCAGCTTCCAGGTTTATTTTTTACGCCTCATGCACACAGGCTGTTAAAATAACGTTATGAAAACGCCAGTATCTTTGCAGTGATTTTTTAAAACTTTTTTTCAGCTTTTTTCAACGTTTTTGCAATAGCGCTTTTGAGCGTTTTTCCGCGTTAGCGGTTTTTTTTTCCCAAAATTTTTCAATGGATCAAAAACGTTAAAAAAACATTGGTGAACGACGTTTTTGAGCGTTTTTCAGCGTTTTTCAGCGTTAGAGCATTTTTACAGCTGAAAAACGTCTCTCAGAACCCACTGTTCCTGGGTTTTTTTTACAGCTTAAAAACGCCTATGCCATTTGCAGCTCAAAAACGCCTAGGTGGGCATGAAGCCATAGACTAACATAGACAGGCCTTTTTAAGCTGCAAAAAAAGCTCAAAAAAGCAGCTGTAAAAACGTCCGTGTGCATGAGGCCTAAAGCTTAAAGCCTCAAGATTTTTCACCTTAATGCAATGCATTATGGTGAAAAACTTTCTGTGCTGCAGCTGCCCCCCAGAGCCCCCCTTTTACTTACCTGAACCCGTTTGTTCCAGCGACGAGCACGAGCCCAGCGGCTCCAGCAGCTGTCTCCGTCTTCTTTGGATAGATTGATCGCAGCAGGAGCTTCTCCCGCTGCTGTCATTTAAATCCGGTGACACGGGAGCGGAGGGCGGGGCCGAGTCCTGCTGTCTGTGTCAATGGATACAGCAGCGGGACTTGTGAGCGCGCCTGCACAGGTGGAAAAGCGGCTCTCCATGGGGGCAACCGATGAAGAGAAGGAGCCAGGAGCGCTGCCGGGAGACCCCAGAAGAGGAGGATCGGGGCCACTCTATGCAAAACCCTTGCACAGAGCAGGTAAGTATAATAGGCTTGTTATTAAACCACTTGCCGACCAGCCGCCGCAGTTGTACTGCGGCAGAATGCCACGGCTGGGCGAAACGACGTTATGTTACGTCGCTTCGCCCGGTGGCCACTAGGGGCATGCGCGCCGCCGAAGGCGCTCTCGTGCGCCCGCTGCTCGCCCCCGGAGCCGATGCGAGTGCCCGGCGCTCGCGATCACCGCCGGGCTCCCGCAAACGCTGGTTACACACGAGAACCGCGATCTGTGTGTGTAAACGCACAGTTTCCGGTTCTCCGATGGGAGAAGAGACAGATCGTCTGTTCATACAGAGTATGAACAGCCATCTGTCATCTCCCCTACACAATCCCCTTCCCCCTTCAGTTAGAACACAGAGAGGGAACACAATTAACCCCTTGATCGCCCCCCTAGTGTTAACCCCTTCCCTGCCAGTGACATTTTTACAGTAATCAGTGCATTTGTATAGCACTGATCGCTGTATAAATGTCAATGGTCCCTAAAATGTGTCAAAAGTGTCCAATGTGTCCACCATAATGCCGCAGTCCCGATAAAAATCGCAGATCGCCGCAATTACTAGTAAAAAAAAAAATTTATAATAAAAATGCCATAAAACGATCCCCTAATTTTTTGCTATAACTTTTGCGCAAACCAATCAATATACGCTTATTGTGATTTTTTTTTTTTTACCAAAAATATGTAGATTACATATCGGCCTAAACTGAGGAAAAATATTTTTTTTATATATTTTTGGGGGATATTTATTATAGCAAAAAGTCAAAAATATTTTTTTTTTTTCAAAATTGTAGCTCTTTCTTTATAGCGCAAAAAATAAAAACCGCAGAGGTGATCAAATACCACCAAAAGAAAGCTCTATTTGTGGGGAAAAAAAGGACGTCAATTTTGTTTGGGTGCAACGTCGCACGACCGCGCAATTGTCAGTTAAAGCGACGCAGTGCCGAATCGCAAAAAGTGCTCTTGTCAGGAAGGGGGTAAAATCTTCCGGGCTGAAGCAGTTAAAAAAAACCAAAAAAAAACAAACGAACCTTTACTTTTACTGAACAAGTTGAAGTTAGAAGCCGATTGGTTACTTTGCACAACCGCACCAGATTCTGAGTTTTAGTAAATCTCCCCCTATGACTTATCCTAAAGGCTACAAAAACAAAAAGGCTGCTGTGGTAACACATGCCTCAACATATTCCATAGTGACTGGATTAAAGTGAACCTGTCATAATAGTAAATTTACTCAGGTACCTGTAAAAGAAAAGAGTATAAAATCTTTCTTGTAACTCGTTTAGCACGACCCCCTAAGAGGCTGCATGGATTTACCTGCTCATCTGCACTGCCATGACCTGAAGAACATTCCAACCCACCTGACACTTTGGGTTCCGACATCTTTGCACCACCTTAAAGCAATGAATCAGACAACCCTGTACGTTTATGTTCTGATAACGTTTACTAGAACGGTTCAAAGAAGATAATGTCTCAAAGAGGAGGCAATAGATCTGCTGAGCCTTGGGCAACAGCGCCAACTCGGCAAAAGAATTACTCCGAATAACACAAACCAAGTTCGATGCAGGTAAACAGTCTATTACATACACATATACATGAGAGCAGGGGCGTAACTAGAAATCGCAGGGCCCCATAGCAAAATGTTGTATGGGGCCCCCCTGCAAACAGCCCCCCCCCCCCACAGCTGCCCTAGTGTCAATGCAGCGTGACCTGTGCCACATATAGCGTGACCTGTGCACAATGCAGCGTGACCTGTGCACAATGCAGCGTGACCTGTGCACAATGCAGCGTGACCTGTGCCCAATGCAGCATGACCTGTGCCCCATACAGCGTGACCTGTGCCCCATACAGCATGACCTGTGTCCCATACAGCATGACCTGTGCCCAATGCAGCATGACCTGTGCCCAATGCAGCGTGACCTGTGCCCAAAGCAGGGTGACCTGTGCCCAATGCAGCGTGACCTGTGCCCCATACAGCGTGACCTGTGCCCAATGCAGCGTGACCTGTGCTCCATACAACGTGACCTGTGCCCAATGCAGCGTGACCTGTGCCCCATGACGTCACACGTCCCGCATTGGATTGGCGTTCTATCTATCAAAGGCGCCGGGCGAAGAGGTGGAGCTATGTGACGTGAGCCCCGGGAACACTGGAAGTTCTAATGAAAGCTATTACATCGGGCAATTCAGCTCTCTGCTGATCCGGGTAGCTTGCCTCTTCCTCTGCACAGGTGAGGCTGTATGGGGCACAGGCAGACCAGGCTGTATTGGGCACAGGCAACGCTGTATTGGGCACAGGTCACGCTGCATAGGGCACAGGTCACAGCTTGCCTCTTCCTCTCCTCTCTCTTCCCCTGGCTGGGAGACTGTGCCGACGGTGCTCTCATCCTCACTGGGCCCTACTTGGCTGCGGGCCCCATAGCGCCCTCATGGGTCGCTATGGTGGTAGTTATGCCCCTGCATGAGAGTAATGCTTGCACCTGAAAAGATAAGCAAAGGTTAGGTGGTTATGCTGAATACTTCTAAAGGGGAAAACCTTAGCTGGCCAATAAACTTTTAACCCTAATGAGAGGTCAGACAATGGTATGGGGGCCCTTGTAGCAAGAATGATAACAATGTCCCCGTTGCAGATCTTCACCGACAGTCGGAGCTCTTTGACTCTATCCAGTAAGGTGTAGTTGCAAGCAATAAGATTTCTTGGAATGGTAAAAGCTAAAGGTGTCTATGCACAGTGTTCAGGATAGGTTCAGTAAGGTATTCCCAAGGTAAAGATGTCTGTGCATTGTGTCCCAGTGAAACTGTGGAAAAAGATTTGCAAAAGTGGATGATTGCCCTCTCACCAATGACCAGGCCGATTTGATGCCTTCCAGACAGCAGCTCCTGTAACGACGCTCATGCAGCGGATCCGCTGTACTGATCTCTCGTTGCGAAGCTCGGGACACAGGTTGTCGGGTGACCGAAGTGGTGCTGAATGATGTCTCACGAACAGCAAGCAGCGCTAGGCCCTTCTCTTCCAGGGTTGGAATGTTGTACACCGCGTGGTAGGCCGCCAGCTCTCTTTCCATGCACAGAGAGGTCCGTCTTGCTTCACACCCAGGAGGAAGAGAGCGCCCGGTGGGTCTCTGGCTTCTTTTATATCTCCTCCCAGCATCCTCCTATAGCTCCTCCTCTGGTGGTAGCAAAGATCCCTGGGATATATAGTCCAAGTTCAGAGTCATGCGGAGCAATCGCCAGTCTGAGGAACTACTCATCCCACCATCCCTTTAGTTTGGCACACAGACATGATGTCAGTTGATAATACTGGGCACTAGAGGGACATGCAATGCATAGAAATACCGTAGGGTCACTGTACTTTACAATTGTAGACCACATTGCTACATCCGTAACATCCAACACCACTTCCTTCAGAAGAAATCAACACCCGAAATTTAAAGCGTTTGTTAACCCAAAAAAAAAAATAGATTTCCTGGTACCTTTAAAGCAGATTAAAGCACAGTGCTTGTGCTCTGTAATCTGCCCCCCTTCTAAACTATAAAAAAAAAACCCTGAACGTGGCACTTCCTGTACACCCTCTCTAAACAGAGCATGAAAATCAGGGAAGCTCCGCCCTGATCACCGTGGTCAGAGTGCGGCCCTCCGTCATACGCTGCTGTCCCCCTCCTCTCTCCCCCCTCACCCCCTCCTGCCTGCATGTCAGCTCGTGTCTGTGTCTCCATCTCCCCGCCGCTTCCTAAAATGTTTTATGCTCACTGCCAGCAACTCTTTCATATCCTGGCAGAGCACATTGCATTATTCTTTTAGAAAAAGGAGCGCTGTGAATACCGTTTTAGCGCTGTCTTCAGGACGGTCACGTGACTCCCGGCCGGTTTCCATGGCTACTGCAGGAGAGGCTCAGCGGCCACGTGATCTCCCCGGCTGACGACAGAGGGAGATCACGGCCCCTCCTGCAGTATCCATCCATCGGAGCTGTACAGCGGCCGCGAGTCATGTGACCGGCCTGAAGACAGCTCTAAATCAGTATTTACAGCACTCGTTTTTCTAAAAGACAGGTACAGTGTGCTATAGCAGGCTCTAATAGAGAGTCTGGCAGTGTTTGAGTTATATGGGTTAGCAAACCCTTTAAAGTCTGCAGGGAAACAGACAATTCCAGGAGTGTTGATCTCCAGGGTCCCTTGGGTTGCTGAGTGGTTCCTCCAGATGACCTCTACGTGACCGGTCTGTCCTTCATTGACTTGGAGGTCAGCAAGAACAACCAGTGAGAGCTGCAGGGGCCCCGGGAGATCCTGCCTGAGTAAATTTATTATAGTGTCAGGGTCCCTAGGGGGACTGAGTTACCAATGTGGATACAAATGTTGGGGTTCATTCCGGATACTCATAAGAACTGAAGAAGCTGCCTGGCTGAGCAGCAAAACGTCCTGTACATTACAGAACAAGTCCCGGTGATTGTGACTATCTACCTCTACATACTGTATACTATGACCTGAGTAAGTGAGAACCTTCACAGACCTATTGCAGTGTTTATCATTATTTATGCATTATTTATGACTTTCATTTTTTCTTGCTGCCCATGTAACGCATATATGCATTCATGCACAGCCAGGGTTTCTGTGCTGAGAGCATGCTCACAGCACAGTGACCAAGGTGTCACTAGTAAAGATCAGGCATGGCGGTGTCCCGATTATGTGACAGCCAATCACAGTGACCATGTGATTGAGTAGTCCTGTCCACCCCCCCCACCCCCCCCCCCCCCGGAATAAAGACTCTAAGGAACGTCGGGGCTGGGTGGGAAGGGGTTAAAATGAATGTTCCACCAATATGTTTTTTTTTTACTAGCATGTAGGAGTACCGATACGTTCAGTGAAGTACCATACCTCCCAACATTTTGAGATGGGAATGAGGGACACCTACTAGCAAATGTATGTAGGCATAGGACACGCCCCCCCTGCCACGCCCCCTTAAAGGAGAATTCATTTAAAAAAAATGTTAATTAAATCCACAAGGGCTTTTTTTTTTAACTACTATTCTTTTATATTGGCTTTTAAAATTTACAAATGCAGCAATTTAGAATTTGGATGGAAGGTTTAGCACTGGGAAACACTTTTTGATAGATAAAAAGTGAATTTTATACACAACTATATAGATCAGACCGAAATGAGGGACAAATGATGGGGAAAGAAGGACAGAGGGACATTTCTCCAAATCAGGGACAGTCCCTCGAAATCAGGGACAGTTGGGAGCTATGAAGTACTCGCCGATACCGAGTACCGATACCTTTGCAGTGCGATATGAGCCCATAATAAATGAATGGGCTTAAATAGCACTGCAAACAATTGCATGCGATTTAAAAATGAATGCGGTGCGATTCCTGTCCGAATCACATGTGGTTTCCCCCACCACTCCTGTGTGAATCCAGGCTTGTCATAGTGACTGCATGTAATTCAGACAGGAATCACACCGCATTTCTGTTCAAATCGCATGTGATTCTTTGCAGTACTCGTGCAAATGCTTACTATTGGCACTGATACCGATATCAAAGCAACCCTAGTTCAAATATTTGCTAAGGTAGAGAGCAATTGATAGACTAGCCACCAGCGGAAGCTGTAGATATGTCTCTTTCGGTCTCCCCGATAACCATTGCGCCATCAGCCACATATGGGGTGCATTGTTTTCAATGAGTAGGCTAACCCATAGACATGTTATGGCAGTAAAGCACAACCCATTGTGTAGCAAAAGCTGACCCTGTAGATGTAGACATTGTGGAAACAAGCGAAAGAAATTCTTCCATGTTGATAAATCCAACAAAGCCAATAAACTTCATCCATCTATTTTATTTGTTTTTAGGGGAAGGAAGTTGGTCGGCTGGGTTGTTTTAATCAGCTGGGTAGAATTTTCTCAGCTATTGCCCAAGAAAGGCCAGTTGTATATAAAATGCACTTTTTATCTTTCAAAAAGTGTTTCCCAGTGCTAAACCTTTCATCCAAATTCTAAATTCCTGCATTTGTAAATGTTAAATGCCAATATAAAGGAATAGTAGTGGTATAAAAAAGCACTTGTGGATTTAAAGCGGGGGTTCACCCACACCGCCAAAAAAAAAAAAATATTAAAAGCCAGCAGCTACAAATACTGCAGCTGCTGACTTTTAATACATGGCCACTTACCTGTCCCAGGGTCCAACGATGTCGGCGGGGGACGCCGAGAACCCGCTCGTTTCTCGGCAGCTGCCGCCGCCATCCTAGGTGAGGGAATCAGGAAGTGAAGCGTTGCGGCTTCACTTCCTGGTTCCCTACTGCGCATGCGCGAGTCACGCTGCGCGTCCCTAGTGGTCCCCGCTATCTCCTGGGAGCTGTGTGTTCCCAGCAGACAGCGCGGTGGGGACGGGAAGAGGCATAGACTCCCATGGGAGTCAATGCCGGAAGTGGGTGCAAATACCTGTCTTTGACAGGTATCTGCACCCCCCTCCCCCCTGAAAGGTGCCAAATGTGACACCGGAGGGGGGGAGGGTTCCGAAAAGCGGAAGTTCCATTTTTGTGTGGAACTCCGCTTTAATTAACCTTTTTTGGATATTTCTCCTTTAAGGGGGTGTGACGGGGGGGGGCGTGTCCTATGCCTACATATGTTTGCTAGTAGGTGTCCCTCATTCCCATCTCAAAATGTTGGGAGGTATGGTGATGATCATCATGATAATTAGTGATTTGCAAACCTTTGATTTGACATTATGGTTGCCCTCAAAGGGCCGGTTGTATCTGTAAGGCTAGATGTCCACAGCACCCCACCCCCCTCCTTACAACAGATGTCAAGAGCCCCCCCACCATCAGAAGTCAAGTGTCCCCCACGATCCCTTACATCACAGTGCACTCTCTTACCTCCTGCTGCTACCAGGAAGAAACTGGGGGGGCGGAGCTGGAAAGCAGAAAGTGCAGTAGGAGGACCAGAGGAGGGATGGAGTCAGCTGCCATTGTCTGCTGAATGTTGAGACCAGGGGAGGCGGAGGATGAGGGGGTGCTGCGGCTGCACAGAGCGGAACAGGATCTGTCAGGGGAGGTCTGTCCGTCTTTCCGCTGCCAACTGCTGAGACTGGGGGGGGGGGGCAAAGACGAGGGGAGTGCCACAGTTGCAGGAGAGGTGCAAAGGCCACCTGAAATGGCTTGGAGGGCTGGATTTGGCCTGTGGGACTTGTGTTTGACACATGAGCCTTAGACAATTCTAGATATAGGACTTTAGCAGATGGTGGGAAAAAAATGGGATGCACAAGAGTAAGGGGAAGCAATTCCCAAGCTTGAGCAGTTATTTCAAGCGGAACTCCAGCCCCCCCCCCCTCCAAAAATTAAAAGTCAGCAGCTACAAATCCAAATATTAGGGAAACCTCGCTGTGCCCCTACTGCGCATGTGCCAAGCGCGCTGTACTTTCTGAATGGCCCGGAAGAGGGGGAAGGAAGAGGGGGGCTGAACTTCCTGCAACAAGGTCTCCCGGAAGAGGGGACGGGTACCTGTCAAAAACACAGGTACCCACTGCCTTTTGAGTGGAACTCTGCTTTAAAATCTGGATCTGCCTAGCAGCAGTTAAAAATAAAAAAGCACCTCCGGCTGCAGCGCTCACATCCTCTCCAGCGCTGTCCTTCGCAGACTTAAGTGTCCATGATCTGGCACCAGCCCCTTTTGCATGTTCACTGACAACCCATTTGACACTTAGCACCCCTTCCCCCCCCCCCCCCCTGTTCACAAAGAATGTGGCTTTGAAATCACGCTACCTCAGTGCGATTTCAAAGCAGCAGGACAGTGCGATTTAATCTGCGGCTTGCCGACATTTGTGCAATTTCCTGCACAGATGTCAATGCAAGTCGCACCGGTGTGAACGGGAGCTGAATCCACTTCCTGTAGGCCCACAAGGTGCCAAGAGCCCATTTGCAGAAAAATTCTACAGAGGCCCGCACTATGGCATTATATGTGCCAGAAAAAGAAGAGAGTGAAGAGCACCTGTGCTGTTGCTCAACTGGATTAAAGGCACCTAGGGGAAAAGGGGAAAGGTAGGGTTAATGAATTTGAAGGGTCAGGGGGGGGGGCTTCTATGAGGGAAAGGTGGCAATAAGGGGAGGGATCTGGAACCCAGAGTTGGGCTTTAACAGATAACAGAGGAGGACTGTATATCGGAGAGCTGAGACTTCTAGTGATGAACATGGACTCTGTAATGGTCTATTTCGGTCAATACCAGTAACCGCTCATCTTGCTCTGTTGCAGTTGATGGATTTGATGTCGGGGCGACGACTCCCCTATTTAAGAATCTGGCCCACTGTGCCCCGGAGATAAAGGAGTGTGTGGAGGCCTGCAACTTCATCACCTCCAGCACAAAGGACCAGAATAAGACCAGTGCGGTAAGTCCTGTGCACACCAACACCACTCCCAATAATACCTTGCATGAGATTTATGGAACATTTTATTGGCTTGACACATCAACACATTAAACATGGAATGTGTTGTAATATTTTCCTTTATAATAGAATGGAGGAGATTTACTAAAACCAGTGCACATAGAATCTGGTGCAGCTGTGCATAATAACTAATCAGCTTCCAGGTTTTGGTCCTGGTTCACATTGCAGCGATTTGGCATGTCAAATCGCATGCCAAATAGGCAGCTATTGCTGGCAAAGGCACCGTCCGAATCGGTGTGACGCCGCATTTGCTGCACCAATTCCCAAAAGTAGTTTCTGCACTTTTGGCGACTTCGGGGGGTGATTTCAATACACATTCGTGCAGAAACCCGCACAGTTGTCTCTGAAATCGCCCCCTGAAGTCGGGACTGACATGCGGGAATGAAATCGTGCGAGTTCAGCTGAACGCGCACAATTTCATTCCCGCTGTCAGTGTGAACCCGGGCTTATTGTCAAAGCTTAATTGAACAAGCTGAAGTTAGAAGCTGATTGGTTGCCATGCACAGCCACACCAGTTTTGCCTTTAGTTATCCTTTAACCCACGTTCACATTGGGCTGATCTGGCAATCGCATGCCAAATTGGCGGCTATTGCTGGCAATGGCACTGTCCGAATCTGTGCGACACTTTGCAGCGCCGCACCAATTCCCAAAAGTAGTTCCCATACTACTTTTGGCAACTTTGGGGGCGATTTGAATAGACATCTGTACATGAACCCGCACAGATGTCTGTCAAATCCCCCCGAACTCGGACTGCATTGCCAGTTTGAAATTGTTGCGACTTCAGCTGAACTCACACGATTTCTAACCCTCATCAGATTAAACTCTCTGCAGACTACATTTCAAATCCCTTTGGCAGGTAAGACACTTAAAGCAGAGTTCCACCCAAAAATGGAACTTCCACTTTTCGAAATCCTCCCCCCTCCCTCCGGTGTCACATTTGGCACCTTTCAGGGGGGAGGGGAGAGCAGATACCTGTATAATTCAGGTATTTGCTCCAACTTCCGGGCATAGATATCCGCGGATATCTATGTCATATCCGGCGCCTCCTCCGTCCCCCCACTGTCTTCTGGGAGACCCGTGGGATCGCGCATGCACAGTAGGGAACCAGGCTGTGAAGCCGCAAGGCTTCACTTCCTGGTTCCCTTACCGAAGATGGCGGCGCCTCCACTCGAGAGCAGAGAAACGGGTTGGCTTCGGTTGACGACATCGCGGGCGCCCTGGACAGGTAAGTTTCCATATTTTAAAAGTCAGCAGCTGCAGTATTTGTAGCTGACTTTTAAAAAAAAAAAATTTGGCAGGACCAAATACAGAAGCATGGTATTATGTGTCAATGCACAAGCGAAGATGCCGAATACCTCTTTGGTTGGCTGGTGCCAACTCAGATGTTGGCTCTCTGCAAGAGCCCAAGGAGTGTTTAGCATTCAAGGCTTCCAAGTGTTTTTGGTTCCACACACACCAGCCCCTACCATCACCACTGTGTACTGTAGGGACGTGGTGATCGGTGGGAGGAACCACTGAGCACAGCGAGGAACACCAGATCAACAATCCTGGGACTGTTTGATTCAGAAGAAATGTCGATGACTCCTCTTTATCATATCAGTGTTCAGAGGCGCGGGAGAGGGAAGGATCAGAGGTGCTTTTTTTTTTCCCCGGAAAAGTGTGATATATAATTTTTTTTATTTTAAAGTCCCTTTGAATTATTTCCTAAAGAAAATATAGAGTTCAGGAAGGGCCTCCTTTCAGTAAATCAACCCCACAGTTTGTTATTGTTGTCTGTCTGCCTATTAGGAAGACTCACCTATCTGTCCCTCTTCGGCTCTAAGACTGAGAACTGAGTGATCAAATGACTACTGATCGTTCAGTTCTCAATCTGCAATGGACAAAGAGCGGTGACGGTTAGTCATTTTCTCTCTCCTTTGCCCCTCCAGCGCTGGGCTGTGGAGGGGGAGGGGCGACTAGCTTAAGCGCTCAGTGATGTGCTGACAGGCTGAGCTAGCTGCTGGTCAGGCATTTGGGTGGATCCCGACATTAAAGCTGGGCTCCTTGAAAAGCCTAGAGCGGCTCTGTGACACTGTGAAAGCCCGCTGTCGGCTGAATCTGGATCACAGGAAAGCTCTGGCCATATTTTAGGAAGTAGCACAGCTGTGATGAGTTTCTTCTCTTCATCTCTAGGAAATGGAAAACTGGATCTTGATTGGGAAAGTTATAGACGTCTTGTGTTTCTGGGGAGCTCTCCCCCTCTTCGTGATGGGCACGCTCGCCATCTTCTTCATGGGGCACCTCAACAACGCGCCAGACCACCCCTTTAAAGGCGGCGGACGCCAGTTTCCCCCGTGTACAACTTCTAGTTAACCACCCCTACCAGGTATTCTGCTGTGTGGGCCGTCGCTGGTAGAACATCGAAGACCGACATTCTTGACCGTTCCCAAAGACGTGGGTCATACCAATTACCAGTTTTAAAAAGTTCAAAGCCAAGAAACATGCCCGTAAATGTTGTGGAAAATCGCACAAAAATATTTTATTGTAAATTATTCTTTTAATTTGCAGAAAAATACCAGCTTAATATTATTCACCTATGGATACTTCTGACAGCTTTGCTCTGTTGAGTTGACACTGATGGAGTTTTTTCCCGGTTCAGACCGGGTGAAGACTTGAAGAACCGCCAAGATTTTCTGAAATGGCCTGACCAACGCGCGGCAGAGCTACGTTCTGATTCCAGGTCTGGGTTCACCAGGATCTAATATGACGGATCTTCCCGGACAGTGTGTGGTGAAACGCACCCGTGTACAAGAAGAGACGGACGGTGCTATAGAGTCAGTTTTGTATTTCTGAAACTTGAGTTGTCTCTGGTAAAGTAAATAAAATCTTTATTAAAGTGAATGTCTGAGCAAAAAAAAAATAAAATTACAAATTCAGTTACACTCTGCAATACATGCACATCCCCCCATGTTTTATCTCTTTAAAGTGCTGCAGCTGCAACAAAAAAAAACAAAAACACAAACAAACCTGTTGATCCTGCCAGAAATCCAGTGATCTCCTAACTTCCTGTGTTCTCTGCTGCACTAAAATCTCCAGCAGTGTTTTCAGTCCTGCCCAGGTTTCCTTTATGTACTACTACTCTATGTTATTGAGAGGGGCGGGTGTTCTGTAGTCCTGTCTCATGGGGGCAAGGCTGCTGCTTCATAGATACAGTACGGTGAGTGAGCATTGTCACCCTAGGACAGGAAGTGTGTCACTTGCAGGATCAGCGGGTGAGAATAAAGGGATAAAAGCCTGAAAGAAGAAAAACGAACGCAACCACCACATCTAAGGACTAGTACATGGTCATGCATCAAATATTTGTTTGGTTTAGATAAACTTTAACGTGGTTGTGAAGGCAGAAGATTTTTTACCTTCAGGCATTCTATGCCTGAAGGTAAAAAACGTTCTGTGTGCTGCTCCTCCCAAACCACCCCCCCCCAATACTCACCGGAGCCCCCTCCAGCAATGTGCATGAGAGCCTCGGCTCTCCTGGGCTTCCCTCTCCTCATTGGCGGAGACAGCAGCCAGCAGCAGGAGCCATTGGCTCCCGCTGCTTTCATTCAAAGCCAGTAAGCCAATGAGCTCTACGTGTCTTATGGACGCATAGAGCATGGCTCGGGAGCGAGCTTGCACCAGTTCCCCCATAGCAAGTGGTTTGCTATTGGGGGGCACTAGTCAAGGGGGAGGAGCCAAGAGTGCCAGCGGAGGACTCGTGAAGGGGAGGATCAGGACTGCTCTGTGCAAAACCATTGTTTGTTATTTTAATAAAAAGGCGGACCTTTAACACCACCAGGTCTTTTTTTCAGCTGGAACTTGGTGGAACTCAGTTCCACCACCTCTGGCTCAGGCCCACTGCTCCCTGCTCACCACTATCCCTTTTAAACACAGAAGTCCGGCTTCTGCGCTCAGTGGCAGCTTGTCCTCGAATGGCTCCCACAGATATGATCTCTTGAGCGACTCCCACTGAGTGCACGATGGGGATAAGGGAGATGCAGGTGCCCGGTGTGCAGTGCAGATCCCGGCACCCCCACTGGATGATCTCCCTGCAAGTGAGGAGGTAGAGCCACCTACAGTGTGCGGGGAGGTACTAGAGGCATCTGGGTGCTTTAGCATAATACAGCAACACAAGTAAGATATGTGGAAGATGGTGGAGTTTTTAGGGTGGGAGGGAGAAGATGAGGGCAGTGGAAGGAGAGATGCATACAGAGGGGTGAAAATGAGATGTGGATGGGGGGTGCAGAGGTTAGCAGCTGTGGAAGAAGGCTGAACTCTGCACTCTGTGTGTAGTGCACCCCTGAACTTTGCACACTGCAGCGCACCTCTGAACATAGCATCCCCCGAACTCTTCAAGTAGCGCACCTCTGAACTCTGCAACCCCCCCCCCCCCCCCCCCAAACTCTGCACTCTGTACGTAATTGCACTCCCGGTATAAGACCCTACCACTGTTGGCGAAATTGTGTGTGTGTGTGTGTGTGTGTGTGTGGGGGAGGGGTCATCTACTGTTGAGTTCCTGCACCTATTTTCTGAAATAGCCAAAAATGAAAAACGCCTGTAAACGAAACGCGGCTAAATGCGGTAACTCGCGTTTAGCCGCGTTTCGTTTACAGGCGTTTTCGTTAAAGACAATCATCAGTCAGCCCAAGGACCTGTGCCGAGGGGCTTATCTTAGCTTTAAATGAGTTTTACATTCATATACAAGCCTATAGAAAAACCTGCTTAAAGCCAATCAGATACAGGACAGAAGGAGGTCAACTGCACACACCCGTCGATTAAATCTGATTGATCTCTGACACTAGCCCAAAGCCCATTGACACAAGCCGTTATACTGATGTTCTGGTTATCAACAGCTGCTGGTGACTTGAATGATATTCTCTTCTCAGTGAATCCAGCTTTTACATTATACAGCTGGTGGTCTGCCCCCTCCCCCCCATACACACAGTCTCATTCCCCCAACTGCATTCTCCAAAATATGATTCTTTTGCCACCCATGTAACGCATATGTGCAGCAGCAAAGAGGGTGGGGTTTAATGTCCATGTACCATGCATATGTGTCTATGGGTGGCAAAGTTTTCTGTGTTTAGAGCATGCTCAGACAAGGTCACGTGACCACTGTGACAGCAAGTAGCAGTGGTCATTAGAGATGGGCTCGGGCGTGTTCGAATCCTGCCAGTAAGCGGACACTGCACACCGATAATCACGCGGGACATTTCCTGGTTCGCAGCTGCACAGATCAGGAAATGTCTCCATTATTTTAATGGGCTGCCTTACCCGCAGAAATACAAGGAAAGAAGTCCCCCGACCCTTTTTTAAAAATTTACGGAAATAAGCCTTTTTTTTTTTTGTGCACACTCCGCGATACGCAGTAACGTGAAGCGAGCCTTAGAATGGGGTGCCTCGAGACTGAAAATACTGTTCAAGGGCGCTCCAACTGGAAGAAGGTTGAGAAACGGTGCTATAGAATGTCACTTGGCAGTCTGCTGACATCACATCCAAGATGGCAACCCACAGCAACAGTCTCAGGGTTCTTGGAAGTCTAAGTACGGGGGGGAATTTTACAGGTAGATAACATTCATAAAATATGTTAAATGCACATATTATCTTATGGGAAGATTGTTATTGGGAAGAGGAGTCTGGTGACAGGTTCTCTAATTCTGTGGTACAAAGCACTGACAATCTCTAGACAATGGCCACATATTAGGGCAGATATGTTCATTTCATAATGGGTGGCACAGAGCATAGACATCTGGATCATCCCAGGTTCAGACCCGTCCTAACTTACTTGAGACTGTCATTGTGAGTTTTGTACTCCATGATGGTGTTTGGCGGGAGGTTGAGGACTCTCCGTAGCGTGTCTCGGATGCGGACTGTACTCAGCTGATCATTGGCTGTCTTATTCCAGATGGAGAGGATGTCCTCCTGTGGGGGTCATATAAAAGCAAGCTCTAACCTGTCAATGCTCCAAGTGCATGGAGAGCATCAGAGACCACAAAAAAAAAAAAAAAAAATCATACACAGACATACAAACTTGGAATAGTAAATAAATGACATTTGTTATGGAGGACATTATACTGCAATATAAAAGTTATTACTTCCAAAAACAGCATAAGAGTACACTGAGAATTATGTACATGTATAGGCCAAATCTGAACAAATAGGGTGGTCAGTGCAAGGGTGAGCAAGGAGAAAGGCATAAAAAGTAGAAAGTAAAATGTCAAGATTTAATTTCATTTGGACTCTTGTATCATAAAAGGCCATTTAAAGGGGGTTCATCCCCTTTCATCAGGACTTGCTACAGTTGAAGAAGAGCATGTAATAGACTTAAAAATAAAATAAAATTGGAGTGATCCTTTTTTTTTTTTTAATACGTTTTAGAAGAAATGTAGCTGGCAACTCCAGTAATCCAAATAGAAAGTCTTTATTGCTACATACCAGGTACGGTACAGGAACAGTAAGACAGCTAAGGCATTTCGGCACAAGGGTCTTGATCACGGCATACTAGACATTTCTTTTGAAACGTCTATTACGATGGATGGATACCTCTTCAGACTAGTAGGAGCTTCCCCTGCTGAGAGTGCTGTTTTTTGCGATCCTTTTTTTTTTTTTTATACCCCCCTTTTATATTGGAAAATAAGAAAAATTATTGAAAAATAAAAATTGGGAGTGATTCTGAGGGGTAAATAGCATTCATACTAATTAGCCTTCAGGATCACTCTGATTTCATTAATTCAGTAGATGCCTTGATGATGAGAAATCCTTTAAACCCCATTGGTTTTTCATGCTACAAGAGTCTGAATAAAAAAAAGTGTGGACTTTGCATGTTCTGCATTTGGCTCTTTCATTCTTAAAAAGTAAATATACAGTATATAGGAATATGACCGCTCCAGATAGTCTAATGCCCCGTACACACGGTCGGACTTTGTTCGGACATTCCGACAACAAAATCCTAGGATTTTTTCCAACGGATGTTGGCTCAAACTTGTCTTGCATACACACGGTCGCACAAAGTTGTCGGAAAATCCGATCATTCTGAACGCGGTGACGTAAAACACGTACGTCGGGACTATAAACGGGGCAGTGGCCAATAGCTTTCATCTCTTTATTTATTCTGAGCATGCGTGGCACTTTGTGTGTCGGATTTGTGTACACACGATCGGAATTTCCGACAACGGATTTTGTTGTCGGAAAATTTTATATCCTGCTCTCAAACTTTGTGTGTCGGAAAATTTGATGGAAAATGTGTGATGGAGCCTACACACGGTCGGAATTTCCGACAACTAGGTCCTATCACACATTTTTCATCGGAAAATCCGACCGTGTGTACGGGGCATTACAGTTCATCCACCCACCATCAGGGCATACCTACAATATCCAGATACAAACAGTACTTACTTTTGCCGTTTTCTTCTGAATATCCAACAAACTTTATTGCAAATAGTGAAGACTAACAAAGCCAGAATCTAGCACATTAGTCACCACCAGACCCTTTGCTGTGATGTGTTTCTCCCCAAAAGGGGTTTAGTTATGAAGGTTCCTCCTTGCATACCCAGTCCCTGCTAGTACAAAGAGCCATCATTCGACCACCACTGGGGAAGCTGGCTAAGTCCCTTTGCACACAGGTCCATCCAGCTGCAGTGCATTTTAGTGTGCCTTAGAATCACAGATGCAGTGTGCAGCCCCCCTGCAGAACCTTGTCCCTGAACACCTGTACCACTCAGTACAGCATTCAGCCCTGGCCTGCAGTAGATTTTGACAGGCTGCCCGCAGCAGAGCTGTTTGCTGAATCTCTCCCTCTCGTGTGCACTGAAATGGTGGGATGGACGTACTGCAGATACACAGCCCTGTGTGCAAGGGGTCTAAAGGAGCTCACTTCCTCTATATTGCTTAACCAGTTGCCGACCGCCGAAATACGTCAGCACAATGGCAGCGGTGGGCAAATGGGCGTACCTGTACGTCCCCTTTAAATGGCGGGGCTAGCGGGCGTGCGCCGCTGCGTACAGGGTGACTGTGCTCGCAAGACTGGCGGACTGGATGTACGCTTATTGCGATTTTTTTTTTTACCAAAAATATGTAGAAGAATACATATCGGCCTAAACTGAGGAAAAAATTAGTTTTTTTTAAAATATTTTTGGGGGATATTAATTATAGCAAAAAGTAAAAAATATTGCTTTTTTTTCAAATTGTCGCTCTTTTTTGTTTATAGCGCAAAAATTAAAAACCGCAGAGGTGATCAAATACCACCAAAAGAAAGCTCTATTTGTGGGAAAAAAAGGACGTCAATTTTGTTTCAGTGCAATGTCGCACGACCGCGCAATTGTCAGTTAAAGAGACGCAGTGCCGAATTGCAAAAAGTGCTATGATCAGGAAGGGGGTAAAATCTTTCGGGGCTGAAGCGGTTAATACTAGAGCTCGACCGATATATCGGCCGGCCGATATATCGGCCGATATTTGGTGTTTTTTACTTAATCGGCATCGGCCGACTTGCAAATGACTTCTGAAGTCAATACAAGTTGCCTGTATTCTTCTCTGAAGCGACTTCTCCCTCCTCTGGGCAGCCTGCCAAATCTGATAAAAAGAACCTGAATTGATACAATGTTTACACTTCTGAATGAGCTGAGCTTTCCTGTGTAGAAGTTCTCAGTTTAACCATTTAAAGACTAAATCTTTTCTGACATTTGTTGCTTACAAGTAAAAATCCTGTATTTTTTGCTAGAAAATCACTTAGAACCCCCAAACATTATATATATATATTTTTTTAGCAGAGACCCTAGGCAATAAAATAGCGGTTGTTGCAATATTTTATGTCACACGGTATTTGCGCAGCGGTCTTTCAAACGCAATTTTTTTTTTTTAAACTAAAGCAGTAAAGTTAGCCCATTTTTTTTGTCCAAAAGTTTTGATTACCTGTTTTTGTGTATTTATTTTTAAGATATAGTTTTTTTTTATATTTTTTTTTAATCTAAATTCTACATACAAGTAAACTGATTGGAGGTTTGTTTTGTTTAATAAATGTTTAAATGTAAAAAAATTTCTGTATCACTTTAGGTTGCTTTCACACTGGAGCGAGCATGCGTTGACGGTAAAACGCTGCTAGTTTTAGCGGCGCTTTACCGTCATTTTAGCGGCGCTATTCGGCTGTTAGCAGGGAGCTTATAACCCAGCTAGCAGCCAAGGAAGAGGTTAAATGCGCCCCTGAAGCGCCGCTGCCGAAACGCTTTGCAGGCGCTTTGGCAGCGGTGTGCATTCATTTCAATGGGCAGAAGTGGTGGTATACACCGCTCCAAAGATGCCGCTTGCAGGAATTTTTGTTAACATCCTGCCAGCGCATCGCCTCAGTGTGAAAGCACTCGGGATATCACACTGAGACTGCAGGGGAGCCGTTTTACAGGCACTTTACAGGCGCTATTTTTAGCCCAAAAGCGCCTGAAAAACGCCCCAGTGTGAAAGGGGTCTAACTGTTAGATTTTATGAGATGAAGGGAAAAAAAAAAATCGGCCTAATATATCGGCCCAAAAAAATCGGCATCACATATCGGCCATCGGCCACTGCGATTTCTAAATATCGGCATCGGCCAGAGAAAAACCCATATCGGTCGACCTCTAGTTAATACATGAATGGAAAATCCCTCTGCTTTAAGAGATCCGGTGCCCCACACCCTTTTTCTAGGGGTGAAGTCTGTAATAATCCTAAAATTTCAAAACTCTGAACAGAAACTAGCTGAATCCCACCCAAAAATAAATGTGTGGAAAATACAAAATACTGTGTATTATATTAATGCAGGACATACCTATTACCTGCTATCACCTAAAAGGAAATAAAAGCAGGGGCTATTAACGTTCTAAAGTACTAAAGTTCTGTTGTTCACTGCAAGCAGGTTGGTTTTCTATTGCAGAAGAGATATGCAACATCTCTTCTGCAATACAATACACTTACCTGCCTGTTCACAGCATCCCCCACCCCCACATGTAAACTGAGCTGTGCATATGTAGCCCAGTTTACAGTAGACAAGACGACCCCTGTGTAGCAGAATGATGGCCCCCTGCCCATGCGCAGGAGTGACGTCATCTCGCGCTGGCCGATGAACATGGACAAAAAGAACGACATACGAAGGGCGGGACGCTCTACCTTCCGAGTGAACGTCATATGACATCGCTCATATGGCGCTCATGGGCGCCCCCCAGGGGCGGGCAGCAGGATGATTGGTGGTGATCCATGTCCCTCAGACACAGCGCATCACCAATCAGGGTAAAGAGCCAATGACATTTACCATGTGAACAGCTGTGTCCAATCACTGCTGATCCCATGTAAACAAATGCCAGTTATCGGCATTTCCTTTCCTCAGCGCTGTCAGTGTCTAAGAAAAGGAAAGCCGAAAACCGGATTTCCTGTGACAGGGGACATTTACACTAATAATCAAGGCACTGATCATCAAAGTCCTGATTATCAGTGCAGCATATCAGTGCTGCCTCTTCAGTGCACATCAGCGAAGGAAAAAAATTACTTATTTGCAAAATTTTATAACAGAAACAAAAAAACTTTTTTTTTTCAATATTTTCGGTCTATTTTCATTTGTTTAGCAAAAATTGAGACCCCTGGGGTTAAGCTGGATGTCTGCCTGGAATATATCAAGGCACCTCAAGTAAGTTTCCAAATATAATCTTTCACCTTCCTTCTGCTGTGTCCTGAAAATACTATGAAAAGATCAAAATTGCCCTGCCAGGTGAAATTTCCTGTTTGATGATGGCTAAAGGAGACAGCACGAATCAAACACCGGAGCAGTTATATAAAAAAAAAAGTGTCTGGTGAGTGATGACAAAAAACATGTACACAGAGTACAGCGATCTCCTCCCTCACACTACAGAACTCCACCAGGCTTGCCTGTCTCTTTCCCTCTTCTACGTAAGATTTTTCTTCTGCTATCTGTAAAACAAGTCACTGGGATTTCCAGGACTGAAGCAGCACTCGTCCACAGAAATGAACATCTCACAGTGGATCAGCAGCTTGCCGTAAAAAATTTGTGTATATATATATATAGGACCCAAGTCAGTTCTATTTCCTGTCCTTTCTGGAAGAAGGAACTAAACCCAACGCCTATTGTGTAGCCATAGGTCATAGGGAGATGTTAATACCTGGAATCGTATAGATACAACCACTCCACAGATCTCTTCTCCCACCATGAACTGCTCCCCCACCATAGCCAGGATGATGTTCTCCCAGAACCGAGAGGCCAGACCTTTCCTTAGGCGTATGATCCATTTACCTCCATTTTTATTGGCTTCATCCTGCAAAAAAAAAAAAAGGGTACTTAGAGCCTGATGAGATGTAAGCGTTTTTTTAATTATTATTATTATGCAGGATTTATATAGCACCAACAGTTTAGGCAGCGCTTTACAACACGAGGGTAGACAGTACAAATACAGTAGGAATCAGAGGACCCTGCTCCTTAGAGCTTACAATCTAAGAGGGAAGGTCAAGAGACACAAGAGGTAATAACTGTGGGGGATGTGCTGATGGAGAAAATAAATGTACAATTGTTAGGTGGGGGCCAGATGGGCTTCTCTGAAAAGATTAGTTTTCAGGGATCATCTGAAAGTGGACAAAGTGGGAGAAAATCGGACAGATTGGGGTAGAGCATTCCAGAGGATGGGAGAAGCTCTGGAGAAGTCCTGGAGGCGAGCATGGGATGAGGTGACGAGGGAGTTAGAGAGCAGGGGGTTCTGGGAGGAGCGAAGAGAACGATCAGGTTGGTATTTTAATAGGGCGTACACACGGTCGGACTTTGTTCGGACATTCCGACAACAAAATCCTAGGATTTTTTCCGACGGATGTTGGCTCAAACTTGTTTTGTCTACACACGGTCGCACAAAGTTGTCGGAAAATCCGATCGTTCTAAACGCGGTGACGTAAAACACGTACGTCGGGACTATAAATGGGGCAGTGGCCAATAGCTTTCATCTCTTTATTTATTCTGAGCATGCGTGGCACTTTGTCCGTCGGATTTGTGTACACACGATCGGAATTTCTGACAACGGATTTTGTTGTCGGAAAATTTTATCTCCTGCTCTCCAACTTTGTGTGTCGGAAAATCCGATGGAAAATGTCCGATGGAGCCCACACACGGTCGGAATTTCTGACAACACGCTCCGATCGGACATTTTCCATCGGAAAATCCGACCGTGTGTACGGGGCATAAGGCTAAGTTAGTGATGTATAATGAATTTCCTCCTATTCCAGAACACTTCACAACTCTGTACTGCAATCCTTAACGAGACTACATGGCCACAACTTACTTTAAACCCTTTCGCTGCCTCAGGTGCTTTTTCATTTTCTTTTTTTTTTTGCACACATTTAAAAAAAAAATCATCTTAGGCCTGAAAATTAGTTAGCACCCCGAAAAATGTATATATTTTCTGAAAGCAGACACCCTAGAACAGGAGTCCCCAACCCCCCGGGCCACGGACCGACACCTGTTGATGACCAGGCCGGACAGCAGGAGGTGAGTAGCGACTGTAGTCCGCACAGAGCAACCACAGACCACCGCTCACCCCCTGCTGTGCAGCCATGCCCGTGTGTCCTCTCCTGGCTTGGCCACCCTGGTAAAATATATAAAATGAGGTTGCACCAAATAAATAAATACCCCAACGCGTGAAGCCTTAAAGTTGTGCCTGTGAAATGGCGACTTCAGTACCATACTGATGCTTTAAAAGCCCCTATAGGTCATCAGTTTAGAGTTAACTCTGAGTAATGGCCCTAGCATGTACTAGCATGTGTAGCACAAAGCAACGTTATCATAAGCAGGAGCCCAGCTGTGCATGTATGTGGGGGCAGGCTGGGCCCAATTTTTTTCTTTTAAGTACTTAGTTGTGATTTAAATTTTTTGCATTTTTTTTCCCACTAAAACATCATATTACATAAAGGACAAAAAGTTCCCTTGTTGTAACAGGTTCTCTTTAATGAGACACCGGGGGGGAGGGGGGGTTATTAGACTAGTTTTTTTTCTCACCTGCCCTTCATTAAAGCTAATGGAGTGCAGATTTTGCTCTATTAGCTTCTTCAACAGCCACAAGGTAAAGGAAAATGACACAGCGAATGTTTGCGGGGGGGAGGACTGGGATATAATCAGGTGGGCTCTTTGCATGCATCAGGGAAATAGTATCCCCACCTTATTTAGTTGCATTCCAGCAGTTCTATAAGCAGCTGCAGTTTAAAGTGATTGCATACACTGCTTTAATAAATACTTTGCTCTTTCTTTTTTTTTTCTTTTTTTATAATAAGCTGTTAAAGTGGTTCTAAAAGCTCAAGGCTTTTTTACTTTCATGCACTTTATGCATGAAGGTAAAAAACCTTCTCTGTGCAGCAGACCCCCCCCCCCCCTCAATACTTACCTGTGCCCCATCACGATCCAGTGATGTGCAAGAGAGCCTGGGCTCTCTCTGGGGACTCTCCCTCCTCATTGGCTGAGACAGCAGCGGGAGCCAACCACAGCAGTCAACCACAGCCAGTGAACCAATGAGGGGAGAGAAGGGGCAGGGGCGAGACGAAGCTCTGTGTGTGAACGGACATGCAGAGCAGCAGCTCGGGATCGAGCATGCATGAGTGCCCCCATAACAAGCTGCTTGCTCTGGGGGCACTCGGCAGAAGGGAGGGGCCAGGAGTGCCAAAGCGGGACCCGAGAAGAGGAGGATCGGGGCTGCTGTGTGCAAAGCAGGTAAGTATAACGTTTATTTTAAAAAAATTTTACCTAATCATCTTACAACTTTTTTTTTCCCCCTCTATGGAGGTACAGGGACCAGTGGCATGGCCTTATACCTAGGAGTGAGGACAGCCGCGCGCTTCTACTTCTAAAAAAGAGCGCAGATTAATGATCTCTTGGAGGCCATTCTGAGGATTATGGTTCTTTCTGACTGACAGCATCTAAGATCTAAGTGCTAGGTGTTCAAATTCAATAGAGTTTACCCCCCCCCCCCCTAAGAGGAGCTGTGTGTAGAAGAGACATATTCTATTGCGCATTACAGCAACTTTTGACATTACAGTCCATCACCTCACAAAACAGTCACTTGTTCCACCTACCTCCCACATGGGCTTGATTCCCTCTTTAAAGAGGTGAAAGTCGCTGTACCCACTCAGGTCTCCGGGACGTACCAGATGGCTGTACACCCTCCAGAACTGCTCCACCTGCAGAAGACAGACACATCAGGCTTTTTATTTCTTTCACTGTGATCCTGTCAGTAACACGCTTCCTGTTCTAAGGTGACAGCACTCAATCACTATATTGTATCCATGGGAGGAGCAGCATTGACACCCTAGGCTGCTCTCCGGGTTTGGACTACAAATGTGTCATCATATCTTCATTATGTGGAGGGTGAGGGAATTAGTAGTTTATAGAAGATGACTTGGAAGGAAGATGAGATTGTTTTGTACCATCAGTGGAGCTCACAGGAAGCGACAAGATGTGCAATTTCTGGATCAACCAATATTTTCCGTACTTGCGAAAAATGTTCTTGGCATGAAAATGGAAAGTGAATGCAGCCACTGCATCTAAGGCCTAGTAGGCTGCAATATTTTATCCTTGAAAACATTTTTTCTTTTTAAGCCTCTTGCAGAACGTGTAATGCATGTATGTGGTGGCAAGAAAAGTGGGCTTTAACGCCCAGCCACTACCATTATGCACCCCCAAGCAGCTTGAGGTTGCATGCGGACAGCACGCTCTCTTCACACTGTATGAACTGTCACCAGCATCTCCCGATCACGGCTTCTGATCAGGAACCAACGAGATGGGCTCCTGAATAAGCGGTGAGAGCAAATCAAAGTGGTCACATGATGCAGATGCTGGCGGCATCACCCCCCAGGCATTAAAGGATCAGTTCATCTTTTCAAAAAAAAAAAATTAGGTGAACTAACATGGTACACCCTCCCCACTCCCCCCCCCCCCCCGGTCCCCGATGCACTTACCTCTGTGGGTGATGAGCTGTCACTGCCCATGCAGCTGGTGTAGCGGCCCAGGGATATTTCCCCTTCTTTCTTGTAGGATTTCTGTGACCGATCAGAGTGATTCTGACTGGTCAGTGCTGGCACTGGACTGCTCTGACCAATCAGAATCAATCTCATCTGTCCTTTAGGACCTAGAGAAAAAAGTGGGGATTTCAAATCCCTGGATCGCTACACCAGCTGTGTGGGAAGTGACAGCTCATCGCCCACAGGGGTAAGTACAGTGGGAACCAGAGAGGGTGTAGGATGTTTGTTCAACTTTTTCATTTTTTTCTGAAATTTTTTTATGGCCTCCCACCCTAAGCCGTGTATTTTTTTGGCCTCCCACCCTAAGCTGTGTTTTTTTCTTTGGCCTCCCACCCTTAGCCGTGGTTTTCATATTCACCCACCTTAAGCTGTGGTTTTTATGGTCACCCACCCTTAGCCGTGGTTTCTATGGTCACCCACCCTTAGCCGTGGTTTTTATGGTCACCCACCCTTAGCCTTGGTTTTTATGGTCACCCACCCTTAGCCATGGTTTTTATGGTCACCCACCCTTAGCCATGGTTTTTATGGTGACCCACCCTTAGCCATGGTTTTTATGGTGACCCACCCTTAGCCTTGGTTTTTATGGTCACCCACCCTTAGCGGTCGTTTTTATGGTCACCCACCCTTAGCCGTGGTTTTTATGGTCACCCACCCTTAGCCGTGGTTTTTATGGTCACCCACCCTTAGCCGTGGTTTTTATGGTCACCCACCCTTAGCCGTGGTTTTTATGGTCACCCACCCTTAGCCGTGGTTTTTATGGTCACCCACCCTTAGCCGTGGTTTTTATGGTCACCCACCCTTAGCCGTGGTTTTTATGGTCACCCACCCTTAGCCGTGGTTTTTATGGTCACCCACCCTTAGCCGTGGTTTTTATGGTCACCCACCCTTAGCCGTGGTTTTTATGGTCACCCACCCTTAGCCGTGGTTTTTATGGTCACCCACCCTTAGCCATGGTTTTTATGGTCACCCACCCTTAGCTGTGGTTTTTATGGTCACCCACCCTTAGCCAGTGTTTTAGTCATGAATTTCTAGGCAGCCTTCCAACAATCACTAATTAGAGACACCTATAAGGGCTCATTCACACCATACATGCATGAAAAGTGATGGAAACTGATGGGAAAACTGTGCAGATCTCACTTACAGAGATATCAGTTTTCCTCAGTTTTCACCTCAGTTATGTGCCCTGTTCACACCAATGTTGATGTCACGTCAGCTTTCTTTTCCTGTGCAGAACATGTTGCAGATTCCTGCGCAGAAAAAATCTGCACGTTGTGGTGTGAACAGGGCACAAAGAGAACTAATGTTTCGTTTTTTTTTTTTTGGGTCCTTGCAGAACGCGTGCAGAAAAACTGACCTCTCTGCACCATGGTGTGAACCAGGCCTAAAACATGGCGGTTGAAATTAAGATTTATGGTGTCACCACTTTGTCATGCTCAATGGTGTGATCACCCTCAGCGTGTTGAGGTCCCGGAAACGAGGCAAGTTCATTATGTAATCACAATGTGCACTCATCCCTGAAAACACACCAAACCTTGTAGCAGAGGAAGTATAAGGTAGGTCATTGGCTCTTACTGTGGCCACTGTGCCAAACGGACGGATGTTCTCTGCATAGTTCAGAGTGCTTGCCGGCCGGGAGGGAGTCCTGCGGGAATACCAGAAGGTATAGCGGTACTGGAGAGGGTGCTCACCGAGGGGAATAGAAATCTCCTAAAGACAAAAAAAAAAAAAAAAAGATCCATCATCAGGATAGATAACAATACAAAAATATTATTGTATACAATAAATACCCTATTACTGTCTAGGTCAGGGATCTGCAAACTTTCTAAACAAAGGGCCAGTTTACTGTCCTTCAATCTTTAGGGGGGGCCAGACTGTGGCCAATGGGAGCAAACAATGCTCCATCAATAGTATTAGGGGGAGTAATAGTGCTCCATTGTTGGTATTATGGGAGGAATAGTGCCCCCACCAATGGTGTCAGTGGGAGGAATAGTGCCCCATCATTAGTGTCAGTGGGAGGCATAGTGCCCCATCATTGGTGTCAGTGGGAGGCATAGTGCCCCATTTGGTGTCAGTGGGTGGAATAGTGCCCCATCATTGATGTCAGTGGGAGGAATAATGACCCATTGTCTGTATCAGTGGGAGGAATAGTGCCCCATCGTTGGTATCAGTGGGAGGAATAATGAACCATCGTTGGTGTCAGTGGGTGGAATAGTGACCCATTGTCTGTATCAGTGGGAGGACCAGTGCCCCATCGTTGGTATCAGTGGGAGGAATAGTGCCCCATCGTTGGTATCAGTGGGAGGAATAGTGTCCCATTGTCTGTATCAGTGGGAGGAATAGTGCCCCATCGTTGGTATCAGTGGGAGGAATAGTGCCCCATCGTTGGTATCAGTGGGTGGAATAGTGCCCCATCGTTGGTATCAGTGGGAGGAATAATGCCCCATCGTTGGTATCAGTGGGAGGAATAATGCCCCATCGTTGGTATCAGTGGGAGGAATAGTGCACCATTGTTGGTGTCAGTGGGAGGAATAGTGACCCATTGTCTGTATCAGTGGGAGGACCAGTGCCCCATTGTTGCTATCAGTGGGAGGAATAGTGTCCCATCATTGGTGTCAGTGAGAGGAAATAGTGCCCCATCATTGGTATCAGTGGAAGGAATAGTATCCCATCGTTGGTATCAGTGGGAGGAAAAGTGCCCCATCACTGGTGTCAGTGGGTGGAATAGTGCCCCATCGTTGGTATTAGTGGGAGGAAAAGTGCCCCATCATTGGTGTCAGTGAGAGGAATAGTGCCCCATCATTGGTGTCAGTGAGAGGAATAGTGCCCCATCATTGGTGTCAGTGAGAGAAATAATGCCCCATTGTTGGTATCAGTGGGAGGAAAAGTGCCCCATCATTGGCTTCAGTGGCGGGAATAGCGTCCCATCGTTGGTGTCAGTGGGAGGAATAATGCCCCAAAGGGCAGTATAAAGCAAGCAAAGGGCCGCGGAGACCTCTGGTTTAGAGAATAAAACTTGGGAATGACAAGACGTATTGCAGTGAAATATAAGTATGTTCACAATGTACAAGGTGTGAGCGACTGGCCAGGTTTTAGGGAAATGTAAACCAGTTTACAAAAAGGAAGCTCCAAATCTGACCTCCGGCCCCCTTCTTCAGTCTGGCACAGTTGTACCGCCTCCTCTCCTGTACTACAAGAGGATTACTCAGATTTCACTGCACACTGTGAGCGTCTCATAATGTATATTAGAAATTGCAGCAAGTCAGACAGATGATTTCCTGGCTGGAGGATGTCAGATCTGAGGGCTCTGGGGAGGAGTACTGAGGTCGGGGGGTGCTGGGATGGTACAGCCCCCCCCCCCCCCCCTGAATCTGATAAGTGGCTTTGGAAGAGGGAAGAAAGAGTTGGTTGTAAATATGGTAAAAGGTCCATGTGACCGGATGGCAACACAAGCACTTTTGTCACCCTATAACAGGAAGTGCTTGAGGAAGGACCATCATGGCAGGATCTCCGGGGATTTTATTTTTAAAATAAAACTGTAAATTTAAAAAGCTTAAAATAGGTTTCTGAATTTCCCAAAAACGTTACAGTTAATTCTGTAGATATTTTCACCTCACTGGGCCCTCTTTTCCCACCAAATCAACCTGCTAATGAAATTATTAAATAAAACCATTTTTAATACATAACTTTATTTCAGATCCAGTGATGACATCACGGGGTCTCTGTGCTTCCTTATGCAATGCAGGCAGATCATGGTGGGAGGGGCTGGCAGGGAGCTGTACATAGCCTCCTGAAAACATCACAGCCCCCTGCCTCATTACTCCTCCCAAGAGCCCTCAGCTCGGATGCAATCAGTGGGCGGGCTCTTGGGAGGAGTTATGAAAATATCACAATGCCTTGATAAGTGGGTGTCAGTCTGGAGGAGTGGGCGTTCCTGGGCAAGACAGTATTTGCATGCAGACTGCCCTAGGTAACGCCCACAGGTGATGCTGAGCCTTTATGATTGAAAGAACTGAAATCCAATCAATGAGGGGGGCAGGCCAGTCAGGCTGGAAATCCAATCAATGAAAGGGGCTGGCCAGTCAGGCAGTCCGTCCAATCAATGAGAGGGGCGGGCCAGTCAGGCTGCAAATCCAATCAATGAAAGGGGTGGGCCAGTTAGGCTGGAAATCCAATCAATGAGGGGGGCAGGCCAGTCAGGCTGGAAATCCAATCAATGAGGGGGGCAGGCCAGTCAGGCTGGAAATCCAAACAATGAGGGGGGCAGGCCAGTCAGGCTGGAAATCCAATCAATGAAAGGGGCTGGCCAGTCAGGCTGGAAATCCAATGAAAGGGGCTGGCCAGTCAGGCTGGAAATCCAATGAAAGGGGCTGGCCAGTCAGGCTGGAAATCAAATCAATGAAAGGGGCTGGCCAGTCAGGCTGGAAATCCAATGAAAGGGGTGGGCCAGTCAGGCTGGAAATCCAATCAATGAAAGGGGCTGGCCAGTCAGGCTGGAAATCCAATGAAAGGGGCTGGCCAGTCAGGCTGGAAATCCAATCAATGAAAGGGGTGGGCCAGTTAGGCTGGAAATCCAATCAATGAGAGGGGCGGGCCAGTCAGGCTGGTAATCCAATCAGTGAGAGGGGCGGGCCAGTCAGGCTGGAAATCCAATCAATGAAAGGGGCGGGCCAGTCAGGCTGGAAATCCAATCAATGAAAGGGGCGGGCCAGTCAGGCTGGAAATCCAATCAATGAAAGGGGCTGGCCAGTCAGGCTGGAAATCCAATCAATGAAAGGGGCGGGCCAGTCAGGCTGGAAATCCAATCAATGAAAGGGGCTGGCCAGTCAGGCAGGAAGTCCAATCAATGAGAGGGGCGGGCCAGTCAGGCTGGAAATCCAATCAATGAGAGGGGCGGGCCAGTCAGGCTGGAAATCCAAATAATGAAAGGGGCGGGCCAGTCAGGCTAGAAATCCAATCAATGAAAGGGGCGGGCCAGTCAGGCTGGAAGTCCAATCAATATAAGGGGCAGGCCAGTCAGGCTGGAAGTCCAATCAATGAAAGGGGTGGACGAGTCAAGGCTGGAAATCCAATCAATAAAAGGGGTGGGCCAGTCAGGCTGGAAATCCAATCAATAAAAGGGGTGGGTCAGTCATGCTGGAAATCCAATCAATAAAAGGGGTGGGCCAGTCAGGCTGGAAATCCAATCAATGAGAGGGGCAGGCCAGTCAAGGCTGGAAATCCAATCAATAAAAGGGGTGGGCCAGTCAGGCTGGAAATCCAATCAATAAAAGGGGTGGGCCAGTCAGGCTGGAAATCCAATCAATAAAAGGGGTGGGCCAGTCAGGCTGGAAATCCAATCAATTAAAAGGGATGAGCTAGTCAGGCTGGAAATCCAATCAATGAGTGAGGCGGGCCAGTCAGGCTGGAAATCCAATCAATGAGCGGGGTGGGCCAGTCAGGCAGGAAGTCCAATCAATGACAGGGGCGGGCCAGTCAGGCAGGAAGTCCAATCAATGAGAGGGGTGGGCCAGTCAGGCTGGAAATCCAATCAATAAAAGGGGAGGACCAGTCAGGCTGGGAAGAAAAGAGGTAAATAGCGGTGGGAATGGTGGTGATGTGATGATGGGGGGGGGGGGTGTACAATGGACATGTAAGCGGTAATCTGAGCTCGGCCACCTGCAGTGTAAATGAGAGTCAGGGAAAACAGTGCCCCCGTCTTTCTATTTTCAGTCTGTGTCCCCACTGACTTCCTGCTGGCACAGGAAGTGATGTGAAATCTCTCCACTGGGGACACAGACCACAACAATCAGCAGAGGGATGGGTTAGACCCTCAGCCATGTTATCATTGCCGTGTCGCCTGCCCTTGTGTCACAGGAACAGGGAGGGAGGTGAAATCTACCCTTAGGGGTCATCAGTAACAGAGCTGTCTCTGTAGAGGGGGAGAAGTCTGGCCTTGATCTCCTCATTCTCGGCTCTGTACACTGACTCCACGGTGGAGGGACAGCTACATCCCCTCCCTTTGTATTAATGCTCGGTGGCGCCCTCCTCAGGCGCTCGGACCAGCCGCCCTAAACCCAAATACACCGCCATGTTTAATCCTACACACGGTGCACATGGCAACAGCAACTTCCGGCGCGCTGACTGACGTCACACATCTTACCGGAAGTAAGCCGGTTTGTACCTTTGACTTGACCTCCTCCTCGCCATCCCGAGCATTAACGTCGTCACTCCCCGACAGCCCCATGAGCGCTGCTATGAGCGGCCGCCACCCGGCTCTCCCGGCGACACTTCCGCCTACTCCGCTCACCGCCGTGCGCCTGAGACCGGACAGCGCGCTGGCGTCACACGTCTGCCGCTGGGCGGGACGGGACTGAAAAAGCAGGGGGCGGGGCCACCGCGAGAGGGGCGGAAGCTGAGCTGGGAGAGAAATGAAACACGTGATCAACGCTGGCGTGCGGCGCCGCTTTGAGAGAGGGGGTGTGGTCTGTCTTAAAGTGACATTAAAATAATATATGATGATAATAATAAGTAATTAAAAAATAATGATTTGATTTTATAGTTATAATAAATGAATATATTGAAATTGCAAATAAAATAATATTCTGTATTAATAAATAATATATAATGAGAATAATGAATTAATAGTAAATATTCGATTATTTATATGTGAATATAAATATATGCACACACATTATAAATTAAAATATTGAGATTGTAAAAATATATTCTGTATTAATATATGATGATAATAAAAACAATAGTAGTAATAAGTAATTATTTGGAAAAAAAAAAAAAAAAAAATATATATATATATATATATATATATATATATATATATATATATATATATATATATATATTTATTATATTGAAATTGTAAAGTAACTATATTCTGTAATAATATATGATGATAATAATTAATAAGTATGTATGTATGTGTGTGTATATATATATATATATATATATATATATATATATATATATATATATATATATATATATATATATATTCAATTCATATTTTGAAATTGTAAAAAAAATATTCTGTATTAACAATTACTAATTACTATTATTAATTGTTATCATATAATAATAAGTATTTGATTATATATATATATATATATATATATATCATAAATTAATATTTTGAAATTGTAAAAAAAAAATCTGTGCTGTGCAGTAATCCTATTCTGCCACTAGGTGTCCTCAGTCTCCCTGGTTGGCTGAAGAGCTCTGTTCAGCACTGTGCTGTGCAGTAATCCTATTCTGCCACTAGGTGTCCTCAGTCTTCCTGGTTGGCTGAAGAGCTCATTTTCTGTTCAGCACTGTGCTGTGCAGTAATCCTATTCTGCCACTAGGTGTCCTCAGTCTCCCTGGTTGGCTGAAGAGCTCAGTTCAGCACTGTGCTGTGCAGTAATCCTATTCTGCCACTAGGTGTCCTCAGTCTCCCTGGTTGGCACTATGCTGTGCAGTAATCTTATTCTGCCACTAGGTGCCCTCAGTCTTCCAGGTTGGATGAAGAACTCACCTTCTGACCAGCCCTGTGCTGTGCAGTAATCCTATTCTGCCACCACTAGGTGTCCTCAGTCTTGTTTGGCTGAAGAACTCCGTTCAGCACTCTGCTGTGCAGTAATCCTATTCTGCCACTAGGTGTCCTCAGTCTCCCTGGTTGGCTGAAGAGCTCACTATCTGTTCAGCACTGTGCTGTGCAGTAATCCTATTCTGCCACTAGGTGTCCTCAGTCGTCCAGGTTGGATGAAAAACTCAATTTCTGACCAGCCCTGTGCTGTGCAGTAATCCTATTCTGCCACTAGGTGTCCTCAGTCTCCCTGGTTGGCTGAAGAGCTCATTTTCTGTTCAGCACCATGCTGTACAGTAATCCTATTCTGCCACTAGGTGCCCTCGGTTTTCCAGGTTAAATGTCCCCCTCCACCTCGTATGTTCTGACATGTATTCTTCCAACGTTCACCAAGCTCTCTCTCTCTCTTGGTATTGGGTCTGAACATCTGTCCTAAAAATACCTTCTTTGGTTTGGATCCACCATTCTGAGTGCAGGCACTAGTTGGAAATTTCCCATGTGTATTCCTTTGTTTTCTTTTTAAGCCCTTTCACACTGGGGCGGTGCGGGCGCCGGCGGTAAAACGGCGCTATTTTTAGCGCCGCTTTACAGACGTTTTAGTGGTGGTATTTGGCCGCTAGCGGGCAGTTTTACCCCCCTGCTAGTGACCAAAAAAGGGTTAAAACCACCGCAAAGCGCTGCTGCAGCATCGCTATTCCAGTGGTATATCCACGCTGCCCCATTCATTTCAATGGGCAGGAGCGGTATACACACCGCTCCAAAGATGCTACTAGCAGGACTTTTTTACCCGTCCTGCCAGCACACCGCTCCAGTGTGAAAGCCCTCGAGGCTTCCACACTGGAGTGTGAGGAGCGGCTCTTTCATGGCGCTTTGCAGGCGCTAATTTTAGCGCCTGCAAAGCGCCCCAGTGTGAAAGGGGTCTTTGGGTATATGTGTTCTGATGATAATAAAAGCGGTCAGGCATTGCTGAGATTCAAACTCCGGGTCTCTTGTTTACCCAACAGGCGCTTTAACCAACTAAGCCACAGCGCCACATATTTCCTAAGGGTGTCCTCCAATCTGAGCATGTGTGCAAGTACTAGGGTTGCACTGATATTGGTAATCTGTATTGGTGCCGATACTGAGTACTTACACAAGTACTTGTACCTGTGTAGATCCTCCCACTACCAAAACCGATACCTTTTGCGGTGCGATTTGACCCTATACAAAATGAATGGGCTCAAATCACACTGCAAAGAATTGCATGCGATTTGAACAGGAATGCAGTGCGATTCTTGTTTGAATCACATGCTGTTTCCCGCACAGCTCCTATGTAAACCCCAGGCTTGTCATAGTGATTTTGAGCCTGGGTTCACACATGTGCAAAACCTCCCTGCATGATGAGTTCCACCATCTCCGGTTCCCAATCCCTCTGTGGACATCATTTTTTTATTTTTTTTTAACATACTGTCACTGGTCAGTGTCCCTGATCACCTCCACATCAGTTATATGATGATGCTGTACTGGTGACAGTATATAAAAATAAACAAAAGAATACAGTTAAATTTCTTCGTTTTCCAAAAAAAAATACAACTCAAAAAAACTCGCTGTGCTTCTTACTAAATACCTTGGACGGTCTACTTTCCAAAAAGGGGTGTTCTGGAATTTTCAGGCCTCAAGAAATGAAATAGGCCATCAGTATTGATCGATTCTTTTATATATATATATATATGTATGTATGTATGTATGTATGTATGTGTGTGTGTGTATATATATATACCCTGTTTCCCCGAAAATAAGACCTAGCTTGATTGTCGGTGATGGCTGCAATATAAGCCCTACCCCCCAAATAAGCCCTACCTTGTTTCCCCGAAAATAAGCCCTACCCTGAAAATAAGACCTACAAGGACTTTAACTAGGGCTTATTTGGGGGGTAGGGCTTATATTGCAGCCATCACCGACAATCACGCTAGGTCTTATTTTCGGGGAAACAGGGTACATATATTGAACACAAATCACTGTTTATTATTTAGTCTGTAGGAAAGTTATAAAGTCCACAAACTAAGGTATATACATATTAAAAAAAAAAAATATATATATATATATATATATACATACATATATATACACACACACATACATACCTTAGTTTGTGGACTCTATACCTTTCCTACAGACTAAATAACAAACACTGATTTGTGTTCATTTCTCCAAAGAAATGTAATGAAAGTGCCTGGTATCAAAATAAAATAAATAAAAAACCTTCAGAAACATTTATGATTTTATTACGGACAGGTAAAATTCATATAATCTTTCTTCTTCACTTGTTTTTTCCTTCCTGTAACCATCTCTTATATTTAAAGTGTATATGAATGAGGTCGATTCTACCCAGTAGGATCAACAGCAAGGGCTCAACATGCACCAGTGCTCTAAACTCTGAAACCCTCTTAGCCAAGGTGATGGTGAAAAGAAAGGCCACTTTCAAGATGAGATTTTGAAAACTGCAAGATCCCGGTGGGCCTGCAAGGTCGTCAAGCATCAAAGAAAGATTCCAGTTAGGTATAGTGAGGTTTTCATGGTGGTCTCAGCCAAATAATGGCTCCACAGAACTGCATCAACAGTCTGTCGTCTGCCCATGACGTATTTGTGAAAGCCAATATAGTTGATACCAGGACTGAGATTCAGCCCTACATCGAGCCCTATTTGAAGAAGGGCTAGTATGTTGGGTACTTGTGGTTTCTCTAGATCAGTGGTCTCCAAATGAATGTGGCCCTTTGCATGCCTTTACCAGGCCCTTGGGACACTATTCCTCCCACTCGTACAAGGCATAATTCCTGTCACTGACCTCGATAGGGTACTATTCCTACCACTGACCCCAACAAGGGGGCACTATTCTTCCCACTGAAACCAATGATGGGGCACTATTCCTCCCACTGATACCAACTGCAGGCCCTTATTCTTCCCACTGACACCAATGATGGGGCACTATTCCTACTGACACCAACTGCAGGGCCCTATTCTTCCCACTGACACCAAAGATGGGGCACTATTCCTTCCCCTAATACCAACAACATGCCACTATTCCTCCCAAAGACACCAACGATGGGGCAATAATGGGGCAATATTCCTCCCACTAAGACCAATGATGAGGCATTCTTTACTCCCATTGATACCAGGGCATGTTCTACTCCCACTGGTCACAGTCCGGCCCCCTAAAGTCTGAAGGACAGTAAACTGGTCCTTTGTTCAGAAAGTTTGGAGACCCCTGCTCTAGATGAAAGTTGGATGCTACCGCAAACCATCTGAATTGCTCCCAGATTTGATTGTCCACTCCTTTCCTTTTGTTCCGAGGGTTCTGGTTTTAAATTAGGTTTTTGTGAAGCAAATCACTGAGATGTTGCTGCAGTGAATAAAATTGAATGAATTGTCAATTTTGACAATTCAATAAAGTTCTGGAAAAAAAAAAGTAAAGTAAAATGGTGACCATTGATGATTGGTTTGCCACTCACAATTTGCATGAAGGGGTGCTGTCACTGAATAGGGATTGACACCTTTGGAAGTTCTTTCTTGGGGTCCTGGAGAACCTGAACATTCTACCACCATCAGAAGACACACCATACTGTATGTTCTCATCTAACAACCAGGCTTCCCAAACTTCTTGTTTGATGTGCAGTTGATAGGATATTGATTGGCTGTACAAGGTGATTACTTTTACTGCTTGCCGCCCAACTAACTTAGATTTACACCGGCGGTGCTGCCACTCTGCGCTGGATCATGTACCTAGTATGTGATCTGCGTGCCCGGGCAGGGGGCGCGGGCAGGGGGCGTGGGCAGGCGTGCCCGCTGGCCTGGCTGTGATTCGTTATAGCACAAGCTGATCAGCAGGTTCTGGCCAATCATAGACCGCCGGGACCTGCTGATCAGCTCAGTGTTTCAAAAACAGCCCTGTGATTGTAAACAATACAGAGCTCTGTTCACTGATGGGATCTTGCTGTTTTTATTCCCTGCCAAGCAGGGAAAACAACGTGATCCTTAGTGAAAGCAGCACACTGTACACACATTACACATTGTTAGGTACACAATTAAGCCTTTGATTGGCCTTAGATGTTAACCCCTTTCCAGCCAGAATCATTAGTACAGTGATAGTGTATAGTATTAGCACTGATTGTTGTATTAGTGTCACTATTGATGTCAGCGTCAGTTAGTGTACCGCCCCTCCCCCCAGCCAGCGTCAGCTAGTGTCAGATTGCTCGCTATAAGTCGCTGATCGCCGCCATTACTAAAAAATAAATAAAAATTCCAGTATATACTATAGTTTGTAGATACTATAACTTTCACGCCAACCAAATAATATACACTTATTGGAATTTTTTTAACCGAAGACATGTATCAAAATACATATTGGCCTAAATTTATGAAGAAATTCGATTTTTACAGTTTTTTTTATTGGATATGTTTTATCGCAGAAAGTAAAAAATATAGTTTTTTTTATATTTATAATATAAATTATTATATTAATTATATATTATATTAATTATTTATATTAATTATATATATATATATATATATATATATATATATATAATTAATTAAAAATTATATATTATATTAAATTATTATAATAAAAAACCCAGTGGTAATCAAATGCCACCAAAAGAAAGCTCTATTTGTGTGAAAGAAATGTTATAAATTTAATTTGGGTACAGCATTGCATGACCGCGCAATTGCAGGTTAAAGTAGCGAAGTGCAGAATAGCAAAAAATGGCCTGGTCATGAAGGGGGTAAAACCTTCCGGAGGTCAAGTGGTTAATGTTGGCCCTAAATCTGTGCAACTTGTATTATCCTCATAGTTAATAGTGTCATATGGATGTGCCTGGTATGTGTTCCTCCAACATCCATCAGGCTGTCTCTGGACTCCAACTCTAAATACTGGGTGTGGTTGCAATCCACCATTCTGAGAGGGGGCAATGGTTGGAAATTTCCAGCATGGATTCTTTTGTTCTCTTTTGGGGTAGACTTTTTCTGATGAAGACAAAACAAAGGCACTGCTGAGATTTGAACTCAGGATCTCCTGTTTACTAGACAGGCGCTTTAACCAACTAAGCCACAGCGCCATATGTTTAGCAAAGGCGGCCTGCGCTCTAATCGTGTAAATACTGCCGATGTTTACACACTACCAGTGATATCTGTACAGTCACCGTATATTTGTCACTCTGTTAAATTTCAGCTCCACCCAACACTTCAGCACAGGCCCGGACTGGGACAAAAACTAGGCCAACTTTTCCATGGACCGGAACGGGGGGGGGGGGGGGGGGGATGGTGTTGGTCCTCCACACAGTAATGTGATATAAAGGGGACTGCACTGTAAAGGGGCACTGTAATGATTACAGTGCAGTCCCCTTTATATTAGTGTCCCTGCAACCTGCAATCATGCCCCCCCTTTTACCCTCTGCTCACTGTGCAGATCTCCAGCTCCTCCTGCCCCCTGCTCCCTTACATCAGAGTGGGCAGAGCCTCCCCCTTACATCAGAGTGGGCAGAGCCTCCCCCTTACATCAGAGTGGGCAGAGCCTCCCCCTTACATCAGAGTGGGCAGAGCCTCCCCCTTACATCAGAGTGGGCAGAGCCTCCCCCTTACATCAGAGTGGGCAGAGCCTCCCCCTTACATCAGAGTGGGCAGAGCCTCCCCCTTACATCAGAGTGGGCAGAGCCCCCCCCCCCTTACATCAGAGTGGGCAGAGCCCCCCCTTTCATCAGAGTGGTCAGAGCCCCCCCCTTGCATCAGAGTGGTCAGAGCCCCCCCCTTGCATCAGAGTGGTCAGAGCCCCCCCCCCCCCCTTGCATCAGAGTGGTCAGAGCCCCCCCTTTCATCAGAGTGGTCAGAGCCCCCCCTTTGCATCAGAGTGGGCAGAGCCCCCCCCTTGCATCAGAGTGGGCAGAGCCCCCCCCCCTTGCATCAGAGTGGGCAGAGCCCCCCCCTTGCATCAGAGTGGGCAGAGCCCCCCCCTTGCATCAGAGTGGGCAGAGCCCCCCCCCTTGCATCAGAGTGGGCAGAGCCCCCCCCCTTGCATCAGAGTGGGCAGAGCCCCCCCCTTGCATCAGAGTGGGCAGAGCCCCCCCCCTTGCATCAGAGTGGGCAGAGCCCCCCCCTTACATTAGAGTGGGCAGAGCCCCCCCCTTGCATCAGAGTGGGCAGAGCCCCCCCCCCTTGCATCAGGGTGGGCAGAGCCCCCCCCCCTTGCATCAGAGTGGGCAGAGCCCCCCCCTTGCATCAGAGTGGGCAGAGCCCCCCCCTTGCATCAGAGTGGGCAGAGCCCCCCCTTACATTAGAGTGGGCAGAGCCCCCCCCACTTACATTAGAGTGGGCAGAGCCCCCCCTTACATCAGAGTGGGCAGAGCCCCCCTTAGAGTCTGCAGAATTTCCACTTACTGTAAGGGGGAGCTCTGTGGACTCTAATGTAAAGGGGAACCCTGATTTAAGGGGGGATCTGATATAAAGTGGTGTTCTGAGAACCCTGATTTAAGGGTGAATGCTGTGGACTCTGGTGTAAAGGGGAACTCTGATGTAAGGGGTCTGGGGTCCCCAATGCCTCCCTTACATCAGCGTCCACAGAGCATCCATTAAAGCAGAGGTCCGCCCAAAAAAAAAAAAAATTCAAAACATAATAATAGGACACTTACCTGTCCTGGAGTCCAATGATGTCGGCACCGCAGCTGATGTTTCCATCAGCTGTCGGGTTCTGCCGCTGCCATTGCGGGTGAGGGTACCTGGCAGGGTAGCCTTTCGGCTTCACGCCGGGAACCCTACTGCGCATGCGCGAGGGCCACTCCTCTCTGCTACTGGCCCGGCGACAGAGGAGGAGGGAGCCCCAGCCGTGACGTCAATACCCACGGCTGAGGCTCCCGGAAGTGGGTTTGGATACCTGTCAAAGACAGGTGTCCTGTCCCCCCTCCCTGCCGAAAGGTGCCAATTGTGGTACCAGAGGGGAGAAGGAATCAGATGAGTGGAAGTTCCACTTCTGGGTGGACCTCCGCTTTAAATTTGTTTTATACACTAGGAGGCAGGGGAGTGGGTGAGCTTTCTCACCCCAGGATGGAGACTCAGGCACAGGCACCCCAGGATGGAGACTCAGGCACAGGCTGTCTGTAGTTTTTATCTTCTGGGTGCAATCTTCCTTCACATCTCCCCGGGGATGTGTGGGTGGGGCAGACACAGGAGTAGAGAGGCTGGAGGAGGGGGAGCAGTCCATCGGAGCGGAGAGCAGAACTGTCAGCGTCGGCTCTGAGGCTGAGCTGTGTGTGAGAGAGACACACGGGTCAGCCCATGCAGCCGCTAACCTCATTCGTAGTTTCGCCGGAGAAGACACAGGCCTGGCCACGTAGTGGTAGGCGATCGGTGGCCGCGGCCTGTGTTAACCCGGTCCAGGCCACGGTCAGCGCTTACCTTCCGCTGTGCGGCCTGATCATCAACAGGCCACGGAGCTGGCGGCCCCGGCCCACCGGGCAAATACCCAGTCTGCCCTATGGCCAGTCCGGGCCTGCTTCAGCATCTGATGGAAGACATCTTAACCACTTAAATCCCAGAGTCATTTTTTTGCATCTGTTAAAAAGCACATTTTAGGCCTGGCCGAAAAACTCAGTTTCGGACCAGCACTGTGCTGTGCAGTAATCCTATTCTGCCACTAGGTGTCCTCGGTCTTCCAGGTTGGCTGAAGAGCTCACTTTCTGACCAGCACTATGCTGTGCAGTAATCCTATTCTGCCAATAGGTGTCCTCGGTCTTCTTGGTTGGCTCAAGAGCTCACGTTCTGTTCAACACTGTGCTGTGCAGTAATCCTATTTTGCCACTAGGTGTCCTCAGTCTCCCAGGTTGGATGAAAAACTCAGTTTCTGACCAGCCCTGTGCTGTGCAGTAATCCTATTTTGCCACTAGGTGTCCTCCGTCTCCCTGGTTGGCTGAAGAGCTCACTTTCTGTTTAGCACTGTGCTGTGCAGTAATCCTATTCTGCCACTAGGTGTCCTCGGTTTTCCAGGTTAAATGTCCCCCCTCCTCCCTGTATGTTCTGGCATGTATTCTTCCAACATTTACAAAGCTCTCTCTCTCTTGGTATTGGGTCTAATCATCTGTCCTAAATACCTTCTTTGGTTTGGATCCACCATTCTGAGAGCAAGCAATGGTTGGAAATTTCCAATGTGGATTCATTTGTTTTTCTTTTTGGGTATATGTGTTCTGATGATAATAAAAGCAGTCAGGAACTGCTGAGATTCAAACACAGGATCTTTTGTTTACTCAACAGGCGCTTTAATCAACTAAGACACAGCACCACATATTTCCTAAGGGTGCCTTCCAATCTGAGCATGTGTGTAAATACTATGGTTGTCATTGTCACTGTCACTGGTCGGTGTCCCTGATCACCTCCACACCAGTTATATGATGATGCTCTACTGGTGACAGTATATAAAAAATAAACAAAAGAATACAGTTAAATTTCTTCATTTTCCAAAAAAATACAACTTCAAAAAACTTGCCATGCTTCTTTCTAAATACCTTGGACTGTCTAATTTCCAAAAGGGGTGTTCTGGAATTTTCAGGCCTCAAGAAATGAAATAGGCCATCAGTATTGATCGATTAATATACAGTATCTCACAAAAGTGAGTACACCCCTCACATTTTTTAAAATATTTTATTCTATCTTTTCATGTGACAACACTGAAGAAATGACGCTTTTCTACAATGTAAAGTAGTGAGTTTACGGCTTGTATAACAGTGTAAATTTGTTGTCCTCTCAAAATAACTCAACACACAGCCATAAATGTCTAAACCACTGGCAACAAAAGTGAGTACACCCCTAAGTGAAAATGTCCAAATTGGGCCCAATTAGCCATCCCCCCCCCCCCCCGGTGTCATGTGACTCATTAGTGTTACAAGGTCGCAGGTGTCAATGGGGAGCAGGTGTGTTAAATTTGGTGTTATCGCTCTCACTCTCTCATACTGGTCACTGGAAGTTCAACATGGCACCTCATGGCAAAGAACTCTTTGAGGATCTGAAAAAAAAAATGTTGCTCTACATAAAGATGGCCTTCCTAGGCTATAAGAAGATTGCCAAGACCCTGAAACTGAGCTGCAGCATGGTGGCCAAGACTATACAGCGGTTCAAAAGGACAGGTTCCACTCATAACAGGTCTCGCCATGGTCGACCAAAGATGTCGAGTGCATGTGCTCAGTGTCATATCCAGAGGTTGTCTTTGGGAAATAGACATATGAGTGCTGCCAGCATTGCTGCAGAGGTTGAAGGGGTGGGGGATCAGCCTGTCAGTGCTCAGACCATACGCCGCACACTGCATCAAATTGGTCTGCATGGCTGTCGTCCCAGAAGGAAGCCTCTTCTAAAGATGATGCACAAGAAAGCCTGCAAACAGTTTGCTGAAGACAAGCAGACTAAGGACATGGATTACTGGAACCATGTCCTGTGGTCTGATGAGACCAAGATAAATTTATTTGGTTCAGATGGTGTAAAGCGTGTGTGGCGGCAACCAGGTGAGGAGTACAAAGACAAGTGTGTCTTGTCTACAGTCAAGTATGGTGGTGGGAGTGTCCTGGTCTGGGGCTGCATGAGTGCTGCCGGCACTGGGGGGCTACAGTTCATTGAGGGAACCATGAATATCAACATGTACTGTGATATAATGAAGCAGAGCATGATCCCCTCCCTTCAGAGACTGGGCTGCAAGGCAGTATTCCAACATAACGACCCCAAACACCTACCTTGCTAAAGAAGCTGAGGGTAAAAGTGATGGACTGGCCAAACATGTCTCCAGGCCTAAACCCTATTGAGCATCTGTGGGACATCCTCAAATAGAAGGTGGAGGAGCACAAGGTCTCTAACATCCACCAGCTCTGTGATGTCATCATGGAGGAGTAGAAGAGGACTCCAGTGGCAACCTGTGAAGCTCTGGTGATCTCCATGCCCAAGAGGGTTAAGGCAGTGCTGGAAAATAATGGTGGCCACACAAAATATTGACACCCAATTTGGACATTTTCACTTTTGTTGCCAGAGATTTAGACATTAATGGCTGTGTGTTGAGTTATTTTGAGGGGACAGCAAATTTACACTGTTATACAAGCTGTACACTCACTACTTTATATTGTAGCAAAGTGTCATTTCTTCAGTGTTGTCACATGAAAAGATGTGACATATTTACAAAAATGTGAGGTGTGTGTGTTGATAATGAAAGTGCCTGGTATTAAAATAAAATAAATAAAAACCTTCAGAAACATTTATGATTTTATTACGGACAGGTAAAATTCATATAATCTTTCTTCTTCACTTGTTTTTTCCTTCCTGTAACCATCCCTTATGTTTAAAGTGTATATGAATGAGGTCGATTCTACCCAGTAGGATCAACAGCAAAGGCTCAACATGTGCCAGTGCTCTAAACTCTGAAACCCTCTTAGCCAAGGTGATGGTGAGCAGAAAGGCCACTTTCAAGATGAGATTTTGAAAACTGCAAGATCCCGGTGGGCCTGCAAGGTCGTCAAGCATCAAAGAAAGATTCCAGTTAGGTATAGTGAGGTTTTCATGGTGGTCTCAGCCAAATAATGGCTCCACAGAACTGCATCAACAGTCTGTCGTCTGCCCATGACGTATTTGTGAAAGCCAATATAGTTGATACCAGGACTGAGATTCAGCCCTACATCGAGCCCTATTTGAAGAAGGGCTAGTATGTTGGGTACTTGTGGTTTCTCTAGATCAGTGGTCTCCAAACAAATGTGGCCCTTTGAATGCCTTTACCAGGCCCTTGGGACACTATTCCTCCCACTCGTACAAGGCATAATTCCTGTCACTGACCTCAATAGGGTACTATTCCTACCACTGACCCCAACAAGGGGGCACTATTCTTCCCACTGAAACCAATGATGGGGCACTATTCCTCCCAATGACACCAACTGCAGGGCCTTATTCTTCCCACTGACACCAATGATGGGGCACTATTCCTACTGACACCAACTGCAGGGCCCTATTCTTCCCACTGACACCAAAGATGGGGCACTATTCCTTCCCCTAATAACAACGCGGCACTATTCCTCCCAAAGACACCAAAGATGGGGCACTATTTCCTCCTCTAATACCAATAATGGGCCAATATTCCTCCCACTAAGACCAATGATGAGGCATTCTTTACTCCCATTGATACCAGGGCATGTTCTACTCCCACTGGTCACAGTCCGGCCCCCTAAAGTCTGAAGGACAGTAAACTGGTCCTTTGTTCAGAAAGTTTGGAGACCCCTGCTCTAGATGAAAGTTGGATGCTACCGCAAACCATCTGAATTGCTCCCAGATTTGATTGTTCATTCTTTTCCTTTGGTTCCGAGGGTTCAGGTTTTAAATAAGGTTTTTGCAAAGCAAATCACCGAAATGTTGCTGCAGTGAATACAATTGAATAAATTGTCAATTTTGACATTTCAATAAAGTTATGAAAAAAAAAAAAGTAAAATGGTGGCCATTGATGATTGGTTTGCCACTCACAATTTGCATGAAGGGGTGCTGTCACTGAATAGGGATTGACACCTTGGAAGTTCTTTCTTGGGGTCCTGGAGAACCTGAACATTCTACCACCATCAGAAGACACACCATACTGTATGTTCTCATCTAACAACCAGGCTTCCCAAACTTCTTCTTTGATGTGCATTTGATAGGATATTGATTGGCTGTACATATATATATATATATATATATATGTATGTATGTATGTATGTGTGTGTATATATTATATTAATTATAAATTATATATTATATTAACTTATTATAATATATATATATAAATAAAAGAACCCAGTGGTAATCAAATACCACCAAAAGAAAGCTCTATTTGTTCGTAATTTTTTTTATAAAGTTTATTTGGGTACAGTATTGCATGACTGCGCAGGTTAAAGTAGCCCATTGGAGAGTGGAAAAAAATGGCCTGGTCACGAAGGGGGTAAAACCTTCTGGAGGTTGAGTGGTTAATGTTGGCCCTAAATCTGTGCAACTTGTATTATCTCATGGTTAATAGTGTCATATGGATGTGCCTGGTATAACATCCATCAGGCTGTCTCTGGACTCCAACTCTAAATACAGGCAGTCCCCGAGTTACGAACATCCGACTTGCAAATGACTCCTACTTACGAACGGGAGGCCGCATGACGTCTCTGCAGTTCTGTGCATTCGCGGCCACTTTTCGACGGCGGGCACATCGGAAAACATCGGAAAACGACGTCTCTGCCATTCTGCGCATGCGTGGCTACTTGACAGAACATCGGAAAATGACGTCTCTGCCGTTCTGTGCATGCGTTTCCGACATAGGAACATATTTGACTTAAGAACAAACCTACAGTCTCTAGCCCATTCGTAACTTGGGGACTGCCTGTACTGGGTGTGGTTTGAATCCACCATTTTGAGAGGGGGCAATGGTTGGAAATTTCCAGAATGGATTGTTTTGTTCTCTTTTAGGGTAGACTTTTTCTGATGAAGACAAAACAAAGGCACTGCTGAGATTTGAACTCAGGATCTCCTGTTTACTAGACAGGCGCTTTAACCAACTAAGCCACAGCGCCATATGTTTAGCAAAGGCGGCCTGCGCTCTAATCGTGTAAATACTGCCGATGTTTACACACTACCAGTGATATCTGTACAGTCACCGTATATTTGTCACTCCAACACTTCAGCACAGGCCCGGACAGGGACAAAAAATAGGCCAACTTTTTCACGGACCGGGGGGGGGGGGGGGGGGGGTTTGGTCCCCCACACAGTAATGTGATATAAAGGGGACTGCACTGTAAAGGGGCACTGTAATGATTACAGTGCAGTCCCCTTTATATTACAGAGTCCCTGCAATCATGCCCCCCCCCCCTTTTACCCTCTGCTCACTGTGCAGATCTCCAGCTCCTTCCGCCCCCTGCTCCCCTACATCAGAGTCGGCGCAGCCCCCCCTTACATCAGAGTCGGCGCAGCCCCCCCCTTACATCAGAGTCGGCGCAGCCCCCCCCTTACATCAGAGTCGGCGCAGCCCCCCCCCTTACATCAGAGTCGGCGCAGCCCCCCCCCTTACATCAGAGTCGGCGCAGCCCCCCCCCTTACATCAGAGTCGGCGCAGCCCCCCCCTTACATCAGAGTCGGGGCAGCCCCCCCCTTACATCAGAGTCCGCGCAGCCCCCCCCTTCACATCAGAGTCGGCGCAGCCCCCCCCTTACATCAGAGTCGGCGCAGCCCCCCCCCTTACATCAGAGTCGGCGCAGCCCCCCCCCCCTTACATCAGAGTCGGCGCAGCCCCCCCCTTACATCGGAGTCGGCGCAGCCCCCCCCCTTACATCAGAGTCGGCGCAGCCCCCCCCTTACATCAGAGTCGGCGCAGCCCCCCCCTTACATCAGAGTCGGCGCAGCCCCCCCTTACATCAGCGTCTGCAGAGCCCCCCTTACATCAGAGTCTGCAGAGCCCCCCTTAGAGTCTGCAGAATTTCCACTTACTGTAAGGGGGAGCTCTGTGGACTCTAATGTAAAAGGGAACCCTGATTTAAGGGGGGATCTGTTATAAAGTGGTGTTCTGAGAACCCTGATTTAAGAGTGAATGCTGTGGACTCTGGTGTAAAGGGGAACTCTGATGTAAGGGGGTCTCTGCTCACCAAAGCCCCCCCTTACATCAGCGTCCACAGAGCACCCCTTAAATTTGTTTTATACACTAGGAGGCAGGAGAGTGGGTGAGCTTTCTCACCCCAGGATGGAGACTCAGGCACAGGCTGTCTGTAGTTTTTATCTTCTGGGTGCAATCTTCCTTCACATCTCCCCGGGGATGTGTGGGTGGGGCAGACACAGGAGTAGAGGGGTGGGAGGAGGTGGAGCAGTCCATCCGAGCGGAGAGCGGAACTGTCAGCGTCGGCTCTGAGGCTGAGCTGTGTGTGAGAGAGACACACAGCTCAGCCCATGCAGCCGATAACCTCATTCGTAGTTCCCCCGGAGAAGACGAAGGCCTGGCCACACAGCGGTAGGCGAGCGGCGGCCGCAGCCAGTGTTGGTCCTGCCCAGGCCACGGTCGCCGCTTACCTCACAGGCCATGGAGCAGGCGGCCCCGTCCGGGCCTGCTTCAACATCTGATGGAAAACATCCTAACCACTTCAATCCCAGAGTCATTTTTTTGCATCTGTTAAAAAGCACATTTTAGGCCTGAAGATTAGCTAAACCTCCCCAGGGTTGTGTTGAGTAAACAGATACCAAACACGTCAAGCCTTAAAGTGATTGTAAAGTCTCATTTTTTTTTAAATTAAAAAAAAACAAAAATGTTATATTCACCCCCTCTGTTGCACAGAGCAGCCCGGATCCTCCTCTTCTCGGGTCCCTCTTCGGCTCTCCTGGCCCCACCCTCCTGTTGGGTGCCCCCACAACAAGCAGCTTGCTATGGGGGCACCCGAGCCGAGTCACAGCTCCCTGTGTCCATTCAGACATGGAGCTGCAGACCGGCCCTGCCCCCTTTTTTATTCTCATTGGCTGACCTGACATTGATTGGCAGCAGCGGGAGCCAATGGCGCAGTGCTGCTGTCTCAGCCAATGAGGAGGGGAGTCCCGGACGGCCGAGACATTCCTACAACATCGCTGGAGCTAGAGGGACCTCAGGTAACTATTAGGTGGGCTGAGGGGGGTTGCTGCACACAGAAGGCTTTTTATCTTAATACATAGAATGCATTAAGATAAAAAATCTTCTGACTTTACAACCACTTTAAATATGTGCACACCCATAAAATGGTGATAAAGTTTGGCACCCAAAAGTTTCCATAGCAACGCTTTAAAAGCCTTCACAGTTCATCAGTTTAAAGTTAAAGCGGAGTTCCGCCTGGGGAAAAAAAAAAATAAAAGTCAGCAGCTACAAATACTGCAGCTGCTGACTTCTAATAAATGAACACTTACCTGTCCAGGGAGCTCGCGATATGCTGCTGCCGCCATTCATCATAAGGTAAAAAAAGAGCTTTCTAATTGGCCAGGAAGGAGGAGGGGGGCCAAATTTCCGAGGAATGGTGGCGCAGTCTCCGGGAAGTGAGTAAGGGTACCTTTTCAAAAACAAGTAACCCCCCCCCCCCCCCCCCCATGAAATGTGCGGAGGGGGGGGGGGAAGCAGATAAATGGAAGTTCCACTTTTGGGTGGAACTCTGCTTTAAAGCCTTACTCTGGGAATACTATAAATATATCAACGAATCCGCGCTCATAGACTGACTCACACCTGCAGCCCCCCTAGGTAGGAAGGGAACACCTGTGTGATCCCCCAAGAATATAGATCAAAGTATAGGGAGTGGCGCTGTGTTAGGAGTATAAATAAAAATTAGCAAGAAATACAAGTGTAAAAATAAAAGTGTAAAGATAAAAAATAAGGAATTTTTTGGTATGATCCAAAAATGACTTACAAAAAAATATATATATATATCCTTGTGTTAGTGAAAATACCTTGAACAGGTGAAAATTAATACTATCTGTGCAAAAAATCGCAGATATTAAGCAGCATCACTAAATAACATAAATGCATCTTCACATGAATAAATATAAAGTGATAAAGTGCCAAAAACAATAATTGTCCACCAATAATGTGTAAATGTGCAATACTTATACACAATAAAAATCATTAATAATGTGTCAAAATCGCAGCTAAAAATAAAAAAGCCATATGTTGTTTGGTGCAAAAAAAGTTCATAGCATTTGTGCAGAAAATTCTTCTTAGGTGATAAAGTGCCGTGCTGTAACAACTGGTGGTCCCCCCAATGTGGTTGCACTCACCGGAGCGCCCCACCCCTGCAGGGGTACGAGCGTGTAATGTTGGTCCTGTCACTCCAGTCCTATAGGTGTCAGTTTCCTTCCACGCGTCCCATTTCCAAAAAGCAGCTATATACACAGAGAGGTGAGAGGTGGGGACTTCCTGTCCCTTGGTATTAAGAGTCCCCACTGGATATCCGCATATCTGTGCTTCTACCCATACATCCACCCAGCGTGGAGAGGTATTGCTGCTTTTTGGAAATGGGACGCGTGGAAGGAAACTGACACCTATAGGACTGGAGTGACAGGACCAACATTACACGCTCGTACCCCTGCAGGGGTGGGGCGCTCTGGTGAGTGCAACCACATTGGGGGGACCACCAGTTGTTACAGCACGGCACTTTATCACCTAAGAAGAATTTTCTGCACAAATGCTATGAACTTTTTTTGCACCAAACAACATATGGCTTTTTGATTTTTAGCTGCGATTTTGACACATTAATAATGATTTTTATTGTGTATAAGTATTGCATATCACTTTATATTTATTCATGTGAAGATGCATTTATGTTATTTAGTGATGCTGCTTAATATCTGTTATTTTTTGCACAGATAGTATTAATTTTCACCTGTTCAAGGTATTTTCACTAACACAAGGATATATATATATTTTTTTTTGTAAGTAATTTTTGGATCATACCAAAAAATTCCTTATTTTTTATCTTTACACTTTTATTTTTACACTTGTATTTCTTGCTAATTTTTATTTATACTCTGGGAATACTATGATTTTAAATAGTTTGTTTGGACCAAGTTGTTCCAAACTATTTCCTTTACCAATCAATACAGCGGCTGTCAGCGCTGCATGGTACCCCTGCTGCCTGTACCATGTGAACGCTGTGGCCAATCACAGCAGATAACATGACAATTGTACACAATAAAATGCTTTGTTACATGCTTTTCATTGTGTACTATTGTGATGAGCTCTGTGATTGGTCACAGTCATCACATGGTACAGACAGGGCCAATCACAGCCCATCTGTTCCATGTGATTAGTTGTGGCCAATCAGTAAAAAATGGTTGCTTATAACTAAAATGCACAGTTACAAGCAATCATAGTGTGTAAAAAAAAAAAAAAAAAAAGGAAGATAAATTCTGATCACCTCCCCAGAGTAGTACTGTGTTACTATGGTAACACTGTATAGCTCCTGTCACTGTATGTAAAAAAAGAAAAGTGAAATAAAAGTAATTTTAAATTTTATTTTTTTTACATACTGTCACCAGTCATATGGTGACGCTGTACTACACTGGTGACAGTATGTAAAAAATTGCAACACAAAAAAATGTATTTCTTCATTTTCCAAAAAATTGTGACAAAATTGCAATTTCATAAAAACTCGCCATGCCTCTTACTAAATACTTTGGACTGCTACTGTCCTGGCATTTTAGGGCCTCAAGAAACGAGACAATCCATCAGTACATCAGGATTGATCGAAATTCAGATATTTACCATAGTTTGTGGACTCTATAACTTTCCTACAGACTAAATAATATACACTGATTTGGGTTATTTTCACCAAAGAAATGAAGCAGAATACATTTTGACCTAAATTTATGAAGAAAGATTTTCTTGCAAAATATTATACCAAAAAAAACAAAGAAAAACATGCTTTTTGCCTCTGCAAAAAATTAAAAAAACAGTGGTGATTAACCACTTCAGCCCCAGAAGATTTGGCTGCTGAATGATCGGGCCATTTTTTGCGATTCGGCACTGTGTCGCTTTAACTGACAATTGCGCGGTCGTGTGACGTTGCACCCAAACAAAATTGACGTCCTTTTTTTCCCACAAATAGAGCTTTCTTTTGGTGGTATTTGATCGCCTCTGTGGTTTTTATTTTTTTGCGCTATAAACAAAAAAAGAGCGACAATTGTAAAAAAAACACAATATTTTGTACATTTTGCTATAATAAATATCCCCATTTTTTCTTTTTTTTAAAAAAACAAATTTTTTCTCAGTTTAGGCCGATATGTATTCTTCTACATGTTTTTGGTAAAAAAATTTGCTATAGGTGTATATTGATTGGTTTGCGCATTTTTATTATTATTTTTTTTTTTTTTTTACCTGAAATGGTGGCGATCTGCAATTTTTATCAGGACTGCGACATTATGGTGGACACATCGAACACTTTTGACACATTTTTGGGACCATTGGCATTTATACAGCGATCAGTGCTATAAAAATGCACTGATTACTGTAAAAATGTCAGTGGCAGAGAAGGGGTTAACATTAGGGGGGGGCGATCAAGGGGTTAACTGTGTTCCCTATGTGTGTTTTTAACTGTAGGGGGAGGGGACTGACCTAGAGGGGATGACAGATCGTAGTTCCTAGCTATTAGGAATTCACGATCTGTCATTTCTCACAGAACAGAACAGGGATTTGTGTGTGTACACACACGTCCCTGTTCTGCCTCTCGTGCCTGCGATCGCTCGTGGCCAGCGGTCATTGCGTCCACGAGCATCGGCACCCCCGCGGTGCAGCAGGCGTGCGCCTGCTATCCCGATCCCGCGAGCCGACGTACTATGACGCTGATTTGCGGGATCGTGCCGACCTGCCGCTGTATGACGGTGGCTGGTCGGCAAGCGGTTAAATACCACCGATAGAAAGCTCTATTTGTGTGAAAAAAAACACGCAATTGTCATTTAATGTGTGACGGCGCTGAAAATTGGCCTGGGCAGGAAGGGGGTGAAAGTGTCCGGTATTGAAGCGGATAAAATCCATAGCAGACCCCTATCTAGGATAAGGGTCTGCTATGGATATTCAAGGGGGTGCCCATGTTTTTATTGAGTCATTGTTATGGTGTAGCACAATTTGAGCCTCAGCCTCCAGTTTGCAGTAAAATAACCCTCATCGGTGTCAGTCTTTGTTTCTTCTTTTTGTGTAAAAAAAAAAAAAAAATAGGAACTGGTTGGGGACGTTGATATGTCCATACTTATACGTAGAAGAACATTTGTAATTTGAGGATCAGATTATAAATATGCTGCAATGAACCATGAACAGGCTTTATAATTTTATAATGAATGAATAGGAAATCTAATACCTGGGACCCAGTTCACTAAACGTTACTGATATATACTTTTATACTTTCCATGAGAAAAAAACATTTGTATGACTTCACCTCTTATTTTTCCTATAGTTCAGTAAATAGTTCCACATATATATTCCTAAAAATGAAATTGGTAATACTACCCTCTCATTTACAACTTATTTAGGGGCTAAATGTAGATCTAAACCCAATCACTACATTTCAAAACATGTTTATTAACATGTAAATGCAATTTTAAAGGCTTGGTAGACTGGATATTCCCTGGTGATCCTGCCATTAAGGTCCATGTTCAAGCACTTCCTGTTTCGGGATGACAACCGTCTCCCAATTATGGACCTGCATTGTCACCCCCTTGTGGGGACTAGAAAGCAGCTGTGCTAAGACACGTTGCCCAGGCATGGTCCACCATTGTTACTATCAGGACGTTCATAGCAATGATGTGCAGTCAACACTGGAGGCTTGGCAGGAAATATTGAAAAAGGCTGCAGGAGATCGGCAGTACAGAGAAATGATATAAAATGTAAGAACCGTAATAAACAAAAGAAAGGATAATGGCATATGTTTAACCTGCTCCCACCCCCGACATTCCTTCAGCTGGGTTATTACGCTTAGGAACAGGGCCATCTTAAGATTATTATAGGCCCCTGGGCAATACAGTGCACTGGGGCCCTGTCTACACAATCACGCATGAGAATAAAAATGCAAATGATCAATAAGGCTATATTTATTGATACTTCCAACAAAATCAGTGTTTAAACATTACCACAACGTTTGGACAATATAACACGAGTTTGATGGGCACAGTGGCAGTGTTTGATGGGCACAGTGGCAGTGTTTAATGGGCACAGTGGCTGCATTTAATGGGCACAGTGGCAGCTTTTGATGGGCACAGTGGCAGCTTTTGATGGGCACAGTGGCAGCTTTTGATGGGCACAGTGGCTGCGTTTGATGGGCATAATGGCTGTGTTTGATGGGCACAGTGGCAGCTTTTGATGGGCACAGTGGCAGCTTTTGATGGGCACAGTGGCAGCTTTTGATGGGCACAGTGGCTGCGTTTGATGGGCACAGTGGCTGCGTTTGATGGGCACAGTGGCTGCGTTTGATGGGCACAGTGGCTGCGTTTGAGGGGCACAGTGGCTGCGTTTGAGGGGCACAGTGGCTGCTTTTGAGGGGCACAGTGGCAGCTTTTGAGGGGCACAGTGGCTGTGTTTGATGGGCACAGTGGCAGCTTTGATGGGCACAGTGGCTGTGTTTGATGGGCACAGTGGCAGCTTTTGAGGGGCACAGACAGTGGCTGTGTTTGATGCACAACTTGAACTTATTTAAGTGTTAGACTTACTTGAGGCCGCCGGCCTGGTGCAGTACAGTGTGTCACTCACAGCAGAGCAAGGCAGCGCCAGCTATCAAGGGCCGTCTTTCCGCTCCACTCCCTCTCCACGCTGTCTGAAGAACATGGCAGAGGTTGTTCACTGGCCGATGGGGCAGGCTATAAATGCTGGGGCAGCCGCGACCTCTGACTGACGTCACTGGTTGCTAGATAGACGCCGGGCGGCCGGCGATTCTAGCAAGTGAGCAACCAGTGCAGTCAGTCAACTTAAGCAGCAGATTGCAGCGCTGAGGATCGGCCCTGGATGGGGCCCTCCAGGCAAGTGGGGCCCCTGGGCAACTGCCCAGCGTGCCCAGTGGAAAAAACGGCCCTGCTTAGGAAACAGGAGAGTACATACAGGGGTCGCAGGGGTTGCCATTGCGACCCGGCCCCCCTGTACACCTGGATAGGAGGGTAGCAGTATGTAGAGGAACATATCCCTCCTGCAGTCGCTTCTCCTCCTCTCCCTCCTGCAGACATTCAGCAGCTGTAGGAGGGAAATGGAGGGCATCAGCACCTCTATATGCCGCTCCTGCCCTCTCCCTATCCCTGTCCTGCTGCTGCGAGCTGCTGTGTGCTTTCCTGGCCCTCACTCAACCCCCCCCCTCCTGCAGTGCTGCGGGGTTTCCCCCTCCCGCCAGCTGCTGTGGGGGATCTGTCAGGATGGAGAGCAGAGAAAGGGCCGGTAAATGTTTAACTTACTGGCCCCTTCCTTGTCTTAATGAATAGAGACAGTGTTCAGTACCGATCACTGACTTTAAAAAAAAAAAAAAAAAAAAACATTCATAGCTGAGGCATAGTAAACTATGTTTACTATGCTTCAGTTTATGAATGATCAGGAAGCTCTGTACAACTCCCCATCGGGGGTTCTAAAAAATATGTATGAAAATAATAAAAATAAAAAAAATTGTAAAAAATAAAAAAATAAAAATTCAATAAGAAAAATAAAAAAACTACTGACACCAGTGGAGGAACTACCAGGGTCGCAAAGGTGGGACTGGGCTCTGGCGTTCCACCACCGTGGGGAGACCCCAAGACAGCGGGAAGGTGACCCGCTGCAAGACCTTAATAAAGGGTCTTATGATGGGAGTAAAGTGTTCTGGACTCAGTGGGATGGGCTCTGGTCAGGGGACCTTCATGTTTTTTGCACCAGGGCCCTGAAGGTTCTAGTTAAGCCTCTGCCGGGAAGGTTTGCCTAATCATTTGACCACTCTAATTGGCTTTTACAGTGGTCACATGATCAGGAGGCTCATTAGTACAGACCAAGAGCTGCCTTTGACAGCTCAGTCTCAGTGCTGGGAGTATGCATTGAGCGCACTCTCCGCACAGAATCCTATGCCACCCATAAACCCATATAGTATCTCCATCTTTTTCATCCCTCACCAGAATTATCCTCATCCCTCTCCATAATGTAACTCCATCATCCTCAATTGTCTCCACAAAGTAACTCCATCATCCTCATCCCTCTCCAGAATTATCCTCAACCCTCTCCACAATGTAACTACATTATCCGCATCCCCCTCCATAATGTAACTCCATCATCCTAACCATCTTCATCCCCAACTTCACTCTCCATCATCATCATCCTCATCCCTGGATTCTTGTTACACATCTATCCCCATCTCCAACTTCCCTCTCCTTCTCCCTGCTGCTGGTGCCCGAGCCCCTCATACAAGTGTATGGGCTGTCCCCCCCCCCATGGCAGCCCCTCCTGGTGGCCCTGCCTTATGCTGCTGGTGCCCAGGCCCCATACAAGTGTATGGGTTGCCTCCCCATGGCGGCCCTGCCTGTTGTTATTAGTGGAGCTGCAGGCAGAAGCTCCCTAAGATTCAGGTGTATTGGGGGGCTGTTTGGGTTTTGGGATGCTGTATGCGATGATGCTTTATTTTTCACTCTGCATATGGGGATAACAAGAACATGGTTTATAAAATGGACTTATCCTTTAAGCCAACTCTTTTCGTTTTAGTTTCGGATGGAGTTTGGAAGGGTTAAAGGCTCTGTCCAGTTTTATTGTGGTGTGTATCCTCTTGGGCAATTTACCCTCTTTGTTATTCATGGTGACCATTGTCACTGGGGCAGGGAATGATGGGAAATGCCACATTTTATAGTTGTCACATGAACAGGAAAGGAGGGCAAATATTCCATTGGGGACACCCATACAGGTGACAGCTGCCTAAGGGCTCCATCACATGCACGACAGGTGCTTTTCAGTGGTGTTTGACACCTTGGACCCTACACTAGTGCGATGAAACCACATGCATTGCGTTGGCGGTATCACTGGAAGGAAAAATGTCCCTGCATTGGTGGTGTCACCGGAAAGAAAAAATGTCCTTGGGTCAGTAGCATCACTGGAAGAAATATATCCTTGCGTTAGTGGTGTCACTGAAAGGAGAAATGTTATTGGTCACTGGGGTTACTGACAGGAAAAATGTTCCTGCATCATACCTGCATCAGTGGTGTCACTGAAAGGAAAAATGTCCTTGTGTCGGTGGTGTAACTGAAAAGAAAAATGTCCCTGCATTGATGATATCACTGGAAGGAAAAATGTCCCTGCATTGGTGTTGTCATCGAAAGGAAAAATTGTCCTTGCATTGATGATATCACTGGAAGGAAAAATGTCCCTTTATTGGTGGTGTCACTGGAAAGAAAAAAGTCCCCGTATTGGTGGTAGGGGCTGCCATGGGGGGGGGGCAGTGAACTTTATACAGCGATCAAAGCTAAAAATAGCCTCTGTAAATGTCACTGGCAGGGAAGGGGTTAACACTAGGGGGCGATCAAGGGGTTAAGTGTTCCCTAGGGAGGTGTTTACAACTGTGGGGGAAGTGTACTGACTGGAGGAGGAGAGAGAATGCTGTTCCTGATCACTAGGAACAGCAGATCTCTCTCTGCTTCCCTGTCAGAATGGGGATCTATTTGTTTAACTTGACAGATCCCCGTTCTGGCTCTCTGAGGAGCGATCGCGGGTGGCCAGCGGACATCACGGCCGCCGGCCACGTGCATCGGCTCCAGCGTCGCGCCGCAGGCCCCCTATCGCTCTTAAAGCGCCTGACGAACACCTACGGTGATTCGCGCAGCCGTGCCAACCTGCCGCAGCATAATGACGGCGGCTGGTCGGCAGGTGATTAAAACTAGGCTCATGGCTTTGGCACGGTATACCCACCGATAAATCACATCCGGCTGGTTTATAAAAAAAAAAAAAAAAAAAGCTGCCTCCTTGCTGCTCTGGGAAAAGTGATCCACTACAGATTGTTTTTCACAGGCGACCGCAAGGGTAAACGAGTCCCTTAGCAGACAAAAATCAGATCTACACCCCTCCCAGGAAGGACTTGTGCTGTGTGACAGAGCTGTGTAAATCTTAGAATTGGATGGACAGAAATACAAATCTCTTGTCAGGTAAAACATCTCTCATAGAAGTATTTCTTCTGTGTATTTAGCGGTTTTCCTGGAGTTCAGTTTTCATTTTTTTATTGCAGAACAGCATTTAAAATCTTTAAAAAAAATGTATATGTAATATTCCACTTTAATAAATGTGTATCTGTGTAAATTGTTATCAGTCCGATTTCCGTATTTTCATAATAATGCGAAGGGTGTGATGGGCGATCCAGGTGATCAATGTGGAACTCATGACGGTCTCGGTGAGAAACTGATCCAACAGGAAGCTCTGCAAAGAGAAAGTGAGCGTGGATCAGGGATGAGATGAAGCGTACCTGTCACCTGCACACTGGAGAGTCGCTGTATTGAGAATGAATGGATAATGCAACACTGCAGTATGGGTACGGCATGAGCAATAATCGCAACCAGTTCAACCCTCACACTCTACACCTCCTATGGAGCCGCTTCCTTAACAACCAATGAGTCATCAGCTGTCAGCGGGATTCCCTGCTGACAGCTGAATGTAAAAAAAGAATTGCCGGTAATGCCTGCCTGCTCTTTAACAATGCAATATTTACTAATGGTAGTAAATATGCCAGCTACCGCCAGGCATTCAATTACAGGCAATTCTTTTTTTACATTCAGCTGTCAGCAGGGAATCCAGCCAGTTGAGGAGGTGGGACTTTGTTTGACAGCGGCCGGCGTTTCAGATACAAGGTGTGTCACAGCAAGAGATCCTTTCTGTGATGCAGCCGGCTCTCCTCCCTGTGATCCCCGTGCAGAGATAGGCTGCATTGATGATCATTGATGGGCTGCATTGATGGGCACTAATGAGGCTGCATTCATGGGCACTAATGAGGCTGCATTCATGGGCACTGATGAGGCTGCACTGATGAGACTGGAATGATAGGCACTGATGAGGCTGCACTGAGGGGCACTGATGAGGCTGCACTGAGGGGCACTGATGAGGCTGCACTGAGGGGCACTGATGAGGCTGCACCGAGGGGCACTGATGAGGCTGCACCGAGGGGCACTGATGAGGCTGCACCGAGGGGCACTGATGAGGCTGCACCGAGAGGCACTGATGAGGCTGCACCGAGGGGCACTGATGAGGCTGCACCGAGGGGCACTGATGAGGCTGCACCGAGGGGCACTGATGAGGCTGCGGTGATGGGCACTGATGAGGCTGCGGTGATGGGCACTGATGAGGCTGCGGTGATGGGCACTGATGAGGCTGCGGTGATGGGCACTGATGAGGCTGCGGTGATGGGCACTGATAGGCTGCGGTGATGGGCACTGATAGGCTGCGGTGATGGGCACTGATAGGCTGCGGTGATGGGCACTGATAGGCTGCGGTGATGGGCACTGATGAGGCTGCAGTGATGGGCACTGATATGCTGCACTGATGGGCTGCATTAATGAGCACTGATGGGCTGCATTAATGAGCACTGATGGGCTGCATTAATGAGCACTGATGAGGCTGCACTGATGGTCACTGATGAGGCTGCACTGATGGGCACTGATAAGCGGCATTGACCGGCACTGATGAGGCTGTGCTGATGGGCACTGATGAGGCTGCATTGATGGGCACTGATAGGCACTGATAGACTTCATTTATGGGCACTTATATGTTGCACTGAGGCTTCAATGATGGGTACTGATGAGCCCTGGCAGGCACTGATAGGCTGTACTGATATGCTGCATTGATGGGCACTGATGAGACTGCACTGATGGGCACTGATGAGGCTGCACTGATGGGCTCTCTCTCGCGCGCTCCTTCTATCTAATCTATCATCAGCAAGAGGTTAAAAGGACAATAACATCATGATTCTGGTACATAGCATTGCAAGGTTATTTACAATTTAAATAAAGGCTATATTTAATTTTTTTCATTGCGACACTAAAAATTAGTAAACAGAATAAATATATAAAATTAGTGCTGATTAGAGAAAACTATTTGGTAATAAGGGGGCATCCCATCTATGTATGAAGGGGTGTTAATGGGGCTCCCCCTATGACCACCAATGTAAGGAAAGCATCACCTGGGGACGGGGGGGGGGGGGGGGGGGGGGGGAGCATACCCTAAGATTTTTTTTTTTTTTTTAATCTAGTCACAAGTAATTAGCATGGAGGAATTACTTTTCACTGAATTCTTGTATATTTCAGCTTTTTTATTTGGTTACAAGCACCTAACCTACTATGAGGTTTCATTTCCCATTTCTTAGTAATATGGAGGAAGATAAAGAAGGCGGTGCGGTGTACCTGGATGGAGTGGGATAGGCAGCCGCTGGTACGACTGGTCAGCCCCGCGGTGTTCAGAGCCTCCCGGGCGAAATCGTCAGACGTCTTCACCAAAAGGCTCCTCTTCACATTTTTGGTCATGTTGGTGGAGACGAGTAGTGGCATCACACACTGTAGGGACAGACTCCAGTGAGAAATGAATCCTGATCATATAAATAGGCGGATCTCTACGAGGGAACTGCCAGGATCTTAATGGTGCCGGGAATGCTGGAACTTTAAAGCTGAACTCCAGGATAAGGAAATGCTGTCTAAATACATTCATTATGTGTATTTTTCCTGAAATCTCAGTGCGATTTGTGTATTTCTTCCAGATCTGTGCAGTAACCCGGTGTGGGACTTCCTGTAATAAAGACCGCTCACTGCTCCTCTCTCTGCTTGTGCAGGGTGACTGGTCTGGTCTCCGCCCCCTCCTATTGTTTTCTGTAGTGAGTGGCCCCACCCACAGCTCTGCTCCCTGCACAGGCTATGCACAGCACAGAGATGATGTCACTGCTACTTTTACATCTGGGTTTGCAAAGGCATTTGAAACACACAAAGGGGATTTATATCCTTTGTAACTATTGAGGAGGGTTTCCAAATGAAGGTTTAACGCCCGGAGTTCATCTTTAAAGCAGACCCTGATCTTGATATGGACCTAGCAATTTTTTTTTTCTGTAGCTTATGAATACAAAAAAAACAGGGAGGACATACAGTATAAGTAAGTAGAGTCCATATCAGGGAAGGACTAGCAATGCAGAGGATGAAATATAGTTTATAAATAAAGGAATTTATTAATCTACATAATAACTAGAATTAAGCTTACAAATAGATTGATGGGTGGAAATGCCAGCTGCAACATTTTTGTTTAGTTTTTGCTACGAAAGGTTAGCACCCCTTGCAGGTGTTTATTGTTGTTTGTGTTCCTATTGGAGGTGTGTCACCAAACCAGGAAGTGTGTGAAAATCTCACCAATGGGGACACAGATAGCAATAAATACCTGATAGGGGTCCTTACCTTTCCCAGTTCTATTCAAAAAAGAAAAGAATATGTTTTAGCTAGAAATCGAGTTCAACCCCTCTGTGTAAAAGATTAAAGTGGTTGTAAAGTCTCCAGGTTTTTCACCTTAAGTGAAAAACCTTCTGTGCTGCAGCTGCCCCCCCAGAGCCCCCCCTTTTTCTTACCTGAGTCCGTCCGTTCCAGCGATGTGCACTAGCCCAGCGACTCCAGGCGCTGTCTCCTCATTGGATATATTGATAGCAGCAGGAGCCATTGGTTACCGCTGCTGTCAATCAAATCCAGTGATACGGGAGCGGAGCCGAGTCCTGCTGCCTGTGTCAATAGACGCAGCAGCGGGACTCGGGAGCGCGCCCCCGCACGAGTGCCCCCATGGAAAGAGGCTCTCCGTGGGGCACTCGATGAAGAGGAGGAGCCAGGAGCTCTGCCGGGGGACCCCAGAAAAGGAGGATCAGGGCTGCTCTGTGCAAAACCCTTGCACAGCGCAGGTAAGTAAAACATGTTTGTTATTTAAAAAAAAAAAAAATGAACCTTTACAATCACTTTTAAGGCTGGGTTGACACTAGAGCACGCAGCGGCTTACAGCAGGAGTCCAGTACGTCTCCATTCACCATTTCAGGTCCGATTTCAGCCCAAATTTGGGCCTGAAACGGACCAAAAGATGCACAATTCGCAACGCAGACACTCCAGAGATGTGTGAACTGGCTCCATAGAGAGCCGGTCACAATCTCCTGCTATACTAATTAGATGCAGGGTAACCCACATCCAATTCGCACTAGTGTGAACCCAGCCTAACACTTTCAGGCATGACGCCTGTGTGGATAAAAAGTTAAAGCCCCACTCCGGGCAAAAACTATTTTTTTCCTAGCCCTTCCCCCTACCCCTTTGTTCGTGCTATGTACTGGCTGCTAGGCAAGTGAGAGAGGCCTATCCAGGCGAGCAAAGATTGTGTCCCACAAGGGGATTGCATCTGATTATAATATTCAACTTTAAAGGACGTTCTCAAGAATCCTAAAGAAAGGTATTTGAGCTTCCCTGCAGTTTCCCTCCTGCCTCTTTCCTGCCACTTCCTTCGTTACTTGGTTCAATAAAGCATTGAAAACGTACTCAAGTGTTGGTACTTTTATCGTCCAGAAGTGAACTTAACGGAACCCTAGACCCGGTGCCGGTGAAACAGGGGTGTCGAGAGTGAAGGTAACAAGCCCGCATAAACCAGCAGTTCCACCGAGAGTTAGTGCTACACTTGGTTCCTCTATGACTTCCTCAGTCACAGGGAGGCAGCTTTCTGATTGGATGCGGACACCCCATATAAATGGTGGCCATATCAGGCAGAGTCTATTTAAGACTCTGGCTCCCGGGCTTGGCTCGCTTTTTGCTAGTGGCTAGTGTAGGGAAAGGAAGCCTGTCTGTCAGGCACAGTACTAGAGATAGGAAATGGCTCTAGAGGAGTAGGTGCAGTGCAGGGACTATGTCTACCTTCCAGAAAGCTTTCACTGTTGGGTGTGGACCGACCAGGCAGCATTCTCCTCCTCCTTCGCAGATGCTGTTGGCATCTTCCATTCTGCATCTTGCTGGTCCACCGCTGTCTCAGTGTAAGTGGCTCCTGTTGGGTGTGCACCCTGCTGGGCCTGTTGCTCTTGCCAAACAGTTCTACCATACACTGTTACTGTTTTTTTTCTCTCATAGAATAGGTGCAGGAACTCACCCTCCCCAGCCAACTCTCCACCCCCAACCCCGTCGTTCCACGGGAAGAGAAGTAAAGTGGCGCCAAATCTGCATATTGCTCAAGGCCCAAAAAAAACGCACTTAGTAGTGCATAACACAGAGCTCAAGAAAGTGTACAAAAAAAAAGCACAAGGGACAGTATTTACATATCTCCCGCAATGTAACCATCTATCTTCTTTCCCCCATCCACAGCTCACCTCTTCTTCCCCCGTCCGCAGCTTACCACTTCTTTCCCCCCGTCCACAGCTTACCACTTCTTTCCCCCCGTCCGCAGCTTACCACTTCTTTCCCCCCGTCCGCAGCTTACCACTTCTTTCCCCCCGTCCGCAGCTTACCACTTCTTTCCCCCCATCCGCAGCTTACCACTTCTTTCCCCCCTTCCACAGCACACCAGTTCTTTCCCCCCGTCCGGAGCTTACCACTTCTTTCCCCCCGTCCGGAGCTTACCACTTCTTTCCCCCCGTCCGCAGCTTACCACTTCTTTCCCCCCGTCCGCAGCTTACCACTTCTTTCCCCCCGTCCGGAGCTTACCACTTCTTTCCCCCCGTCCGGAGCTTACCACTTCTTTCCCCCATCTGCAACTTACCACTTCTTTCCCCCCTCCGCAGAACATCTCTTATTTCCCCCCCTCTGCAGCACACAGCTTCTTTCACCCGTTCTGTAGCTTACAACTTCTTTCCCCCATTCTGTAGCTTACAACTTCTTTCCCCCGTTTCGCAGCTTACAACTTCTTTCCCCCATTCTGCAGCTTACAACTTCTTTCCCCATGTCCGCAGCACACAACTTCTTTCCCCATGTCCGCAGCACACAACTTCTTTCCCCAGTCCGCAGCACATCACTTCTTTCCCTCGTTCCGCAGCTTACCATTTCTTTCCCCCCTCTGCAGTACATCTCTTTTTTCCCCCCTCTGCAGCACACAACATCTTTCCCCCGTTCTGCAGCTTACAACTTCTTTCCCCCATTCTGTAGCTTACAACTTCTTTCCCCCGTTCCGCAGCTTACAATTTCTTTCCCCCATTCCACAGCTTACAACTTCTTTCCCCATGTCCGCAGCACACAACTTCTTTCCCCAGTCTGCAGCACACCACTTCCCCCCCCCCCCCCTGTCTGCAACACACCTCTGTACCTCTGCCCAGAGCTCAATTCTGCACCCCTGTCCACAGTTCACTTTAGCACCCCCCACAACTCACCTTTGTATTCCCTGTCAACAACTCAACTCTGCTTCCCCCACCTGCAGCTTACACTCCAAGTCCACAACTACAGCTTGTCCCTACCCCCTTCCACATTTCACTTTTGCACCCCAATCCACAGCTCTCATCTCTTCAACCCTTTAACTTTCAACCCCTGCCACCTCTAAACAACCTGCCAACTTATGCCACTATACCACCTGCCCTCCCTCCCCACTACTCTACTCTCACTTTTCACAACCTCTCCCCCTTTCCAGCTCTCACCTCTTCTCACAACTTCATCCCCTCCCTCTTCACAAATTCACCCCCACTGCGGTTCACAGCTGTCACCTCCCCCACCGATACCTCTGTGCACAACAACTCACCCCCTCCCATCGCCCTTTCCCTCTCCCTCCATAGCTTTTGCTCACCTTCTCCTAATAGCTTGTGGTGCAGCTGATAATGGTCTGTTGAGTGCGTAGGCTTTTTTCCAACACAGTGTGGTTCCAGCTCCTGTCCCACCCTGCCTCGCCTGTCAGACCTGTGTAGCACAGAGCCAAGGAGGAGTTTTAGAACACTTAATTCGGCTCTGAGCTACACAGGTGGGGTAGGACTAGGCGGGACAGGAGCTGGCTCTCGAAGCTCCAGAGAAACTTAAAAAATATGCACTGGTCGCGTCATGGGGAGTTTCGGTACCCACTGACACATGTACTGCTCTACACATGTCCTGAGTGCCTGACACAGAAGCCGGTGGTGGAAGCGAGTAGTGCAAATACTTCCTCTACTGCCTTCTGTGTTCAGTGACAGGATGGAGGGGACAGGGCTGCCAGAGGTGGCGGAACACAGTTCCGCCACGTTCCAGCAGAAAAAAAGCCCTGGCTGTACCTAACCCACATACTCACCTAAGCTCCCCCTCCAGGTCCAATACTGCCATTTGTTACCAGCACTGAGATCCCCTCCTGTGTCGCCGGTCCCCCTGCCACCCCCCTCCAATGATGTCACCCTCTTCTGGACCCTGCTGCAGCCCATCTATTAGGAAGTGCCTGCCTGACGTGGACACCTGAAGAACAACCCAAACCAGAATGTAAACAGAAGAGGAGAAGACTCGGGCCAAATTGTCTTCAGTAAAAGGGGCTTATAGATAGAAGTACGATTTTTTTTTTTTTTTTTTAACGTGGCAATTAGCTAGAGGGGGCTAGGTGGGAGAATTAGGAGATGAGAAGGGTTTTATCCAGGAGGAGAAGCTTTAATCTACATTCCGTTTTAGAACCAGGAGCGTTCACCCGTGCATATTCCTAGTTTTGACAGCTGCTGGTCTCCCACTAACAATGGAACGGGAACCAGATCAGTGTGTTTCCCAATCATTGTGAACACATGAGGTTTGTTTACAAACAAACCTATCAGCTGGAGCTTACACTGAGGCCTATAGTGTATAAAATAAATAAAGAAAAAAAATTGTTCAACAAGCAAAATGGTCCTGGAGCTATTAAAAGAGAAGTATGTTTTTTGTTTTTTTTTAACCCATCATACTTACCTAGGTGGATGCTGCATCTGTCCCCCGGCGTCTCTACACTGAGAACCGAGCGATCAAACATTGCCGATGGCTCGGTTCTCTCAGCTTCCTGAGCAGAGAGCTGGTGACTGTCAATCAGCAGCTCTCCTCTCTGCTCCTCCACGCTCATTGGAGCGCTGAGCTGTGGAGGGGAGGGGAGCGGCCGTCTCAGGCTCTCAGTGGCCCACTGAGAGGCTGAGACATGTCCAGGCACCTGGCGGATCCCGACTTCCATTGTCGGGATGGCGCGGTGCCTGGACTGATTCCAGTGACATCAGCAGAGAGCAAACTTCAGACCGCTCTCTGCTGAAAATGGGTCGAATTTCACTCCTGTGACCCATAGGAGAAGCCCAGCCAAATGAGCTTAGGCTGGACTTCTCCTTTAAGTTTCCTGACTCATACTATTGCAACATTTTATCTGGGCATCTAGGTTTCAATGACCTTCAAAAGGGTTTGATGCTCATAAAACTTTTAAGAGCTCTTTCACACTTGTGACAGTGTCTACCGCCCACTAAAAAGCAATCTGCAGTGGATCGCTTTTTGGGAGGGGCTTTAGAGGAATGGCTGGCAGGCGTTTAGGAGACTAACCTGCTGCCTCCTGAATATCTGTTTTTTTTTTTTAAATCCTTTTTTTTTTTTTTATTCCAAGCGGGATTTTGTAATAAAATACAGCAACCTGCAACCACGAAGCAAATGCCATATGTACGGCCCCATCTGAATTTAGGTGGTAGACATGTACAGTTTGTTCCGAATCGAAATTCGGACAAATTTTTCTTTATTCGGAAATTCAGATGTACCTGAATTTCTGAATTACAATAGTAATGAATTTAAACGAATCTGAAAAAACAAAACTACATTTCAGCCGAATTCGATTAGAAATTTCAAATAGTTTTCAAATTTGATTCGAATTAGAATTTGCGATAAGAATAAAATAGAAAATAAGGGATTAGAATAGAAAGTAAAGGAATAATAGAAAAAAAAAGAATAGAGTAAAATAGAAACAAAATACAATAGAAAATAAAGGAATATAACAGAATAACAAAGAAAGAAAACAACCTTCTTCTGAAATTTGAATATAATAAATTCAGATTTGAATGGAATACATTCAAATAGAATAGAAATAAATAAAATAAAAGAATAGAATAGGAAATAAAAGAATAGAATAAAACAGAACAAAATAGAATAGAAAATAAAGGAATAAAATAGAATATAACCATCTTTTAAAATTCGAATAGAATAAATTCAGATTCAAGTGGAATACATTTGAATAGAATAGAAAAGAATAGAATACAAAAGACAATAGAGTAAAATAGAATATAACCATTTCCCAAAATTTTAATATAATGTGAATTCTAATAGAAAAGAATAGATTAGAATAAAATAAAATAGAAAATAATAGAATAGAATAAAATAGAAAGAATATAACCATCCTCCAAAATTTGAATTTCAAATAGAATAAATTTACACTACCGTTCAAAAGTTTGGGGTCACCCAAACAATTTTGTGTTTTCCATGAAAAGTCACACTTATTCACCACCATACGTTGTGAAATGAATAGAAAATAGAGTCAAGACATTGACAAGGTTAGAAATAATGATTTGTATTTGAAATAACATTGTTTTTACATCAAACTTTGCTTTCATCAAAGAATCCTCCTTTTGCAGCAATTACAGCATTGCACACCTTTGGCATTCTAGCTGTTAATTTATTGAGGTAAGCTGGAGAAATTGCACCCCACGCTTCTAGAAGCAGCTCCCACAAGTTGGAATGGTTGGATGGGCACTTCTGGCGTACCATACGGTCAAGCTGCTCCCACAACAGCTCAATGGGGTTCAGATCTGGTGACTGTGCTGGCCACTCCATTACCGATAGAATACCAGCTGCCTGCTTCTGCTGTAAATAGTTCTTGCACAATTTGGAGGTGTGTTTAGGGTCATTGTCCGGTTGTAGGATGAAATTGGCTCCAATCAAGCGCTGTCCACTGGGTATGGCATGGCGTTGCAAAATGGAGTGATAGCCTTCCTTAGCTTTTACCCTGTACAAAGCTCCCACCTTACCAGCACCAAAGCAACCCCAGACCATCACATTACCTCCACCATGCTTAACAGATGGCGTCAGGCATTCTTCCAGCATCTTTTCATTTGTTCTGCGTCTCACAAACGTTCTTCTTTGTGATCCAAACACCTCAAACTTGGATTCATCCGTCCACAACACTTTTTTCCAGTCTTCCTCTGTCCAATGTCTGTGTTCTTTTGCCCATCTTAATCTTTTTCTTTTATTGGCCAGTCTCAGATATGGCTTTTTCTTTGCCACTCTGCCCTGAAGCCCAAAATCCCGCAGCCGCCTCTTCACTGTAGATGTTGACACTGGTGTTTTGCGGGTACTATTTAATGAAGATGCCAGTTGGGGACCTGTGAGGCGTCTGTTTCTCAAACTAGAGACTCTAATGTGCTTATCTTCTTGCTTAGTTGTGCAACGCGGCCTCCCACTTCTTTTTCTACTCTGGTTAGAGCCTGTTTGTGCTGTCCTCTGAAGGGAGTAGTACACACCGTTGTAGGAAATCTTCAATTTCTTTGCAATTTCTCGCATGGAATAGCCTTCATTTCTAAGAACAAGAATAGACTGTCGAGTTTCAGATGAAAGTTCTCTTTTTCTGGCCATTTTGAGCGTTTAATTGACCCCACAAATGTGATGCTCCAGAAACTCAATCTGCTCACAGGAAGGTCAGTTTTGTAGCTTCTGGAAGGAGCTAGACTGTTTTTAGATGTGTGAACATGATTGCACAAGGGTTTGCTAATCATCAATTAGCCTTCTGAGCCAATGAGCAAACACATTGTACCATTAGAACACTGGAGTGATAGTTGCTGGAAATGGGCCTCTATACACCTATGTAGATATTGCACCAAAAACTAGACATTTGCAGTTAGAATAGTCATTTACCACATTAGCAATGTATAGAGTATATTTGTTTAAAGTTAGGACTAGTTTAAAGTTAGCTTCATTTAAAAGTACAGTGCTTTTCCTTCAAAAATAAGGACATTTCAATGTGACCCCAAACTTTTGAACGGTAGTGTAAATAGAATAAATTTTAATTTGAATATAAAATAACATAATAGAATAGAAAAAAACAATAGACTAGAATAGAATGAAATGGAAAGAATATAACCACCTTCTGAGATTGTAATAGAACAAATTCAGATTTGAATGGAGTACATTCGAATAGAAAAGAATAGAAAATAGAAGAATAAAATAGAATTTAACCATTTCCCAAAATTTGAATAGAATAAATTCGAAAAAGAAAAGAAAAGAAAATAAAATAACCATCTTCTGAAATTCAAATAGAATAAATTTGAATTTAAAAATAAAATAATAGAATAGACAAGAATCGAATAGAATAGAAAAAAACAAAATAATAGAATAGAAAGAATATAACCAGCTTCCGAAATTTGATATTCGAATAGAATAAATTTGAATGGAATAGAAAAGAATAGATTTTAATAGAAGATAAAATAATAGCATAGAAAAGAGTAGAATAGAAAAAAACAATAGAATAGCATTAAATAGAAACAATATATCCATGTTCCAAAATTCTAATAAATACATTCAAACTCGAATGGAGTTTGAAAAATGAAATGAAAGAAATGAAAAGCATCAACATTTGTGCAAACCTGTACAAGGAACATGAGAGTCCATAGGCAGACTCGGAATCAGAATTCTCTAGGGGCACATTCTAGCCATTTACCTGCACAGTGACACCTCTTGGTTGGTAGTCGATGTTGAGGCTGCGGGAGAAGAAATCTACAAAGACCTGGTAAGAGACAACAATATTAAACTTAGACAGATACAACATTAATAAAAAGAACATCCACCTATAAAATTGCCAGTAGCGGGACTTTTTCTTCATTCTGCCTGGGCCCTCTGCCATTTTCAACATTTATGTCATGGTACTGATAGCAGTATTATTGTACTGCGCATGCATGAGATGGAGAGAGCATGATATCCTGCGCCTCATCTTGTGCATGCGCTCTACGACATTACATGCATCTTTTGAAAAAATTAAAAATCTTTCCTGAGATCTCAAGCAACAAAGAAATGACAGCATAAGGTCCTCATTAGAATGTAATTTATTCCATAAAAAACAAATAGTACACTTACATGAAATCTTGGTAATCAGCATAGATGACAGATGAACACCTCAGTGTGGTCCACAGTGTAATGGATGAAGAAACCACAAGGCTGTCAGTGTGAGAGCCTGGTTTATCCCTCTAGCCGGCATGCAAGATCATGACCAGGGATAGCCATGGACCAAGGCAAAGTACAGACCTTAGTGAAGGACACCAAGGTACATTTCAAACTAAAACCATCAAAAAACACTCTGTCTACTCTCTGGCCTATCTCTGCCCATCAGTGCCCATAAATGCAGTCTCATCTGTGCCCATCAGTGCAGCCTATGCCCATCAGTGCCCAGAGGTACAGTCTCATCTGCTCCCACCAGTAAAGCTTATGAGTGCCCATCAGTGCAGCCTCATCTGTGCCCATCAGTGCAGCCTCATCTGTGCCCATCGGTGCAGCCTCATCTGTGCCCATCAGTGCAGCATGTGCCCATAGGTGCAGTCTCATCAGTGCCCACCAGTGCCGCCTATCTGTGCCCACCAGTGCAGTCTCACCTGTGCCCACCAGTGCAGCCTATCTATGCCCATCAGTGCCATCTCATCTGTGCCTATCAGTGCAGCATGTGCTCATAGGTGCAGTCTCATCTGTGCCCACTAGTGCAGCTTATCAGTGCCCGCCAGTGCAGCCTATCTCTGTCCATCAGTGCCCGTAAGTGCAGTCTCATCTGTGCCCACCAGTGCAGCCTATCTCTGCCCATCAGTGCCCCTAAATGCAGTCTCATCTGTGCCCACCAGTGCAGCCTACCAGAGTCCCAGTCCCTCCCTCCTGCGACTGTCCTGGCCTGCTCCCTCAGAACTTCAGAAGTCAGAACAACACACTCCGGAGTCCACACTGCACATAGACTTACTCTGCTCCAGTTTAGAGTCAAGATAGGATCCCATACATCCTTGAACCTACAGTCATTCCACACAAATGGCTCCAATACTTACGGATATCTGACCATCGCCCTCTATGAGATACACCAGGATAGCCATCCACCACTCTGAAGACAGCCGGGCGTCCCTGTTTCGAGGATTCCAGTGTCCAGTTTTACTGGTTGTTTATATAACACAAGCCTGTTTGACTCACAGAACATATGCTCTTGTGGGTTCACTTTGACTTTTTTTTCACAGTTATCACCAGTCACAATGTTTTTGCCTATGTTGTTTTGAACTTTCAATATTGTTTATTGGGGTTTAGCACCCTTTGTTTGATATTTGTGTCAAACCACAGTTTCACACAAGCGCTACGCTATTTGTATTCCTTTGTATTCCATTTTAGAGTCAGCCTCAGACAATCACTGGGCTTCTTGGGCTTGAGCTGCCTTCCTCCTGTCCTGTTCTCTGGTTCTCCCACGGCCCGCGCTGCCTGGTGCTGCCGCTGCACAGAGTCCCAGTCCCTCCCTCACAGAGATCACTCCGCAGCAGGAGTCAGGAGACTCAGAACTCCACTAGAGTGGGTGGCACCGGCGCCGCGCCTCAGCCAGATCTACAACACGGTACACAGACACGTACAGGAGGAGAGAGCAGAGCAAAGTCAGTTATTATGAAAGAAAAGTCTGCGGCGGCTGCAGACACTGTAAGTGGACACCTTGCCGATCCCTGGTCATGACAGCTGTCAGAAAGCCCGCCAATCCTCGTCATTCTGCACAAGAGCAAGTCTACCTTGTGGCAACCCCTTTGTGTCTATGAGAAGTGTGTGTGTGGGGGGGGGGGGGCGGTTACGCGTTTTAGAGGTTCACTCCTCCTTCGTCAAAAACACCCCCCAATGTATTAGTGTTACTGGTTCCCACAAAGTGTCAAAGGTGTCAGTCAGTGTCCGATTGTCCACCGTAATATCACAGTCCTGCTATAAGTGGTTGATCGCCGCCAGTACTAGTATAAAAAAAAATAAAAAAATCCAGTATATTTACACAACATAGTTTGTAGACGTGTAGCACCCTCCTAGATGGGTGCTAGGATGTAGATAGTTTAATATAGCGTGGTCTTCTGCTTAACAAGAGATTGATAGGTAAAACATAGCAGCTCGTCTGACTCAGTGCTGTTGCGATTGGCTCCTCTGTATCCAGGCAGCCTTGGAAGGTTCTGGGTGAACAGGAGTGACCCATGCATATCAGCAGCATGAATATAAATGCCCTCCCAGCCAATTACAGGGAGTCATGCCCCTGAGCATGCTGGGTGCTGGTTTTTATATTTGGTGAGCACATGGGATTGACGTCTTCTTTCCTCTGAGGAGAGGTCCAGTTGGGGAAAGGAGCCTGTTGCCTCTACCCAGCACAGGCTGCCATGTGGTCTTAGGTGGGTCATCTGAGGGCCTGAACAGTGAATGCTGGCTTCTAGGGGGGGTAGTGCTACAGACACTATAAATTTTGCTCAAACTAATCAATATATGCTTATTGTTTTTTTGTTTACCAAAAATATGTAGCAGAATACATATTGGCCTAAAATTTATGAAGAAATTCGATTTTTTAAATTTTTTATTTGGATATGTTTTATAGCAGAAAGTATAAAATATTGTTTTCTTTTTTTTTAAATGGTTGGTCTTTTTTGTTTATAGTGCAAAAAAAAAACAAAAAAACCCAGAGGTGATCAAATACCACGAAAAAAAAGCTTTATCTGTAAATGTAGCAAGGTCTTTTACCTCTTTTGGTCTAATGAGAACCTCCAAGGCCAAAGATAGCTGACATCCTTCAATATGTGGTGGGTTGTGAGGCATAGTGAGTACAAAGATGGTAAAAGTCATTGGGGCTAGACACTTCTTGGATGTAAAAGAGGTTTTATTTCTTTTGACAGTCCTTTTTATATATTTTTGGGGGAAAGAGGGTTAGGGCCAGGACACCCTTAGATAGTTGCAAACTCAATTGGCAGACTCAGAGACTTCAATAGGAGGACAGCCGTGCAGGGAAAGGCCCCAGCAAGAAGCCAGGTCTGCACTTGCAGGGATGCTGTCTCCTATGGTAACAGTCCTTTAACAGTTGATAACTCAAAGGTAACAGTTCTCTCAGCTACAACTGCTCCTTGTAGTTCTTCAATACTAAGCTCCTGGTCTCTCACTAGACCCACTGATTCACTGACTCTGAATTCCTTGAGCTCCTCCAAGGTTTGCGGTGGTATCTCCCTCAAGCGTCACCCCCGCTTTCCTGCTGGGTCCCTAGGTTGGCACTCCAGATACTTCTCAAGCTTCACCCCTGCTAACCGGCTCGGTCCCTGGCTTGACACACAAGGCTGCTCAGCAAGCATCTCCTCCACTGGTTGGGTCCCCGACTTGATCACCGCCTGAAGTTTACCCATTCTCCACCATGCCCTTTCAGTGAGAATATGGTTCTGGTACTTGCTTCAGTTACTCACTGTGGTCCCTGGTTAAGGCGATTGGTCCCTTTGTGGCGACAGCTTCCCTACTACCTCCGACCACGACAGGTTCTCCGGCCGGTAGAACCGTCACTTCTGGTTGGACTGCAAGCCGCAATCCCAACCCTGCGCTGCTCTCTCACTTCTGGATAGGCCCTCAGACAGCCTGACAGCCAAATGCCCCCAGAATAGGCCCAATCTCCAGCCTAGCAGCCCGGGGCATATGACACACATCCACCCAGACAGCCATTCAGGTGGCACAGATCACCTGACCTCACCCGGATATATAGGCTCTCCCAGCAGGCCAAGGAATTCAAGAAAACCTCTGCCCATTGACTGCGATACTTCATATACCCATAACCTGACCCTGAGTTGTCCTTCTCATATCTAGTACCACCAAGTGCCTGGCCACCTAGTGGCAGAAGAGAAAAATGTAACAAGGCCAAACTTAGGGAGAAATCAATAGATCTCTACCAATCAACCAGGATAACTACTCCTGGCAAGTAAATTTGTGAGGGGATCCCTGACTAAACTCCAGGGTGCTACATCAAAAAAAAAAAGGACATCAATTTTATTTGGGTACAGCGTTGCATATGCGCGCAATTTTCAGTTAAAGTAACGCAGTGCCGTATAGCAAAAAGTGGCCTGGTTGACTCATGAAGGGGGTTAAATCTTCCGTAAATCAAGTGGTTAACATTCTTAACATTCTTAACATTATAACATTATTCTTCATACAGAATTCGAATCGGTCGGTCAATTTTTGACAGATTCAAATTCAAATCTAGAATTCGTTTGGAAATAAAAAAAAATAATAATGAAACTAAACAAATTTTTCTGTTCTGCACATGTCTAATGACTTTGTGGAGCACAAATTAAACAATTACATTGTTCAAAGCCAAAGTCGTAATAAAGTTGCGCTCATCCAAAGACCCATCAAGTCGCTCGGTAAGGTCACAATGGAAATCGCACGATTTTTAAGTCGCACAAGTGTGGATGGACTCTAAGGGTAGATATTATTGCTACAACTACAACTCTTGTTTTTTTTTTTTTTTTAATGACTAAAAAAAACACGTCTTCACACGATGTATGTCCCTTAGATCTTAGATCTTATAAGTTGAAAAAGACAGGGGAATATTTGGAGGACAGAATAGTTTGCTGGAAAATGAAGAAGCTTGCACTGATGCTCCTCCCCTGACACTTTATGTTATGGTCAGTAACAGTATAGTCCCAGTTGATGCTACCAGGTGCTGTATATAGAGGTCACCAGGAGGTCTATCAAAATTTAGGAACAGGTTTCTCTTTTGGTGGACTGGACCAGATTAACATGTGAGCAGTTGGGTCATATCCATTTAACTTCCCCTTAGGGGGGAAGCCAAAAGTGGTGGAGGGACGTTATGCAGGTTATGCATTTTTTTGGGACGACTCTGGGACACCACTCCTGTGTGTAGTGGGCCTCTCCTCTTTTCTCTCAAGCCCAATCTCTCTGAACTATGCTTGATTGTTTGGGAAGTGAGGCTACACATAACAATACTGGGCAGAAGGGGGGGTGCAGGAGCATAGAAGAGATGGGCCATAGTGTGACCATCGGAACACTGGTTGGAATTTGCATGCTGGATCTTCCTTGGATTTAGAACTCTCAGAGTGCTCTAAAAATAAAAAAAATCTTCCTTCTAATCTCTATATGAGATTTTCATTTTATTTATTTCAATAAAAAGGCCCACCAAAATTCTCAGCACCAGGCCTATGATGCCTTTATTCCGGCCCTGGTTTTACCCTTATTAGGCCTGTAGTGTAAGTGGAAAATGCACATCTCACTGCCCTTTAGAGACTGGGGAAGTCCAAAGTCACTGAAAATAAAAGACGCGTAGGCCTAGTGTATTATCCTTGATACGTGTTTTTATTGGGTAAAAAGAAGGTGAATGTACTCACAAAGCAGTACTTGTGTCATGCTTAAAAGATTCGCTCATATCCATGTGGGAAGATCCACTATGCATTTAGGCGCATCAGCTACATAGATATCATCTCCACTCATGTCCATGTAAGTAGACACACCAGCTAACACGTTTCGAGGTGACCCTCTTCCTTAGAGCCTTGGGTAGATGTATGGGTAAGGAACTTCACAGGATCCTGATGAGACATTCCAGGAACTCATATAGACCCCCAAGGAAAATGGCACTGGACGTGACTATCACAAATCAGGATCCTGTGAAGTTCCTTACCCATACATCTAGCCAAGGCTCTGAGGAAGAGGGTCGCCTCAAAACGCATTAGCTGATGTGTCTACTCACATGGACATGAGCGGATAATATCTATGTAGCTGATGTGCCTACATGCATAGTGGATCTTCCCACATGGATATGAGCGAACGTTTTAAGCATGGCACAACTACTGGTTTGTTAGTACATTCACCTTCTTTTTACCCAATAAAAAACATGTATCAAGGATAATGCACTAGGCCTACACGTCTTCTGTTTTCTTTAATGTTTTCAGTGACTTTGGACTTCCCCAGTCTCTAGACTGCAGCCCGATGACCAGTAGCCCATTATTTCCAGATAAGGAGGGTACCCATACCGAGATAGGTCCAACCCGTCCCCACACCATATCCTGTTTACCTTCCACCATTCCAACCTTCATGACCCCCGCTACAGACTCCCACCAGTGACCACCTCACGCGTGGCAGGCGCAACACAGCCACCAGGCCCGCTGTAGCCCATCCTGGAGCCCCAGGAACCACATGTCAATCCCCACTGCTGACAAGTGAACCCCATCGGCCCTCAAATACAGGCTAATGTTCTTCTCCAACTGGCAGTGGTGGACCACCAGTCCTCCATTACACTCCATGAACTTCGCCACTGCCTTACTGACCTTCATCCTGGTCTTGTTGATCGATGCAACCAACCAGGCCCCCCTCCAAGCTGTCCTGCCTATTATATCCGACCACACCACCACCGTCTCAGGAAGAGCTGATCTTAAACGAAGGAAGTCCCATTTAACATCCCGAATAAGATCCCTAGAGGCCCTGATACTAAGGTCATTACCCCCGACGTGCAACAATAGCACATCCGGGGGCCTATACAACCTAGCATAACGCTGCACTTCAGGAAGGACGCGGGACCATAACATGCCCGGAATCCCAATCCAACGTACTGAAGCTTCCTCCCTTGAGAAACCCAGCTGCCTGCCCTCCTGTCTGACCAGGGCCCTTTTCGCCCCCCAAATGGACATAAGAGTTCCCCAGGATCCACATCAGGCACACCGGGCCTGTAAGACAGAAAACTCAAAGGGAAACATAGACACACAAACCAACACTGTTCACACCACCCCACAAAAGGAAAAATACAAACATTATCCAAAGACAACAAACCCCACAGAAAGACATACACAGACAACACCAGACAGGACCCGTCTACCCGGGCATTACCGTACCCCCAGACCACTTCCCCAACCCATCACAGTAAATGAGGGCGTACATAAAGCCAGAACCGTTGAGATTCCCAGCGACCAATACGTTGAAGAATCTGGTCACTCACACCCCACCTTGCTGCCCCAATTCTAAAGGAATGGGAAGAATAGTCCCGAAGGAAGAAACCCCCCGCCGCTAAACTCTTCTGGAAAACGGACACAAATTGATATCTTGACAATGGCGAACCATTGGCATGCACAAGAGAAACCCCCCCGGAAAGAGCCACTCCCGGGTAACCGCTACCGGGCATAACTCCAAACCAACTACCGCACCTAACACCACCCTAGCCCCCTTTCCCAACTGATCCGTTTTTGACCTACGGATGACCAATGTGACCAATCTGTCCTCCACGTACACGTCCAAAACCGCCAAACCCCCAACAACCGACTTTGGGGGGCTAACCAATTCACCCACCCGTAACGCCCCGAAAAAAGCTAACACAAAAGCTGTTCTGAACAACTGTACCTCAAATGGCGAAAAAAAGACCTAACATCCCTAATGACACCGATCGCCGGGAATCCAGCTCGCAGCACCCCCTTCTGTAACCCCTCAAAGCCTTACGCACTATAAATGCCTTTGTAACATTCTCCACCCCACTCAGCCGAAACATAAACGCAAGGCCCGACATCTTCCTGTTGACCGAAGAAACGGACACCCCTTCTTCACAGTTCTTACCCAGGAAATACAACAGTACCTGTAGTCTATCCTCGTCGCTGGAACAACCGCCGACACTACTCACCAACTCAAGCCATTCCTGCCATGCCCACTCATACGCACGCCACATAGCGTCCGCCACCGAGCGCTGCACCAATGCAATCACGGTGTCAAGACGAGCTCCCACATACACCTGGAGCACAGGACTCCCAGCTGCTCCGCCCCCGGAACCGTTGCCACTGTAAACGAGAAAGCGCATCAGCCACCTCATTCTCCACCCCAGGGATGTGCACGGCAGACACACAAATATTCAGTCACAAACACAGTAATACCTGATGTCACAGCAGTCGTACTACCGGTAAAGAAGATGCCAACAGGGAACTGATGGCCTTTACCACCCCCAAATTATCGCAATGGAAACGAACCCTCCGGTTCGCGAATTCCGAGCACCAAAGTTCCACTGCGAGCACTATAGGAAACAGCTCCAACAGCATAAGCTTACGGACAAGAGCAGACCCCCCTAACTCCTCCGGCCACCAGACCGCACACCGCCGCCCATCGAAGTAAGCTGCATATCCCACGACCCCGCCACATCGATGAACAGCTCAAGCTCTGCAGCCTGGACCGTTGGCCCCAGCCAAAAGGACCTACCATTATACTGCTCCAAAAATGAATCCCACACCTGCAGATCATCCCGATGCTCCTGACCCAGACAAACGAAATGATGCGGCGCCTTGACTCCCGCAGTTGCGGCTGCCAGGCGCCTGTAAAAAACCCTCCCCATTGGCATAATTCTGCACGCAAAATTCAGTTTTCCCAACAAGGACTTCAACTCCTTCAGTTGAACCTTAGAATGCCGAGCAACCGCAGCCACAGTCACCTGAAGATCCTCAAGTTTATCATTTGGTAACCTGCACTCCATCAATGTACTATCAATTATGATACCCAAATACTTCAAGACCATGGTCGGGCCCTCCGCTTTTTCTCGAGCCAGGGGAACCCCAAAAACCTGAAAGATATGCTGCAAAGTAGCCTACAGAATGAGACAAGACAGCTCCCCCGGTGGACCTATCACCAAGAAATCGTCCAAATAGTGCAAAACAGAACCAAGGCCGGACAAGTCCTTGATGACCCATTCCAGAAAGGAACTGAACAACTCAAAGTAGGAACAAGAGATAGCGCAGCCCATAGGTAGGCACCTATCCACGAAGAACTGGCCCTTCCAACAACAGCCCAACAAACGAACACTATCTGGATGAACCGGCAACAGGCAAAAAGCCGACTCAATTTCGGTCTTGGCCATGATCGCCCCCTTTCCAAATCTCTGCACCCACCGCGCTGCCTCGTCAAACGAGGAGTAAGACACAGTACACAACGACAGATCGATCGCATCGTTCACTGATCCCCGCTTTGGATGAGACAACTGGTGGATCAGCCGGAATTGATTCGGCTCCCTATTGTGCGCCACACCCAAGGGGGAAACCACCAAGTTCCCCACCGGCGGCCTATCGAACGGGCCAGCCATCCTCCCCAAAGCAACCTCCTTACGCAACTTACTCCCCACCACCTCCGGATGCTCATACGATCTAAGATTAGCTAAAACAGGGAGGACCCTATTTAATGTGCTTGAAAAGGGGAAGCCCCCCCGAAAACCCAACCACAACGTCCAGGCAGCCCCCGTGTTAGAATACCTACTTAGGCACGACACCATTTTTCCACCTTCCATTTTTCCACCAAGGGGTCCCTTGTAACTAATGTAAACCTCACACCGCACTTCATCCGCCAATCTCACACCGTCTACCACTGACCCCCCTGGTGTCACTGCACTCCTACTCACCTGGAAAGATCCAGCCACAGGCGCAGGAACCGCGGCCGTCGCCACCACCACGGCAAGAGGCGACGCAGCCGCCACTACGGCAGATGTTGGTGGAGCCGCCACAACGGCAGGCGTCAGCGTGGCCACCACCACAGCAAGCGGCGGGACCCCAGTCGGAGCCAATGCGACTGACCACCCATCCCCCCTGCCCCCCTACCGGGGGTACCTGCCACTGGACCCCAGGTCCCTACCCGGCACCAGCGCTGCCAGCAAATGCTGCAAAATCATGTCACTAGCACCCATGCCCAGGATACCTAAACCCCCCTGATAGGCCCTGCTAGCACCCATGGAGCCAACCCCAGCAGCAACCGGGGCTGGCCCACACCCCACCAACATCCCAAGGGGGGAACTAACAGGGGGAGGAGGGGACACAGACACATCAGGTGCAGTTAAAGGAATAGACAAGGACTTACCAGGCTTCCCAGGGGAAACCGACCGACCAGGCACTGCTCCAGATCCCTAAAGAGGTCCCGCCCAAACCGGCGCCGCGCCAGGCACATCAGAGTCTGAATCGGATATTTCTCCCTCGGATCGTTGGTCCCCCTGGCCACCAGGGGACGCTGTGGACGTTGAAGGACGTGGAAGGACTTCGTCGCCCATCCGTGACGTCTTCAGCCCGCCCCCTCCGTACCTCATGGCTGGCTCCAGCACATCTCCACCGCATTCTGCCGGCTGACAGACGCCTCTCTAACATGGCCACTGTCACCAGGGAAACCTCTTCTTCCTCCACCGATGGCCACAGACCATCCTCGCTGAGTGCCGCCGGGTGCAGGGGAAGGCCCTGCATGGCGCTCTATCGGGTCCCAGTCCCCAGCAGAAGGAGGCCTGTTGGGGGATGCAGATGGTGCCCTCCCAGCTGAGTCCCGCCACAATGTGGATTCCTCCCAGCCCCCGCAGTGGCAGCCATAGCCGGACTCTTCGCCCTGGGGGCTGGAGGGTCCCTTACCGGGTTCCCAGAGCGGCGGCTCACCAGGGGGATCTCGTCAGGTCGAAAACGCGCAGGAGGCGGTGACCTCCTCGCACGCAGTAATACAGGGGCAGGAGGAGCTGAGCCCTGCCCCGACCCCTGAAGCAACACAGTGAGCTGAGCCACTGTGTGCCGTTCTCCTCAGCAGCTGTCCGCAGCTGCTCAATCAGCCTATCCAAAGTCTTAATGGCTGCACACAGGAAAAACTTACTGCCTGTGTCCTGTCTCCTACACTGCTGCCCCACGAGTGGGCTGACCCCTCCCTCTGAAGGGGTCAAAATTAACTACAGCCACACCTACCCCTCACCACTGACCATAACTCCCCCCCTTTCAGCCCTAACCCACAATTCCCTGTGCTACCTACCACAGCTGTGCCCCCAGTCATGCTGGCCCTCCACCCAGGTTCCCTTTAGCTGCGGGCCTGTTCTTTACCACCAACGTTGCTGTGTGAGTTGGAGCCTTTAAAGTGAACCCGTGCTTTATTTTCAAGTTCTAAGAGGTCTATGAGCTGACACCACAAGATACCTGCTTTCACTTTTATAACCCAGGAAAGCTTCCTAAATACCCCTCTGTGGTTTAGTTATAGACTTCCTCTAACTTGAAGGCTAACCTCAACCAGCGCCCATTCCTCTAACCAAGAAGGCAGGGCCCTCTCAGTGGACATGGGGTGAAAGTTGGTGGAGCTACGCCACGAAGACATGTCAAAGTAACAATGTGACACCAAACCAGAAGGGGCACAGAAGAGGCTCTTCTAATAAAGTTAGGTGGTGCTTTTACTTTTGGACATCCAGTTTTGAAAAATTTTAAACTATGTAAGGTTCTGTTTAATTTGAATTCGACATTATGATCTTTTTTATATAAGCGTGTGTATTTGCATGAAAGTATTGTCCATACCTTGGTGGCAGAGTAGAGGGTGATTCTTGGATAGGGACGAGTGCCGGCCTCAGAACTTATGTTTATTATGAGACCTTTCTTCCTAGGAAGAGAAAAACAAGAGACATATAAAGAGTAGAAAGCAGAGAACGAGGAGATAGAAAATGGAAAGAATAAAGAGAAAGGAGGTAGAGAAAAGAGCACAGAGGAAAGAGGATTGGCAAAAGAAGAGAGACACGGAGAGAGAGACTGAAGAGAGAAGAGAAAAAGGAAGATGGAGAGCAGAGAGAAAGAAATGATAGAAATGATAGAAGAGAGATGTGAGAGAGATGAAAAGAGACAAGAGAGAGACTGAGAGCAGAGAGTGGACAGAAGAGAGAGGAAAAGTAAAGAGAGGAGAGGGGGGAGAAGGCTAGGGAGACATCATCACAGAGAGGGAGAGAGGAGAGAGAAAAGAAAGAGATAGTGGAGACAAGAGAGAGAGAGAAGACAGAGAACAAAGCATGGAGAGAAAAGAGCAGGGAGGAGAAAGAGGAGGAAAGGTGAACAAGAGAGGAAGAGAAGGAGGACTGAGAAAGGAAGAGAGTGGAGAGAAATAATGGATTAGCGAGAGAAGAAAAATACCTGGTGGAGACAAGAGAGAGACAAAGAACAGACAAAAACAGAGTGGAGAGAAGAGTGGAAGAGTATGGAAGAGAGAGAGAGAGAGGGAGGGGGGAGGGGGAGGAGGAGAGAAAGAGAGGAGGAGAGAGGGAGGAGAGAGAGAGAGGAGAGAGGAGAGAGAAAGAGGGAGGAGACAGAGAGGGAGGAGAGAGAGGAAAGAGAGTAAGAGGAGAGGGAGAGAGGGGAAGAGAGAGAGAAGGGGAGAGAGAGAGAGGAGAGAGAAGGAGAGGGGGAGGGAGGAGAGAGAGAGAGGAAGGGTGAGAGGAGGAGAGAGGGAGGGAGAGAGGAGGAGAGGGAGAGAGAGAGAGCGAGAGAGAGAGAGGAGAGGGGAAGGAGAGAAAGAGAGAGAGACAAAAACCAGACAAAAACAGAGTGAAGAAAAGATTGGAAGAGTATGGAGAGGAGGGGGGGTGTGAGAGAAGGATAGAGGAACAGCATAGAGAGACAGAGTGGATAGATGAGAGATGTGGACCATAGAGAGAAATAGAGACTGCAGAGAAGTGAGAACATGAAGTATGTTGGGGAGAGAGGAGGGGGAGGGAGAGAAAGAAGGAGAGAGAGAGAGAGAGGGGAGGAGAGAGTGGAGGAGGAGAGAAAGAGAGGAGGAGAGAGAGAGAGGAGGGAGAAGGGAGAGGGGGAGAGAGAGAGAGGAGGAGAGAGGGAGGGAGGAGGAGAGAGAGGAGGGAGAGAGAAAGGGGAGAGAGAGAAAGGAGAAGAGAGATAGAGAGAGAGGAGATAGAGAGAGGAGGAGAGAGAGGGAGGAGGAGAGAGAGAGAGAGAGAGGAAGACAGAGAGAGAGATCATGAGAGAGGAGGAGAGAGAGGGGGAGAGATGAGAGGAGAAGGGAGGGGGAGAGAGAGAGAGAGAGAGAGGGAGGAGGAGAGAGAGGACATGAGAGAGAGAGAAAGGGGGGGGGGAGAGGAAGAGAGAGCGCGCGAGAGAGGAGGAGGAGAGAGAGGGGGGAGAAGGAGGGAGAGAGAGGGGGGGGGAGGTGAGCAAGGGAGGAGAGAGGGAGAGAGAGAGAGAGAGAGAGGAGGGAGAAGGAGAGAGGGAAGAGAGGGGGAGAGAGGGGGGAGAGAGAGAGAGGGGGGAGGAGAAAGGGAGAGGATAGAGAGAGAGAGGGGAGAGCGAGGATAACTTGGCTGATACCTATACATGACAGTAATACAGGCGTGTGATAATCAAAGGAATATACGGTATATGCAGATCAATGGCATGAGCTGTTAATAAGATTGAAGTTATGTTTTACCTTTCCAGCATTCTTGGAAGTAGAATTCGAGTCATCTGAAAATATAACACAAATAGTATTGTTTTAATAAAACTGATGAGATGAAAACTATTTGTATAGCCCTCTTCTGTCTCTATCACCCTGCAGGAGGAGGACAGACTCATAGCTCCTTCTGTCTGTATCACCCTGCAGGAGGAGGACAGACTCATAGCCCCCTTCTGTCTGTATCACCCTGCAGGAGGAGGACAGACTCATAGCTCCCTTCTGTCTATCACCCTGCAGGAGGAGGACAGACTCATAGCTCCCTTCTGTCTGTATCACCCTGCAGGAGGAGGACAGACTCATAGCCCCCTTCTGTCTGTATCACCCTGCAGGAGGAGGACAGACTCATAGCCCCCTTCTGTCTGTATCACCCTGCAGGAGGACAGACTCATAGCTCCCTTCTGTCTATCACCCTGCAGGAGGAGGACAGACTCATAGCTCCCTTCTGTCTGTATCACCCTGCAGGAGGAGGACAGACTCATAGCTCCCTTCTGTCTGTATCACCCTGCAGGAGGAGGACAGACTCATAGCTCCCTTCTGTCTATCACCCTGCAGGAGGAGGACAGACTCATAGCTCCCTTCTGTCTGTATCACCCTGCAGGAGGAGGACAGATTCATAGCTCCCTTCTGTCTCTGCTACTAACTTTAAAATGTACACCTATAAAGCAAACAGATTCATTCATATACATTACATAGAAATAAACGATGGACGTACATGTAGCATTGACATTACATTGCAATTCATCATGTCCGTAATGTCCTGTAGTAGGAAAAAAAAAAAAAAAACCGTCATGAGTTTGTTTTCAAATTCACAAAATTCCTAAAAAAAAACATTTATAATTATACTACGATTTTCCAAAATTTCCAAATCAACTTTTTTTTTTTAAATGTATGAATAGGCAAAAATAATCTGTACGACAGGGCCCTAGTGGTCAGTGTTATGTGCTTGGAGCAAGCCAAGCCATCATCTGCCTATGTAGTTTTTCTAAAGCTATCAAAGTAATTTCTACTGCTGACTTACAGATCTGTGAGAGCTCAGAGACCAGTGACTATGACTAAAAGAAACAATAAAAGGAATGTGTAAAGTAGGCTGCAAAGTAAAACTTGGGTGGTCACAGTACACTTGGTATCACTCCACCTGTGACAGGAGCCGGCGCTATACAGGAAGCATCGGCTCTGCTTCCTCTAGTGCTGGCTCCGTTCTCCACACTGATGCTCGGGGATGGCGGGTTGGGAACCTGCATCCCAGAGCAGGAGGTGGCGGGCCACATCAGAGGGTGCCACGAGCCAGCAGTTGGGCACCCCTGGCTTAGACAAATTGTTACCTTGCTGTAATCAAATGTTAAAGTTGTGAGGTATGGGTGGAAGTTCCATCACCTTCAGTACCGGTGACAAGACAAACAACAAGACAAATAGGGAGCATGAAATCCCCCCGGGGATACAATTTTCACAATAAAAACCTGACAGAGCTCCAAACCCTTCTTGACTATTCAACACTAAAAGATATGTCTTACTGTTAGTAACACTAACATTAAGAAAGAGTGTTTACTTATGGTTTGTAATTCTCAAAATTATAATTGTGAAGGCTTTAAAGGCCGACGTGTATAAAAAAAGAATCAAGCTCACCTTGCCTATGTCATCAGAACTGAAAAGTTCTGATAACTCCTTGTGGGCCATACCAACATTATTTACTGAAACAGAAAAAAAATCATTCAATCTTTATCTGCATTGTAGATCATAGTACTTTCTGATCCTGTCCCAATTGTATGCAATCACATCTTTCCACATTAGAGATCGCAGAACACTCTGATCCTGTCTTGATAATATCAAATAACCAATCACATATCTCTACATTTAAGATCACAGATTTCTTGATCCTGTGCAGATCAGGGGCGTAACTACCACCATAGCGACCCATGCGGGCGCTATGGGGCCCGCAGCCGAGTGGGGCCCAGTGAGGATAAGAGCACCGCCGGCACAGTCTCCCAGCCAGGGGAAGAGAGAGGAAAGGAACTGTCCGTATCAGCAGAGAGCTGAATTGCCCGATGTAAGAGCTTTCATTAGAACTTCCAGTGTTCCCGGGGCTCACGTCACATAGCTCCACCTTTTGGCCCGGTGTCTTTGATAGACAGAACGCCGATCCAATGCGGGACATGTGACGTCATCAAAGGCGTCGGGCCAAGAGGTGGGGCTATGTGACGATGAGCCCCGGGAAGACAGGAAATTCAAATGAAAGCTATTACAGCGGGCAATCCCACTCTCTGCTGATCCGGGTGGCTTGCCTCTTCCTCTGCATAGGTGGGGCTGTATGGGGCACAGGTCACGCTGTATGGGGCACAGGTCACGCTGTATGGGGCACAGGTCACGCTGTATGGGGCACAGGTCACGCTGCACGGGGCACAGGTCGCACTGTATGTGGCACAGCTGCATTGACACTAGGGCAGCTGTGGGGGGGGGCTGTTTGCAGGGGGGCCCTATACAACATTTTGCTATGGGGCCCTGCTATTTCTAGGTACGCCCCTGGTGCAGATAATATCATATCAGATCTCTCCACATTATACAGTAGATCCCAACTCTGTCTGATCCTGTCCTGATATTATCCAATCACATACACTATATTACCAAAAGTATTGGGATGCTTGCCTTTACATGCACATGAATTTTAATGGTATCCCAGTCTTAGTCCGTAGGGTTCAATATAGGGTTGGCCCACCCTTTGCAGCTATAACAGCTTCAACTCTTCTGGGAAGGCTGTCCACAAGGTTTAGGAGTGTGTCTATGGGAATGTTTGACCATTCTTCCAGAAGCACATTTATAAGGTCAGGTACTGATGTTGGATGAGAATCCCGCTCTAATTCATCCCAAAAGTGTTCTATCGGGTTGAGGTCAGGACTCCTTGCAGGTCAGTTAAGTTCCTCCACCCAAACTCGCTCATCCGTGTCTTTATGGATCTTGCTTTGTGCACTGGTCCAAATCATTTGGTGGAGGGGGGATTATGGTGTGGGACTGTTTTTCAGGGGTTGGGCTTGGCCCCTTATTTACAGTGAAGGGAAGTCTTAAGGCGTCAGCATACCAAGACATTTTGGACAATTTCATGCTCCCAACTTTGTGGGAACAGTTTGGGGATGGTCCCTTCCTGCTCCAGCATGCACAAAGCAAGACCTCAACTAGATAGAACACCTTTGGGGTGAAAAAGAGCGGAGACTGCGAGCCAGGTTTTCTCGTCCACATCTGTGCCTGACCTCACAAATGCACTTCTGGAAGAATGGTCAAACATTCCCATAGACACACTCCTAAACCTTGTGGACAGTCTTCCCAGAAGAGTTGAAGCGGTTATATCTGCAAACAGTGGACCAACTCAATATTGAACCTTAGGGACTATGACTGGGATGCCATTAAAGTTCATGTGTGTGTAAGGCAGGTGTCCCAATACTTTTGGTAATACAGTGTATCTTCACATTATAGATCCCACCTCTGCCTGATCCTGTTCTGATAATATTCAATCACATCTCTCCACATTATAGCTTCCATCTCTGTCTGATCCCATCCTTATAGTGCAATGCTGTCCTCTCATAGAATGTAATTACCCAGGATTCCAATGTCCAGGTCCTTCAAGCCCTCCTCAATATTTGGGTAAATTTCAGTTCCTCCTGTAAAATCCGCCTGGATGATCTTGGCTTTGCGTCCACTCTGTTTCTCTGTAGAAGTAGAATAATAGTAGAATAAACCGGTTAAAGATCTGGGAAATTCAAAGCAAAATATATTGTATAAAATATTTAAAATAAGATATAAAAATGTGTATGCAGATGAGACTAATGAAAACCACAAATCAGGCTGATCAGTACACCTGTAGACATCAGTTTCTAAAATATACATTTTTCATCATATGCTCAGTTTAAAATGGTCACATATTCATCATCAATACACTAGTATATATCCTTTCTTTTGGCCTCTGATTGACAGCAGGCTCCACTGAGCAGGAAAGGGTTATATAGAACATCATATGTTACTTCTGTTTTCAAAGCCATTGCAGGGACAACGTTTTCCATCCAGCAATGAATCTGGTAATGACACAGACCATGAGAACAATTAGTGTTTAGGATTAAAGGGTTTAGACTTTTGCTTCTTTTCAGAAATATTAGGACATTTTTAGAAAATAGGCACATTTCTTTAAATGGCTGGTTCTTAAACAGGGTCGCCAGTGTCCCAGGGGGTACTTCAGATGAGCCTAGGGGGTACATCTGATGTTTCCAGGGGATCCTTTAGATGGCTCCACGGGGCTACTTTAGATGGCCCTATGGGGCCACTTCTGATAAACCTAAGAGGTACTACTAATAGGTCTAGCATGTAATTTTGATGACTCCAGGGTGTACTTCTGATGGGTCCAGGAGTCACTTCAAATGGGTCAACGATGTACTTCTGATGGGTCCAGGAGTCACTTCAGATGGGTCAACGATGTACTTCTGATGGGTCCAGGAGTCACTTCGGATGGGTCAACGATGTACTTCTGATGGGTCCAGGAGGTACTTCTGATGGGTCAAGCATATACTTCTGATGGGTCTAGCAGGTACTTTTGATGAGTCCAGAAGGTACTTCTGATGGCTCCAGGGAGTATTTCTGATGGGTCCAGAAGATCCTTCTGATGGGTCAAGGGTGTACTTCAGATAAGCCCAGGGGGTACATCTGATGTTTTCAGGGGATACTTTAGATGGACCCATGGGGCTACTTTGGATGAACCTAAGAGGCACTGCTGATAGGTCTAGCATGTAATTTTGATGACTCCAGGGTGTACTTCTGATAGGTCCAGGAGTCACCTCAGAAGGGTCAAGGATGTACTTCTGATGGGTCAAGGAGGTACTTCTGATATCCTCTCCCAGGAGGTACTTCTGAAGGGTCCAGGAGGTACTTTTTTTGGGTCCAGGAGGTACTTCTGATGGGTCAAGCATGTACTTCTGATGGGTCAAGCATGTACTTCTGATGGATTCAGAAGGTGCTTCTGTTGGGTCCAGTAAGGACTTCTGATGGGTCCAGAAGATCCTTCTGATGGGTCAAGGATGTAAGTCTGATGGGTCCAGAGGTACTTTTGATAGGCCCAGGATAATTTTGATGGGCCCATGGGATACTTTAAATAGGTCCAGAGGGCAATTCTAGTGGGCCCAGGGGGTTCTTTGGATATGCCTGGAAGCTATTCGTTGCTGTAAATTTCGCACGGCAGTGTTTTATTTGTAGGAAATAACAATTATATAACACATATATCAAAAAACATTCCTATTTATTTAAAAAGATGATTGTTTAGTTAGGAAACATTTACACACAATTATAGTACACATGCATGGGACAATTTAAAGGAACTACCCACCATTTTCAACCAACTTTAAATCATAAACAAAAAACAAAGTATACTTACCACCAACAATTTCCAACCAAATCTTGAAGCAATCTATTGGCAGATGGTTGATCTGTGTGATTGTTTTTTCTTTCAGAATCTCAGAAAAGTACCTAGGTTAATGCTGGCTATACATGTAGTAATTTTAGGCAGTTTTAACCACTTTCAACAAGGTTTTGATTGCTAATATGATTGAAATTGGTTGAACAAACCAAGCTGACCTTCCATTAATATATTTCATTGACCAACAAAGGGTCACATATTTAAAGGAAAAAATCTCTCTTTTGTTTTAGACAAAATGGGCAAGGGCTAGAAACTAAGGGGTTTTTTTTCAGTCAGAGGAAAGAAAAAAATGTGTTTACTGGAGAGATTTTCCCTCACGTTCTATCCCAGTGACAGTTGTCACCATGGGCAGCAAGTGGGTGAAAATTCTCCTCAAAGAGGACCCAAAAATCCAGAAGAGCTTCTCACTCTTCCTAGTCAGTAGATTTCTCCAGTGGACGAAACACATTTTTTTCATTGGGAATTTTCTCTCACTTCCTGTTATCATGACAGGACGGGGCATGATGAGAAACCTCTAAACAAGACCCAGAATGCGATTAAGATCAAGCAGAGGTTCAAACTCTTCCCCTACGCTATCCAAAACTCAAAATTTTACCTTTTTAAGGAAGTTAAGAAAACATTACTTTAAACCACAGAGATATTTGCCCATAATGTCTTACCAATCTCTGCTGCAACATTCTGAAGCTTTTCCAGAGTCCGACTAATCAGGACAACGTTGAATCCCATCTTGGCTAACTATTGACAAGAAAAAACATGTGATAGGGATAATGTAAGTGAACAGAAGTACAGACTACACCAACATTATACCCGTACCCAGGGGCGTTGCTAGGTCTACAAAAGATCTGGGGCTAGAGCCCATAGCAGCGTAGTAAAGAAAGTCATACGCTTGGGCGGGCATACACATGTATATACAGTAATATACGTATGTGTGTATATATATCCCCAGAGAGCCCCCACTTACATCAGGGTCCCCAGAGCCCCCCACTTACATCAGGGTCCCCAGAGAGCCCCCTTACATCAGGGTCCCCAGAGAGCCCCCTTACATCAGGGTCCCCAGAGAGCCCCCTTAAATCAGGGTCCCCAGAGAGTCCCCCCTTACATCAGGGTCCCCAGAGAGCCTCTTCCTTACATCAGAGTCATCAGATAGCCTCCCCCTTTCATCAGGGTACCCAGAGGGCCCCCCATTTACATCAGGGTTCCCAGAGAGCCCCCTTACATTAGGGTCACCCAGAGAGCCTCCCCCTTAAATCAGAGTCCCCAGAGAGCCTCCCCCTTTCATCAGGGTACCCAGAGGGCCCCCCATTTACATCAGGGTTCCCAGAGAGCCCCCTTACATTAGGGTCACCCAGAGAGCCTCCCCCTTAAATCTGGGTCCTTAGAGAGCCTCTGCCTTAAAATCAGGGACCCCAGGGAGCAGCTCCCTTGCATCAGGTTCCCCAGAGAACCCCCCACTTACATAAGGGTCCCCAGAGAGCCTCCCCTACCCTTTGTTGACCCCTGCAGACACTCGGGGCTATTGGCCCCAGATTCGGGGCTATAGCCCCAAAAGCCACCCCCTAGTGACGCCCCTGCCCGTACCTCCTTAGCGTAGGACTTCCCTATTCCATCCGTAGCTCCCGTTACCACTAGGGAAGAAAAGAGAAAGGTTTATCATTTTTTTTAGATCATGTTTACAAAGCTACAGTATTTTAACAGTTATGCTGGGATGAATATTTGCAAAGTAAAAGGGCTGAAAGATGTACCTCACCCAGAGAAAATACTGCACCATTCTTAGTTCGGTATGAGTTACAAGACCTGAAGTGTAGATCTTAGAACACAAGATCTTTGCTGAAGGGGAAAATTTGTGGGACCTTTGAACCTCTTAAAGAGAAATCAGGTGACCAAATATTAAACAAGACATTCACTGGAGGGGCATAGAGCGGCATTTTCTTCAGCAAAGGCAATTTAGCAAAACCAGAACACGAAATGGCTAAAGGCCATATCCTGACTATCTAAATATCCTGACGAGATGAGCTTATTGGACATTCTGTAAAACCCATGGGTATTAATATTGCACTGCCAACTCCCTTTCTGTAGCTATAACAAACTCCATTCCTCTGGGAAGGCTTACCACAAGATTTTGGAGTATGTCTGTGTGAATTTTTGCAAATTCAGCCCAAAAAAAGTATTTGTGAGGTCAGGTACTTGTAACTAGTTTTGTTACTACTTAGACTAAAGTCGTGCTAGAACTAAGAATTCATACTCCTAGAGAAATTGGTGCATTGTGTTACCACAATGTACCAATATTGATGGTCAATGATATCACCTGGGATCCCTGTCAGTGTTTACATTAGCACGGTGTCATGGATCTGTTATTTAGCGATGGGATTGTGGTATGTACACATCGGCTGGCAATGGTTCTCAGTGATTGACAATCGTTTTACATAACAGGATGCCGTGACTGATGTTGATTACTCCACTGGATATTGTTACTTCAGGGACATTAATAGCATACTGTACCTTAATTAACCACTTGCCTACAGGGCACTTTCACGCCCTTCCTGCCTGGCCAAATTTTCAGCTTTCAGCGCTGTCACACTTTGAATGACAATTGCGCGGTCATGCAACACTGTACCCAAATGAAATTTGAATTTTTTTTCACGCTTTTTTTTTTGGTGGTATTAAATCACTGCTGGGTTTTTTGTTTTTTTTGCTAAAAAAAAAACGAAAAAAGACCAAAGATGTTGAAAAAAATGTTTTTCTTAGTTTATGTCAGTAAATTTTGTAAATAAGTAATTTTTTTCCTTCACTGATGTGCGCTGATGAGGCGGCACCGTTAAGGCGGCACTTATGGGCACTGATGAGGCGGCACTTATGGGCACTGATTATGTGGCACTAATATGCTGCACTGATGGGCACTGATAGGTGATACTGGTGGGCAATGATGGGCGGCCTGGATAGGCAGCACTGATGGGCACTGAGAGGCAGCACTGATTGGTATCACTGATGGACACTGATTGGTGTTGATGGGCATTGCTGGGGCTGAATCAGGGCACGGATGATCGGGGCACTGATTACCTGTACAGGTCTCCCCTGTGAGGAGATGCAGCTGATCAGCTCTCCTCGCCACACGCTCTGTCAGTGTGAGGTGAGGAGAGCCAATAAATGGCACTTCTTTGTTTACATGTGACACAGTCGATCACATGAGTAAAGAGCAAATTTTTACTTTTTTTTACTGATCTATATGCATTGCAAGTTTATGCACCTGTGTGTACAGGCCTTTTAAAAATAATGTGCAGCATTTTGATCAGTTAAAAAAAGCCTGCCCAAAAGATGTGGCATTTTAGGCATCCTTTGTGCAAGAGGACTAAAGCCTGGCACACAACACAATTTTTTTTTTCGTTCAAAAACTGATAGCTCCGACTTTAGTACAGCACTTTCCCCTGCTGTTGTTTTGTGTTCTGACAGGGGGCCGGCCCCCGGACAGAACACCCTGGTCAGCGCTCTCAGCCATTGGCTGAGAGCGCTGATCGGGTGCCGGTTGGCTGCTGGTTTTCCAGCATGCTTGTCCGACAGAAGCCTGCCAAATGGCCAGCTTCTGTCACACCAGCTGCCTTACACAAGGGCCAAATGTTGGCCAGTTTTTATTGAACCAGCCAATGTTGGCCTGTGTGTATGTGGCTTTAGGCATCCCCCGATCATGTTATTCAAGGATTTGTGTATTTTCAAAGTAGTCCTTTAAGTCACATGAACAGACCCTATCTCAGCTGACTGGTAATTTTTCAGATTTTTTTTTGTTTTTTCATTGGTTGATTTCCCCTGTGGCATACTTAGCTCTCCGTGCCCCCTTTATTCAACAATAGCTTACCTATTAGCCTTAAAAAATGACCAGAAAAAAAATAGCTAGTTTTACCTCCCATAGATTTGGATGGCGTTCAGCGCTAAGTTCAGGGTTTGTAAACTTCCTGCTGGGTTTACCGAAGATTGATATATCACTAGTTCTAACCCTTCTCCAAAACTTAAAAAACAAGTTTTACCTTTCCCTACACTTTAACGAGGTGAAAAAAAAAGGACACGTGTTCATCTAATTCAATCTCGTAAATTATGGCAGTTTTGTGGCAAGCAAAAAATAAGTCCTTATATAAATCTGGCAGTTAGTAGGATTTTTTGGCGTCACATGCTATGTTTTTTAAAGATCACAATAACTCAGAATGTTAATAAAGAGCTGGAATTATTATTTCCCATGAGTATAGTGTGTTTCTGCAGGTACACTGTGGAGTTAATGATTCGTGAGTAATTCTACACTACCTGGACTTTAACCCATCAGAATCTCCTAAATTCCTCTGGGTTAGGTTATCATTCTAGCTGAGTTTCACGTTTGTACACACTTCCCAGGAGAAGTGGTGTCTCTTGGGTGAATGTGGTTCAAAGTGAAGCAGTATCATAGGAAGCATTCTGCCATTTGGCCTACAACCTCATCTTTGCTCCATCCTTGTTTTAGGTCCTTCATTGACAAATATGTTTTTATCCATGAGAAGATACAATGAAGAGGGAATATGATCACTTTGTATAAATACATAAAAAAATATCACAGAGCACATCTGTGTACTCAGTAGACTGGGTGCACATGCCATGGCCTAGCAATGCCCAGATGAATGCTAAAAGGTCCATCACAAATACATAAAAGGTCCATTTATGCCCACTTCCCAGGAGTAGTGGTGTCTCTCCTGGGTGAATGTGGATCACAGTGAAGCGGTGTCATAATGCCATGTTATGTGAAACAAGGAGCTGCTCTGCTATTTGGTATTTACTACACTGGACCTCATCTTTGCCCCATCCTTGTCCTGGGTCCTTTACTCAGTCACTGATATTTTCATGCTGGCAAAGAGGCATTCAAGTGGGAATATGGTGGTCACCTTGTATATATACATCAGGGGCATTGCTAGACCATGGCATGTCCACCTGGTCTACTGAGTACCCAGATGTCCTCTGGAATATTTTTCATCATTCCAGGGATGCACATTTCCCAAGAGTAGTGGTGTCTCTCCTCAGTAGATGTGGGTCACAGTGAAGCAAAGTCATAGCGCCATGTTATGTGGTATAAGGAACTGCTTTCCTATTTTGTCTTTACTACACTGGACCTCACCTTTGCCCCATCCTTATTCCAGGCCCTTTACTAAGAAGGTGATATTTTCTTCTCTGAGAAGAGGCAATCAAGAGGTGGAATATGATCACATTGTATTAATACATACACAGTCCATTGGGGCATTGCTAGACCATGGCACCCAGAGCATATGCCCCAGGTCTTCTACTGAGCGCCCCAGGTGCCCTATGCAATAGTTGCCATCATACTAAGTATGTCCATTTCCCAGAAGTAGTGGTGTCTCTCCTAGATGAATGTGGGTCACAATGAAGCAATGTCATAGTGTTGTGTTATATAAATAAGGAATGGTTCTGCCATTTGGTCTTTACTACAGTGAACCTCATCTTTGCCCTAACTTTGTTCTTGGTCCTTTACTCAGAAACTCAGATATTTTTGTCCTGAGAAGAAGAAATCAAGGTGAGATATGGACACCTTACATAAATGCATAAAGGTCCATTAGGGGCATTGCTGGGCCCAGATTCCCAGGGCATGAGCCCAAGATCTTCTACCAAGTGTCCCAGGTGTCCTCTGCAATAGTTTCTATCATCCCAAGTATGCACATTTCCAAGAAGGAGTGATGCCTCTCCTGGGTGAATTCGGGCCGCAGTAAAGCAATGTTATTAGCTTTGTTGCCCTTCTTTGTACTCACTCCATTTCCATTACATCCTTCCTGAGGACTGATGCCCAGAGCTGGACAGCATACTCTAGGTGCGGCCGGACCAGAGTCTTGTAGAGCGGGAGGAAGTTTAACAGGAACACACAGGAATATAATTACAACAACTAACATATACTATAAACATTACGTTAATGACACACCTGGATGACTCAGATGTCTCATTGCAGGTCAGACTTGCCGGCTACAAGTTCAGAAGGTACAATACACAAAAACATAGGTATAAACACAGAACACCTTCAGACAATAGGAGGAGACCTACTTTCAATAAACACATTATGGCCGGGGCCCCAGACAGGTGGCTTGCTGATGACATATCAGCTATGAGTCCCAAGTTGGCAGAGACCATCATGGCCTTTTTAATAATGTCCTTTTGCATTACATAACAGAACATCTTCCTAAATGCTTGTAGCTCCCTCAAATGACAGGGCCCATAGTCGGTAGGCAAGAAGCTCGCATTCAGTCCCCTCCAAAAGTCTCTGTCCTGGGTGAGTCTATCACATCCTTCATTCCAAGTATGCACATTTTCCAAGAGTAGTGGTGTCTCTCCTTGGTAAATGTGGGTCACAGTGAAGCAAAGTCATAGTGGTCATAATACCATGTTACGTGGAATAAGGAATCACTCTTTACTACACTGGACCTTGTATTTGCTCCATCCTTGTCCTTTAACCAGGAACAAATATTTTTATCCTTGAGAAGAGGCAATCAAGGGGGAAAAAATGAGTGTAACAAAACACTGGCCACCGCCCACACCCATAACTGGCCTTCACAGTAAGGAGCACATGGAGGGCATATACATGTAAGATACATGTATATGCCCTCCATGTGCTCCTTACTGTGAAGGCCAGTTATGGGTGTGGGCGGTGGCCAGTGTTTTGTTACTGTACGTAAATTTGGGTCGGGGACACACTGGACACCTTTGCTGCCATTGTGCTCTTGCTGGGTGTCCAGTGTGCTCCTGTCCCTTTAAGGGGGCTTGGGCCGCCTCCAGGCTCACCTGCCTACACCTATCCATTCAATGCATGTGCTTCCACTGTGGAGACACTTATAAATTTAGTAGTGTTAGGACTGCAAGTATACAGGGTGCCTTGACGAGGCCTTGCAGCTTTCACATGCGTTTGCAAATGTGTGCTAACTAAACCCCTGCTTTTAACAGACGGTTAGACAGGCTAATTTGGTTGGTCAGCAGACTGGTTGGTGAGTTGAGCTATGGAATTGTCTTTGTCTTACATGTATATGCCCTCCATGTGCTCCTTACTGTGAAGGCCAGTTATGGGTGTGGGCGGTGGCCAGTGTTTTGTTACTGTACGTAAATTTGGGTCGGGGACACACTGGACACCTTTGCTGCCATTGTGCTCTTGCTGGGTGTCCAGTGTGCTCCTGTCCCTTTAAGGGGGCTTGGGCCGCCTCCAGGCTCACCTGCCTACACCTATCCATTCAATGCATGTGCTTCCACTGTGGAGACACTTATAAATTTAGTAGTGTTAGGACTGCAAGTATACAGGGTGCCTTGACGAGGCCTTGCAGCTTTCACATGCGTTTGCAAATGTGTGCTAACTAAACCCCTGCTTTTAACAGACGGTTAGACAGGCTAATTTGGTTGGTCAGCAGACTGGTTGGTGAGTTGAGCTATGGAATTGTCTTTGTCTTACCGGAAAAAATGAGTGTCCCAGGTGTCCTCTGCAATAGTTGCCATCATCCCAAGCATGCACATTTCCCAGAAGTAGTGATGTCATAGTGCCATGTTATGTGAAATATGGAACTACTCTGCCATTTGGTCTTCACAAGATTTGACCTTTTTTTTGCCCCATCCTCATCCTTTCACTATAAATTATTAATGTCAACCTTGAGAGGAGGCAAGGGGTGGGGGATAGGATCACCTTGTATAAATACATAAATGGTCCATCTGGGGCATTGGTAGACCATGGCACTCAAGATGCATGCCCTAGGTCTGCTACTGAGTGTCCCAGGAGTCCTCTGCAATAGTTGCCACCATCTTAAGTATGCACATTTTCCAGAAGTAGTGATGTCTCTCCTGTGTGAATTCCGGCCACAGTGAAGCACTGTCATAATGCCATGTTATGTGAAATAAGGAATCTCTCTCCCATTTGGTCTTTACTACACTGGACCTTGTCTTTGCCTCATCCTTGTCCTGGGTCCTTCACTCAGGAAATAATATTTTCATCTTTGAGAGGCAATCAAGGGGGGAATTTGGTCACCTTGTATAAATACATAAATGGTCCATCAGAGGTGTTGCTAGACCCTGGTACTCAGGGCACATGCCCCAGGTATTTTACTGAGTGTCCCAGGCATAAGGTGTCATCTACAGTAATTGCCATCATCCCCAAAATGGTCCTTCGGTTTTGGTCACCTACTTCCATCCCCACTAGTAACTGCATTTTCTCCTTACAATTCTTTGGAATCATGTTGGGTGAATAATTATAGAACCTGCAGCTTTAATTAAAGTGTATCCAAACCAAAAAAAGTCCAAAAAACAAAAAAGGAATTTGTTGCAGCTTACCTATCCTTAGAGGGAGTGGCTGGTTTATTTCTCTAAGCTTTTTTCCCTTTGTTTTCACCTGGTAATCCCGCCAGCAACACACATTCTGTCTAAGGGTGGCTACATTCACTCCCCCACTTCATCTACTGTATGGAGGAGCAACATAGTCACTCTTAAACAGCAACATTTTCAACCTGTGGAGGGGGATAGTGTCAGTGGATTAGTAGATTTAGATGGACTTTACATAAGCAACTAACAAATTAAAGCTTGGACTGCAGACAACACGTTTTAAGCAGTTACAGAAATTATTTCTTTTCCTTTTGGGACAAATATTTTACATAAATTCCTGCCTTCATTTCAGTCTTGCACAGTTGTACAGGCTCCTCTCCTGTACTGAAATTTGTTACTTAGGGCAGTCTACATGCAAATGCTTAGGGTGCAGTAGGGGCAGTCTACTTTCTCCACTGCACAGGGCGCTCAACTGTAGCAGCATTGCAGGGAAAGAGAAAGTCAAGAGGAATGTGGTTCCTCTATTGTTAACTGGGTCACTGGGCAAGCTATCCAATTGGATGCTGCCACCCCATGTGAATCTAGTAGCCATCTTGGGTCAGGCAGAGCCTATTTAAGGCCCTGGCCCCCAAGCTTAGCTTGCATTTTGCATATGGGTAGTGCAGGGACAGGTCACCCTTCTAAAAGGTACAAGTGATTAGCGGCAGGGAGAGGTTTCAGATGAGTAGGAAAAGGATACAGACATGCCATCCTTCTTGGAAACCACCCTATTTGGGTACGGACCATTGGAGACCTACACATCACTGTAATATCTGTGAGTGAACAAACAAAGAATGGGGTAAAGTGGCGCTACCTAATAACTTAGGGCGCATGTTATGGGATAAGGGGGCTGTACCTAGGATATAGGATGTACAGCAGAACTCGGCACCTGCTATCCCAGCCTAAAATATCACAACAAGCCCTCTAATCGGGGTAATACTAAAGAGAGTGTGTACAGGTATATGTGTGTAAAGGGTATGCGCCCTCAAAGTAACATGTGAGTGAGCAGCTACACACGGTGACTACCCATTGGGGTTGCCCAAAAAGTGGCCTAACAGTTCATAGTTAATAAGTGTGTGTACATGAAAGTGAAATATCAACTTAAAATGAGTATAGTAAGTGTGAACCATACAAGTGTGGGTGTAAAGTGTTCCACACTAAACAAGGTACCAAAACATGCATATAGACAATCATAAAAATCTTGCAAGTGAAAAATGTGCAATAATGTTGCTTCCAGCACACAGCAAGTAAATAGTAATGCGGAGTGAAAAAATATGCAAAAAAAACATAAATAATATCAAATACTCAAAAAAACAATAAACATAAAGTTTCTTTGTCAGTGGGTAAACGTACAAAATCAGCAGTCGATCAAATCATTTTTTCCCTCACTGTATGTATAGCACCCTGTGTGAAGGAATGTGATGTAAATAATAATAATAATAATCTGAAAATGTCTATTTTCTTATGTGTATACATATTTTTCTCCTTACTCATTATATAAGTATACAGATTAGCTCTGTTCCTATATTTTTCTCAAAATTGCGGGTACCCCCTACATCCCACACATCAGAAGAACGCGGAACTGAAGATAAAACCAAGGACAGCCAAACCTTGTTATGAAGATTCTCCATCTTCTTTTCTATCTTAACCAATGAGATGTACCTATTAGACTAACATAGCAATGACGTATTTTTGTGTATAAAACATTAGCACCGCCTTGAATAAATCAGAAGTGTAAGAAGTAACGGTGCTGAGCGTGTCTCAGAGTGTTTACTTTTATATGCATGCATAGCCACACTTTCCAATTAGAGACAGCAGCAGATAACCTTGAGCTCGATTGGAGCTCTTAATCATTTCCATAACAGATGGTGCCGAAACTCGGGACCTCAGGCTACAGTCGAAGCCATACCGCGATAAGCATTCGAGCGTTAATTGAAAGATGAGACGGGGGTTTGCGCAGCCCTAACAGTACGGTAAGTTGATTTATATTCTTACCACTGTACGACTTTCTTATCTTTCGGTTGACCGCTGGATTCTGTCGGTATGCTGAGACTGTCTTAGAGGCAGGTATTTCCTCGCCTGAGGTTGTTTTAAGGAACCTGCCAATGGGTTTCTGCTGTCTGTATTTGTTCACTGTCTGCCATTCTTTGGGCTACGAAACTCAGCAGTCTAAAAGTGCTACATGTGTGTTCTCATCTCCAGAAGAGCTGTCGGCCTCTGGAGTGAGATGGGTTATTGTGGCAGTCGGTTATAGGACGGGTAACTCAAGGGTTTGTCGGATCTTTGAGGGAAATCTCATCTGCTGGAGCACCCCGCAGTCTGAAAGCGTTACAGATGTCTCACCCCCAGATGAGCTGTCGGCCTCTGGGAGTAACTGTAATGACGGCCTTTAACTGGGTTTAAGGGGAGTTGTCTGCCCCTGAGGTTACCTTAGCCTGCTGAAATTTTGCAGTTCGAAGAGTGGCAGGTGTAATGTCCTGTCGTGAGTGTATTTGTGGTTTACTGTTTGCTATACACGAGAGGGGTTGGGGACTGGTTAAGGTCGGAGGGGGGGCTGCCCGGGGGATCTGTTGGGTCGCGGGCCGTTGCTCCTCTTGTTCTGAGATTAACCGTACATTACAGGGTTATAGCAGACAGTAGAAGCTAGGAGCGCAGTCTTATGTGCCCCCACCCAAGGAATTTGTTGATAAGGAGCAATGAGAAAGAATATTAACCCCTTAGTTGTATGTATTCTCCTCTCAAGCCGTTAGCTGAGAAACAGAGAGAGAAAAGAAAGTGATATTGTAAAGAAAGTGATATTGTAAAGAAGGAGAGAAGAAGATGTTGAAATAGTTAACAAAGTTGAACGAAGTGGCGAAAGTTATGTTGCTAAAGAAACAGGGAGAAAAATCCTGTGTGATAAAAAAAATTGGATAAAGGAAGTTAAGAAAGATGGCAATTGTATTATGTATGTGTATCACAGAGTTGATGATATGTTGGAACTTGAAACAAAAGGAGGGGAGGGACAGCACTGCCCTCCGTCTAACAACCACTCCTTTCTCAACACCCAAGCACAACCCACTGTGACAACTCAGCCCGGCGGCCATCTTAGTGCACCCATGCCTTCACTTTCTACTCAGCCCAGTGCACTTCCTGCCGGCGGCCATCTTGGTACACCTAGTAAGCTTAAACAGCCTGTACCCAGCCCTCCCTGTTTTAAACCAGGATGGTTCATACCACACACCTGTCTTCCCCAATACGGAAGCATCACATTCCCAGGCCGGATATGTTAATGATGAAGAAGCGTCTGAGTGGGAAGCCCAACAACAGGCAGCAAGGCCACCCACTGATTTAACCCCCAATCCGGCTCCGGACTCACAGTTCCGAGAGGATCTCAAACACATGCTGGCAACCATAAAGAACAGTGCCCCTTGCCAGCCCCCGCCCCAACAACAGTCTCGGTTACCAGAAGGGGCACCAGTGATGTATGTCGCTTTTGCAGATATAAGAAACTTACTCAGCTGCCTGGAGAGACTTGATCAGCCTATGCCAAATCAAAGCAGGACATGTCTTTTGGCTGGTCATGCAGATGGCCTTCAATGATGCCTGCCTGACAAGTGCCGCTTCCTACACCTCAGGCGTGGAGTTCTGTGCACAACTCCACGACTGGGCAAAGGAGAAGTTGACGGATCAGACCACCACAATCCAAGATATTACCCAAGATAAAGGGGAGTCTGAAGAAGTATCACGCTAGACTCGTACAGGCCTTTGATGATCTGAGTTTCTCCCACTTTGCCAAGAGACACACACGTTTCCTGCGTGGGAGTGGATGGGGTGCCCCGCTCCAGTCCATTTGTAAAGCCACTCCAAGTGGGGACATTTCCTGATTTGCTTGCCAGATTTGTGGCGTTCTCTACATGTCCCTTGAATCTACTAGGAGCTGATGTGTTGTCCGGACTACAGGCCTCAATCAGGACACGCCTGAAGGGGGGATGAAGTTACATACTCCCCTATCTTTAGAAGACTAATCTGCTTTGTGTTCTCTGCCTCTCCTGATGACACTTAATGAAGCAAAAACTTCAAGTTCAATACTGCAGTAAGTACTTGACAGAATCCCTGCGTGCCTATGGTCCACAGGACCGGAAGACAACGGTCACTTAAAGGTGCCACCAGTTTCAGTCAAGCTAAAAGAGGGCGCATCATTGCCCCGGAAACCACAATAACCCCAAGAAGAGAACCCCTAAAGGAGAACCAGGTACCTGCTGTGGATGCCTTTGACTGCAAAATACCTCACAGAGGTGGACCTTACAAACGCTTTCTTCAGTGTCCACCCTCATCCCTCCTGCTGGTACCTTTTTGCATTCATCCACGGAAAGAAACGGAAACATACCTAAACAGTGGTGCCACAAGGGGTACAGAACTTTCCAAGCCAGTTTGCAAAAGCTATGGCTATCATCCTTGACACATGACAAGAGGAACACCCGGAAGTGATTCTCTTCCAACATGTTGATGACCTTCTCCTTTGTGCAGCTGACTTACCCCCTGTTGAAGTCACCTCAGAAAGCCTGTTGTGCTATCTTGCCAACCAGGGGTGCAAAATCTCAAAGCCCAAATTGCAGTGGTGCTCAACACCTGTCATTTTCCTTGGACACTGTTTGTCCCATGGGACAAGACACCCCACTGAAGACAGGGTGCAAGTAATCTGATATCCCACTGCCACAAGGTCAGAAATCCCTTCATGCCTTCCTTGGACTAATTTCCTAGTGCAGAGCATGGATTTCAGAAGCCTTCCTACTGATGCTCTGCAATCAGACCCCTTCCAGATGTCTCCTGAAGAAATATCTAAAGTTTGAAGCCCTTAAGTGCGCCACCCCCGGCGCTAGGGCTCCCAGCCTACGACAAAACGCTCAAGCTCTTTGTATCCAAACGTCTGGGACATGCTGCAGGTGTACTCACCCAATCACACGGCATCAGCCTACGCCCCATAGGATATTATTCCTGTCGGCTGGATGTGGTAGCAAGAGGAGGCCTATTGTGTCTGCGAGCTGGCTTTGCTACACAAGCCTTGCTTGACAAAACTTTGAACTTGGTCCTCGGACACTGCCTCGTTCTGCTTACTCCCCATGACGTTGTTGCCATATTCAACCAAGATCCAGCCGAAACACTTGTCCACTACCAGACACTTGAGACTCCTGTGTTCCCTCCTACTGGACAGCATTACTCTATTAAGTTGTCAAACACTGAACCCTACCACCCTTCTTCCACTTCTCGAGGGGGGAAAGGAGGAGGAGGAGTAGAGTCTTGACTTGTCACCCCATGACCACACAGGACACGCGGTCACCACTGAAAACACTGTTCTACAAGCTGAAGCCTTACCACCGGTGATGTCTGCACAGGAGGCAGAGCTGTAAGCACTTACTACAGCATGTAAATGGGCAGAGGGAAAAAGAGCCAACATTCATATGGACTCAAGATATGCTTTTAGCATTGCCCATGATAATGGTGTTATCTAGGACAGAGGATTCCTGACGGCTGCAGGAACACCTGTGAAAAATTGATTGATGCCTTGCTTCTCCCAACCCAAGTGACTATTCTGAGTAAAGCACACGACAAAATGAACTCAAAGGAAGCTTGAGGCAATCATCTAGCCAATTCAGCTGCCAAACAGACAGCTGGTGGTCCACGGGAAGTGGACAGCAGGGTGGTAGAAGAAGACCACCCCGTGCTTACCTTACAGACTTTCCCAGTGGACAGAGTTTATCTAAAAGAACTACAGGAAACAACAAGTCCGGATAAGATGGAAAGCTGGAAACGGAGAGGAGCAACTCTCAGAAATGGACTACCCAGTCTACCCAGGAGTATGTACCCAGCCGTGGTGCAATGGGCACATGGAGCTGCCCACTTGACAAAGACTTTTATGAACTCTCTTATCAACAAGTGTTGCACCAAGAGTTACTCCACTGACCGACAACTTCTGCAGATCATGCATTATCTGCACCAAATGTAACCCAGGATGCACAGAAGAAGCACAGAAAAAACACAGAAGAAGCACCTGGCAAAAGCCCTATACCCCATTCCAGAGGATGCAAATTGATCATTCTCAAGTGCCAAGAAGTGGCAGATTCGAAAACGCCCTAGTGGAAGTGGTCATGACTGCCAGGACCACAGCTAAGAAACTACTGAGTGAGATAGTATGTAGATTTGGGGTCCCAGAGGTGATATTGAGAGATCAGGGACCAGCCTTAACAGCAACCCTTACAAAAGAGATTTGGGCAGCACTGGGGGTTCAGTTGGCACTACACATCCCATACCACCCTCAAAGTAGCGGGAAGGTAGAAAGGATGAATGGGACACTAAAAACAGGATGTTAAAGATGGCCCAAGAGACTAACATGAGTTGGCCAGACAGTTTGCCCATTGCCCTGTTCAGTGTCAGACACACCCCCGGGGAAAACATGCCCTATCCCCTTATGAAATTTTGTTTGGTTCAGCTCCCAGACTTGGTTGTTACTTTCCACAACAGTTACAGTTGCAGTCTGATGTGTTGACTAATTATGTAACCACTTTATCACGAGAATTAACCTGAATGCATGTCCAGATGTTTTCTTCCATTCCAGATCCTGAATTAGATACAGGAACACACCAACTACTGTCTGGAGATCGTTGAGCCAAGTTATGATGGTCCATTCCAAGTTTTGCTGACCACAGCCACCTCAATCAAGTTGGCCAAGAAGAACACCTGAATGCACGCTTATCACTGCAGGAGAGCGTGTTTTCGGGTGCTGCATATCCTTTTTCTGTTTGATCTAGAGGGGAGGGGCCCAGGAGGTGGCCATCACAAAAATGATAACATAATTACGTTTTGATGTAACTCTTCAGGTACACATGTGACCACCTTTACCTTAGATTACTGTGACATAGTACCTTGTCCGTTTGACCCTTCATGGTGATGCCATTGGTACAGTGATATCCCTGACGGTAAGGACATATATGTATGCCACACAGACAGTTACTGGGGACAGAGTTGTGGTTTCTGTGGGGGCCAATGGGTTGGAACACAGGGCCAGACTGGGCGACCACAGAGTGCATTAGACAAAAAAGATGAAAATAGAAAGCCCCATCTCCTAACCGAAGATACCCCTGATACATACACTGACCCAGCACACAGTCAGAGGAGGAAGCGAGCAGCTCTCTCCGGAAGCTTTGACCCTCATGTGTACATAGATGTCATAAGGGTTACAAGGCAGGTCCCTGATGAGTTTAAAGCCAGGGATCAGGTAAAAGCTGGTTTTGAGTCTTTGATCCCCATAACAACTGTCAGCAAGAATGTAGATTGGATTAACTACATGTCATGGTTATGCAATAGAGTTTGTCGATCAGCATACCTGTCTCCATGTGTTCATCTCTAGAGACCAGCTGACCCTCACCTGACTGCTTTTGTAACCTCTCCTCTAAGCATGGCCCCACCCCAGGCCCTATCAGGGAACCCTATATTAACCTGTGCACTGCAAGCCAGCAGTGCTGATCAACCACTGTGTGTTAGCCTCTGTGTGTACTTGCTGTGTTTCCTACATCTGATTCCTGTTACCGACCTTGGCTTGTCCCTTACTTTCCTTGTTGTTCCAGCCTGCTGCCTCCTTCCTCTTCTCCTGTAGTCTACCGTGAGCGTGAGCTGTGAGACCCTGGGGGCCGCGACCTGGAGCCAGACTGCAGCGCAGTCCATCCTTACCATTAAAGGCTCTGGTGAACACCTGCTGGCTCTTAGACTCCGCGCCCTGGGGAATCTATGCTCTAGCTCCCAGTGGGATCTGTGTCAGGGATCCAGTAGACCTGCTTTCTGAACCTCCCAGGGTTCAATCCGCAGCAGTCGGCCGTAGGGTCCACTACCTTGCGGTGCACTCCTGATCCCAAAGGTGTGCATCTGTCACCCAGCCTCTAGGTGACCTGACACTACACATATTATAACCAACAGAGATTTGTAAATTACTCTAAAGATGCCCTCCAGGGAATTGCTGACCAGTTAGCCCCCACTTCCTACATGACATTCCAGGACCTGATGGCCTTAGACATGGTGCTAGCTGGGAAAGGAGGTGTTTTGTAAAATCATAGGAAAAAACGGGAACCTGTTGTACATACATTCCTGATAATACTGGCCCAAATGGTAAGGTTACTCTAGCTATAAAGAAATTAGAAGATCTGTCATTGGAGTTGAAGAAGAACTCAGGTATCACAGACCCATGGGACCAATATTTTAGCTGGATGAGTGGGTGGCAGAAGGTGCTTGCCCAGATACGGGTAACGGTATTAATAATCTTGGTTCTTTTAGCCCTGATTGTATGCTGTATTCTACCTTTCGTAAAAAGTTAATGAGCAAGGCTGTAGACAATAGCACACCTACATTTCTCCACCAAGAAGAAGAGGACCTCCTTATGATGGAAGATGACAAACCCTTCACTCCTCTACAGTCACTCCCTGTCCATAACCTCACAATCCTATGGGGTTTTAGGGATAGATAGCACCTGACTGCACCTCTCCAGCTGTATTGAGGAGGGAAGTGAACAGTTGCTGCCCAATTCTATATACAGCCTAAAAGAGTTGCTGAGGAGAAGGGCCAGGCCAAAGTGGGACCTTTAGTATTAGGGACAGAAAAGAGAAAATAGTCATTTTAGGGGGGATTGTGAAGGAATGTGATGTAAATAATAATAATAATAATCTGAAAATGTCTATTTTCTTATGTGTATACATATTTTTCTCCTTACTCATTATATAAGTATACAGATTAGCTCTGTTCCTATATTTTTCTCAAAATGGCGGGTACCCCCTACATCCCACACATCAGAAGAACGCGGAACTGAAGATAAAACCAAGGACAGCCAAACCTTGTTATGAAGATTCTCCATCTTCTTTTCTATCTTAACCAATGAGATGTACCTATTAGACTAACATAGCAATGACGTATTTTTGTGTATAAAACATTAGCACCGCCTTGAATAAATCAGAAGTGTAAGAAGTAACGGTGCTGAGCGTGTCTCAGAGTGTTTACTTTTATATGCATGCATAGCCACACTTTCCAATTAGAGACAGCAGCAGATAACCTTGAGCTCGATTGGAGCTCTTAATCATTTCCATAACAGATGGTGCCGAAACACCTGCAGGCCCCTCCCACCATTCACGGCGTAGAAAAGCACAGAGACACAGTGTTTAAATCCAAACAGTTTCATTTTAAAATGTCATCATCACGTTGATTAGGGGGGAGGGAGGAATTCGAGAAGTATAATATAAGCAGATTAAACTTTAGTTTGTTATACAAGGCAAGGCGGCACTCTTTGCACCTGGAGGAAAAGAGGTTTTAATTCTGCATTCTATAAAGTAGAAGCTATGGAATTGTGAAATAGACGTCCATGGGAGCTCATCCTAGCCAACTCAAATAACAATACTTATTAATATTTATAAGAAATAACTCCCTGCATTGTTTATCCAGGAAGTATCTGACTGCCTCTGGGGATTAGGAAGGATTTTTTCTTTCATAATTTATAATGGTTCCTTTGCCTTCGTCTGGATCATCTGCAGGTTTACGGGTTCTGCATGTGGAGGTTTTCTATTTACAGTATCTCACAAAAGTGAGTACACCCCTCACATTTTTGTAAATATTTTATTATATCTTTTCATGTGACAACACTGACACCCATCCATCAAGGCATTTTGGTATTTACCCTCTGAAGTGCCAGCCCACTGCTTGCATCAGGGCTGAGGGCTCTTTAGCCTCCCTGGCGGTATGATTATTTCGGATTTTAGGTGCTGAAAGCGGTACAATTATTTTGCATGGAAATTTGGCGATTTATATTGTAGGTCTGTAATTCTTAACAATAACACACTTAAATCTGTCCAAACAAGAGTCTAGTAGATATCCCAGGTATGATAAAGTTTGAAACACAAAAACATAAATTATAATATAATAAATAAAAATAAATAATAAAAAAAAATAAAAATAAATAGTAATAAAATACATTTCCCCACGATTCACTATCGCTCATTTCTGCAAATATTCTAATTTACTATCGCTGTTTTCTAGCTCGTCTAAAGCCACTTTTGTCGTAAAGGGACACTTTTTGGTTGCTATGGACAATCTCCAGTTTCCAGGCAGAAAGAACAGTATATATAACATCAAACTGCATGCAGGGCATGGGCCAAAGCACTGGGGACAAAAGGGATGTGAAATAATTTCATACAGTACTGTAATCTGTAAGATTACAGTACTGTATGTGTTATGATTTTTACTTTTTTTTTTAATTTGCCGCCAGGCTCCGCCCCCGTGCGTCGCGACGCTCGCAGGGAACGGAGCCTGGCAAGGAGAGGCTTCGGAGGAGGACGGAGCCCACAGACACTGCGGGGGACATCGCAGGATCCCGGGGACAAGGTAAGTAAAGCCACACCAGGATCCTGCGATGTAATCCCGAGTGTGGCTCGGGGTTACCGCTAATGGTCCTGAATTTTAACCCCGAGCCACACTCGGGAAAACCGCCAGGGAGGCTACAGGAGTACTGAGACAAGGTACAAAGGTGTTTTTAGGTAATTACAGTGAGGGAAAAAAGTATTTGATCCCCTGCTGATTTTGCACGTTTGCCCACTGACAAAGAAAGGATCGGTCTATAATTTGAATGGTCGGTTTATTTTAACAGTGAGAGACAGAACAACAACAAAAATATCCTGAAAAACGCATTTCAAAAAGTTATAAATTGATTTGCATTTTAATGAGTGAAATAAGTATTTGACCCTTTCGCAAAACATGACTTGGTACTTGGTGGCAAAAACCCTTGTTGGCAATCACAGAGGTCAGACGTTTCTTGTAGATGGCCACCAGGTTTGCACACATCTCAGGAGGGATTTTGTCCCACTCCCACTCTTTGCAGAATAACAACAAAAATACCAGAAAAACACATTTCAAAAAAGTTATAAATTGATTTGCATTTTAATGAGTGAAATAAGTATTAGATCCCCGATTAGATCAATCATCAAGATTTCTAGCTCCCAGGTGTCTTCTATACAGGTTAGGGGAGTGCTCCTAATCTCAGCTCGTTACCTTTATAAAAGGCACCTGTTCACAGAATTAACTACTTCCATACTGGGCATTTTCACCCCCTTCCTGCCCAAGCCAATTTTCAGCTTTCAGCGCTGTCGCATTTTGAATAACAATTGCGCGGGCATACTACACTGTACCCAAATGAAATTTTTATCATTTTTTCCCCACTAATAGAGCTTTCTTTTGGTGGTATTTGATCACCCCTGCGATTTTTATTTCTTGTGCTATAAACAAAACAATAGTGACAAGTTTGAAAAAACACAATATTTTTTACTTTTTGCTATAAGTTTCCAAATTTTTTTTTTTTTAAACAAATTTTTTCCTCATTTTAGGTCAATACGTATTCTTCTACATATTTTTGGTAAAAAATATCGCAATAAGCGTATATTTATTGGTTTGCGCAAAAGTTATAGAGTCTACAAAATAAGGGGATAGATTTATAGCATTTTTATTTATTTTATTTTTTTTACTAGTAATGGCGGCGATCTGCGATTTTTATCGTGACTGTGATATTGCGGCGGACACATCGGACAATTTTGACACATTTTTGGGACCATTCACATTTATACAGCGATCCGTGCTGTAAAAATGCATTGATTACTGTATAAATGGCAATGAAGGGGTTAACTAGGAGGGGGCGCTGTAGGGGTTAATGTGTTGCTAGGGAGTGATTCTAACTGTGGGGGGTGGGTATTCACAAGGGGAGGAGACCGATCGGTGTTCCTCTGTACAAGGAACACACCATCGGTCTCCTCCCATCTGACAGGACGTGGATCTGTGTGTTTACACACACAGATCCACGGTCCTGCTCGGTTACTGGGCAATCGCGGGTGCCCGGCGGACATCGCGGCCGCCGGGCACGCGCGCCGGGACCCGAGCGATGCGGCGGGTGCGCGCCCCCTGGGCTGCCTGGAAGGCTGCGCCGTCATATGACAGCGGCCCAGAACAACAGCTGCACCGTCCCGCCGTCATATGACGGCGGGCGGGCAGCAAGTGGTTAATCAATGAGATTCCAAGCTCCCATGGCTAAGACCAAAGAGCTGTCCAAGAATGTCAGGGACAAGATTGTAGACCTACACAAGTCTGGAATGGGCTACAAGACCATCGCCAAGCAGCTTGGTGAGAGGGTGACAACATTTGGTGCGTTTTTTCAGTCTCCCTCGGTCTGGGGATCCATGCAAGATTTAAATGATCACGAGGACGTTGAGGAGTCAGCCCAGAACTACACAGGAGAATCTAGTCAATGATCTCAAAGCAGCTGGGACCATAGTCATCAAGAAAACAATTGGTAACACACTATGCCATGAAGGACTTAAATCCTGCAGCACCTGCAAGGTCCTGGCTTTATCCGGTCTCCCCCGAGGAGAAACGCTGGCCACCCACAATGGGGACTTTCCACCTATTGACGAGCATTGTTGACCACAATCTTGTGAGTTGCCTTACTTATTGTGCCCATTAAAACTTTTTACTGCAAGCTAACTTTCCCCAAATGTTTACCTCTATCAGAGCCTCCCTAACTAAATGGAAATCTTTGAAACTGTCCCTTTTTGGTAGACTTGCAACCTTGAAGATGACGATACTACCCAGACTTCTGTATCTTTTTGAGACGCTCCCTATTCCCATTCCGTGCTCACACCTAAAAAAACTTCAGGGTGACCTGATAAATTTTTTCAGGAATTATAAAAGACATCGCGTTGCCAGATCGGTTTTATATGCTCCTCGTAATCAAGGTGGACTGGCGTTCCCCAACATAGCTAAGTATTATCTAGCAGCTCAATTAAGACCTATAGCCTCCTGGTGTACCCTACATGCCTACAATAGGTGGACACAGATAGAGAAGTTATGGTTAGCCCCCATCCACCCAAACTCCATGCTTTGGAGCTCTGATATACCACCTGGCAGCGTACAATTGTTAGGACCAATGGCCCTCTTACGCACACTATGGCGACGGGCCAAATCGAAATATCCGCTCTCCACCACATCTTCCCCAGTCACCTCATTTCTATTTACACCCAACATTCCTGACAGCTTAACCTCACAGATGTCCCATTTCTGGATGGATAAGGCCATATTTCGTTATGGCCAACTAATTGACCCTAAAACCAGATTGCTAAGATCCTTCCAAGAACTGCAAGTTGCTTTTGATATTCCTAAACAGGCTTTTTTCAGTTATCTACAACTACGCCACTATGCACAATCACTAGGGTCGAACTTAAGATTTTCTCCCTTAACAGACTTCGAAAAGCTATGTTTAGAGGGTTCGTCCCCTAAGGGCATGATTTCCCGCACCTATCAGATCCTGGTCACAGATTTCTCACCGGATGGGCCGCGACATTCATATATGGCTAAGTGGGAGCAGGCACTGGGTACAGACCTATCTTTAAAGACCTGGCAATCCATATGGACCCAGGCTACTAAAACCTCCATATGCACGCTTTATAAAGAGAATCAATATAAGATTTTATTCCACTGGTATCAGACCCCTGATCTGCTCCACTCCATATACCCCGCGGCTGATTTCCGCTGTTGGAGATGTTATAAAGATAGGGGGACGTTATTTCATGTCTATTGGACCTGCCCTCTAATCATCCCCTATTGGGGTATGGTACAATCCTTACTCCAGTCCATCTTTGATACTGGGGTGCCCCTTGATCCGAAGATTTTTCTTCTGGGTCTCCCACCTGCCACCTTCTCTAAAATATCCAAAAAACTCTTAGCCCATGTGCTTACTGCAGCACGTTGTTTGGTGGCTCTAAAGTGCAAAAAAAGAGAACCCCCCTCACTGACTGAGCTGCACTCCAGGATCAGAGATGTTAAGAGAATGGAATATCTTACGGCCTCATTAAATGATACTCTAGATAAGCACAACCGTATTTGGGAACCCTGGGTCCTGTTGGAGACTCCTGCGACCTAATGATCTGTGTCATTTACGTATTTATGACCCGTTCCTTCCCGGGCTGTCCTGGACTCTGGGGATGGGTGGCCGTCCTCTCTCCCCTCTTCCCTCCTTCTTTACTCTTTTCCTTCTCTCTTTTTTTATGAGTTTATACATTTGTGCAAAGGGTATTAACGGATATACTGTTTGATATGTATTATAATCCAGTAAACTCATTCCGTTTAATCACTAAATGTTTACATCGAACGGCTTTGTCGTTCAACGCTCAGCTGACTGTGTGTCCAATTGAACTGTGATATTATGTTCTCTTTTTTTTACCTGTACCCAATGCTGTAGCGCTGTATATTTTTGTGAAAAAAATAATAAAAATTGTCAGTTATAAAAAAAAAACTTTTTACTGCTACACTCAGTTGGCGCTGCTCTCCCTCTTGTTTGCCCCCAAGGCCCCCCTGCTCAAGAAAGCACATGTACAGCCCTGTCTGGAGTTTGCTAATAAACATCTGAATGATTCAGAGGAGAACTAGGTGAAATTGTTGTGGTCAGATGAGGCCAAAATCAAGCTCTTTGGCAGCAACTCAACTCGCCATGTTTGAAGGAGGAAGAGGATTGCTGCCAATGACCCCAAGAACACCATCCCCACTGTCAAACATGGAGTTGAAAACACTATGCTTTGGGGGTGTTTTTCTGCTAAGGGGACAGGACAACTTCACCGCATCAAGGGGATGATGGACGGGGCCATGCACCTTGGGTTAGAATCTCCTTCCTTCAGCCAGGGCATCGAAAATGGGTCGTCCGGCATGTCATTCAGGCATTACAATGACCCAAAACACAAGGCCAAGGCAACAAAAGAGTGGCTCAAGAAGAAGCACCTTAAGGTCCTGGAGTGGCCTAGCCAGTCTCCAGACCTTAATCCTATAGAAAATATGTGGAGGGAGCTGAAGGTTCAAGTTACCAAACGTCAGCCTCAAAACCTTAATGGCTTGGAGAGGATCTGCAGGGAGGAGTGGGACAAAATCCCTCCTGAGATGTGTGCAAACCTGGTGGCCAACTACAAGAAACGTCTGACCTCTGTGATTGCCAACAAGGGTTTTGCCACCAAGTACCAAGTCAAGTCTTGCGAAGGGGTCAAATATTTATTTCACTCATTAAAATGCAAATCAATTTTTAACTTTTTTGAAATGTGTTTTTCTGGATATTTTTGTTGTTGTTCTGTCTCTCACTGTTAAAATAAACTTACTAATAAAATGATAGACTGATCATTTCTTTGTCAGTGGGTAAACGTACAAAATCAGCAGGCGATCAAATCATTTTTTCCCTCACTGTATGTATAGCACCCTGCAGGCCCCTCTCACTATTCACGGCGTAGAAAAGCACAGAGACACAGTGTTTGAATCCAAACAGTTTCATTTTAAAATGTCATCATCACGTTAATTAGGGGGGAGGGAGGAATTAGAGAAGTATAATATAAGCAGATTAAACTTCAGTTTGTTATACAAGGCAAGGCGGCACTCTTTGCACCTGGAGGAAAAGAGGTTTTAATTCTGCCTTCTTTAAAGTAGAAGCTATGGAATTGTGAAATAGACGTCCATGGGAGCTCATCCTAGCCAACTCAAATAATAATACTAATTAATATTTATAAGAAATAACTCCCTGCATTGTTCATCCAGGGAGTATCCGACTGCCTCTGGGGATTAGGAAGGATTTTTTCTTTCATACTTTATAATGGTTCCTTTGCCTTCCTCTGGATCATCTGCAGGTTTACGGGTTCTGCATGTGGAGGTTTTTCTATTTACAGTATCTCACAAAAGTGAGTACACCCCTCACATTTTTGTAAATATTTTATTCTATCTTTTCATGTGACAGCACTGAAGAAATGACACTTTGCTACAATGTAAAGTAGTGAGTGTACAGCTTGTATAACAGTGTAAATTTGCTGTCCCCTCCAAAATAACTCAACACACAGCCAATAATGTCTAAACCGCTGGCAACAAACGTGAGTACACCCCTAAGTGAAAATGTCCAAATTGGGCCCAAAGTGTCAATATTTTGTGTGGCCACCATTATTTTCCAGCACTGCTTTAACCCTCTTGGGCATGGAGTTCACCAGAGCTTTACAGGTTGCCACTGGAGTCCTCTTCCACTCCTCCATGATGACATCACAGAGCTGGTGGATGTTAGAGACCTTGCGCTCCTCCACCTTCAGTTTGAGAATGCCCCACAGATGGGGGGATTAGGTCTGGAGACCCAATAGGGTTTAGGTTTAGAGACATGCTTGGCCAGTCCATCACCTTTACCCTCAGCTTCTTTAGCAAGGCAGTGGTCGTCTTGGAGGTGTTTTTGAGGTCGTTATGTTAGAATACTGCCCTGCGGTCCAGTCTCTGAAGGGAGGGTATTATGTTCTGCTTCAGTATGTCACAGTACATGTTGGCATTCATGGTTCCCTCAATGATCTGTAGCTCCCCAGTGCCGGCAGCACTCATGCAGCCCCAGACCATGACACTCCCACCACCATGCTTGACTGTAGGCAAGACACACTTGTCTTTGTACTCCTCACCTGGTTGATGCCACAAACGCTTGTCACCATCTGAACCAAATAAGTTTATCTTGGTCTCATCAGACCACAGGACATGGTTCCAGTAATCCACGTCCTTAGTCTGCTTGTCTTTAGCAAACTGTTTGTGGGCTTTCTTGTGCATCATCTTTAGAAGAGGCTTCCTTCTGGGACGACAACCATGCAAACCAGTTTGATGCAGTGTGCGGCGTATGGTCTGAACACTGATAGGCTGACCCCCCACCCCTTCAACCTCAGCAATAATGCTGCCAGCACTCATATATCTATTTCCCAAAGACAACAAATGGATATGACGCTGAGCATATCATTCAACTCCTTTGGTCGACCATGGCGAGGCCTGTTCTGAGTGGATCCTGTCCTGTTAAACCGCTGTATGGTCTTGGCCACCGTGCTGCAGCTGTTTCAGGGTCTTGGCAATCTTCTTATAGCCTAGGCCATCTTTATGTAGAGCAACAATTCTTTTTTTTCAGATCCTCAGACAGTTTTTTTTGCCATGAGGTGCCATGTTAAACTTCCAGTGACCAGTATGAGAGAGTGAGAGCGATGACATCAAATTTAACACACCTGCTCCCCATTTAGACCTGAGACCTTGTAACACTAACGAGTCACATGACACCGGGGAGGGAAAATGGCTAATTGGGCCCAATTTGGACATTTTCACTTAGGGGTGTACTCACTTTTGTTGCCAGTGGTTTAGACATTAATGGCTGTGTGTTGAGTTATTTTGAGGGAACAGAAAATTTACACTGTTATACAAGCTGTACACTCACTACTTTACATTGTAGCAAAGTGTCATTTCTTCAGTGTTGTCACATGAAAAGATATAATAAAATATTTACAAAAAATGTGAGGGGTGTACTCACTTTTGTGAGATACTGTATGTATCTTTGTCTCTTGGTTAAACTCTGTGGACCACGTGTCTTTTTTTATCAATCTAACTATGTAGAAAGCATCAAAATGCCATGCATTCTATGTATTAAGATAAAGAAACCTTCTGTATGCAGCAGCCCCCCTCAGACCCCCTAATACTTACTTGAGCCCCATCTTGATCCAGCGATGTTGCACAAGAGCCTTGGCTGTCTGGGACTCTCCCTCCTCATTGGCTTAGACAGCAGCGGGCGCCATTGGCTCCCACTGCTGTCAATCAAAATCAGTGAGCCAATCAGGAGAGAGAGGGGGCGGTCCAAGCCATGGCTCAGTGTCTCAATAGACAGACAGAGCAGTGGCTCGGCTCGGGTGCCCCCAAAGCAAGCTGCTTGCTGTGGAGGCACTCGGCAGGAGGGAGGGGCACAGAAGAGGGACCCAAGAAGAGGAGGATCTAGGCTGCTCTGTGCAAAACCACTGCGCAGAGCAGGTAAATATAACATGTTTGTTATCTTCAAACAAAAGAACCCAAGACTTTAATATCACTTTAATACGTTTGTGCTTAGCTGTGCAGAGCACTGAGGGCTGTTGTCTCCCCCTGACTTCTAGAAGTTGCTGGATAGTTCTGGAACTTAGAGGGTGGAAGAACAGAGGCTAAAGCCTGAAAATGTATGGAGTTTTCACCAATCCCTGGGGAGGTAAGGCCCAGAATGTGGGGAATAGGTTTTGAATGTTCAGGAGCAGTGGTGGCTGGTGCTCAAAATTTTTTTTTTTTTTTGGGGGGGGGGGGGGGGGGCGCAAAATAAAGTTTAAAAAAAATCATCAATTGGAGCCACTGTTCCATCAAACGCTGCCACTGTGCCCATCAAACGCTACCACTGTGCCATCAAATGCTGCCACTGTGCCCAAACGCTGCCACTGTGCCATCAAACGCTGCCACTGTGCCATCAATTGCAGCCACTGTGCCAAACGCTGCCACTGTGCCCATTAAACGCTGCCAGCGTGCCTATCAAATGCTGCCAGTGTTCCCATCATATGCTGCCAGTGTTCCCATCAAATGCTGCCAGTGTGCCCATCAAATGCTTCCAGTGTGCCCATCAAATGCTGCCAGTGTGCCCATCATATGCTGCCAGTGTGTCCATCATATGCTGCCAGTGTGCCCATTAAATGCTGCCAGTGTGACCCCCGACCGCTCGCTGCCAGAGAGAAAATGGGTGGAAGAGAGAAGGAGCAGCTGAAGGTCTCACCTCTTTACCAACCTCAGCTAGGCTTAGCTGAAGCCATCCTGATAGACAAGGTTGAGCCTGTGTAGCAGAAAGCCTGTACAGTAGCCACTTGAACTTCAGGATTCACCAAAAGAGGGACTGGGTGAGTAACTTCTGTTTTGTACCACACCCCAAGCTGGATAGAGGGGACAGCAAGATGCAATATTTTGCTTGGCCATAACCAAGGGACCACTTAGAGCCAATACAAAGCCGTCAGAAGCCACCCCACACCTTCTACAGCTTGGGTGTTTAACAGCCAGGTGCATTGGCATTTCTCTAAAGAGCAGCTCCTGCACCCATCAGTTGGAATTCCTGTCCCTTTTTTTGCTGTGCCAATAATCCTGCAGGTGGACAGCGTTGTTGATGTTTGATACCTAGAAGCCAGAGAGATTAGCAAAGTCTTCAAGATTTCAGCCAAGTTCTACAGTACCGGCCATCCCATGTTTTTCCCCATCCAAGTGTAAACCCTAAATAAACAAAAAGAAAAAAAAATCCCCTGGATTGATTCTCGAGCCTGCAAGAAAGTTGCAAAATTCCTGTTGCCTGGCTGTGTGTAAAAGGAAGGCCTGAAATTCCAGCGGCTCCTACGGGAGTAAGCGCTACGATGGTATCTAAAATACTAGACTTTATTCTGGTGGTCGGCTCCAGCTTGAGAAAAAGGGTCAACGCAGACCCCAAAATGTTGATTTGCGATTCTGAGCCATGAACATGCTGGAATAAAAGACCATTGATTAAAAATCCTTTATACAGATCCCTGCTTGATGAAAGTAAAGGGTTACCTAAATGCAGTTGGGGGCACGGACCATGGCACAGGCTCAGGAAACCCACCACGAGAAATGCCATGGAGTGCATGTGAGCAGGAAGTGGCTGCAAAGGGCTGCATGAGATCAGCGACACTGAGATGTAAAAAAAAAAACGATGAAAAATTAGTGAAAATATGAATTTTATTTAACCTCGCCACCCAACACAAAACGCACATGCGCATATACGCACGTTGGCACATTTGTGTCCTTAAGCAGCAAAGGTTTCTGTGCTGAGGACAAGCCCACTGCGCACTCCCAGCACAAACACATATCCCAGCCTCGAGTAATCATCAGGAGCCAGCGGGACTGGGCACCTGATCACGTGACCACTGTGACAGCCAATCATAGTGCTCACGTGAACGGGTGGTCCTTCCCAGCCACGGGCATAAACAACCAGCTTAAAGAGTCTGGGTGGGAAAGGGTGAAAAATAATGGGAATTGTTTATGTTACACTAAACTAAATACCATTCAGTAAGGCTAGGTTCACACGACAGCACTCTCTGAAAAGCAATCCACAGCAGATCGCTCTTCAGAGATCAGCTGCAACTTGCAGAAGGCCATCCCGCTGCTTCACGAATGTCCTGCTTTTTTAATGTTGTCGAACACAAATTCTGAATAGAGCTAACACGCCGCAACGGCGAGCAAAGCATTTGGCTACTGGTTGCAGCGCAGTCCCTTTGACTCGAATGGCAGTGCCGCCTGTCAGTTGGACAAGCTAGGGTACATTTTCCAAGATCCAAAGCATCCCAGCTGTGGCATGTTTACAGCCCCTCTAGCTGTATGTTTTAGATGGGTGGTTAGGGACTATCCGCTGGCCGGCCACCCATGTAAAAGGAGCCTGGTTTACATTTTTAAAAATGTTATAATGCATCTATGAAGTGAAAACAGAACAAGCTCTCCTGCAAATGTAGCAGTCTAGAGTGTTGAGACAAACCATTTACACAGGCAGTGATGCTTATAATGATAACTGCTTATAAAGTATGAGCTGAAGTTTAGTTTCAATTTGATAGTGTATCTGAACACCCCCGAGTATGTACCCCATAGTCATTCACATGGGGAGCGGGATCTTGGGGCCCCCTTGGTAAAGGGGGCTTCCAGATTCCAGTAAGCCATGTTGTGGGAAAGAGGCTTTGGTGGGGGTGGTGGGGGGGGTGGTGGTTAAAATTTTGGAGCGGGGTTCCTCTTAAAATCCATACCAAACCCAAAGGGCCACCTGGTACGGATTGGGGGGACCCTCACTTCGTTTTTTTTTTAAGTTTTTCGATTGCCGGCAATGTTTTTTGGATTTTTATATAGCTCTCAGCAGGGAAACACACTGACAGCTGATGGGTCATCCTACTCATCCGCTGTTAAGGATGCTGCAGTCGGCTTCTCAGCCCACTCCTATTCACTGTGTGCTCAGTGGGCGGATATCCCCCCAAGCGCCCCAAACATTCGGTTGTTCGCCAAACACACACGAACAGGTGATGCTCGCCCAACACTACCCACTTGTACATCTAACACCCCCTCCCCCCAGACTGACAATGCTACTATCTGCATCTGGCCATTCCCCAGTTGATGTCCGCTAGTGACGAAACGAGTAGGGAGGAGCCTACGACGGTGACGTCATCGGGAGGTGGATGGGCGAATTACACAGGAAGTGAGCAGAAGTCTCTGGAGATGTTGCGGTTCAGTTTTTTACTAACAAGCACTGTATCGCTTTCAAACAGCTTTTACCTTGTAAGTGCATATCTATTTGCTTTATTAAATCCATTTTATACAGTATTACGCTATGGGAGCCTTTATTGTTATGTTTTTTCTGAGTACCACAGGTACGAGCTACAGTTCCAGGCAGCCTTTTAAAGGTCTTCGGGAGACCTAATCATTCCCTATGTTTGGTGAGATCACTGATTTCCCCGAAAATAAGACCTAGCGTGATTGTCGGTGATGGCTGTAATATAAGCCCAAATAAAGCCCTACCCTGTTTCCCTAAAAATAAGCCCTACCCTGAAAATAAGACCTACAAGGACTTTAACTAGGGCTTATTTGGGGGGGTAGGGCTTATATTGCAGCCATCACCGACAATCACGCTAGGTCTTATTTTCGGGGAAACAGGGTAGTGATCACGGCGTTCTGGTAAACAGATTGTTTTCTCACCTGGGTGTGGAGCTGGAAGCACTTATATGAAGGATTTCTTCATGGATTTTTTCACTGCAAACTATCACTCTAATTTGGATGGGCGTTCATTGTTCAATATATTATGGACCTTAATCCCAATGAGACTTTGCTTTAGTTTTCTTTTTTCACTTTTTTTCACTTTGTTTTTTTTTCAATGGAATTTTGTTTTAGTTTCTATATAACTTGTTTAACTGATCACTAAGTTTATCAGCGCTGCATTTACTTTGTATACCATACTGTCTGCTGTGCCCCCCTGTGCTCCTTAATCCAAAGTGGGGGTGGGGGGGGGGGCACTCTAATACAGGAGGTGTGTTACTGGCCAGATCACCAGTTTAAAACAGAAGGGAAAAAAACATGAAAAAAAAGAAACGAATGGAGCCACCACATCTGATGATTGCTAAGCTGCAATATAATACATTTTTGGTTTTGGGATTATTACTGCTTTAAGGGTGTGGTGAGACGCCTAAGCTTCTACGGTAGGTTTATAATCTATCCAAACAAAAATGAACGCCCTTCATTCTTTTAGCAGCCAAACAGACAATAGCAAAATGTCTGGATGATGTTCCCCGTCCCTTTCAAACATAGGCGTGCGCACAGGGTGTGCCGGGTGTGCCCAGGCACACCCTAATCACCCCATGCGCATTAGTGTTATCGCTCTGTGTAGCAGCAGGAACATGGTAAAGATCTCCCTCTTACCTGCTCTGCCATAAGAAAAGTGTTTATGCTCTTGTCTTTCACTGTGCCGGCAGGGAGATCAATGTGCCTGGTTCATATATATGTAGACACATACACATGAATGTGTGTTTGAGCTTTAGGGTGCACACCCTAATGCAATAGGCTGCGCACACCTATGCTTTCAAATATACCTGTACAGTAGATTAGATGAACTTCTGATTAATGAAAAATGTATTATTATTTGCTCTCGCTGCACAGCTCATGCAACTACAGTAAAACCTTGGATTGCGAGCATAATTCGTTCCGGGAACATGCTTGTAATCCAAAGCACTCGTATATCAAAGCAAATTTTCCCAGAAGAAATATTGGAAACTCAGATGATTCGTTCCACAACCATTTATTCATAAATCCTTCAGTTTATAGTCCATATAAAAAGATTATAGCTTTGTGATAGGTTGTGTAACCGTACAATGTCCATCCACAAATGGAAGCCTCCACAAGGGGATTAGAAGTAAAATCCAGCAGGAGCTCCAGTGTATAAAAGAGAAGAGAGGCGCCTCTAAGTGTAGCAATATGATTACATTTAATGAAGGTACAACATTCAGCAACTAACATGGTTGATGATTAAAAGAGGCACATCTAAGTATGCAGGCATCTGGGGTAAAGCTGTCCACATAGACCGTCCTCCACTCCGCCGGCTCTCACCGCTGTCAGTCTGCAATCATGACCAGGAAGACTACCCTGCAGTAGACTGATTTGAAAGCGAGGCACGCAGCATGTCTATGTGGACAGCTTTACCCCGGATGCCTGCATACTTAGATGTGCCTCTTTTAATCATCATCCATGTGAGTTGCTAAATGTTGTACCTTCATTAAATGTAACCGTATTGCTACACTTAGAGGCGCCTCTGTTCTGTTTTATACTCAGTTGTGAGATGACACTACTTGTATATCAAGACATCGCTTGTATATCAAGTGAAAATGTATTTAAAAATTTTGCTGGTCTTGCAAAATGCTCTCAAACCAAGTTACTCTCAAACCAAGGTTTTACTGTACTCACATATGGACTTCTGCCACTTTTCTAGGCGACCTTGATGACCCCTTCCTGGATCAATTATACCCACTCATGTATGAACTGTTATCACTTCTCTGATAACATTTCTCCATACTTGGAAACCATGAATCCATTTCTTCTACTTACATATAGACTTATGTAATCTCTCTATTAATAAGAGACCCAGAATGAACTATCATCTCTTATTACTGCACATATCCATTATAATTACCCAAGTATGAATTTCTACCACCTCTCTAATGCCGCGTACACACGGTCGTACTTTTCGTCTACAAAAGTCCAACGGACGCTGACGGACTAAAGCTGGCTGGTAATCCGATCGTGTGTGGGCTTCTCCGGACTTTCAACGTACTTTTTTAGCCTCAAATCCGACGTACTTTAGATTTGAAACATGCTTTAAAACTTTCCGACGGACTCGAGTCTGGTCGAAAAATCCGCTCGTCTGTATGCTAGTCCGACGGACAAAAACCCACGCTAGGGCAGCTATTGGCTACTGGCTATGAACTTCCTTATTTTAGTCCGGTGTACGTCATCACGTAAGAATTCGACGGACTTTTGTGTGATCGTGTGTAGGCAAGTCTGTTCGTTAGAAAGTCCGCCGCAAGTCCGTCGAAAGTCTGCCGGAAGTCTGTCGGAAGTCTGTCGGACAGGCTGTCTGACTTTTGTAGACGAAAAGTACGACCGTGTGTACGCGGCATTAGAGACCTTCTTGGATCGATCACACCCACTCGTGTATGAGCTGTTATCACTTCCCTAATAAAAATGACTTATGCCGCATACACACAAGCGGACTTTTCAACCGGACTGGTCCGACAGACCGAATCCGGCGGACAATCCGACCGCGTGTGGGCTCCATCGGACCTTCAGCTGACTTTTTCGGTTGAAAATCTGACGAACTTTAGATTTGGAACATGTTTCAAATTTGTCCGACGGACTCGAGTCCGGTCGAAAAGTCCGCTCGACTGTATGCTAGTCCGATGGACCAAAACCGACGCTAGGGCAGCTATTGGCTACTGGCTATCAACTTCCTTATTTTAGTCCGGTCGTACGTCATCGCGTACGAATCCGTCGGACTTTGGTGTGATCGTGTGTAGGCAAGTCCGTTCATTCGAAAGTCCATCAGAGGTCCGTCAAAAGTCCGTCCGAAAGACTGTCGGACCTTTGTTGCCGAAAAGTTCGCCCGTGTGCACAGGGCATTAGACTAATGCATGGAAACCCTGAATCTTATACATCTACTCTTGTATGGTACCTAAAATTAACTATTAACCACTATCATTGCACTCATGCAAAAATTCCTTCATACTTGGCAAGATGGGATCTACCCTGTTTCCCCGAAAATAAGACCTAGCGTGATTGTCGGTGATGGCTGCAATATAAGCCCTACCCCCCAAATAAGCCCTAGTTAAAGTCCTTGTAGGTCTTATTTTCAGGGTAGGGTTTATTTTCGGGGGAAACAGGGTAGGGCTTATTTGGGGGGGTAGGGCTTATATTGCAGCCATCACTGACAATCACGCTAGGTCTTATTTTCGGGGAAACAGGGTATTAAACCTACTCATGGGGATGTCTGCCACCTCTATAATTTAAAGGAACCAAAATTAATTCTATCCATTTTTATGGCCCTCAAGCAAAATTCCTTCATACTTGGCAAGATGAGATCCATTACACCTCTTCGTGTATGGACTTCTATCACCTCTCTAATATAAAGGAACCCAACATATTATATATATAGCTATTATTATTGCCCTGAAGCAAAATTCCTCCATACTTGGCAAGATGGGATCAATTACATCTCTTCGTGTATGGACTTCTCCGACCTCTCTAATATAAACAAACCCAAAATTAATTGTATCCATTAATATTTCCCTCAAGCAAACTTCCTCCATACTTGGCAAGATGGGATTTGTTACACCTCTTCATGTATGGACTTCTGTCACCTCTCTAGAGAACCTGAATCACCCCATCCTGGATCCATTACAAACACGCATGTATGTACTGTTATCACCTCCCTGATAAAATTCATCCAGACTTGGAAAACCTGAATCTAAAAAAAATAAAAAAAAGGGAACCAAAATTAACTATAACCCATTATTATTACATGTACATAAAATTCCTCCATGCTTGGCAACTCTGGATCTGTCACATCTACCCACGTATAAATTTCTGCCACCTCTCTACAGGATATAGACTTTCTGGATGGATTACACCAACTCACATTAACGATTATCACCAACCTTATAAAAAGGGACTCAAAATTAGCTATTAACCTTTATTATTATTGCACTCAGGCAAAATTCCTCCGGACTTGGCAACCCTGAATCCATTACGCCTGCCAACATATAAACTTCTGCCCCCTCTCTAAGAGACCTAGATGACCCCTCCTGAAACAATTACACCCACTCGTGTATGAACTGTTATCACCTCCCTGATAAATTTACCCCATACTTGAAAACCCTGGATCCATTCCACCTACCCACGTATGGACTTCTGCCACCTGATTAATAAAAAGGAACCTAAAATTAACTATTATCCATTATTACTGCACTCCCGCAAAATTCCTCAATACTTGGCAACCCTTTATCTACCCACGTATGAACTTGTGTCATCTCTCTAAGGGACATAGACCTCCTGGATGGATTACACCAACTCACATTAACGATTATCACCAACCTTATAAAAATGGACTCAAAATTAGCTATTAACCAATATTATTACTGCACTCAGGCATAATTCCTCTGGACTTGGCAACCCTGAATCCATTAGGCCTGCCAACATATAAACTTCTGCCCCCTCTCTAATAGACCTAGATGACCCCTCCTGAAACAATTACACCCACTCGTGTATGAACTGTTATCACCTCCCTGATAAATTTACCCCATACTTGAAAACCCTGGATCCATTCCACCTACCCACGTATGGACTTCTGCCACCTGATTAATAAAAAGGAACCTAAAATTAACTATTATCCATTATTACTGCACTCCCATAAAATTCCTCAATCCTTGGCAACCCTTTATCTACCCATGTATGAACTTGTGTCATCTCTCTAAGGGACATAGACCTCCTGGGATTGATTATACTCACTCATATGCACTGGTATAGCCTCCATGATAAAAAGGGACCCAAAACTCACTATTACTATTCCACTCATGCAAAATTCCTCCATACTTGGCAACCCTGGATCCATAACATCTACCCATGTATGGCCTTCTGTCACCTCTCTATGGGACCTGGACTTTTTGGATTGATTACACCGACTCGTGTACGAACAGTTATCTCCTTCTTTAAAAATATCCTCCATACTTGGATACCCTGTATCCATTACGCCTAATCATGTATAGACTTCTGTTACCTCTCTAATAAAAAGGGACCCAGAATTAAATAGTGTTAATTATTATTTCACTCATGCAAACTTCCTCCAAATCAGGAACCCTTTATCTACCCACGTGTGAACTCCTGCAACCTTTCTAATGTGCCTAGACTTTCTGGAAGGATTACACTCGCTCATATGAACTCTTATCAACTCCCTGATTAAAAGGGACCTGAAATTAATTATTATCCATTAGTATTGCACTCAAGCAAAATTCCTTCATAGTTGGAAACCCTGGATCCATTACACCTACTCCTGTATAGAATTCCGTTCCCTTTATAATAAAAAGGGACCCATAATTTACTATTCACTATTGTTATTGCACTCATGCCAAATTCTTTTTGGCTTGACAACTCTGGATCCATAACATTTTATAATGTATGAACACCTGTTCCCTTATTTGACCTGAAATTAATTATTATCCATTGGTATTCCACTCAAGCAAAATTCCTTCATAGTTGGAAACCCTGGATCCATTACACCTACTCCTGTATAGAATTCTGTTCCCTTTCTAATAAAAAGGGACCCATAATTTACTATTCACTATTATTATTGCACTCATGCCAAATTCTTCTTGGCTTGACAACTCTGGATCCATAACATTTTATAATGTATGAACACCTGTTACCTCTTTGATCAAAAAAGGGACCTGGGTGACCCCTTCCCTACTACAGTTGACATATGTCCTCCCTTCTGCATGATGGGTCTCCGCCAAGTAGGCGGTAAGTACACACAGCACAGATATTATTTGCTATCACTAGAACAGTCCATTCCAGAAGAGTGATCCATTTTTTTCCCTCTCTTGCCCTCTTTTCTTTCTCTTCGTAGGTTTGGTAGGTTTCAGGTAGGGAAGCACAATTGCTTACCCCTGCTGCATGCCTGGATAATGGTCTAGTGTGGATTTCGAAAGGGACCTCACATAAAAAAAAGCAACACCAACAAATTACTTGCTATCCACTCCCCAACCTCCCCCCAACTTCCCCAAAAAATTAAAACCAGAGGCAGGCTGACCAGTAAAGGGAGAGTAGAGAGTTTCGCCCCTGCTGAGCCAAAACCAGCCACATATCCTCAACAATAGGAGGGGTACCATGCCAGGGCCCCTCATCCTGGCAGGGCACACCTTGTCCCCACGTTGATGAGGAAAAGGGCCTCATCACCATATCCCTGGCCGGGCTGGTGGATGTGGGGGTCATATCAGAATCTAGAAGGGGGCCCCCAGATTTCTGCCCCCCTATTTGTTACATGCTGCACATTATCTCTTGTTACTCAATCACAAACAACATAAACATTGTCCCCTGATTCAAATCAAATGTCAATCGCATTATCCAGGGATGAATCTCCATGCCAATCACAGTGATATATTTTCTTGGGGGGGGGGGGGGGCAAACAGTGCACAGCCAGCCCGCCCCCCGGTCAGGTCAACTGCAGGCACCCCCCCGGTCGGGCACCCGCAACACTTACCCCGGGCAGCACTTCCCTCCACGCGACGGGTGGCCAGCTTCCCCTGTGTTTCCTTCTCGGCACCATGGTGGTGTCCTCGCCGTGCATCTCCTCCCTCCTTCTCCCTCGTCCAATAGCGTAACTTCTCCTTTCGGCCGATCGGAAAATGGGTTTTAGGTCCCGCCTCCTGATTGGCTGGGAGGAGGATCGGTGTGGCAATAGAGCATATTCATTTGCTATTGTCACACAACTGGGTTGGCTCGGAGAGCAGTGCCCTGCATCCCAAGTCCACCCTTTTTTGAAGCCTGTTAGAGCCTCTCTAATCACGTGCTTCAAAAAAAAAAACAAAAAAAACCCCTCATTGGAATCCATGCACCTGGCGACCTACATGTAAATTAGGGGGCCAGATGCATGGATGGGGGGGCGGCGCCTGTGCACCCCTTATGGACGGGCCGCCACTGGTGGGCACTGATGAGGCCGCCACTGATGGGCACGGATGAGGCCGCCACTGATGGGCACGGATGAGGCTGCACTGATGGGCACTGATGAGGCTACACTGGTGGGCACTGATGAAGAGGCACTGATGAGGCTGCACTGATAAGGCAGCACTGATGGGCACTGATAGGTGGCACTGGTGGTCATTAATATGATGCACTGATGATCAGTGTCCTGATTATCAGTGTAAATGCCCCTCCCAGTGTAAATGCTTCCTGTGTACAGAGCTCTGTGTTGTTTACCAACACAGAGCTCTGAGCTGTAATTGCACACAGCCGATCAGTGGGTTCCGGCTGTGAACCCTTGGCCAGGACTTGCTGGCAGGCTCCTGCTGTGTACACAGCGGATGTCACATGCCCTAAACCCGGAAGAAGGCAGCGACACATGGGTACGTCACTTTGCCTACAGCATCCGCCCATAATCTGCAGTACGTTGAGGGCGGGTGGCCACCAAGTAGTTAAAGGAATTGCGAACGTATTCTTTTACAATTCTTTTTGCAATGGTACCCCCCCTCCTCATAGCAGTGCTCAGCTACTACCATGAAGGGTCTTTAAAGTCTATCTTTTTTTTTCTGTAGAACTACAAACCTCAGCTGTCTTATAAGGTTTTAGCTGAGTAGAAACTCTGAGATTTGTGTCTGCATTCGGCATACAGGGTTCAATCTGTAGCAGAAGCTCAGAGAGCAAAAACTCTAAACTACTAAGACAGATAAGCAAATTCTTCGTATGCCGCGTACACACGAGCGGACTTTACAGCAGACTTTGCCCGGTGGACGGGATTTGGTCGGACAATTCGATCGTGTGTGGGCTCCAGCGGACTTTGTTTTCTCAAAAGTTGGACGGACTTAGATTTGAAATATGTTTTAAATTAATCCGTCAAGTCCGGTCGAAAAGTCCGCTCGTCTGTATGCTAGTTCGACGGACATAAAGCCACGCTAGGGCAGCTATTGGCTACTGGCTCTGAACTCCCTTGTTTTAGTCCGTTGTACGTCATCACGTACAAATTCGACGGACTTTGGTGGATTGTGTGTAGGCAAGTCCGTTCATTCAGAAAGTCAGTCGTAAAGTACGTAGAAAAGTCCGCCGGGCAAAGTCTGCCGTAAAGTCCGCTCGTGTGTACGCGGCATTACTGCACAGAGGGGAATCTGTGCCTAGCTTCAGGTCTGACTTCAGCCCTTCAGTACTGGAAATCTCATAGATTAACAGCCTCCCTAATGAGGCCCCCCTTCCTACTCTGAGCCCCATAGTAGCGGCATGAACTGCTATGGTTATTGTTACACCACTGGTATTTGGACAGGACTCAGTGCCCAGATTAGTGGAAATAATTCTCCCTCTCTGACATGTGATATACTACAAGTCCAAAGCTTCTGTGATGCTGCTGAGCCGAGAACATTTCCCATTAAACTCCAGGGACAGTCCCCGACTTCACTATGTTTCAAGCAACATTGTCACGGACCAGACCAGCACTGACCAGTGATTTCCATTTGATGCGAATGTCTCACAGGAGGTATGACTGTGTCAGCAGACTGCGAGTCAGCAATTATATTTGGTAGGTGCTTATCACAGGAAGGGATCCAGCATCTGGGAGGAATGTGAGAAAAAAATATTTGGCATTGAATCAACTTTATCGGCTTTAATCACACCATGTGATCAGAGCGCCATGCTGTGTAGGTGAGACCGAAAAAAAAAGATCATTCATGCGACATTCTTTACAGATCAAGCAGGCTGAGTTTTACCGTCAGTCTGAAAATATGTGGGGGGTTGGCTATTCTTGTATAGGGGCCATAGTGAAGAAAATATCTGTACTGTGTGTACAGGGTATGGTGTAATAGTGTATTTGGATAGTAAACACAATGTAGCAGTGTCTGTGCATGAAGACCGCAACGTAGCAGTGTCTGTGCACGAAGACCGCAACGTAGCAGTGTCTGTGCATGAAGACCACAACGTAGCAGTGTCTGTGCATGAAGACCGCAACGTAGCAGTGTCTGTGCACGAAGACCGCAGCGTAGCAGTGCCTGTGCATGAAGACCGCAACGTAGCAGTGTCTGTGCATGAAGACCACAACGTAGCAGTGTCTGTGCATGAAGACCGCAACGTAGCAGTGTCTGTGCATGAAGACCGCAATGTAGCAGTGTCTGTGCACGAAGACCGCAACGTAGCAGTGTCTGTGCACGAAGACCGCAGCGTAGCAGTGCCTGTGCATGAAGACCGCAACGTAGCAGTGTCTGTGCATGAAGACCGCAATGTAGCAGTGTCTGTGCATGAAGACCGCAATGTAGCAGTGTCTGTGCACGAAGACCGCAACGTAGCAGTGTCTGTGCACGAAGACCGCAACGTAGCAGTGTCTGTGCATGAAGACCGCAATGTAGCAGTGTCTGTGCACGAAGACCGCAACGTAGCAGTGTCTGTGCATGAAGACCGCAACGTAGCAGTGTCTGTGCATGAAGACCGCAACGTAGCAGTGTCTGTGCATGAAGACCACAATGTAGCAGTGTCTGTGCATGAAGACCGCAATGTAGCAGTGTCTGTGCATGAAGACCGCAATGTAGCAGTGTCTGTGCATGAAGACCGCAACGTAGCAGTGTCTATGCATGAAGACCGCAACGTAGCAGTGTCTGTGCATGAAGACCGCAACGTAGCAGTGTCTGTGCATGAAGACCGCGATGTAGCAGTGTCTGTGCACGAAGACCACAACGTAGCAGTGTCTGTGCACGAAGAACGCAACGTAGCAGTGTCTGTGCACGAAGACCGCAACGTAGCAGTGTCTATGCACGAAGATCGCAACGTAGCAGTGTCTGTGCATGAAGACCGCAATGTAGCAGTGTCTGTGCACGAAGACCGCAACGTAGCAGTGTCTGTGCACGAAGAACGCAACGTAGCAGTGTCTGTGCACGAAGACCGCAATGTAGCAGTGTCTATGCATGAAGATCGCAACGTAGCAGTGTCTGTGCATGAAGACCGCAATGTAGCAGTGTCTGTGCATGAAGACGGCAACGTAGCTGTGTCTGTGCATGAAGACGGCAACGTAGCAGTGTCTGTGCATGAAGACCGCAACATAGCAGTGTCTGTGCATGAAGACCGCAACGTAGCAGTGTCTATGCATGAAGACCGCAACGTAGCAGTGTCTGTGCATGAAGACCGCAACGTAGCAGTGTCTGTGCATGAAGACCGCAACGTAGCAGTGTCTGTGCATGAAGACCGCAACGTAGCAGCGTCTGTGCACGAAGACTGTAACAATGCAGTGTCTGTGCATGAAGACCGCAATGTAGCAGTGTCTGTGCACGAAGACCACAACGTAGCAGTGTCTGTGCACGAAGAACGCAACGTAGCAGTGTCTGTGCACGAAGACCGCAACGTAGCAGTGTCTATGCACGAAGATCGCAACGTAGCAGTGTCTGTGCATGAAGACCGCAATGTAGCAGTGTCTGTGCACGAAGACCGCAACGTAGCAGTGTCTGTGCACGAAGAACGCAACGTAGCAGTGTCTGTGCACGAAGACCGCAACGTAGCAGTGTCTATGCATGAAGATCGCAACGTAGCAGTGTCTGTGCATGAAGACCGCAATGTAGCAGTGTCTGTGCATGAAGACGGCAACGTAGCAGTGTCTGTGCATGAAGACGGCAACGTAGCTGTGTCTGTGCATGAAGACGGCAACGTAGCAGTGTCTGTGCATGAAGACCGCAACGTAGCAGTGTCTGTGCATGAAGACCGCAACGTAGCAGTGTCTGTGCACGAAGACCGCAACGTAGCAGTGTCTGTGCATGAAGACCGCAACGTAGCAGTGTCTGTGCATGAAGACCGCAATGTAGCAGTGTCTGTGCACGAAGACCGCAACGTAAGACTGCAACGTAGCAGTGTCTATGCACGAAGATCGCAACGTAGCAGTGTCTGTGCATGAAGACCGCAATGTAGCAGTGTCTGTGCACGAAGACCGCAACGTAGCAGTGTCTGTGCACGAAGAACGCAACGTAGCAGTGTCTGTGCACGAAGACCGCAACGTAGCAGTGTCTATGCACGAAGATCGCAACGTAGCAGTGTCTGTGCACGAAGACCGCAACGTAGCAGTGTCTATGCACGAAGATCGCAACGTAGCAGTGTCTGTGCATGAAGACCGCAATGTAGCAGTGTCTATGCATGAAGACGGCAACGTAGCAGTGTCTGTGCATGAAGACGGCAACGTAGCTGTGTCTGTGCATGAAGACGGCAATGTAGCAGTGTCTGTGCATGAAGACCGCAACGTAGCAGTGTCTGTGCATGAAGACCGCAACGTAGCAGTGTCTATGCATGAAGACCGCAACGTAGCAGTGTCTGTGCATGAAGACCGCAAAGTAGCAGTGTCTGTGCATGAAGACCGCAACGTAGCAGTGTCTGTGCATGAAGACCGCAATGTAGCAGTGTCTGTGCATGAAGACCGCAACGTAGCAGTGTCTATGCATGAAGACCGCAACGTAGCAGTGTCTGTGCACGAAGACCGCAATGTAGCAGTGTCTGTGCATGAAGACCGCAATGTAGCAGTGTCTGTGCATGAAGACCGCAACGTAGCAGTGTCTGTGCATGAAGACCGCAACGTAGCAGTGTCTGTGCACGAAGACCGCAATGTAGCAGTGTCTGTGCATGAAGACCGCAATGTAGCAGTGTCTGTGCATGAAGACCGCAACGTAGCAGTGTCTGTGCATGAAGACCGCAACGTAGCAGTTTCTGTTTATGAGGACCGCAATGTAGCAGTGTCTGTGCATGAAGACCGCAACGTAGCAGTGTCTGTGCATGAAGACCGCAACGTAGCAGTTTCTGTTTATGAGGACCGCAACGTAGCAGTGTCTGTGCATGAAGACCGCAACGTAGCAGTGTCTGTGCACGAAGACCGCAACGTAGCAGTGTCTGTGCACGAAGACCGCAACGTAGCAGTGTCTGTGCATGAAGACCGCAACGTAGCAGTGTCTGTGCATGAAGACCGCAACGTAGCAGTGTCTGTGCATGAAGACCGCAACGTAGCAGTGTCTGTGCATGAAGACCGCAACTTAGCAGTGTCTGTGCATGAAGACCGCAATGTAGCAGTGTCTGTGCACGAAGACCGCAACGTAGCAGTGTCTGTGCACGAAGACCGCAACGTAGCAGTGTCTGTGCATGAAGACCGCAACGTAGCAGTGTCTGTGCATGAAGACCGCAATGTAGCAGTGTCTGTGCACGAAGACCGCAACGTAAGACTGCAACGTAGCAGTGTCTATGCACGAAGATCGCAACGTAGCAGTGTCTGTGCATGAAGACCGCAATGTAGCAGTGTCTGTGCACGAAGACCGCAATGTAGCAGTGTCTGTGCACGAAGACCGCAACGTAGCAGTGTCTGTGCACGAAGAACGCAACGTAGCAGTGTCTGTGCACGAAGAACGCAACGTAGCAGTGTCTATGCACGAAGATCGCAACGTAGCAGTGTCTGTGCACGAAGACCGCAACGTAGCAGTGTCTATGCACGAAGATCGCAACGTAGCAGTGTCTGTGCATGAAGACCGCAATGTAGCAGTGTCTGTGCATGAAGACGGCAACGTAGCAGTGTCTGTGCATGAAGACGGCAACGTAGCTGTGTCTGTGCATGAAGACGGCAACGTAGCAGTGTCTGTGCATGAAGACCGCAACGTAGCAGTGTCTGTGCATGAAGACCGCAACGTAGCAGTGTCTATGCATGAAGACCGCAACGTAGCAGTGTCTGTGCATGAAGACCGCAACGTAGCAGTGTCTGTGCATGAAGACCGCAACGTAGCAGTGTCTGTGCATGAAGACCGCAACGTAGCAGTGTCTGTGCATGAAGACCGCAACGTAGCAGTGTCTATGCATGAAGACCGCAACGTAGCAGTGTCTGTGCACGAAGACCGCAATGTAGCAGTGTCTGTGCATGAAGACCGCAATGTAGCAGTGTCTGTGCATGAAAACCGCAACGTAGCAGTGTCTGTGCATGAAGACCGCAACGTAGCAGTTTCTGTTTATGAGGACCGCAACGTAGCAGTGTCTGTGCATGAAGACCGCAACGTAGCAGTGTCTGTGCATGAAGACCACAACGTAGCAGTGTCTGTGCATGAAGACCGCAACGTAGCAGTGTCTGTGCATGAAGACCGCAACGTAGCAGTGTCTGTGCATGAAGACCGCAATGTAGCAGTGTCTGCACGAAGACCGCAACGTAGCAGTGTCTGTGCATGAAGACCGCAATGTAGCAGTGTCTGTGCATGAAGACCGCAACGTAGCAGTGTCTGTGCATGAAGACCGCAACGTAGCAGTTTCTGTTTATGAGGACCGCAACGTAGCAGTGTCTGTGCATGAAGACCGCAACGTAGCAGTGTCTGTGCACGAAGACCGCAACGTAGCAGTGTCTGTGCATGAAGACCGCAACGTAGCAGTGTCTGTGCACGAAGACCGCAACGTAGCAGTGTCTGTGCACGAAGACCGCAACGTAGCAGTGTCTGTGCACGAAGACCGCAACGTAGCATTGTCTGTGCACGAAGACCGCAACGTAGCATTGTCTGTGCACGAAGACCGCAACGTAGCAGTGTCTGTGCACGAAGACCGCAACGTAGCAGTGTCTGTGCATGAAGACCGCAACGTAGCAGTGTCTGTGCATGAAGACCGCAACGTAGCAGTGTCTGTGCACGAAGACCGCAACGTAGCAGTGTCTGTGCATGAAGACCGCAACGTAGCAGTGTCTGTGCATGAAGACCGCAACGTAGCAGTGTCTGTGCATGAAGACCGCAACGTAGCAGTGTCTGTGCATGAAGACCGCAACGTAGCAGTGTCTGTGCACGAAGACCGCAACGTAGCAGTGTCTGTGCATGAAGACCGCAATGTAGCAGTGTCTGTGCATGAAGACCGCAACGTAGCAGTGTCTGTGCATGAAGACCGCAACGTAGCAGTTTCTGTTTATGAGGACCGCAACGTAGCAGTGTCTGTGCATGAAGACCGCAACGTAGCAGTGTCTGTGCACGAAGACCGCAACGTAGCAGTGTCTGTGCATGAAGACCGCAACGTAGCAGTGTCTGTGCACGAAGACCGCAACGTAGCAGTGTCTGTGCACGAAGACCGCAACGTAGCAGTGTCTGTGCACGAAGACCGCAACGTAGCAGTGTCTGTGCATGAAGACCGCAACGTAGCATTGTCTGTGCACGAAGACCGCAACGTAGCAGTGTCTGTGCACGAAGACCGCAACGTAGCAGTGTCTGTGCATGAAGACCGCAACGTAGCAGTGTCTGTGCATGAAGACCGCAACGTAGCAGTGTCTGTGCACGAAGACCGCAACGTAGCAGTGTCTGTGCATGAAGACCGCAACGTAGCAGTGTCTGTGCATGAAGACCGCAACGTAGCAGTGTCTGTGCATGAAGACCGCAACGTAGCAGTGTCTGTGCATGAAGACCGCAACGTAGCAGTGTCTGTGCATGAAGACCGCAATTTAGCAGTGTCTGTGCATGAAGACCGCAACGTAGCAGTGTCTGTGCATGAAGACCGCAACATAGCAGTGTCTGTGCATGAAGACCGCAACTTAGCAGTGTCTGTGCATGAAGATCACAATCTTGTCCATGCATAGGGATCCCAATGTAGCATTGTCTATGCAAGAGTTTTCAATGTAACTTTGTCTATGCACAGAGACCACAATGTAGCAGTGTCTGTGCATAGAGATCACAGTGTACAATTGTCTGTGCATAGGGATCCCAATGTATCATTGTCTGTGCACAGAGATCGCAGTGTAGCATTGTACAGTGTGTGTACATAAACAGCTATGAAGGGACACTTACCTGCCCATCCTCCATACTTCCTAAGGTCTTTCCTCCACCATTGGGACAGGATGTGGACTCGGAACCCCATCAGCAGCTTGAAGGTGTGTTTGAGAACCAGGTATCCCAGAGCCAGGAACCCCATCAGGGTCAGTCCCTGGTAGAGCACCGAGTCCGACATGTCAGCTCTTCTCTCTCTGTCTCAGCACAGCAGGTAATTGTGACTCTCCCCTCCTACAAATAATAAAGTCAGATAAACGTCTACACCCATCAGATTTAACTCATGTGTACACACACTCTGCATATCACCATGACTCACCAATGTATCAACATCGCATCACTAATATGCATAGTATTCAGATATATATATATACACACAGTATCTCACAAAAGTGAGTACACCCCTCAAATTTTTGTAAATATTTTATTCTATCTTTTCATGTGACAACACTGAAGAAATGACACTTTGCTACAATGTAAAGTAGTGAGTGTACAGCTTGTATAACCACTTAAGCCCCGGACCATTTGGCTGCACAAAGACCAGAGCACTTTTTGCGATTCGGCACTGCGTCGCTTTAACTGACAATTGCGCGGTCATGCAACGCGGCTCCCAAACAAAATTTATGTCCTTTTTTCCCCACAAATAGAGATTTCTTTTGGTGGTATTTGATCACCTATGCGGTTTTTATTTTTTGCGCTATAAACAAAAAAAAGCGACAATTTTGAAAAAACACATTATTTTTTACTTTTTACTATAATAAATATTCCCAAAAAATATATATAAAAACAGTTTTTTTCCTCAGTTTAGGCAGATATGTATTCTTCTACATATTTTTGGTTAAAAAAAAAAAAATCGCAATAAGCATTTATTGATTGGTTTGCGCAAAAGTTATAACGTCTACAAAATAGGGGACAGTTTTATGGTATTTTTATTAATACATTTTTTTTACTAGTAATAGTGGCGATCATCGATTTTTATCGTGACTGCGACATTATGGAGGACAGATCGGACACTTTTGGTGCGATTTTGGGATCATTCACATTTATACAGCGATCAGTGCAATAAAAATGCATTGATTATTGTGTAAATGTGACTGGCGGTGAAGGGGTTAACCACTAGGTGGCGTTGTAGGGGTTAAGTATGTCCCAGGGAGTGATTCTAACTGTGGGAGGGAGGGGCAGCTATGTGTGACACGTCACTGATCACCACTCCCGATTACAGGGAGCTGTGATCAGTGTCAGTGTCACTAGGCAGAACGGGGAAATGCGTGTTTACGTCAGCATTTCCCTGTTATTCCTCTCCGTGAGATGATCGCGGGTATCCCGCGATCACACTTACGGAGGTCGCGGCGGGCGCGCGCCCGTAAACCGCTTGTTATAAAAGGCAACGTACAGGTACAGTACGTTAATCTGCCTGTACGTGCCCTTCTGCCGACGTATATCAGCGTGAGCCAGTCGGCAAGCGGTTAACAGTGTAAATTTGCTGTCCCCTCAAAATAACTCAACACACAGCCATTAATGTCTAAACCACTGGAAACAAAAGTAAGTACACCCTAAGTGAAAATGTCCAAATTGGGCCCAAAGTGTCAATATTTTGTGTGGCCACAATTATTTTCCAGCACTGCCTTAACCCTCTTGGCATGGAGTTCACCAGAGCTTCACAGGTCGTCACTGGAGTCCTCTTCCACTCCTCCATGATGACATCACAGAGCTGGTGGATGTTAGAGACCTTGTGCTTCTCCACCTTCCGTTTGAGGATGCCCCACAGATGCTCCATAGGATGTCTGGAGACATGCTTGGCCAGTCCATCATCTTCACCCTCAGCTTCTTTAGCAGGGCAGTGGTTGTCTTGGAGGTGTGTTTGGGGTCGTTATGTTGGAATACTGCCCTGCGGTCCAGTCTCAGAAGGGAGGGGATCATGCTCTGCTTCAGTATGTCACAGTACATGTTGGCATTCATGGTTCCCTCAATAAACTGTAGCCCCCCAGTGCCGGCAGCACTCATGCAGCCCCAGACCATGACAATCCCACCACCATGCTTGACTGTAGGCAAGACACACTTGTCTTTGTACTCCTCACCTGGTTGCCACCACACACGCTTGACACCATCTGAACCAAATAAGTTTATCTTGGTCTCATCAGACCAAAGGACATGGTTCCAGTAATCCATGTCCTTAGTCTGCTTGTCTTCAGTAAACTGTTTGCAGGCTTTCTTGTGCATCATCTTTAGAAGAGGCTTCCTTCTGGGACGACGGCCATGCAGACCAATTTGATGCAGTGTGCGGCGTATGGTCTGAGCACTCACAGGCTGACCCCCCACCCCTTCAACCTCTGCAGCAATGCTGGCAGCACTCATACGTCTATTTCCCAAAGAAACTCCCTAAACAAGGTATTACTACAAACAGCAGACTCAGTGGCGCCAAAACGCAGAAGACCCATCCGCAATAAAAACTCAAGATGGTTTAATGCCACTCTCACCCTACTCAGTCATAGAAGAGGGTGACTGGTTCTCCTAGGTTAAGAAAGAGAGGGGGCCGTGCCACATCCAGAAAATTTATTCAAAAAAAAGAGAGGGTTCCCCTAATTGGATTTTTCCGGCACTTGCACAAAAATTAATATAGAGTAAGAAAGTACATATTCATATATAGAAGAATAAAACAATGTTTGTATTTATTTAGAGACTTTTCATATTAAAAACAGTGCAAACATTTGCAAACAACGAAAACATAATATAATGCATATGATTCAAGAAAATTCTGTATCCATGTCTGTTAATGGATGACAATAAGATGATGGGGTTCTTTTCAAGCCAAACAAGGTATTACTACAAACAGCAGACTCAGTGGCGCCAAAACGCAGAAGACCCATCCGCAATAAAAACTCAAGATGGTTTAATGCCACTCTCACCCTACTCAAGCAAGAACGTAGAAGAGCTAAAAGAGCATGGAGAAGAAATCCCACCAAGGAAAACCGTACCAACTACAAAGAACTTACTGTGAAATACCACAAGGCAATCTTCAAAGCCAAAACAGAACATTTCTCGGACACCATTTCAACTGCCCTAAACCGTCCGCGGGAACTCTTCAAATTAGTCACTCAGTCAATGAACCCGACCTGCTTAGAGCACCCAGCAAACGATACCTAAAAATTCTGCAATGAATTATCAGATTACTTCATCGACAAAATCGACAACATCCGGAAATCAATTCATCAGAAAAGAACAACCAACCTCATTCAACCAAAGCAAAAAGAGGATATTAACACGAACATCACACAACCACCGAATTTTTCTTTGTCTCCTATCACCGCTGACACGACTATAAACATTATCAGAAGCCTTCGAGACAGCACATCACCAAACGACATCATTCCCACAAAACTCCTGAAAGAATGTTCCGACATCTTGGCCCCTACTCTAACACACCTCATAAATCAATCATTCAAAGAAGGGACTGTACCAACCTCCCTCAAGCAAGGCATCGTCAAACCCCTGCTAAAGAAACCCAATCTCGACCCTAAGGACCCTAACTGCCGCAGACCGATAACAAGCCTCAACACCATCTCCAAGATCATGGAGAAAGCAGTAGTACAGCAGCTACAACGCCACCTGGACACACACCAACTCCTGGACCCTCTGTAATCAGGCTTCCGCCCGGGCCATGGCACAGAAACAGCGCTCCTTAAAATATGGGACGACGCCCTCGAAGCAGCAGATGACGGAGAATCATGTCTCCTGGTACTGTTAGACCTCAGCGCAGCATTTGATACAGTGGACCACAATACTTTACTTGTCCGCCTCTCAGAAGTGGCAGGAGCTACACAGTTCCTGCTCTAAAATGGTTTGCATCCTACCTAGAGAATCGCTCTCAGATAGTGAAACTAGGAACATTCACCTCGGAAACCCGGGCAATCTCCTGCGGAGTCCCTCAGGGCTCACCCCTGTCACCAGTGCTATTTAACATCTACATCCGCCCACTCCTCAATATCATCAGGGAAACGGACCTCTGCTTCCACTCATACGCTGATGACACCCAACTCTACTTTCGCATCACCGGACAAAAAAACCATCATCAGCAATTAGAAGAATGTCTCACTTTGATGGATGACCATCAGCTCCCTCAAACTTAACGGTTCAAAAACAGAACTTCTTCTCCTACACGCTAACAAAAATTCCAAAATTAAGACTCCGTGGACACCTCCAACCATCCTCGGACAGACCATCTCTCCAAGCATCAAAGCCAAGAGTCTCGGAGTCATCTTTGACTCAGGAATGACAATGGATGCTCAAATAGGATCAGTAGTTAGCGGATCCCACCATCTCCTGCGCCTGCTATGTAGACTCATCCCCTTCATCCCAGAAGAGGACAAAGCGGCAGTTGTGGGAACAATCATCAATTCCCGACTCGACTACGCAAATTCGCTCTACGTAGAACTACCCCAATATCAGCTTGCAACTCATCCAAAACACGGCGGCAAGACTGTTAACAGGAAAAAAACCCTGGGAATCTATTTCCCCATCACTAAAGTGCCTACACTGGCTAACCGTAAAGAATCGGATCACATTCAAGACCCTCTGCCTCACCCACAAATGCATACAAGGAAACGCTCCGCTATATCTCCAGGAGAAAATAAAACACTACACACCTAATTGCAGTCTTCGATCAGCTAACCAAAACCTCCTCATCATCCCCAAATACCGCTACAAAGCAAAGGGAGAAAGAAGATTCGCAGTCCAAGGACCTCGACTATGGAACGCTCTTCCTACCAACATCCGCATGGAAGAAGACCATCAGGCCTTCAGGAAAAAACTAAAGACCTTCCTTTTCTAAGAAGCTGGCAACAGAGAATGCATCTAGCACCTTGAGGCGATTCAGTTTGCATTTGCAGCACTCTACAAATCTTTCATTCATTCATTCATTCAAAGACAACCTCTGGATATGACGCTGAGCACATGCACTCAACTTCTTTGGTCGACCATGGTGAGGCCTGTTCTGAGTGAAACCTGTCCTGTTAAACCCGCTGTATGGTCTAGGCCACCGTGCTGCAGCTCAGTTTCAGGGTCTTGGCAATCTTCTTGTAGCCTAGGCCATCTTTATGTAGAACCCTGTAGCTTAGGCAGGAAGCTCCTCACAAATTTACTTACCAGGAGTAGTTATCCTGGTTGTTTAATAGAGATCCATTGATTTCTCCCTAAGTTTGGCCTTGTTGCACTTTTCTCTTCTACCACTAGGTGCTGGGTACTTTGTGGTACTAGATGTGAGAAGGGCAGCCCAAGGTCAGGTTATGGGTATATGGGGTATCTCAGCCAATTGGCAAGGGTTTTTTTTTTAATCCCTTGGCTTGCTGGGAGCACCTATATATTTGTGTGGAGTCAGATGATCCAGCTTCTTTGCCACCTGGACGGCTGTCTGGATGGATGTGTGTCATATGCCCCAGGCTGCTAGGCCATAGAATGGGCCTATCCCTGGGGCATCTGGCTGCCAGGCTGTGTGAGGGCCTATCCAGAAGTAAGAGGGCTTGGGATTGCGGCTTGCAGTCCATCCAAAAGTGACGGTTCTGCCGGCCGGAGAACCCGTTGTGGTCGGAGGTAGAAGGGGAGCTGTTGCCACTAAGGGACCAACCGCCTTTACCAGGGACCACAGTGGGTAACTGAAGCAAGTACCGGAGCAGTATTCTCAGGCAGTGATCAAGTCAGGGACCCAACCAGCTGCAGAGCAGCCATGCGTGTCAAGCCAGGGACCGAGCCGGTCAGCAGAGGTGAAGCTTGAGAAGTATCTGGGGTGCCAACCTAGGGACCCAGCAGGGAAGCGTGGGTGATGCCTGAGAGAGATACCACCACAAAGATTGGAGGAGCTCAAGGGATTCAGAGTCAGTGAATCAGTGGGTCTAGTGAGAAACCGGGAGCTCAATGTTGAAGAACTACAAGAAGCAGTTGTAGTGAAGCTGAAGGAACTGTTATGCCGCGTACACACGGTCGGACTTTCTAGAAAGCTAGGTCCGACGTACTTGCCGCCAGACTTCCGGCGGACTACCGCCGGACTTTCTGAACGGCCGGACTTGCCTACACACGGCCGGACTTTCCGGAATCCGGTCTTCCCGACGGACTTCCGCCGGACTTTCAGAATGAACGGACTTTCCCACACACGGACAAGTCCGTTCATTTTGAACGTGACTCGGGTACGACGGGACTAGAAAAGGAATTCAATCTCGCCGCTTTTTTTGGCGAGATTGAAACCTTGCGAGCCCCGTCGCAGGCCCTTAGGTCTGGTATGGAACTTTAAGGGGAACCCCCTACGCCGAAAAACCGGCGTGGGGGTCCCCCCCAAAATCCATACCAGACCCCGATCCGAGCACGCAGCCCGGCCGGTCAGGAAAGGGGGTGGGGACGAGCGAGCGCCCCCCCCCTCCTGAACCGTACCAGGCCGCATGCCCTCAACATGGGGGGGTGCTTTGGGGGAGGGGGCGCCTTACGGTGCCCCCCCACCACAAAGCACCTTGTCCCCATGTTGATGAGGACAAGGGCCTCTTCCCGACAACCCTGGCCGTTGGTTGTCGGGGTCTGCGGGCGGGGGGCTTATCGGAATCCGGGAGCCCCCTATAATAAGAGGGCCCCCAGATCCCGGCCCCCCCACCCTATGTGAATGAATATGGGGTACATGGTACCCCTAACCCATTCACCTAGGTAAAAAGTGTTAATAATAAAACACAACACAGGTTTTTAAAATAATTTATTAAACTGCTCCGGGGGTCTCTTCTTCCGTCTTCGGGGGTCCCTCCGCTTCATCTTCTCCCGGCGTCCGGTTGGTTCTTCTCCGCTCTCTTCACCCGGTGTTCCAGTTCTTCGGCCGGCTCCTCTGCTGTGTTCAGGTAGCTCTCTTGCCAGCAGAGGTCCGGACTTCTGAGCTGCTGGGCTTCTTGGCTTCTTGTCTTGTCTTCTCTTCTCTTCTCTTCTCTTCTCTTCTCTTCCCCCAGATGTTGACACGACGCTCTCTCCGGCTGGACTGGTCTCTGAGGGCTGCGTTGTGACTTATATAGGCGGAGACCCCGCCCCCATATGATGTCACAGGCCCTGGGCATGCTGGGACTGTGACGTTTTAGGGGGCGTGGTCGACCACGCCCCCTAAAACGTCACAGTCCCAGCATGCCCAGGGACTGTGACATCATATGGGGGCGGGGTCTCCGCCTATATAAGTCACAACGCAGCCCTCAGAGACCAGTCCAGCCGGAGAGAGCGTCGTGTCAACATCTGGGGGAAGAGAAGAGAAGAGAACACAAGAAGCCAAGAAGCCAAGAAGCCCAGAAGTCCGGACCTCCGCTGGCAATAGAGCTACCTGAAGAAAGCGGAGGGGCCGGCCGAAGACCTGGGACACCGGGAGAAGAGGCCGGAGAGCGGAGAAGAACCAACCGGACGCCGGGAGAAGATGAACCGGAGGGACCCCCGAAGACGGAAGAAGACCCCCCCCCCCCCGGAGCTGTTTAATAAATTATTTTAAAAACCTGTGTTGTGTTTTATTACTGACACTTTTTACCTAGGTAAATGGGTAGGGGTACCATGTAACCCATACTCATTTACATAGGGTGGGGGGCCGGGATCTGGGGGCCCCCTTATTAAAGGGGGCTCCCAGATTCCGATAAGCCCCCGCCCGCAGACCCCGACAACCAACGGCCAGGGTTGTCGGGAAGAGGCCCTTGTCCTCATCAACATGGGGACAAGGTGCTTTGGGGGGGGGCGCAGGGCGCCCCCCTCCCCCAAAGCACCCACCCCCCATGTTGAGGGCATGCGGCCTGGTACGGTTCAGGAGGGGGGGGCGCTCGCTCGTCCCCACCCCCTTTCCTGACCGGCCAGGCTGCGTGCTCGGATCGGGGTCTGGTATGGATTTTAGGGGGACCCCACGCCGTTTTTTCGGCGTAGGGGGTTCCCCTTTATAATCCATACCAGACCTAAGGGCCTGGTATGCCCCGCGCTCGCCGCAATAGGAAGATTTGTTTTTCCTATTGCAGCGAGCGCGAGATGCAGTAACCTGCTCCTCCGTCGCATCTGGTCCTTCGGACTAGCATACAGACGAACGGGCTTTCCGTCAGGAACTGAGTCCGGCGGAGGTACGACGTAAAGATTTGAAGCAGGCTTCAAATCTAAAGTACGTCGGATTTCCGCAAAAATCCGACCGAAACGGTCCGTCGGAAGTCCGATGGAGACCACACACGGTCGGACTTTCCGCCGGACTTTGTCCGGCGGCGTCCGTCGGACTTTTGCAGGTGAAAAGTCCGACCGTGTGTACGCGGCATTACATTTGAGTTAGGACCTGTTAAAGACTACCAAAGGAGAGACAGCATTCCTGTGCAGATGTGGCACTTTGCTGGGGCCTTTCCCTGCACGGATGTCCTCCTAACTACTTAAGGGTGTCCTGACCCTAACCCTCTTTCCCACAAAAATACAAAAAGGACTGTTAAGAGAAATAAAACCTCTTTTACATCCAAGAAGTGTCTGGCGCCCAATGACTTTCACCATCTTTGCACCCACTATGCCTCACAACCCACTACATATTGAAGGATGTCAGCTATCTTTGGCTTTAGAGGTTCTCAGACTGGAAGAGTCTAAAGACTTTGCTACATTTATGTAGAATTGTAGAGCAACAATTCTTTTTTTCAGATCCTCAGAGAGTTCTTTGCCATGAGGTGTCATGTTGAACTTCCAGTGACCAGTATGAGAGAGTGAGAGCGATAACACCAAATTTAACACACCTGCTCCCCATTCACACCTGAGACCATAGGCGTGCGCAGCCTATTGCATTAGGGTGTGCACCCGAAAGCTCAAGCACACATACATATATATATATATATTGTCAAAAGTATTAAGACACCTGCCTTTACACGCACATGAACTTTAATGCCGTCTTAGTCCGTAGGGTTCAATATTGAGTTGGTCCACCCTTTGCAGCTATAAAAGCTTCAACTCTTCTGGGAAGGCCGTCCACAAGGTTTAGGAGTGTGTCTATGGGAATGTTTGATCATTCTTCCAGAAGAGCATTTGTGAGGTCAGGCACTGATGTTGGACAAGAAGGCCTGGCTCGCAGTCTCCACTCGAATTCATCCCAAAGGTGTTCTGTCGGGTTGAGGTCAGGACTCTTTGCAGGTCAGTCAAGTTCCTCCACCCCAAACTCGCTCATCCATGTCTTTATGGACCTTGCTTTGTGCACTGGTCCAAATCATTTGGTGGAGGGGGGGTTATGGTGTGGGGGTTGTTTTTCAGGGGTTGGGTTTGGCCCCTTAGTTCCAGTAAAGGGAACTCTTAAGGCGTCAGCATACCAAGACATTTTGGACAATTTCATGCTCTCAACTTTGAGGGAACAGTTTGGGGATGACCCCTTCCAACATGACTGCACACCAGTGCACAAAGCAAGATCCATAAAGACACGGACTTAGCAGGGGTGGTGGGAAATTAACTTCAAGTGCAATAATTCAAGTTATAACTGTAACTAAAACATATACAATTAAGTGTAACACTCTAAAAAATAAAAAATCCAAAGTGCTATAATGGTGTGAGCCTCCCAACTAAAAAGTTGTTGCACTCGAAGGTAATTTGTATTGCAATTATCTGTAGAGGGGTTTCCACCATCCCTGCTAAGGCAGCACTGATGGGCCCTGATAGGCAGCACTGATGGGCACTGATAGGCTGCACTGATTGGCAGCGTTGATGGGCACTAATTGGTAGCACTGATGTGCACTGATAGGTGGCACTGATAGGCAGCACTGATTGGCACTAGTGGGCACTGATTGGCACTGATAGGTGGCACTGATGGGCACTTATATGCATCACTGATGGGCTCTTATTGGTAGCACTTATGGACACTGATAGGCTCTGGTTCGCAGCACTGATTGGCAGCACTGATGGACACTGATTGGCACTGATAGGCGGCACTGATTAGAAGCACTGATGGGCACTGATAGGCTGCACTGATAGGCAGCACTGATGGGCACTGACTGGCAGCACTGATGGGCACTGGTAGGTGGCACTGATAGGCAGCACTGATGAGCACTATTTGTCAGCACTGATTGGCACTGATAGGCAGCACTGATGGGCACCGATATGCAGCACTGATAAGCACTGATATGCAGCACTGATGTGCACTGATTGGCAGCACTTATGGGCACTGATAGGCAGCACCGTTGGGCACTGATATGCAGCACTGATAGGCAGCATTGGTTGGCACTGATTTACAGCATTGGTGCATTGGTTGGCACTGATAGGCAGCACTGGTTTGCACTGATAGGCAGCACTGGTTGGCACTGATAGGCAGAATTGGTTGGCACTGATAAGCAGCACTGGCACAGATAGGCAGTACTGGTTGGCACTGATAGGCAGCATTGGTTGGCACTGATAAGCAGCACTGGCACTGATAGGCAGCATTGGTTGGCACTGATAAGCAGCACTGGTTTGCAATGGTTGGCACTGATAGGCAGAATTGGTTGGCACTGATAAGCAGCACTGGCACGGATAGGCAGTATTGGTTGGCACTGATTGGCAGCATTTGTTGGCACTGATTGGCAGCATTCGTTGGCACTGATTGGCAGCACTGATGGGCACTGACTGGCAGCACTGATGGGCACTAATTGTCAGCACTGATTAGCACTGATGGGCACTGATATGCAGCACTGATGGGCACTGATATGCAGCACTGATGGGCACTGATTGGCAGCACTGATGGGCAGCACTTATGGGCACTGATAGGCAGCACTGATAGGCAGCATTGGTTGGCACTGATTGACAGCATTGGTTGGCACTGATTTACAGCATTGGTTGGCACTGATAGGCAGCATTGGTTGGCATTGATAGGCAGCACTGGTTTGCACTGATAGCCAGCATTGGTTGCCACTGATAGGCAGCATTGGTTGGCACTGATAAGCAGCACTGGCACAGATAGGCAGTACTGGTTGGCATTGATAGGCAACATTGGTTGGCACTGATAAGCAGCACTGGCACTGATAGGCTGCATTGGTTGGCACTGATAAGCAGCACTGGCACTGATAGGCGGCACTGGTTTGCACTGATAGGCAGCACTGGTTTACAATGGTTGGCACTGATAGGCAGAATTGGTTGGCACTGATAAGCAGCACTGGCACAGATAGGCAGTACTGGTTGGCACTGATAGGCAGCATTGGTTGGCACTGATTGGCAGCATTGGTTGGCACTGATTGGCAGCATTGGTTGGCACTGATAGACAGCATTGGATGGCACTGATTGGCAGCATTGGTTTGCACTGATTGGCAGCATTGGTTGGCACTGATAGGCAGCATTGGGTGGCACAGATAGGAGAGAGGGGGAGTTTCACATTCAGGAGATCGTGAGAATTGCCAGAGATGTTCAGTGTATGAAACTGTCAGATAATGACACTGCAAGCAGGGAGAGACACCAGCTGTTAAAAGTCAGCGGTGATGCTGGTGGTGGGCGGGACTGAACAGTTACCAAACACCAGCCAATAGGATGGGTCTGGGCGGGCCGCTACATTTCTCTGGCTCCGCCCCCTCTCTGAAGCAGCCCAATCATTGGCTGGTGTTGGCGCTTGATCCCGCCCACCACCGACATCGCGGCTGAGTTGTGATGACTTACAACTCAGCCGCGATGTCGGGAGAGGGCGGGACCAAGCGCTATAAACACAAGCCAATGTTTGAGCTGCTTCAGAGAGGGGGCGGGACCACATAAATGTAGCGGCCCGCCCAGACCCCATCCCATTGGCTGGTGTTTGATGGCCGTTCTGTCCCGCCCACCCCCGACATCACCCCGACATTTTGACAGCTGGTGTCTCTCCCTGCATGCAGTGTCATTATCTGACAGTTTCATACACTGAATAGCTCTGGCAATTCTCACGATCTGCTGCCTGTGAAACTGTTTCACAGGCAGCGAGGGCCACACACTCTCTTGGATGCAGCATTTTGTGGCAAATCTCTGGACACAGCACGGGGTGATTAGGGTGTGCCCAGGCACACCCCGCACACCCCTTGCGCACGCCTATGCCTGAGACCTTGTAATACTAACGAGTCACATGACACAGTGGAGGGAAAATGACTAATTGGGCCTAATTTGGACATTTTCACTTAGGGGTGTACTCACTTTTGTTGCCAGCGGTTTAGACATTAATGGCTGTGTGTTGAGTTATTTTGAGGGGACAGCAAATTTACACTGTTATACAAGCTGTACACTCACTACTTTACATTGTAGCAAAGTGTCATTTCTGCAGTGTTTGTCACATGAAAAGATATAATTAAAAAAAAATATAGGCTTCAGCTTCATATATGTCACTTTTGATTTCTATGTCATGGGAAGCAGTAACTTGGTACTTGTTAAGCCTTGTTCTTTCAGGAACCTTACATAAATACTGAACTCTGCACACCAGCTGTGGAATCTGTGCCCCACCATCCTCTCATATGGTATACTTTTGGCTATTGGCCTAGAATTTAACAACATAACCGCCTGTGTGAGGACCCGATCCTACCCCCTTAGTGTATGTGTGGGTGTACACTTACGTATCGGGTCCTTCACTAGCCCCTTGTATCTTTCAATCAAACCAGCTGTTGAAGTGGTGGCCATTGATAACTGGAAAGAATCCTGTTCCTGGGATAGATATACTTCATGTACCATGTTATAGTGAGGTGGTGAATCACTTATCCCCCCCAGGGAAAAGCATGGGACTGCTGCTAGTTGGGAAAGAAGTGATGAGTGATGCTAATACTTGCTACGATTGAGGACTAGAGGCTGCGGGGGTAGATATACTAAAACTGGTGCAGCTGTGCACAGTAACCAATCAGCAGGGCCGGACTGGCCTACCGGGATAGCAGGAGATTTCCAGGTAGGCCTCTTGCCCTGGGGCCGCTTTAGTGTTTCCAAACGCCCACCTGTAAATGTTAGTTACGGGAAGCGGCGCCGGTAAAAAGTATGGCTGTGGGCCAACAATGCAACTGCGCATGTGCTTTTCCCGAAGCTCATACACCCTTGGCCGGGCAGGCGCTGGGGAGTGTTGTAATGGCACCACCTGGCACCACTTTTGAATGTGAAGCACTCGGTCTTGACGCGGTGACGGCGCCTCGTCATCACATCAGCCGTTAAGACCGGACCCCGGACATCTCCACAGCCTCTGAACACCTCCTGCACCATGTCCGCAGCCGCTGACCACCACCTGCACCATGTCCACAGTCGCTGACCACCACTTGCACCATGTCCACAGCCGCTGACCACCTCCTGCACCATGTCGCGGTGACGGCGCCTTGTCGTCACATGAGCAGGTAAAACTGGGCCCCGGACATCTCCACAGCCTCTGACCACCTCCTGCACCATGTCCGCAGCCGCTGACCACCCCCTGCAAAAAAGTATGGCTGTGGGCCAACAGTGCGCATGTGCCGTTCCCGAAGCTCATACACACTCGGCCAGGCGGGCGCATGCGCAGTGTTGTAATGGCACCACCTGGCACCACTTTTGAATGTGAAGCACATGGTCTTGACGCGGTGACGGCGCCTCGTCATCACATCAGCAGGTAACATTGGACCCCGGACATCTCCACAGCCGCTGACCACCACCTGCACCATGTCCGCAGCCACTGACCACCACCTGCACCATGTCAGCAGCCTCTGACATCTCCTGCACCATGTCCGCAGCCTCTGACATCTCCTGCACCATGTCCGCAGCCTCTGACATCTCCTGCACCATGTCCGCAGCCTCTGACATCTCCTGCACCATGGCCGCAGCCGCTGACCACCACCTGCACCATGTCCGCAGTCGCTGACCACCACCTGCACCATGTCCGCAGTCGCTGGCAACCACCTGCACTATGTACGCAACCTCTGACATCTCCTGCACCATGTCCGCAGCCTCTGACATCTCCTGCACCATGTCCGCAGCCTCTGACATCTCCTGCACCATGTCCGCAGATGCTGACCACCACCTGCACCATGTCCGCAGTCACCGACCACCACCTGCACCATGTCCGCAGCCTCTGACATCTCCTGCACCATGTCCACAGATGCTGACCACCACCTGCACCATGTCCGCAGTCACTGACCACCACCTGCACCATGTCCGCAGCCTCTGACATCTGCACCGTGTCCACAGCCCCTGACATCTCCTGCACCATGTCTGCAAACCTCTGACCATCTCTTGTCTTTTGTCATGTCTGCAGTCTCTGAGGGGGATTCTGGAGAGGAATTTGCTCTATGGTTTTCCCTTTTATGAACAAGAAAATAATGACGTTATGCTGCTGGCTGGTATAATAATGCTATGGGACTGCTGATGCACTTGGAGTGCTCTGATGAGAAAAGCTGCAGTGTCTGTATCCATTTAGAAGTAATTGACTCTTATGCCGCGTACACACGGTCGGACTTTTCGTCTACAAAAGTCAGACAGCCTGTCCGACAGACTTCCGGCAGACTTTCGGCGGACTTGCGGCGGACTTGCGGCATACTTTCTAACGAACGGACTTGCCTACACACGACCACACAAAAGTCCGACGGATTCGTACGTGATGACGTACACCGGACTAAAATAAGGAAGTTCATAGCCAGTAGCCAATAGGTGCCCTAGCGTGGCTTTTTGTCCGTCGGACTAGCACACAGACGAGCGGATTTCGGGGTCCGTCGTAGTTACGACGTAAAGATTTGAAGCATGTTTGAAATCTAAAGTACGTCGGATTTGAGGCTAAAAAAGTACGTTGAAAGTCCGGAGAAGCCCACACACGATCGGATTACCAGCCAGCTTTAGTCCGTCAGCGTCCGTTGGACTTTTGTAGACGAAAAGTCCGACCGTGTGTACGCGGCATTAGGCTCCATTCACACCTGTGCAGTTTGCTTTTAAGCATTTCTGTGTGCTTTTTGCATTTTGTTTTTTTTTTACCACGATTTTACTGCGGTTTTTATACTTTTTTTTGCAAATTTATTGTTGGGCAGATTAAAAAATGCAACCGCAAATCGTGGCAAAATCACTTTAAAAACGCACTACATGCATTTCTGCAGCTTCTCCATTAAGGTCTATTGAACCCAAAAAAGCAAAAAAAAAAGTCCCTGACCCTTTCCAAAATTGCAGAGGCACAAAAATGCATTGATGTAAATCTGTTCCAAAGTAACCAATGTTAAAAATAATGTCCTGCGTTTCTGCAAAAAGCATGAAAAAACGCATTGTGGTTTGAATGGAGCTTTAAGCCTCGTACAAACGATCAGATTTTCTGCAGACAAAACCGCTGACTTTTGTCCGAAGGGCGTTGGCCCCAAACTTGTCTTGCATACAAACGGCACACAATTGTCAGCCAACAAACACAAACGTAGTGACGTACTACGTGGTTTTTCAGCTCTTTAGCGCCACCCTTTCAGGTCCTTCTGCTAATTTCGTGTTAGTAGAAGTTTGGTAATTTTGTGCTTTTCAGTTCGTTTCTGAGCGGCCGTTCGTCAACCAGCCATGTTGCGTAATCGGAGGACATAAAGTGTTATTTATTATTGGCCTTGGAGTTATTGCTTTGACCCAAGTCCAGTCCAGGAACAGGAGGGGGAGGATTTCTTGAACCAAAAATTGGTTGCTTTACTAATCGTGACCAATTATGTCATATGCCTTTGCTGCGGGAGCTCCAGGAGAATAATCCAGATGTTTTTCATAATTATCTCCGGATGATGGACCCCTGCTTTCACCAACTCTTGGCATTGTTGACCCCCTATATTAAGAAGCAGGACACATGCATGAGGCTTTTATTATATTTTTTGGTTGAATAATGATTTGATTTAGTATATTTTCTATATTTTTGGATGCATAGAATGCACTTTTTGGTTAACCGCTTGCCGACCGCCTCACGCAGATATACTGCGGCAGAAGGGCTCGTACAGGCAAAACCACGTACCTGTACGTTGCCCTTTAAGAGGTGGGCAGTGGGCTCCCAAAGCAAGCTCCGTGAGTCGGGTCGCGGGTCCCGCGGACTCGATCGCCATGGGGATACCCGCGATCGCCTCACAGGGAGGAAGTACGGGGAGATGCTGATGTAAACAGCATCTCCCCGTTCTGCCTAGTGACAGTGTCACTCGATCTCTGCTCCCTGTCATCGGAGCAGAGATCAGTGACGTGTAACATGTAGCCACCCCCCCACAGTTAGAAACATGCCCCTAGGAGACACTTAACCCCTATACTGCCACCTAGTGGTTAACCCCTTCACTGCCAGTGTCATTTACACAGGAATCAGTGCATTTTTATAGCACTGATTGCTGTATAAATGACAATGGTCCCAAAAATGTGTCAAAAATGTCCGATGTGTCCGCCATAATGTTGCAGCCACAATAAAAATCGCTGATCGCCGCCATTTAAAAAAAAAAAAAAAATTCATAAAAATGCCATAAAACTGCCATATGCCATATGCCATAAAAATGCCCCTATTTTGTAAACGCTATAACTTTTGCGCAAACCGATCAATAATCGCTTATTGCGATTTTTTTTACCAAAAATATGTAGAAGAATACGTATCGGACTAAACTGAGGAAAAACATTTTTTTTATATATTTTTGGGGGATATTTATTATAGCAAAAGTAAAAAAAATGCGTTTTTTTCAAAATTGTCGCTCTATTTTTGTTTATAGCACAAAAAAATAAAAACCGCAGAGGCAATCAAATACCACCAAAATAAAGCTCTATTTGTGGGAAAAAAAGGACGTCAATTTTGTTTGAGGAGCCACGCCGCACGACCGCACAATTGTCAGTTAAAGCGACGCAGTGCCGAATCGCAAAAAGTGCTCTGGTCAGGAAGCGGGTAAATTCTTTTGGGGCTGAAGTGGTTAAGTTCTATTGGCAGATAGCATGTCTAATTATATTTGTTTTCTTTTTTTTATACACAATAAAAAAATTGTGTAGAATAATACTTGGCTATGTGTTTTACTTCAAATGACAGTTTGGGAGTAGGCAGTTACATTTAAAAAAATACAATGTAAAATTAACAAGGGACACCAACATAATTGTATCTTTGATCTTAAAAACTAGGGGATAATGGTGTTGTGGTAACTTGCACAAAAAAAAAAAAAATAACAAACACAATATTATTATTCTTGATATCACTAGAAAATTTGATTGCAATAACTCCATCAGTATCACCAGCAAAGCAGCTTCATTATTATCCCATTATGAAGAGAATTGTGCGCTGCATTTCGAGATTTCATAATTTGCCACGTCACGAATGTTAATTCTCCATTACGAACGCTAGTTTACAAAACCGACCGCTTCTGGCTCGTTCTTGCTTCCGAGCATGCGTGTTTGTACTTTGGACTTTTGTCCGACGGACTTGTGTACACACGCTCGGAAAATCCGACAACAGACATTTGTCCGCGGAAAATTTTAAAGCCTGCCATCCAAAATGGGTCTGCGAGTGCACGTGGTTCTGCGAGTGCCTGTGTATTGTCTTGTTGAGTATTAATGTATTGTCTTGTTAAGCATTAGTGTATTGTGTATTGTCTTGTTGAGCATTAGTGTATTGTCTTGTTGACTATTAAAGTATTGTCTTGTTAAGCATTAGTGTATTGTGTATTTTCTTGTTGAGCATTAGTGTATTGTCTTGTTGACTATTAGTGTATTGTCTTGTTGATCATTAGTGTATTGTCTTGTTGAGTATTAGTGTATTGTCTTGTTGAGTATTAGTGTATTGTCTTGTTGAGTATTAGTGTATTGTCTTGTTAAGCATTAGTGTATTGTCTTGTTAAGCATTAGTGTATTGTCTTGTTGAGTATTAGTGTATTGTCTTGTTGATCATTAGTGTATTGTCTTGTTGAGTATTAGTGTATTGTCTTGTTGAGTATTAGTGTATTGTCTTGTTAAGCATTAGTGTATTGTCTTGTTGAGTATTAGTGTATTGTCTTGTTAAGCATTAGTGTATTGTCTTGTTGAGTATTAGTGTATTGTCTTGTTGAGTATTAGTGTCAGGAAGCTAGTTGTTAGGTAATTTGGACAGGGTGTAATCCACAATCCTTATTAAATTTAATAGGTATGATGCCTGGCGGGTGTGGAGAGGCGACTCGTTGTACATCTTGCGGCATGTATGCGTTCCTTGATTATCCGATCGAGGGTGAATACTGCTGTGCAAAATGTAAGCACATTGTTTCCCTGGAAGCCCAGGTTCTGAATCTGGGGAAGCAACTGTCAGCACTGAGAAGTCTCTCCATACTAAAGGAGAGCCAGGAATGTACACGGCAGGTGCCGGCAGGGGCCAGCACAGAGGCGGGTGGAGACAAAGAGGTGCAGGCACTAGGAAAGAGTAGATGGGTGACAGTCAGGAAGGGTAGAGGGGGAAGTGCCAGGGAGGCCGATCCAGGGCTGAAGCATCCCAATAAGTACGCTGCATTGAATGACATTGGTTAAACCAGTCAGGGACCAGCACTGCTGGAGCTGGGGGACTCTCCTAGCTGCCAGGGGAAGAACTCCTCCAGTGGGGGGGCGAAGGGAAAGGAAAGACAGATTCTGGCGAAGGGAAAGGAAAGACAGATTCTGGTGGTAGGGGACTCAATTCTTAGAAAGACAGAGAGGCCAATCTGTAACAAAGACCTGAAGTGCCGAACTGTATGTTGTCTACCGGGCGCTCGGGTTCGGCACATCACAGATCTGGGTGGACAGATTACTGGGAGGGGCTGGGGAAGACCCGGCTGTCATGGTGCACGTTGGCACCAATGACAAAGTCAGAGGCAGATAGAGAATGATTTTAGGGACTTGGGAGCTGAGGCATATGACAATAAAACAAAAATATGTGTAGCGCTAAGAAACTAAAAAAAAAAAAAAACTAAAACGTTCAGCATAGGGACAGGGACTTGGGAGCTAAATTGAGGAAAAGGACCTCCAAGGTATTATTATCAGGAATACTACCGGCAGGGGCGTTGCTAGGTCTACAAAAGATCTGGGGCTAGAGCCCATAGCAGTGTAGTAAAGAAAGTCATATAATTGGGTGGGCATACACATGTATATACAGTAATATATGGGTGTGTGTTTATATATCCCCAGAGAGCCCCCCACTTAAATCAGGGTCCCTAGAGAGCCCCCCTTACATAAGGTCCCCAGAGAGCCCCCCCCCCCTTAAATCAGGGTCCCCAGAAAGTCTCCCCTTACATCAGGGTCCCCAGAGAGCCTCTTCCTTACATCAGAGTCCCCAGAGAGCCTCCCCCTTGCACCAGGGTCCCCAGAGAGCCCCCCACTTACATCAGGGTTCCCAGAGAGCCCCCCTTACATTAGGGTCCCCAGAGAGCCTCTCCCTTAAAATCAGGATTCCCAGAGACCCTCCCCCTTAAAATCAGGGTCCCCAGAGAGCCCCCCACTTACATCAGTGTCACCAGAGAACCTCCCCTCCTCTTGGGCACCCCTGCAGAGACTCGGGGCTATGGGCCCCAGATTCGGGGCTTTAGCCCCAAAAGCCACCCCCTAGCGAGGCCACTGACTACCGGTACATCGAGCCACACCAGAAAGGCAGAGGGAGATTAGGGAAGTAAACAAGTGGCTGAAGAGCTGGTGTAGTAAGGAGGGGTTTGGGTTCCTGGAGGACTGGGCCGACTTCTCAGTCGATAACCAGTACTATAGAAGGGATGGACTGCACCTAACTGAAGAGGGTGCAGATCAGCTGGGAATGAAGATGGCCTAAAAGTTAGATGGTGTTTTTAAACTAGGCAATGGGGGGAGGGTTCAGAGGTAGAGATAGTCAGCGCGGAACATATTCCAGAGGGTAGTATTGGGGGCATTAGTGGTAGGTTGACCAAAGCACATAAACCCAAGGTAAGTATAGTAGCAAGTCCTTGTTGCAATCTCGGAACACCCAATAAGAGGATAATATGCGACCGGTCTAAATTACGTGACATGTTCACCAATGCCAGGAGCCTGGCAGACAAGATGGGTGAACTAGAGATACTGTTGTACGAAGAGGATTTGGATTTTGTGGGAATTTCAGAGACCTGGTTCAACAGCTCTCATGATTGGCTGGCAAACATTTAAGGGTATACCCTTTGTCGCAAGGATAGAAAGGGTAAAAAAGAGGGAGGGGTGTGCCTATATATCAAGAATAATGTACAAGAGAATGTGAGAGATGACATCACTAAGGAAGCTAGGGAGGAGGTGGAATCCTTATGGGTAAAGCTCCAAAAGGATGAAGCTAAGGGGAAAATAATACTGGGAGTATACTATAGGCCCCCTAACCTGAGGGAGGAAGGGGAGACAGATCTCCTATTACAATTTGAATTAGCAGCAAGGATGGGAAGTGTTATCATAATGGGGGATTTTAATTATCCAGACATAGACCGGACGGAGGGAACCACGCATTCATCTAAGGCTCGCCATTTTCTAAATGTCTTGCAGGACAATTTTATGGGTCAGATGGTAGACGCACCAACTAGAAATAAAGCGTTACTGGATCTACTGATTACCAACAATACAGACCTGATCACGGATGTGGAAATAGGGGGCAATTTAGGTAACAGCGATCACAAGTCAATTGGCTTCAGTATAAATCACACAAATAGGAAACATAAGGGGAATACAAAGACACTGAATTTCAAAAGAGCCAACTTCCCTAAACTACAAACCTTGCTAGAAGGCATAAATTGGATAAAATCTTAGGAACAAAGAACACGGAGGAGAGGTGGGTTTGCTTTAACAGCATATATTAAATCAGGGCATTAGCCAATGTATCCCATTGGGTAATACATTTAAAAGAGCAACAAAAGTCCTGGATGGCTTAACTTCAATGTAAAAATGCATATAAAAGCAAAGGAGAAGTCCTTCAAAAAATACAAGGTTGAGGGTAGGGATGAGCTTCGAGTTCGAGTCGAACTCATGTTCTACTCGAACATTGGCTGTTCGCAAGTTCGCCGAACAGCGAACAATTTGGGGTGTTCGCAGCAAATTCGAATGCCGCGGAACACCCTTTAAAAGTCTATGGGAGAAATCAAAAGTGCTAATTTTAAAGGCTTATATGCAAGTTATTGTCATAAAAAGTGTTTGGGGACCCGGGTCCTGCCCCAGGGGACATGGATCAATGCAAAAAAAAGTTTTAAAAACGGACGTTTTTTCAGGAGCAGTGATTTTATTAATGCTTAAAGTCAAACAATAAAAGTGTAATATCCCTTTAAATTTCGTACCTGGGGGGTGTCTATAGTATGCCTGTAAAGGGGCGCATGTTTCCTGTGTTTAGAACAGTCTGACAGCAAAATGACATTTGGAAGGAAAAAACTCATTTAAAACTACCCGCGGCTATTGCATTGCCGACAATACACATAGAAGTTCATTGATAAAAACGGCATGGGAATTCCCCACAGGGCAACCCCGAACCAAAATAATAAAAAAAAAATGATGTGGGGGTCCCCCTAAATTCCATACAAGGCCCTTCAGGTCTGGTATGGATATTAAGGGGAACCCCAGCCAAAATTTTAAAAAAAAATTGACGTGGGGTTCCCCCTAAATTCCATACCAGACCCTTCAGGTCTGGTATGGATTTTAAGGGGAACCCCGCGCCAAAAAAAAAAAAAAAAACGGCGTGGGGTCCCCCTAAAAATCCATACCAGACCCTTATCCGAGCACGCAACCTGGCAGGCCGCAGGAAAAGAGGGGGGGACGAGAGTGCGGCCCCCCCCCCCTCCTGAACCGTACCAGGCCACATGCCCTCAACATTGGGAGGGTGCTTTGGGGTAGCCCCCCAAAACACCTTGTCCCCATGTTGATGAAGACAAGGGCCTCATCCCCACAACCGTGGCCGGTGGTTGTGGGGGTCTGCGGGCGGGGGGCTTATCGGAATCTGGAAGCCCCCTTTAACAAGGGGACCCCCAGATCCCGGCCCCCCCCCCTGTGTGAAATGGTAAGGGGGTACTTACCCCTACCATTTCACTAAAAAACTGTCAAAAATGTTAAAAATGACAAGAGACAGTTTTTGACAATTCCTTTATTTAAATGCTTCTTCTTTCTTCCTTCATCTTCTTCTTCTTCTGGTTCTTCTGGCTCTTCTGGTTCTTCCTCCGGCGTTCTCGTCCAGCATCTCCTCCGCGGCGTCTTCTATCTTCTTCTCCTCGGGCCGCTCCGCACCCATGGCATGAGGGGGGAGGCTCCCGCTCTTCTCTTCATCTTCTTCTTCATCTTCATCTTCTTCATCTTCTTCTTCTTCTTCTTCTTCTTCTCTTCTTCATCTCTTCTTCCTTCTTCATTTCTTCTGCGGGCCGCTCCGCATCCATGCATGCATGGAGGGAGGCTCCCGCTGTGTGACGGCGTCTCTTTGTCTGACGGTTCTTAAATAACGGGGGGCGGGGCCATCCGGTGACCCCGCCCCCCTCTGACGCACGGTGAATTGACGGGACTTCCCTGTGACGTCACGGGGAATGCCACAGGGAAGTCCCGTCATGTCCCGTGCGTCAGAGGGGGGCGGGGTCACCGGGTGGCCCCGCCCCCCGTTATTTAAGAACCGTCAGACGAAGAGACGCCGTCACACAGCGGGAGCCTCCCTCCATGCATGCATGGATGCGGAGCGGCCCGCAGAAGAAATGAAGAAGGAAGAAGAGATGAAGAAGAGAAGAAGAAGAAGAAGAAGAAGAAGATGAAGAAGAAGATGAAGATGAAGAAGAAGATGAAGAGAAGAGCGGGAGCCTCCCCCCTCATGCCATGGGTGCGGAGCGGCCCGAGGAGAAGAAGATAGAAGACGCCACGGAGGAGATGCTGGACGAGAACGCCGGAGGAAGAACCAGAAGAGCCAGAAGAACCAGAAGAAGATGAAGGAAGAAAGAAGAAGCATTTAAATAAAGGAATTGTCAAAAACTGTCTCTTGTCATTTTTAACATTTTTGACAGTTTTTTAGTGAAATGGTAGGGGTAAGTACCCCCTTACCATTTCACACAGGGGGGGGGGCCGGGATCTGGGGGTCCCCTTGTTAAAGGGGGCTTCCAGATTCCGATAAGCCCCCCGCCCGCAGACCCCCACAACCACCGGCCACGGTTGTGGGGATGAGGCCCTTGTCTTCATCAACATGGGGACAAGGTGCTTTGGGGGGCTACCCCAAAGCACCCTCCCAATGTTGAGGGCATGTGGCCTGGTATGGTTCAGGAGGGGGGGGGGGCCGCACTCTCGTCCCCCCCTCTTTTCCTGCGGCCTGCCAGGTTGCGTGCTCGGATAAGGGTCTGGTATGGATTTTTAGGGGGACCCCACGCCGTTTTTTTTTTTTTTTTGGGCGCGGGGTTCCCCTTAAAATCCATACCAGACCTGAAGGGTCTGGTATGGAATTTAGGGGGAACCCCACGTCAATTTTTTTTTTAAATTTTGGCTGGGGTTCCCCTTAATATCCATACCAGACCTGAAGGGCCTTGTATGGAATTTAGGGGGACTCCCACATCATTTTTTTTTTTTAATTTTGGTTCGGGGTTGCCCTGTGGGGAATTCCCATGCCGTTTTTATCAATGAACTTCTATGTGTATTGTCGGCAATGCAATAGCCGCGGTAGTTTTAAATGAGTTTTTTCCTTCAAAATGTCATTTTGCTGTCAGACTGTTCTAAACACGGGAAACATGCGCCCCTTTACAGGCATACTATAGACACCCCCCAGGTACGAAATTTAAAGGGATATTACACTTTTATTGTTTGACTTTAAGCATTATTAAAATCACTGCTCCTGAAAAAACGGCCGTTTTTAAAACTTTTTTTTGCATTGATCCATGTCCCCTGGGGCAGGACCCAGGTCCCCAAACACTTTTATTGACAATAACTTGCATATTAGCCTTTAAAATTAGCACTTTTGATTATTCATGTTCGTGTCCCATAGACTTTAACGGTGTTCGCGTGTTCGAACGAATTTTTTTCCTGTTCGCATGTTCTGGTGCGAACCGAACAGGGGGGTGTTCGGCTCATCCCTAGTTGAGGGATCATCATCAGCATTCAGACTTTATAAAGAATGCAACAAGACATGTAAGGGTGCAATAAGGACAGCTAAGATAGAACATGAAAGACACATAGCGCAGGAGAGCAAAACAAATCTTTAAGTATGTAAACAGTAAAAAAGGGAGGACAGACCATATTGGCCCCATAAAGAATGAGGAAGGACATCTGGTTACAAAGGATGGGGAGATGGCGAAGGTATTGAATTTATTCTTCTTCGCAGTCTTCACGAGGGAATCGAAGGGCTTCAGTAACCAAAACTGCAGTGCTTATCCTCATGACACAACACAGGAAGCACCTCCATGGTTAACAGAGGACAGAATTAAAATTAGACTTGGTAAACTTAACATTAATAAATCACCGGGACCAGATGGCTTGTACCCGAGGGTACTTAGGAAACTCAGTCAGGTAATTGCCAGACCATTGTTCCTAATTTTTACTGACAGTCTACTGACTGGAATGGTACCAGCTGATTGGAGAAAAGCCAATGTAGCACCAATATTTAAAAAGGGCCCAAAATACATCCCTGGGAATTACAGACCAGTTAGCCTAACATCAATAGTATGTAAAATCTTGGAGGGGATGATAAGGGACTATATACAAGATTTTAGTAATGAGAGCGGTATCATTAGCAGTAATCAGCATAGATTGCCAAACCAATCTATTAACCTTCTATGAGGAGGTGAGTTGCCATCTAGATAAAGGAAGGTCCGTAGACGTGGTGTATCTGGATTTTGCAAAAGCATTTGACACAGTTCCCCATAATTGTTTACTGTACAAAATAAGGTCTGTTGGCATGGACCATAGGGTGAGTACATGGATTAAAAACTGGCTACAAGGGCGAGTTCAGAGGGTGTTGATAAATGGGGAGTACTCGGAATGGTCAAGGGTGGGTAGTGGTAATTTATTCATAAACGACCTGGAGGATGGGGTAAACAGTTCAATCTCTGTATTTGCAGATGATACTAAGCTAAGCAGGGCAATAACTTCTCCGCAGAATGTGGAAACCTTGCAAAAAGATCTGAACAAATTAATAGGTGGGCAACTACATGGCAAATGAGTTTCAATGTAGAAAAATGTAAAATAATGCATTTGGGTGGCAAAAATATTAATTCAATTTATACACGGGGGGAGAACCTCTGGGGGAATCTAGGATGGAAAAGGACTTGGGGGCAGGAGCGGACTGATAACTCATGGGGCCCCCGGGCAATAGGAGATTATGGGGCCCCCAGGCAATCAGAGATTATGGGGCCACACAGTATACACACACACACACAGTATACAATCACACAGTATACACATACATGCACACACAGTATACACAGACAGATGTAAAAAAAACACAGATTTATACCTACTGGCCCTTGTTTTACTGAGGCTGGCAACCCTGATGGGGCCCCCTAGTGGCCCAGGACCCTCGGGCAGTGCCCGAGTGGCTCAATGGTCAGTCCGCCCCTGCCTGGGGGTTCTAGTAGATGATGGGCTCAGCAATGGCATGCAATGCCAAGCTGCTGCTAACAAAGCAAACAGAATATTGGCATGCATAAAAGGGGGATTAATTCCAGAGATAAAACGATAATTCTCCCGCTCTACAAGGCTCTGTTCCGGCCGCACCTAGAGTATGCTGTCCAGTTCTGGGCACCAGTTCTCAGGAAGGATGTACTGGAAATGGAGCGAGTACAAAGAAGGGCAACAAAGCTAATAAAGGGTCTGGAGGTTATTAGTTATGAGGAAAGGTTGTGAGCACTGAACTTATTCTCTCTGGAGAAGAGACGATTGAGAGGGGATATGATTTCAATATACAAATACCATACTGGTGACCCCACAATAGGGATACAACTTTTTCGCAGAAGAGAGTTTAACAAGACTCGTTGCCACTCATTAAAATTAGAAGAAAAGAGGTTTAACCTTAAACTGTGTAGAGGGTTCTTTACTGTAAGAGCGGCAAGGATGTGGAATTCCCTTCCACAGGTGGTGGTCTCAGCGGGGAGCATCGATAGTTTCAAGAAACTATTGGATAAGCACCTGAATGACCGCAACATACAGGGATATATAAACGTAATACTGACATATAATTACACACATAGGTTGGACTTGATGGACTTGTGTCTTTTTTCAACCTCACCTACTATGTAACTATGTAACATTTGTCCACGGAAAATCCAACAATTGTCGGATGGAGCGTACAAACGGTCAGATTTTACGCCAACAGCCTGTCATCACACATTTCTTGTCGGAAAATCAGATCATGTGAACACAGAATCTCACCAAAAATGACATTTCTGAAGGCACTCTGTACACCAACTGTGTACAGAATGCTGCCAGGAGCCATATTGCTTTGACTTTATAGAAAATTACAGCGGCTACAGTTTGAAAAGAAAAAGTTATTTTAACAACAATATTAAATTACAATATGGCTTTTGTAGCAATAGCATATACTTACTATATTCATTTTTTTTTATTGGACCTTAACACCTATTTGACACACAAATGACTGTTTACAACTGGGAGCTGGTGGATGATCTGGAATTCAACTTCCAACTCCCATCATTCAGAACCCCTTAAAGGCCTGACAGAAGGCACCAGCAAGCTATTAAGGCTAAATTCCAGGTCTATAGTCACATCGGTCCTGCTTGGACCAAAGTATGTAGTATGTACCATACCTGTTGGATCCCTGCGGAAGCTGGAAATCACTGTAGTAGGCATTGCTACTATTATTATTATTATTATTACTATACAGGATTTATATAGCGCCAACAGTTTGTGCAGCAGTGATTTCCACTAGCTTCTGGGTCCTTTGCCAAGTGGCTGCCCAGTTGAACACAGTAGGTCCCTCATCGGCATGAGTGCCATTCAGTGAACACTTTGGGAAAGATTTACTAAATCTGGTGCAGCTGTCCACAGTAGCCAATCACCTTCTAACTTCAGTTTGTTCAATTAAGCTTTGGCAATAAAACCTGAAAGCTGATTGGTTTCTATGCAGAGCTGAACCAGGTTTTGCACCATGCAGCTTCAGTAAATAGCCCCCTTTGAATTTCTGCAGAGCAAACGACCTCCATTGTTTGCAATGCAGCAGGACAGCTGCTCAGCACAGGACCCGGAAGATAGAATCAATCAATGTAATAGTGGTGTCTACTATAGTATTTTCCTGCAGGGATCCCACAGGGATGGCACATACATACTTACACTAGTCCAAGCTATGTAAAAATTGCCACACCAAAACCTCAGCTTTAAAGGTAGAATACCTATATAAGAATTCCCCTTAGGGTACTTAATAGGACCATGTGCTGTCCTATTGTTTTTGTGGGGTGTATTGGGGTCCCCTTTACTAGCTGTTTGATAAGCTTAAAAAAAGTACCTGGTGATCTCGCCAGAAAATTTGTGAGTTGATAACTTCCTGTGCTTTCTGTCTGTCTGACTGTTATCAGTTACATTGATCTCAACTATCACTGAACCATGCCACTATGTTAAAGACAGTAGAAGAAGGTTTTGTTTCTGTGGGCATATCTTTCTATCTTTCTGTTGCCCTGATATAGAAAGGTGAGTGTTGTCACCCTGGTACAGGAAGTGTGTGACTGGCAGGATCACCAAGGCAAAAAGGCATGAAAAAAAGAACACTAATGCAGCCACCACATAGGACCAGTAAGTTGCAATGTAATAATTTTTTTTTTTTTTGGTTTAGTTACACTTTAACAGATGCTTCCTGTAATAAATGTTTGTTTATTTATTAATTTCAGATTTCATTTTCTTTTTTTTAACAGATAAAAAAAAATTGTAAACTGCTACTGGTTCTTTGGTCGGGTGGTTTCTCCCAGTTTGTTTTGGTCATCCTCATCAGGTGGTGGTGGCAGGAGGCTGGAGCTGAGAAGGGCATCAGGTAGAATTTTGTCAAGAAGGTAACTCTGCAGAGAGAAGAGACCACAGGTCACAGAGAATGTGAATGGTGGAACGGTATTACCAGTTACTGATATTACTAATTATTAAGGACTGTTGCCATTAATTATTTTTGGTGATGCTCAGCAGCAGGGTATGGAATATAAATACATTCATGAGCAACAATACAGTACATACACCGTGGTCAAATAGTGGACACCTGACCATCACACCCATTTGAGATTGTGGGAACATCTCATTCCAAAACCATGGCCATTAATATGGAGTTGGTCGCCATTCATATCCAGAGAAGCCCCCACTCCTCTGGGAAGGCTTTCCACCAGATTTTGGAGTGTGTCTGTAGGAATTTGTGCCCATTCACCCAAATAACATTTGTTAGGTCAAATACTAATGTTGGACGAGAATACCTGGTTTTCAATCGGAATTCCAATTCATCCCGAAGGTGTTCGGTAGGGTTGAGGTCAGGGCTCTGTGCAGGACACATAAGTTCCTCCACACCAAACGCATTATTCCATGCCTTAATGGGGCTAGTCTTGGGCACAGTCACGATGGAATGGAAAAGGGTCTTCCTAAATTGTTATCACAGGGTTGGAAGAGAACAATTGTCTTAAATGTCTTTGTATGTTGTAGCATTAACAGAACCCTTCACTAGAAACACCTGAACATAATTTGGGACACATATTCCTGGCCATATGCAGTGCCTTGAAAAAGTATTCATACCCCTTGACATTTTCAACATTTTGTCATGTTACAACCAAAAACCTAAATGTGTTTTATTGGGATTTTATGTGATGGATCAACACGAAGTGGCACAATTGTGAAGCGGAAGTAAAATGATAAATGGTTTGCCAAATTTATTTACAAATGAATATGTGAAAAGTTTTGTAGAACCTCCTTTCACTGAAATTACAGCTGCAAGTCTTTTTGGGGATGTCTCTACCAGCTTTGCACATCTAGAGGGTGACATTTTTGCCCATTCTTCTTTGTAAAATAGCACAAGCTCTGTCAGATTGGATGAAGAGCATCTGTGAACAGGAATTTTCAAGTCTTGCCACAGATTCTCAATTGGATTCAGGTCTTGGCTTTGACTGGGCCATTAGAACACATGAATATGCTTTGATCTAAACCATTCCCTTTTAGCTCTGGCTGTATCTTTAGGGTTGTCGTCCTGCTGGAAGATGAACCTCCTCCCCAGTCTCAAGTCTTTTGCACACTCTAATGCCCGTACACACGGTCGGACATTGATCGGAAATTCCGACAACAAAATCCTAGGATTTTTTCCGACGGATGTTGGCTCAAACTTGTCTTGCATACACACGGTCACACAAAGTTGTCGGAAAATCCGATCGTTCTGAACGCGGTGACGTAAAACACGTACGTCGGGACTATAAACGGGGCAGTGGCCAATAGCTTTCATCTCTTTATTTATTCTGAGCATGTGTTGCACTTTGTGCGTCGGATTTGTGTACACACGATCGGAAATTCCGACAACGGATTTTGTTGTCGGAAAATTTTATAGCAAGCTCTCAAACTTTGTGTGTCGGAAAATCCGATGGAAAATGTGTGATGGAGCCTACACATGGTCGGAATTTCCGACAACAAGGTCCTATCACACATTTTCCGTCGGAAAATCCGACCGTGTGTACGGGGCATAAGGCTTGATTCACACGAATGCGTTTCTTGATGCATTTTGCAGAAATGCAGGGAAATTTTTTTTAACATGGGTTCCTATGGAATATGTTCACATCAATGCATTTTTGTGCCTCTGTGTTTTTGGAAAGGGTCAGGGCCTTTTTTTCCCGCATAATGCAGCGTTTTGCATGTAATAGACTTTAATGGACCTGCACCCAAAACGCAAGTACCACGATTTTGCCGCGATTTTCGATTTGTCTGATGAGTCATCAGCTGACGATGCTTTAAATCGGCACGGACAGATCAGCGGGACACAGGGTCAACGGCGGCAGAGGAAGAAGTACACTGGACAAAGAAGACAGGAGAAAGAAGAAGCGGGAGAAGAACGGAGGAGGAAGATGCAGGAGAAGATGGAGGAAGACCAGAGGAAGACCAGAGGAAGAAGCAGGGAAGAAGATATTTTTAATAAAAGACTTGTAAAAAACTGTCTACTGTATTTTTTCACACTACACTACTTTTTTTTCGAATGGATAGGGGTACAATGGGTAGGGGTACCGCAGACCCCGACAACCTCTGGGCGAGGCCCTTGTCCCCATCAACATAGGGGCAAGTTGCTTTGGGGTGGGGGGCGCAGAGCCCCCCTGCCCCAAAGCACCCATGTTGAGGGTATGTGGCCTAGTATGGTTCAGTCGGGGGGGCGCTCACTCATCCCCTACCTTTCCTGACCTGCCGGCTGTATGCTCGGATAAGGGTCTGGAGTGGATTTTGGGGGAACCCCACGCAAAATGCGGTAAAAACGCGTGGCCAAAAACGCGGTAAGCACAGCAAAAAGCACTGCAGAAATGCTCAAAAGCAACATGCATAGATGTGAATCGAGCCTAACAGGTTTTCTTCTAAGATTGCCCTGTATTTGGCTCCATCCATCTTCCAATCAACTCTGACCAGCTTCCCTGTCCCTGCCAGTGAAAAGCTGCCACCACCATGTTTCACGGTGGAGATGGGGTGTTCAGGGTGATGTGCAGTGTTAGTTCTCACCACACATAGGGGGTTATTTACGAAAGGCAAATCCACTTTGCACTACAAGTGCAAACTACAAGTGCAAAGTGCACTTGGAAGTGCAGTTGCTGTAAATCTGAGGGGTAGATCTGAAATGAGAGGAAGCTCTGCTTATTTTATCATCCAATCATGTGCAAGCTAAAATGCTGTTTTTTTATTTTCCTTGCATGTCCCCTTCGGATCTACAGTGACTGCACTTCCAAGTGCACTTGTAGTGCAAAGTGGGTTTGCCTTTCGTAAATAACCCACATAAAGTTTTATTTTAAGGCCAAAAAGTTAAATTTCTCTTCTGACCAGAGCACCTTCTTCCACATGTTTGCTGTGTCCCCCACATGGCTTCTTGCAAACTGCAAACGGGACTTCTTATGGCATTCTTCTTGACACTCTTCCATAAAGGCCAGATTTGTGGAGTGCACAACTAATAGTTGTCCTGTGGACAGATTCTCCCACCTGAGCTGTGGATTTCTGCAGTTCAGTAGCGGCCCGTACATAAGGGGCACATGGGAAGCCGATTAGCCCGTGTTTAGGGAGTGTTCGGGCGCAAGCGATGCGCCCCTAAACACTCCCACTCTACACCTATTCGTCTCAGTCCTCCATTGGTATCTTTTAATTGGCGGGGAGCCGGGGACCAGAGGACGGTGCTTTTTGCGGCACCGCGTCACTTCCGGTTTTCCGGCTCAGAGTGAACTGAGAAGGAGTATGACCAGTGTGGTTTAGGCCTGAGCCTGGCTGTCCTGAGCTGAACGCCGCCAGTGTGTCACTGTCTCCTAATGGTATGCAGTGGTCGACTAAGCATACGGGCATTGCCGAGGGCCCGGGTCAGTAGGGGGCCCCATGACGCTCGTCATCTCACTATACTCTGGGAAGCATTGTAGTGAAGCCGGGTCTAACACAGGCGGACTATCTGGTGTGAGCTGGAGCAGGCATGGGGAAGAGCAACACACAGCAGCTACGTATTTGTGTTACACTTTGAGCTACGGATCGTAAATACATCTGTTGGGGGAGTGCACAGACAGTATTTTAGATGTGATGGAACAGCAAGCTGGAAGTAAAAGTAAAAGTCTGAGTCGGTAAAGCTCTCTGCTCTGCTCTCTGTACAGTCAGGTCCATAAATAGTGGGACATCGACACAATTCTAATCTTTTCGGCTCTATACACCACCACAATGGATTTGAAATGAAATAAACAAGATGTGCTTTAACTGCAGACTTTCAGCTTTAATTTGAGGGTATTTACATCCAAATCAGGTGAACGGTGTAGGAATTACAACAGTTTGTATATGTGGCTCCCACTTTTTAAGGGAACAAAAGTAATGGGACAGATTAACAAGCATCCATCAAACTTTCACTTTTTAATACTTGGTTGCACAACCTTTGCAATCAATTACAGCCTGAAGTCTGGAACGCATAAACATCACCAGACGCTGGGTTTCATCCCTGGTGATGCTCTGCCAGGCCTCTACTGCAACTGTCTTCAGTTCATGCTTGTTCTTGGGGCATTTTCCCTTATGTTTTGTCTTCAGCAAGTGAAATGCATGCTCAATCGGATTCAGGTCAGGTGATTAACTTGGCCATTGCATAACATTCCACTTCTTTCCCTTAAAAAACTCTTTGGTTGCTTTCGCAGTATGCTTCGGGTCATTGTCCATCTGCACTGTGAAGCGCCGTCCAATGAGTTCTGAAGCATTTTGCTGAATATGAGTAGATAATATTGCCGAAACACTTCAGAATTCATCCTGCTGCTTTTGTCAGCAGTCACATCATCAATAAATACAAGAGAACCAGTTCCATTGGCAGCCATACATGCCCACGCCATGACACTGCCACCACCATGCTTCACTGATGAGGTGGTATGCTTTGGATCATGAGCAATTCCTTTCCTTCTCCATACTCCTCTCTTCCCATCACTCTGGTACAAGGTGATCTTGGTCTCATCTGTCCATAGGATGTTATTCCAGAACTGTGAAGGCTTTTTTAGATGTTGTTTGACAAACTCTAATCTGGCCTTCCTGTTTTTGAGGCTCACCAATGGTTTACATCTTGTGGTGAACCCTCTGTATTCACTCTGGTGAAGTCTTCTCTTGATTGTTGACTTTGGCACACATACACCTACCTTCTGGAGAGTGTTCTTGATCTGGCCAACTGTTGTGAAGGGTGTTTTCTTCACCAGGGAAAGAATTATTCGGTCATCCACCACAGTTGTTTTCCATAGTCTTCCGGGTCTTTTGGTGTTGCTGAGCTCACCGGTGCGTTCTTTCTTTTTAAGGATGTTCCAAACAGTTGATTGGGCCACACTTAATGTTTTTGCTATCTCTCTGATGGGTTTGTTTTGTTTTTTCAGCCTAATGATGGCTTGCTTCACTGATAGTGACAGCTCTTTGGATCTCATACTGAGAGGTGACAGCAACAGATTCCAAATGCAAATAGCACACTTGAAATGAACTCTGGACCTTTTATCTGCTCCTTGTAAATGGGATAATGAGGGAATAACACACACCTGGCCATGGAACAGCTGAGCAGCCAATTGTCCGGTTACTTTTGGTCCCTTAAAAAGTAGGAGGCATATATACAAACTGTTGTAATTCCTACACCGTTCACCTGATTTGGATGTAAATATCCTCAAATTAAAGCTGAACGTCTGCAGTTAAAGCACATCTTGTTTGTTTCATTTCAAATGTGGTGGTGTATAGAGCCAAAAAGATTAGAATTGTGTCGATGTCCCAATATTTATGGACCTGACTGTATGACCGCTCGGACTTGCTGACATCCATGGAGGCGCTGTGAGTGTTACCCATTGCTTATCTGCTACAAGAACATGCTACACTGTTGCTTTCCTCTATCCTTGCATCAAAGCTTATATAAAGGTGAAATTCTATCCTCTGCTCACTGTGTTCATGATTTACTTACACTGGGCATAAAAAGCTGACTTGCTATATGCTTGCTGACAGAGGCGTAACTGACACTAGTTCTGTTTGCTCTGAGGTGTCCATTTAATCCTCAGGATTCAAACTGAAACTTCACTTGCAACTTGCTAAGAAAAAAATAAATAATCAAGAGTATTGATTACCACTTACCTGGCCGGATGTCCTGGTCACTCACTGGATGAGGATAGCGATGACGCCAGCCGCCGGGTGTATTATACAAAATCACAATGATCATCATCATCCTCCTCCTCATCATTGTATAATACACCCGTCATCGCTATCCTCATCATTGTTTAATACACCCGTCATCAGATGATAGAAGTATTATACAATGAGGAAAATAGCGATGACGGGTGTATTATACAATGATGAGGATGATGATGACGGGTGTATTATACAATAATGAGGATGATGACGACAGGTGATTTATACAATGATGAGGATAGCGATGATGGGTGTATTATCAGTGGCGGTCCGTCCATAGGGGGCGCCTGGGTGCCGCCACCCCCCCCCCCCCCCCCCCCCTCCAGGCAGCAAAAAAAAAATAAAAAAATACAAACATTTTTTTTATTACTGGTCCTTTAAAAAAAAAAAAAAAAGAAAAAGAAAAAAAAAAGGTCCTTAAGTGCACTGTGTTCGGACGCCGGACCCAGTGCGACGCCGGACACATTGCACTTATGGGAAGCGCCACGTCTATGGAATCACGAGATTGCAGACGTGGCGTTGCATTTGCGGGCGTTTAGCCTGCCTTGCGGCGCTTTCTGAGGCGCCGAGTAGCTTCCGCTGGGCCATAGTAATAGATACTACAGGCGCCCGGTGAAAGGTACTCGGCGCTTCAGATTTGATTGACATCTGCCCTGAGTTAGATGTCACTTCCTGTTTCTATCTCTCATTGCGCCCGAGAGAGGAAACAGGAAGAATGCTGCTGCCAGTGTGAAGGAGACACCGCAGGAGACCCAAGGTAAGTACCGCTGTGCGGAGAAGGGGGGATTTGAAGTGACAGAGGCTACATTTGGGGGGGGGGGACAGAGGCTGTATTTGGGGGGGGGACAGAGGCTGCATTTGGGGGGGCAGAGGCTGCATTTTGGGGGGACAGAGGCTGCATTTTGGGGGGGACAGAGGCTGCATTTTGGGGGGGATAGAGACTGCTGTTTGGGGGGGATAGAGGCTGTATTTGGGGGGACAGAGGCTGCATTTGGGGGGGACAGAGGCTGCATTTGGGGGGGCAGAGGCTACATTTGGGGGGGGCAGAGGCTGCGTTTGGGGGGGATAGAGGCTGTATTTGGGGGGGCAGAGGCTGCATTTTGGGGGGGGCAGAGGCTGCATTTTGGGGGGGGATAGAGGCTGTATGGGGAGGGACAGAGGCTGCATTTGGGGGGGGCAGAGGCTGCATTTTGGGGTTGGGACAGAGGCTGCATTTTGGGGGGATAGAGGCTGTATTTGGGGGGGACAGAGGCTGCATTTGGGGGGGGGACAGAGGCTGCATGGGGGGGGGAGAGAGGCTGTATTTGGGGGGGAACAGAGGCTGCATTTCTGGGGGGAACAGAGGCTGCATTTTGGGGGGATAGAGGCTGTATTGGGGGGGGGGACAGAGGCTGCATTTGGGGGGGGCAGAGGCTGCATTTGGGGGGGGCAGAGGCTGTATTTGGGGGGGGACAGAGGCTGCATTTGGGGGGGACAGAGGCTGCATTTGGGGGGGACAGAGGCTGCATTTGGGGGGGGGACAGAGGCTGCATTTTGGGGGGGACAGAGGCTGCATTTTGGGGGGGGACAGAGGCTGCATTGGGGGGGGGCAGAGGCTGCATTTTGGGGGGGGACAGAGGCTGCATTTTGGGGGGGGACAGAGGCTGCATTTTGGGGGGGATAGAGGCTGCATTTTGGGGGGGGGGCAGAGGCTGCATTTGGGAGGGCAGAGGCTGCATTTTGGGGGGGGGGACAGAGGCTGCATTTAATGGGACACAGGCATGCTGCATTTAATGGGACACAGGCATGCTGCATTTAATGGGGGACAGAGGCTGCATTTGGGGGGGACAGAGGCTGCATTTGGGGGGGAACAGAGGCTGCATTTGGGGGTTGACAGAGGCTGCATTTGGGGGGGACAGAGGCTGCATTTGGGGGGGACAGAGGCTGCATTTGGGAGGGGGGTCAGAGGCTGCATTGGGGGGGGGGGTCAGAGGCTGCATTTGGGGGGGACAGAGGCTGCATTTGGGGGAACAGAGGCTGCATTTAATGGGACACAGACATGCTGCAATTAATGGGACACAGACATGCTGCACTTAATGGGACACAGACATGCTGCACTTAATGGGACACAGGCATGCTGCATTTAGGGGGGGGACAGAGGCTGCATTTGGGGGGGGACAGAGGCTGCATTTGGGGGGGGACCGAGGCTGCATTTGGGGGGGGCAGAGGCTGCATTTGGGGAGACAGAGGCTGCATTTGGGGGGACAGAGGCTGCATTTTATGTGACAGAGGCTGCATTTTATGTGACAGAGGCTGCATGTAAGGAGGGACTTCGCTGGGGGCACCTGATGTAAGGACAGACTGCTGGGGACGCCTGATGGCATCTGGTTGTAGGCGACGTGGCTAGTGACACACTCGGGGCTCCCACTGATTCTGCATTATGGTGAGTTGAATGATTTAATTTTATATTACAATGTAATAATAGAAATAATGTGCTTCAATCATCCTGACACCATAACAACCATGGTGCCGGGATGATTGAAGTGCTAACACCAGGTGTTTGGAGTATCTTTATCTGCTGATTGTTACACTTTCTAGAATACACATATTTCTATTGTTGTGTAGGATCTGGGCCTGCTGTCCCTCTCCCTCCATCCCACGTTCATCTCAGACGCTAACCACACCACCTTAGAGCCACACTCACTATTTCACTGAAACCACGCCCATTTTCACCAAGCGGGAGGGGTCAAAAAGGAAGGGCGGGGTCTGGCGCCCCCCCATCCTAAAATTTCACCAGCCGCCACTGTATATTATACAATGATGATGACAGAGATGGTAGGTGTATTATACAATGATGAGGATGATGATGAGTATATTATAGAATGAGGATAGCAATGATGTGTGTATTATACAATGATGAGGATGAAGGGTGTATTATACAATGATGAGAATGATGATGATGGGTGTATTATACAGTGATGAGGATAGCAATGAGGCCGAGTGTATTATACAATGATGAGGATATCGATGATGGGTGTATTATACGATGATGAGGATGATGATGAGTATATTATTATAGGATGATGAGGATAGCAATGACTGGTGTATTATTCAATGATGAGGATAGAGATGATGTGTGTATTATACAATGATGAGGATGACGGGTGTATTATACTATGATGAGGATAGCGAGGATGGGTGTATTATACAATGATGAGGATGACGGGTGTATTATACAATGATGAGGATGATGATGACGGGTGTATTATACGATGAGGATGATGATGACAGGTGTATTATACAATGATGTGGATGATGATGACGGGTGTATTATAAAAATAATGAAGACCTGATCTGTGAGACTGAGCTGTATACCCTGATCTGTAATGCTATATACCCTTATCTGTAATGCTATATACCCCGATCTGTGAGGCTGAGCTGTATACCCTGATCTGTGAGGCTGAGCTATATACTCTGTCCTGTGATTCTGAGCTGTATAGCCTGATCTGTGAGGCTGAGCTATATACCCTGATCTGTGAGGCTAAGCTGTATACTCTGTCCTGTGATTCTGAGGCTATATCTTCTGTCCTGTGATACTGAGTTGTATACTCCTAACACTATGGGTGGATGCAAGTGGAATACAGGGGACAGAGGGAGTGGTCGAAAGGGAAGGCGCCCCTTCCTAAAACTTCAGCAGCTGCCACTGCTGCAGCTCCTCCAGAGTTACCATGCGCCTCTTGGCTGCTTCTCTGATTAATGCTCTCTTTGCCCGGCCTGTCAGTTTAGGTGGACGGCCATGTCTTGGTAGGTTTGCAGTTGTGCCATACGCTTTCCATGTTCAGGTGATGGATTGAACAGTGCTCCATGAGATGTTCAAAGCTTGAGATATTTATTTATAACCTAACCCTGCTTTAAACTTCTCCACAACTTTATCCCTGACCTGTCTGGTGTGTTCCTTGGCCTTCATGATACTGTTTGTTCACTAAGGTTCTCCAACAAACCTCCAAGGGCTTCACAGAACAGCTGTATTTATCCTGAGATTAAATTACACACAGGTGGACTCTATTTACTAAATAGGTGACTTCTGAAGGCAATTAGTTATCAGAGTCGAAGTAAAGAGGTCAACCAGCGCAAAACTATCCCTAACGTATAAGCAGCTATGCACTCAAGGACAATACATCAAATCATAGATATAAAATTCACACAGATCAGTGCAGCGCTAAAAATCCAACTAAAAAAATGAATTCTAAAGATATATTTAAAGTGTGCAAATCACACGTAGGAATTAATGCGAAACATAATCATAATACATGATTAAAGTCCATAATCATAAACATGAATTTCAACAAAGTCCATAACATATAAAAAATGTTGGGATGAGAAAATAGCAGAGACTAAATAGAGATCCACAATACGTGGCGAGTGTGCTCAAAAGCTCTCATCTTTGTGCATCCATACTAGTGCCTCCACCATAGACAATACAGGCTGTTCACCTCCTTGAGTGGACCTCTGAATGAAAAGAAAACAAGCCTTCCCATACAGGGTGTATTTAGTAATTGTTGCTTCTGTGAAGATCCGATGTTACGTTCCGCTGAAGAAGTCCCGCCTTCTGGGATGAAACGCGTACAGGAAAACTACGTCACGTCATCTGCCACCTTTCATCCACTGTTTGTATCAGAAGCACAATTGAATGTATTGACACCTGGCTCTTGGTTGATAGAGCCTCGTTTGGTTGAGAACCAGCTGGTTTCTGGAATGATCTCAGTAACATCGGATCTTCACTGAGCCCTGCACTGATCTGTATGAATTTTATATCGAGGGGTATTAGAGTAAAAGGGGCTGAATACAAATGCACACCAAACATTTCCGATATTTATTTGTAACAAATGTTGAAAACCATTTATCATTTTCCTTCCATTTCACAATTATGTGCCACTTTGTGTTGGTCTATCACATAAAATCCAAATAAAATCCCATTTACGTTTTTGGTTGTAACATGACAAAATTTGGAAAATTTCAAGGGCTATGAATACTTTTTCAAGGCACTGTAGTGTAACCGAAACAGGAGGATATGACTGCCTTGCTAGCTGAAGCTTACAATCTATTAGAACCACTGTCAAGTTTTAAAAGCTGTCTGTGTCCCAACAGAAGACAATTCCCCTCATTTCCTGTTTTTTCTGACACCAATCACCTGGACAGGAAGTAAGGAGGAATGTCCCTGATGGATACACAGACAGCAACCAAATTCTGATAGAGATTCCAGGTTCCAACACCCCCCAACTTTCAGCCAAGCGTTTATGTGCGACATTGCAGACCAAGGTGCACATGGCCTTCCATAGGCTGAAAAGTCCTCTATCGTAACGTCATGTGGCCATTTTTAAGAGCTTCGTAGAGTATTTACAGCAGTCCATACCTGGATGGAGTGGGAAAGGCAGCCGCTCGTCCTATTGGTCAGCCCGACCGTGTTCAGCGCCTCCCTGGTGAAATCCTCTGCGGTCTTCACAAGGATGCTAGTCTTCATGTTCTCTGTCAAGTTGGTGGAGACCAGCAATGGCATCACACACTGCCAGAAAACCAAGAGACCCGTGTAAGTACATTCTGATTTCTGCATTCTCTCTTTAAAAGTGAACTATTATCTATTTTAAGTACAGTATCATTGCTGTTACATATTTACCCAACTTTCGCATATTTGCATGCTTGCTGTTCCATATTTTACATTTTCTAATTTATATAAAGATTTATATATTCTCCCTCTAGTGGTTATATGCATATCAGGCAGTAGAATCAGAACCCTGTTAAATGGCTCTTGAGCTAAGCGCAGACACTCAGACGGAGTGAAAGCTTATTACTTTTATTCGGTGTGAGCAAACTGAGACTTCCACTGAAAGGGACAAATAAAGAACAGTCACTGTGCTCATCTACATATACAATATGACTGCAAATTAACAGAACTAATATCAAAGATGCTTTCAAAATAGCAAAATGAATAGTTTTTCTTTGTTAATTAATAACCTACAAAGTGCATAAAAAATACTAAATGAAATCCTATTTTGGTGTGTCCACTGTGATATGAGGCAGCTCAGGAACGTCAGGCAGCTGAATCTGGTAAAAGCAAACAGTCCCTCAAGTAAACACAAAAAACTTTCTTTAGCCAAAAGTAAAGCAAAAAAAACGTTTGTAGTTCGGGTGTAAAAGGGAACACCCCCAGGCTCACCGCCAATCTCTCAGTCCCACACTGGGGTTAGGGTTCCTCCTCGTATCAGGGTGCCGACCAGGCTGCAGGGTTCAGCAACCAGTGTCTCTGTTGCCAGAGGATTTACCTTGCTTACAGCCTGTGAACCACTCCACTCCGCCTCACTGACACAGGTGCTGATCCCTTCCTGCTGCCTTTCAAGATTCCCTTTGCTGTCGCTTACCCCTTCAGGACCAGAGCCCTTGTAATCAGGGTTTGGAGGTTCTTTCCTCCCAAAACTCTTCGAACTACCAAAGTTCTAAGTCCCTATTAAGAACTTATCAATTAAGAGAGCACTGACAATCAATCTTCGCTTTCCAACCAGATTACCCTGGAACCCCTCGCCCTGCATGGGTGAGAACCCCTGAGTACTCAACCCTGTCTTTGAACTGTTTCCCAAATTTCGGGGAAATATACCTGCAATTCAGGACACATTCCTGGTGTCTTGTACACCACCCTTTGCCTTTAAAACAGCATTAGCATCTCCCAAATACACCTCCATGTGGTTAAAGATTTTGCAGGTAGATTGTGATAACATGTATGTGAACCCTCATTGCCTGCTCCCACTAGCCCCTTAAGAGGTTCTTAGTGCAGGAGGCATTTCTTGGGCTTTCTGGACAAGTGATCATGGTTATTGGCTGTCACAGTCAGTGATCATGTGATTGGGAGCCTGCCTTACCTTCTGATTTCCATTGTGTGGAGCTGGTGGTGACAGCGCGGTCACAGTGCTGCGGGTGCACGACTGAATGCACATGACATATGCATATATGTGGCATCACAGCATGAAGCCCATGTCTGTGCTGCCATATTTATCTCTAGGCCTGGCAGCATGAGGTTAAAAGAAAATCACTGGGCATGGTTTGGTGAACACTGTTTAGCTTTGCAGCCAGATCCACAGAAATGGGGAAGGCTTAGTGACCCCTACATCCCTAATGGATACCCCATTCTCAACAAGGCTGCAAGCTGCCAGATCTTTTTGGTCCCAGCCAGGGGAAGCTCCTGCGGGCCCCCAAGCCACACAGCCAATGGTAAACTGTTTTACAGCGGAATCAATGCCATGTGGAAGAGATGGCACAGATGATTCTACATTTATGGACCTAATGAAGCAGATGCCCAAAGTGACCTACCTGCAAACTATAGCTACAGACATCAAAAACACCCATTCTACAGCAATTGCTGATCTCAAGGAGGATCTAGTGGAGCTAACATGAACCCGCCATGAAGAAGTCTTCCTCAATCTACAACAAATGGCTCCACACCACAACATCCACCTCATAGCATAGTGAAGAAATGCCAAAAACCTGGACAACACAGGATACCATAGAAAGCCGAAGACCCAGGGTATCCTAGAGTCGGTCAAGCCAGAACAGATCCCTCAAGTGCTCCAAATGCTTTCCAACAACAGAGAGAGCGCATGGAAGCCCCCATACATTTCAAATAAGCACACAGGGCCCTTCAACCCAGTAGAGGAAACTGAGATGCCCCTTCATACTTAGTGTGCTGCTTTGCCTACAAACAATAATCTAGTAGGCACTGATGTGAATATTAAGGGGGACTGCAAGCAAAAATAAACGGTATGAGGTCCCCCCAAACTCTATACCAGATCCTTCAGGTTTAGTATGGTTTTTGAAGGGGAAATCCCATACAAAAGTCAAGAAGAAAAGTGAGGTCCCACCCAATAATCCATACCAGACCTTTAAGTGAGCATGCAGCCTGGCAGGCCAGGAAAGGGAAGGAGGGACCAGCGTGCAGCCCTCATAGGGAATTTCATTATACTAGCATGCTTTCGTCGGTTTGCAGGACTGAGAACTGCAAAAAAGACGAAGGGAAGTCTTCCTTGAATATTAGTATCCAAGAAAATTGATGGCTCCCATTAGTATAGAATGCCCTCTCTCCTTCATAAATTCTATCCTTCAGTATCAAATGGATGTTGGCATTGCCTGGTGGATGAGAGTTTATTCCTGCATATCTGGTGGCAATGCTCGATACTTCAAGTATGTTGGCAAAGGGTACACCAGATTATACGCAAAGGTTACCATCTATACTCTGGACTTCCCTCCCTCACAATATCTGCTTTACCAAACTTCCCTGCCATGGAAAACACTACCTGAAGTCCCTGGCCATGCACATGGCAAATGCTGCCAGAATGTTCATCCCCACACACTGGAGAAGAACTTCAGTGCCCTCCCTAAAAGAGTGGTTCACAAGGTTGGATATGGTCCTGCAAATGGAACTGCTGATCTATACGGCACAGGATAAGCTTACGGATTTTGTTAACACATGGGTGTGCTGGATCGACTTCAAATTGAATCCAGATTATGCCACCATTACTGTGGGTCTACCTGTGGACTTTAAGATGAGTCTGGTTCATTAAAGACCTGAAGCAAAAAATGCATTTACGCAGAATGGAAACAAGGCTAAGGGACTCACCAATGCAGTAAAATACAAGAACTGGTGTGCAGAAAAACAGCAATAGATACAGTGCCTTGCGAAAGTATTCGGCCCCCTTGAACTTTTCAACCTTTTGCCACATTTCAGGCTTCAAACATAAAGATATAAAATTTTTATTTTTTGTGAAGAATCACCAACAAGTGGGACACAATTGTGAAGTGGAACGAAATCTTTTGGAGTTTTGAAACTTTTTTAACTAATAAAAAAATGAAAAGTGGGGCGTGCAAAATTATTCGGCCCCCTTGCGTTAATACTTTGTAGAGCCACCTTTTGCTGCGATTACAGCTGCAAGTCGCTTGGGGTATGTCTCTATCAGTTTTGCACATCGAGAGACTGAAATTCTTGCCCATTCTTCCTTGCAAAACAGCTCGAGTTTAGTGAGGTTGGATGGAGAGCGTTTGTGAACAGCAGTTTTCAGCTCTTTCCACAGATTCTCGATTGGATTCAGGTCTGGACTTTGACTTGGCCATTCTAACACCTGGATACGTTTATTTGTGAACCATTCCTTTGTAGATTTTGCTGTATGTTTGGGATCATTGTCTTGTTGGAAGATAAATCTCGGTCCCAGTTTCAGGTCTTTTGCAGACTCCAACAGGTTTTCATCCAGAATGGTCCTGTATTTGGCTGCATCCATCTTCCCCTCAATTTTAACCATCTTCCCTGTCCCTGCTGAAGAAAAGCAGGCCCAAACCATGATGCTGCCACCACCATGTTTCACAGTGGGGATGGTGTGTTGAGGGTGATGAGCTGTGTTGCTTTTACGCCAAACATATCGTTTTGCATTGTGGCCAAAAAGTTTGATTTTGGTTTCATCGGACCAGAGCACCTTCTTCCACATGTTTGGTGTGTCTCCCAGGTGGCTTGTGGCAAACTTTAGACGAGACTTTTTATGGATATCTTTGAGAAATGGCTTTCTTCTTGCCACTCTTCCATAAAGGCCAGATTTGTGCAGTGTACGACTGATTGTTGTCCTATGGACAGACTCTCCCACCTCAGCTGTAGTTCTCTGCAGTTCATCCAGAGTGATCATGGGCCTCTTGGCTGCATCTCTGATCAGTCTTCTCCTTGTCTGAGCTGAAAGTTTAGAGGGACAGCCAGGTCTTGGTAGATTTGCAGTGGTCTGATACGCCTTCCATTTCAAAATGATCGCTTGCACAGTGCTCCTTGGGATGTTTAAAGCTTGGGAAATCTTTTTGTATCCAAATCCGGCTTTAAACTTCTCCACAACAGTATTACGGACCTGCCTGGTGTGTTCCTTGGTCTTCATGATGCTCTCTGCGCTTTCAATAGAACCCTGAGACTATCACAGAGCAGGTGCATTTATACAGAGACTTGATTACACACAGGTGGATTCTATTTATCACCATCAGTCATTTAGGACAAAATTGGATCATTCAGAGATCCTCGCTGAACTTCTGGAGTGAGTTTGCTGCACTAAAAGTAAAGGGGCCAAATAATTTTGCACGCACCACTTTTCAGTTTTTTATTTGCTAAAAAAGTTTAAAATATCCAATAGATTTCGTTCCACTTCACAATTGTGTCCCACTTGTTGGTGATTCTTCACAAAAAATAAAAATTTTATATCTTTATGTTTGAAGCCTGAAATGTGGCAAAAGGTTGAAAAGTTCAAGGGGGCCGAATACTTTTGCAAGCCACTGTACTCTGGCCTGCTGAGTCCAAATCTAAAATATCTGGCTGTAAGAGAAGCAGTTAGCTGAAGGTCTGGAACGTTGGACAAGAATGAGTGTCTGCAGGCAACAAAGCACGGTGGAGGTTCCTTGTAGGTTTAGGGTTGTGTTTCTGTACATGGATTCGGCCAGAATCATTGGCCTTCTTAATGGTGAGAAGTAGAGGTGAATACTTATCCATCATCCAATACTACCGGGTATGTGTCTAATTAGTCCCAAATTCATTCTGCAGAAGCACGATGACCCCAAACCTACAACCAATGCCTTAAAGAAGAGCAAGAAGTCCTGGAAGAGATGGTATGGACCCCAGGGAGCCCTGATCTCAATGTTATTGAGCCTATCCAGAACTGCAATGACCCCAACATGCAGTCAAAGTCATAAGGTACAATCTTAAGTGAAGAACAAGCAGTCCCAGAAGAGACAGACAGTCCCAGAAAACTCTGATCGCAATATCATTGAGTCTGTCCAGAATTACATGAAGACACTGAAGCAACTAGGACATCCTAAATCCACAGAAGATCTATTGTTAGTTCTAGATGTTTGCAACAACCTACCTGCCAAGTTCCTTTAAAAACCTGTGCACCTTGGAGAACCGATGATTCTTTTCAAGGCAAGGGTTAAACATGCTCAGTATTTGAGCAACATGAACAGTCCTTCCCTATTTTTATTAACAGGAAGGTGAAATCTCATCTCTGGACAAATGTGGCATCAATTCTTACCCAAGTAAAATGGGTAGACAAAAACATGCCTTTTTATTCATGAACACTGCAGAGCAGGATTTTTTTTTCTCATGTCTATTTTCTTTCTATAAGCAAAACTTTGTTTTTCATTTTAGGGAGAACAAGGGAAGGTTATAAACCCCTGTCAGATTTGTTTTCACCATCTGGATCTATTACGGAGATTTCCCTTTACTTCCTGTAGCCAAACAGAAGGAAATCTCTGCACATTAAGGGAATTCCTTGGGGACCCCCAGGGACCCCCCAAAACTAATGTCCCCATTGGAAGATTTCCCCACTATTAGCCCTCATGCACACGAGACGCTGTTAAACTCGTGTTTAGAGGCAGTTGGACACTTTTTTCAACTGCCCCGAACCCATTCAATGTTATCCTATGTGTCCATGTACAGAGTCTCGTTTTTTGCCGTTGTTAGGTAGTTGCGTTTAACCTCGTTTTTCCAGAAGCAAAAAAATGGGTTCAGACGCAAAAGTTTTCCAAGTTTTAGACGCCAAAAGGGGCTAAACGCCGGTACCGCGCTTAGCCGCCTTTGCGTTTATAAGTGTTTTTTACAACCCGATTTTGGGGCCCCATATCTCATAAATTTGGTATGCAAACACAGTGGAATCAGCACGACAACATATCCAAATTTGGGGTTCCTAGCACCAAGTGGCCCCGAGATATGGGGCCCCAAACTCGGGCCACAAAATGTCATTCTTTGCTGCAGAAGTGCTTGACATTTTACGACCAGACTTTGGGGCCCCATGTCTCGGGGCCACTTAGTGCTAGGAATCCCAAATTTGAAATGCTAACACAGTTGGACTAACAATATAGCATATTCAAATTTGGGGTTCCTAGCACTAAGTGGCCCCGAGATATGGGGCCCCAAACTCGGGCCACAAAATGTCATTCTCTGCTGCAGAAGTGCTTGACATTTTGCGACCAGACTTTGGGGCCCCATGTCTCGGGGCCACTTAGTGCTAGGAATCCCAAATTTGAAATGCTAACACAGTTGGACTAACAATATAACATATTCAAATTTGGGGTTCCTAGCACTAAGTGGCCCCGACATACGAGGCCCCAAAGTTGGATCACAAAATGTCATTCTCTGCTCTGCAGACGCTTCTAGACGCAAACACGGCTAAACGCGGCTAAATGCGGCATGCAAACTCGGCAAAACGGGCGTTTCTAAACGCCGGTTTCAGCTTTTAAAAACCTGTGTTCAGCAGAGTTTGCACCAGCGTCTCGTGTGCATGAGGCCTAACTTTTCTGGGGACAAGCCAAAATTTGGGATTTACTTTTACTTTCAATGATAATGGTAAACAGGACAAATAGAGAGGGTGAATCTCCTTAACGGGACAGCAATAAAGACTGACAAACATTGTAACCCCTCTCTAGTCTATCCAAAACTAAAAAATAGGATTTTTTATTACAGCTTACCTGTAAAATCCTTTTCTTTCGACGGACATCACGGGACACAGAGCCACAGTAATAACTGATGGGTTATAGGGTATCACTAGGTATTGGACACTGGTCACACCCTAATCAGGAAGTTCAACCCCCTATATAACCCCTCCCCTTCCAGGGATACCTCAGTTTTGTAGCAAAGCAGTATAGGTGTATTAGAAGAGGGGCGGGACCTCTGTGTCCCGTGATGTCCGTCGAAAGAAAAGGATTTTACAGGTAAGCTGTAATAAAAAATCCTATTTTCTTTTCTCGGACATCACGGGACACAGAGCCACAGTAATTACTGATGGGATGTCCCAAAGCAATGCCAACTGAGGGGGGGGGGGGGGATCACAACCAAGTAGGGTGCTATCAGACCTGAGGACCCTGTACCGCTGTCTGCAGCACACTACGCCCAAAGGCGATATCCTCATGCCTTCCTACATCCACCTGATAGAATCTGGTGAATGTATGAACTGAAGACCAGGTTGCGGCCTTGCAGATCTGAGCCATAGAGGCCCGGTGATGCACTGCCCAAGAAGCACCAATAGCCCTTGTGGAATGTGCCCTGATCTGAAACGGAGGAATCTTCTGTTTCAAACCGTAAGCTTGAATGATCAACTGTCGAATCCATTTAGAAATGGTCGCTTTTGGCGCTGCCTGTCCTCTATTGGGACCCTCCGGCAGCACGAACAAGACATCCGTCTTGCGAATCTGAGCAGTTGCCTCCAGATAGGTCTTGACTGCTCTTACTACATCCAAAGAATGTAATGACCTTTCTTTCGAAGAACAAGGTTCTGGAAAAAAGGAAGGTAGCACAATGTCTTGGTTTAGATGAAAATCTGAAACCACCTTCGGTAAAAAACTAGGATGAGGGCGCATGTACCACTCTATCCTTGTGTATAATCAAGTAAGGCTCTTTACAGGAAAGAGCTGCTATTTCTGATACTCTTCTAGCAGAAGAGATAGCTACCAGGAAAATTAGTTTCCTCGTCAGTAAGACCAAAGGAATCTGACGTATTGGTTCAAAAAGGTTGTTTTTGTAACACTGATAGAACCAAGTTCAAGTCCCAGGGGTTTAGGGGCGCCTTAACCGGAGGATTAAGACGCATCACCCCCTGTATAAAGTTTCGGATCAGAGAATGCAAAGCAAGCGGCCGTTGAAACAACACTGATAAGGCCGACACCTGGCCCTTGATGGTACTCAAGGCCAGCTTCATCTCTAATCCTAATTGTAGAAAATCCAGAATTCTACTTATGACATATTTCCTGGGATGCCAACCCCTGGATTCACACCAGGATACATAAGCTTTCCAGACTCTATGATAAATCATTCTAGAAGCTGGCTTCCTTGCATTGATCAAGGTAGATATGACAGGACCTGAAAGCCCACGATTTTTCAGAATGTGGGATTCAATAGCCCACCCGTCAAATCTAGCATTTGTAAGGCAGGCTGGAACACCGGACCTTGAGCTAACAGGTCTGGGTGTATCGGTAGGGTCCACCGGGAACCCACCATCATCCCTGCTATTTCTGCTTATCAGGTTCTTCTGGGCCAACGGGGGCCACCAGAAGTGCCGACTTCCCTTCTTGCCTGAGTCTGCGAAGGAGCCGTGGCAGTAGCAGAATGGGAGGGAATGCATAAATCGGTGAGAGCCGATGCCACGGAATCACCAACGCATCCGTCCTGCCTGCAAGAGGATCCCAGGCAACCGGTAGGAAGGATTTCCCCTTCTGTAGGTTTTCGGGTATGAGCCATCAGCTGAGGCTCTGACGCATCGCATGCGATAGGTGCATTGGAAAGTTTAATGCCTGCACCTTCCTGTTCCAGGTCAACAGAATACTGTGTTGCAACAGTTCTGCTTGGAACTGCGCATAGGGAACTGCTTCGAATGAAGCCACCATCTTCCCCTGCAGCCTCATACAAAGGCGGACAGAAAGACCCTTCTTGGCCCTGACTGTCAGAATCAGCTCCCTTAGAGCAGTGATCTTTGCCTGCAGACACTTCAGTTAAGCAGGAAAACTGGGCACATATAGGCCTGTATCTCTGATGCCTATTGACATCAGAAATTCTCCTCCCTGCAGGACGGAGATTACTGTCTGAATTGATTCCAAACAAAAGGACTGCATCCTTGGGAATCGTTTCAGATCTCTCAAATCCAAAGTGGGTCTGTCGTCCCCATTTGGTTTTTGGACCATAGAAAGATTGGAACAGAGTCTCAATCCTTGATCCTTTGTGGGAACCCCCACAATGACCTCTTGCGACCAAAGTCGCTTTATCGCTAGAAGGAGCGACTGCTTCTCTTCTGGTTTTCTGGGAACACCTGATCTGAGGAAACGAGGAGAGGGACATTCTTGGAACTCCAGTCTGTACCCTAAGGTTACCATGGAGATTACCCATCTGTCCTGGAAGTCCTTCTGCCAGGGCCCTGAGAGCTGCAGCAGTCTTTCCCCCCCACTCGAGCGAGTGGGGCGCCCCTTCATGAAGAGGTCTTAGTGTCTTGCTTAGAAGACCTTTTCCCCCAGGATTTCTTGTGTCCCTGGGGTCGACTCTTGTTTCTTGCCCCAGACGGAGGAGACCGTCGTGACTGCCTGGAGGCTGATGCCCCTGGCGCTGGGGAAAGAGTCCGTTTAAAAGAGGGACGCTTACTCTTCTTCTTATCAGGTAAGAGAGTGCTTTTCCCACAGGAGATCGTCTTGATATAATTATCCAAGTCCTCTCCAAACAACCTTTCACCACGGAAGGGAAACCCAGCCAGAAGCTTCTTACATGGTGCTTCGGCTGACCAGTTTTTCAACCACAAGATTCTACGTATATGCACCAACCCAAGCGAGAGGCGAGAGGTTTGATAGAATCTCTAATGGCGTCAACAGCGTAACATAAAGCCGCAGGAAGGTTCGCAAACCCCTGGGCCTGCTGTTCAGGCAATACTTTGATGACCTGCTTAACATGGTCTCTTAAGTATTGACAGACTCCAATCGCTGCTACTGCAGGTTGGGCCACTGATCCTGCTAAAGAGAACACATCTTTCAATAAGAAGTCCATCTTTTTATCCACAGGATCTTTGAGCATCTGAGCGTTGTCTACAGGACAAGTCAGATTACTATTTACAGAGGAAATGGCCGCATCAATGGCCGGTATTCCCCACCTCTTAATAAACTTTTCTTCCATAGGATAAAGTGTAGAAAACTTTTTCGGCGGAAGAAATCGCTTATCTGGGTGATCCCACTCAGAGTAAAGCAGCTTTTCAAGTAAATTATGAACAGGAAAAGCATGTGCTGCTTGGAAAGGTTTCAGTGACCCCAAAGCAGAAGAGGTTTCTGTAGTAGTTTCAGGTATGGGCAACTTAAATGTGGAGCGGACCAATCCAGTGAGGATCTGCACTAAGACTTTCTCCTCTTGGGAAGTCGCAGAGGGTCCCTCTCCACCTGAATCCTCCGAAGAGGAATCATCTGTCCCATCCCGATCCTCTGAAAGGGATTCATCTCCTTTATCCCAGAGCTCCTCTGACTGAGGGTCTTGGGGAGCAGAGGAAGGCCTTGTGCGCTTTCTTCCACTCAGTGAAGATGTAATCGCGGCCATTAGTTTTTTCTCTAATCCAGAAATGGTTGAGGAAAAAACTTCTTGTGTAATGTACACAGGGGCTGAAGTGCCGGCAGCAGATGTAGCCCCTAACCCCAAAGGCTCTCCCTGTCCAGCTGCCCCTGGTCCCTCAGGAGGGGATGGTGTAGCAGACAGGGGGTCCTCAGAACCTGAACGAGACCCCCTAGTGCCTCTGGTTCTATAGGTGCTTGAACCTCTTCTACCCATAGTGCAAAGCAACAAGGTGTGAGGTATCAAAAACGAACACTGACTGCTGAGCGATGTAGTCTGGCTAAAAGCCTTGCTACCAAATGCCCAATCCGGTGTTCTTTAGTGAATGCAGCCTAGGGGAATGCCTGTGTCCCACCTTACATGTGACTGTCAGCTCTGTGTCTCTCCAAAGCTCAGAGCACCTATACAGTGTGCTTTAAATAGCCATGCTTTCAGGCAATGTGGGCGTCTGGGTACGCTGACGCTGTGCTGACGCCCCGCTCCCCCCCCCTCGTTTTTGAAAAACGAGCGCTTCCCGCGCGAGCCGACCCTTTCTGACAAGCCTGAAAGGAGGCTGGGGTTGGGGGAATAAGGAGGAGGCCGGCAGTGATGGGCCCTGCATCGCAATGCGGCTTCGGTGGCGGCGCGGTTGCGGCTGTGACAGTGCGGTCCCACCCGCCTTACAGCCTACCTGAGCCTTTCCCTAGCCTGGGGGGACCATCCCAGCAGAGAAAACCCCCCACCATTTACCTTTGGAGCTGGAGGAAGAGCCTATGCAGCGGACGCTGAGACAGATCAAGCATGAGAAGGTTTGTGCTCTTGGCCGCCCCCGGTGGTCACAATAGGCACAGCATGCATACACTTTAAAGGAGAAGAGCCACTAGAATTTAAAATTCTGTGGAATCTCCTCTTACCTTATCCAGGCCGCAGGGTTCAGTTTACACAGACCCAGCCTTCGCCTCTCACGGTGGGCTCCGTTTGTGAAAAACCGTCAGAGACTGGGGCCCCCATCAGTAGGGGGATCCAACAGTTCTGGGCCTGTAAAGCACCTCGCCAGAAATTAGGAAGTTTAAAGCCATTTTCTGATCCGCGGGTCCAGCTCTCTAAAAAGAGAAGGGTTACAGGTAAAACCTCGTTTCTTCGGACACGAGGCCCGGGTACCATTCAATTCGGCCATGAAAAGACACTTTGAATGGATCCGGTCGCCTGGCTTGCCCCAGTATAGGATCTTTGGGATATTCCTTTTGGAGCTCAGCACAGGACATCTTTACACGTCCATCACCTAAGACACTGGTGTAAAAACTGAGGTATCCCTGGAAGGGGAGGGGTTATATAGGGGGTTGAACTTCCTGATTAGGGTGTGACCAGTGTCCAATACCTAGTGATACCCTATAACCCATCAGTAATTACTGTGGCTCTGTGTCCCGTGATGTCCGAGAAAAGAAAGAAAGTTTTGCCTTTAGGTATACTTTAAAGCTGAACCATAGCAATAACAACAACATCTGAGATACCCTTCCAATCCCTGAGAGATCAGAGGGACTTCCTGAAAGTTCCTTAATGTGACCTCAGACTGTGGAGTGATGCTTTGGTTGGTGGTGTGTTAAACCCCCCCCTATTGCGCTCAGCATGCAAAACCGCTTGCCAAACACAGCCCATTCATCTGAATGGGGCTTCATCTCAAGTGTCCTGCAAACATATGCAATGCAGTGGTTTGGTGTGGGTTTTTAGGGGTTAAAAACAGGCAGTGAAGATGCACCATTACGCCTGCTCACCTTTTAAATGCCTTCTGAAGAGCAAACCTCCACAGATCACTTTTCAGATTGAGCCCTTTAAATGTATCTTAAGCCAAAGAAAAAAATATTGTACCTTACCAGTCCTTAGATGTGGTGGCTGCATTGATTTTATTTTATTTTTTAGGGTTTTTGTCTTTTATTTTCACCTGCTGATCCTGACAGTAACACATTTCCTGTCGTAGGTTGTCAATGCTCATTCACCACCAGATCTATGGAGAAAGCTGTGTTGTCACTCTAGGACAGGAAGTATGTTAGAACTACAGAACAACTCCCCATCTCCCCATCCTGCGACATAGTGGGAGGCAGTCTGAAGTCCACGGAGATAGATTGGAATAATGCTAACTGATAAGAATGCGGCACGGGATTTCTCAGTTCACAAGATTTCTGGCAGGATCAACAGTTTTTTTGTACTTTCTGAACAGATAACACTTTCAATGTATATTTATCAGACAAAAAGGAAGCAAATAAGAGAAGTCCATTGTTAGTGTCTACACACCCTTTAAATCTTAGGGTTGGTGCAGGGGATGGAGAGTGCAAACATATTTTATTTTATATATTTTGCTTTAATATTGTTATTATAATAAGGGCAGAGATATACAGTGCCTTGAAAAAGTATTCATACCCTTTGAAATTTTCCACATTTTGTCATGTTACAACCAAAAACGTAAATGTAATTTATTGGGCTCTTATGTGATAGACCAACACAAAGTGGCACATAATTGTGAAGTGGAAGGAAAATGATAAATGGTTTTTGAAATTTTTTACAAATAAATATGTGAAAAGTATGGCGTGCATTTGTATTCAGCCCCCCTGAGTCAATACTTTGTAGAACCGCCTTTCACTGCAATTACAGCTGCAAGTCTTTTTGGAGATGTCTCTACCAGCTTTGCACATCTAGAGAGTGACATTTTTGCCCATTCTTCTTTGTAAAACATCTCAAGCTCTGTCAGATTGGATGGAGAGCGTCTCTGAACAATTTTCATATCTTGCCACAAATTCTCAATTGGATTTAGGTCTGGACTTTGACTGGGCCATTCTAACACATGAATATGCTTTGATCTAAACCATTCCATTGTAGCTCTGGCTGTATGTTTAGGGTCGTTGTCCTGCTGGAAGATGAACCTCCTCCCCAGTCTCAAGTCTTTTGCAGACTCTAATGCCGCGTACACACGAGCGGAAATTTTTTTGACGGTTTTTCAGATGGAATACCCGCTCAAGCTAGGTTTTCCATGCACACGGTCACACGAAAGTTTGCGGAACTTTCGACCGTCAAGAACCTGGTGACGTACAACACTACAACGAGCCGAGAAAATGAAGTTCAATGCTTCTGAGCATGCATCGAATTGTTTCCGAGCATGCGTAGGAATTTTGCGCGTCTGAATTGGTACAGACGATCAGAATTTCCGATCAGAACTTTTTCCGACCGAAAAATTGAGAACATACTCCCAATCTTTTGCCAGCTGGAATTCCACCAGCAAAAGTCAGATGGATCATACACACTGTCGCATTTTCCGACCAAAAGATCTCATCGGTCTTTTGCTGGCTGAATTTCCGGTCGTGTGTACGGGGCATTACAGGTTTTCTTCTAAGATTGCCCTGTATTTGGCTCCATCCAACTTCCCATCAACTCTGACCAGCTTCCCTGTCCCTGCTGAAGAAAAGCATCCCCACAACATGATGCTGCCACCACCATGTTTCACGGTGGGGATGGTGTGTTCAGGGTGATGTGCAGTGTTAGTTTTCCACCACACATAGCGTTTTACTTTTATGCCAAAAGGTTCAATCTTGGTCTCATCTGACCAGAGCACCTTCTTCCACATGTTTGCTTCTTGCAAACTGCAAGCAGGATTTCTTATGACTTTCTTTCAAGAATGTCTTTCTTCTTGCCACTCTTCCATAAAGGTCAGATTTGTGGAGAGCACGACTAATAGTTGTCCTGTGGACAGATTCTCCCACCTGAGCTGTGGATCTCTGCAGCTCCTCCAGAGTTACCATGGGCCTCTTGGCTGCTTCTCTGATTAATGCTCTCCTTGCCCGGCCTGTCAGTTTAGGTGGACGGCCATGTCTTGGTAGGTTTGCAGTTGTGCCATACTCTTTCCATTTTCAAATGATGGATTGAACAGTCCTCCGTGAGATGTTCAAAGTTTGGGATTTTTCTTGTAACCTAACCCTGCTTTAAACTTCTCCACAACTTTATTCCTGACCTGTCTGGTGTGTTCCTTGGACTTCATGATGCTATTTGTTCACTAAGGTTCTCTAACAAACCCCTGAGGGCTTCACAGAACAGCTGTATTTATACTGGGAATAAATTACACACAGGTGGACTCTATTTACTAAACAGGTGACTTCTGAAGGCCATTTGTTCCGCTAGATTTTAGTTAGGGGTATCAGAGTAAAGGGGGCTGAATACAAATGCACCCCACACTTTTCACATATTTATGTGTAAAAAAAAAAATCAAAACCATTTATCATTTTCCTTCCACTTCACAATTATGTGCCACTTTGTGTTGGTCCATCACATAAAATTCCAATAAAATACATTTACGTTTTTTGTTTGTAAAAATGTGGAAAGTTTTCAAGGGTATATGAACACTTTTTCAAGGCACTTTAGGTATTGATGTCAGACACACAAGAGCTCCACCTACCTGTACTGTCACTCCTTTACGCTGACATTCTGCATTAAGAGCGCGGGAAAAGTAATCAACAAAACCCTACAAGAGAAGAGAATCAGACTGATATTATATAATGTGTATAGTCAGGGCTCGGGGGCTGTGCAATGCAATGACATCCAGTGACATCAAGTTCTACCAACGCCATTCAGCTACATGCCTTTTGTACTTGCTAAGGAAGCTAGCAATGTTAGTGATCAGTCCACCCAAACCTGACTATTTACATTCAGGTGGAGCCTGAGTCCCTTTAACCCCCCAAGTTCTATGTGCCACGGGGCCCTGGGTCTTGTCAGAGTCCTGAGGCACATCTGCGCACGCGCAGCTTTCTCGTACATGTGCACACACGCAGATTTCCCCTGCACGTGCAAAGGTCGGCTGCTATGGAAGTTCCAGAACTTCTATAGTGTTTGCCATTGCGTTGGAAACCTCCTGCGCAGACGTCCCGAAGAGCTCTGCCAGGCCCTGAAGGCCATAATAATGAACATGGCAGCACCGGGGGAAGAATAACCAAAAGAGAGGGGACTGAAGTCCTTCTTTAAAGTGGAGTTCCACCCACTTTTACAACTCTTCAGCATCCCTCACTAAACTGTGCACTGTAAACAAATTGGATATTTTTTTTTTTTTTTTTTCTCAACACCTACTGTATATCTGCTGTATTCATTTATCACTTCCTCCTCCCTGGCCGCGGCCCATCGCATCATTTCCTTTTTGCAATGCCTTCTGGGAAGGGGCGGCAACTTCCTCTGAAACTGCCGTTGCTATGGACACCTGACCTGAAACCTATTACACTGCTTGTGCTGCACTGAGCATGTGCGAGATCTGCAAGGATGAGATCCAGGAAGAAATACAGTCTGGCTTCAGATGCCCACACTTAAGATGGCCACGGCCTGCTGTAAATTTATAAAATAACAAACTACTGCTATAAACTTACAAAACAGACCTTAGTTTACAGACTAACTTTACTAGAATACATTAAGCTTGTGTATTATAGGGGTACTTTTATTTAAAAAGTATAATTTCGCCCGGAACACCACTTTAACCACTTGACCTCTGGAAGGTTTAATCCCCCCCCCCCCCCACCTGACCAGGCCATTTTTTGTGATATGGCACTGCGTTACTTTAACTGACAATTGAGCGGTCATGAGATGTTGTACCCAAATAAAATGTATGTGCTTTTGAAATACCACCAGTAGAGCTTTCTTTTGGTGGTATCTCATCACCTCTGTGTTTTTTATTTTTTTGAGCTATTAAAAAAAAAAACAATTTGAAAAAATATATATTTTTAACTTTCTGCTATAAAAAAACACATCCCATAATAAAAAAAATGTAAAAAAAAATCTAATTTCTTCATAAATTTAGGCCAATATGTTTTCTGCTGCATGTTTTTGGTAAAAAAAAATCCCAATAAACGTATATTGATGTGATAGATTTATTGAATTTTTATATTTTTATTTGTTTTATTAGTAATGGCGGCAATCAGCGAGTTATAGCGGGACTGCGACATTGCAGCGCACAAATCGGACACTCAGTGACGCTTTTTTTGGGAGCAGTCACACTAATACAGTGATCAGTGCTAAAAATATGCACTGTCACTGTACTAATGACACTAATGGCTGGGAAGGGGTTAACATCAGGGGCGATCAAAGGGTTAAATAAGTTCCTAGGGAGTTCTTGTTAACTGTGGGGGAGGTGCTTTCACTGTGGGAAGGCAGAGATCTGTGTTCCTGCTTAGCAGAAACACAGGATCACAGGCTTCCCTTCTCACAGAATGGCGATCTGCCTTGTTTACATAGACAGACCGCCGTTCTGTCTCTCTCTGGAATGATTGTCGGGTCCTGGCGGACATCACATCCGCTGGATGCTGATTGGCTCCCGCTGTGTCCAATCACAGCGGGAATGGGGCAGCGGCGGCGCGCATGTGCGCCCCCCTGACCCGGAAGTGCAGGATCACGTACAGGTAGGTGTTCCTCTGAAAAGGAGCCGATTTGCCTCTGTATATATATACAGTATACGGTCGGCAAGCGGTTAACTACCTTCATATGCAGATGGAGCTCATCTTTCCTTTTTGAGAGACAAGCTTCACACGATGCGGTTTGCCGTGATTTCAGCGCAATTAGGTGCCATTGAAAATGAATGGCACCTGAAAAAGTGACTGAATCAGAGTAAATATGAAAGTGAAGTGTTACCTTATATCTCTGTGTATGTTTCCCGAACAATGTTTATGAACACTGTGTATGTGTATGATCAAACTTAACCACTTGCTTACTGGGCACTTTTACCCCCTTCCTGCCCAGGCCAATTTTCAGCTTTCAGTGTTGTCGCACTTTGAATGACAATTACTCAGCCATGCAACACTGTACCCATATGAAACTTTTATAATTTTTTTCACACAGATAGAGCTTTCTTTTGGTGGTATTTAATCACCACTGGGGGGGTTATTTTTTGCTAAATAAATAATAATAAATAAATAATAATAATAATAATAATAAAGACTGAACATTTTGAAAAAACAAATTTTTCTTAGTTTCTCTAATAAAATTCTCAAATAAATAATTGTTCTTCATAAATTTAGGCCAAAATTTATCCTGCTACATTTATTTGGTAAAAATGACCCAACTTAGTGTATATTATTTAGTCTGTAGGAAAGGTATACAGTCCACAAACTATGGGATATATATAAAAATTAATCAGTCCTGATGTATCTCATTTGTTGAGGCCCAAAAATGTCTGGACAGTACAAATATCCCCCAAGTGACCCTTTTTGGAAAGTAGACAACCCAAGGTATTTAGTAAGAGGTATAGCGAGTTTTTTTAAAAATTTTAATTTTTTTGTCATAATTTTTGGGAATGTTTTTTTGTTTTTTGTTTTTTTTTTACATACTGTCACCAGTTCAGTACAGAGTCGTCATATAAGGGGTGTGTCGGTGATCACTGACTGCTGACAATGCGAAAAAATATATATATATATATATATTTTACATTTTTATTACATTTTCTTCTTTTTTTTAATGATATTTTTAAACACACTGTGACCAGAGCAATTTAATATTACCATGGTAACATTGTAATACTCTGGGGAAGTGATCAAGATTTTTTTTTCTTTTTAATGCACATTATGATTTTGAATTTCATTACTATAAGCAAGCATTTTACTGAATGAAACTGATTCTTTCATTCTGTTTTGTTGTGATTAGCTGTAATCGGCCAGAGCTAATCACATGGTACAGATGGGCTGTGATTGACCCGGTCTGTATCATGTGATCACACTGACCAATCACAGCTAGCAACACAAGTGTAAACAATGGATGGCATGAAAAGAAGCCGTCCATTGTTTACAAGTGTCATGTGACCTGCTGTGATTGGTCACAGCGCTCACATAGTACCAGCAGTGAGCTGGTACACTGATAAGTCCTTGGCTGTGTCCGATAGACACAGCCAGTGACAGATCGGGCCGCAGTGCAGCCTGGGAGGACGTCATATGACGTCCACCCGGATCGACGAAAGTCCCACCTGGCCGTCATTTTGCTATAGGCCAGGTGGGAACTGGTTAAATATGCCAAACGACCCTACATCACAATCAGTAAACTGTTCAGAAAAAAAACAAAAGCAGTGTTGGATTACCTTGGTACAGCTGTACACAGTCTTATATGGATATGGACGACTTCCAGCCTCAGAAGACAGGTTTATTATCACACCTTTCTTCCTAGAGAACCCAAAACACACAAAAGGGTTAACTAATGTAAACTTTCACATAAATCGATACTTTAACCTCCTCCAGCCCGCCGTATAGTAAAATGACGGTAGGCGGGATCAATCAGTGATGCCAGTCAGTGTTGCCTTTCAGTGCCTGCTCATCAGTGCCACCTATCAGTGCCCATCAGTGCCGCATATCAGGGCAAGCTATCAGTTCCCATCAGTGCCACCTATCAGTGCCCATCAGTGCCGCATATTAGTGCCTCCTCATCTTGTGCCACCTAATCAGTGCCGTCTCATCAGTGCCCATCAGTGCCACCTATCAGTGCCACCTATCAGTGTCCATCAGTGCGGCATTTTAGTGCCTCCTCATCAGTGCTGCCTCATCAGTGCCGCCTCATCAGTGCCCATCAGTGCCAGCTTCATCAGTGCCCATCAGTGCCACCTCATTAATGTCCATCAGTGAAGAGGTAAAATTACTTATTTCCAAAAAAAATTAACAAAAACTAAGAAAAACTTATTTTTTTAATTTAATTTTCGGTCTTTTTAAAAAAAAATTTAGCAAATAATAATAAAAAAAAAACAACGGTGATTAAATACCACCAAAATAAAGCTCTATTTGTGTGGAAAAAATGATAAAAATGTCATTTGGGTACAGCGTTGTATGACCGCGCAATTGTCATTCAAAGTGTGACAGCGCTGAAAGCTAAAAATTGGCCTGGGCAGGATGGGGGTGAAAGTGCCCCGGTATTGAAGAGGTTTAAAGACCCCCAATAACAATTATCTTCTCATTCCACAGCCTTCAATGGCTTTCTTCCAAGCCATCCTTCTCTAAGTTTTAAATATCCAAAATGGTTAACTGTTCCAACTGGGGACAATGAGAAGAGCAAAGGACAGTCAACGCATTTCAGGGAGCACAAAATCCCCCTTCATCAGGGCTGAAGAAGAAGGTTAAAAATATGAAAATGAAGCAAAATTGCTGCTAATGAAAAGACACATAGAAAAAGGAATGGTAAACAAATGGTGTCAATGACCAATAAAAAATACAATGTTGATCAGATAAAAATGTATACACCTAGGAGCCAGTGCTATGATTCGACTTTGGAAACATTTAACCAATGATACCACCAAGTTACCCATTCACTTCCCTGTTATCCTGCCTTGACTATTGCAACTCCCTTCTCATAGGCATACTTCTACACAGGCTATGGCCCTTTCAGTCTATCATGAATGCTACTGCCAGACTTATCCACCTTACCAACCACTTATGCCGCGTACACACGGTCGGACTTTCTGGGAAACTAGGTCCGACGTACTTGCCGCTAGACTTCCGGCGGACTACCGCCGGACTTTCTGAACGGACGTACTTGCCTACACACGACCGGACTTTCCGGAATCCGGTCTTCCCGACGGACTTCCGCCGGACTTTCAGAATGAACGGACTTTCCCACACACGGACAAGTCCGTTCATTTTGAACGTGACTCGGGTACGACGGGACTAGAAAAGGAAGTCAATCTCGCCGCTTTCATCAGCGAGATTGAAACCTTGCGAGCCCCGTCGCAGGCACCCCAGGCCCTTAGGTCTGGTATGGAACTTTAAGGGGCACCCCCTACGCCGAAAAAACGGCGTGGGGTCCAACCAAAATCCATACCAGACCCCGATCCGAGCACGCAGCCCGGCCGGTCGGGAAAGGGGGTGGGGACGAGCGAGCGCCCCCCCCTCCTGAACCGTACCAGGCCGCATGCCCTCAACATGGGGGGGTGCTTTGGGGGAGGGGGCGCCCTGCGGTGCCCCCCCCACCCCAAAGCACCTTGTCCCCATGTTGATGAGGACAAGGGCCTCTTCCCGACAACCCTGGCCGTTGGTTGTCGGGGTCTGCGGGCGGGGGGCTTATCGGAATCCAGGAGCCCCCTATAATAAGAGGGCCCCCAGATCCCGGCCCCCCCACCCTATGTGAATGAGTATGGGGTACATCCTACCCATTCACCTAGGGAAAAAGTGTCAATAATAAAACACACTACACAGGTTTTTAAAATAATTTATTAAACAGCTCCGGGGGGGGGGGGGGGGATCTTCCTCCGGCTTCGGGGGTCTTCTTCCAGCTTCGGGGGGCCCTCCGGTTCATCATACACTATTTTACCAAAAGTATTGGGACGCCTGCCTTTACAAGCACATGAAATTTTATGGCATCCCAGTCTTAGTCCGTAGAGTTCAATATTGAGTTGGGCCACCCTTTGCAGCTATAACAGCTTACACTCTTCTGGGAAGGCTGTCCACAAGGTTTAGGAGTGTGTCTATGGGAATGTTTGACCATTCCTCCAGAAGCGCGTTTGTGAAGTCAGGCAATGATGTGGACGAAAAGGCCTGGCTCACAGGTCTCTGCTCTAGTTCATCCCAACGGTGTTCTATTGGCTTGAGGTCAGGACTCTTTTGTACTGGTGGGCAGTCCTGTTGAAACAGGAAGGGGCCATCCCCAAACTGTTCCCACAAAGTTGCGAACATGAAATTGTCCAAAATGTCTTGGTATGCTGATGCCTTAAAAGGTCTCTTCACTGGAACTAAGGGGCCAAGCCCAACCTATGTAAAAACAACCCCACACCATAACCCCTCCTCCTCCAAATGATTTAGACCAGTGCACAAAGCAAGGCCCATAAAGACATGGATGAGTGAGTTTAGGGTGGAGGAACTTGACTGGCCTGCGCAGAGTCCTGACCTCAACCTCGATGGAGCACATTTGGGATGAATTAGAGCGGAGGCTGTGAGCCAGGCCTTCTTGTCCAACATCAGTGCCTGACCTTCTGGAAGAATGATCAACCATTCCCATAGACACACTCCTAAACCTTGTGGACGGCCTTCCCAGAAGAGTTAAAGCTGTTATTGCTGCAAAGGGTGGGCCAACTCAATATTGAAACAAATGGGAAATGGAGCGCTGACAGGTGCTACTTTTGAAATGAAAAATGGGACAGTGGTGTGGATCAGGAAGTGTGGTGTTTGCAAGAGGCAAACAGTTAAGGTGGTCATTAGACCTACAGTACTGGGCTCAGATGGATGGGGTAGGCAGTAGCCGGCTTCTCAGAGCAGAAGGGACTCTGTGGGGAAGACAAGCAGAAAAAAAGAGCAGCGCCGCTCTAAGGGTAGTAGTGTATATAAAAAGGCTTTAATAGTGTTTAAAATATGCACTCACATTTAGGCAGATAAAAACAGGCATGTAGTGTTACTCCTTAACATCATGAGATAACATCCGGTGGACCACTGGGCTGTGGAGGTGTCACACGCCTGATGAAGGAGCACGCATGCTCCGAACGCGAGCGATAAGGCCACGCCCCCCAGCTCTCCAGCATCTGATATCTCCACCCACGGACCAGCTGACGTACTGACTGACGGAACCACATACCTCGGAGCTTTGGACGCCACCGGAAGCGGCCGGGGAATGACTCCTCCACAGCCCAGCGGTCCACCAGATGTGATCTCATGATGTTAAGGAGTAACACTACATGCCTGTTTTTATCTGCCTAAATGTGAGCGCATATTTTAAACACTATTGAAGCCTTTTTATACACGTGCTGCTCTTTTCTTCTGCTCGTCAATATTGAACCCTACGGACTAAGACTGGAATGCATTAAAGTGCATGTAAATGCAGGCGTCCCAATACTTTTGACAATATAGTGTAGATAGAGGGTATCATTCTCCCAATATGTATAGGGTACAACACTAATGTTGTTGTTCCTTTTTATGATTGTACAATAAAGGAAATATTTTTTTCAAGCTTAGTTTGGTCTCCCTTGCTGTGCCACTATAGTCCATATTTTTAGGTTGCTGGAGATTATTTCTCCAGTTGGTACCTACCTTTTTCTCTATGTATATTTGGATGAGGCCTAAAAGTCTATTTTTTTTTTTGTAGATTTTTTTTCTAAAGTTATTTTTTATGAGGAGGGGGAACAGACTGGTTGTCTCCTTGCTAAAATAGTTCATGTTTGACCTGCTGCTCCAGCTATAGGAGCCCTGAAATTGCCTGATGGCCACTTAGTTAAAGTGGAGTTCCACCCACTTTTACAACTCTTCAGCATCCCTCACTAAACTGTGCACTGTAAACAAATTGGATATATATATTTTTTTTTTTTCTCAGCACCTACTGTATATCTGCTGTATTCATTTTTCACTTCCTCCTCCCTGGCCGCGGCCCATCGCATCATTTCCTGTTCGCAATGCCTTCTGGGAAGAGGCGGCAACTTCCTCTGAAACTGCCGTTGCTATGGAAACCTGACCTGAAACCTATTAAACTGCTTGTGCTGCACTGAGCATGTGCGAGATCTGCAAGGATGAGAGCCAGGAAGAAACACAGTCTGGCTTCAGATGCCCACACTTAAGATGGCCACGGCCTGCTGTAAGTTTATAAAATAACAAACTACTGCTATAAGATAACAAAATAGACCTTAGTTTACAGACTAACTTTACTAGAATACATTAAGCTTGTGTATTATAGGGGTATTTTTATTTAAAAAGTACAATTTCGGCCGGAACACCACTTTAACTCGCTCACTACTGTTATGTCTGAATTGGCCCGTTATTATATGCATCTCTATGCTTCCAAAGTATCATATACACAGAAAGCGTTAAGTGATTACTTGCACTGTATTTCTTTGCCTCAGCTCACAGATGCTCAAAGGACACAATTTGATTCTCCTTTTACATTGGAGGTGCAGCAGGAGGCAACCAACTCTTTCCCCACCTCAAAAGCCCCGGGAGACGATGGGCTTCCTATTGAGGGTCTAACAACAATATGCTGCCCTGCTCCTCCCACAACTGCTAAAAATAATTAACGAGGCAAGAGATCAGCATCAATTACCCATACCCACCTTGTCTAGGGCTTGATCACACTTCTTCTAAAACCAGATAAGCCTGCTACTGAACCTAACTCATACAGACCCATATCACTTCTTCAACCTGATATCAAAATGCTGGCTAAGGTGTTAGCTCGAAGATTAAATAAGGTGATTTCCAGCATAATCCACCCTGACCAGACGGGCTTCATGCCCAATAAATCCACAGCAGTAAACCTCAGAAGTTTTTTTGTAAACATGCAAACTGACTCCCGCTGATAATGAGGGTGCTAAAATGTTGCTGTCTTTGAATGCTAAAAAAGCCTTTGACAGCGTGGAATGGCAGTTTCTGTGGGCTGTCTTGGTTAAATTTGGCTTTGGGGAAAACTTTATCTGCTGGGTCCGTCTCTTATACCATCATCCTCAAGCGACCATATGGGAGGGTGGCAGGATTTCACCATCTTTTGAGCTAGACAGGGGTACTAGGCAAGGGCGTTCCCCTGTCCCCTTTACTTTTTACTCTGGCCATTGAGCCCTTGGGGACTCTTATATGGGCTAATGGTGCTATTGAGGGTTTTTAGGCATGGCGTCAGACATGGGAAAACAATGTTGTATGCCCACGATATGCTTTTATTATTGGGTGACTCTGACCACTCCTTGTGAGCTGTTGTGACTACTATACAGGAATTTGGCAAATAATCTGGCCTTACGACAAAGTGGACAAAGTCCACTCTATTACAGATAAAAACGGTTCTGGGGCTAGGCACCGATTCTAAGGCAGGGCAAAAGGGGCAGCTGCCCTGCGCCCCATCATTGTTGTAGGGCCCAAAGCAGCTGCCTCCTACTTGCCAATTATCCCTGTGCCAGGGCTAGGCTCAGCCCTTCCTTCTCAGAGCTGGCTGCTCAGCTGTCGGCTAATTGCCAGCTCCTATCTCTCCACAGTTACTCAGCTGTTGATGATATCCTGCTCGTCAGTCCTGCCTAATTAAGCCGTTCAGCCCAGTGGATCTCGGCCTTTGCCTTGGTCAACATTACAAAGACTATCTCCTGCGTTCCTGTTCAAAGGCGTGCTTTGCTGACATCCCTTCTGGCTCCAGATCCTGCTCGCTGTTCCACTACATTGATCCCTTACTTCTGTCTCGGTCTGATTTCATGGATTCTGACACCCTGTTTAAATTCCCATGTCCCTAGAAGTTTTAGTCCTGTGCTGTGTCCCAATATCTCAGTGTGAAGTTCTGTGATTAATGCTGCTCAGCTCTGTCCTATTGCCGTGTACAGATGACTCACCTGCAGACCCTGTGTTTACATGTAACTAATCTGCATTATTATGTAAATAGAGGGGACATTGATATGTAAATTTTGTGATAAAGTACTAAAGCGCTGCTATGTGAATAAAGTGAACAATGTTAGATTAGAACGGAACAGCTGCACACGAAATTATCTTAAAACATTAGATATGGATAATTGAAAACAATGGTGCGCTTTTTCCAAAGAACAGTAAACATAAACATATTTGCATAAAAGCCCCATAAAGGAATAAATCAATAAATCAATCTATAAATGTAAAGTCTTTTGACAGGTTAATAGTGACTTCTTAATGTGTCCATGCAGTGCTCCTCCAATACAAGAAACTTTGTTGTGATAAATATATTTGCCCCTGTGCCACTAAAGTGTTCAGGGTTGGCTTGAAGAAAAGGTGGCAACCCTAGGGGTGTACAGAGGTGACAGCTGGACTGGTTAAACTGTTTCACAGTTGGACGTACCTTAAAATCATTCCTGGAAGCACAATTCTGGTCATCTGAAAAGGAAAATTGAGAACTACTCAAATACTGCAAACTAAATCATAGGGGCCCTTTAATAAAGCAATGGCCTTACGAAAGAAGTCACTTTTATAAAACACAAAGCAGTCAGTACTTTGAAAATGTGCTTAGCACTCCAGTTAATTACACTAGATTGTCAAAAGTATTGGGACGACTTTAATGGCATCCCCGTCTTATGCCCCGTACACACGGTCGGACTTTGTTCGGACATTCCGACAACAAAATCCTAGGATTTTTTCCGACGGATGTTGGCTCAAACTTGTCTTGCATACACACGGTCACACAAAGTTGTCGGAAAATCCGATCGTTCTGAACGCGGTGACGTAAAACACGTACGTCGGGACTATAAACGGGGCAGTGGCCAATAGCTTTCATCTTTTTATTTATTCTGAGCATGCGTGGCACTTTGTGGGTCGGATTTGTGTACACACGATCGGAATTTCCGACAACGGATTTTGCTGTCGGAAAATTTTATATCCTGCTCTCCAACTTTGTGTGTCGGAAAATCCGATGGAAAATGTGTGATGGAGCCCACACACGGTCGGAATTTCCGACAACAAGGTCCGATCACACATTTTCCGTCGGAAAATCCGGCCGTGTGTACGGGGCATTAGTCCGTAGGGTTCAATATTGAGTTGGCCCACCCTTTGCAGCTATAACAGCTTCAACTCTTCTGGGAAGGCTGTCCACAAGGTTTAGGAGTGTGTCTATGGGAATGTTTGACCATTCTTCCAGAAGTGCATTTGTGAGGTCAGGCGCTGATGTGGACGAGAAGGCCTGGCTCGCAGTCTCCGTTCCATCTTATCCCAAAGGTGTTCTATCAGGTTGAGGTCAGGACTCTGTGCAGGCCAGTCAAGTTCCTCTACCCCAAACTCGCTCATCCATGTCTTTATGGACCTTGCTTTGTGCACTGGTGCTCAGTCATGTTGGAACAGGAAGGGGCCATCCCCAAACTGTTCCCACAAAGTTGGGAGCATGAAATTGTCCAAAATGTCTTGGTATGCTGGCGCTTTAAGAGTTCCCATTACTGGAACTAAGGGGCCAAGACCAACCCAACCCCTGAAAAACAAGCCCACACCATAATCCCCCCTCCACCAAATGATTTGGAGGGGTGGCCCAATACCTTTGGCAATATAGTGTGAATGATCGAGTTTGGGGTGGAGAGCCTGCACAGAGTCCTGACCTCAACCTGATAGAACACCTTTGGGATGAATTAGAGCGGAGACCGCCAGGCCTTCTCGTCCAACATCAGTGCCTGAGCTTCTGGAAGAACGGTCAAACATTCCCATAGACACACTCCTAAACCTTGTGGACAGCCTTCCCAGAAGAGTTGAAGCTGTTATAGCTGCAAAGGGTGGGCCAACTCAATATTGAACCCTATGGACTAAGACTGGGAAGACATTAAAAATCATGTGTGTAAAGGCAGGTGTCACAATACTTTTGACAATATAGTGTATATGTAACTTCCTTTTGGAACCAATGATAAACAGAAATGTAACGGTTCCTTCTGTGTGAGGGCTCCTTCACATGGGCGGACTCCACCAGCGGATCAGTCTGCTCAGCGGGAAATATGCCCATTGATCCCCGCTAAGCAGGCAGGGTGACAGGTCTGTGTCCGCTCTGCTTATAAGGAATGGACACGGACACAGTCCATATTCAACCACCTGTCTGTTTACATCCGACTGTCATCTGATCCAATCCGCCAGACGTATGAGGGAATCGATCCCCCATCCATCTGTTGTTGGCGGATAGGATCAAACTCGGATGTCAGCGGGTGTAAACAGACATATGTCCGTCTACATCCGCCGCTCCATAGAGAGCAATGGATTGTCCGATCCGGTCCGCCTAAAAAAACGGACAGGCGGATCCGGTTGGTCTGTGTGAAAGGGTCCTAGAGCCCAAAGCCTGATTTATTTAAAATAAAAACAAAAAACTTCTTCTCTGAGGAAGCAGACTTTGTACTGCGGACCAGGTTGGCTTATTAAAGGGTAACTCCACATGGGGGAAAAAAATAGCAAACAAATAAAAAATAAAATAGCGTATACAATTGCGACACGAGTCATATTGTAATTGGATGTTATTAAAAATGATCTTTCCTTTTCAATCACTATACACAGAATGTATACAGAACGCCCCCTGGAAACATCATTTCCTGCTTGTGTGATTGGCTCACTGATTTTCCCAGAAGTCTACACTAAGATACAAGTCAGATTTCAGGCATCCCCTGCAACAAAAATTTTATTTTTGGTGAGATACTCTCAATAGGAAATCACATCTAAAGGGATGCAGACCCAGCAGGGTTCCTCATTAGTGCCCTGCAGGTGCGGCAGCTGATTGATAATTATGAAACCACTCCCATACAGATTCACTTTCCACATGGACACAGACAAACACACAGGGATTTCTTCAGAATAACAAAAGGTAGGAATCTGCAAGAAAGTTTGTTAAAATCCTTGTAATGTACAGAGATCACCCAGAGGGGAATGTTTTACTCTTTAAATGAATTCTGGGGATAATTATTCCACACCTAAAAATGCCCACAAAATGATTCAATGTATACATTTTTGAGCTGCGTGACTAATGAAAAAAATGCAGTACTACTGGAGGAATATTGTTTTTATTATTATTATTAATAATATTATGATATACAGTAAAACTTCGGATTGCAAGTAACGCGGTTTACATGCGATTCGCAATACAAGTTTTTTGTTTTTTTTTAATTCCGACTTGATTTGCGAGCGTTGTCTCGCAAGGCGAGCAGGTTCCAAGCCTCTGGGGTGTGCAGTACCGCATGTGGCCAGAGGTGCGGGGGCGCCGGTAACGCTCTGAGACACTCGTGGAGGTTCGGAGACACTTGGTTCACGAGTGTCTCTGGCACACCCCCGCACCTCTGGCCACATGCGGTACTACATACACTAGCAATGACATTGGAACGAATTATCCGAGTTTCCAAAAAAAAAAAGGTTAATTAAATCCACAAGGACTTTTTTTACCACTCCTATTCTTTTATATTGGCTTTTAAAATTTACAAATACAGCAATTTAGACTTTAGATGAAAGGTTTAGCACTGGGAAACACTTTTTGAAAGATAAAAAGTGGATTTTATATACAACTGTATAGATCAGACCAACATGAAATGAGGGGCAAAGAGGGATGGAAAGACATTGCTCCAAATCAGGGACAGTCCCTCGAAATCAGGGACAGTTGGGAGCTATGCCTTCTGCAAAAATGATACACCGCAGATAAATTTTCAGAGGGATAGCACATGTGAACGAGCCCTTGGACAGAAGCCTACTGTGGCTCGTAGCAGATCCTTCACCAGCAAAGACTTTTAAGACCCCTCACCTGGAGTACTGACAGCATGTTGCAGTTAACAATGTCACTCAGTTTCTAAGAAAAAACAGAGAAGAGACTATTAAATCATTTGAACAATACAACTGCATTCTACTGGAGAAGCAGGACAAAATGATGGTTTTGTCGTCTCACTTTTTTCTTTTTTTTTAATAAACTCCCATTCCAGTTATTCTAAACACAGCCCCCAACCCCACAACCTAGTGGACACAAAATCTAAGTTTAACATATGAGAAGAGTTGTTGCACCTATGTCTACAGTATATAAACCGCACATAGCAGTACTTTGTACCACCACCCCCAGCACTGGTCCTGTGCCCACCGCTCACCAACTTGTCACTGGTAAACACAGAAGCCAGCAGAGGAAGTTTTCTGCACCACTTGCCTCCTCTGCCGGCTTCTGTGCTCACCAGTGACAGTGCCTCTTAAAACATCTCACACAGAACCCTCACTACCCATATGATACTGAGGAGGAGGCCACCAGTCTTGGGGCAGTGTCTCCCCCTGCAAAGCTCTCACCCAGCTGGCACTGACGACTTGACACTCTTAGGTAGCTGTATAGTACTGGCCATCAGGGATGGGGGAAAAGTGTGCTGTAGAAGGAGAGCTCTGCACTGGGGAAGGAGGTATGTGGGGACAGCTATGTACAGGAGAGGGGGAGGAGGGGAGAAGAACTATGTACTGTGGAGTACACACCTGAGCCCCGCACCCTGTGCAGTGTGCACACCTGAGCCCCGCACCCTGTGCACTGTGCACTCCTGAGCCCTGCACCCTGTGCACTCCTGAGCCCTGCACCCTGTGCAGAGTGCACTCCTGAGCCCCGCACCCTGTGCAGTGTGCACTCCTGAGCCCCGCACCCTGTGCAGTGTGCACACCTGAGCCCCGCACCCTGTGCAGTGTGCACTCCTGAGCCCCGCACCCTGTGCAGTGTGCACTCCTGAGCCCTGCACCCTGTGCAGTGTGCACACCTGAGCCCCCCACCCATGTGCATTGTGCACTCCTGAGCCCCGCACCCTGTGCAGTGTGCACTCCTGAGCCCCACACCCTGTGCAGTGTGCACTCCTGAGCCCTGCACCCTGTGCAGTGTGCACTCCTGAGCCCCGCACCCTGTGCAGTGTGCACTCCTGAGCCCCACACCCTGTGCAGTGTGCACTCCTGAGCCCTGCACCCTGTGCAGTGTGCACTCCTGAGCCCCGCACCCTGTGCAGTGTGCACTCCTAAGCCCCGCACCCTGTGCATTGTGCACTCCTTGCCCCGCACCCTGTGCAGTGTGCATGCCTTAGCCCCACACCCTGTACAGTATATACTCTTGAGCCCTGCACCCTGTGCAATACTCGTTCCTGAGCCTGAACCATGTGCAATACACACTCCTGATCCCTGTACCCATTGCAATACACACTCCTGAGCACAATATGTACTTCTGAGCCCTGCATCCTGAAAGTGAGGCTTGGCAGGGGATGCAAGTACCCATACCTATTCTTTGAGAAAAACTTTTTTTTTTTGGTGATTTCATTAAACCATGAGAATTGGTTATTGAATAAAAAATAGCCACTTTAAAATAGCTTTTGCATCGACTTTCTAACTTTTTCTGCTTGCTGTGTCATCCTCTCCTCTCCACTCCAAATCTTGAATTGCAGGAGCGTCCTCTAGTGGCTGTCTGTATTGCACATAGAGCAGTCAGCATTCTTGTAGAAGACTATTGCAAGACTATGAAGTCTAATGTAGGCAGAGGTGGAGTGTGTATTTTATTGGAGATTGTGTGTACCCGAGGCTGTGCAGGCTTTGCTCAGTGACATATTGAACTGTTGTGCCCGATTCGTCACTCACCTTGCCTAAATCGGGGGTGCTGAGAAATGGGGTTGATTTGCGGGCAAACGTTATCCCGACATTATTCACTGCAAGAGAAAGTCAGATTACTACAGGGAAACTACAATGGATTATGGTCAGTTCTATTTACAAATGTATAACCACTTGAAGACAAGGCCGTTTTCTGACACCTGTTGCTTACAAGTTAAAATCAGTATTTTTTTGCTAGAAAACTACTTAGAACCCCCAAACATTATATATATATATATATATATATATTTTAGCAGAGACCCTAGAAAATAAAATGGTGGTCATTGCAATATTTTATGTCACACCGTATTTGCGCAGTGGTCTTTCAAACGCAATTTTAAAAAAAAATACACTGTAATGAATTAAAGAAAAAACAAAAAAACAGTAAAGTTAGCCCAATTTTTTTGTTTAATGTGAAAGATGAGGTTACGCTGAGTAAATAGATACCTAACATGTCATGCTTTACAATTGCGCACACTCACGGAATGGCAACAAACTTCTGTACTTAAAAATCTCTCTAGGCGACGCTTTATATTAATTTTACAGGTTACCTGTTTAGAGTTGCAGAGGAGGTCCTGCACTAGAATTATTGCTTTCACTCTAATGATCGCAGAGATACCTCACATGTGTGGTTTGAACACTTTTTACATATGCGGGCGCAACTTACGTATGCAACTTATGTAAACATCCCTTGTGACAGTAATAGGCAGTGACAGGTACTGTTTATGGAAGACCCCCAAACCCCTCCTCTGCACTTGAAAGCCTTCAAAATGCCAAGATTGTCGTTTTTGAATACTTTTTAATTTTTTTTAAAACTGGCGCCAGAAGTGATATCATGATGTCGCTTCCATTATATTTGAACATATCCGAGACACGATCAAAGCCAATTCCAATATAGTGTATGTAAGCCCAAAAGCAAAATGGTGATACATGGTAGGTTGACCAAACTTATGCCGCGGACTTTCCGGCTGACTTTTCTGACGGACCTAGAAATAGAACATGTTTCAAATCTGTCCGACGGACTAAAATTGGGAAAACTGTTATGCCCCGTACACACGGTCGGATTTTCCGACGGAAAATGTGTGATAGGACCTTGTTGTCGGAAATTCTGACTGTGTGTGGGCTCCATCACACATTTTCCATTGGATTTTCCGACACACAAAGTTGGAGAGCAGGATATAAAATTTTCCGACAACAAAATCCGTTGTCGGAAATTCCGATCGTGTGTACACAAATCCGACGCACAAAGTGCCACGCATGCTCAGAATAAATAAAGAGATGAAAGCTATTGACCACTGCCCCGTTTATAGTCCCGACGTACGTGTTTTACGTCACCGCGTTCAGAACGATCGGATTTTCCGACAACTTTGTGTGACCGTGTGTATGCAAGACAAGTTTGAGCCAACATCCGTCGGAAAAAATCCTAGGATTTTGTTGTCGGAATGTCCGATCAATGTCCGACCGTGTGTACGGGGCATTAGTCTGTGTGCTGGTCCGACGGACCAAATATGACGCAAGGGAAGCTTTTGGCTACTGGCTATTGAACTTCCTTTTCTAGTCCCGTTTACGTCATCACGATCAAACCGAACAGACTTATGAACGGACTAATGCCGCGTACACACGGTCGGACTTTTCGTCTACAAAAGTCCGACGGACGCCGACGGACCAAATCCGGCGGACAATTCGACCGTGTGTGGGCTTCATCGGACCTGCAGCGGACTTTTTCGGTCGAAAATCTGACGGACTTTAGATTTGGAACATGCTTCAAATCTTTCCGACGGACTCGAGTCCGGTCGAAAAATCCGCTCGTCTGTATGCTAGTCCGACGGACAAAAACCCACGCTAGGGCAGCTATTGGCTACTGGCTATCAACTTCCTTATTTTAGTCCGGTGTACGTCATCACGTACGAATCCGTCGTACTTTTGTGTGATCGTATGTAGGCAAGTCCGTTCGTTAGAAAGTCAGCCGCAAGTCCGTCGAAAGTCCGCCAAAAGTCCGTCGAAAGTCTGTCGGACGGGCTGTCGGACTTTTGTAGCCGAAAAGTCCGACCGTGTGTACGCGGCATTAGTCCTATCGTGTGTGGCCAAGTCCGTTGGTTCGGAAAGACCGTCGGACCTAGTCAGAAAGTCCGTCGGAAAGACTGCTCGTGTGTACGCGGCATTAGATGTGGCATCTGTAGTTTTGTTTTTGTTTTTCCAGGCTTTTTCTCTTCATTCTGCCCTGATGATCATGCCAGCTCCATACTTCCTGTCCTAGGGTGACAAAGCTCACTCCACTGTACTGTAGATATCCACTTGAAGACCAGGCCTATTCTGACATTTTTTGTTTACTAACTAGAAAGTTACTTACAACCCCAAAACATTAAATATTTCTTAGCAGAGGCCCCAGAGAATAAAATGGTGGTTGTTGCAATTTTTTATTTTTTTGCACAGCAGCTTTTTCAAACAATTTTTTTCTGGAAAAAATACATTAATGAATGTTAATGCAAAAAAAAGAAAAACTTTATTTTAAGTTATATCCCATTTTTTTGGAAAAATGTAAAAGATGTTACGCTGAGTAAATGGATAGCTAACATGTCATGCTTTAAATTTGCGCGCACACTCGTGGAATGGCGACAAACTATGATACTTAAAAACCAGTTTAGAGTTATAGAGGAGGTGTAGAATTACTGCTCTCCCTATAACTTTCACAGCAATACTTTACACGTATGCGTTCGCCTTTGCGTGGGAGTACGGGGTGGGGTGGGGGGGGGGCGCTTAAGGTTAAAAATGTTTGCAAATTTTATTAAAAACATTCTTTTTTTATTTTTTTGACACTGTCTGTACCTTTTATTTTATTTTTTTATTACTTTTATTCCTATCACAAGAAATGTAAACATTCCTTGTGAAAGAGATAAATCATAACGAGTCCTCTTTATAGAGACATCTGGGATCTCTCTTCTACCCTTGAAAGCACAAGATGAAAAAATAAAATAAAAAAATAAAATTGATCTCATGCTTTCCAAAAAATAAAATGGCAGTGTATACATCTTTGTCGCTTCAGGTCTCCTAGACCTTAAAGGTGAAGACGATCTGGTCCCTGGTCACCTCTATTGTAAGCCGTCTCAACCACCGGATCGGAAGCCGGCTCGCCGTCAGGACTGGAAAGCCCAGGGAGGCACCGGAGGGCAGTGGGGAGGGGGGGAGCCCGATCCTCCGCCTGTAAAAGCAATCCAGTGGATAATTAGCCGCTAGGATTGCTTTTACCTTACAGAGCATCGCTAACTGAAAATGTTGATACCTGGATTATGGTTGACAGCTGCAGCCATAACCCCGGTATACCACTTGCAGTCAACCACGTACATGTTTACAAACAGATAGAACAAAATCCGTTCAATGGGAGCTCTGCTCATATCAGCATGATGTGTACCTACATTACCCTGAAAAACGGAGACTCCCATCCCAGACTTAGGACTCGTGGCCAATCGGGTCTTAGGATTCCCGGCCAATCGGCTCCCAGGACCCGCTCCCTGATTGGCCGGGAGGAGAAACGGGAAGACATTAGCGAATGTTAATTCACTGATGTCACACAACTGGGTGGGCTCTGGGTGCGGTGCTCTGCGCCCAGAGCCCACCTTTATTTTAAGCCAATTAGAGCCTCAGGCTCTAATTATGTGCTTCGCAAAAAAAAAAAAAAAAACCCTATTGGAATCCATGCATAAGGATGTAAGGAAACAGCAATAATTCAGTCCATCACAAGCAGTGTATTTGCTCCACGGTATCATTGGTCCTATCTCCTAGGCAGCTATAGGAGCATAGCTCTCCTTGCATTACACAGGATATCCTACAGCCATCACCTTGGATTCAACTTCGACTATATATCCATACTAGTTACATCACTGCAAATTGTTCTCTCAATATAAAATCTATTTTTATAGACATTACCTTCCATTATGTTCGAGAAAATGATATCTAATTCAGATCTTCCCATTACAGCCAATTGATTCATCAGGCTGACTATCAGATCTACACCCATTCCCCCTCCCCCCTTCTTTCCATCAATAGTTTGTGGACTCAAGTCTTCCAGGGACCCCTGTGTGGATACCCATGCCATAAATGACTAAATATGATTTAATGTATATAAGACACATTGGTCTCGGCATGGACATTCACACATAGATCTCTGGCGTCTGGACGATTGTTTATTTGTTTAACTGTAATGTTATGTGTTTGTTGTCTTGTGCTTTGTGTTGCCATATCTAGAGACTATTTGATACAGTAGCCTCTGGATATGTGTTATGTTCTTAGTGTCACAACCACCATCTGCCATTGGGGAGAATAATGATATTTGAATTCATTAATAAATGCATCATATTTTTCTACTTTTCCTTACATTGTATGCTGTGTCACTCATTGGGTCCTCTGGTTCCTTACAATCTTGATAAGGACAACCCCGTTTTTTGATATATATGTATGTGTTACTTGTCTGGAAATTTGAGCATGTCAAAAGACCAGTTAAAATGTAAATCTTTTTTTATGGGTACAACATGTATCATTAACTGTTTCCCTGGAGTTCTACTTTAAAAAAGTTAAGTAGCTCAATGCAATATAACTTTTATTCACCTGGGGATAGCAGTTTGATTATCTAGCGCAGGGGTCTCCAAACTTTCTGGACAGAGGGGCCAGTTTGCTGTCCGTTTGACTTTAGGAGGGCCGGACTGTGGCCATTGGGAGTAGAAAAGGTCCCGACATCAGTGGGAATAAACAATGCCCCATCTTTGGTGTCATGGGGAGGAGTTGTGCCCCACCGTTGGTGTCATTGTGCCCAGTTGTTGATGTCATTGGGAGGAATTGTGCCCCATCGTTGGTGTCAGTGGGCTCAATTGTTGGTGTCACTGGGAGAAATTGTGCCCCATCGTTGGTGTCATTGTGCCCAATTGTTGGTGTCATTGGGAGGAATTGTGCCTCATCATTGGTGAAACTGGGAGGAATTGTGCCCCTTCACTGGTCTCAGTCTGGGGTGAATTAAGGCCTATTGTTGTTATCAGTGGTGAAACAGTGCCCCAAGGACTGGATAAAACCAAGCAAAGGGCCGCATTTAGCCCACCAGGCCGCAATTTGGAGACCACTAATCTAGCGCAATGGTATTTTTAAAATATACGATTGAGGTGGAACAAGAGGGGAGGGGAAATTTTCCAATAGGGACACCCTCACAGTTCCTCACTTTTTGGAGATTTCCTCTAACTTCCTGTTGAGCCTCTGGCAGGGGTTTAACTCTTCCTTACTCTATTCAAAAACAAAATGTTTTGACTACAGATATACTTCAATAAAACACCCAGAAGAGAAGGGACTGGGTACTGGGTCACTTCCATTAGGTGCAACTTGACTGCTGAGATTTCTACAGCCCGTTTTCCAAATGACTTTCCACTTCTAACAAGCTAGAATAGTGTCCTTGCTCTCTATAGGATTAACCAGCTGAAGATCTTAGACATGCTATATACACCCTAAAAAAAACTTTACTGAGGTACACAGGGCATACATACATAGCATGCCTTTGCTGCCCCTTCCCACTGCTCTTAATGACATTTCCAGCTGTCAAAATAACAGCCTGGACTTGCCGAGTAATACAGCAACTGATGCACTGGCTGCTGTCAAGTACAAATCTTGCGTACAGTGTTATACAGTAATGCCCCGTACACACGGTCGGACTTTGTTCGGACATTCCGACAACAAAATACTTGGATTTTTTCCGACGGATGTTGGCTCAAACTTGCCGTGCATACACGCGGTCACACAAAGTTGTCGGAAAATCCGATCATTCTGAACGCAGTGACGTAAAACACGTACGTCGGGACTATAAAGGGGGCAGTGGCCAATAGCTTTCATCTCTTTATTTATTCTGAGCATGCGTGGCACTTTGTACGTCGGATTTGTGTACACACGATTGGAATTTCCGACAACGGATTTTGTTGTCGGAAAATTTTATAGCCTGCTCTCAAACTTTGTGTGTCGGAAAATCCGATGGAAAATGTCCGATGGAGCCCACACACGGTCGGAATGTCTGACAACACGCTCCGATCGGACAGTTTCCATTGGAAAATCCGACCGTGTGTACGGGGCATAAGTGTGACTCAGAAATACATAGCTCCCAACTGTCCCTGATTTTGAGGGACTGTCCCTGATTTGGAGCAATGTCCCTCTGTCCCTTATTTCTCCTTATTTGTCCCTCATTTTGGCCTGATCTATATAGATGTATATAAAATGTACTTTTTACTTATCAAAAAGTGTTTTCCAGCGCTAAACCTTTCATCTGATTTCTAAATTTCTGCATTTGTAAATTCCAAAAGCCAATATAAAGGAATAGTAGTGGTAAAAAAAGAACTTGTGGGTTGAACCAATCTTTTATATTTTGTACAATTCTCCTTTAAGGGGGCGTGCAAAGGGGTGTGTCCTATGCCTGTATACTTTTGCTGATAGGTGTCCCTTATTCCCATCTCTAAAAGTTGGGAGTAGGGATGAGCCGAACACCCCCTGGTTTGGTTCGCAGCAGAACATGCGAACAGGCAAAAAATTTGTTTGAACGCGCAAACACCGTTAAAGTCTATGGGACATGAACATATATCTTGTGACAGCTCTTATATAACTGAGGGCGGGGCCACCCGGTGACCCCGCCCCCTCTGATGCACGAAGACTTCCCTATGGCTTTCCCCGTGGTGTCAGAGGGGGGGCGGGGTCACCCGTTTACATACAGTGGGTCCGGTGGATTTGATGTCCACTGGGACCCGCCAATCAGGCCGATCGCCGTTCTGTGAGAAGGGAAGGTAGTGACCCTTTGTTTTTACTAAGCAGGAACACGGATCTTTGCCTTTCCACAGTACAAGCACCTACCCCACAGTTAGTAAGCACTCCTTAGGGCCCTTTCACATTGGGGCGGGGGCGGCGGCGGCGGTAAAATGCCGCTATTGTAAGTGGCGCTTTACCGTCGGTATTCGGCCGCTAGCGGGACGGTGTTTTACCCCCCGCTAGTGGCCGAGAAAGGGTTAAAAACCACAGAGGCGCTTTGCCGGCGGTATAGCCGCGCTGTCCCATTGATTTCAATGGGCAGGAGCGGTGAAGGAGCGGTATACACTCCGCTCCTTCACCGCTCCAAAGATGCTGCTAACAGGACTTTTTTTCTCGTCCTGCTAGCGCACCGCTCCAGTGTGAAAGCCCTCGGGGCTTTCACACTGGAGAGACAGCAGCGGCTGTTTTGGGTTGGTTTGCAGGCGCTATTATTAGCGCAATAGCGCCTGCAAACCGCCCCAGTGTGAAAGGGCCCTTAGGAACATATTTAACCCTTTGATCGCCCCTGATGGTAACTCCTTCCCCGCCAGTGTCATTAGTACTGTGTTAGTGCATATTTTTAGCACTGATCACTGTGTTGGTGTCACTGGTCCCCAAAAATTGTCCGATTTGTCCACTGCAATGTGTCAGTCCCATTATAAGTCACTGATCGCCGCCATTACTAGTAAAAAAAATTCCATAAATCTATCACGTTTGTAGACGCTATAACTTTTGCGCAAACCAATCAATCTACGCTTAATGGTATTTTTTTACCAAAAATATCTAGCAAAATACAGTACATATTGGCCTAAACTGATGAAGAAGTTTGATTATTTACATCTTTTTATTGGATATGTTTTATAGTAGAAAGAAATAATTTTTTTTATTTTTTTCAACATTGTCTGCCTTTTTTTGTTTTTAGCACAAAAAATAAAAACCGCAGAGGTGATCAAATACCACCAAAAGAAAGCTCTATTTGTGGGAAAAAAGGACATCAATTTTATTTGGGTACAATGTCGCACGACCGCACAATTGTCAGTAAAATCAAAGCAAAAAGATTACAGCACACACAACAAAAATGACATTTACCTCCTGCAGGGCTATTTAAAACACCTGAACATATTCAGAAAATATGGGGATTTAGTTACATCATATGGTCATATAGTGGTACGCCCACTACTAGGTCATAGTACCCCAATATCAGTGGGTCCTACACTATCCATAGAATGGAAGATCCTGCTTCTCTGAACCATGGAAGATACACTCCTCTATATGGGAGAACTAAAAGGACTCCTCCAATAACACAGGTGGACACTAATAGGAGGCAGGTATGGGGAGTGGGGTGCTCCAGCCCAAAGGGATTTGGTCAGAATCCATACAACAGACAAACAAAGATTTGGGGGGGCACATTTCAAATAGCCCTGCAGGAGGTAAATGTCATTTTTGTATGTGTGCGCTGTAATCTTTTTGTTTTGTCTATACGGTCTTATGACTGCACCATTTTTAATGTCTTTTTTAGGGTGTGCCCCCTAAATCTTGGTTTGTCTATTGTCAGTAAAGTAACGCAGTGCCGCATCTAGGGTTGCCCCCTCATCCCTTTAAACCCGAACACATATAAATTACACAGGTTCTCTGGCTGATTGAGGTGGAAATTAAATCCATGTGGTGCCTTATCTGCATTAAATTAGCCTCAGAACCTTCATACGTGTTCGGGTTTAAAAGGGATGAGGTGGCAACCCCAAAAAATGGCCTGGTCATAAAGCGGGGGGGGGGTAAATCTGCCGGAGGGAAAGTGGTTAAAGTGGAACTTTACTCTCCCAATCAACATTGATTTTTTTTAATCCTCTTGCTGCTAGCCTTAATGAATAGATAGGAAAGTAGATCATATTTACTTGTTTCAATTTTTTTTTTTACATTTCTTCAGTTACTTCCTGGTTCCTTGCCTAGGCAAATTATGTCCTACATCCCAGGAGTCTTCAGGAGGGAAGGAGAGGAGGAGGAGTTTTCTCAGCTAAGCACACCCTCTTGCATGCATGCTTAAGCTAAGGGCAGATGGATTTCAGGAGGTAAATGCTACATGAATCACCTGCCATTACTCAAGATGGCCATGACCAGAAATGCTGGGGGGGAGGTTTGATTTGTTTTTCAAAGTGATTTATCAACCAAATAAAGCATTGAGACATGGATGGGGGAGTTTGCTTTGAATATTAAATTAAATTGCGTTTTTTTTGGTTTGTGGTGCTCAGATGCAGTGAAGATCCGCTTTAAGTAATGAAAAAGTTATTGTCCTATAACCACTCGCCCTCCGGAAGATTTACCCTCCTTCATGACCAGGACATTTTTTTTTTGCGATACGGCAGTGCATCACATAACTGACAATTGCGCAGTCGTGTGACGCTGTACAGAAATTAAATTTATGTTGTCTTTTTTTGGGATTTATGACATAATTTGCCTAGGCAAGAAACCAGGAAGTAACTGAAGAAATTTTAAAAACAAGTTTAAAACAAGTAAATATGATATACTTTTCTTTCTATTTATTAACCACCTCACATCCGAATGACGGCCACAGCGCGGACCTGAAGTCCCGGGAGGCTGTCGTATGACGGCCTCCCCTGTGCACGCTCCCTGCGCGCGCCCTGCAGGGCACGCGCCGAGCGTGCTGTGATCACCGAGTCACTGAGACTCGGGTAGGGTTGCCACCTCATCCCTTTAAACCCGAACACATATGAATTACACGGGTTCTGAGGCTAATTAAATGCAGATAAGGCACCAAGTGAGTTTAATTACCGCCTTAATCTGCCTCAGAACCTGTATAAATCATATGTGTTCGGGTTTAAAGGGATGAGGTGGCAACTCTAGACTCGGGTGATCACCGATCTAAGTAAGGGGCCGGTCCCAGCCCCTTATCATGTGATCAGCTGTCAGCCAATGACAGCTGATCACATGATGTAAACAAAAGATCGGTAATCGTTTTCTTTTTTCTACTCACGCTGACAGCGTGAGTAGAAAAAAAAGCCGATCACCGGCTCAGATGTCAGGGACATCGGTCCCGAAGTGGAAGAGGCACATCTGCCTCATCAGTGCCACCTAATAGTGCCACCTAACAGTGCCCACAAGTGCCACCTAACAGTGCCCACAAGTGCCACCTAACAGTGCCCACCTGTAGTGCCAATCAGTGCCACCTAGCAGTGCTGCCCATCACTGCCACCCATCAGTGCCCATCACTGCCACCCATCAGTGCCCATTACTGCCGCCTATCAGTGCCCATCACTGCGGCCTCATCAGCGTACATCAATGAAGGAGAAAAATTACCTGTTTTAAATTTTTTATAACAAAATATAAAAAAAATAATTTTTTTTTTTTTTTTTAAATTCAGTTTTTTACTTTTTTTTTAACAAAAAGTAAAAACTGCAGAGGTGATCAAATACCACCAAAAGAAAGCTCTATTTGTGGGAAAAAAATGATAAAAATTTCATTTGGGTACAGTGTTGTATGACCGCGCAATTGTCATTCAAAGTGCGTCAGCGCTGAAAGCTCAAAATTGGTCTGGATAGGAGGGGGGTTTAAGTGCCCGGTAAGCAAGTGGTTAAGGCTGGCAGCAAATAATCAGCGTTGATTGGGAGAGTAAAGTTCCACTTTAACCACTTCATAACCAGGCCATTTTTTGCGATACAGCATTGCGTTACTTTAACTGACAATTGTGCGGTCATGCGACGCTGTACCCAAATAAAATTTATGTCCTTTTTTTCCCCCACAAATAGAGCTTTCTTTTGGTGGTATTTGATCACTTCTGCAGTTTTTTTATTTTTTGCGATATAAACAAAAAAAGAGCGACAATTTTGAAAATAAAGCAATATTTTATATCTTCTGCTATAAAACATATCCAATAAAAAATTGAAAAAAAAAATCTAATTTCTTCATAAATTTAGGCCAATATGTATTCTGCTACATATTTTTGGTAAAAAAAAAATCCCAATAAGTGTATATTGAGCGGTTTGCGCCAAAGTTATAGGGTCTACAAACTATTAGATATATACTGAAATTTTTTTATTTATTTATTTGTTTTTTTATACTAGTAATGGCGGTGATCAGTGACTTATAGTGGGACTGTGATATTGCGGCAGACAGTCTGACACTAACTGACACTTTTTTGGGGACCAGTGACACTAATACAGTGATCAGTGCTAAAAATATGCACTGTCACTGTACTAATGACACTGCCTGGGAAGGGGTTAAACTAGGGCGATCAAAGGGTTAAATGTGTGCCTAGCCGGTGTTTATGTGTATACAGTGTGCTGATTTTACTAAGTGATGTGATGGATTTTATTCCAAGAAAATCTATCACATCCCCGCTGACAGGACAGAGCTCTGCCTTGTTTATACAGTGGGGACAGAAAGTATTCAGACCCCCTTAAATTTTTCACTCTTTGTTATATTACAGCCATTTGCTAAAATCATTTAAGTTCATTTTTTTCCTCATTAATGTACACACAGCACCCCATATTGACAGAAAAACATAGAATTGTTGACATTTTTGCAGATTTATTAAAAAGAAAAACTGAAATATCACATGGTCCTAAGTATTCAGACCCTTTGCTGTGACACTCATATATTTAACTCAGGTGCTGTCCATTTCTTCTGATCATCCTTGAGATGGTTCTACACCTTCATTTGAGTCCAGCTGTGTTTGATTATACTGATTGGACTTGATTAGGAAAGCCACACGCCTGCCTATATCAGACCTTACAGCTCACAGTGCATGTCAGAGCAAATGAGAATCATGAGGTCAAAGGAACTGCCTGAAGAGCTCAGAGACAGAATTGTGGCAAGGCACAGATCTGGCCAAGGTTACACAAAAATTTCTGCTGCACTTAAGGTTCCTAAGAGCACAGTGGCCTCCATAATCCTTAAATGGAAGACGTTTGGGACGACCAGAACCCTTCCTACAGCTGGCCGTCCGGCCAAACTGAGCTATCGGGGGAGAAGAGCCTTGGTGAGAGAGGTAAATAAGAACCCAAAGATCACTGTGGCTGAGCTCCAGAGATGCAGTCGGGAGATGGGAGAAAGTTGTAGAAAGTCAACCATCACTGCAGCCCTCCACCAGTCGGGGCTTTATGGCAGAGCGGCCCGACGGAAGCCTCTCCTCAGTGCAAGACACATGAAAGCCCGCATGGAGTTTGCTAAAAAACACCTGAAGGACTCCAAGATGGTGAGAAATAAGATTATTTGGTCTGATGAGACCAAGATAGAACTTTTTGGCCTTAATTCTAAGCGGTATGTGTGGAGAAAACCAGGCACTGCTCATCACCTGTCCAATACAGTCCCAACAGTGAAGCATGGTGGTGGCAGCATCATGCTGTGGGGGTGTTTTTCAGCTGTAGGGACAGGACGACTGGTTGCAATCGAGGAAAAGATGAATGAGGCCAAGTACAGGGATTTCCTGGATGTAACCTTCTCCAGAGTGCTCAGGACCTCAGACTGGGCCGAAGGTTTACCTTCCAACAAGACAATGACCCTAAGCACACAGCTAAAATAAGAAAGAAGTGGCTTCACAACAACTCCGTGACTGTTCTTGAATGGCCCAGCCAAAGCCCTGACTTAAACCCAATTGAGCATCTCTGGAGAGACCTAAAAATGGCTGTCCACCAACGTTTACCATCCAACCTGACAGAACTGGAGAGGATCTGCAAGGAGGAATGGCAGAGGATCCCCAAATCCAAGTGTGAAAAACTTTTTTCTTTTTTAATAAATCTGCAAAAATGTCAACAATTCTGTGTTTTTCTGTCAATATGGGGTGCTGTGTGTACATTAATGAGGACAAAATGAACTTAAATGATTTTAGCAAATGGCTGCAATATAACAAAGAGTGAAAAATTTAAGGGGGTCTGAATACTTTCCGTCCCCACTGTATAGCAATGGCATCCCTAGGGGGGGGGGCAGAGGGGGCCCTGACCCCCCCCCCCCCCAACATTATGCTGTGCCCCACCATGTGCTCCCCCAAAAAATCAATGTCTAAGAGGGAGAGAGTCCCCAGTCAGCTCCTGCAGGTGATTCCTCCACCTCCCTCTGCTTGCTGACACTGCATAATGCGAGTGCCCATACAACCACCACTCCACCAGGACTCTCAGTTACTGAAAAAACAGACTGATTTCTCCCATCCTTAGGACAGGAGAACCAGCCTGTAAATTCCAAGAGATGCCAGACCAGCGCTGTCAATAGCAGGGGCAGGACAGCAAGAGGAGGCTGGGGAACCCCACAGTGGCAGAACACCAGGGCCCGGAGGCAAGACAACCTTTGCAACCCTGATAGTTCTCCCACTGCTTTGGATCCTTATATTTTCTTGTTATGCTGGTGACATATATCTCTTGTTTTCTGCCACCCTGGGGGGCCCCAATACAGTAGGAAGGGAGCTCACTGCAGAACATGTGAAAGGGCCGTTGTGGGGTCGTAGTAAAGGGCCCCAGGATAATTGCATTTTATAGTTGCCCCCCTACTTTTGTCCCTGTCCCCCCATGTGCCCCCCTAAATATGAAAGCTGGAGACGCCACTGCTGTATAGGCAGAGGTCTTTATCTCTCCTTGCCGATCAGCGAGTGCTGGTGGACAATCCTTTGGCCGACACCCGCTGATCGGCTTGTGTTGTGTCAAATCACAGCACAGCCATGGAACCGGCGGCACGCACTCTCTACCTAGAAGTGCCGGGATCACGTATCCAGTACATGATCTGGCACAGGAGAGCCACTCTCCTACCTTATAACTAAGTTATGCAGTCGGCAAGCGGATAAACAAGGCCAAAGCAGCAATGTAAAAACTGCTCTGCTCCATAAGGGGTGTACAGGTGTGAGAGTTGAAGAGGTTAAACCCTTCTTTCCGGTCTGTTTCAGCCCTCCGGAGACAGCCATTACCCAGCACTCCAATGTCCAGGTCCTTCAAGCCATCCTCAATGTTGGAGTAGATCTCCAGTCCTTTCGTAAAATCAGCCTGGATGATTCGGGTCTTTTGCAGAGTCTGATGCTCTGTGGAAAGAATGTGCAACTGTTAGCCAAGGGTAAAAAAATAAACATTTTTTAATTAAAAAAATGTATCCTAAGCAATGAAATGGAATGTGTCAAGATCTTACAATCATAGAAACAGAGTGACGGCAGCAAAAAACAAAAACAAGTCCTCGAGTCTGCTCAACTTTTTATTTATTTTTTTACCTTTTTTGCTTGAGTATAGACGGGGCATTTTTTTCTCAGTGAGTAGGCGCAGGAACCCCTTCCTTCTGAGTCACCCTTCGTCTCTGCCCCCTACCCACCTCTGAGCACCATCCCTTGTTTCCACCCCCTACCCACCTCCCAGTATCACCCCTTTTAGAGAATACAGAACCAAGAACATGTGTAGCAAGGGCCTCGACCCCTAGAAGCCTAATGGTGACCTCCAGAGTCAGGGAGGGCTGACATCCTTCTTTGTAGAGTGGGTTACTCGGCATAGTGGGTGTAATGCAAGATAGAATGATTGGGCGCCAGTCACTTTTTGAATGCGAACAAAAGAGATTTATTGTCTTTTAACAAGAACTGGGGGTGAGAGGATGAGGGCCTGAACACCCTTAGGCAGATGCAATAGCAGTTGGCAGACTCCGAGACAAAATAGGCAGACAGCTATACAGGTTGAGGGTAAGTTGGTTGTAGCGCTCTAGTTGTAGAACTGCTGTCTCCTATGGCAACTGAACTTGTAGGTTGACTTCAACACAGATCTGTACACATACCAGGCTTGGTATCCCTGTTTTGTAGTACCTTGCCTCCATCTCACAGCCTCCCGCTGTAGCTTTTTTCACTGAGCTCCCAGTCTTCTCACCAGACCTTCAGACCCCAGCCGCCGACTGGATCCCCCGAGCTCTTCCACTTCTAACCCGCTGTACACTCCAAGCGTCACCCTCGCTACCTGCTAAGTCCCTGGCTTGGCTCTCAGCTAACTCGCTGAATCATCTTCAAGTGTCACCCACGTTCACCCGCTGGGTCCCTGACTTGGAGGCTGAAGCTTTCCCAACTTGTTCACCGTCCCCGGCTAGTGAAAAAGGCTGCTCTGGTACTTCCTCAGACTTCCAAAACCTGGCCTCTGATAACTGGAGCAGTTGTTCCTTACTGGTGATGGTGTCCCCTTTATCTCTGACCTCCGGTTCTCACGTGCCTCTGCTAACAGGAGTGGTTGTCCCATGCGGCAATTGCTTCTCCTTCACCTATGGCAACACTCGGTTCACCGTCCAGCTGAACCTCTGCAACGATCAAGTCCACAGAAGGGGCTGGATGGAGTCCTGTGTTCCTGGGAAGTGGGAGAGCCTGGGGTGCTGGGAGAACCCTGGTCAGAGGCTACGAGTTGGTCCATGCAGTGAGGTGCTGCAAGCATAGGCTGAGTGAGCCTAAAAAAAGCTCATGATATGGGAGACCAGAGAGAGCAGCGATGCTGCTGACAGGAGAGCCAGGTGGCTTGGTATTGTCTATTAACGTTGAAGCTGAAACTCAGAGGCATAACTAGAACCTTCAGGGCCCCGGTGCAAGGAACCATGAAGGGTCCCCCTGACCCCCCCCTCCATCTGATCCCCCTGCTTACAGTTCTGTGGGGGCATCCATGAACATCCTCCCAGAACCCTGCCTCCCATGTGCCCAATCACAGCGGCCCTTTACCATGTGATCAGCTGATCACATGTAAACAGACTTGCTGGTTATCGGCAGTCATTTCCTCCCACGCTGTTTATGTGTGAGGAAAGAAAAGCCATTAACCAGCAAGATTGTCAGTACATTGTTTACACTGACAATCAGGGCACTGATCATCAATGCCCTGATTATCAGTGCAGCCTATCAGTGCCGCTTATCAGTGCTGATCAATGCCTCCTATCAGTGCAGGTTTTCAGTGCTGCCTATCAGTGCCACCCATCAGTGCACATCAATGTCGCCTATCAGTACCCATCACAGTGCTGCCTATCAGTGCCCATCAGTTCCGCCCATCAGTGCCTCCTGAGCAGTTTTAAAGTGAGTCCACGTAAGTCTGAACTGTGTTTAAGGGCCTATCAGTACCCATCACAGTGCTGCCTATCAGTGCCCATCAGTTCCGCCCATCAGTGCCTCCTGAGCAGTTTTAAAGTGAGTCCACGTAAGTCTGAACTGTGTTTAAGGGCCCACTTTTAATAAATAAAATTAAAGTTCCATCAAAGATTCCCTCGCAGGGGTTTCAGCAATGGTGGAACTACCAGGGTCACAAGGGTCACACTTGCGACCAGGCCCTGGTGTTCCGCCACTGTCCGGGGGCTCCAGTAGGGTTGCTGGCCGCAGGGCTCTGGGCTGTGAGCATCTCTCTAATACAGCCCAGAGCCTGCACTGACAGTTCCCCCTCCCTCCTATGGGTGTGAGAGGAGAGACAATCTGCTCCTTCTCCTCCTGTGTGCACCACGGTAAGTGTGAAGCCCAGCAGCTGAATGATAAAATTCAGTTTCTTCGCTTCACACTTCCCGTGGTGCACACAGGAGAAGAGGGGCAGGAGGAAAAGGAGCAGTTCAGCTCTCTTCTCTCCCATCCATCCGAGGGAGGAGGGAGAGGGAACTGTCAGCACAGGCTCTGAGCTGTATAAGAGAGATGCTCTCAGCTCAGAGCCCTGCGATCAGCAACCCCGCTGGGGCCTCTGGACAGTGATGAAATGCCAGGGCCCAGTCGCAAATGCGACCTTTGTGACCCTGGTAGTTCCACCACTGCTAAATACCCCTGCTTGGGAATCTTGGATGGAACTTTAATTTTGTTTAATAAAAGTGGGCTGCTGTGCCCTTAAATACAGTTCAGACTTACATGGAGTCACTTTAAAACTGCTGAACACCATTGAGATAACTAACACCCATGTCGCAACCAGTAGAATTATGTTCAAAAATGTTTATTTTCGGAACATTTGTACAATTTTCTAATGGCTAGTGGAGTCACATCAACATTAATTTTTGACCATAAGTGACGAGAAAATTCAAAGGAGCAGGATGGAAAATTCTTCTTGAACATAATTCTAGTGATGAATGGGGTTTTCATTTGAGAACAATTTTACAAAATTGTAATAAAACCTGTTTAATACTACTGGAATTCCATTCAAATGGCAAGTCCGGGTGAAATTTTAGGGAATGTCAAAATAAATTAAATAACTTAATGATGGCATAAAAGAAAGGATGTACTGAGGAACGAGGTTTCAGAATTTCTTGAGGAACGAGGTTTCAGAATTTCTTGAGGAACGAGGTTTTACAATTTCTTGAGGAACGAGGTTTCAGAATTTCTTGAGGAACGCTTGAATGAAAACCTGTTTGTGTATGGCCAGCTTGACTGGGGACTCTACCATGGAGAGGACAGACACAAACAACCCTTACCGATCTCTCTCGACACTTTCTCAAGCTTTTCCAGGGTCCGGCTGATGAGGACCACGTTGAAGCCCCTTTTGGCCAGCTACAGAAGGAAAGAAAATAATATTATAGGAGCACAACATTGGAAAGGAGGGATGGATAGAGGAACAAATCATTACCTCTTCTGCGTAGGCTTTTCCGATGCCATCTGTAGCTCCTGTTACCACTGTAGACAACAAACAGCAATTTTTTTTTTTTTACAGGTAGAAACAAACACAGCAATTTTAATCAAATAAAAACAAAATAAAAAAAGACTTAACCACTTTGCCTCTAGAGCTATTTTTTCATTGTTTGCACACATGTAAAAAAAAAATCTGCATTTTTGGCTATAAAATTACTTAACTCCCAAAACATTCTATATTTTATGAAAGCAGAGGCCTTGTATGTTGTAGAAATAGCATGTTGCAAATACAGTAGTTGAATTTTTTTTTATGTCTCGTGAACTGTTTCTCAAAAGTATAGATGTGTTGGAGGCGTAGTTTTACCAAGCTTTTTTCCCTTTATATATCTGATGATCCTGCCAGTAACACATTTCCTGTCTTAGAGTGACAACGCTTACTCATTATACTCTATCAATAAAGGAGCAGCATTAGCTTGTCACATTAGGTCAGGAAGTGTGCTAGTACTACAGAACACGCCCCCCTCTTATCATCTTCATAACATGGGGGGGGTTGTAGTTTACAGAAGTGACCTGGACAGGGCTTATAGAACAGCTTGAGAAAAGACTGCAGATTGACCAGGACAGCTCTGGATTTCTGGCAGGCCAATGGATATATTTTATATATATATATATATATATATATATATATATATATATATATATACAAAATACAATATTGGTATCTTTCACAGATTAATAAGGGAGCAAATAGGAAAAGTACATTGTTAAGAGTCACACACACATTACACTGGACTGCAGACAAAACTTTATCATCTTTTTATTGCTTTGAATATAGTGAAGACAACTTTGAAACACTGGAATATTTTATTGTTGTGTCTCCAGTAGTGGGAGTTCATTTAATTTCCTGTTGGTGACACGCAGGAGGTGATACAAAATCTCAATGGAAAAACAGATAGCAATTAAAACGGGAAGAGGTAACAATATGAAAAGTCAACATAGTACATCCTTAACTTTACAACGCGGGGACAATACTCATCGACAAAAGGCAGATCAGGTATGGTCACGTATGTGTTTATTGTATGTAGAGGTATATAAATTATATGGAAGAAATCTGCCTTGAAGGTTAACTTCACTTTTTTTAGGAAAAAAAAAACAGCGAAGAAAAAAAAAATATTATAGCATATACCATTGCTCTACAAGCCATATCGCAATTTAATGGGAAAACAGCACGCTCAGGTTTAACAAATAAGGTAAAAGCTGCCAGCACTGGAAATTCAGATACTTGAATTTACATATACAAATAGAAAATAAAAGTGCCCTTTTGAACATCCCCCAGAGGACGCCATATGGCGAAACGCGTAGGGTGGGGCCTACAACGGTGTTGTCATCATGCACGCAGACCTCATTGGATGGTCGGGACTAATAGTTTACAAGCTCGTAGCAACATCATTTGGAGTCACGAATGTTCGTAAAGCCAGTTTCAATTTTTCAACACGTGAGCGTGCATTTTAATTCTTTAATACACTTTCACTATACAGTTTTACACTAGGAGAGCATCTTTTATGTCTTATTTTTGAGTGATGCTCGTGATACATTCCATATTAGCTTAGGAGAAAGATGCGTTTTGGTCTGAGGGAGACCTAAATCCCCCAAAGCACTATATGACCATCTGTAATACAGAGGTCAACAAGCTCTAGTAAAGGGCTGTATTGCACTTATGGTTGGGCGTGCACTGTGAATCACCTTTCAGAGTGTTCATATAGACTTTTCACAAGGAGTCTTTTCACTTTAACCACTTGCAGCCAATCAACGTACCGGTACATTTCTTGACTTCAAGTGGTTGAACCGGTATGATGCCCCAATGCCATTTTTTAGAGCCCGTGGTTGACTTGCTTGTAAGAGCAATTGTAACGGCTAACTAGCTGCTTGATTGCTGTTACAAGCAACAGGAGGGGATGTCCCACCCCCCCCTCCTCCGGCTCTTCCATCCCACAGGGAGCCCCAAGAAACCAGCTGGCACATCCGCTGGTTACCTGACACCACTTCCGGTTTACCCGGATGTCATCAGCATCATTTTCAAAAAAATTAAAACAATCTTGGTGTTTTGAATACTTTTAAGTGCAGGGGAGGGATTTGGGGACTTTTTGACCCCAGATCCCTCCATAAAGAGTACCTGTCACTGACTATTGATGTTTACATTGCTTGTCCTTGTGACAGCAATAAAAGTGATCAAGAAATAAATAAATAATTAAAGCAACAGTTTAAATAATTAAAAAAAAATTATTAATTAAAACTTGGCCTCTGGAATATTTACCCCCCTTCACGACCAGGCCATTTTTTTGCTATACGACACTGCGTTACTTTAACTGACAATTGCGCAGTCATCCAACGCTGTACCCAAATAAAATGTATGTCCTTTTTTCCCCCACAAATAGAGCTTTCTTTTTGTGGTATTTGTTCACAAAAAAAGACCGACAATTTTGAAAAAAATATTTTTTACTTTCTGCTAAAAAATAAAAAATAATTGCTTCATAAATTTAGGCTAACATGTATTCTGCTACATACAGTGGGGACGGAAAGCATTCAGACCCCCTTAAATTTTTCACTCTTTGTTATATTGCAGCCATTTGCTAAAATCATTTAAGTTCATTTTTTTCCCTCAATGTACACACAGCACCCCATATTGACAGAAAAACACAGAATTGTTGACATTTTTGTAGATTTATTAAAAAAGAAAAACTGAAATATCACATGGTCCTAAGTATTCAGACCCTTTGCTGTGACACTCATATATTTAACTAAGGTGTTGTCCATTTCTTCTGATCATCCTTGAGATGGTTCTACACCTTCATTTGAGTCCAGCTGTGTTTGATTATACTGATTGGACTTTATTAGGAAAGCCACACACCTATCTATATAAGACCTTACAGCTCACAGTGCATGTCAGAGCAAATGAGAATCATGAGGTCAAAGGAACTGCCTGAAGAGCTCAGAGACAGAATTGTGGCAAGGCACAGATCTGGCCAAGGTTACAAATCTGCTGCACTTAAGGTTCCTAAGAGCACAGTGGCCTCCATAATCCTTAAATAGAAGACGTTTTGGACGACCAGAACCCTTCCTAAAGCTGGCCGTCCAGCCAAACTGAGCTATCGGGGGATTAGAGCCTTGGTGAGAGAGGTAAAGAAGAACCCAAAGATCACTGTGGCTGAGCTCCAGAGATGCAGTCGGGAGATGGGAGAAAGTTGTAGAAAGTCAACCATCACTGCAGCCCTCCACCAGTCGGGGCTTTATGGCAGAGTGGCCCAACGGAAGCCTCTCCTCAGTGCAAGACACATGAAAGCCCGCATGGAGTTTGATAGAAAACACCTGAAGGACTCCAAGATGGTGAGAAATAAGATTCTCTGGTCTGATGAGACTAAGATTGAACTTTTTGGCCTTAATTCTAAGCGGTATGTGTGGAGAAAACCAGGCACTGCTCATCACCTGTCCAATACAGTCCCAACAGTGAAGCATGGTGGTGGCAGCATCATACTGTGGGGGTGTTTTTCAGCTGCAGGGACAGGATGACTGGTTTCAATTGAGAGAAAGATGAATGCGGCCAAGTACAGGGAGATCCTGGACGAAAGCCTTCTCCAGTGTGCTCAGGACCTCAGACTGGGCCGAAGATTTACCTTCCAACAAGACAATGACCCTAAGCACACAGCTAAAATAACGAAGGAGTGGCTTCACAACAACTCTGTGACTGTTCTTGAATGGCCCAGCCAGAGCCCTGACTTAAACACAATTGAGCATCTCTGGAGAGACCTACAAATGGCCGTCCACCAACGTTTACCATCCAACCTGACAGAACTGGAGAGGATCTGCAAGGAGGAATGGCAGAGGATCCCCAAATCCAGGTGTGAAAAACTTGTTGCATCTTTTCCAAAAAGACTCATGACTGTATTAGATCAAAAGGGTGCTTCTACTAAATACTGAGCAAAGGGTCTGAATACTTAGGACCATGTGATATTTCAGTTTTTCTTTTTTAATAAATCTACAAAAAATGTCAACAATTCTGTGTTTTTCTGTCAATATGGGGTGCTGTGTGTACATTAATGAGGAAAAAAATGAACTTAAAGTGGTGTTCCACCCAAAAAAAAAAAAAAATACATGAGTATTCCTAAAAAAAAATAAAAAAAACATTTGGAATTTTTTTTTAACTCACCTCTAAATGCCTGTTGCTAGGGGGTCCCTCTCTTTCAGTGCCTGGGCTGGTGACATCACTTCCCCCTCGGCACAGGACTCGGCTCTGCCGCCTCCCTCTTGTCAATCATCTGGGACCCATTACAGGTCCCAGGTGACTGAGCGGCCAATTACGGCTCGCGGCGCCGCTCGTGCATGCGCAGTGGGTGCCCGGCTGTGAAACCACAGCCCGGCACCCACAGTTGCAATGCCGGCGCCGCTGAACGGAGGGGGAGGCGAGCGGGGCTTCGATCACCCGCAACGCTGGACCCTGGGACAGGTAAGTGTCCAATTAAAAGTCAGCAGCTGCAGTATTTGTAGCTGCTGACTTTTAATTTTTTTTTTTTTTCTTAATGGGCCCTCCTCTTTAAATGATTTTAGCAAATGGCTGCAATATAACAAAGAGTGAAAAATTTAAGGGGGTCTGAATACTTTCCGTCCCCACTGTATTTTTGGTAAAAAAAATAAAAAAATCCCAATAAGCGTTGATTGGTTTGCGCAAAAGTTGTAGCATCCGCAAACAATGGGATATTTTTATGGAATTTTTATTTATTATATTTATTTATTATATTTATTATTTTATTTATATTTATTTTATTTTTTTACTAGTAATGGCGACGATCAGCGACTAATAGCGGGACTGTGATATTGCGGCGGACAAATCGGACACTCACTGACACTTTTATGGGAACCATTGACACTAATACAGTGATCAGTGCTAAAAATATGCAGTCACTGTACCAATGTACAAACACTGGCTGGGAAGGGGTGGGCAATCAAAGGGGTTAACTGTGTGCCTAGCCAGTGGTTTACTACTGTGGGGGAGGTGCTTTTACTAATGGAAGGCATAGATCCGTGTCCCTGCAGGAACACAGGATCCAGAACAGGTATCTGTCTTGTTTACATAAGCAGACTGCCATTCTGCCTGTGTACAGAAAGACCGTCGGGTCCCAGTAAGCACAAGCACAGCGGGAGCGAACCTCCGGCGGTCGCGCATGCGGTTTCCGATACCCAAAAATGCAGGATCACATATATATAAGTGATCCTGCGCAGCGCAGTCACCCTGTAGCAGTAAATCTGCTATGAGACAGTTGGCAACTGGTTAAAAAAAAAATACTTAAAAGTGCCCCCGTTCCCCCCCCCCCCCCCGCGTGTTTGCGTACAAAGGTGAACGCACGCGCCGGTCCCGCACGCTCACAAACAGCAATCTTCCCACACATGTGAGGTATCACTGCGAACGTCAGATCATGGGCAGCAAATCTAATACCAAGATAGTCCATCTTCTCTGCTTTTGGAGACCAGTAGGGGACTGGCCTCCATTCCCAATTCTCCAGGTACAAATACAGATATAAAAGATTTGTTACAGGAATCTGACAAAAGTTTATAATATCATCATAAATATTTATTGGAATAAGAATTGAAGAAAATAAATTGGGAGGGTCCTTCTGACAGCAATAAAAGTAATCAAAAAAAAAAAATATTATTAAATTAAAAGCAACAGTTTAAAAAAAAAAAAAGTAATAATTAAAACTTGACCTCAGGAAGGTTTACCCCCCTTAACCACTTGAGCCCCGGACCATTATGCTGCCTAAGGACCAGAGGTCTTTTTCCAATTTGGCACTGCGTCGCTTTAACTGCTAATTGCGCGGTCATGCAATGCTGTACCCAAACGAAATTTGCATCCTTTTCTTCCCACAAATAGAGCTTTCTTTTGATGGTATTTGATCACCTCTGCCGTTTTTATTTTTTGCGCTATAAACGGAAAAAGACCGAAAATTTTGAAAAAAAATGATATTTTCTACTTTTTGTTATAAAAAAAATCCAATAAACTCAATTTTAGTCATACATTTAGGCCAAAATGTATTCAGCCACATGTCTTTGGTAAAAAAAACGTCAATAAGCGTATATTTATTGGTTTGCGCAAAAGTTATAGCGTCTACAAACTAGGGTACATTTTCTGTAATTTACACAGCTTTTAGTTTATGACTGCCTATGTCATTTCTTGAGGTGCTAAAATGGCAGGGCAGTACAAAACCCCCCCAAATGACCCCATTTTGGAAAGTAGACACCCCAAGGAAATTGCTGAGAGACATGTTGAACCCATTGAATATTTATTTTTTTTGTCCCAAGTGATTGAATAATGACAAAAAATAAAAAATAAAAAAAAATATTTACAAAAAGTTGTCACTAAATGATATATTGCTCACACAGGCCATGGGCCTATGTGGAATTGCACCCCAAAATACATTCTGCTGCTTCTCCTGAGTATGGGGATACCACATGTGTGGGACTTTTTGGGAGCCTAGCCGCGTATGGGACCCCGAAAACCAATCACCGCCTTCAGGATTTCTAAGGGTGTAAATTTATGATTTCACTCTTCACTGCCTATCACAGTTTCGGAGGCCATGGAATGCCCAGGTGGCACAAAACCCCCCCCAAATGACCCCATTTTGGAAAGTAGACACCCCAAGCTATTTGCTGAGAGGCATATTGAGTCCATGGAATATTTTATATTTTGACACAAGTTGCGGGAAAGTGACACATTTTTTTTTTTTTGCACAAAGTTGTCACTAAATGATATATTGCTCACACAGGCCATGGGCATATGTGGAATTGCACCCCAAAATACATTTAGCTGCTTCTCCTGAGTATGGGGATACCACATGTGTGGGACTTTTTGGGAGCCTAGCCGTTTTTTTCGGAGGCCATGGAATGCCCAGGTGGCACAAAACCACCCCAAATGACCCCATTTTGGAAAGTAGACACCCCAAGCTATTTGCTGAGAGGCATGGTGAGTATTTTGCAGCTCTCATTTGTTTTTGAAAATGAAGAAAGACAAGAAAAAACTTTTTTTTTCTTTGTGACAAAAAGTGAGGTCTGCAAAATACTCACTATACCTCTCAGCAAATAGCTTTGGGTGTCTACTTTCCAAAATGGGGTCATTTGGGGTGGTTTTGTGCCACCTGGGCATTCCATGGCCTCCGAAACTGTGATAGGCAGTCAAGAGTGAAATCAAAAATGTACGCCCTTAGAAAGCCTGAAGGCGGTGATTGGTTTTCGGGGTTCCGTACGCGGCTAGGCTCCCAAAAAGTCTCACACATGTGGTATCCCCGTACTCAGGAGAAGCAGCAGAATGTATTTTGGGGTGTAATTTCACATATTCCCATGGCATGTTTGAGCAATATATCATTTAGTGACAATTTTGTGCAAAAAAAAAAAAATTTGTCTCTTTCCCGCAACTTGTGTCACAATATAAAATATTCCATGGACTCGACATGCCTCTCAGCAAATAGCTTGGGGTGTCTACTTTCCAAAATGGGGTCATTTGGGGGGGTTTTGAACTGTCCTGGCATTTTATGCACAACATTTAGAAGCTTATGTCACACATCACCCACTCTTCTAACCACTTGAAGACAAAGCCCCTTCTGACACTTATTGTTTACATGAAAAAGTTATTTTTTTTTTGCAAGAAAATTACTTTGAACCCCCAAACATTATATATTTTTTTAAAGCAAATGCCCTACAGATTAAAATGGTGGGTGTTTCATTTTTTTTTTTTACACAGTATTTGCGCAGCGATTTTTCAAACACATTTTTTGGGGAAAAAACACACTTTTTTAAATTTTAATGCACTAAAACACACTATATTGCCCAAATGTTTGATGAAATAAAAAAGATGATCTTAGGCCGAGTACATGGATACCAAACATGACATGCTTTACAATTGCGCACAAACGTGCAGTGGCAACAAAATAAATACATTTTTAAAAGCCTTTACAGGTTACCACTTTAGATTTACAGAGGAGGTCTACTGCAAAAATTACTGCCCTCGATCTAACCTTCGCGGTGATACCTCACATGCATGGTGCAATTGCTGTTTACGTTTGACGACAGACCGCCGCTTGCGTTCGCCTTAGCGCGAGAGCAGGGGGCGACAGGGGTGCTTTTTATTTTTTTTATTTTTTTTTCTAATCATTTTTATTGTTATCTCGGGGAATGTAAATATCCCCTATGATAGCAATAGGTAGTGACAGGTACTCTTTTTTGAAAAAATTGGGGTCTATTAGACCCTAGATCTCTCCTCTGCCCTCAAAGCATCTGACCACACCAAGATCGGTGTGATAAAATGCTTCCCCAATTTCCCAATGGCGCTATTTACATCCGGCGAAATCGAAGTCATAAAATGCTCGTAGCTTCCGGTTTCTTAGGCCATAGAGATGTTTGGAGCCACTCTGGTCTCTGATCAGCTCTATGGTCAGCTGGCTGAATCACCGGCGGCATTTTCAGGTTCCCTGTTGAGACAGGAGAGCCTGAGAAAAACACGGAAGACGGTGGGGGGGGGGGCATTCCCTCCCACGGCTTGTAAAAGCAGTCTAGAGGCTAATTAGCCGCTAGGATTGCTTTTACATGAAAGCCGACCGCTGGCTGAAAAGAATGATACCAAGATGATACCTAAACCTGCAGGCATCATTCTGGTATAACCACTCAAAGTTGTGAATGGCGTACCTGAAGACAAAAAAATGGTTAACAATAAAGCACAGTAAACGGTAAAGTATAAAAAATTGCATACCTGAAAAGCAAACATGATAAAACATAATAACAATAAAACATTGCAGAATAGAATACAGTAAATAAGAGCAGAACAATAGAGAGAATAGAGAGAGAACAATAAAACAACAACTATTTTTTTTTATTTTATATATTTATTTTTTTTTACACTTTTTTTGTAACTAACTTTTATAACTGTAACCGGTTCCAGGTTCGGGTCTCTCAAAATGTGATGGCATCTTGGGAGACCCTGTGAAAGTGTGCCTAGTCTGTGCAATGCTGTACCCTACGCTAATACTCAACTAGTGCATAGTAGCGTTCAAAACATTCACCAATGCAAAGACCAGGATTGTCAGGACAGGAGGGACAATAATAGCGGGTGTCACGCCTATATCCGCGCTTGCTGCAGACACAACATCTTTTTTGGGGGGGTTCGCTGGGTATGGGTACTCGGGAGGACATAAAGAAAATGCCTCTCATGCAGCTGACTGCATTTGGTTGGGGATGTAAATGGGGGAAGTACGGGCGCTGCAGAAGTGGTGGGTTCCCAATTAGGATTGCCGAATGCAGCAGGAAGGGCACTATGGGCACGACGGGCCTGTGTTTGTCTTTTTGGTGGCAGCGGGACACTACTTGTGCTTGCCATCTCACCAGCTTGAACTGCACTTTTGGGACTCGCCACGTCACCAAGTGTTACTGCAGTGCTGGTTTGACTACGACCGGGGTGTACTAGGCCGCTGGCGCTTGCCAGTTCACCAAAACGCTACCAAAAAAACTGTTAGCGATCGCAGGGATCAGGTCTGACTCTGCGAACGCTGCAGTTATGCGTTTTAGTCTTTTGTAAGTGACAGTGATCGATCGATACTGCACTTGGGTGGGCTGGGCTGGGCCGGGCGGAGGGGCAAAACGCAGGTGCTAGCAGGTATCTGGGCTGATCCCGCTAACACTGCGTTTTTGGGAACCCTAAACTGCTGGGGACGCTAGTATAGATCTGATCGGATCAGATATTGATTCGATCAGATACTATACCACTAAGGGAGGCGTATGCTGCGTGCGTGGGTGTTAGCGGTACTGGCGCTAACCTGACGCTGCCTGGGGTGACGCATATCACCGCCGGGCGATCAGGGGGCTAAACCTTTATTCGGTAATAAACGGCGGGTGCCCTGACACTATAAAAAATAAACCAACTAACCAGCATCACCCGTAACGGTTATAAGGTGATCAGTGGTGAAAGGGTTAACTAGGGGGCCATCAAGGGGTTAAAACATTTATTCGGTAGTATATGGGGGTCCCTGACGCTATAAAACGCTGACGGCGAACCTAAATATTTACCTCCCTAACTAGCGTTACCAGCGACACTAATACAGCGATCAGAAAAATGATCACTTAGTGACACTGGTGACGGGGGGTGATCAAGGGGTTAAAACTTTATTAGGGGGGGTTAGGGGGGTATCCTAGACCTAAAGGGGGGTAATACTAACTGTCCCAACACTGTAACTGTCACAAACTGACACTATGCAGTAATCAGAAAAAAAAAAAACTGCTTGGTGTCAGTTTGTGACAGGGGGGGGGGGGGGGGGGAATCGGGGTGTTTTGTATGCCTGGCATGTTCTACTGTGTGTGTGTAGTGTTGGTGCACTCACTCATATGTCGTCTCTCCTCGGGCCGGAACGGAAATTACCGAGCCGAGGAGAGATGACATCATTTCCTTTGCTGCCGTTTAGCATACAGCAGCAAAGGAATGATTCGATTGGCCGGCGGCGATCGCGGGGGGGGGCCACGAACGGATGGTCTCCCCCTCACCTCTGATCGCCGCTGGACAAAAGACGACCACCTCGGACCCCCCACCCGCGGAAGGCAAATCACGTACATGTACGTGATTTTGCCTGTCCGTGCCACCTTGCCGATGTACATCGGCGTGAGGCGGTCGTCAAGTGGTTAATGACCAAGCCATTTATTGCGATACGATATTGACTTACTTTAACTAACAATTGCGCGGTTGTGCAACGCTGTACCCAAAAAAAAAGTATGTCCTTTTTTTCCCACAAATAGAGCTTTCTTTTGGTGGTATTTGATCACCTCTGCAGTTTTTATTTTTTGTGCTATAAACCAATGTGTATTTGGCTACATTTTTTTGGTAAAAAAAAATACCAAGAAGCGTATATGGATTGGTTTGCAGAAAATATATCGCGTCTACAAAAGAGGGGATAGATTTATGGAATTTTTATTATTATTTTTTTATACTAGTAATTGCGGCGAGCAGCGGCTTATAGTGGGAATGCGATATTGCGGCGGACAAATCGGATACTGACTCTTCTGACACTTTTTTGGGGACCAGGCCCCCTAATACAGTGATCAGTGCTAAAATATATTCACTGTCACTGTACTAATGACACTGTCTGGAAAGGGGCGATCAAAGGGTTAAATGTAGAATCATAGCAGGAGCGAGCCGCCGTCGGAAGTGCAGAATCACACACACATATATATATATATATATATATATATATATATATATATATATATATATATATATATATATACACATATACACACACATATATATATGTGTGTAATTTTGCGCAGCGCGGCAGCCCTGTAGCAGTAAATCTGCTATGGGACGGTTGACTAGTGGTTAAAAATTACCTTTTCATTTTCAATCTGCAGGGCTGTAATTTTCTGTAAAATGCAATATGGTAGCCTGGGGGGTGTTCTGTATACAGATGGTGTACAGAACCCACCCCAGAAATGTAATTTCCTGCTTGTGTGATTGGCTCACTGATTTTTCCAGATGTCTGCACTAAGATACAAGTCAGATCTTGGGCATCCCCTGCAACAAAAATGTCTTTTTTGGTGAGATCCTCCCAAAGGTTAATCACATCTAAAGGGGTGCAGGCCCTGACTCTTTCCTCATTAGAGCCCCGAAGGTGCAGCAGCTGATTGATAATTATAAAATCACTCCCACTCCTTTTCATTTTGCACATGGACAAAAGGTACTGTAGGCATCTGCAACAAAGTTTGGTAAAATCTTTGCAATGTACATAGATCACCCAGAGGGGAGTGTTTTTTTCCTCAACAAAAGTGGTCAGAAAAAAATGTAAATATGTAGTGCTTATGTGAATGCCAAGGATCCCAGACCTTCTGGAAATGTTAAAAGTTCAGATAAAATTGTCGGCACATACAAAAGACACTTACCTGCCCATCCCCCGTACTTCTTGAGGTCCTTCCTCCACCATCGAGAAAGGACGTGGACTCGGAACCCCTTCAGCAACTTGCAGGACTGGCTGAGAACCAGGTGGGACAGAGTCAGGAAGCCCAGCAGGGCCAGTCCCCGGTAGAGCATGGAGTCCTTCATTTTAGCTGTCCTGTCGGTGAGGTTGTGGTTGCTCCCTCCCAGGTGAAATCTTCTTACTCTCAGGTCCCGTGCACTGTGTCACATCCAGACTATCCTCTGGTACAGAGGCAGATGATAGATATTTAAAATTTTCAATTATAAACGTGTAAAAAATGAACAGAAGCAAAGTAAAAGCAAAATTCAATAGGAGAACGGTGAAAAAAACTCCAACATTCTTATTGGGTGATTAGGTGCCCGCCAAAGTGTTACAAAGTAAGACCAGATTTTTATGCCCACGTTTGGGTCTACATCCCAGATCTGAGGTTTGCTGGTTGAGCTCCGTGTATTTAAGTGTTTTTCTAAAGTAAAATAATTTTCTTCTCCATACAGTTACAAAGTTAGGTTGAAAAAAGTCCATCTAGTGCAACCAATTGAAAAAAACAAAAAAAAAAACAAAATACAAAACCTCAATATACACTATCCTATTCCCACAGATGATCCAGAGAAAGGCAAAAAAAAGTCCCTTAAGCATAGTCCAGTTTGCTCCAGAAGGCCAATTGGATATACAATGCGATATCATATGGAAGCAGCTAAAATAAAATGTCAAAAACAAGTAAAAGAAACGATGTGATAAAAATAAGTAAAACTACAGTAATACACCTCTCTAATCACCAACTAAACACGACTTTGCCAACAAAATGTTCATTCCTGCACCGCATGAAATAAAAATGAAAATATAGAACTAAACAGAACCATCGCAAGCACTGTGTAACGTAAATAGATAAATAAATCCAAAGAGCCAGAAAACAGTGTGCATGTGTCTTCATTACAAATATTGCTTCTCCATCACGTGTGTGGTTGAACTTATTCCAAAATGTGTGCAAACAGAGAACTCGTCAAAACAATATGGCCTTGATCTTCCATGACATGAAGGGCTTACTTTGAAATCTATGCCATGATGCATTTAAGAATTTTTGTACATGCTGAGGCAGTTTGAGAAGTTCCAGCAGAAGATTGGTGAGCAAAACTATGCTTTAAGTCTTCTCTGGATTTTGTAAGTCTGGTTTGGGGCTGGAAAGCATTTGGAGGGATGGAGTCCTCAGTCTTGTGTCCGGGCTTTCCAGAAGTTCTGCAGTTGTTGTGTGTGTGTGTGTGTGTGTGTGTGTGTGTGTGTGTGTGTGTGTGTGTGTGTGTGTGTGTGTGTGTGTGTGTGTGTGTGTGTGTGTGTGTGTGTGTGTGTGTGTGTGTGTGTGTGTGTGTGTGTGTGTGTGTGTGTGTCTCCAGGTGCACACAATCATTATAAGGCAGATCTGAGCATAGCCAGGAGGGAGGTGTGCTACCGTTTAAGAACCCAGGCAATATCCTTGAGACGGCACTCCATGTGGGAGAGGTTCCAGGTCAGTGGACTGAGAGAGTTGGGCCAGCTGAGAGAGTCGGGGAGACCATAGCTGAGACAACTGGAAGAGAGAGTCCTGGGGACCATGAATCTTGGAGGAGTGTGAAATCCTGGAGTGTCAGGAGAACCCTTTCCTAGAGGCCAGGTGTGGGCCTGCACAGCTTTGTACTGCGACAATGGCTGAGTGAGCCTTGAGAGCCAGGTGGCTTGGCATTTTTGTTTGTGTTGTAATTTTTGTGAGAAGAACCCCTGTGTGGGCAACCCATGCATGTATGAACTTTCATTTTTGTTACTTTCAATAAAAGTGGGCTACCAAGCCCTTAAACTGAAGTTCCTGTTGGCTGTGAACTCACTGAAAACGCATCTACCACTGAGCTAGACATTCCCCAATATCACAATACACACACACACACACACACACACACTATATTACCAAAAGTATTGCCTTTACACGCACCTGAACTGTAATGGCATCCCAGTCTTAGTCCGGAGGGTTCAATATTGAGTTGGCACACCCTTTGCAGCTATAACAGCTTCAATTCTTCTGGGAAGGCTGTCCACAAGGTTTAGGAGTGTGTCTATGGGAATGTTTGACCGTTCTTCCAGAAGCGCATTTGTGAGGTCAGGCACTGATGTTGGACGAGAATGCCTGGCTCGCAGTCTTCACTCTAATTCATCCAAAAGGTGTTCTATCAGGTTGAGGTCAGGACTCTGTGAAGGCCAGTCAAGTTCCTCCATCCCAACCTCGCTCATCCATGTTTTTAGGGACCTTGCTTTGTGCACTGGTGCGCAGTCATGTTGGAACAGGAAGGGGACATCCCCAAACTGTTCCCACAAAGTTGGGAGCATGAAATTGTCCAAAATGTCTTGGCATGCTGATGCCTTAAGATTTCCTTTCCTTGGAACTAAGGGGCCAAGACCAACCCCTTAAGAAGAACCTGACACAGTAATTCCCCCCTCCACCAAATGATATGGACCAGTGTACAAAGCAAGGTCCATAAAGACATGGATGAGTGAGTTTGGGGTGGAGCAACTTGACTGGCATTCACAGAGTCCTGACCTCAACACGATAGAACACCTTTGGGATGAATTAGAGTGGAGACTGCGAGCCAGGCCTTCTCGTCCAGATCAGTACCTGACTTCACAAATGCGCTTCTGGAAGAATGGTCAAACATTCCCATAAACATACTCCTAAACCTTGTGGACAGCTTTTTCCATAAGAGTTGAAGCTGTTATAGCTGCAAAGGGTTGGCCAACTCAATATTGAACCCTATGGACTAAGACTGGGGCGCCATTAAAGTTCATATGTGTGTAAAGGCGTCCCAGTACTTTTGGTAATATAGTTTCCTTTGAGCAGCGGCAACAGGAGCACTAGTAGAAATAGGCTTATTTTATCATAGCGCAAGTTTTTCTTGATTCATATTAAAAAATTAGCTCTTAATTATGAAGTGTACAAGTCTTCATCATAAAGTGCTCCATAAAAGTCCACACTTCAAAGAAGTGACAGGTGAATATCCATATATACTTCAGCCACCAATCCCCTTTGGGTGCAGTGCTCGCTCACCTTAATCACAGACCTGAAAGGTCAGTAAATGCGTTTTTTATCAAAGTGGCAGTAAACCCTTTGTTTAAAATTGTACCTACAGGTAAACCAAAAATAAGGCCCAAACATCATTCCACCACGGACTTGAAAGATGTAAAGACAAAAAACAATTAATGGTGTAGTATATCAAAACCATTTAAATTTATTAAAACCACATATACCGTATCTCACAAAAGTGAGTACACCCCCTTACATTTTTGTAAATATTTTATTATATATTTTCATGTGACAAGTGACAACACTGAAGAAATTAGTGTCATGGTCTGGGGCTGCATGAGTGCTGCCTCCACTGGGGAGCTACAGTTCATTGAGGGAACTATGAATGCCAACATGTACTGTGACATACTGAAGCAGAGCATAATCCCCTCCCTTCGGAGACTGCTGGCCGCTGGGTAGTATTCCAGCATAATAACGACCCCAAACACACCTCCAAGATGACTACTGTCTTGCTAATGAAGCTGAGGGTAAAGGTGATGGACTGGCCAAGCATGTCTCCAGACCTAAACCCTACAGAGCATCTGTGCGGCATCCTCAAAGGGAAGGTGGACGAGTGCAAGGTCTCTAACATTCATAAGCTCCGTGATGTCGTCATGGAGGCGTGGAAGAGGATTCCAGTGGCAACCTGTGAACTCCATGCCCAAGAGGGTTAAGGCAGTGCTGGAAAATAATTGTGGCCACACAAAATATTGACATTTTGGGCTCAATTTGGACATTTTCACTTAGGGGTGTACTCACTTTTTTGTTGCCAGCAGTTTAGACAGTAATGGCTGCGTGTTGGATTATTTTGAGGGCTCAGCAAATTTACACTGTTATACAAGCTGTACACTCACTACTTTACATTGTAGCAAAGTGTCATTTCTTCAGTGTTGTCACATGAAAAGATATAACAAAATATTTACAAAAACGTGAGGGGTATACTCACTTTTGTGAGCTACTGTATGTATATTAAACATATTAAAAACTAAACAAACATGATTCAGAGATTTTAATGCTCACAAGTCATGAACATCAAAATTGAATAAATCCCAATGGGTCAAAAATGGGCTAGCTATTCTTAATGAAGGCATTGACATCTCATTTAATATTGAGGCCATGGGGTCTATAAGATCTGAGAACGTAGATCCACCATGTCTCAAGCCTGGAGATGCCTCTTCTATGGCTACCCCTCCAATTTGCATGAATTTATCAATTGCCATGAAAGTGGTACCCCTGTTTCTTTAAAAAATTTAGAGGTGACCAACTTGTCGACTTGTACCTTGATGACACCTCTTTGCTGCAAAAAGACTTGCCAAACCAAAAATAATTGGTACTCATAGAGAAGTCCAACAATTGTAAAAAAAACAATTGCTGTGAGTGAGGGAGACTGGAATCTCTGTCAAGATAATGTTCCACTGCTTCTGTTCCGTGTTGATGCAATATAATAGTGTAAAGAGAGGCCACGTCAGCAGTGACTAAGACGTAACCATCCCTCCAGACTACAACCTTCAGGACATTGATGACATGAGTAGTGTGTCAGAAACCATGAATCAGATCAAGACAGAAGTACAGTTAAATCACACTTGTTTAAAAATTAAAGTAAATAGAACAAATGTAGTCAAAACATAGCCAAAGTTCGGTAACCGGTACGGTTAGTCAGACAAGCCAGAAAGTCAGGAAGCCAGGAATCAGCGTAGTGGAACAGCAAGCAGGATCTGGAGCCAGAAGGAATTTTAGCCAAGCAAGTCTTTTACAGGAGCGCATGAGAAAGTCTCTGTGATGTTGACCAAGGCGAAGGCAGAGAACATCTGGGCTGGACGGCTTAAAGCGGTTGTATACTTATTTTTTAAACTTTTACCTACAGGTAAGCCTATAAGAAAGGCTTACCTGTAGGTAAAAAAAAAATATCTCCTAAATCTGTATGGTTTAGGAGATATTCCCCTTGCAATGAGCCGCTGACTGCAGCGGCGCATGCGCACAGGGGATTCTCGGCTGAAAGCCCGGCAGACGCCGAACCTTGCCGGAAAGAAGTCTCCCACACGCATGCGCAGGAGTGACAACATCGCATCTCCGGCCACTCACAGTGCCGGAGCCGCGATACCCGGAAGACACGCCGAGGGGAAATGTCAGCTCCCTCGGCGTGGACCGGGTGAGATGCCGGCACCTCGTTCTAAGGTAAGTATCTCATAATGAGCTAGTATGCGGTGCATACTAGCTCATTATGCCTTTTCCCTTACAGGTGTGGGGGAAAGAAAAAAGTCAGCGGGTTTACTACCGCTTTAAGTAAGCAGGACTGACGAGCAGGATATCCTCAACAGGTGAGTCACTGTGGAGAGATAGGAGCTGGCAATTAGCCGACAGCTGAGCGGCCAGCTTAGAGAAGGAAGGGTTGAGTCCAGCCCTGACAGTACATCCTCCTCAACAAACCCTCCCCCTCGGAGGACCATCAGGGTTGAGGGGAAAACGTCTATGGAAATCACGGAGGAGGACAGGGGCATGTACATTCGAGGATGAGACCCAAGAGTGTTCCTCCGGACTGTACCCTTTCCAATGCACCAGGTACTGTATGAGCCCACGGAACTTAGGGGGGTCAGTAATGGACTATACTTCATACTCCTCATGGTTCTCAACCTGTACCGGGTGAGGACGTGGCACTGAGGTGGTAAAGCGGTTTCAGACCAAAGGTTTTAATAAGGAGACATGAAATACATTTGAGATACGCATATTAAAAGGAAGGTCTAACGCGTAAGCCACTGGGTTAATCCTGCGGATAATACGGAATGGCCCAATAAACCGAGGTACGAACTTCAGAGAGGGAACATGAAGTTGGAGGTTGCGAGATGACAGCCAGACCCTGTCCCCAGCCTGGTAGGAAGGTGCAGGCAGGTGTCTGCGGGCAGTATGGAGTCTATACCTATCATTAGCATGTCGCAAAGCCTCTTGGACTTGTGCCCAAGTGGAACGAAGACCACGGAGATGCTCTTCTAACGCAGGAATGCTATGCGGAACAAATGAGTCAGGCAACATGGAAGGTTGGAAACCATAGTTTGCCATAAACGGGGACAATCGGGAAACAGTATTTAAGGCACTATTGTGAGCAAACTCTGCCCATGGTAAGAGGTCTGACCAGTTGTTATGATAGTCAGAAATATAACAAAGTAGGAACTGCTCCAAGGACAGATTGGCTCGTTCTGCAGCCTCATTAGACTATGGGTGATACACAGAGGTGAAAGCGAGCTGAATTCCCAACTGTGCACAAAAGGCTTGCAACTTCTTAAGTGCAATACAATGGGACATTTTCGAGAACCGGTCAACCACCATAAGGATAATGAAATCCATAGACAGGTGGGCCCAGGGCCTCTCTCCATTGGGTATGGGTTGAATGAGGCCCACTTGAAGGTGTCGTGGAGTCTTACTCTGAGCACACACGGAACAGGCAGCTACGAAGCGGTTACATCAGCACATATACCAGGCCACCAGAATTGTTGGGAAATAGCCCAAAAGAGTTGATTCTTCCCAGGGTGGCCAGCAGCCTTGGGAGAACGGTAAGTCTGGAGCACAGCAGTACGGAGACTCTCTGGGACACAGCAGCGGTCTCAAGGTTTCTCAGGAGGAGCATGGACCTGAGCGGCAAGTATTTTGTCACCCAAAGGAGAAGTGAGACTGGTGCGAACCGTAGCCAGAATACGATCAGGAGGAATCACAGGAACCGGGGTAGGATGTTGAGACAGAAGGGCTCCAACTCCAGTCTCAGAAGCATCAACCTTAAGGATAAAAGGTAACGTAGGATCAGGATGTGCCAACACAGGAGCAGAAACAAAGGCAGCCTTGAGACTCTCAAAGGTCTTTATGGGCTCTAGAAACCAACTCTGTGGATTATAGTCCTTTTTGGTCATATCAGTCAGGGGCTTGACCAGAGACGAGAAGTTACGAAAAAACTTCCGATAATAGTTGGCAAAGCCAAAAAAAAGCTGCAGAGGACAAAAAACCCACGGGTCGGGGCCACTGTAGGACTGCTGAAAGTTTTTCTAGGTCCTTTGAAAAACCAGCAGTGGAAATGACATAACCCAGGAATTTAACCTGTTCACGATGGAATTCGCACTTCTCCAATTTACAATAGAGATTGTTCTCTCTAAGTTTCTGAAGCACACGACAGACATCTGTGTGGTGTCTCTCCAGGGACTTGGAAAATATGAGGATATCGTCGAGATAAACTACCACACATAACTGCAACAAATCTCGGAGGACATTGTTAATCGATTCCTGGAAAACTGCCGGAGCGTTACAAGAGCCAAATGGCATTACTAGGTACTCATAATGGCCTGTTCTTGTATTAAACGCAGTTTTCCACTCGTCGCCCTCCTTAATCCTCTTGAGATTGTATGCACCTCTCAAATTAGGCTTTGTGAAAACCGTTGCTTCTTTGAGGCGATCAAAAAACTCCGTAATCAACAGAATCGGATAAGCATTCTTAATTGTGAAACGATTAAGACCCCTATAATCAATACAAGATCTCAGTTCACTACTCTTGAACTCTTTTTCTTCACAAAGAAGAAACAATTCTCCTTCCTTGCTATCTGTTTTATTTGGCCGGTCTCAATGTTTCAGCCTCTAATGTGATATTCAGGGCAGTCTATGTATATCCCTGAAACTACTTTTTTAATTCCTGTCGGGGCTGGGCTCAGCCCTTCCTTCTCTGAGCTGGCTGCTCAGCTGTCGGATAATTGCCAGCTCCTATCTCGCCACAGTGACTCACCTGTTGATGATCTCCTGCTCGTCAGTCCTGCCCAGATGATCTCTGCCTTCGCCTTGGTCAACATCACAGTGACTTTCTCCTGCCCTGCGCTCCTGTTAAAGACTTGCTTGACTGACATTCCTTCTGGCTCCAGATCCTGCTTGCTTTTTCCACTACGCTGATTCCTGACTTGTCTGACTATCCGTTCCTGTTACCGAACTTTGTTTTGACTACGTTTGTTCTATTTACTTTTATTAATAAACAAGTGTGATTTAACTGTACATCTGTCTCGGTCTGATTCATGGTTTCTGACACTTCCTAGCTCTGATGTCATATCCGGCCAGCATGTGAATCGAATGACTTCTGGCAGTGGCGTCATTTCAGCTTCCTGTAGCCTTTTTTCATTTTGGAGCTTGGAACACAATTAGGGTGGGACGAATTCTGTGAGTCCCCACTATATATATAGTTTTAATAATTTTAAATGATTTTTATATACTACACCATGAAGTGGTTTTTGTCTTTACACCTTTCAACATGAGGAGTGATGCCTGGATCCTTGCAGTCCATGGTGGATTGATGTTGGGCTTTTTTGACCACCTATAATCTAGTGGTCCAGTTGTAAGGGTAAGAGGCTTGGCTTACTGTGGTGTTGGTAGAAGAATACCGTTCACCTTGTAGTCAAGATTTATTCACCTATCGGGTGCCTCCTGGGATTGTTGGATGTTTTCTTTGCTACTATGGACATTTAAGCGCTGCATTTCTCCATTTTAGTAAAACAGTCAGCAATCCTTTCATCAACACCTTCCGGGTATCGAAATATTACATTTTTATTATTGATAGAGTGATTGAGTACACTTGGTAGGTGGTTGCAGCAGTTCTAAGCGTGTTCAGTTTATTTATTCATTCCTGTATTTAGCAGTGCATGAGTTTATCAATATAATTTTACGTTATATACTTTGTTGTGATGAGAAAACATGGAAGCTATACATTTTGTGCAAGTTGCAAAGTGAATATTTGCTGCAATTAAGTATGTTGGACTAGTCTCATATTCTTCCTACAAAGACAACGGTGTGTGCTGAGGTAAAGAATATTTGCGGAGAGTGGAAAAATAGCACTGGACTGGCTATCTCATTGGTATTGCTATCTTAAACTCTTATTGCTGATGTAAGTAATCTGGTTCCTGGGCAGACAGCTTCTGTACCCAATAGGACAGTTGTGCTCAATGTTCTTGATATGGAGGACCTCAAGTGCAGCCCCTGACATCACCAGAGGGACACACATAAATTAAGTGATTATACAGTCTCAGAGACAGCAGGGACACAACAGGATATAGTCAAAGGCAATAGGAATTTATACAGGAGATGGTCAGAGACTGCAGACATGATACAGGATATGGTCAGAGACTACAGACATGATACAGGAGATGGTCAGAGACTGCAGACATGACACAGGAGATGGTCAGAGACTGCAGATATGATACAGGAGATGGTCAGAGACTGCAGATATGATACAGAGATGGTCAGAGACTGCAGATATGATACAGAGACTGCAGATATGATACAGAAGATGCTCAGAGACTGCAGACATGATACATGAGATGCTCAGAGACTGCAGACATGATACAGGAGATGCCCAGATGCAGACATGATACAGGAGATGCTCAGAGACTGCAGACATGATACAGGAGATGCTCAGAGACTGCAGACATGATACAGGAGATGCCCAGATGCAGACATGATACAGGAGATGGTCAGCAACTGTGGATATGATTAAAGAGATGGTCAGGGACTGCAGGCACAATACAAGAGATGGTCAGAGACTGTTGGTTGGCAGAATACAACAGATTGTTAGAGACTGAGAACATGATGCAAGGGATAGTTAGAGACTATGAGCATGATACAATAGATGATAAGAGACTGTAAATGTGATATAGAAGTTCTTGGAGACTGGTTGGGCACGAGGGTCATAGGATCTGTGTGGTTCCCTTGGCTTGTAGTGTAATGTAACAAAAATGTAAACTGAAGAGCCTTGCCACTACTAAAAGAATTGAGATATGGCTTTCTTCCAGCAAAAGTCAGGGGTACAACCCAAACCGAATCCAACACGTTTCAGGGGTCTAAAAACACTCCCCTTACTCAGGGCTTCAGATTGGACTAGAAGCGAACCAGACATTTATTGGCATTTCTTTCAGTGTGATTGCAAGCGCAGGTCTTGTCAGCAACTGCTCAGGCTGGAAGAAATGCCATTAAAGATCCAGTTCACTTCTAGTCCAGTCACATTGTTTTAAATCTCAAGCCCTGATGAAGGGGGTGTTTTTGGACCCTGAAAATTGGCCAATTATGGCCCTCGCTGAGGAGCGTGCTGTGACTGGCCAAAGCATGCAGGTCAGGTGTATGCTTTGGCCAATCATCATACAGCAATGCACTGCGTTCTTGCAGTGCATTATGGGGCGCTCGAATTTGCCGCGAAAGCCCCATAAAATTCACTGTTCAGTGAACGGGCGAACACCCAGTGTTCAAACTCGAAGCTCATCCCTACGCTCCAGAAACAGCATCTGTAACATGATGATCAATACAGGAGGAGTCAAGATATTCCATAATAATGAGGTCACACTGCAGCAACAAAGTGAAGACCATGGTTAACATTTGTACTAACACACTCCACCCCTGACAAGGTTGGGGCTCCTCCAGAGAAGCTCCACCAGATCTCCCTGATATCTACCACACTTACCACAAGAGGAGTCCTCAGACCAGTGCTATGTAGAAATTTGGAGGTGCCAAATGCCCTATGTAATATGAAAAAAGAAGTCAACTCATTAGACTGGGACAAAGACACTCCTAGGAAGCAACTGCAGAATCTGGTGGTTGGCTGGGAAGATTGATCTGCATGTTCGCTTATGCTTTCAAAAGTTGCTTGAAAATTATTAATATAATCCAAAAATGATGCGTGTGTATCAAAAGTAAATACTAAAGTGCTGCGAAAACTGTTGGCTCAATATAAATTATTGATTATAACAATAAAATAATAGAACCGCTGGCATAGATTATCTTATTGTTTTACTAATATGATTAATATTAAAACTAATATGATTTTAACCACTTTAATACAGGGCACTTTCCCCACTTCATGCCCAGGCCAATTTTCAGCTTTCAGCGCTGTCACATTTTAAATAACAATTGCACGGTCATACAACACTGTACCCAAACAAATTTTCTATCATTTTGTTCCCACAAATAGAGCTTTCTTTTGGTGGCATTTGATCACTACTGGTTTTTTTTTTTTTTTTTGCTAAACAAATAAAAAACACCTAAAAAGAAACAACTTTTTTCTTTGTTTCGGTTTTAAAATTTTGTAAATAAGTACGTTTTCTTCTTCACTGATGGGCAATAATGAGGCCGCACTGATGGGCATTGATAAGGCAGCACTGATGGGCACTGACAAGTGGCACTGATATGCAGCCCTGATGGGCATTGATAGGCAGCACTGATGGGCACTCATGGGTGGCACTGATGGGCACTTATGGGTGGAACTGATGGGTACTTATAGGTGGCAGCACTGATGGGCACTGATAGATGGCAATGATGATGAGGCACTGGCAGGCATTACTGATGAGCACCGATTGGCATCTCTAATGGGCACTAACTGGCACTGATTTGCATCCCTGGTGGTCATGGGTGGGCATCCTTGGTGGATCTGCACTGATAATCAGGGCGTTGATAATCAGTGCGTTGATTATCAGCGCAGACCTCCCCTGTCAGGAGAGAAGCCGATCGGCTCCATTCTATCCGCGCCTTGTCAGCGCGAATAGAGAAAAAGCTGATAAACGGCACTTCCTGTTTACGATGTGACCAGCTGTGATTGTACACAGCTGATCACATGGTAAATAGCCTATGCTATAGGCTCTTTACCAAGATTGGAGATGTAGTGTGTCAGACTGAAACACCACACCACCAATCACAGCGCGAGCGCACGGCTTATCCTGATGAACGTCATGTGACGTCCAGTCAAGATAATGAAACCACTTTGCGGCCGTCATATTGCTATATGGCGGACTGGAAGTGGTTAAATACCAACTAATTATATCTATGGGAAAGGCAGACAACTCCTTTAACCTCATCCTGTTATATAACAGCATGCAATGCACAGCTTTAAGGAGTAACTCCCCTCTTGGTGATCAATGTACATTGCAAGGATTTTACCGAACTGTTATAAAGTCCTACCTGTTTCTGCACATTATTTTTTAGATACTGATGCTGAATGAGAATGACTAATTCATTTTAATCAGCTGGTGCACTTGAAGTGCTTTGATGAGAAAAGCTGCAGTGTCTGCATCCCTTTAGAAGTAATTGACCCTTTAGTCTTGTCAGACCCCACACAGAAAAGACTGACCTCAGACATATATAAAATCATAAACTCTTATGACATGCTCACTAGGGGGAAACATAAATACATGCGCAGGTGGGAAGAACAACTCAGGGAGGAACTGACACTTGAACAATGGGCTATTGTATGGCGCTGGGCAGCCGAAAGCTCTATATGCACCCTTTACAAAGAAAACTCTTATAAGGTATTTTTTTCAGTGGTACCTTACCCCTTCACGCCTACAGGCCATATACCCGTCGGCCTCGGATCGTTGCTGGAGGTGCCGCCGGGAACGGGGCACATTATACCACATATACTGGAGCTGTCCCTTCCTTCAACCTTACTGGCGGCGGTTCGTGACCTCCTCCAGCGACTGTTCGAGGTAGATATCCCCCTCTCTCTCCTAAATTTTTCATATTGGGCCTCCCTCCTGTCATACTCCCTAAACTAGCCAAAAAGCTAGCAATGCAAATACTTACAGCAGCCAGATGCCTAATTTCCCTACACTGGAAGAGCCGGAGTCCTCCGTCACTATCTGATCTGTATACTAGAATTAAGGACGTAGAGGTCATGGAATCCATGACAGCCAGACTCATAGATAAGACAGATAGACACACAGCTACATGGGAACCATGGCACAGGAAGTTGGAACCTCCCCCATGATTCCATAATTCCATAATTCCATGGGACCTTCCTCGCCCTGGAAAATGGCACGTGCTTGGGGCCCCGGAGAGATGAGCTTTAAAGGTATGGACCTCTCTCTTTCTCTATCTATCTCTTTTATTCCTCTATTTCTTTTCTTTTTTTCCCTCCCGTTTATAATTTTTTTTTTTTTTTTTTGAAAGGATTGGACCAAGCAATTTTCAATAGTCATTCCAGTTCTGTTTGGTCTACTTTCCCTCTTTTTCAAGAGAACTTTATTATGAACATTATGCTCTTATCATTTCTTTTTTCGTTATTTTATTGTCATAAAATGGCTTTCTGTTGTTTTATTATGTACAATGCCACTCTTATACATTGTATTATATTCTTGGAAGCTTAATAAAAAATTGTCAATTAAAAAAAAAAAAAAAAAGAAGTAATTGACCCTTAGGCTCGGTTCACACTGGGGCGACTTGTCAGGCGACCTAGTCGCCTGACAAGTCGCCTCCCGTTCTGTGCTATGGAACCGTTCTAATCGGAGCGACGCAAGTCGCTCCGACTTAGAAAAAGGTTCCTGTATTACTTTGGGGGCGACTTGGGGCGACTTGCATAGACTTCTATACAGAAGTCGTTTTGCAAGTCGCCCCGGCAGTCGTTTGCAGGTCGCCTCGCTGGAAATAACATTTCTGAAGGCCTTCTGTACCCCAACTGTGAATGGAACACCTCCAGGAGCCATATTGCAGTGACTTTATAGAAAATTACAGTGGCTGCAGTTTGAAAAGGAGATGTAGTTATAAAAGCAATATTAAACTACAATATGGCTTGTGTGACAATTGTACATATTATATTATTTTTTTTTATGCGCTATTTTTTTCACAAAAGTGGAGTTACCTTTTAACCTCTAGCTGAACGCTAACACATATGTGTGTGCAAATATCACTGTTTACAATCAGGTGCTGTTGCAGGAATTCATGATTATGTAATTACTGTGATAGCCAGTCACAATGGTCACATGATCTGGAATTCAACCACCAACTCTCATCATCCAGAACCTCCTAAAGATCTGGCAGGAGGCACCAGCAGGGCTTTTTTTGACAGGAACGTGGGGGAATGCAGTTCAGGTACCCCCAGAATTGACTGGCAAGGGGTACTGGGTATATTGATGCTGGCTGCTGGGGGATTTATCCTAGCTGGAGGGGATCTATTTTTGCAGGGGGGTATATTGTTGCTGAGGTTGTCTATTGTTGCTGCAGGGGGACCTACTGGTTGCTGGGAGTGGGTCTTATAATGCTGGGGGTCAGTTGTTGCTGGGATAGATCTACTGTTGAGAGAGGGATCTATTGTTGCTGGGCTTACAGTCTAATAATGCTGGCTGTGGGGAGATCTGTTGTTGCTGCCGGGAGTCTATTTTTGCGCCGGGGGGGGGTTTGCGGGTTCTCTATTCTTGTTAGGGGATCTATTGTTGCTGGCGGGGGAGAGGCTACATTGTTACTGGCTGCAGGGGATCTATTTTACCGCTTTTCTTGGGTGGTGGGCGGAGAAAAAGGGTGACTCGGAAAGGGGGAGTTCCTGCACCTTTTCTCTGAGAAAAAAATTCTGGGCACCAGCAAGATAATACAGCTGAATTCCAGGTATAGCAATTTTTACACAGTCACATCGGTCCTGCTTGGACCAAAGTATGTATGTGTCACACCTGTTGGATCCCTGCGGAAGCTGAAAATCACTAATAACCCCCATTCACACGGAATTCCGACTTCACTTCAAATTGCACGATTTCAAAGCTGCAGGTCGGTGTGACTTCAGGTGCGATTTCGCTGACATCTGTGTGACTTAATGTATAGATGTCCATGCAAGTCACAGTTGAAATCCCCAAAAATAGTGGAGGAATGTTTTTCTTAAAACGGTGCGGCACCGCAAAATAGGAGTCGCACTGATTTGAACAATTCGATTGCTGACAATAAGGTGCAACTTTAAAAGTCACACCAGTGTGAAGAGGGGCTTATACACTACTACTACAGTGGCTTCTACTAGCTTCTTGGTCCTGTGCTAAGTGGCCCTGCTGAACACAGGAGGTCACTCATCGGCATGGGTGTCACAAAGGGGGTCCTCCTCTGTAACTTCTTCCAACAAGGTTTCCTCTCTCAAACATTGCTGGAAGAAGTTGCAGAGGAGGACCCCCTTTTGTTGATCGGTGGAGCTTAAGAATCTCTGGATGCTGGACCTATGTTGCTGTGCATTCCGCATGTTGGTTCCTGTAATATCTGGATGCTGGACCTGTGCTGCTGTACATTCTACATGCTGGTTCCTGTGATGTCCAAGTCTTTCCAGTTCTGCTTGTTTGGCTACTTGCTACTGACAGGTAGCCCACATCAATCGGTAAGAGTACCCTAATACCTTTGTTGGTGGTGGTTGCACATCGGATGGTGAATCCTCTCCTTGGCTGTGTTCTTTCCAAGGAGCTTAGTACTTATTTACATGGCTGATCTCCTTTCCAAAGGCTGAACATCTCTTTTCCACCGTACATGAACTATTTTTCACTTCAAGCTTTCTACAGTTGTTTGGACTCATTCACGTTTTCTTTGATTCAGTTTGATGGATATTATGTCCCTTCACTGTTTTGCAGGTGCCAAACGTTGGCCATTATTATAATTTTGAGCTGCCACTTTATTGCTTGCACATTTGCACAATTATTTAGCGCTCCACTTTACCCACCATTCCCTTTATATAATAACAAAATAACAAAAGGAAAGGTTAGATTCCCTTAAGAGTAGAGAGGACATCATTGTTCGCGCCGCTGACAAGGGGGACTGCATTGTTGTATTGGATAGATCTGCCTACATAGGAGAAATGAATAGAATTCTTTCTGATACTGACACACATGTACCCCTTGCCTGCAATCTGACCACCAGACATAAAAATGATTTGCGTAAACTCATAGAATCTGGTTATGAGGAAAAGATTCTAAGAAAGAGAAATCTTATCTTCTGTCCACTGCGCCTAGAGTACCAGTCATTTATTATCTCCCAAACGTACACAAGGCACACTTAACCCTCCAGGTAGGCCTATTATAGGCCTATTATATGTGGACTGGACTCAGTAACCTCCAGAATCGGGAAGTACATTGATGGTTATCTCCAACCACTCGTTTTTGAAGGACACCACCCAGGTGATCAAGGTGTTGGGAGAGATTGAGTGGAGGGATAGCTACATATTAGCTACTGCTGATGTTGCTTCCCTCTACACCATAATATCCCATCAACATGGATATAAGGCAGTGGAAACCTTCCTGGAAAGGAATCTTTCCTTGACAACCCTTCAGAGATTCTTATTAGAATTGTTGACATTTGCTATGTCCCATAACTATTTTTTGTTTGGGGGTTCCTTCTATCGCCAAAATGGGGGGGGGGGGGTGGCGATGGGAGCCAAGTTTGCCCCGAGCATGGCCAATTTGTTCATGACCAAATGGGAGGAGGACATTGTCTATGCCAACAGAAGACCCGAATTGGTCTTTTGGGGGAGATACATAGACTACGTCCCCCTCCTATGGGATGGTGACCTTATGTCACTGAATTTATTCTTTGAACAGCTTAATGCCAATTCCCTATGGATTTCTTTAACACATGAAGCTAGCTCTTCTAAGATGCATTTTATGGATCTTAGTATAGAGATTAGGGAAGGGGCCTTGGTTGTATCAACTTACTTTATGTCAACCAATCGAAATAGCTATATCGGTAAAGAAAGTTGTCACCATCCATCTTGGCCAAAAAATGTTCCTAAGAGCCAATTTTTTCGTTTAAGGCGGAATTGTACTGTCTATGAAGACTACATTAAATAAGCCATGATTTTAAAATCCAGATTTATTAACAAGGGCTATGTAGCAAATTAAACAGTATTATTAGCGAGGTGAGAAGTGCAGACAGAACTCTTTTTCTCGGCGGGGGCATGGAGAGAAAGAGGGTGAAGGAATTTAGGTTTTCTTTCATCACAAGGTTCTCCCGTCAATATCTGGACATTAAAATGATCATGCCCAGACATTTGAAAATACTTAAAAACGATAAGATATTGGGGCCTGAATGTCCCTGAATGTCCAGAAGTGATATTTCGAGGTGCACCTGGCACCCAATGTTTTAGATGCTCCTAATAGAATATCTTTTTTACAAGATTAAAAGTTTTTTTTCCCCTGTAGGAGGTGTAGTGTCTGTCACCTCAACAGCAATAGGAATACATGTATTAGCCAGTTCCAGTCTACAGCTACTTCTAGATCTTACAATATAGACACCGTTATTACTTGCACCTCCCTCATTGTAGTGTACCTATTGATTTGTCCATGTGGCTTGCAATACATAGGTCACACCACCAGAGTCATGAACGTTCGTATTGACGAACATGTGGCTAATATAAGGAGAGGTTTTTTGAAACAGCGTTTCCAGGCACTACTTAGAATGTCACAACAAAAATCCAGCGGGTACTACATTCATCACCATAGACAGATTTACTCTGCATTGGAGAAGAAGTTTTGTCAGGAGGGAGATATCCTAAATGGAAACCCGCTGGATTTATTAAATTAAACGTTATATTCCATATGGACTTAATATTGACTGGGACATCAACTGTTTTATTAACAATAATTAATTTTTTAATCTTTTTACGGCGTCAGTCCTCTCTTCTCTTTTATTTAGGTATATTTCGATTTTTATACATCTTTATATAAATGTTTAAAATATTAATGTTTCATTACCATTATCTTGTTTACTGTAAATCTGCGACTTAGACTCAATGACACCTTTGCCCTCTGCTATACATTTGGGTGTCCAGCAGGTGGTGCTGCGTATACCTGCTGTTTACTATATATTAGTTTATATGGATTGTTTCTTTTATATATTTTTGTATTTTATACTTACTCTTTTAATTTAAATGTTGTTTCCAATTAGTATGCGCCGATTCTTTCTTTAACGGATGTGTTGCTGTGTATATATACTGCGTGCATGTGTTCACTAATCACGCCTCTGATGACGACCAATTGGTTGAAATGCATCAGGTGATGCCTTGAGGACACAAGCACGCTACGAGCCATGGCCACATTTTCTTTTTAATGCTTGTTTTTTTAAACTTTTGTCCTGTGAATTTTTTTTGCAGTAAACTTATCATTTACCCAAACGAGCTTCACTGTGCTATCTTTTTTTGGGCGCATTTCCGTTATCGGATAACCGATTGGAGAAGTGCTGGATCCTGAGCAGAGACCTGTCACTATAGTGTGGTGCCTGCAGTGTTGGAGAGCAGTACATGCTGGAGCCTGGAGACATCCTTGGCACCTGTGCCTATACGCTTACGTACCTGCCCTCTGGTAAGTGTAATTTATAGGTGCACTGTGGTGTGATGTGTCATTGCATACACTGAAGCTGGTGTGGGGGTCCTGTCTTTTCTACACACCATCTTCCCCGGATTCCATTTCCTTCAGGCTTATTTCTTCAAGTGCTGCACATGAACTCTTTTTATGGAAAATTTGCCACACTTAAACCTCAGTTTTAAAGCTAGTATACAGCTAGCTGTTCGGTAAGCTTAAAGAGAATATCTGTTGATCCTGCCATAAAACCTGTGAGTTGATAATTTCCTGTGCTGACCGTTATCAGTTGTGATTGAACCACGTACCTCTATGTTATAGACAGTAGGAGAAGGTTGGGTTTCTGTGGGCCTATCTTTCTGTTGTCCTGATATTGAGAGGTGAGTGTTGTCACCCTAGTACAGGAAATGTGTTACTGGCAGAAAAAAGCTTGAAAAAAAGGACACTAATTCAGCCCCCACATCTAAAGACCAGTAAGCTGCAGTAGATTACATTGTTATTTTTAGATATACTTTAACAGATGCATCCTGTAATAAATGTTTTTTTTTTTTCAATAGTAGTATAGGCTACTGTTTTTTTGGTTTGGTGGTTTCTCCCAATTTGTTCTGGTCATCCTCGTCAGGTGGTGCCAGGAGACTGGAGTTGGCAAGGCTTTCCGTTAGAAGTGTGTCAATAAGGTAACTCTGAAGAGAGAAGAGACCACAGGTCATTTGTTGATGTGAATCGTGGAGGTATATCACTAGTTATTAATATTACTAAAGATTATTGCCATTATTTATTTTTTGGTGATGCTCAGCAGGAGGGCATGAAATATAAATACAAGCATGAACAACAATACAGTACATACGCCATGGTCAAACATTCAGTGGGCATCTGACCATCACACCTATATGAGATTGTAGAAGATCTCATTCTAAAACCATGGCCATTAATATGGAGTTAGTCATCCTTCATGGCTAAGCTTCTTCTGGGAAGGTTTTATGCAACATTTTAGAGTGTGTCCGTAGGAATTCGTGCCCATTCAGCCAAATAACATTTGTGAGGTCAGGTCCTGATGTTGGATAAGAGGTCCTGCCTTCCAATCAGAGTTCAAATTCATCCCAAAAAAGGTGTGCAGTAGGGTTGAGGTCAAGGCTCTGTGCAGGACCCTGGAGTTCCTCCACACCAAACTCATCAAAGCATGTCTTAATGGGGTTGGCCTTGGGCACAGTCATACTGGAACAGAAAAGGGTCTTCCCAAATTGTTACCACAAGGTTGGAAGAGCAGAATTGTCTCAAATGTCTTTGCATGTTGTAGCACTAACAGAACTCTTCACTCAAAACACCAGAACTCCATCATTTGGGACACAAATTCCTGGCTGTATAGTGGAACAGGAGGGTGTGATAGCCTTGCTTGCTGAAGCGTACAATCTATTAGAACCACCGTCAAGTTTTAAAAGCTGTCTGGGCCCCAACAGAAGGCATTTCCCCTCATTTTCTGTTTTTGTCCAACATCAATCACCTGGACAGGAAGGAAGGAGGAATGTCCCCTGATGGGATACACAGGCAACAACAACATTCTGATAGAGGTTCCTGTGACAGACCCAACTGGGACAGGGGCTTTTGGAGGGGATTAGGGGCTAGCCTTCTACCCACAGATTATGGCCCATGGAGGAGACTGGGGATTTTGTCTGCTTCTTCCGGTCAGAGCATAGTAAAGAACTCAGTTCAGCCTCTGATCCCATGGAGAGCAGATCGTTCTCTAATGATAGACAACATGATGAACGCTGAGAGAGAGGCTTGGATTTATTTTCTGAATAAAGACAATAAAGCTTCCCTTCTGGGGTGGATGGAAAGGTTTAATCTTGTACAGGTTAATGGTCAGAGGAAATATGGTGGCCCTCCTGCAGACTGAGTTGGAGAAGCTCCTCCACTTGGGACAGAAATATATATCCCTCAACAAATCTATGAAGATAAATTAACTCAATTTTTTTTAGACTGCTGGAACATTGTATGAGTTTTGTCTTATGAGGATTTTTCTAGTGGACAGATTACACAAGTGGAAGCCAAACACCTGAAAGACAGCATATGTAATGTACTTTGTGTGCCGGACTGTCTGGTGTGGGCTCCCTGACTATTCAAAGCTTGGGTGCCTGGCTGTTGATTAGCTTACTGTTAATTAGACCACTGGTTAATTAGGTTACTGTTAGCTGCAAGCTGTTCACTAGATGTACTGATGATATTACCGTTTAACCACTTGCCGACCAGTACATATTGCATTGTTTAGGATAACGTGATCAAGCTCTTATTTGATTTTGTATGGTATAAATTCTGTGTGAACTTACAATAAAGTGAGTTCCAGTTTGCACCTAAGCTAGTGTCGACTAGTTCTTGGGTGCAATTCTCATCTATAATACCTGGTTCCTGGTTCCAGACTGGAGGAAGCTGTATCTTGGCGGAGGAACCTAGGCGGGGTGCCAGGCTGTCCATCACAGTTCCAATCCTTCTCAACTCCTTTTAGCCAAGCGTTTGTTTTTATATGTGACCTTGCAGACCAAGGTGCACATGGATATCTATATGCTGCAAAGTCCCCCAACGTAATGTCATGTGACCATTTTTCAAGAGCTCAGTAGAGTATTTACAGCAGTCCATACCTGGATGGAGTGGGAGAGGCAGCCGCTCGTCCTATTGGTCAGCCTGACCGTGTTCAGCGCCTCCCTGGCGAAATCCTCTGCAGTCTTCACAAGGATGTTCGTCTTCATGTTTTCTGTCATGTTGGTGGAGATCAGTAACGGCATCACACACTGTAAGGAAACCGAGAGACCCCGTGTAAGTACATTCTGCCTGCTGCATTCTCTCGCTAAAGGTGAACTGTTGTCCATTTTAAAGCGGTAGTAAAGTCCACTTTGGGATTTTTACCTATAGGTGCCCGTTTAGGAGAATTTCACACTGAATGTAGCCTGTGACGTCACCGGCGCATGCTCTCTGAAGGTCCGGCATACTGTGTCGGACCTTCAGAGCACAGTGCCGGAATCGAGGGCTCCCGTGCGCATGCGCGGGAGTGGCGTCATCGTGGCTCTGGCCACTCACACAGCCGGTGTCCATGAACCCAGAAGGAAGACCGGGGAAAGATGGAAGCCCTGTCAGTGGTAAAAAGCGTGCCGCTCGAGGGCTTTGTTCGAATGTAAGTATTTCATAAAATGCTAGTATGCGATGCTTACTAGCACATTATGCCATTGCCTTACAGGGAAATTTTTTTTTTTTTTTTTACTGCAGCGGTTTACAACCACTTTAAGTACAGTATCCTTGTTACATTTACTCAACTTTCCCATGTTTGCATGCTTGCTGTTCCATATTTTACATTTTCTAATTTATATAGAGATTTATATATACTCCCTCTAGTGGCTATATGTATAGGATAGTATAGGATCAGAAACCTGTAACATGGTTCTTGAGCTAAGTGAAATCCGACACTCAGAGAGAGTGAGGGCTTGTTACTTTTATTTGATTTGAGCAAACTGAGACTTCCACTGAAAGAGAGGAACAATAAAGCACAGGCGCTGCACTCAGCTAGATATATATATATATATATATATATAATATGACTGCAAATTAACAGTACTAATGTCAAAGATGCTTTTAAAAATAATAAAGTGAATAGTTTTTATTTATTAATAACCTACAAAGTGCATAAAAAATAGTAAATCAAATCAATTTTTGGTGTGTCCACCATTTGCGTTTAAAACAGCATCATATCTCCCATGTACAATTGCACACAGTTAAAGATTTTGCAGCTATATGATCCAGTACATGTAAATAATTATAGCAATCATGCTATAAACATAACATGTACAGTAGGTGAACCCCTTACTGCCTGCTCCCACTTGTCCTTTAATAGGCTCATAGCGCAGAAGGCAATTCTTGGGCTTTCTGAACATGTGATCATGGTAATTGGCTGTCACAGAGATCATGTGATCAGGAGCCTGTCTTAGGCACCCGATCACCTGATTTGCAATGTGTGACGGGGAGCTGGCAGTGACAGCGTTGGTCACAGTGCTGGGCGTGCGCGACTGAATGAAATCCGAGCGCAAATACACAGTGCCTTGAAAAAGTATTCATACCCCCTTGAAATTTTCCACATTTTGTCATGTTACAACCAAAAAACGCAAAATGTATTTTATTGGGGCACATAATTGTGAAGTGGAAGGAAAATTGTAAAGGTTTTAAAAAAATTTTTCTTAAATATGTGAAAAGTGTGGTGGGCATTTGTATTCAGCCCTCCCGAGTCTATACTTTGTAGAACCTCCTTTCACTGCAATTACAGCTGCAAGTCTTTTTGGGGATTTCTCTACCAGCTTTGCACATCTAGGTATGGTTTTTAGGGGTTAAATCAGGCAATGAGGATGCGACATAACGCCTGCTGACCTTTCAAAGAATGCAGCACAGGATTTCTCAGTTCACAAGATTTCTTGCAGAATCAACAGGTTTTTTGGCACTCAGGCTCGATTCACATCTATGCATGTTGCTTTTGAGCGTTTCTGCAGTGCTTTTTGTGGTGCTTGCCACGTTTTTGAACATGCGTTTTTGCCGCGTTTTGCGATGTTTTTTTTTTTTACAGTGTTTTTTTTTTTTTTACACTGTGGCTGCTTAGCAACCACCTATATACAGTGTTAAAAAAAAGAAATAATTAAAAAAAAAAAGAAATAATTAAAAAAAAAAAGAAAACGCAAAATGCAAATCGCGGCAAAAACGCGCTAAAAACGCGGTACTTGCATTTTGGATGCGGGTCCATTGAATTCTATTACATGCAAAACGCTGCATTTTGCATGAAAAAAGTCCCCGACCCTTTCCAAAAACGCAGGGGCACAAAAATGCATTGATGTGAACATGTTCCATAGGAACCCATGTTAAAAAATGTCCCTGCATTTCTGCAAAATGCATCAAAAAATGCATTAGTGTGAATCGAGCATATATACTCACCGGCCACTTTAATAGGTACACCTGTTCAATTTCTTGGTAACACAAACTGCTAATCAGCCCAATCACATGGCAGCAACTCCATGTATTTAGGCATCTAGACGTGGTGAAGACGATTTTCTGAAGTTCAAACCGAGCACCAGAATGGGGAAGAAAGGGGAATTTAAGTGACTTTGAACGTGGCATGGATGTTGGTGCCAGACGAGCTGGTCTACTGGGATTTTCACACACAAACATCTCTAGGATTTACAGAGAATGATGCAAAAAAGAGAAAATATTCAGTGAGTGACAGCTGTGTGGAGCAAAATGCCTTGTTGATGTCAGAGGAGAATGGGCAGACTGGTTCGAGATGATAGAAAGGCAACAGCAACTCAAATAACCACTCGTTACAACAAAGGTATGCAGAATACCATCTCTGAACTCACAACACATCGAACTTTGAAGCAGATGGGCTACAGCAGCAGAAGACCACCCCGGGTGCCACCCTGTCAGCTAAGAACAGGAAACTTAGGCTACAATTCGCACAGGATCACCAAAATTGGACAAAAGAAGATTGGAAAAAACGCTGTCTGGTTTGATGAATCTCGATTTCAGCTGCGACATTCAGATGGTAGGGTCAGAATTTGGTGTAAACATGAAATCATGGATCCGTCCTGCCTTGTATCAATAGTTCAGGCTGGTGGTGGTTTAATGGTGTGGGGGATATTTTCTTGGCACACTTTGGGCCCCTTAGTACCAATTGTGCATCGTTTAAATGCCACGGCCTATCTGAGTATTGTTGCTGACCATGTCCATCCCTTTATGACTACATTGTACTCATCTTCTGATGGCTCCTTCCAGCAGGATAATTCACCATGTCACAAAGCTCCAATCATCTCACCGCTGGACAATGAGGTCACTGAACTCCAATGGCCTCCACACTCACCAGATCTCAATCCAGATCACACTCACCAGATCTCAATCTAATAGAGCACCTTTGGGATGTGGTGGAACGGGGGATTCGCATTAAGGATTTGTAGCTGACAAATCTGCAGCAACTGCTTGATGCTATCATGTCACTATGGAGCAAAATCTCTGAGGAGTGTTTCCAACACCTTGTTGAATCTATGCCACAAAGAAGGTAGGCAAAAGGGGGTCCAACCCGGTACTAGCAAGGTGTACCTAATAAAGTGGCCGGTGAGTGTGTAACACAATCAATGGTATATTTATCAGACAAAAAAGGGAGCAAATAGGAGAAGTCCACTGTTACGGTCTACACACCCTTTAAATGTTACGGTTGTTGCAGGGGATGGAGAGCGCAAACATATTTTATTTTATATCTTTTGCTTTATAGATAGCACGTTCACCTAGCAGCAAAAAAGGGTCGCTGGTTCAAATCCCGACCACGACACCATCTGCCTGGAGTTTGCATGTTCTGCCTGTGTCTGCGTGGGTTTCCTCCGGATACTCCGGTTTCCTCCCACACTCCAAAGACATGCTGGTAGGTTAATTGGCTCCTGTCTAAATTGTCCCTAGTGTGTATGAATGCGAGTTAGGGACCTTAGAGTGTAAGATCCTTGAGGGTAGGGACTGATGTGAATGTACAATGTATATGTAAAGCGCTGCGTAAATTGACAGCGCTATATAAGTACCTGAAAAAAATATATATATATTAAGGGCAGAGATATAGGTATAGCGCCACCTACCTGTACTGTCACTCCTTTACGCTGACATTCTGCATTCAGAGCGCGGGAGAAGTAATCCACAAAACCCTACAAGAGAGGAGAATCAGACCGATATTATATATAGCTCCCAACATTTTGAAATGGGAATGAGGGACGCCTACTAGCAAAACGTATGTAGGCATAGGACACGCCCGCTGCCACGCCCCCTTCAAGGAAAATTATTGCGGGCAGCGTGGGCTCAAGGGGCAGCTCAGCTGCTTTGGGCCCCACAACAATGACTAGGCCCAGAGCAGCTGCCCCTTTTTGCCCCGCGTTAAAGACAGCCCTGTGTATAGTCGGGGCTCCGGGGTTATGGAATGACATCCAGTGACATCAAGTTCTATAAGAGTCATTGAGCTACATGCCATTTGTACTTGCTCAAAAGCTGGTAATGTTAGTGATCAGTCCTCCCATCTGAATTCAGGTAGAGCCCAATGGGTTATTGAATAAAGATTTGAAGCTGAACTCAAGACATGAAAAAAAGGTTTCACTTTCTCACAATATATTCCATTTAAAGCGAACCTTCATCCTAAGCTAACTTTAATTATCCCCGCATCCCCCCCCCCCTTTTTTTATTTTTTCAGCACCTCTGCATTTTTCACCCAGACGAGAATGACTTTTGCGTCCCTTCAACCCCCCCAGGTTCTGTGTGGGGCAAGGCCTAGGGCAGTGATGATGAACCCTGGCACCCCAGATGTTTTGGAACTACATTTCCCATGGTGCTCTGGCACTCTGCAGTGTAGTGGAGCATCATGGGAAATGTAGTTCCAAAACATCTGGGTTGCCGAGGTTCACCATCACTGGCCTAGGGTTTCCGTCATCCTGAGGCCCATCTACGCATGCACAGCTTTCTCACACATGTGCACGCAGATTTACCCGACACGTGCACAGGTTAGACACGTGCGATTAGTTTTGTACGAATCGGAAATTCGGACGCATTTCCGGAAATTCGTACATTCGCGAGGATCCGAAATGCGAATTTTTATGCCTACGAATTTTGTACGAAATTTCGTTTACGAACTTCGGATCCGAATTCCGTTAAAACAGAATCGGACAAAATAAGAATGTTCGTTAATTATCCGTTATGATGAAGTTAAAAACCCCAGGAAGTCAGCACAGCACAGGGATGGTGGGAGCCCCTCATAATGATAAATTCATCATAACGAATGTTCGTAATTTGTTACGAAAAGTTAACGAACCTAACGAAAATTCGTATTTCGTACGAATCCAAATTGAATTTCGGACACGAATTAGGAAATACGAATTAATTTTAATATGAAACGGAACAAAACGAAACAAATTTATTGATGGTGCACATGTCTAGCACAGGTCGGCTGTAGGGTTGCCACCTGTCCGGGATTCACCCGGACAGTACGGGTTTTGAAACATGTGCCCGGGTCTCTGCCCGCCTGAGACCCGGGCACATTATTCATTTCAGACCCGTGGCTCCCTGTGCCGAAGCTGTGTAATCAGTGCGGCCGTGGAGTTCGGGTCCGTAGCGCCGCCTTAGCGCTGCTTGATTTCTGCTCCTGCTCAGCTGTCTGAGTGCAGGACGGAGTCGGGACACAGAGGCGGAGCCTCCATGTTACCGGCCGGGTGCTCTCCTCCAATCCTCTGGCTGCCAGCAGAAGGGACAAGGAGGTGGGCGGAGCCTCCCCATTCCCTGCTGGAGTGTGTGCACAGATCGCGCTGGGACTGGAGCCCAGCTTGTAAGGTAAGTTTTTACCATCCATGTCAGAATTTCAAAGTACTCTCACCTCTCCCCCCCCCACCATACACTATACATACATATATACATACACCCCCCTCCCCACACTATACACACACCCCCCCTCCCCCCACCATACACTATACATACACCCCCCTCCCCCCACCATATACTATACATACATACACCCCCCCTCCCCCCACCATACACTATACATACACCCCCCTCCCCCCACCATACACTATACATACACCCCCCCACCATACACTATATATACATATATACATACACCCCCCCCCCACCATACACTATACATACACCCCCCCTCCCCCACGATACACTATACATACACCCCCCTCCCCCCACCATATACTATACATACATACACCCCCCCTCCCCCCACCATACACTATACATACACCCCCCTCCCCCCACCATATACTATACATACATACACCCCCCCTCCCCCCACCATACACTATACATACACCCCCCCACCATACACTATATATACATATATACATACACCCCCCCCACCATACACTATACATACACCCCCCCCTCCCCCACCATACACTATACATACACCCCCCTCCCCCCCACCATATACTATACATACATACACCCCCCCTCCCCCCACCATACACTATACATACATACATACACCCCCCCTCCCCCACGATACACTATACATACACCCCCTCCCCCCCACCATATACTATACATACATACACCCCCCCCTCCCCCCACCATACACTATACATACACCCCCCCCCACCATACACTATATATACATATATACATACACCCCCCTCCCCCACGATACACTATACATACACCCCCCTCCCCCACCATACACTATACATACACCCCCCTCCCCCCACCATACACTATACATACACCCCCCCTCCCCCCACCATACACTATACATACACCCCCCCTCCCCCCACCATACACTATACATACATACATACACCCCCCCCCCTCCCCCACGATACACTATACATACACCCCCCTCCCCCCCACCATATACTATACATACATACACCCCCCTCCCCCACCATACACTATACATACACCCCCCTCCCCCACCATACACTATACATACACCCCCCTCCCCCCCACCATATACTATACATACATACACCCCCCCTCCCCCCACCATACACTATACATACACCCCCCCCCCACCATACACTATATATACATATATACATACACCCCCTCCCCCACGATACACTATACATACACCCCCCCCACCATACACTATATATACATATATACATACACCCCCCTCCCCCACGATACACTATACATACACCCCCCTCCCCCCACCATATACTATACATACATACATACACCCCCCCTCCCCCCACCATACACTATACATACACCCCCCTCCCCCCACCATATACTATACATACATACACCCCCCCTCCCCCCACCATACACTATACATACACCCCCCTCCCCCACCATACACTATATATACAGTTCTGCCAGCCCCCTCCCATATACCACCCATTCATATAGTTCTCTCTCTCCTCCTCATACACCATTCATATATACAGTCCCCCTCATATACACAGTCCCCATATATACAGTCCTCTCCCCATACACCATCCATATATACAGTCCTCCCCCCCATATATACAGTCCTCTCCATATATACAGTCCCCCCCCATATATACTGTTCTCCACCCCCCCATACACCATCCATATATACAGTTCTCACCGGGTGACACCGTCCACTGCCCTACTGATACCGTCCTCTGCCCTACTGACATTGTCCACTGCTCTACTCACACCGTCCTCTGCTCCACTCACACCATCCACTGCTCTACTGACACCGTCCACTGCCCTACTGACACCATCCACTGCCCTACTGACACCGTCCACTGCCCTACTGATACCGTCCACTGCCCTACTGATACCGTCCACTGCCCTACTGATACCGTCCACTGCCCTACTGACACCGTCCACTGCCCTACTGACACCGTCCACTGCCCTACTGATACCGTCCACTGCTCTACTGACATCGTCCACTGCCCTACCGACACCGTCCACTGCTCTACTCACACCGTCCACTGCCCTACCGACACCGTCCACTGCTCTACTGACACCGTCCACTGCCCTACTGATACCGTCCACTGCTCTACTGACATCGTCCACTGCTCTACTCACACCGTCCACTGCCCTACCGACACCGTCCACTGCTCTACTGACACCGTCCACTGCTCTACTCACACCGTCCTCTGCTCCACTCACACCATCCACTGCTCTTCTGACACTGTCCACTGCTCTACTGACACCGTCCACTGCTCTACTGACAACGTCCTCTGCTCTACTGACACCGTCCACTGCTCTACTGACACCGTCCTCTGCTCTACTGACACCGTCCTCTGCCCTACTGACACCGTCCTCTGCCCTACTGACACCGTCCTCTGCCCTACTGACACCATCCACTGTCCTACTGACACCGTCCACTGCTCTACTGACACTATCCACTGTCCTACTGACACCGTCCACTGCTCTACTGACACCGTCCACTGCTCTACTGACAACGTCCTCTGCTCTACTGACACTGTCCTCTGCTTTACTGACACTGTCCTCTGCTCTACTGACACCGTCCACTGCTCTACTGACACCGTCCACTGCTCTACTGACACCGTCCATTGCTCTACTGACACCGTCCACTGCTCTACTGACACCGTCCACTGCTCTACTGACACCGTCCACTGTTCTACTGATACCGTCCTCTGCCCTACTGACACCATCCACTGCTCTACTGACACCGTCCACTGCTCTACTGACACCGTCCACTGCTCTACTGACACCGTCCACTGCTCTACTGACACCGTCCTCTGCCCTACTGACACCATCCACTGCCCTACTGACACCATCCACTGCCCTACTGACACCGTCCTCTGCCATACTGACACCATCCACTGCTCTACTGACACCGTCCACTGCCCTACTGACACCATCCACTGCCCTACTGACACCGTCCTCTGCCATACTGACACCATCCACTGCTCTACTGACACCATCCACTGCTCTACTGACACCGTCCACTGCTCTACTGACACCGTCCACTGCTCTACTGACACCGTCCACTGCTCTACTGACACCGTCCACTGCTCTACTGACACCGTCCACTGCTCTACTGACACCGTCCTCTGCCCTTCTGACACCGTCCACTGCTCTACTGACACCGTCCACTGCTCTACTGACACCGTCCACTGCTCTACTGACACCATCCACTGCTCTACTGACACCATCCACTGCTCTACTGACACCATCCACTGCTCTACTGACACCATCCACTGCTCTACTGACACCATCCACTGCTCTACTGACACCGTCCTCTGCTCTACTGACACCGTCCTCTGCCCTACTGACACCGTCCTCTGCCCTACTGACACCGTCCTCTGCCCTACTGACACCGTCCTCTGCCCTACTGACACCGTCCTCTGCCCTACTGACACCGTCCTCTGCCCTACTGACACCGTCCTCTGCCCTACTGACACCATCCACTGTCCTACTGACACCGTCCACTGCTCTGCTGACACTATCCACTGTCCTACTGACACCGTCCACTGCTCTACTGACACCAACCACTGCGCTACTGGCTGACAGTGTCCGCTTTTAAGGTAGGCTATTTTCATATTTTACCTGACATTTCTTTTATTAATCGAATCATATTTTATGGGTACACTAATGCTTTTGTTTTATTTAACCATGCCCCTTTAAGTCCCCCCCCCACTGTTAATGCAATGGCCACAGCCACTGTTCACTGTAGCACACCTCATTACTACTCTCTTTGGGTAACCCAAGGTATTTTACAATCATATAGCATGTACTACAAAAAAATTGCCGTGCGCCGCAAAAGTGTTCGGGTTTGGCTTGAAGAAAAGGTGGCAACCCTAGTCGGCTGCTATGGAAGCTCCAAAACGTCTAAAGTCTCCTGCGCAGATGTCCCGAAGGGCTCTGCCAGGCCTGAAGGCAATAATAATGAACATGGCAATGCTGGGGGGAATGCGAAGCCAAAAGAGAGGGGACTGAAGTTCCTCTTTAACCACTTCAGCCCCGAAAGGATTTACCCCCCTTCCTGACCAGGCCCTTTTTTGCGTTACAGCACTGCGTCGCTTTAACTGACAATTGCGCGGTCGTGCGACGTTGCACCCAAACAAAATTGACGTCCTTTTTTTCCTACAAATAGAGCTTTCTTTTGGTGGTATTTGATCACCTCTGCGGTTTTTATTTTTTGCGCTATAAACAAAAAAAGAGCGACAATTTTGAAAAAAAAAAAAAAGCAATATTTTTTACTTTTTGCTATAATAAATGTCCTCAAAAAATACCGTATATACTCTAGTACAAGTCGAGCTTTTCAGCACATTTTTTTTCTGCTGAAAATGCCCCCCTCGGCTTATACTCGAGTCAGGTTATCTGCCGCCGTGTCAGTATTGATGAGGAGGGAAGGAAAGCCATATCACGCCGTATATTGTCCCCTCCGATTCACAGCAGGGCTGTGTGTTTAAGAAGTCTTTCCTTACCTCTGCAGCAATACTGACATGGTGGATAAGGTACATGGGCACACTGAGGCTTGCAATGGGCACAGTGAGGCTTGCAATGGGCACAGTGAGGCTGAAAATGGGCACAGCGAGGCTGAAAATGGGCACAGCGAGGCTGAAAATGGGCACAGCGAGGCTGAAAATGGGCACAGCGAGGCTGAAAATGGGCACAGCGAGGCTGAAAATGGGCACAGCGAGGCTGCAGATGGGCACAGTGAGGCTGCAGATGGGCACAGTGAGGCTGCAGATGGGCACAGTGAGGCTGCAGATGGGCACAGTGAGGCTGCAGATGGGCATTGTTTACCCTCTTTTCCACTTACAGTAGCTGCTGCATTCTCACCCTAGGCTTATACTCGAGTCAATTTTTCCCAGTTTTTTGTGGTAAAATTAGGTGCTTCGGCTTATATTCGGGTCAGCTTATACTCGAGTATATAAAAAAAATCTAATTTCTTCCACAGTTTAAGTCCATATGTATTCTTCTACATATTTTTGGTTAAAAAAAATAGAAATAAGTGTATATTGATTGGTTTGCGCAAAAGTTATTGCGTCTACAAAATAGGGGATAGATTTATGGCATTTTTATTAATTTTTTTTATTAGTAATGGCGGTGATCTGCGACATTGCGGCGGACAGATCGGACACTTTTGACACTATTTTGGGACCATTGGGATTTATACAGCGATCAGAGCTATAAAAATGCACTAATTACTGTGTAAATGTCACTGGCAGGGAAGGGGTGAAACACTAGGGGGCGATCAAGGGGTTAACTGTGTTCCCTCAGCGTGTTCTAACTGTGGGGGGGATGGGCTCACTAGAACATGGCAGAGATCACTGCTCCCGATCGCTGGGAGCAGTAGATCCCTGTCATGTTGCTAGGCAGAACAGGGAAATGCCTTGTTTACGTAGGCATCTCCCCGTTCTGCCGCTCCGTGACACGATCGCTGGCGGTCGGCAGACATCAAGTCCGCGGGACCTGCAGGTGCGCCCCCGCTAGCCGTGGATGATGCAGCGACGTACGGGTACGTTGTTTTGCGCACCCGTGCCACTTTGCCGACGTATTTTGGCGTGAGCCAGTCGGCAATTGGTTAAACAGTATAATCAGTCTGTATATGCAGTAAAGCATGCTGGTTATACTCACTGTGGAACCTAAGGGGTTAATCTTCTGCATTGTGTAAAAAGGTGGTTCGATCGTGCCTTCTCTGATCCTCCCCTTCTTCCACTCTCCCCAATTGATCTGATAGTACAGAGCCTTGGGAGCACTCTGCACATGCTCAGTTTGGTGGGTATTGCTAGAAAGTGTTTTTTTTTTTATTGGGAGGATGCATGTGATCAGCACAGAGCCAATCAGCACTGTCCAGAGGGTCAGGGGTCATGCAGCCTCATAGGACAGTCAGAGGTGAATGAAAACTTCTCCTACAAGCTTAAGGCTATGTTTCCACTATTGCGATTTTTTACCGCAATTTTACCGCGATTTGAAGCAATGCCTGTGTCTATGGACCTCAAGTCGCATCAAAGTGGGACCAAAGTAGTGCAGGGACTACTTTGAAGTTGCTGCGACTTGAAGTCGCACAGATTGAACGGTACTATTGGAAATCATGGGGTACTATTTGTCATGCGACTTTTCAGTCCCAAGTCGCATGAAAAGTCGCACTAGTGGAAACATAGCCTTAACCAGACACTGATAGAAGTCACAAGACTGCTATATGAGGAAAGGTATTTACCAATTTATATTTGCTAAAATATTTGCATTTTCATGTTCTGCGTACTGTGGGAGACCAGATATAGGGAATGCAGGCTCCTGGGTTTAGTAACACACAAATTCTTCTTCCGGGGCTGAAGTGGTTAAAGTCCACAATTAAGCCGGCCACACATGGGTCAAATATCGTAATTCTGACTTATGATCGGGCATGTTGGAAATTTTTTGAAAAACAAATGAATTTCTATTCAATGATGGGAGAATCTACGAGAAACATAATCGAAAAAGAAATGCACATGGGCTGTGACCTGGAAACAAAAGAAGATTCTGGGCCATGAAATTTCTTTTCTGTAACATGGAAGGCTTGGTTGGTCGAAATCAATGGTGGCATCATCGGATTACGAAACACACAAAATTTCGGATTTTCCAAAGAAAATTTTGCTTGGAATTCGACCCATGTATGGCCTACTTTAGTTAAACTAAACGACCCTACATCAGGATCAGTAAGCTGTTATGGAGAAAGGAAATCAGTGTTGGATTACCTTAGTGCTGCTGTACACAGTCTTGTATGGATATGGACGAGTTCCAGCCTCAGAAGACATGTTTATTATCAGACCTTTCTTCCTAGAGAACCCAAAACACAGAACTGGGTTAACTAACCCTACAAACATCCATACAAGTCCATACTTTAATAGACCCCCCCCAGATAACATACTGTATATATTTTCACTCCACAGCCTACAAAGGCTTTCTTCTAATGCCGCGTACACACGATTGGAATTTCGGCCCGCAAAAGACCGATGAGAGTTTTTCGTCGGAAAAAGCGACCGTGTGTATGCTCCATCTGTCTTTTGCTGGCGGAATTCCAGCCAGCAAAAAGATTTGAGAGCATGCTCTCAATTTTTCGGTCGGGAAAAGTTCCTATCCGAAAATGCAATCGTCTGTAGCAATTCCGACGCGCAAAATCCCTACGCATGCTCGGAAACAATTCGACACATGCCCGGAAGCATTAAACTTAATTTTCTCGGCTCGTCGTAGTGCTGTACGTCACCGCGTTCTTGACGGTCGTAATTTCAGCAAACTTTTGCGTGACCGTGTGTATGCAAGGCAAACTTGAGCGGAATCTCGTCGGAAAAGCCGTCATATCTTTTTCCAACGAGAAATCCGCTCGTGTGTACGCGGTATTAGCCATCTTCCTCTAATGCCACGTACACACGAGCAGACTTTCCGGTATACTTGGTCCGGCGTACCGGAGTCCGTCGGACATTTCGATCGCGTGTGGGCTCCAGCGGACTTTGTTTTCCCAAAAGTTTGACGGACTTAGATTTGAAACATGTTTCAAATCTATCCGACGGACTCGAGTCCGGTCGAAAAGTCCGCTCGTCTGTATGCTAGTCCGACGGACAAAACCCGACGCTAGGGCAGCTATTGGCTACTGGCTATGAACTTCCTTGTTTTAGTCCGGTCGTACGTCATCACGTACGAATCCGTCGGACTTTGGTTGATCGTGTGTAGGCAAGTCCATTCATTGGGAAAGTCCGTTGTAAAGTCCGTCAAAAAGTCCGCCGGGCAAAGTATGCCGTAAAGTTCCGGTCGTGTGTACGCAGCATTAGTCTTTGCTAAATATCCAAAAATGTCCAAAATCCTTAAAGTATTACTAAACCCAGGAGGACCCCAAGTGTTGTGGCACACCTGTCACCCTGCCCAGCCCGGCGTTCACCTCTGATGCCGCGTACACACGAGCGAAATTTCCGACAGAAAGAGTCCGATGGGAGCTTTTCATCGTATATTCTGACCGTGTGTGTGCCCCATCGGACTTTTACCGTCTAAAATTCAGACGACTTAGATAGAGAACATGTTCTATATTTTTCCAACGGAACAAATTACTATCGGAAAAACCGCTCGTCTGTATGCTTGTTCCGACGCACCAAAAAGCGACGCATGCTCTGAAGCAAGTACGAGACGAAAGCTATTGGCTACTGGCTATTGAACTTCCGTTTTCTAGTCCCGTCGTTTGTGTTGTACGTCACCACGTTCTGGACGGTCGTAATTTGGTGTGATGCAAGACAGCTTGAGCGGAATTCCTTCGGAAAAACCTTGAGTTTATTCCGATGGCAAAACCAGTCGTGTGTGCAGGGCTTGAGACGCTCCAAGACATAAAACAGTCCATGCGGATTGAACTTGGATGAGGTAAGGGAAGAACGAGATTCCCAATGGAATTGGTAGTACTTGAGGCACCTATATACAGTTATATATATATATATATATATATATATATATATATATATATATATACACACACATACACACCATTTCTCCTCGTGCACATCCAGGCCTGTACTGGCCATCGGGACTACAGGGAGTTTCCCGGTGGGCCGATGGCTCAGTGGGCTGGTTTCAGTGACAGCCTGTCAAAGTAATGGCTTTCTTGGTTCGCCCTCAACTTCACACAGTGATGTGAGAAAGATGAGAAAAATACAGAGGAGAATAAGTGAAATAGTAAAAGAGGTTAGTGAGGACACCTTATGTTATGCTACTTATGTTTTTTTGCACAATTGTGTATAGTTTATATACTGTTTTTGTGCTTGTTTGCACAAATAAAGTGGGCCGGTCTGGATGAAGTCCAGGGCCAAATTTTTATCCCAGTCTAGCCCTGTGCACATCGCTTCCTCTTTAATCTCCACTCCTTTCTCCTCCTGCACATCGCTTCCTCTCTAACCTCCAGGCACAGCTATCACAAAGTGGTTAAGCCTGACACTGGCTCAACCAGGCCTTAGCAATCGCCCTTTGCAGGCAGGGACCACGGGCCCTTATAGTGTAGCAAGAAATAGTAGGTTCCTGGTGCTAGCTGAAGAGGAAGGGAGGGATGCGCACCCAAGTGTAGTATTACAGGGTTATTCATTAGCGCAAAAGTAATGCACTTACACAAGAGAAGACATCAAAGACATATCTGTCATATTCCTGGAGCTACCTGTCCTACATGCGGCTGCTGAGCCCAGTAACCCATCTTCAGGCCCTGCCAGCCTTTCTGGCTGCAGCTGCCCATCTCCACTGCCCATGACAACACAGTCCACACCGCTGGTCCTGCACCCATCTTAGACTGCATCCTCCCAGTCTTCCCAGGCGTCCCTCCCCAGTCCTCTCAGGCCTGTGTTTGTCACTCACCAGCCCTCCTGGCTGCGACCAGTTTTCCTCTCCCTGGAGACTGGCCCGGCAGTGCTCTCTCCTGCTGTTCTCTCTTGCTCCTCCTGTCCAGGACACCTCTGTGGTTTGTACGAGGATCCCGTCCGCACCTGAGCCCAGACCCAAGGTCACACCCCCCAGACTGGGGAGCTCCCTCAAAGGCCTCGACAGCCTAGCACTCCCATCTCCAGCTCTTCCAGCTGAACAACTCTTCCCCAGCTGGGCTGACCCTGGGTATTTAAGGAAGCCTGGCCCCTGCCAATCCAGGTTGGGGATTGGTCAGGGCTCCTTAGAATACCCCAGGCAGCTCCACCTCTCCTCTTCTCCTCTCTTTCCAGAATTCTCTAGAAAGAAGAGGGAGGTCTCAGTGATGCTACCCGTGAGTCATCAGCTGCTACCCTGAGCCACTCCCAGCCTAGATCAGATCAAAAGAAACAGGCCTGGCTTCCAGCCTGGCCTGCCTAAATGTTTTGTATCCTACAAAAATCTCTAGCACCTACCTACCTAGAGGGTGCTACACACAGAACATGGAAATGCAATAGTTTTAGTAACTATAAACTGCTAAATACCTTTTCTCATCAGTAGTTAGAGCAGTCTACTGGTTCCCACCCGGCCTATAGCAAAATGATGGCTGGGCTGGGTTTTCATTGTTCTGAAGTCGCTCGCGAACGCCCTCAGAGGCAGGCAGCACAGGGATCAGTGGTGCGGACACACTGCATCTCTGATCACGATAAAGAGCCTATGACGTAGGCTCTTTACCATGTGATTAGCTGTGTCCAATCACATGGCATACTATTGGCATCACTGATGGACGCTGACTGGCATCACTGATGGGCACTAATTGCCATCACTGGTGGGCATCGCTGATGGGACTGTACTGATAATCAATGCACTAATTATCAGCGTAATCCCCCCCCCCCCCATCAGGAAAGCCACTTATCAGCATGCCTCTATTCGCGCTGACAGCGCGTAAGTAGAGGAGAGACGATAAGTGGCTCCTCTGACAAAAGGGGTTTGCGCTGATAATTAGTGCATTGATTATCAGTGCAGTCCCATCAGCGAAGCCCGCCTGTGCCCACCAGTGATGCCAATTAGTGACCACCAGTGGTGCCAGTCAGCGCTCATCAGTGATGCCAATAGTACCAATCGGTGCTGCCTTTCAGTGCCCATCAGTGATGCCTGTCAGTGCCCATCAGTGCCACCCATTAGTGCTGCTTATGAGTGCCCATCAGTGCTGCCTATCAGTGCCCATAAAGGTTGCCCATCAGTGCTGCCAATCAGTGTTCAGTGTTGCATATAAGTGCCACCTATCAGTGCTGTATATTAGTGCCTACTCATCAGTGCCCGTCAGTTCAGCCTCATCAGCACACATTAGTGAAGTTAAATTACTTATTTACAAAATGTAACAAACTAGGAAAAAAATTATTTTTCAAAATTTTCGGTCTGTTTAGCAAAAAAAAAAAAACCCCAGTAGTGATTAAATACCACCAAAATAAAGCGCTATCTGTTTCAAAAAAATGATAAAAATGTAATTTGGGTACAATGTTGTATGACCGCGCAATTGTCATTCAAAGTGTGACAGCGCTGAAAGCTGAAAATTGGCCTGGGCAGGAAGGGGGTGAAAGTGCCCGGTATTGAAGTGGTTAAAGCTTGTAGGCATTTTCATTCTACACTGATTGTTCTATGAGTCTGCAGGACCCCTGACCCTCTGTCCGGACAGTGCTGATTGGCCCTGTGCTATGCACCCTCACAAGAAAAAAAAAAAACTATCTAGCAATACACACCAAACTGAGCATATGCAGAGCGTCTCCTAGGTCTCTATTCTATCAGGAGATGGACTGGGGACTGTGGAAGAAGGGAAGGATCAGAGAAGACAGGATCAAACAGCCTTTTTACACAATGCTGAGGATTGACCCTTTAGGGTTCAACATTGAGTATAACAAGCATGCTTTACTGCATATACAGACTGATTTCACTGTTGTGGGTTTAGTAACCCTTTAACTGTTCTAATTCGGAACAACGAGAAAAACAAAAAGGACAGTCAAAGCGTTTCAGGGAGCACAAAATCCCACTTCATCAGGACTAAAGAAGGTTAGAAATATGACAATGAAGCAAAATTGCTGCTAGTAAATAGACGTAGAAGAAGTCATGGTAAACAAATGGTGATGACTTGACCAATAAAAAATAAATTGTTGATCAGATAAAAGAAGTTATACACCTAGGGGTCAGTACTATGATTAGGCTTTGGAAATGTTTAACCAAATGATACTACCTTGTTATCTCACGCCTTGACTATTGCAACTCCCTTCTCATAGGAATACTTCTACACAGGCTATGGCCCCTTCAGTCTATCATGAATGCTACTGCCAGACATACCCACCTTACCAACCACTTAGCGTCCACCATCCCTCTCCGCCAATCCCTCCACTGGCTTCCAATTGCCCAACAAATAAAATTCAAAACACTAACATACAAAGCCATCCATTCTTCTGCCCTGAGCAACAACACCAGTTTTTCCTCAAAATATCACCTAAACCAACTCTCCGCTCCTCCTAAGACCTCCTGTTGTCTAGCTTTCTTGTTTCCTTCTTCCATGCCCATCTCCAGGACTTCTCCAGAGCCTCTCTGGATCTCCCTACCCCAATCTGTCCAGCTATCTCCTACTTTGTCCACTTTTTGGTGATCCCGGAAAGCTCATCTCCTCTGGGAACTGCCCTCTTACTTTCTCCAATCAGCTTATCGCACTCACAGTTATTGCCTAAGTAAGAAAAGTAAGAAAAAACATTTTTTAAACTAACACTAAGTGTGTTTCTTTAGTTTTGCTACTTTTTTTTTTCAATGGATTGCATACAAAACAAAAGAATTGTTGAATGAAAATATCACCAAATGAAAAAAAAAGGTATATGTACAACTTATTTGATCTTAACCCCTTAATGGCACCTTCCAATGGCCCTTTAACTACTTCAGCCCCGGAAGATTTTACCCCCTTCCTGACCAGAGCACTTTTTACAATTTGGCACTGCGTCGCTTTAACTGACAATTGCGTGCTCATGCAATGCTGTACCAGTGATTACTGTGTAAATGTCACTTGTAGGGAAGAAGTTAACACTAGGGGGCGATCAAGGGGTTAACTGTGTGTTCCCTCAGTGTGTTCTAACTGTGTGGGGATAGGAGTGACTAGGTGAGGAGACATATCGTTTTTCCTACTTAGTAGGAACAAACTATATATTTCCTCTTCCCTGACAGCACAGGGATTTGTGTGTTTACACACACAAATCCCTGTGCTGGCGCTCGTGCGCGCAATCGCGCGTGGCTGGCGGCGGCCGTGCCCGTCAGCCACGCGCATTGAGTCCCCCGCCGTGCAGTGGGCGCCTCTGGCTGGACACTCACTACTTTACATTGTAGCAAAGTGTCATTTCTTCAGTGTAGTCACATAAAAATATTTACAAAAATGTGAGGGGTGTACTCACTTTTGTGAGATACTGTATCTGTGTGAGTTGGGAAACGGTTAAAGTGGAACTCAAGGGGTTAAACTCACCTTTCCAACGCTCCCTTGCCAGCATCTTCTTCTGTGTGCTGGTTTTCAGCCATCTTTATTGGCTAGCGTGGGATGACGTCACTCGGATCCAGTTGTCCCGGCACACAGGGACCGTCCCGGAGCTCTAAGCTGACCTGCGCAGCTCAATTTATAGCGCTGGAGAAGACAGTAGGTAGGTAGGGGCATTTTATTGTAGAAGAGACACTGCATACCTCTTTTGCAATAAAAGTTTGCCTGCTCACTGTTTGTTACAGCAGAACGTCAGTTTTGCTATAAGTGGGCTTTAAGTGCCTGGGAGATAGTACGGCTTCTGTATCATGAGACTGCTGCGATTGGCTTCCACAGCAAGTAGGGAAAGGAAGTCCTAAAAGTCACACATAATCGCAAATCCCTGTAAGGTGGTGTATGACAGCATCAGCCCAGGCTCCAACCAGGTCACACCCTGCCAACGCGTTTCACTCCCCCACTGGAGCTTAATCATGGGGACACATTGGGGCGTGGTTTGTTTGGAGCCCAAGCTGGGGCTGTCATACACATTCCTTACAGGGTTTTGCTGTGATGTGTGACTTTTAGGACTTCCTTTCCCTACCAGATGTTTTGAGCTGGGACGAGCTCTGTCCTGCTCGGCACCCCTAGCGGTTTGTCATGCTAGAAGACCTATTGGAGCCTTGAGTGGTACCTGTTATTTTTTTTGTGGCTTCAATAGCAGTCACATGCTTGGGAGCCCATCACGCTGGCTCCCGTTTAAAAGCCACAGCCAAGAGCTGTTTGAGGCAGCTCAGTTAGTGTACTGGGAAAGTGCAGCAAGCGTGTCCTCAGCACACAACCTCAGGCCACTGTGGACACATATGTGCAGTGGTTAGTCGTTAACCATTTCCCACCCAGCCGTCAATCTGCTAAAGGTTTTACCGTTCTGAGTGGACGTCATATGTCATCCTTCAAAAAGGGCTACTCGTGCACTCCCCCGGGGGCACGCAGCACCGTGATCCGTGGTGCGGTGTTTCCCTCGGACACACTGCATCACTGATCATGGTAAAGAGTCTATGATGTACCATGTGATCAGCTGTGTCTCCATCAGTGAAGCCTGCCAGTGCTCATCAGTGATGCCAAACAGTGCCCATCAGTGCTGCCTTTCAGTACCCATTACGGCCTCCTCATCAGTGCCCTCTATCAGTTTCCTTTAGTGCTACCCATCAGTGCCCATAGGTGCCACCTATCAGTGTCCATTACTGCTGCCTATCAGTGCCATTAGTACTGCATATCAATGCCGCCTATCAGTGTCCATCAGTGCTGCAGATTAGTGCCTCCTCATCAGTGCCACCTCATCAGCGCACATCAGTGAAGGAAAAAAATTACTTATTTACAAGATTTTATAACAGAAACTAAGATAAACTTTTTTTTTGTCTTTTTTCGTTTGTTTAGAAAAAAACAGTGGTGATTAAATACCACCAAAAGAAAGCTTTGTCTGTTGGAAAATTTTGTTTGGATACAGCGTTGCATGACCGCGCAACTGTCATTCAAAGTGCAACAGCACTGAAAGCTAAAAATTTAACTGGGCAGGAAGGGGGTGAAAGTGTCCTGTATTGAAGTGGTTAAAGTCCACTTTTCTTACCACCACATACATGCGTTACACGAGTGGCAAAAGACATGGTAATGACAAAAATAAACAGGCCCTAAGCAGAAATGTAAAAAGTTCTGGTCCATAGGGGTGTACAGGGGTGATAGCTTTACTGGTTAAATTGTTTCACGGTTGGACGTACCTTAGAAACATTCCTGGAAGCACAATTCTGGTCATCTGAAAGGGAAAATGAGAACAACTCAAATACTGCAAACTGTATCTTAGGAGCCCCTTTATAAAGCAGTGATATGGCCTTACGGAAGAAAGCATATTTAGCAATGTGATTAGCACTCCAGTTACTTAGTTGTCAGTTATCTGCTTAGATGGATAACACCGTCCAAAGCTTGTCTTCGTCACCTCCATAACAAAGCAGCAGCTTTTTTAACCAATTACACCACCACGTTACTAATCCACTCTCTCCTCAATTCTTACTACTCCCTCCTCCTTGGCCTACCTTTGCTTAGGTTATTACCCTTTCGGTCTGCAATGAGTGCTCCTGCCAGACTCATCCACCTTACCTACCGCTCAGTGTCTGCCATCCCTCACTGCCAATCCTCTGGCTTCTGTTCACTCAACAGATAAAATAACATTAAAGCCAACCACAACTGCCTTGATCTACATCACAAGACTTGCACCAAAATATCACCCAAACCATCCTCCCAAGACCTGACCCTGTCCTCCCACGACCTGACCCTGTCCTCCCACGACCTGACCCTGTCCTCCAAAGACCTGACCCTGTCCTCCAAAGACCTGACCCTGTCCTCCAAAGACCTGACCCTGTCCTCCAAAGACCTGACCCTGTCCTCCAAAGACCTGACCCTGTCCTCCCACGACCTGACCCTGTCCTCCAAAGACCTGACCCTGTCCTCCAAAGACCTGACCCTGTCCTCCAAAGACCTGACCCTGTCCTCCAAAGACCTGACCCTGTCCTCCCAAGACCTGACCCTGTCCTCCCAAGACCTGACCCTGTCCTCCCAAGACCTGACCCTGTCCTCCCAAGACCTGACCCTGTCCTCCCAAGACCTGACCCTGTCCTCCCAAGACCTGACCCTGTCCTCCCAAGACCTGACCCTGTCCTCCCAAGACCTGACCCTGTCCTCCCAAGACCTGACCCTGTCCTCCCAAGACCTGACCCTGTCCTCCCAAGACCTGACCCTGTCCTCCCAAGACCTGACCCTGTCCTCCCAAGACCTGACCCTGTCCTCCCAAGACCTGACACTGTCCTCCCAAGACCTGACACTGTCCTCCCAAGACCTGACACTGCCCAACTCTTTTCGCCTTGACCTCCATATAACACAAAATTTGCAGCTTCTTATCCAATGACACCACCAAGCTACTAGATGATTACTCCCTGGTAATATCTCAACTCTTGCAACTCTCCCTCCTTGTTGGCCTAACGTGACATAGGATATTGCCCCTTCGGTCCATCAAGAATACTGCTGCCAGACCCATCCATCTTACCAACTGCTCATGGTCTGCTACCCCTCTATGCCAATCCTTCCACTGGCTTCCAATCAATCCAATGGAAAAAAAATTCTAAATACCAATGACTGCATACAAAGCCACCCATACCTCGGCCCCTAACATCACCAACCTAATCCTAATCACCGAATCCATACTCTTCACTCCTCCAAAGGACCTCTTGCTGTCTAGCCTCCTCATTGCCTCCTCCCATGCTCACCTCCAGGGCTTCCCTAGAGTCTCTCCCATCCTCTGGAACTCCCTATTCCAATCTCTCTAGCTATCTCGTACTCTGTGCACCTTTAGGCATTTGCTGAAATCTCATCCCTTCAGAGAACTCCATCCCGCCTCCACCTAAAAAACTATTTTTTAACTTTCTCTGCCAGGTCACCCCTCACAGTTATTTATTTTCAAACGCATTTTTTGGGGAAAAAAACACACTTTTTTAAAATTTTAATACACTAAAACACACTATATTGCCCAAATGTTTGATGAAATAAAAAAGATGATCTTCGGCCGAGTACATGGATACCAAACATGACATGCTTTAAAATTGCGCACTAACGTGCAGTGGTGACAAACTAAATACATTTTTAAAAGCCTTTAAAAGCCTTTACAGGTTACCACTTTAGATTTACAGAGGAGGTCTACTGCTAAAATTACTGCCCTCGATCTGACCTTCGCGGTGATACCTCACATGCATGGTGCAATTGCTGTTTACATTTGACGCCAGACCGACGCTTGCGTTTGCCTTTGCGCGAGAGCAGGGGGGGACAGGGGTGCTTTTTTTTTTTTTTCTTTATTATTTTTTTGCTTTTTTATCTTATTTTTAAACTGTTCCTTTCATTTTTATTTTTTTTTAATCATTTTTATTGTTATCTCAGGGAATGTAAATATCCCCTATGATAGCAATAGGTAGTGACAGGTACTCTTTTTTGAAAAAATTGGGGTCTATTAGACCCTAGATCTCTCCTCTGCCCTCAAAGCATCTGACCACACCAAGATCAGTGTGATAAAATGCTTTCCCAATGGCGCTGTTTACATCCGGTGAAATCTAAGTCATGAAATGTTGGAAATATTTAGAACATGTTCCATTTCTAGGTCCGTCAGAATTTTTGAAAAAAAAAAGTTCCGATGAGGCATACACACGATCGGAATAGACGATGAGAAGATTCCATCAGACTTTTTCTGTCGGACATTCCGCTCGTGTGTACGCGGCTTTAGACCCCTCACCTGGAGTACCGATAGCATGTTGCAGTTAACGATGTCACTCAGTTTCTAAAAAAAAAAAGAGAGAAGAGACTATTAAATGACTTGAAATATACAACTGCAGTCTTTCGGATAAGCCCTTATTTACATCGATTTGACAGTTCCAAATCGCATGACAAATCCTACCCCATTGTCGGCAATGGAATCGTTCAAATTGCCGCGACTCATGTCGTAACAACATTGAAAAAGGTTTCTGCACTACTTTTTTTTCTGATTTCATTGCGACTTGCATAGACTTCTGTTAAACAAAGAACTGAAATCGGAAGGGGCAAATTGCACTGATCTATGGCTTTGAAATCGCGCTAAAGTAGCACGATTTCAAAGCCGTACCAGTGTGAACAAGGGCTTAAAGGATGTTTTGTCTTCTCACTTTTTTTTTTTTTAATCAAAGCCCCGTTCCAGGCTCTTTAAAGACAACCCCCTGGAATCACCCCCCATCACCAGCAACTTTTTCATTACTTTTCAGAAGTCTTCAGGCTGGTCACATGACATGCAGAGCCCCCTTCTTCATTGGATCTTCTGTAGCATTGAGCGATGCTTCATGATGCACACATTAATGTTGATGTGACGATTATTTTAGGTCAGTGGAGGGTAGCACGCTCTGTGATCACCGAGTCCTTGGGACTTTACTCCTATCTGTGATCAGCCAAGAGCCGGCCCTTTACCACGTGATCAGCTGTCAGCCAATGACAGCTGATCACATAATGTAAACAGAAGCCGGTAATCTTTTTTTCAAAAAAAAAAATAAAGCCAATTGCCGGCTTCTGTAAGAGGGACAATGGTCCCACATACTGCTAACCAGTTACCACCAGTGCCCATCAGTACTGCTAATCAGTACTGCTAATCAGTACTGCTAATCAGTGCCGTCTATCAGTACTGCTAATCAGTACTGCTAATCAGTACTGCTAATCAGTGCCGTCTATCAGTGCCGTCTATCAGTGCCGTCTATCAGTGCCGTCTATCAGTGCCGTCTATCTGTGCCGTCTATCTGTGCCGTCTATCTGTGCCGTCTATCTGTGCCGTCTATCTGTGCCGTCTATCTGTGCCGTCTATCTGTGCCGTCTATCTGTGCCGTCTATCTGTGCCGTCTATCTGTGCCGTCTATCTGTGCCGCCTATCTGTGCCACCTATCTGTGCCACCTATTACTGCCACCTCTCAATGCCCTTCAGTGCCGCCTATCAGTGCCCATCAGTGTCTCCTATCAGTGCTGCCTCATCAGTGCCACCTATCAGTTCCGCCTATCAGTGCCCATCAGTGCCGCCTATCAGTGCCCATCAGTGCCGCCTATCAGTGCCCATCAGTGCCGCCTATCAGTGCCCATCAGTGCCGCCTATCAGTGCCCATCAGTGCCGCCTATCAGTGCCCATCAGTGCCGCCTATCAGTGCCCATCAGTGCCGCCTATCAGTGCAGCCTATCAGTGCCCATCAGTGGAGCCTCATCAGCTCAAAACTTTTGGTCTTTTTTTGTTTAACAAAAATTAAAAACCCCAGCGGTGATTAAATACCACCAAAAGAAAGCTCTATTTGTGTGGAAAAAATGATACAAATGTAATTTGGGTACAGTGTAGCATGACCGCACAATTGTCGTTCGAAGTGTGACAGCGCTAAAAGTTGAAAGTTGGCCTGGGCAGGAAGGGGGTATATGTGCCCAGTAAGCAAATGGTTAAAGGCGACATCCCAGCGTGACTTTGGCACTTTGTGCTGAAGTCAGACCAAAAGTAGTGCAGGAACCTTTTTATAAGCCGGAGCAACTCAAGACGCTCCTATTAGAATGGTTCCATTGCACTTAATGGGGCACAACTTGTCATGCGACATGTGCTCTCAAAGTCAGAGCGCATGTCGTACCAGTGTGAACCAGGCCTTATTGTAAAATAAGAACACAGAGACAGGAAATGACATCATAGATACTCATGTAGTTGCACTAGGAAGAACAATATATTATACATCAAACACACCTCCACGACCTAATGGAAAAAGCACTAATCAAAGTGTAACATATGGGAACAGTTGTCACACCTACGTCTGTATAAAAGGCATGCCAACACTACTGCTATTCAGTACTCAGGGCTTATTTTTTTATTTTGTGATCAGAACATGACAGTACTTTGTACCACCACCTTCAGCCCTGGTCCTGTGCTCAGCACTCACCGATAAGCACATAAGCCGGCAGAGAACGTTTTGCACTACTTGCCTCCTCTGCCGGCTTCTGTGCTCACCAGTGACAGTACCTCTTAAAACATCTCACACAGAACCCTCATTACCCATATGATACTGAGTAGGAGGCCACCAGTCTTGGGGCAGTGTCTCCCCCTGCAAACCTCTCACCCAGCTGGCACCGAGGACGTCTCCCTGCCACTCTTAGGTAAATATTAGCTGTATAGTACTGGCCATCAGGAAAGGGGGAAAGTGTGGGGTAGAAGGAGAGCTCTGCATTGGGAAGGGAGGTTTGTGGGGAGAGATATGTACTGGTGAGGGGGGGGGGGGGAGAGCCATGTACTGAGGGGGGAGCTATGTACTGAGGTGGGTGGGAAGGCAGCTAGGTACTGGGGGAGGGGAGAAGGACTATGTACTGGGGGGGGGGGGGGGTAGAAGGGCTATGTACTGGTGGGGGGGAGCTATATACTGGGGGAGGGGAGAAGGACAATGTACGGGGGGGGGGGCTATGTACTGGGGGAGGGGAGAGGACTATGTACTGGGGGGGGGTAGAAGGGCTATGTACTGGTGGGGGGGGAGCTATGTACTGGGGGAGGGGAGATGGACAATGTACGGGGGGGGGGGCTATGTACTGGGGGAGAGGACTATGTACTGGGGGGAGGGGGGGAGAAGGGCTATGTACTGGTGGGGGGGAGCTATGTACTGGGGGAGGGGAGAAAGACTATGTACTGGGGGGGCTTTGTACTGGGGGAGGTGAGAGGACTATGTACTGGGGGGGGGGGGGAGAAGGGCTATGTACTGGTGGGGGGTGAGCTATTTACAGCAGAGGAAGGGAGGGAAGGAGACCTATGTACTGGGAGGGGAGAGAACTATGTACTGGGGAGGTGGTGGTGGGGGGACGTAGAAGAGCTCTTTACTAAAGAGGGGGTGGGGGGGAGAAGATCTATGTACTGGGGAGGGGAGGAAGGGGGGTAGAAGAGCCATGTACTGGGGAGTAGAGGGGAGATAAGCGCTATGTACTGGGGGGGGGCTATGTACTGGGGGAGGGGAGAAGAGCTACTGCATGTACTAGAGAGGGAGGAGGGGAGAAGAGCTGTTTACTGGGGGGGGGGGGAGCTATGTACTGGGGGGGGGGGGAGGAGCTATGTACTGGGGGGGTGGGGGAGAAGTGCTATGTACTGGGGGAGGGGGGGCTATGTACTGGGGGAGGGGAGAAGAGCTATTTACTAGGGGGAGGGGAGAAAAGCTAGTATGTACTAGGGAGGGAGGAGGGGAGAGGAGCTATTTACTTGTGAGGGGGAGAAGAGCTATGTACTAGGAAGAGGGTTGTTTAAAAAAAGCCACTTTAAAATACCTTTTTGCCTTGATTTTCTAATTTTTCCTGCTTGCTGTGTCACAACTCCAAATCTTGATTTGCAGGAGCGTCCTCTAGTGGCTGTTTGTATTGCACACAGAGCAGTCAGCATTCTTGTAGAACGACTAAATACAAGACTATGCAATGGAAGCAGAGGTGGAGTGTGTATTTTATTGGAGATTGTGTGTAACCAAGGTTGTGCAGGCTTTGCTCATTGACATATTGAACTGTTGTGTCGTCACTCACCTTGCCTAAATCGGGGGTGTTGAGAAATGGTGTTGATTTGTGGGTAAACATTATCCCGACATTATTCACTGCAAGAGAAAGTCAGATTACTACAGGGAAACTACAACGGATTATAGTTACCGGTAGTTCTATTTAAAAAAATATAAACTGCGTTTGAAGATTTACATTGTAGGTAGATGCGGCGGCTGCATTTGTTTTTTTTGTTTTTTTTGTTTTTAGGCTTTTTCTTTTTCTTTTTCCCTGGTGATCATGCCAGTAATACACTTCCTGCCCTAGGGTGACAAAACTCAATCCAATGACTGTAGCTATCCAATTATTTATTTATTTTCAACGGATTTTCAAACGCAATTTTATTTTGAAAAAATACATTTTAAAGAATTTTAATGCAAGAAAACACAATATATAACCCAAGGGTAAATAGATACCCAACATGTCACACGTTCAAATTGTGCACACTCGTGGAATGGCGACAAAGTACGATACTTAAAAATCTCCCCGGTGACGCTTTAAAAAATGTTACAGGTTACCAGCTTAGAGTTACAGAGGAGGTCTAGTGCTAGAATTATTACTCTTGCTATAATGTTCGCGACGATACCTCACATGTGTGGTGGGAACAACTACATATACATTTGCCTCTGTGCATGAGCAAGGGGGGGGGGGGGAAGGGGGCTTTTTTTAATAAATATATAGGGGGATGGGACTGACTGGAGGATGAGACATATCACTGTTCCTAATCAGTAGGAACAGCAGATCTGTCTCTCTTCCCCTGTCAGAACGGGGATCTCTGTGTTTACATGCACACATCCCCGTTCTGGCTCTCTTGCCCGCAATCGCGGGTGGCCGACGGACATCGCGGCCGCCAGCCACGCGCATCGGGTCCCCTGCCCTGCAGCGGGGGGCGCGCACCTGCTATCGCCCTTAAAGGTGCTGACGTACACCTAATCCGCACGATCCCCCGATTTGTGGGATCGTGCCGACCTGCTGCAGTATAATGAAGGCGGACGGTCCGTAAGTGGTTAAAGCAACCCGTCAAGTAAAAAAAAAAAAAATATATATATATATATATATTTTTTTTATATATGAAATGTTCCACTTTTTAACCCCTTATTAATCCTTACTTTACTCTAATCAGCCTTGATTAACTCCTTATTCTCTTTCTCCATTTAATTATTATTTTCCTGCTGATTATTTTTTGATCACGTCTATTTTTACAAACTATTAAAACTTTTTTTTTGTTTTTGTTTGCTTTGTTCGTTTTTATTTTTACACCTCTGACATATATTTACATGTTTCCCATTGAAAAAAAAAAAAAAAAAAAAAAAATCGCAAAATAAAAAAGAAAATAATTTTTTTTGTTTGTAAATAACTTTTCAGTGCTTTGCGCCATTGCTGACAGCTGAAGTGTAAACAGTTGTCGGAAGGTATCGGTAATTGTTGTCGGCAAGTACTTAAAAAAGGATCGGTACTCGTACTCGCTGTAAAAAAAAAAAAAAAAAAAAAAAAAAGGTGTCGGTACATCCCTAGTTTTCACCCTATTGATGGACCCAAAGTCAAATCACCAACAAAAGGCATTTTTAAAATATTTATTCTCAAAATCCCGTGAGATGTTGACTCTAATGAGTTGGAGTGCATTCATGTGAGATTTTAAGCTTCTAGCTATCTCAGGAGACAGAAGAGGGGCAAAGTGATGTCATATGTGACTCCTGGAAGCCAGGCCCCAGGTAAGATTTCATTTTTTTTTTTTATCGTAACAGCTTTAAAAGGCTATTTGACTTTGGGGGATAGGGCACTTTCCACAGAGCAGACCATATCATTTTTATGAAAGGTCTGCTTTAATTAATGACAAAATTATTTACCCTATAAACAAGGCCAAAGCAAAAATGTAAAAATTGTTCTTCCCCATAAGGGGGTGTACAGGTGCGAGAGTTGAAGAGGTTAAACCAGTGTTTCTCAACTCCAGTCCTCACGGCGCCCCAACAGGTCATGTTTTCAGGATTTCCCTCAGATGAAATGGCTGTGGTAATTACTAAAGCAGTGAAACTGATCAAATCACCTGTGTAAAACCATGGAAATCCTGAAAACATGACCTGTTGGGGGCGCCTTGAGGACTGGAGTTGAGAAACACTGGGTTGAACCCTTCTTTCTGGTCTGTTTCAGCCCTTCAGAGACGGACATTACCCAGCACGCCAATGTCCAGGTCCTTCAAGCCATCTTCAATGTTGGAGTAGATCTCCAGTCCTTTCGAAAAATCCGCCTGGATGATTCGGGTCTTTTGCTGAGTCTGACGCTCTGTGGATGCAAAGTGCAACTGTTAGCCAAGGGTGAAAAAAAAAGGCACTTATCCTAAGCAAATGAAATGGAATGTGTCAAGAGCTTACAATCATAGAAACATTATAGTGATGGCAGAAAACACACAAAAAAAAAACCCCACACACACGCACATGGCCGCGGCTGCCAAAATTTCTATTTTTTTTTTACATTTTGTCTTAGTGTTGATATACACTATATTGTCAAAAGTGTTGGGACACCCGCTTTTACTCACACATGAACTTTAATGGCATCCCAGTCTTAGTCCGTAGGGTTCAATATTGAGTTGGCCCACCCTTTGCAGCTATAACAGCTTCAACTCTTCTGGGAAGGCCGTCCACAGGGATTTGTGAGGTCAGGCACTGATGTTGGGCGAGAAGGCCTGGCTCGAAGTCTCCACTCTAATTCATCCCAAAGGTGTTCTATCGGGTTGAGGTCAGGACTCTGTGCAGGCCAGTCAAGTTCCTCCACCCCAAACTCGCTCATCCATGTCTTTATGGACCTTGCTTTGTGCACTGGTCCAAATCATTTGGTGGAGGGGGGATTGTGGTGTGGGGTTGTTTTTCAGGGGTTGGGCTTGGCCCGTTAGTTCCAGTGAAGGAAACTCTTTAAGGCGTCAGTATACAAAGACAATTTGGACAATTTCATGCTCCCAACTTTGTGGGAACAGTTTGGGGATGGCCCCTTCCTGTTCCAACATGACTGAGCACCAGTGCACAAAGCAAGGTCATAAAGACATGGATAAGCTAGTTTGGGGTTGAGGAACATGACTGGCCTGTACAGAGTCCTGACCTCAACCCGATAGAACACGTTTGGGTATGAATTAGAGCCAGGCCTTCTCACCCAACATCAGTGCCTGACCTCACAAATGCGCTTCTGGAAGAATGGTCAAACATTCCCATAGAGACACTCCTAAACCTTGTGGACGTCCTTCCCAGAAGAGATGAAGCTGTTATAGCTGCAAAGGGTGGGCCAACTCAATATTGAACCCTACGGACTAAGACTGGGATGCCATTAAAGTTCATGTGTGTGTAAAGGCAGCTGTCCCAGTATTTTTGGTAATATAGTGTATGTTTGTCCCAAGCATATTTGAATCCACTTGGGACAAACATACTCAGAAAAAAAGTTTAAAAAAAATAACAAAAAACATATATTACTGTAAATCACTTAGACCACTCTTCTATGTTTCTATGACTAAACTCTTTGACGCTTTCCATTTCATATTCCTGGGATTAGATGCCTTTTTTTCCTTAGTCATGCAATAATATTTAAGTTTGCACTTTGAGTCTTATATTGGGCTATATACCATGTGACCACCAGGCGCCAGGCCCTGCCCTTTGTGAATTTAGATCATGGTTCGAAAATGACACAGGATTCACATTAACCACTTGCCCTCCAGATGACCAGGTCATTTTTTGTGATGCTTTAAATACAATATTCCCAACGCACACATTCCTGTAAAAATGGCTGTATTCAAGAATGGGTGCTGATGAAGGGGTCCTGCGTGAAATCCGAAATGTCGCTTTCTGCTGTGGTTATGGGATCACTGACTGAGGTTTTGGACCTGTTTTTGGAGATCCTGGCGACATTATTTCCATTTTTTGTGATACGGCACTGTTATTTTAACTGATCATTGCACGGTCGTGCAACGCTGTACCTAAATAGAATTTATGTCCTTTTTTTTTACAAATAGAGCTTATTTTTTGATGGCATTTGATCACCTCCACGGGTTTTATTTTTTGTGCAAAAAAACCCAAAAACTACAATTTTGAAAAAAACAAAACAATATTTTTTACTTTCTGCTATAAAACACAAAAAAATTTGAACCAAAAAAAAAACAAATTTCTTGATCAATTTAGGCCAATATGTATTCTGCTACATATTTTTGGTAAAAAAAAATCCCAAAATATCTGAAGAAGAATATATTGATTGGTTTGTGCAAAAATTATAGCGTCTACAAACCATGGGATATTTTTATTTTTTTATTTGTTTTTGTTTTGTTTTTTACTAGTAATGGAGGCGTTCAGCGACCTATAGCGGGACTGCGATATTGTGGAGGATATTCTGACACTAGCTGACACGTTTTGGGGACCAGTGACACTAATACAGTGATCAGTGCTGTTGTGTCACACTATGTGATTTATTATCATTTATCTGTGTGTATAATTTGGCTTATTATTGCTCTGTGTCTTTAAGCTCTGTTCTTCTGTCTAAGCTGAACTCTTTTTCCCACCATACTTTGAATATCCCCTCCCCCTTCCTTCTCTCTGGTATCATTCCTCAGTATTTCCACCATGCTGTGCACATCTTTTTCCATATGGCTTACAACATCAACGTTTTTCTACCCATGAGTATTCTTCATTAAACGGAACATTCAAAAGTCTTCATCGTCTGTCTCCTCAACAGTGAGTTTATTCATCGAGTTAAACTGTCTGTATTGATACAAGGGATAAATCGATCACCAGGTTGTATAAGCCCTATAGGAAGCTGGAGATAAGCTTACGGTATGTCCTTGTAGTTGAGTCAGAACAAGTGCCATAAAACTATCCCCTATTTTGTAAACGCTATAACTTTTGCGCAAACCAATCAATAAACGCTTATTGCGATTTTTTTTTTTTTTTTTTTTTTTTTTTTTTTTTTTACCAAAAATATGTAGAAGAATACTTTTCGACCTAAACTGGGGGAAAAAAAATGTTTTTTAAAATATTTTTTGGGGATATTTATTATAGCAAAAAGTAAAAAAATAATGCGTTTTTTTTTTCAAAATTCTCACTATTTTTTTGTTTACAGCGCAGAAAATAAAAACCGCAGAGGTGATCAAATACCACCAAAAGAAAGCTCTATTTGTGGGGAAAAAAAGGACATCAATTTTGTTTGGGAGCCACGTCGCACGACTGCGTAATTGTCAGTTAAAGCGAGGCAGGGCTGAATCGCAAAAAACGCTCTGGTCAGGAAGGGGGTAAATTCTTCCGAGCCTGAAGTGGTTAAGGTGCACATCCTAATGCAAAAGGCTGAGTGACCCTGAAGAACCCATGATATGGGAGACCATAAAGAGTAGCAGTGCTATTGAGACGAGAGCCAGGTGGCTCGGTATTTTCTGCTAATGTTGTTGCTGAGTCAAGTTGAAACCCCTTGCGTAGGAATCTTGGATGAGACTTTCCTTTTGTTTAATAAAGGTGGCACACCCTTAACCACTTCAATACTGCCCACTTTCACCCCCTTCCTGCCCAGGCCAATTTTCAGCTTTTTCAACACTGTCACACTTTGACAATTACGCGGTCATGAAACTTTGTACCCAAAATGACATTTTTATCATTTTGTTCACACAAATAGAGCTGTCTTTTGGAGGTATTTAAACCACCACAGGGTTACTTTTTGCTAAAAAACAAAACAAAAAAAAAAACCCTGCATTTGTCTTTGTTTCTGTTAAGTTTTGCCAATAATTAATCTTTCTTCATAACTTTAGGCCAAAATGTTTTCTGCTACATTTTATGGGCGAAAATAACCCAAATCATTGTATTTTATTTAGCCTGCAGGAAAGTTATAGAGTCCATAAAGTATAGTGTATATATATATATATATCTAAAAATGTATTAATCCTGATATACTGACGGCCATTCTCATTTCTTGAGGCCTAAAAATGCCAAGAAAGTGCAAATATCCCCCAAATTACCCTTTTTTGGAAATCTGACAGCAAGTTTTTTTAAGTTGTAATTTTTTTGTCACATTTTTCTGTAAAATGAAGAAATTAAGATAAAAGAATTATTTTTTATGATTTTTTTTTATCTTTTAAATGCAAACGGATCAATACAGTGTCACCATAGTAACACTGTACTACTCTGGGGAAGTGGTTGGGTTTTATTTATTTTTCTCCACACATTATGTTAATTTATACCGGTGAATTTCACTGTTATAAGCAACCATTTTTACTGAATGAAACTGATTCAGTGTGTTTTGTTGTGATTAGCTGTGATTGGACATAGCTAATCACAGGGTACAGATGGGCTGTGATTGGCCCTGTCTGTACCATGTGATCACAGTGACCTATCACAACTAGCAGCACAATAGTACACAATGAAAGGAAGCCATCCATTGTTTACAATTGGTATGTGATCTTCTGTGATTGGTCACAGCAATTACATGGTATTGGCAGCGGGCCAGTACACTGATCAGCCATCATTCCTTTGGACACAGCCAGTAACAGATTGTGCCGCGGAGCAGCCACAGAGCATATGACGTCCACCCGGGTCGATGAAAATCGCGCCAGGCCTATAGCTAAATGACAGCCGGATGGAATTTTTGTCGATCTGGGTGGATGTCTTATGACGTCCTCCTGGATGGCGCCTGATATGTGGCCCTGGGGCTGCTCTGCGGAGCGACCTGTTACCGGACTCACTTTAAAACCGCTGAACACCATTAGGTTATCTAACCTCCATATCACAACCAATAGAATTAAGTTCAAAAATGTCTATTTTCAGAACATTTGTACAATTTTCTAATGGCTAGAGACGACAAAATTTGAAGGATGGAAATTTTTTTCTCGAGTTAGCATAATTCTATGAACCTTACAAATTGTAATAAAACCTATTTAATACTTCTGGAATTCCATTGAAATAGCAGGTCTGGATGAAATTTTGGGAAATTTTCTAAATATATGAATTGATTTAACGATGGCATAAAAGAATGAATGTACGGAGGAATGATTTTTTTGGAATTTCTTTAGGAACGTTTGAGTGAAAGTCTGGTCAGCTTGACTGGGGACTCTACCATGGAGAGGACAGACACAAACAACCCTTACCGATCTCTCTCGACACTTTCTCAAGCTTTTCCAGTGTCCGGCTGATGAGGACCACGTTGAAGCCCCTCTTGGCCAGCTACGAAAGGAATAAAAATAATATTATAGAAGCACAACATCAGGAAGGAGGGATGGATAGAGGAACAAATCATTACCTCTTCTGCGTAGGCTTTTCCAATGCCATCTGTAGCTCCTGTTACCACTGTAGACAACAAACAGCAATCTTATTAAAACAAACACTCAGAGACTAAAGGTGATTCTAAAGGCAGAAGGTTTTTTATCTTAATGTATTATTATTATTTATCTTTGTATTAAGATGAAAAACCTTCTGTGTGCAGTAGCCCCCTCAGCCCCCCTAATACTTACCTGAGCCCCATCTCAATCCAGTGATGTAGCACGAGAGCCTCGGCTGTCCTGAACCCATTGGCTGAGACAGCAGAGGGCACAATTGGCTCCTGCTGCTGTCAATCAAAGTCAGTTAGCGAATCAGGAGGGGGGGGCAAAACCAGGGCTCCGCGTCTGAATGGACACATGGAGCTGCAGCTCAGCTCGGGTGCCCCCATAGCAAGCTGCTTGTTGTGGGGGCACTCAACAGGAGGGAGGGGCCAGAAGAGCTAAAGAGGGACCCGAGAAGAGGAGTATCGGGTCTGCTCTGTGCAAAACCACTACACAGAGCAGGCAAGTATAACATGTTCGTTATTTTTATACAAACTGAGACTTTACAATCATTTTAAATGGTTAAAAAAAAAATGTTTGCAATTCTGTTATAGAGAAGGAAGGACAATGTACAGGCTCGGCAATTGGTCATTAAGCCCTAGCACTGCATCATGGGGGGAAGTCAAATGCATCCCTATAGCTAGAAGATCCAGTTGCTCTGCGGGAGGGATTCCTCTGTCATTCCTCTATCTGTGTTGATGGAGGAATCAAGCAAATTTCTTTCACTCTGTCTATGGCTGGCCATAGCCAAACAGGAAAAGAGAGGAAATCCCTGCCAATTAAGGGAATCCCCTGGTCACCAGAACTAGCGTCCCCATTGGAAGATTTGCCCTCTATCACTTTTCTGGGGACAACCCAAAAGTTGGGATTTTCTTTTACTGTCCCTTTCAATGATCATAATAAACAGGACAAATAGAGAGGGTGAATCTCTTTAACAGGGGTACAGACAGCAATAAAAACTGACAGGGGGTCCAATCCCACTTCACCCTAATCAGAGATAAAAAATAAAAACAAAGTTTCGCTTTAGTTATACTTTAAAGCCCCCAAAACATTCTATATTTTCTGAAAGCAGACACCCTGGAGAAGAAATTCAGGTATGTAAAATGCATGTCTCATGATATTATCGCAACAGTTTATCGAGGGCAACATTTTAGTAAGAACTGAAGTTCACTTTAGGGCACACAAATGCAAAGTATTACCCAGTTTTTGGTACAATATAAAAGATGAGGCTGCGCTGAGTAAATAGGTACCAAATTACCTGCCCATCCCCCGTACTTCTTGAGGTCCTTCCTCCACCATCGAGAAAGGACGTGGACTCGGAACCCCTTCAGCAACTTGCAGGACTGTGTGAGGACCAGACGGGACAGAGTCAGGAAGCCCAGCAGGGCCAGTCCCTGGTACACTATGGAGTCCTTCATTTCAGCTGTCCTGTCGGTGAGGTTGTGGTTGCCTCCCAGGTGATATCTTCTTACCCTCAGGTCTCGTGAACTGTGTCACACCCAGACTGTCCTTTAGTACGTTGGCACATAAAAGATAATCAAAACAGTTTAATTATGAGCATGTAAAAAATTAACAGAAGCAAAATAAAAGCAAAAAAGTTCAGCGGGTTAAAGGTGAGACATTCTTATTGGTTGATTAAGTGCCCAGCAAAGTGTTACAATGTCACCTCCAGACCAAATTTTTATGCCCACTTTTAGGTCTCTGGGTTTACTCCCCAGCTCTAAGGGTTGTTGGTTGATCCCCCCCCCCGGTATTTAAGTGATTTTCTAAAGCAAGTTAGTTGGGTTGAAAAAAAGTCCATCTACTGCAACCAATAGAAAAAAATTAAATAAAAATTAAAAAACACACACACAATTATAAAACCTCCAGACTGGCCTATACCCACAGATGATCCAGAGGAAGGCAAAAAAGTCCCTATAAAAACATGGTCCAATTTGCTCCAGCGGGGAAAAATAGATTCCTTCCTGATCCCTCAGAAGGCAAATTGGATATACTACAGTATATGATATGGTATGGAAGCAGCTATAATAAAAAAAAAAAAAAAAATAAAAATAAAAAAAAAACGATACGCTAAGCCTCTCTAATCACCAACTAAACACAACTTTGCACAACAAAATGTTCATGCGTGCATGGCATGAAGTAAAAAACAGAAATAAACAGATCTGCTCAATTGCAAGAACTGTGGAACATGAATACATAAACCTAAAACACCATAAAACTGTGTGCGTCTTCATTGCAAATATTGCTTCTCCATCCCATGAATGGTTTAACTAATGCCAAAGTGCACTCACACGTCCAGTGCAAACAGAGAACTTGTCAAAAACAATACGGCCTTGATCTTTTTTGACATGAAGGGACTTCTTTGAAATCTATGACATGCAATTGCAAATTTTCATGTGCATGCTGAGCAGAGATAGAGATATAGATATACTGTAGATAAAGTGACATGGGTAGTTAGCTCTCATGGTAAAATCATTTATATCGTGAATCCACAGCAGACAGGAACTATATTTTAGGGCCTGGTAGCCCTTTTTTATTAACCACTTCAGCCCCGGAAGGTTTTACCCCCTTCCTGACCAGAGCACTTTTTACAATTCGGCACTGCGTCGCTTTAACTGCTAATTGCGCGGTCATGCAATGCTGTACCCAAACGAAATTTGCGTCCTTTTCTTCCCACAAATAGAGCTTTCTTTTGATGGTATTTGATCACCTCTGCCGTTTTTATTTTTTGCGCTATACACGGAAAAAGACCGAAAATTTTGAAAAAAAATGATATTTTCTACTTTTTGTTCTAAAAAAAATCCAATAAACTCAATTTTAGTCATACATTTAGGCCAAAATGTATTCGGCCACATGTCTTTGGTAAAAAAAATGTCAATAAGTGTATATTTATTGGTTTGCGCAAAAGTTATAGCGTCTACAAACTAGGGTACATTTTCTGGAATTTACACAGCCTTTAATTTATGACTGCCTATGTCGTTTCTTGAGGTGCTAAAATGGCAGGGCAGTACAAAACACCCACAAATGACCCCATTTTGGAAAGTAGACACCCCAAGGAATTTGCTGAAAGGCATGTTGAGCCCATTGAATATTCATTTTTTTTGTCCCAAGTGATTGAATAATGACAAAAAAAAAAAAAAATTACAAAAAGTTGTCACTAAATGATATATTGCTCACACAGGCCATGGGCATATGTGGAATTGCACCCCAAAATACATTTAGCTGCTTCTCCTGAGTATGGGGAAACCACATGTGTGGGACTTTTTAGGAGCCTAGCCGCGTACGGGGCCCCGAAAACCAATCACTGCCTTCAGGATTTCTAAGGGCGTACATTTTTGATTTTACTCCTCACTACCTATCACAGTTTTGAAGGCCATAAAATGCCCAGATGGCACAAAACCCCCCCAAATGACCCCATTTTGGAAAGTAGACACCCCAAGCTATTTGCTGAGAGGCATGTCGAGTCCATGGAAGGTTTTATATTTTGACACAAGTTGCGGGAAAGTGACAATTTTTTTTTTTTTTTTTGCACAAAGTTGTCACTAAATGATATATTGCTCACACAGGCCATGGGCATATGTGGAATTGCACCCCAAAATACATTTAGCTGCTTCTCCTGAGTATGGGGATACCACATGTGTGGGACTTTTTGGGAGCCTAGCCGCGTACGGGACCCCGAAAACCAATCACCGCCTTCAGGATTTCTAAGGGCGTACATTTTTGATTTTACTCCTCACTGCCTATCACAGTTTCGGAGGCCATGGAATGCCCAGGTGGCACAAACCCCCCCCAAATGACCCCATTTTGGAAAGTAGACACCCCAAGCTATTTGCTGAGAGGCATGGTGAGTATTTTGCAGCTCTCATTTGTTTTTGAAAATAAAGAAAGACGAGAAAAAAATTTTTTTTTTTTTCTTTTTTCAATTTTCAAAACTTTGTGACAAAAAGTGAGGTCTGCAAAATACTCACTATACCGCTCATCAAATAGCTTGGGGTGTCTACTTTCCAAAATGGGGTCATTTGGGGTTTTTTTTTGCCTCCTGGGCATTCCATGGCCTCCGAAACTGTGATAGGCAGTGAAGAGTGAAATCAAAAATTTACGGCCTTAGAAAGCCTGAAGGCGGTGCTTGGTTTTCGGGGTCCCGTACGCGGCTAGGCTCCCAAAAAGTCTCACACATGTGGTATCCCCGTACTCAGGAGAAGCAACAGAATGTATTTTGGGGTGTAATTTCACATATTCCCATGGCATGTTTGAGCAATATATCATTTAGTGACAACTTTGCGCAAAAAAAAATAAAAAATTGTCTCTTTCCCGCAACTTGTGTCACAATATAAATTATTCCATGGACTCAACATGACTCTCAGCAAATAGCTTGGGGTGTCTACTTTCCAAAATGGGGTCATTTGGGGGGGTTTTGAACTGTCCTGGCATTTTATGCACAACATTTAGAAGCTTATGTCACACATCACCCACTCTTCTAACCACTTGAAGACAAAGCCCTTTCTGACACTTATTGTTTACATAAAAAAATAATTTTTTTTTGCAAGAAAATTACTTTGAACCCCCAAACATTATATATTTTTTTTTAAAGCAAATGCCTTACAGATTAAAATGGTGGGCGTTTCTTTTTTTTTTTCACACAGTATTTGCGATTTTTCAAACGCATTTTTTGGGGAAAAAACACACTTTTTTACATTTTAATGCACTAAAACACACTATATTACCCAAATGTTTGATGAAATAAAAAAGATGATCTTAGGCCGAGTACATGGATACCAAACATGACATGCTTTAAAATTGCGCACAAACGTGCAGTGGCGACAAACTAAATACATTTTTAAAAGCCTTTACAGGTTACCACTTTAGATTTACAGAGGAGGTCTACTGCTAAACTTACTGCCCTCGATCTGACCTTCGCGGCGATACCTCACATGCATGGTGCAATTGCTGTTTACATTTGACGCCAGACCGACGCTTGCGTTCGCCTTAGCGCGAGAGCAGGGGGGACAGGGGTGCTTTTTTTTTTTTTTTTTTTTTTTTTTTTCTTTATTATTATTATTTTTTATCTTATTTTTAAACTGTTCATTTCATTTTTTTTTTTTTAAATCATTTTTATTGTTATCTCAGGGAATGTAAATATCCCCTATCATAGCAATAGGTAGTGACAGGTACTCTTTTTTGCAAAAATTGGGGTCTATTAGACCCTAGATTTCTCCTCTGCCCTCAAAGCATCTGACCACACCAAGATCGGTGTGATAAAATGCTTTCCCAATTTCCCAATGGCGCTGTTTACATCCGGCGAAATCGAAGTCATAAAATGCTAGTAGCTTCCGGTTTCTTAGGCCATAGAGATGTTGGAGCCACTCTGGTCTCTGATCAGCTCTATGGTCAGCTGGCTGAATCACCGGCTGCATTTTCAGGTTCCCTGTTGAGACAGGAGAGCCAGAGAAAAACACGTAAGACGTTGGGGGGGGGCATTCCCTCCCACTGCTTGTAAAAGCAGTCTAGAGGCTAATTAGCCGCTAGGATTGCTTTACATGAAAGCCGACCGCTGGCTGAAAAGAATGATACCAAGATGATACCTAAACCTGCAGGCATCATTCTGGTATAACCACTCAAAGTCGTGAATGGCGTACCTGAAGACAAAAAAATGGTTAACAATAAAGCACAGTAAACGGTAAGGTATAAAAAATTGCATACCTGAAAAGAAAACATGATAAAACATAATAACAATAAAACATTGCAGAATAGAATACAGTAAAAAAGAGCAGAACAATAGAGAGAGAGAATAGAGAGAGAGAGAACAATAAAACGACAACTATTTTTTTTTTATTTTATATTTTTGTATGTGTTTTTTTTTTTTTTTTTTTTACACTTTTTTTTGTAACTAACTTTTATAACTGTAACCGGTTCCAGGTTCGGGTCTCTCAAAATGCGATGGCATCTTGGGAGACCCTGTGAAAGTGTGTCCTAGTCTGTGCAATGCTGTACCCTACGCTAATACTCAACTAGTGCATGGTAGCATTCAAAACATTCACCAATGCAAAGACCAGGATTGTCAGGACAGGAGGGACAATAATAGCGGGTGTCACGCCTATATCCGCGCTTGCTGCAGACACGACATCTTTTTTGGGGGGGTTCGCTGGGTAGGGGTACTCGGGAGGACATAAAAATGCCTCTCATGCAGCCGACTGCATTTGGTTGGGGATGTGAATGGGGGAAGTACGGGCGCTGCAGAAGCGGTGGGTTCCCAATTAGGATTGGCGAATGCAGCAGGAAGGGCACTATGGGCACGACGGGCCTGTGTTTGTCTTTTTGGTGGCAGCGGGACACTACTTGTGCTTGCCACCTCACCAGCTTGAACTGCACTTATGGGACTCGCCACGTCACCAAGTGTTACTGCAGTGCTGGTTTGACTATGACCGGGGTGTACTAGGCCGCTGGTGCTTGCCAGTTCACCAAAACACTACAAAAAAAACTGTTAGCGATCGCAGGGATCAGGCCTGACTCTGTGAACGCTGCAGTTATGCGTTTAGTGTTTTGTAAGTGACAGTGATCGATCGATACTGCACTTGGGTGGGCTGGGCTGGGCGGAGGGGCAAAACGCAGGTGCTAGCAGGTATCTGTGCTGATCCCGCTAACACTGCGTTTTTGGGAACCCTAAACTGCTGGGGACGCTAGTATAGATCTGATCAGATCAGATATTGATCCGTTCAGATACTATACCACTAAGGGAGGCGTATGCTGCGTGCGTGGGTGTTAGCGGTACTGGCGCTAATCTGACGCTGCCTGGGGCGACGCATATCACCGCCGGGCGATCAGGGGGCTAAACCTTTATTCGGTAATAAACGGCGGGTGCCCTGACACTATAAAAAATAAACGAACTAACCAGCGTCACCCGTAACAGTTATACGGTGATCAGTGGTGAAAGGGTTAACTAGGGGGCAATCAAGGGGTTAAAATATTTATTAGGTAGTATATGGGGGTCCCTGTCGCTATAAAACGCTGACGGCGAACCTAAATATTTACGTCCCTAACTAGCGTCACCAGCGACACTAATACAGCGATCAGAAAAATGATCGCTTAGTGACACTGGTGACAGGGGGTGATCAAGGGGTTAAAACTTTATTAGGGGGGGTTAGGGGGGTACCCTAGACCTAAAGGGGGGTAATACTCACTGCCCTAACACTGTAACTGTCACAAACTGACACTATGCAGTAATCAGAAAAAAAAAAAAAAATACTGCTAATGTCAGTTTGTGACGGGGGGGGGGGGGGTGATTGGGGGGCGATCGGGGGGGGGTCAGGGGTGGTCAGGGGTGTAAGGTATGCCTGGCATGTTCTCCTGTGTGTGTGTGTTGTGCACTCACTTGTCTTCTCTCCTCGGCACTGGGACGGAAACTGCCAGACCGAGGAGAGATGACATCACATCCTCTGCCTGTGTGAAACTACACACAGGCAGAGGAGGATTCCCATTGGCTGGGAGCGATCGCGAGGGGGGGGCCATGATCGGATGGTCTCCCCCTCGCCTCCCGACGCTCCCAGTCAAATGCCGACCGCCGCTGGCACCGGGGGGGGGGGTGCGATCGGACTGCCTGCCCGTGCCATTCTGCCGCAGTATATCTGCGTTAGGCGGTCGGCAAGTGGTTAAAATGACAAAAACATTAAAAAGCCACTAACATGGCTTAGAAGCTTACTCAGCTTCTTTTCTATTCTTTTATATACTATTCCTTTATTTTCTATTCTTTTATATTGTATTCTATTCTATTCTGTTTTATTCTATTCTATACTTTTCTATTGTGTGCTATAAAGCAGCCTAATGCCCCGTACACACGGTCGTATTTTCCGATGGAAAATGTGTGATAGGACCTGTGTGTAGGCTCCATCACACATTTTCCATCGGATTTTCTGACACACAAAGTTTGAGAGCAGGCTATAAAATTTTCCGACAAAATCTGTTGTCGGAATTTCCGATCGTGTGTACACAAATCTGACGCACAAAGTGCCACGCATGCTCAGAATAAATAAAGAGATGAAAGCTATTGGCTACTGCCCCGTTTATAGTCCCGACGTACGTGTTTTACATCACCACGTTCAGAACGATCGGATTTTCCGACAACTTTGTGTGACCGTGTGTATGCAAGACAAGTTTGTTGTTGTTGGCTGCTGGAGGGTCTATTGATGCTGGCTATTGGGAGTCTAACGTTGCTGGGGTGGATCTATTGTTGCTGGAAGGTCCATTGTTGCTAGCTACAGGGAATCTATTTTGCTGTCTTTCTTGTTGTCATTAACAAATTCCATACAAATTACTTAGCACCACAAAATGATTCTTGGTTCTGCATTCTCTAAAAGGGGTGGTACTGGGAGGTGGAACCAAGGAAGTGCTCAGAAGTGAGTACGGGGTAGGGACAAGGGGTGAGTTGGAAGGGGTGAGTTCCTGCACCTATCCTCTGAGGAAAAAAAGCCCTGTTCATAACGAAACTGATCCCAAATGTATATATATAACATATATATATATATATATATATATATATACACACGTACGTCCCATGCGCAGCTTCCTGGCTGATTGTCATGGTTATGCAATAGAGTTTGTCGATCAGCATACCTGTCTCCATGTGTTCATCTCTAGAGACCAGCTGACCCTCACCTGACTGCTTTTGTAACTTCTCCTCTAAGCATGGCCCCACCCCAGGCCCTATCAGGGAACCCTATATTAACCTGTGCACTGTAAGCCAGCAGTGCTGATCAACCATTGTGTGCACTTGCTGTGTTTCCTATGTCTGATTCCTATTACCAACTTTGGCCTGTTCTTAACTATTCCTGTCTGCTCATGACCCTGACCTTTGGCGTGTTCCCGACCATCCCTGTTTGCCTGTGACCCTGAACCTTGGTGTGTACTCTGTTGTCCTTGTCTGCTTGTGGCCCCGACCTTGGCTTGTCCCTTACTTTCCTTGTTGTTCCAGCCTGCTGCCTCCTTCCTCTTCTCCTATAGTCTACCGTGAGCGTGAGCTGTGAGACCCTGGGGTCAGCGACCTGGAGCCAGACTGCAACTCAGTCCATCCTTACAATTAAAGGCTCTGGTGAACACCTGCTGACTCTTAGACTCCGCGCCCTGGGGAATCTATGCTCTAGCTCCCAGTGGGATCTGTGTCAGTGATCCAGTAGACCTGCTTCCTGAACCTCCCAGGGTTCAATCCGCAGCAGTCGGCCGTAGGGTCCACTACCTTGCGGTGCACTCCTGATCCCAACGGGGTGCATCTGTCACCTGGATACAGGTGACCTGACAGTTTGATCAGCCATGGACCCAGCTGATGTGCTGCTACCCGCACATGATCCGTTGCCGGGCTTAGTTCGCAGACTTAAGACCCAGGAATTGCATCAGACCCAAGTGATGCGATTGCTTTAGGATTTGGCATCCCGTTTTGAACAGGTTCAGGCCTCATTAGGATCCCCGGTTCAACAACCTCAACCGCTATCTGCTGCACCTATCGCACCAGTCGCAGCCACACATTCATTACAACTGCCAGCTCCGGCCCGTTTCTCTGGGGACTCCAAGGCTTGCAGGGGGTTCCTTAGCCAGTGCGCGATTCATTTTGAACTTCAGCCCCAAAACTTCCTGTCCGATCGGGCGAAAGTAGCCTATATTATATCCCTTCTGTCCGGCGAGGCGCTAGCTTGGGCTGCCCCTCTGTGGGAACTGAATGATTCAGTGGTTTCTAGCCTGTCTGATTTCTTGAAACTTTTTCGGAATATCTTCGAGGAACCGGGTCGTGTCTCCTCAGCAGCTAGCGCTCTTTTACGTCTCTGTCAAGAGTCCGCTTCTGTGGGACAGTATGGTCTTCAGTTCTGTATCCTCACAGCTGAATTGAGCTGAAATAATGAGGCCCTAGTTGCAACCTTTTTACATGGCCTCTCTGATAGAGTGAAGGATGAATTAGCAGGAAGATCCCTTCCTGCTGATCTGGACGGTGTCATCACCTTGTGTAACCAGATCGATATTTGCTTTCAGGAGAGGACCCTGGAAAAAAGACGCCAGCACTCCCTGTTCCTTAGGCAGCTTGAGCTTCCAGTCCCTTCTCTTCGGTCCGAGGAGCACCCCCTGTCCGCTGAGGAGCCTATGCAGCTGGGCTGGACCAAGTTGTCTCCTGAAGAACACGCTAGGTGCAGAACTCTGGGCCTGTGCCTCTATTGTGGGGCCAAAGGTCATTTTCGTGACACTTGTTCTCTTCGTCCGGAAAAACGATCGGGGCTAATACATCTGGAAGGTGGAGTATTAGACCCTGAAGTATCACCTTTACCTTCTCGTCTTCTTTCTGTGTTCCTTCATGTCGGCGCTTCCTCTCGTTCGGTCTCGGCACATCTGGATTCCGGAGCCGCTGGCAATTTCATGGATTGGGAAGCTGCATCTTCCATGACTTACCCTTTTGCCCCTTTCAATGCCATTGGTGGTCTTGGCGATTGATGGCACTGTTCTCCCAGGGGGTCCTATCCGCTTCCAGACCCTTCCTGTTAAGATGTCGGTAGGGACACTCCACCAGGAGTGGATATCCTTCCTTGTCTTGTCTAAAGCTTCATCTCCTATCATATTAGGTCTTCCTTGGTTACGGTTCCATTCTCCACACATTGACTGGACTGCTGGACGGATCCTGGCTTGGGGTTCCTCCTGTTCCTCTTCCTGCCTACTCAAGGTTACCCCAAAAGAGAAACTTCCTGTTGCCACCATCCCAGTATCTTCTGCTCTTCCCGCTGCATATAGCCATTTCTGGAATGTCTCCTGCTATAGTCGGGCTGAGGTACTTTCTGGGTCATGTGGCACTCTGGATGAGGAGCCCACCTGTAAACTTGAGCCGATCATTCACTCCAGTTTGCATGGTCATTTACCTTTGCCTGTTCCTGGACCCCCTTGGACGCACACCCAGGCTGACTCCTCTACCAGTTCCACAGTCACTACGCCCTGTGATGCGATTCTGGTGGTCGCTGCACCTGCCAATGCTGTTCAGTCGGCCTCTGCACCAGTTCAGACTATGCCCAGTAAAGCTATCCAGCTTGACTTCTGTGACGCATCACTTTTTAAACAACCTGGCCTCAGGGATCCACTGACTTCTGCCCAGTCTGATCCTGTATTGGATGTCCAGCTCATCTTTAAGGGTCTGGGGGACCCTGCTCAGACTCCTGATGGTCTTCTTATGCCTTTACCCATTCCTAAGAAGCCTTTAGCACTCAATAAGTCCTCTCGTTCTCTCCCTACCTCGGTTTCGGTCTCTGAGGATAATCTTAAGTAGGAGGTTAGTCAAGTTCTCGATTCCAGGTGCCGTAGAGGCATTCTTCAGTACCTCGTACATTGGAAAGGGTTTGGTCCTGAGGAGAGGTCTTGGATCACTGCATCTGAGGTCTTTGCTCCTCGTCTATTGAGGAGGTTCTATCTGGAGTTTCCCTTTAAGCCTGGGCACAGGCGAGGGAGGGGGGGGTCTTGGGGGGGGGTACTGTCATGGTTATGCAATAGAGTTTGTCGATCAGCATACCTGTCTCCATGTGTTCTTCTCTAGAGACCTGCTGACCCTCACCGGACTGCTTTTGTAACCTCTCCTCTAAGCATGGCCCCACCCCAGGTCCTATCGGGGAACCCTATATTAACCTGTGCACTGCAAGCCAGCAGGGCTGATCAACCATTGTGTGTTACGTATATAGTGGTGTTCCGCGCTTAGGACGGGCTTGTGACCGAACTGCAGCCCCCCAGATAGAGAAAGCACCAAAGGTGCGATCCAATAATTTAAAAGTCTGAAGAAATAGGGGATTGGCGCTGTTCACTGGTGAAAAATAAATAAACTATAAACAGACTCCTAACAAAAGGGAAGCATTACACCCCAATTCTAGGTGGGTGAAAAGTGTAACACAGTGTAAAATAATATTTGAAAATAAATATACGTGCTGAAAATAGTCACAAAAATGTGCAGACTACCCAAAGTGAAATACTAAAAATAATACATGAAATAAAATAGAACTCCAAACAATAATAAAAGTGAATGATCAATCAGGTGTATATAAAAAAATTTTATTTTTTATTTTTATTTTTTTAATAAACCACAAAAAATATTCATTGAAGGGTATAAGTGAGTTATACCTAGGAGAAAGGACAAACACAGTGTTGCCCACTATAAATTAGTGTATATACTGGTGAAGCTGAATGGTGTTAGATGAAAAATGAAAAAATTTTTTGTATGAGCTGAAAAAAAGGACTACTGACATGTAGTGTGCATAACAATATTAGTGCACAAAAAATGTGAAAGAGAGACAAAATAAAGTCCAAGCAACCAAAAAGAAAAATATTTTAAAAAATACCAAAAAATGCCGTGAATATTAAATCTATCGTTCAGTGTGAATAAACAGTTCTTGTGCAACAAGCTAGTGCATCTTCAAAGGTTGCAGGTAAGTCCGTCCCAATGAATGTATACTGTCCTGTGTGGAGTCCCCTCTAGTGCCCCCACTCACCGGAGCGCCCAACCCCTGCAGGGGTAATGAGCATGTAGATGTGAATCCGATGATCCAAGCGGTCGGTGTCCCCCTCACCACCTATTTTCCACCTGTGTCACCAGATCGCTTTCAAAAGGCATCCATCCGGACCAATTACCATGTGCAGGGAGAAGAGAAGAGCCTCATAGTGTGATTCCAAATATAAATTTATTAAGCTCAAGCTTACAACAAACAAAAGAAATGAATAAAATAAAAGCTAAAATCAAACGTATGCGTACCAAGAGGCCACGGGCCATACGTCCTTTTTTCCTTCTGTTTTTGTCCTGCACTTCTGGTTTCGGCAGACGGCTGTGGAACGCACGCCGCTCACACTACACTGTCTGCGGCTTCTCACGTGGAGCCAGCCGGCAGAGTGCTGTTTGATTTTAGCTTTTATTTTATTCATTTCTTTTGTTTGTTGTAAGCTTGAGCTTAATAAATTTATATTTGGAATCACACTATGAGGCTCTTCTCTTCTCCCTGCACATGGTAATTGGTCCGGATGGATGCCTTTTGAAAGCGATCTGGTGACACAAGTGGAAAATAGGTGGTGAGGGGGACACCGACCGCTTGGATCATCGGATTCACATCTACATGCTCATTACCCCTGCAGGGGTTGGGCACTCCGGTGAGTGGGGGCACTAGAGGGGACTCCACACAGGACAGTATACATTCATTGGGACGGACTTACCTGCAACCTTTGAAGATGCACTAGCTTGTTGCACAAGAACTGTTTATTCACACTGAACGATAGATTTAATATTCACGGCATTTTTTGGTATTTTTTAAAATATTTTTCTTTTTGGTTGCTTGGACTTTTTTATTTTGTCTCTCTTTCACATTTTTTGTGCACTAATATTGTTATGCACACTACATGTCAGTAGTCCTTTTTTTCAGCTCATACAAAAATTTTTTTTCATTTTTCATCTAACACCATTCAGCTTCACCAGTATATACACTAATTTATAGTGGGCAACACTGTGTTTGTCCTTTCTCCTAGGTATAACTCACTTATACCTTTCAATGAATATTTTTTGTGGTTTTTTTAAAAAAAAAAAAAAAAAAAAAAAAAATTTTTCTATACACCTGATTGATCATTCACTTTTATTATTGTTTGGAGTTCTATTTTATTTCATGTATTATTTTTAGTATTTCACTTTGGGCAGTCTGCACATTTTTGTGACTATTTTCAGCACGTATATTTATTTTCAAATATTATTTTACACTGTGTTACACTTTTCACCCACCTAGAATTGGGGTGTAATGCTTCCCTTTTGTTAGGAGTCTGTTTATAGTTTATTTATTTTTTACCAGTGAACAGCGCCAATCCCCTATTTCTTCAGATTTTGTAACCATTGTGTGTTGGCCTCTGTGTGTACTGGCTGTGTTTCCTACGTCTGATTCCTGTTACCGACTTTGGCCTGTTCTTAACTATTCCTGTCTGCTCGTGACCCTGACCTTTGGCGTGTTCCCGACCATCCCTGTTTGCCTGTGACCCTGAACCTTGGCGTGTACTCTGTTGTCCTTGTCTGCTTGTTGCCCCGACCTTGGCTTGTCCCTTACTTTCCTTGTTGTTCCAGCCTGCTGCCTCCTTCCTCTTCTCCTGTAGTCTACCGTGAGCGTGAGCTGTGAGACCCTGGGGGCCGCAACCTGGAGCCAGACTGCAGCTCAGTCCATCCTTACCATTAAAGGCTCTGGTGAACACCTGCTGGCTCTTAGACTCCGCGCTCTGGGGAATCTATGCTCTAGCTCCCAGTGGGATCTGTGTCAGTGATCCAGTAGACCTGCTTCCTGAACCTCCCAGGGTTCAATCCGTAGCAGTCGGCCGTAGGGTCCACTACCTTGCGGTGCACTCCTGATCCCAACGGGGTGCATCTGTCACCTGGATACAGGTGACCTGACACTGATGAATGCAAATGTTCCTCCAGTATTTTTTGATAACATACTGCATTCATCTTGCCATCAATTTTGACCAAATTTACTATGCCTTTGTAGCTCACACATCCCCAAAACATCAGCGATCCACCTCCGTGTTTCACAGTAGGAATGGTGTACCTTTCATCCTAGGCCTTGTTGACTCCTCTCCAAATGAAGCGTTTATGGTTGTGGCCAAAAAGCTCAATTTTGGTCTCATCACTCCAAATGACTTTGTGCCAGAAGGTTTGAGCCTTGTGTGCTGTTTCGTGTATTGTAAGCGGGATACTTTGTGGCATTTGCATAGTAATGGCTTTCTTCTGGTGACTCGCCCATGCAGCCCATCTTTCTTCAAGTGCCTCCTTATTGTGCATCTTGAAACAGCCACACCACATGTTTTCAGAGCATTCTGTATTTCACCTGAAGTTATTTGTGGGGTTTTTCTTTGCATCCCGAACAATTCTCCTGGCAGTTGTGGCTGAAATTTAGTTACATAGTAGGTGGTTGAAAAAAGACACAAGTCCATCAAGTCCAATCTATGTGTGTGATTATATGTCAGTATTACAATTTATATCCCTGTATGTTGTGGTCATTCAGGTGCTTATCTAATAGTTTTTTGAAACTATCGATGTTCCCCGCCGAGACCACTGCCTGTGGAAGAAAATTCCACATCCTTGCCGCTCTTACACTAAAGAACCCTCTAGGTAGTTTAAGATTAAACCTCTTTTCTTCTAATTTTAATGAGTGGCCACGTGTCTTGTTAAACTCCCTTCCGCAAAAACGTCTTATCCCTATTGTGGGGTCACCAGTATGGTATTTGTATATTGAAATCATATCCCCTCTCAAGCGTCTCTTCTCCAGAGAGAATAAGTTCAGTGCTCACAACCTTTCCTCATAACTAAGATCCTCCAGACCCTTTATTAGCTTTGTTGCCCTTCTTTGTACTCGCTCCATTTCCAGCACATCCTTCCTGAGGACTGGTGCCCAGAACTGGACAGCATACTCTAGATGTGGCCAGATCAGAGTCTTGTAGAGCGGGAGAATTATCGTTTTATCTCTGGAGTTGATCCCCATCTGGTCCCGGTGATTTATTAATGTTAAGTTTCCCAAGTCTAATTTAATTCTGGAGGTATCTTCTATTTATTAAATTTTGTATATGGTGGAATTATTTATAATAAAGTAATTATTATTTTTGCTAAAAAACTGTTTTTGTTCCTCCTTGAAGAATCCCTTGTGGGCTGTTTGCCCTCTCTTTTTCTCCAGAGAATTTTTTCTATAATTTTAATTCTGTCCTCTGTTAACCATGGAGGTGCTTCCTGTGATGTGTCATGAGGACAAACACTGCAGTTTTGGTTACTGAAGCCCCCCGATTCCCTCGTAAAGACTGAGGAGAAGAATAAATTCAATACCTTCACCATCTGACCATCTTTTGTAACCAGATGTCCTTCCTCATTCTTTATGGGGCCAATATGGTCTGTCCTCCCTTTTTTACTGTTTACATACTTAAAGAATTTCTTGGGATTTTTTTTTGCTCTCCTCCGCTATGTGTCTTTTGTGTTCTATCTTAGCCACCCTAATTACACTCTTACATTTCTTGTTGCATTCTTTATAAAGTCTGAATGCTGATGATGATCCCTCAACCTCGTATTTTTTGAAGGCCTTCTCCTTTGCTTTTATTTGCATTTTTACATTTGAGTTAAGCCATCCAGGACTTTTTTTCGCTCTTTTAAATGTATTACCAATGGGATGCATTGGCTAATGCCCTTATTTAATATGCTCCTAAAGCAAACCCATCTCTCCTCCGTGTTCTTTGTTCCTAAAGATTTTATCCCAATTCATGCCTTCTAGCAAGGTTCATAGTTTAGGGAAGTTGGCTCTTTTGAAATTCAGTGTCTTTGTATTCCCCTTATGTTTCATATTTGTGTAATTTGTAATGAAGCCAATTGACCTGTGATCGCTGTTTTCTAAATTGCCACATCCGTGATCAGGTCTGTATTGTTGGTAATCAGTAGATCCAGTAACGCTTTATTTTTAGTTGGTGCGTCTACCATCTGAACCATGAAATTGTCCTGCAAGATATTTAGGAACTGGCGAGCTTTAGATGAATGCGCGGTTCCCTCCGCCCAGTCTATGTCTGCATAATTAAAATCCCCCATTTTTGATAATACTTCCCATCCTTTCTGCTAATCCAAATTGTGATAGGAGATCCGTCTCCCCCTCCTCCCTCAGGTTAGGGGGCCTTTAGCATACTCCCAGTATTTTCCCCTTAGTTTCATCCCTTTGGAGCCATAAGGATTCCACCTCCTCCCTAGCTCCCTTAGTGATGTCATCTCTCACATTCATGTCATCTCTCACATTCACTTGTACATTATTCTTGATAAATAGGCATACCCCTCCCTCTTTATCCCTGCGATACAGGGTATACCCTTGAATGGTTGCCAGCCAATCATGAGAGCTGTTGAACCAGGTCTCTGAAATTCCCACAAAATCCAAATCCTCCTCATACAACAGTATCTCTAGTTCACCCATCTTGTCCGCCAGGCTCCTGGCATTGGTGAACATGCCACGTAGTTTAGACCAGTCGCATACTATCCTCTTATTGGGTGTTCCGAGATTGCAACTAGGACTTGTTACTATGCTTACCTTGGGTTTATGTGCTTTAGTGAACCTACCACTAATGCCCCGAATACTACCCTCTGGAATATGTTCCACGCTAACTACCGTATTTATCGGCGTATAACACGCACTTGAAAACCGTGGGTGCGTGTTATACGCCGATCCCCAGCTGATTGTGAGCGAAGGAGCGAGCGCTGCCGATATATACATACATAGCTGAGTGTACTCGGCTCGGCTAGGCTTGGCTAGCTCCGCTCACAGTCACGCCTAGTCCCGCCCTATGATGGACATAACACAGGCACTGGGCGTGACTGTGAGCGGAGCTAGCCAAGCCTAGCCGAGTACACTCGGCTATGTATGTATATCGGCGGCGCTTGGCTCCGCTCAGTCACGCCCAGTGTGACCTGTGTTATGTCCATCATAGGGCGGGACTGCGAGAGGAGCCGAGAGGAGCCAAGATACACAGGACCGGCTCTGTGTATCTCGGCGGCGCCATATTTAAACTGCAGTGACACTGACAAGTCACTGGGCAAGGCTGATGGATACTGATGAGGCTGCAAATGACACTGACAAGGCTACAGATGGACACTAATGAGGCTGCAAATGACACTGGACAAGCATGCAAATGACATTGACAAGGCTGCAGATGGACACTGACAAGGCTGCAAGGCTGCAAATGATACTGACAAGGCTGCAGATTGACACTAATAAGGCTGCATTGGTGGGCATTTGAATGTAAGTTTTTTTCCTTAAAAAGTTTATCTCCTTAAAATTCCCTCCTAAACTTGGGGTGCGTGTTATACACCGGCGCATGTTATATGCCGATAAATACGGTATCTCTACCTCTGGGTCCTCCCCCCCATTGCCTAGTATAAAAACTCCTCTAACTTTTTGGCCATCTTTACCCCCAGCTGATCTGCACCCTCCTCATTTAGGTGTGGAAGTTGGTCCACCTGACCGTGGTTTGGTTTCAACAGAATCCCTCGTTTTCCACTTCTTGATTAGAGCTTGAACACTGCTGATTGGCATTCTCAATTCCTTGGATATCTTTTTATATCCCTTTCCTGTTTTATACAGTTCAACTATCTTTTCCCGCAGATACTTTGACAATTCTTTTGCTTTCCCCATGACTCAGAATCCAGAAAGGTCAGTGCAGCACTGGATGAAAGATGCAAGGGTCTGTCAGGAGTCCAGAAACTCACTGACCTTTTATACACACACTAATTACAAGCAAATAGATCACCGATGAGGATGGATACCTTTAATAGCCATTTAACCCCTTCCCGACCGGCGCACGCCGATGTACATCGGCAGATTGGCATGGCTGGGCAAATGGGTGTACAGGTACATCCATTTGAATTTCCCGCCGTGCCATTGCGTGCGCGCCGACTAGAGCAACTGGGGCGTTTTGTTGAGTTTTTTCACTTAAGTTTGTTCAACTCCATATATTGTATATTTATCGTAATCGCCACACTTATCATATATTATATATACCACATTTTGAGTTCACCATTTTGTATATTGTTACCTTCTTTTTATTTGTGGCCCCTTTCTGGAGCTGTTTTCCACCTCTCTATCACATTCACTTTATATTTATTCCCTCCCACTATTCCACTTCCCCTTTCCCCTTTTCATCACAGCGCAACTACCATTCTTTTTGTTTGTCTTTGAGGTTTACCTTTGTGGTTACTCCTGGCAACCAAATCATTAGCGACCGACAATGCAATATCCTGTTCATTATTAACAGTATTGTTGAGGAATGTATGACACATCATCTCCTCATTGTCAATGTTATAAGTACTATCAGCACTCCTTTGAGTTCTTAGTAGAGCAGTGTCTACAGAGGAACTATGCCCAGATGAGTTGTTATCTCCTAGAGGAACCTCACAAAACACTGACTTCCCTTTTATCAGAGAGTCTACATGCAGCTGTTCATACTTCTGACAATCTAGGTCTATATACAGCCCTTGACTACATGAGAACACTTCTGACCCAATTTGCCAGTTTCCACATTCAGCATTTACCATTTTTCACTGGCTTTATCAGGTTTACTGCAGAAACCTACTTTTCGATTGGGGATCCCAGTCTCTTCAACCACCTTTATGCACTCTGGCACTTTCATGAATATCTCTTTGTTTGCCATACCGCCTTTATAACTCTTCTTGGGCTACGGACAGGATTTCTGCCATTTCTTCCTCATTTCTTGGGAAGGGTTCATAGTAGGTATGGTCGAATAAAGACAATAGTCCATCCGATATTTCCCATATTCCTGTATGTCGTGTTCCTTAAGATGCAGATCTAATGCCGCGTACACACAAGCGGACTTTACGGCAGACTTGGTCCGGCGGACTTTTCAACAGACTTTTCGACGGACTTTCCGAATGAACAGACTTGCCTACACACGATCAACCAAAGTCCGACGGATTCGTACGTGATGACGTACAACCTGACTAAAACAAGGAAGTTCATAGCCAGTAGCCAATAGCTGCCCTAGCGTCGTTTTTTGTCCGTCAGACTAGCATACAGACGAGCGGACTTTTCGACCGGACTCGAGTCCGTCAGAAAGATTTGAAACATGTTTCATTTCTAGGTCCGTCGAACTTTTGGGGAAAAAAAAGTCCGCTGGAGCCCACACATGGTCGAATTGTCCGGACTCTGGTCCGCCGGGCCAAGTCTGCCGTAAAGTCCGCTCTTGTGTACGCGGCATAAGAGTCTCTTAAAACTATCAATACTCCCCGCAGCCAAAACCAATTGTGAAAGAAAGTTCCACATTTTCCTATTGTCCTGACAGTGAAAAACCCCCTTCGCAGTTTAATGTTAAACTGCTTCTCTTCCAATCTCAATGTGTGGCCCCGAGTCCTCCTACACTCCTTGTGACTGAATAGTTTTCTTTCTATGCTGAGATCGCCATTGAGGTATTTGTAAATCGCTATCATGTCCCTTCTCAAGCGTCTTTTCTCCAGCGGGAATAAATTTAGTGTTTGCAGTCTTTCCTTGTGATTGAGGTCCTCCAGTCCCCGTATTAGTTTTGTTGCCCCTCTTTGGACTCTCTCCAGTTCCAGCACATCCCTTCTGAGGACTGGTGCTCAGAACTGGACAGAATACTCCAGATGTGGTCTAACCAATGTTTTCTAAAGTGGTAGGATTATTGTTTTTATCGCTGGAGTATATGCCTTTTTTTGTATGCATGCTAATATTCTGCCTGCTTTGGTAGCTGCAGCTTGAAATTGCATGCTATTGCTCAATCTGTCATTTACTAGGACCCCCAGATCTTTCTCCATCCTTGATTCCCACATCAGTTCTCCGCCTAGTGAGTAGTTTGCATTTGTTTTTTGCCCCCAAGTGCATTAGCTTACATTTCTCCACATTAAACCTCATTTGCCATGTATTTGCCTACTCCATTATTTTGTTTAGGCCTTTCTGTAAGATTTCTATATACTCATGAGAAGTAATTGCCCTGCTTAATTTTGTGTCATCCTCAAAAACTGAGATTAAGCTATTTTATCCCATCCCCTATATCATTTATGAATAAATTGAATAGAATCGTTCCCAAGACAGAACCCTGGGGCACCCCACTTACCACTCCAGACCAGTCCGAGTACACATTATTTATCACTACTCTTTGGACACGCTCCTGTAACCAGTTTTTAACCCAAGAACAAACTTTATGGTCCATGCCTGCGGACCTCAGCTTGTAGATCAAGCACTTATGAGGGACTGTATTGAATACCTTTGCAAAATCCAGGTACACCAAGTCCACAAGCCTTCCCCTGTCTAGATGGCAGCTCGCTTCCTCATAGAATGTTAACAGATTGGTCTGGCAAGAATGACCTTTCTTAAACCCATGCTGATGACTACTTAAGATAGATATATATATATATATATATATATATATATATATATATATATATATATATATATAATCTTATTTTTTTTTAGCCCTTCTAACCCATAAGAATGGTCTGCTGCTGCAGCATGTGCACCCTTGACTATAGGCTAATCAGCTAAGACATTGTCTGGGTTGGAATTAACCAAGCTTAAAAACTGCCCCCACCCACCTTCTAACACCTATGATAACTACCGTGTAGGAGGAAGGTGCATACACTTATACAACTTACACCTATTCTCAGCACTCTAGTGTCACGGTGTAGCCTGCAGTTTTCTGTTTGTGAAATTCTTACCTCCTTGCTGCAGTGGTTCTGCTAGAACTAAAATTCCATTCACTGCATTCCATTGCTGCCATCTGTGTTCACCTATGGGCGTTGCCTGCTCCACTGTGGATTTATACTACTTTTCCTTCGATCACTTCTTGGCACACCTCCACTCTGCTTCCCTATATATAGACATGCTCAGTGCAGCCTGGGTTGCCTGAGCAAATTCCTAGTTTCTTTGTCTTGCTGATCCCAATCGCTTCCATATGACAGCCAAAAGGTTGGCTTGCCTGCTGCCCTATAGAAGGAATGGGAGATCAGTAAATGGACATTCACTGATCTCCCTCCCCTCTACCCCAGCAGCATCCATCATACCAGTCCCAATCGCTTCCATCTAACAGGCAAAATGTTGGCTAATCAAATTTACACACGCTCCTGGAAGCTGCAGCTGCTGGGAGTGTGTGTGAACCTCCCTTGGGGTGCAGTCCGGGTTGCCCCTAACAACTTCCTAGTTTCTCTGTGCTCCTGGTTTGCCTTGTATTACTTGTATTTTGTGCCTGACTACCTGTGTATTGACCCTGGTTTCTGTACCCTAAATTTTTCATAGACTATTCTTTAAAAGCCCCTACAGGTCGTCCCCTGGGTTAACCAGAAACAATGGGCCTACAATTATTGCTCCCACTCTGACTTGAACGGCATTGGTGGCTGGTGTTTTTTTTTGGGGGGGCGGCAAAAAACCACCCCCTAGCTGTCTGCTGGTCTGACACTTACCCCATCTAGGTGGCAGGTAGCGGGCATCGGCTCGTGTGTCCTTTCCTTCCTCACGACGGCCGCGCATCTCCTCCCCTCCTCCTAGGCATCCAATAGGACTGCCCGTCCTTTCTGCCAAGCGGGTGACAGGTCTCAAGACCCGCTTCCTGATTGGCTCGGGAGGGGGATCGGTGTTTCAATAGCGAATGTTCATTAGCTATCGTAACACACCTGGGTGGGCTCCGCTCGCATTCTCTGCGCCCCAGCCTCTGCCTCTAATCAGGTGCCTCAAAAAAACTCCCACCCCGCAAATCCATTCATCCGGCAACCTGAAAGGGGCCAGGCGCATGGATGGGGGGGGGGGGGGCGGCGCCTGTGCCCCCCTAATGGACGGGCCGCCCCAGGTGCATGGCAATAGGTAATGTCTATCCCAATCAATATTTTCGTGCATAGGCGCCCCCAACGCATATACATAACTTCTTCATAGGAGTTAGGTGTGTGGGAACAGTTTTAAGCTTGTATCACATACCTGGTGATGACTGAGCGTGACATCATCACTGTGGTCGGAGAGCTGTTCATGCATACACCCATGCCAACTCCATAGCCATTGGAAAGGATCCACACCAACCAGGAAATAACTAACCACCATTTGGGGCTAGAATGCCTGAATAAAAATGGGATTGACAGACATAGTGGAGGCGATGGTGTCACATTATAGACAGTGAGTAATCATCTCTCACTCCACAGTCGGTCTTGGTAGTGATGGTTTCCATAAAGTTCAGTATATCAATTGATACCTGATCTGCCTGTGGATTCCCCATTCAAGGAAACAGCTGACTGCGGTCTTATCTTATCTCCTTGGGAAGGACTTTTACTGCTTGCATTTATTGCCTTCAGTGCAGCTCCAGCCATTCATTGCATACTTGCACGGTTGATCCAGCAGCAGTGACCCATTCAGGCTTTACTTTCCTGTGACAACCGCCTTGAATTATGGACATTTCCTGTTTCTAGGGGGGAAGAATCAATGACTGATTTTTTTGAGCATCCAACTGCACCCTTTTTTTTTTTCTAGTGGCGACACCATTGTTGTATTTCCTACTGTGCAATTTAAGATCCATATTTTTACATCCATTGAAGTTTTTACTACTTTTTCCTTCCTGGTGGTCCTGGCGGTGTGTGTGAATGATATGCATGATTGTGGTGTGCTGCTAGCAGCTCTACGTACCCATATTGACAATGTTGTCTTTTTTATCCTTTGCACTGGTGGTAGTGTGTCATTTTTTTATCCTCATGTAATTTTTGTAACATTGTTTCAATAAAGTATATATATTTTTCCTTGAACCCTGGTGTCTCTATAGAAGGTAACTTTGGGGATCTGTTATCCTCAACATTTTTCTATCTGCCTTTTTCCTTCCAGAGACCACATCTGAAGTGATCAGGGGGTATAGGGATTAAGGACTGGGGATAATTCCAAGTAATTGGTGATCCTCATTTATTACATGCAGTTGTTACAGTGGTGATTTTTATCTTTTTTGATTTAGGAGCAGTTTTAAGCTTATATCACATACCTGGTGATGACTGAAATGTTGTGGAGGCCTCTCTTGCACCTCCTGCCCAACACTCCCGAAGGTGGAGACAGAGAGTGTGAGGGCATGGAGTGGCACGAGTGCTGGAGTAACTGGCTGATGAAGTTTGCACTTGGTGGATGAAGCTGGGGGTTGCAGTCCTAGGAACAGGATACTGAAGCAGCTTGGCACCAGAGCAGGAGATGGTAGCAGAGCCGGTATGCAGGCTTCGACCTGTGGCAGCCAGGTAACAAGGCACAGAGTCAGCAGACAAAGCAAGTCTAGGAAGCAGGCCAAGGTTGGTAACAGCCAGGCAGTGCAGCACGGAATCTACAGGCAAAGACAAGTCCAGTAAACAGGCTGAGGTCAGAGAGATCAGAAGGACAAGATTAATGCAGGATAAAAGGCAGAGTCCTTAGAGAGTCCAGAGTCCTGGTTTACCTCAACCATACTTTTCATAGATAAATATTCTTCTGTTCTCGCTGGGTCTATTGACTTTTCTTTTCACAGCTCAACAATCCCTGGATTAAGGGATTACTGTCCATGCTTTTCACTCTCTAGCGCAAATGGTTACTAAGATATTTTGGGAAAAAGACTTTTAGATGCAAGTTTCTTGATGAAACAAATCCAAATTAGACTAAGAATATCAGGCTATGGCAGGAAATTAGATCCTCAAAATTGTTGACAATGCATACACTGATGGGTCAAATCTGAGAACTTTGTACAATACTTACACATCTATTCAGGATGCAGCTAAATTCTTGCATGATCTTCACTTATGTCACAATGGGAAGGGAACTTTCTCTAATGAAACTTGTGCCAGGCTGCAGAAATGTAAACCTTGGCAGGTAACAGAAGGCATTTTTCATTGCCTTTCCTAGATGGCAAACTCAGCCAACAGCCTCCTCCTTCGCAACCAGTGACATTGACAGTGGGTAGAGCCTGATTGGGGAAGTTGAAACACTAATTCTCCATCAGGACCACTCTCTGCTCCATAGGTGTTGAGGCGTGGCCTGGTGGCCTGGCTAAAGTCCAGGCTGACGCTGCCATTCACCTCACTTCATGCACATGGGTCTGCTTTATGATGGACGGCTTATGGACCTTTTCCTTTGACATTGCTGCAGCTTGGCGCTAGGACGAGCTTCCTGTCCCCGCCTGTACTCACAGCGGTCTAGTTGGACTTTACCTCTCTACCTGAGCCTTACCTCTCTACCTTTGTCTTTTTGAGCCTTCTTTAGTCCTTGACTGTTCTATGAATTTGTACATTTTTGCTACCTTGCTGGTTCCTCACTGAAGAATTCGTTTTCCCTCTTCACCCCTTTTTCTGATATGCCCTCTAATTCAGAGGAACACACCCACCTATGATCCTCTGAGCTCCTGGGTGTTTTCAAGTAGCTGCATTTAAAGACAGATGTCCTCTGGGTATTACCCCCATCTGTCTATAGTCATATCTAATTAAGCAAAGTATTTGGTTCATAAATCCTCTTCTTTTTGTTCTATGAATGGCCCTGGAGCAGTGTCTCTAAAATTGATTAGTGTTTCAATAAATGCATAGAGTGTGCACAGCAGAGGCCACTGCCATTCACACAGTCACTGGTAGCTTCTTTTAATGGTGCACACTGCCCCTTCAACTGACAGTAGCCTCTCACTCAGCAGCACTTACACAATGCTCACCCTCTTGGCAGTGTTTGGTGCCCTGTGATGGAGAGTCTCCTGCCCTTGTACATCAGGCTGTCCCTGCCAGGTATGCCCTGTGCCTTGTCTAGTCCCCACCACAATCAAATTGACAGGCTCCCCTCTTCCTTCAGTACCCTTTGCCCCCCTACCTGTTACTGGCAATTGGGAGAGGGTGGTCGGCGGCTCAGTCACCATTGATCACCCCCCTGGACAACCTGGATGGTTGTCTGGGTGGATGTGTGTTTTGTTGCCCGGGCTGCTAGGCCAGAAGCCTGAGGGGCACCTGGCTGCTAGGCTGCCTGAGGCCTATCCAGGAGAAGGAGAAGCAGCATAGGTTTGGGACTGCAGGATTGGAGCCCAACAGAGTTGAGAAGGATAAGCCGGATGGGGGACCAGTTGTGGTCGGAGGTAGAGGGGAAGCTGTCGCCACTAAGGGCCCATCCACCTTGTTACCGGAGACTACTGTGAGTAAGCTGAAACAAGTACCTGAGTAGTCACACCAGCCGGGGATGGTGAAGAAGTGGGAAAGCATCAGCAAGTGCCAAGCCAGGGACCCAGCAGGATAGCGAGGGTGACACTTGAGGAAGGAGTATACAGCAGGATAGCTGTGGAAGAGCTCAGGGGATCCAGTGATGACTGGGATCTGGAAGTCTAGTGATCGACTGGGAGTTCAGTGAGTGAATATCTACAGTGTGATACTGTGAGATAAGTAAAAGGACTGTTCTGTGTTACCAACAGTTATGTACAACTACCATTAGTAACTGTTGCAATATTAGTTGCCATAGGAGACAGCGGTCCTACCTATACAGAAGTGTTATCCGACTGGAGGCCTTCCACTGTACAGATGTCTACCTATAAAAGTCTCTGAGTCTGACAATTACCATTGCATCTACTCAAGGGTGTCCTGGCCCTAACCCTCTCTCCCACAGTTCTGTTAAGAGACAATAAATCTCGTGTTCGCATTCAAAAAGTGACTGGCGCCCACCATTCTTCTTGCATCACACCCACCATGCCTGGTAACTCACTCTACAAGGAAGGATGTCAGCTCTCCCTGGCCCTTGAGGTCATCATTAGTCCTCTGGGGTTCCGGGACCTTGCTACATCTTTATGGCAGTTCCATGGCCTCATGACTCCCTGCCCATGTGATCCATCACTTCACCAAACCTGGTACATGAGCCTAGCGAATAGAGTACATGTCAAGGGTTGAAAAAATAGGTGAGGAATGGTTGAGGCTTGTGCCAGATGAGGGGTGATGGTACACAAAAGATTTAAATGCATTCCTGCATCGACTACGGGGCACAGCACAGGTCTGCAGAATGCCAGGATTTTGTTGTAAGCCTGGATCAGTCCCAAGGCATCTGGGATGGTTAAGAAGTATGCATTTCATTTCACAGAAAAAAAGATGATTTAAAACTTCCAATGACTAACTTATTATGGTAATGTGTCTACCAGCAATGATCATTTATAGTCACCATCAAGTAAGCAAACTGACTGGTTATTATATTCACCATTAACCCTGACCCAATATAACCCTATCACAGAAAATGTGTGATGTAATCTTGTGCTGACTTCTTTATCTCTACAGCTGGTCCACTATGCAAAGAATGTAAGATAAGAGATCTCCTTTGATAAAAAATGGTGATTTCTCTGTGTAATTTAGTCAACTGGCAGAGAACTGACCATGGACCATGGACTAAAGATTGGAAGCTATGATACGGCATCTCCTTTTTGTAGACATCCTGACAATTAACAGTAGTGCAATAATGTAGGCATCTTCCGAGGACCAGATACTATAGGAATACTTAATGTGGAACTGTAGGAAAGAAGATATAATCACACAAAAACTTCTGTGAACTAACTTACCTGGCAAATCATTTGTAATTAAACTGCCTGTTGTAGAATGAACAAGTAACTGGGGAGTGAAGCCTGGTACACACTAACAAGCTGAATGAAAAAAAAAATGAAGAGCTCAGGATCCAATGTTATTGTGATCTCCCCCTCTGAGCTATTGTGTTCTGACAGCCCCCCAATAAATACAAATTCCAGTTTATATTCCATAGTTTGTAGACTCTATAACTTTTACAGTAACCAGTCAATATACACTTATTGGAAACTTTTTTTTTTACCAAAAATATGTAGCAGAATGCATATTGGCCAAAATTTCTTAAAATGTTTTACTGGATATATTTTTACAGCAGAAACTTTTTTTTTTTTTTTGGTCTTCTTTTGCTTTTAGCTCAAAAAATGAAAAAAACCCAGTGGTGATCAAATACTATCAAAATAACGTTTTATTTGTGGGAAAACAAAAGACAGAAATTTCATTTATGGACAGCGTTCCACGACCGCGCAATTGTCAGTTAAAGTAATGCCGTGCCGTATAGCAAAAAATGGCTTGGTCATTAAGGGAGGTAAATCTTCCGGGGGGGGGGGGGGGGGGGTCAAGTGGTTAAACCATGCTACGTAATTCCTGTTAGCAGAACTTTCGATTTTAAGTGTAGGTTTGCATTAGCGAGGGACCCTTGGTATTCTTTTTGCCATCACATCGAATAATACCCGATGTTATGTCATGCCTACTTTCCCATTCGCCTGGAATTATTCTTATTATTTATTGGCTCACCATACTATGCTAGCATAATGAAATGTCAACCAGTTAAAAGAAAATAATCTGACCCAAAGGAACAGACAGAGGCAAAAAGGGGGGCAGAAGGATTTTTCCTTGTACAGTCAGAAGCATTACAACAAAGTAAAATCAAAAAATCTTTATAACAATTGTATAGAAAGTGTACAAAAAAAAGACATAAAATCAAGAAGTTTGTTTAAAATAACCCATTATAATGGCTCAACTATAACTCTATAATTGTATCCATACTCATGGATGTACCACAAATATGATTAGAATATATACTGTATTTATTGGTGTATAACACTTCCTTTTTCACCATGAAAATCGTGTGCAAATGGCATGTGTGTGTTATACGCCAATACTTCCATTTTAGCTGCCTCGGAGGGGACAGGGAGGGGGGTGGGACGAGCGCCGTCAGATTACATACAATGAGAATCTCCTGTTTACTTGGCGGCCTCTGTAATAGGAAATCCCATCTCCTGGGCCACCTTTGGACCACTATTCTGTCTATCATAGGAGATTCTCAGTGTATGTAATCTGTCGGTGCTCGTCCCGCCCCCCTCCCTGTCCCCTCTAGGCTTATCACCATTATATATAAGTTACGCAGAGAACACACCTATCTAAATTTATTATTGGCGACCCATCCCACTTTTCTATCCATACTTTGGATATCATACCGTGACCTTAATCCCTTGGCATCTTTGCTCCATTATTGATATTGGTGCTGTACCTGGGACCCCTGGTGAGTGGCTACTGCAATCAACAGATTCCCCTGTGTACACCAATAATAATTACAACTTGCTCTTGGTGTCCCTCCTGTCTGCCCCCGCACTCGCCCCAGGGGAGTTTATCTGGCGCCCTATTATGGTTTATTTTTCCATCCATGGTGTATTTGATGCTTGGGGATTGATCCTTTTCCCCATTTGAACTCCTGAAGAATAGGGCCAACCATGAAACATGTCGAGTACTGGCTAACTATATATTCCAATCATATTTGTGATGGATACAATTATAGAGTTAAAGTTGAGCCATTATAATGGGTTATTTTAAACAAAATGCTTGATTTGATTTTAATTTTATGTCTTTTTTGTATACTTTCTATACAATTGTAGTAAAGATTTTTTGATTTTACTTGGCTGTAATGCTTCTGCCGCCCCCCCCCCCCCCCCCCCCACACACACATTCCCTCTGACTGTCCTTTGGGTCAGATTACATTAATTTAGGATGTCGGTACCCTGTTATTAACTATTTAACAATAGGAGCGCTTAAACATTTCCAGTTATAAGAAAAAATAACAATGATCAGTTAATAGAGAGTAGAAGAATTGGAGGCCAATGCACTTAGCATTGTAGGGTAATTGAATTGGTAAACAAAAGCACACAGATGTGATGAAATAAAAAAGCCTGTGATTAAGAAGCAGAGAAATTTGGCAGGTCCGGGGAAAAAAATAGGCTTGGCTCTTCACTTTTACTCAATAATATACAGTGGTGCTAGTCAGAACCTGTGTTAGATTGGGCTGGCCTGCTATTAAAATAAAACCGAATAAATCGGCCAAAATGCACTTCGCCTTGGTTTACTAAGTGAATTGAAAAACTGGACCAAGGACCACTTACCGGTTCCCTTCTCGTACCGATAAAGTGACTGGCAACTAAGCAACTTGAGCCAGCTTTAGGACTAATGAAACTTGCTGAAAGCTTCTTACAGTAGAAGTCTATGTAAAGCTTATTAACACATTAACATGCAAGTATGACCACTCATCCTTGAGAAAGACCATTTGTACGACAGATCTTTCAATGGTGACATCATGCATCCAACTAGTGTCTGTATGTTTTAATTTTTTTTTAAAAAGCTTGAGTTATGAGCTAAATACAATAAAAAGAACACACATCTAGTTCATAAGGTCTAAATACTAATGCCCCGTACACACGGTCGGATTTTCCGATGGAAAATGTGTGATTGGACCTTGTTGTCGGAAATTCCGACCGTGTGTGGGCTCCATCACACATTTTCCATCGGAATTTCCGACACACAAAGTTTGAGAGCAGGATATAAAATTTTCCGACAACAAAATTCGTTGTCGGAAATTCCGATCGTGTGTACACGATCAAAGTGCCACGCATGCTCAGAATAAATAAAGAGATGAAAGCTATTGGCTACTGCCCCGTTTATAGTCCAGACGTACGTGTTTTACGTCACCACGTTCAGAACGATCGGATTTTCCGACAACTTTGTGTGACCGTGTGTATGCAAGACAAGTTTGAGCCAACATCCGTCGGAAAAAATCCTAGGATTTTGTTGTCGGAATGTCCGAACAAAGTCGGACCGTGTGTACGGGGCATAACTCAGACAATGACTACTGAATCTTCTTCGGCTTTAAGAGTTGATTTTAATAAATTAGTAGTCTTAAGTTAACTATATATTTTTTTTCTATTCTTTATTTAATGCAACACATTAAATTAAAATAATAAAAACCAATCACGTGCCTTAATACACAAAAAAATGCCCACCTATCCAAATATACAATAGATTACTAATGTATGCAAAATGATTAATATGTAAGGAGTGCTGCCGCGCTATCACTACTGAAGTGTATAGTGCCGAGTAAAAAAAAGGAAGAAATAACTATGATATGATTTTGTTCTTTATGGCTTTGCACTATTAAATTACGTTTCACTCACTATTGCACTATTTATTGCACTCACTTGAGGATTTTTAATTTAGTTATTTGCCTGCAGAGTTGCACATTATTTCATTGTCTGATTTGCACTATTATGCCGCGTACAAACGATCGCACATTCCGACAACAAAATCCATGTTTTTTTTTCCCCGACGGATGTTGGCTCAAACTTGTCTTGCATACACACGGTCACACAAATCTTGTCGGAAATTCCGATCGCCAAGAACGCGGTGACGTTACAACACATACGACAAGCCGAGAGGAATGAAGTTCAATAGCCAGTGCGGCTCTTCTGCTTGATTCCGAGCATGCGTGGAACTTTGTGCGTCGGAATTGTGGACACGCAATTGGAATTTACGACAACGGATTTTGTTGTCGGAAAATTTGAGATCCCGATCTCAAATTTTATTTGTCAGAAACTCCGACGGTAAATGTCCGATGGAGCCTGCACACGGTCGGAATTTCCGACAACAAGCTCCCATCGAACATTTCCTGTCGGAAAATCTGACCGTGTGTATGCGGCATTATTGTTTGCATGAATAAAGTGAGTGGTGATTGCGCTGTGATAAAAAGGGGAAGGGGGGGAAGAGGAAGGGGAAGGGGCTAGCTCAAATGTATAAAGAGGTGAGTGAAAAAATATAAAAAAATATATTTAAAAAAGTATAATAAGCATGAGGGCTAGTATCATACTAGCACATGAAAAATATTGTAAATACTGAAACAAACGAAAAGAAAGTTCTCAGTGCAAAAGGGCTAGTATCATACTAGCACATATCCCCCATGTTGAGGGCATGCGGCCTGGTATGGTTCAGGAAGGGGGGGTGCTCATTCGTACCCACCCGTTTTCCTGACCTGCCAGGCTGAGTGCTCGGATAAGGGTCTGTGTTGGATTGGAAGACAACATGGTCTAATGTCATATTTCTGGAGTTTCTACATATCTGTTTCCTGTACCAATTACTTCAGTCTGGTATGGATTTTGGGGGGAACCCCCGCACCATTTTTTCAGTGTGGGGGTTCCCCTTAAAATCCATGCCAGACCAAAGTGCCTGGTATGCTCTTGGAGGGGGAACCCATGCCGTTTTTAAAATTTTGCGTGGAGTTCCCCTTCAAGATCATCAGCGCACAAGTCGCATGCCAAAGTCTTTGATCCGACTTCAGTGATATTCAATGGGCTGAAGTAGGATCAAAGTAAGACCAAAGTAGTGCAGGGAGCATTTTCAAAGTCGGACCGATTTGTGTTGGACCAGTTAGGACGGCTCCCATAGGGAAACATTGATTTTCACATGTCATGCGACATGAGCTCCCAATGTCGGAGCGTTTGTCATACCGGTGTGAATCCGGCCACCTTTAAGGGGGATTGGGCTGCCTCCAGGCCCACCTGCCCTTCATCTATCTATTGAATGCATGTGCTCCCACTGTGGAGACGCTCATAAATTCAGTAGCGTTTAGGACTTCAAGCATACACAGGGTGCCGTGAAGAGACCTTGCAGCTTATGCATCCGTTTGCAAATGCATGCTAACTAAACCCCTGTTTTTAACACAGACTGTTGGACAGGTTAATCTGATTGGTCAACAGACTGGTTGGTGAGTTGAGCTATGGAATGTTCTGTTTTTGTCTTTTATGCATTGGTCCTTCCATGGGATCCTTGCTGTGAACGCCAGTTATAGGTGGGGGCAGAGGCCATTTGTTTGAAACTTACAAAATCTGCAGGGGAACAAATCATTAATTTTCCAAACTGTACACAGATGAAGCAAATTAAGTCATTTATCCAGAGAGTCTGCTCAGTTCAATACCTTAGAATCAGAAGAAGATTAAAACGGCCATATTCGATTATATTTTGTAGTATACGATGTACAGTATCTCACAAAAGTGAGTACATCCCTCACATTTTTGTAAATATTTTATTATATCTTTTCATGTGACAACACTGAAGAAATGACACTTTGCTACAATGTAAAGTAGTGAGTGTACAGCTTGTATAACAGTGTAAATTTGCCGTCCTCTCAAAATAACTCAACACACAGCCATTAATGTCTAAACCGCTGGCAACAAAAGTGAGTACACCCCTAAGTGAAAATGTCTAAATTGGGCCCAAAGTGTCAATTTGTGTGGCCACCATTATTTTCCAGCACTGCCTTAACCCTCTTGGGCATGGAGTTCACCAGAGCTTCACAGGTTGCCACTGGAATCCTCTTCCACTCCTCCATGATGACATCACAGAGCTAGTGGATGTTAGAGAGCTTGCGCTTCTCCACCTTCTATTTGAGGATGTCCCACAGATGCTTAGTAGGGTTTAGGTCTGGAAACATGCTTGGCCAGTCCATCACCTTTACCCTCAGCTTCTTTAGCAAGGCAGTGGTCATCTTGGAGGTGCGTTGGGGTCGTTATCATGTTGGAATACTGCCCTGCGGCCCAGTCTTCAAAGGGAGGGGATCATGCTTGGCTTCAGTATGTCACAGTACATGTTGGCATTCATGGTTCCCTCAATGAACTGTATCTCCCCAGTGCCGGCAGCACTCATGCAGCCCCAGACCATGACACTCCCACCACCATGCTTGACTGTAGGCAAGACTTACTCGTCGTTGTACTCCTCACCTGGTTGCCACCACACACGCTTGACACCATCTGAACCAAATAAGTTTATCTTGGTCTCATCAGACCACAGGACATGGTTCCAGTAATCCATGTCCTTAGTCTTCTTGTCTTCAGCAAACTGTTTGCAGGCTTTCTTGTGCATCATCTTTAGAAGAGGCTTCCTTCTGGGATGACAGCCATGCAGACCAATTTGATGGTCTGAGCACCGATAGGCTGACCCCCCACCCCTTCAGCACCTGCAGCAATGCTGGCAGCACTCATAGGTCTATTTCCCAAAGACAAACTCTGGATATGACACCGAGCACGTGCACCAGGGGCGGATCCAGGGGGGGCAACGGGGCAATTGCCCCCTCCGAGAAATGCGGGTGAGTCAGAGAGCCGGCGGGCGGCTCCGTAAGTGGGAGAGCCGCCGGGCGGCTCCATAGGTGACAGAGCCAGCGAGCGGCTCCGTAAGTGAGAGAGCCGCCGGGCGGCTCCGCAGGAGAGAGACAGCGGGCTGGCCCGGCGGCTCAGTTGGTGAGATGTGCCGGCGCCGCTCGATGTGTTTGTTGGCTGCTGGCCAATCAGGGAGCCGGCGGGCGGGGGAGCAGAGAGATGACATCATCTCTCACCGCCCGGCGCCCGCCCTGCATCCCTGCAGTTCCCCCCTCACCATGCAGGCAGCTGCCGCAGCAGAGAGATTACATCATCTCTCTGCTGCCTGTCTCTGGGACACAAGAGACCACCTTAGCAGGTGGCAAGTGACAATCTTCATCTGGTGACAGGCGACCTGGCAAGTGACAATCCGCAACATGTGGCAGGCGACGTGGCAAGTGACAATCTGCATCTGGTGACAGGCGACGTGGCAAGTGACAATCCGCAACATGTGGCAGGCGACGTGGCAAGTGACAATCTGCATCTGGTGACAGGCGACGTGGCAAGTGACAATCCGCAACATGTGGCAGGCGACGTGGCAAGTGACAATCTGCATCTGGTGACAGGCGACGTGGCAAGTGACAATCCACAACATGTGGCAGGCGACGTGGCAAGTGACAATCTGCATCTGGTGACAGGCGACGTGGCAAGTGACAATCCGCAACATGTGGCAGGCGACGTGGCAAGTGACAATCTGCATCTGGTGACAGGCGACGTGGCAAGTGACAATCCACAACATGTGGCAGGCGACGTGGCAAGTGACAATCTGCATCTGGTAACAGGTGACGTGGCAAGTGACACACTCGGGGCTCCCACTGCTTCTGCATTATGGTGAGTTAAACTATTTAATTTTTTATAACAATGTAATAATAGTAATAATGCGCTTCAATCATCCTGACACCATAACAACCATGGTGCCGTGATGAACCAGCATATACTGCCCCCCCCCCCCAGCTCTCAGACCTGTTAGCCAGCAAAAAAATAAAAATAAACCACATTTCTAATATTACAATAAAAGCAGAGGTCTGGGATTGCGGATCTGAGGACAGCCACATGTAGTTATGATGCCTTTGTGGTCCAAACTTTAATTTGCAGGAATGTCCTATAAGGCTATGGAGGACAACACACCCGGAGGTGACACGGCTCCTCCTTATAGGTTCAGCAACATACAAGGAGCAAAGTTACATGAGGCAGCTGTGGACCTTGCAGAAAGACTCAAAACATATGAAAAGCAAAATATTAGTTAAGTGATCCAGCACTGCTTCCTCCCCCATTATCTGACAAGACACAAACTGTCACCTTACAGTGCCTTGAAAAAGTATTCATACCCTTTGAAATTTTCCACATTTTCTCATGTTACAACCAAAAACGTAAATGTATTTTATTGGGATTTTATGTGATAGACCAACACAAAGTGGCACATAATTGTGAACTGGAAGGAAAATGATAAATAGTTTTCCAAAATTTTTTACAAATAAATATGTGAAAAGTGTGGTGTACATTAGTATTCAGCCCCCTTTTATAGGGCGTACACACGGTCGGACTTTGTTCGGACATTCCGACAACAAAATCCTAGGATTTTTTCCGACGGATGTTGGCTCAAACTTGTTTTGTCTACACACGGTCGCACAAAGTTGTCGGAAAATCCGATCGTTCTGAACGCGGTGACGTAAAACACGTACGTCGGGACTATAAACGGGGCAGTGGCCAATAGCTTTCATCTCTTTATTTATTCTGAGCATGCGTGGCACTTTGTCCGTCGGATTTGTGTACACACGATCGGAATTTCCGACAACGGACTTTGTTGTCGGAAAATTTTATCTCCTGCTCTCCAACTTTGTGTGTCGGAAAATCCGATGGAAAATGTCTGATGGAGCCCACACACGGTCGGAATTTCCGACAACACGCTCCGATCGGACATTTTCCATCGGAAAATCCGACCGTGTGTACGGGGCATTACTCTGATACCCCTAACGAAAATCTAGTGGAACCAATTGCCTTCAGAAGTCACCTACTTAGTAAATAAAGTCCACTTTTGTGTAATGTAATCTCAGAATAAATACAGCTGTTCTGTGAAGCCCTCAGAGGTTTGTTAGAGAACCTTAGTGAACAAACAGCATCACGAAGGCCAAGGAACACACCAGACAGGTCAGGGATAAAGTTGTGGAGAAGTTTAAAGCAGGGTTAGGTTATAAAAAAATATATCCCAAGCTTTGAACATCTCACGAAGCACTGTTCAATCCATCATCCGAAAATGGAAAGAGTATGGCACAACTGCAAACCTACCAAGACATCTGTCCACCCAGCCACGGCTCCCATGGTTGAGACGCAGGATTCTATTACTAGGGTAGGACCCACTAATTCGGGGTACTTTTGACGCAGTAAGTGGGCTTAGCACTATATGACCCTATAGTGCAGTGGTTCTCAACCTGGGGGTCGGGACCCCCTCGGGGGTCGAATGATGATTTGCCAGGGGTCACCAAATCCTGGGCTGTTCCTGAAGCCCGCACCACTCTCCCAGCTGCCCATTCAGTTCACAGCATGGCTGGGGGGTAGAGACTAGAGGTCAGCTGACTGGTGAGGAATGTGAAGTGTGAGGGGCTGGAGGAGACCCTATCTCCTGATTTCGGCATAGGTGTCACTGCTGCAAGACACCACAAAGTCGGAGACACAGTGAGTAACACTACCTGTGATTATAGTTAAAAGTCATTAAAAGTCTGCACTACATTTCTCGGATCAGCAGATGACCTTGATCAAGAGCACCTAAGTTGGCTGATCAGAACTCCCCCCGATCCCAACTCCCCGCCAGCACTGCCACTGATCCCAACTCCCCGCCAGCACTGCCACTCATCCCATTCCCCCCACCAAGGAGTAAGAGAAGGAATAAAAATAGAGAATACATGGAAGGGAGAGTAAAAAAGGGGGAGGAACAAAGAAAAAAGGAGAGAAAGAATAAAGAACAAGAAAGACGGCTGGCGAGAGGAATGGGGGAAAAAAAACAGGAAATTACGATAGAGAGAGATAAAAGGCAAAGAAAGGAGAACAAGGAGAGTGGTACATCCTAAAATGTACCATAAGGGGTTTTAATACTGTACAAGTGGAAGGGACTCAGGGAGCGCTAAATGTTCGTGGGTTAGGGGTGCTAATTACTTGTCTTGCCTTGGGTGCTGACAACCCACGCTACGAAAATTATTTTTCTGTTAGGGGTCCCCACAGCTTGGGAAATGTTATCAAGGGGTCACAGCACTGGAAGGCTTGAGAAACACTGCTATAGTGTGACCAAACCCCCATATTTTTTTGAATATGTTCAGGTGTTTTTAACTAGCCTTGCAGGATAAATGTCATTCTTGAATGTGTGCGCTGTAATCTGTTTTGTACTGTTTGTTGGTCTTATAGCAGCGCCATCTTGAATTTAAATGCATTTTAGGGTGTGCCCCCCAAGTATGTTTTTGCAAAGAAAAACAACACACAAACAAATTTTACTTTAAACTTTAAAGAACTTTATTGCAATAGAAACTTTAAACTTTAAATATAAAAATAAGTTAAAGAGGCACTTTGTTTAAGAAAAACAGTCCTAGTGGGGCTTATGCTGCCATTGATACCCATATAACTGCACACTCAGAAGCTGGGAGAGAGTCTGAGATTTAGGGAAGCAGCCGCCAGAAATGACAATTAGTGCTCTGGATTGAGACAAGCACACACTATAGAGGGATGTTCTTTGTTCATATTTCATGCCTGAGGTTTACAACCACTTTAACGAGGAAATTCTAATCTATTAAAAGTAACACTAAACAATTCTATTCAGTGATAGCTGAATATTAAGCAATACCTAAATACATAGATGGAATATGTATAAGGGAGTTGTTTTAACTGACAAAAAATCTATTTAAGGATGTATTGATTACCGAGTTGCAATCATTTGGGTCTTTCACATACACCAGAGGTTCAGACATAAAAGACTAAATAATCCTAAAGCTGGCCATACACTAAAAAAATCTGATTGTACAATCTCCTTTAAATTTCCCCAAAACAATCCATTTGATTTGTATACAATCAGGCAGGCCTTTGCACCGCACAGTTGACTGTAGATCCAATCTGATTGTATAATGTATGGTCAGCTTAGTCTTTGCAGATGCCTAATTGTGACTGGTTGTCATGAAGGCTACAGGTCAGTGAAACATTTGCAGTGGAACATGGCAGAACATGTGGAGCACTCTTTGGCGATATGCTCTGTCCATAGGTGTGGGGAGACATTTCTGGTCCTCTAACTGTCCAGACTCATCAGCAGAGCCGTTCCTCGCTTGATCCAATGTTCTGGAGGTGACGCCCCGGTGCGAAGATCCACACCTATCACGAAGGAGGCGCGACCAGAAGACCCGGAGCGGATTGGGTAATAATAACATGGGCAGGGGTAGAGACCTGTAATAGACAGTAAAGGGGCTTTTTAGAAAAAAGATCATAAAAGTTTCAGTAAAAGGACAAAAAACTTCTGAAAACATCCCTAACCTTCAGAGCTATGAAGATAATTCATTGACTAATACAACTCCATTGTTACACAGGACAACGCACCATGGCAAGTAAGTCACAGTGTAGGGTAACTAATACAGTGGTTGTAAACTCCTACATATATGAGATGAAACAAATTCTCCTACATAAGTTGTACTTGTTAATCTGTAGTCTTCTCCATCTATAGCCATTCAAATTCCAGAATTTTTACAGCTTGTCTGAACTGTCAGAAAAAAGGGGGTGGAGAGTTGAAAGGGGCTGTAAACTCTCCAGGTTTTTCACCTTAAAGTGCAGGTCCGCCAATTTTTTATTTATTTTTTTTTAAAAGTCAGCAGCTACAAATACTGTAGCTGCTGACTTTTAATATATGGACACTTACCTGTCCAGGGCTCCCGCGATGTCGGCAGCCGAAGCTGATTTATCCCTCAGCTGTCGGGTGCTGCCGATGTCATCTTCAGTAAGGGAATAAGGAAGTGAAGCCCTGCGGCTTCACCTCCTGGTTCACTACTGCGCATGCGCGACTCCCGCTGCACTATCCCACTGGTCCCTGCTCTCTTCTGGGACCTGTGTGTCTCCCAGAAGACAGCGGGGGGGTTGGGCGGAGAAGGCGCTGGAAGTGGCGTAGATACCCGCGGGTGGCTCGGGTATCTATGCCTGGAAGTGGGAGCAAAATACCTGTATTAGACAGGTATCTGCTCCCCCCTCCCCCTTGAAAGGTGCCACCAAAGCGGGGGGAGGAACCGGAAAAGCGGAATTTCTATTTTTTGGTGGAACTCCGCTTAAATGCATTCTATGCATTAAGGTGAAAAACCTTCTGTGCTGCAGCTGCCCCCCTTTTACTTACCTGAACCCGGTCTTTCCAGTTACAGGGAGGAGCACTCCAGCTCCAGCCGGTGTCTCGGGTCCTGATTGGATAGATTGATAGCAGCACAGCCATTGACTCCTGCTGCTGTCAATCAAATCAATCAAATGCAATTACGTGGGAGCTGGGGGGCAGAGCTGAGTCTTGCTGTCTGTGTCAATAGAGTGCCCCGAGAGTGAGCGCTTCTCCAATGGGGCACTCGAGAAGAGGAGGAGCCAGGAGCGCCACCGAAGGACCCCAGAAGAGGAGGATCGGGGCAACTCTGTGCAAAACCTACTGCACAGAGGAGGTAAGTATAACATGTTTGTTTAAAAAAAAAAAATGAAACCTTTACATATCCTTTAAGTTACACTCTGCAAAGTTCAGTGAGGAGAGCTCCGAGAGCTGATTGGAGGGTCAGAACACATCCCCCCCCTCCACACAGCAGACAGGAACAGAACTGAGGCTGTCAATCAGCTGGAGATCCCTCCCCTGTCACCATTTTTCTCTTGGTGTCAGGAAAACTTGTCAGAAGTGACTCATGCTGATAGCAGAGGAAGGAGGCAGCAGACAGAAATGACACTTAGTGCTCTGGGCTGAGGCAAGCACACACTATAGAGGCATATGCTTTGTTCATATTTCATGTCTGAGGCCTTACAACCACTTCATTATGTAGAGGCTAAAACAATTCACCCAAAAGTTCTCAGAAGACATCACAATTTTGCCCAAAAGCTAATTAAGATTTTTTTTTTTAATTTCTAAAGCCTATTGAGCGTATGATAGTGCTAGAAGTAAAGTGGTTCTGATGGATATGTAGGAAGGTGTGTTTTCCTTCAACAAAGCAGATCTGTGGCGAAAACGAACGTGGATGGACCTCGTTCTGGTCTTAGGCTGCTACATCTCTGATACTGAAAAAGGAATATTTTTGGTCGCATACTGAGGAGCGCCTGGGACAAAAGTTTATTTCACTCTTTTTGAAACAATTATTGGTTATGAGCATGAAATACAGCCAATGTGTTTCCAGCAAAAAAGCCTCCCCTTTGAACAGCCGATGGTAATAGGAACACAATGGAATGCACTAGGGGGAACATTAAGCCTTGATGAAGACTAGCATCTCCTAAGGCAGTGTTTCTCAACCTTGTTTCAATAAAGGCAACTTTTTTAAAATTCTGCAAAATCTCGAGGCACCCCATTCTAAATGTTAAAAAAACAAAAGCAATGCCCTGAACACGATAGGATTTTCCGACAACGAATGTTGGATGTGAGCTTGTTGTCGGAAAGTCCGACCGTGTGTATGCTCCATAGAACATTTGTTGTCAGAATTTCCGACATTTGTGTGACTGTGTGTATGCAAGACAAATTGGAGCCAACATCTTTCTGAAAAAAATCCACGGTTTTGTTGTCAGAAAATCCTATCTTGTGTACAGGGCATAATCGTTTTACATAATGCAGCAACATTCACACATGTAGGAGACCCAACATTAGAGGTGATTTATTCTTTCAAAGCAATTACACCAAAGCAGGGGTGGAGCAAACATGGATGCTGTGCACATGCCCAACGTCCTCCTCATCAACCAATGTCACTGGTTGTTAGAACACCGGTGGCTAGAAGGCAGGCTTGATCCACCTGCTGACCTGTAAACAATTTTTGGGCAATGTTTAGGCATTTTGCCAAGTCACTCCTGAAGAAACTTCAAGGCACCTCAGGGTGCCTGGGCACCTTTTTTGAAAAAGGCTGTCCTAGGGGCACCAAGAGTGGCTGGGAGGCAATAAATGCCAACCAACGATACCACCAAGATACTAATTCACTCCCTCGTTATCTCTCACCCCCAACTATTGCAACCCCATCCTTGTTGGCCCAACTCTACACAGGCTATCCCATCTTCAGTCTATCATGAATGCTACAGCCAGACTCAGACACCTTACCAACCGCTCAGTGTCTGCCACCCGTCCCTGTGAATCCCTCCATTGGCTTCCACTTGCCCAACAAATGAAATCCCATGCTCTCCTCCAAGACTTCTCCAGAGCTTCTCTCATCCTCTGGAACTCCCTACCCTAATCTCTCTGGGTATCTTCTACTCTGTGCACCTTTATGCCGCATACACACGAGCAGACTTTTCGTCAGTGTAGACTCTGACGGTCTTTCCGACGGAGTTCCGCTGAAACTGACTTGCCTACACATGATCACACCAAAGTCCGATCTTTTAGAACGCAATGACGTATGACGGTTCTAGAAAAAGGAAGTTCAATAGTCAGTAGCCAATAGCTGACCTTGCGTCGATTTTGGTCCGTCGGACTAGCATACAGACGAACGGTTTTCTCGATAGGAATTGAGTCCGTCGGAAAGACTTGAAACAAGTTCTATTTCTAGGTCCATCAGAATTTTTGAAAGAAAAGGCCCGATGAAGTCCACACGCGATTGTCCGTCTGACTTTTTCTGAAGGAAAGTCCGGTCGTGTCTAAGCGGCGTAAGGCAGTCATTGAAAACTTCATCTCTAAATCTCCTCCACCTCGGCTCTGTCCCATGTAATGTGGATGTTTATTTTTATTTGTGACTGTAGTGTTCCATTAATTCATAAAACACAGGTGAAATCCAAACTGGCAATCAGAATTAATGAAGACAGATTCCTAAGTGTCAATGAGCATTAACAAAGATAGGTTCCTCGCTAACAATGAGCATTTCTGTAGGCAGGAGAGGGCATAGCTGGACCTATCAAAGACTGTCCAAACAACATCACAAATCAACCTTAAAGCGGTAGTAAACCCGCTGGATTTTTTTTCCCTACACCTGTAAGGGAAAAGGCATAATGAGCTAGTATGCACTGCATACTAGCTCATTATGAGATACTTACCTTAGAACGAGGCGACGGCATCTCACCCGGTCCACGCCGAGGGAGCTGACATTTCCTCTCGGCGTGCCTTCCGGGTATCGCGGCTCCGGCGCTGTGAGTGGCCGAAGCCGCGATGTCGTCACTCCCGCACATGCGCGTGGGAGACTTTTTTTCTGGCAAAGTCCGGCGGCTGCCGGGCTTTCAGCCGAGAATCCCCTGTGTGCATGCGCCGCTGCAGTCAGTGGCTCATTGCGAGGGGAATATCTCCTAAACCGTACAGGCAAGTTTAGGAGATATTTTTTTTACCTACAGGTAAGCCTTATTATAGGCTTACCTGTAGGGAAAAGTTTAAAAAATAGGTATACAACCGCTTTAATGTACATGTAATTCTTTTCCTTGATGTGAAGTTCCTACATTAGGGTGCGTGTATATACCTCTGTATTAATACATACATATATATATGTTCAAGTATACCTTTGCTGCTCTTCTTCTTGCTTTCAGTTGGTCTGAAGTGCACAGTTGGCAATGGACACACCAGTTGCATTGGCTCTGCCTCCATCAAACATGAATTCTTCTTATCCCATCCAGCTCCTTCCAGATACAGACCGCGAATCCACACCCCATCCTAAAAAAATGGACATTATCATTATCCATCACTACTAGTGTGTCAGAGGGAGAACATCAAAAATACACTATATTACCAAAAATATTAGGACGCCTACCTTTACACGCACATGAAATTTAATGGCATCCCAGTCTTAGTCCGTAGGGTTCAATATTGGCCCACCCTTTGCAGCTATAACAGCTTCAACCTGTTCTGGGAAGGTTGTCCACAAGGTTTAGGAGTGTGTCTATGGGAATGTTTGATCATTCTTCCAGAAGTGCATTTGTGAGGTCAGGCACTGACATAGGGCGAGAAGGCCTGGCTCACAGTCTCCACTTTAATTCATCCCAAAGGGATTTTATTGGGATGAGGTCAGGACTCTGTGCAGGCCAGGCAAGTTCCTCCACCTCAAACTCGCTCATCCAGGTCTTTATGGACCTTGCTTTGTGCACTGGTGCGCAGTCATGATAGAACAGGAAGGGGCCATCCCCAAACTTTTCTCACAAAATTATCCAAAATGTCTTGGTAAGCTGACGCCTTAAGAGTTCCTTTCACTGGAACTAAGGAGCCAAGTCCAACCCCTGAAAAACAACCCCACACCATAATGCCCCCTCCACCAAATGATTTGTACCAGTGCACAAAGCAAGGTTCATAAAGACACAAATGAGTGAGTTTGGGATGGAGAAACTTGACTGGCCTGCACAATCTGATAGAACACCTTTGGGATGAATTAGTGCAGAGACTGCAAGCCAGGCCTTCTTGTCCAACATCAGTACCTGACCTCGCGAATGCGCTTCTGGAAGAATGGTCAAACCTTCCCATAGACACACTCCTAAACCTTGTGAAGAGCTTTAAGGGAAGGGAAGTAGAGAGGAGACATTGCTGGAACTGGCTGCAGAGGCGTATTACACTATTGGCTCTTTCATCATATATGCTCCGCTGAGTTCGGGTTGAGTGGTCAAGACGTATTTACACCGTTCTTGTATGAAGTCCTGCCTGTACCTCAATATATCTGCCCTCTTTGCTTGCATATCTGGTAAGGGGACATTCCCTAAGGTTCGTTAATATCAGTGTTTGCCCACTTGGTGTTTGTTTCCTGGCTTTATTGAATCTGCTCACAAGGGTCTGTCATCTGGTAAGCAGTTTGCACTATTAACCTTCAGCACTTGGTGGAATTTCCTTCACATACCTTTGGGTTGTTATACGCTGACTGTCCATTTATATCTGGTAAAAAGATTTTGGGTGTCGTGGTAGCTTTCACCTATTCACTTTCAGTTTGCATGATACTCACTACACTGCCCTGGCTATTTGCACAGGATATATGATCACATATGATTTATGGTTAGTTGAGTGTCACATATTCTCTGGTTTGGAGTGTTTTTTATGTCAACAGTATTACGCTATATTTTTGTCATATATTTTTGGACCATAATCTGTGGATCCACGGGACAAGGGCGTTCATCCTGCTTCATCCGGATTGCTCATCTAAAGGCCCAGGCTGGGTTTAAGCCACTCGCCCCTTTTTGGCTTACTTCTGGTAAGCACAATACTTATTGGTGTGTTCCGGAAATTGTGTCTTTCATCACTGTTTTCTTTTTGGATGAAGTTCACGTTATCCATCTAAACTTAATTTTTTTCCTTTTGGATCACTATTTGGACTATTTCTTTATGTATGGGACTTCATAGTTGGATTATTGCTCACATCACTTTATAGCGCGGTTTTTTGCTTTTTTGATTCTATTTTGGTGTGCCACACTTATAACCGCAGCTTGTTCTTTTCTTTCCTTCCAAGCGCAGTTTTCTTTTCCCTTTATTTGTGAAGAGCTTTGCCAGAAGAGTTGAAGTTGTTATAACTGCAAAGGGTGGGCCAACTCAATATTGAACCCTACGGACTAAGACTGGGATGCCGATAAAGTTCATGCGCGTGTAAAGGCAGATGCCCCAATACTTTTGGTAACATAGTATGTTCACCAGCATATCCAGTAGCTCGTAAAGAGCAACTTTAATGCTTGTATGTAGAAAAAGCTTTTCCTACATGTGAGCATTAAGATTGTGCTCTGTAAGCTACTGAATGTGCTGGTGAACATATTTTTGATGTCTGACTACCATGGTGGCATCGTCCACCGTACTCTCACCAAGCACCCTCCTTCTAAAGGTCTTCAAGCTATTTGGAGTGCATCTGGATATACATATTCACCCTGCAGGGAGGAGAGACTCATAGCCCCCTTCTGTCTGTATCACCCTGCAGGAGGAGGACAGACTCATAGCCACGTTCTGTCTGCAGATTTCAATTCTCACCTTTGGAGGATACACCAGGTTATTATCATCTACAGTAGAGACATGGAATTCCCAAGATAAAGAGTCCACAGAGACCTAAAAAAGACAAAACATTATTCATCACCACTGAATAATCCTTCTATAGATTTGTAGCCATAGTATAGTGCTATTATATCATTCACTTTGACACCGCTAACGAAATGCTAAAATCCTCCTAGAATATGTTTTCATTGGTTGCCATTGCTCTTTTGTTATCCATATCAGTGTACATTGGCCCCATTATCTCACATTATTTTGCCGGGCCGTGCTCTGGAGTACAGCAGTCAGGAAACCAGTTGGGAAGGTGAATGCGGAAAGCCAGAACAAAACTGGAGGGCGCGCAGTCTCTGCCCAGCGAGCAAACATATCTACACACGATGCCAGGTCCCGGGTCCAGGCTGCCAGCGGTTTCAAGGAAGGGTAAGCCTTTAGATGAAAATGGTTATTAGTTTGGTTATTCCCCGTCACTTACATCCCAATATCTTTTTATTTGTCTTCATGTTCACTTCAGTATTTTATTATCCCTTCAGATTTTGCACCTCTTTTCACACTGCCTTCCATCATCTCTCCCCATTCCATCCTCCATCACCTCTCTTCATCCTGCCCTTCATTATTGCTCTTTATTTCATCCTTTATCACCTCCCTACACCCTGCCCTCCATCACCCCTGCTCATCCCATCCTCTGTCACCTCCCTACAACCGGTGCTCCATCATCCCTCCTCACCCCATCCTCTATCATCTCACCTTCTATCCTACTCTCCATCATCCCAATCTCTACCACCTCCCTACAATCCTGTGCTCCATCATCTTTCCTCACCCCATGCTCCATCATCTCCCCTTCTATCCTACCCTCCATCATCCCATCCTCGATCATCTCCTTACATCCTGCCCTACATCATCCCTCCTCACCCCATCCTACCATTTATCATCCCTTTTTTCCTGTCTTCTATCAGCAATCTACATCCTGCCCTTTATCATCCCACTTCATTCTGTCCTCCATCACCTTTTTTCATCCTGCCCTCCATGATCCCTCCTTATTCCATCCTCTATCACCCCTATACATCCCACTATACATGATCCCTGCTCATCCCATTCTCTATCACTCTATTTAATACTATATTCTATCATCCCTCCTCATCCAGTTAACGATTACCTCTCTTGATCCTTCCTTCTATTATCCCTTCACATCCTGTCATCTGTTACCTCTCTTGATCTTGGCTTCCATCTTCCTTTATCATTCCATTCTCTGTTACCTCTCTTTTCCCTGCCTTCCATCATCTTTCCCCATCCTGTCCTCAATTCCCTTTCATCACCACACTCTCTATCATCTCGCTTATCCCACTGTCTATTACCTCTCTTCATCATGACATCTATTCTCCCCCCACATCGTTCTCCTTCACTTCTCTTCATTTTGCCTTCCATTATCCCTCCTCATCGAATTCTCTTTTACTTCTCTTCATTTTGCCCTTCCTATTCCCTCTTCATCCTGTCTTCTATCACCCCTCTTCATCCCTCCTCCTCCCATGCTCTATCAGCTTTCTTCATTCTCTCCTCATTCCCTCAGTCATCTTTCTTCATCCACTCTGCTGTCACCTCTCCTCGTCCTCCCCTCCATCATCCTTTGTCTTTAGTAAATACACGCACCTTTTCCCAGAGTGGCGGAACACGGGCATCATATATGCAGGTGAAGATCTCCTCCAGCTCTGTGGACATGACCACCAAGCCTTGTATTCCGTATTCCAAGTCCTGCAGAGATGACCTACAATACAGAGTAAAATGTAATCAGTCATTTTTTAGACACTGTGTAAATTCCTTTTCTTGGAGTCTATTGAGGTACACAGGAAGTCTTTAACCTTTTGATTATAATGCCGCCTACAAGAGCATTGGACATTGGCAAAAAAAAAAATGTAGGCCAGCCCAGGATATTACACCTTTTACTCCCCAGCATGCCCCAGTTTAGTAGCAATACAGTACCGAGCACACACAGGGGTGGGACCTGTGTCAGTCAATGGACTCCAGGAAAAGGATTTTCGGTGAGTAAAAAACATATACTTTATTTCTTGCCCATTGAGGGACACAGGAAGTCTTTAACCTTCAGGATGTCCAAAAGCTGTCTAGCTTAGGGGTGGGCAATGGCACAACAATTGCTAAAAAGCCCAAAGTAACTCCAGAAAACTGGGGACCGTTTACAGCATAAGGAGCCGCCTGAAGGACCTAATGTGTCATTAATCTGTCGTTAGATGGGGCATAAATGTCCACCTGGTAGGACTCGGAAAGCTTGTGAACAGAAGACCAGATGACAACATTACAAAAAGTAGTTGTCTGATTCCAAAAAGGCCAAGAAGCGCTTAAAGACCTAGCAGAGTGAACCATAACAGGAAAGGGGGAACCTGATCCTTGAGGCCACAAGTCTGAAAGATTGTCTGTCTGGGCCTCCTAGAGATGGTAGAAAAAGAAAGCCAGGCCATTCTTCCAGGGACCATCCAGAATGACAAAAAGTGACTCAGACTTTCTGCAAGAAGCAGTGGGTGAGGGGTATATTTGAACAACCCGAACCACATCCAGACATTGGAGGGGAATTTGCTTCTGATGAACCAAAGCTGCACACTGGCACAGGAGAACAATGTCATGGTTTAGGTGAAAGGCAGAGACTATCCTAGGCACAAAGGTCCCTGGGTTTCTAAGCCACCTTGTCTCTATGCAAGACAAAAAAAAGGTTCTTTCTCAAGATAATCTTGTCAGTTCAGCTATTACCTCACAGAGGTGACAACAACAAGGTAAGTAACCTTGTGGGTGGAAGTAGAGGGAGGAATATCTCTAATGGTTTCAAGAAGGAAGCAGTTCTCATGGAGTCCTAGGTAAATGGCTGGAGGGAACAACATGGGAGACCCCCTGTATAAAGGTCCTAATCAAAGAGTAAAAACCCAAGGGTCTATGAAACAGAATGGAAAGAGCAGAGACCTGACCTTTGATGGCACAGAGAGCCAGACACTGGTCCACATCCAACAGCAGGAAAGAGAAGAATTTGGGCTTCAACAGCCATGTCGTTAAAGCCGGAGACAAGAGAAGAAACAAATTGCTAAAGTTAATCTTTGCAACAGCAGAGCTGAAGAAAAGACATTAATTCACCTCGAGCACTGGAATAAACTTGGGGCATGCGGATAATAGGAGGGGTTTTACTCTGGGCTGGCCTACAGATTTTGTCAGTGTCCAATTCTCCAGTATATACTGAAGGTCAAAAGTCTCCTGTGTCCTTTGATGGATGAGAAGGAAATATAATTATAGCATGCCATTTCACTTTATGAAACTTCATTCTTTGAATCCACACTGACCTGATGGTGCTAAGCAGTGCGTTGTATCTCTGGATTTCTTGTAGTAACACAACGTTGAGTGGATTTGGGTCATCGCTTAAAACTTTCACTGTTCCCTCATAATCGATTTCCTGAGGAATCTTCTGACGAACATCACTCAGTAACTCCAAGACCTGAGAAAGAAGAAATGGTTAATTGTCTGTTAAACGTTTAAAGGTGAAAGACCTGTCTAATAACACAAACTGCAAGGTGTCAGCTACTTTTATTAGCCAGAAAACTCTTTACTGTGTGCCATTCTGAAACTGGTTTCAACCTGCTATTAAGGCCTCCACTTCAGGACCAAGCCTCACCCATTCCCATGTCCACTGATGCCGCGTACACACGAGCGGAATGTCCGACAGGAAAAGTCCGACGGAATAGTTTCATCGTATAATCCGCTCGTGTGTGGGCCTCATCCGACCTTTTTTTTCGAAATTCTGACAGACCTAGAAATAGAACATGTTCCAAATATTTCCGACGGAACCATATCCTATCGGGAAAACTGCTCGTCTGTATGCTGGTCCGAAGGACCAAAAACGACGCATGCTCTGAAGCAAGTACGGGACGGAAGCTATTGGCTACTGACTATTGAACTTCCTTTTTCTAGTCCCGTCGTATGTGCTGTACGTCACTGCGTTCTGGATGGTCGGACTTTGGTGTGACCATGTGTACGCAAGACAGTTTCAGCAGAATTCCATCAGAACTCCGTCGATTAAACCGTCAGAGTTTGTTCTGACGGGAAAACTGGTCGTGTGTACGCGGCATGAGGGTGCTTTTACTGGCACAATTTGAACAATAGCATGGTGGGTTTGGGAAGGTCGGTCAAGCAGGTATTAAAAAAGAGGGGGTGCACAGAAGAGGTTTTTTTCTGATTAGCATTGGTAACAGCAGCTACTTTTTAGTATTTGGTGTTAGGCAAGTATTCTTAAAATGAAAATAGTTGGCAAGTTTTCTTTAGGGTTTCCCCTAAAGGACCGCTCACCCTGTCTGATACCTGTGGGAGTTCATTCTATGGATTGAAGTAAGTTGATTCCAGGCTTGAGTCCAGGCAGTTTTCTATACTTAACCTGTTTTGATACCAATTAGATTATCATTGTTTACAGGGGTTATCCCCTTGGGAATGATTATCTTCTTGGATATTCCCTGTCCTATTGGTATCAATGTGACGTAGAGGAAAAGGAGTTTGTTCATTTCGAATGAAGGAATTGTTTGGGTAAGAGGAGCATATCAGACTGTTTGCTTCAAAGGGGCTTATGCTGCGTACACACGATCGGATATTACAACAAAATCCATGGATTTTTTCCGATGGATGTTGGCTCAAACTTGTCTTGCATACACACGGTCACACAAATCTTGTCCAAAATTCTGAACGTCAAGAACGCAGTGACGTACAACATGCACGACGAGCTGAGAAAAATGAAGTTCAATAGCCAGTGCGGCTCTTCTGCTTGATTCCGAGCATGCGTGGAATTTTGTGCGTCGGAATTGTGTACACACGATCGGAATTTACGACAATGGATTTTGTTGTCGGAAAATTTGAGATACAGATCTCAAATTTTGTGTGATGGAAATTCCGATGAAAAATGTCCAATGGAGCCCACACACGGTCGGAATTTCCGACAACAAGCTCCCATCGAACATTTTCCGTCAGAAAATCCGACCGTGTGTACGGGCCAATAGACTGTGTGGATGGATTGGTTATGACGGTCTGTGTTTTTTCAGATGGCTTAGTCCCCTTCAAGCTTGAAAAGCCTTTGAAAATTTGTTTGCAATAACTCCATCTGTATCACCAGCAAAGCAGCTTCATTATTATCCCATTAAAGAAGAAGAGAATTGTACGCTGCATTTGGAGATTTCCTAATTTGCCACGTCACAAATGTTAATTCTCCATTACGAATGCTAGTTTACAAGACCGGCCGCTTCTGCTTCTGAGCATGCGTGAACTTTTGTGCGACGGACTTGTGTACACACGATCGGAAAGTCCGACAACATAGTTTTGTTGGCAGAAAATTTAAGAACCTGCTAGCCAACATTTGTTGGCGGAAAGTCCGACAACAATTGTCTGATGGAGCATACACACGGTCGGACTTTCAGCCAACAAGCTCACGTCCAACATTTTCCTGTCGGAAAGTCCGATCGTGTGTACACGGCATATGGCACACTGATATTCTACCGGACCACCTGATGAGCCTGAGAGTCCTCTGAGTCCTACCTACGTTTAGGGTGAGAGTGCAATCATTGGATGACTTAGTCACCACTGTATTTATGTAAATATATGAATTGCAGATATGAAGACCCATATGGTCTTTATATATATATGGTTGTTTTTTAAGTATTTGTATGTTTATTAAAATGTTTATTTGTTATTTTAGTGATATTGTATATAAAGGTCTTTATATATAAGAGCTCTAGAAGAAGCCATAAGTATGGCAAAACATGTAGAGGAAACAAACCTTTGTACTGCTACCGCATGATTTTTATGTGCTGGTTTTGAAAGAAAATTTTTTTATAATGTTTGTTTAACAAAATTATCTAATTGATATTGTTTCAAAGTTAATTAATTCTGTACCTTTAAACTCCCATTTTCGCTTGCTTAATCTTTCCTAAATAAGTGTAAATGTAAAGTGTGGTTCTTTACACTAAGTCATTTTACCCCTATGCTGAAAATTACTATGAATACCTGGGTGTCATTGGATCGTCCACTATTCAGCATTATACAGAACACAGTTGTATGGTCAGAGGAGGGACACCCCGAGGGACCCCCTCCACTCCTTTTTTTCTAACTCGTATGGCCCCTGCATTTGAAGGTAAACACAGTCAAAAGGTGAGGGCTTTTTTTGGGTGACCTTGTTGGAATGTCTAGTATCCTCTGCATATATATGATGATATAAAAGACCATTTTATAAACATGCAAAAGGTTTAGAAAAGTTTTAAAAGCTCACTAAAAACCATTACAGGTTCTCTTTAACCTCTTCAGATCCGCGCTATTGCCAAATGACGGCAACAGCGCGGACCTACATTGCCGGGACGACATCTATTGATGTCGTCCCGTGCACGAGCGGCCTGCGCGCCCCCTGCAGGGCGCACGCGCCGCGCTCAGTGATCAGCGAGTCTTTGACCCCTTACCACATGATCAGCTGTCAGCCAATGACAGCTGATCATGTGATGCAAACAGAGCCGGTAATCGGCTATTTTTTCTCCTCGCGCTAACAGCGTGAGGAAGGAAAAAAAAGCCGATCACCGGCGGCCGTGATCGGGACATCAGTCCCGATCACGGCGATCATCTGTGCCCCCTGCCAGTGACACCTAGCAATAGGCAGCAGTGCCGCCTACCAGTGCCCACAGTGCCACCCATCAGTGCCCACAGTGCCACCCATCAGCGCCCACAATCAGTGCCACAACAACAGTGCTGCACATCAGTGCCACCTATCAGTGCCCAGTGTCACCTACCAGTGCCCATAAGTGCCCATCAGTGCCCACCATCAGTGGTACCTATCAGTACCACCCATCAGCGCCGCCTTATCTGTGCCCATTAGTACTGCCTTATCTGTGCCTATCAGTGCCGCCTTAACTGTGCCCGTCAGTGCCGCCTTAACTGTGCCCATCAGTGCCGCCTTAACTGTGCCTATCCGTGCCCATCAGTGCAGCCTATCAGTGCCCACCAGTGCTGCCTCATCAGCGCATATCAATGAAAGAGAAAAATTACCTGTTTGCAAAATTTTATAACTATGAAACCTGATTTTTTTTTTTTTCAAAATTTTTCATCTTTTTTTGTTTGTTTAGCAAAAAATAAAAATCCCAGCTGTGATTAAATACCCCCAAAAGAAAGCTCTATTTGTGGGAAAAAAATGATAAAAATTTCATTTGAGTACAGTGTTGTATGACCGCGCAATTGTCATTCAAAGTGCGTCAGAGCTAAAAGCTGAAAATTGGTCTGGGCAGGAGGGGGATTAAATGCGCAGTAAGCAAGTGGTTAAATGAATTCAGAGTATTAGAATAAGACCGGATGATGGAACAAGAAGATCTTAGAGCAAACAGAGAAGAAGAATCAAGAGAATCAAAGAAGAATCAGAGAAGAAATTAAAAGCAAATCTGACCTTGTCCTCTCTGCTTTGCCCTCCAGGAACGTTCTGTGTGACCTGAGGCTGCAGAGACAGCAGAGTGTCAAACAAGGTCCGTGCATCAGTGATCTGGCTGGCAATATCCGCGTTGGGGTGCTGCCCGAAGGCTTCCGGGTGATCCACGGTGGGAAGTAGGGAGATAAACTCCTTGTATGATGGCAGCGGGTTGTCACGAGGGATGTAATATGCATCCAGAGAGGAGAGCCTTTGGAGAAGACATATAAACATGGAGTACAATGCCTTCATACTCTACAATGTTACCCTTTAGAAAAAAACTACCATCAACTACAGAATAAGCCACACACAGAATGTATTGATTTTTCCCTGGGCCGACCTATAGATTAGCACTGAGACAGAACAAGAAGTAAATACCAGTCAGTATGGTGCACTAACATTTGGCATACCCATGCAACAAGGACAATGGCTGTCCCCATATACACATATATTTTCAAACTATACTAAACAAGGAATGAAAAACATGAATGCATATCGATAAGATGAGGGAATCTTTCAGGAGAGGGATATGGTAGCTTCCATTATAGACTTGTTTTTAAACGTGCAGGTCCAGGGCTGCCATTCTGATCCTGACTCCAGGGCTGCCATCCTGATCCTGACTCCAGGGCTGCCATCCTGATCCTGGTTCCAGGGCAAGTCCAGGGCTGCCATCCTGATCCTAGCTCTGGTGCAGATCCAGTTTGCCATCCCAATCCTTCGTCTGGTGCAGGTTCAGGGATAACATCCTGATCCTAGTTCCAGTGCAAGTCCAGGTCTGCCATCTTGATCCTTGCACCGGTGCAGGTCCAGGGCAGCTATGCTGATTCTGGCTCCAGGGCAGGTACATGCCTGAAATCCTGATCCTAGCTTCGGTGCAGGTCCAGGAATGCCATCCTGATCCTAGCTCCAGGGCAGGTCCAGGGCTGCCATCCTGATCTTAGCTCCGGTGCAGGTCCAGGGATGACATCCTGATCCTAGATCTAGTGCAGGTTCAGGTTTGCCATCCTGATCCTAGGTCTGGTGCAGGTCCAGGTCTGCCACCCTGATCCTTGCTCAGGTGCAGGTCCAGGGCAGCCATGCTGATCCTGGCTCCAGGGCAGCTACATGTCTGCGATCTTGATCCTAGCTTCGGTGCAGCTCTAAGGATGCCATCCTGATCCTAGCTCCAGGGCAGGCCCAGGGCTGCCATCCTGATCCTAGCTCCAGGGCTGCCATCCTGATCCTAGCTCTGGTGCAGGTCCAGCGATGCCATCCCAATCTTAGCTCTAGTGCAGGTTCGCCATCCTGATCCTAGGTCTGGTGCAGGTCCAGGTCTGCCACCCTGATCCTTGCTCTAATGCAGGTCCAGGGCAGCCATATTGATCCTGGCTCCAGGGCAGCTACATGTCTGCGATCTTGATCCTAGCTCCGGTGCAGGTCGAGGGCTGCCATCCTGATCCTAGCTCCAGGGCAGGTCCAGGACTGCCATCCTGATCCTAGCTCCAGGGCAGGTCCAGGGGTGCCTAGCAAGGCAGGCTTGAATGGAGGAGAAGATTTGGATGCCGCACACCGGATGTAGTCAAAAAACTTCACTTTATTGAAAAAATGGGATCATCAAAATAACAAGACTGTCATGCAGAAAGTACAGGTAAGCTGACGCGTTTCGCACTCAGGACTGAGTGCTTACTCATAGCTAACAAATATTAAAAAGACAAACTCTTATATAGCTCAATGGGGTATCACATGATTGCCCAATTAGATGGTCATTAAGTCTCAGCTGGAAGCCGATTTAAAGTGGAGTTCCACCCACTTTTACAACTCTTCAGAATTCCTCACTAAACTGTGCACTGTAAACAAATTGGATATTTTTTTATTTTTTTTCTCAGCACCTACTGTATATCTGCTGTATTCATTTTTCACTTCCTCCTCCCTGGCCGCGGCCCATCACATCATTTCCTGTTTGCAATGCCTTCTGGGAAGGGGCGGCAACTTCCTCTGAAACTGCCGTTGCTATAGAAACCTGACCTGAAACCTATTACACTGCTTGTGCTGCACTGAGCATGTGCGAGATCTGCAAGGATGAGATCCAGGAAGAAATACAGTCTCGCTTCAGATGCCCACAATTAAGATGGCCACGGCCTGCTGTAAGTTTATAAAATAACAAACTACTGCTATAAACTAACAAAACAGACCTTAGTTTACAGACTAACTTTACTAGAATACATTAAGCTTGTGCATTATAGTGGTATTTTTATGTAAAAAGTATAATTTCGGCCGGAACACCACTTTAATGAGGTCTCGGCATCTGCTGGCTATTTGATGTGTTGACTGATTGAGAAATGTTTTCAAAACCGTGACATGTAAATAGATGACAAAGAATGTGAAAAAAGATGTGTATGTGTACATGTGCAGGCAAAAAATATATATGTGTGTATATATATATGGTGAATCCTATCAATAAACGTGTATATAATAATGAATATACTTCTATAACGTGTATATATAAAAGGTGATAAGTGTCAAAAAAAAGGGGATTACTTATTGGGTGAAAGAAAAAAATGTGTAAAAAATATTTCTCATTAAAAAAAGAGAAAATGTATTGATAAAAATATTCAGACAACGTGCAAAGTAAATGTGAAAAGTAAATGTAATAAAATTATATGTGAACAAAATATATGAATATGATGAAGCTCTCTATAATATGCCGGTGAAGTGGATGAAGCTCTCTATAATAAGTCGGAATAATGCAGGTGAAATATAGAGCAATGTGACCTGAAATAATGCGTGATATGCCCGCGGTTGATAACAAGGTACATATAGGGCCCTATAATAATAAAAATAAACTGTGGAATTCAAAGACATAAAATCACGCTGATAAGGGTTGCCCTGTTCTGGTCAAATGGCAGTGATATATGCAGGGTCCCAGTAGACTGACTTGTAGCGTAGTGATTCTAAATGATGAGCCTGGCCGAGAGCAGGGTGTGTGTGGAATTTCAGGAATGAAGCAGCGGTGTTCAAGGTAATAGAACGCCGCTAATCTGTGTCACACTAAATATCTAGATGGAATTATAGTGATGGTAATAAAGTTGGTAGAGGTCTCGGCCAGTCACCCAAGTTTAAGGGATCACAAAAAGGGACAAATGAAAAACAAGTAAGGTACTATAGGCTGGGATACGAAGACATAAAATCACGCTGATCAGGGTTGCCCTGATCTGGTCAAATGGCAGTGATATATGCAGGGTCCCAGTAGACTGACTTGTAGCGTAATGATTCTAAATGATGAGCCTGGCCGTGAGCAAGGTGTGTGTGGAATTTCAGGAATGAAGCAGCGGTGTTCAAGATAATAGAGCACCGCTAATCTATGTCACACTAAATATCTAGATGGAATTATAATGATGGTAATAATTTAATAATTTTTAATAATTTTATTACCATCATTATAATTCCATCTAGATATTTAGTGTGACATAGATTAGCGGTGCTCTATTATCTTGAACACCGCTGCTTCATTCCTGAAATTCCACACACACCTTGCTCACGGCCAGGCTCATCATTTAGAATCATTACGCTACAAGTCAGTCTACTGGGACCCTGCATATATCACTGCCATTTGACCAGATCAGGGCAACCCTGATCAGCGTGATTTTATGTCTTCGTATCCCAGCCTATAGTACCTTACTTGTTTTTCATTTGTCCCTTTTTGTGATCCCTTAAACTTGGGTGACTGGCCGAGACCTCTACCAAATTTATTACCATCACTATAATTCCATCTAGATATTTAGTGTGACACAGATTAGCGGCGTTCTATTACCTTGAACACCGCTGCTTCATTCCTGAAATTCCACACACACCCTGCTCTCGGCCAGGCTCATCATTTAGAATCACTACGTTACAAGTCAGTCTACTGGGACCCTGCATATATCACTGCCATTTGACCAGAACAGGGCAACCCTTATCAGCGTGATTTTATGTCTTTGAATTCCACAGTTTATTTTTATTATTATAGGGCCCTATATGTACCTTGTTATCAACCGTGGGCATATCACGCATTATTTCAGGTCACATTGCTCTATATTTCACCTGCATTATTCCGACTTATTATAGAGAGCTTCATCCACTTCACCGGCATATTATAGAGAGCTTCATCATATTCATATATTTTGTTCACATATAATTTTATTACATTTACTTTTCACATTTACTTTGCACGTTGTCTGAATATTTTTATCAATACATTTTCTCTTTTTTTAATGAGAAATATTTTTTACACATTTTTTTCTTTCACCCAATAGTAATCCCCTTTTTTTTGACACTTATCACCTTTTATATATACACGTTATAGAAGTATATTCATTATTATATACACGTTTATTGATAGGATTCACCATATATATATTTTTTGCCTGCACATGTACACATACACATCTTTTTTCACATTCTTTGTCATCTATTTACATGTCACGGTTTTGAAAACATTTCTCAATCAGTCAACACATCAAATAGTCAGCAGATGCCGAGACCTCATTAAATCGGCTTCCAGCTGAGACTTAATGACCATCTAATTGGGCAATCATGTGATACCCCATTGAGCTATATAAGAGTTTGTCTTTTTAATATTTGTTAGCTATGAGTAAGCACTCAGTCCTGAGTGCGAAACGCGTCAGATTACCTGTACTTTTTGCATGACAGTCTTGTTATTTTGATGATCCCATTTTTTCAATAAAGTGAAGTTTTTTTGACTACATCCGGTGTGCGGCATCCAAATCTTCTCCTCCATTCAAGCCTGCTTTGTCTAGCATTCAGCCAGCACCTGGAGCTCTTCTGCTCTGAAACTTCCACTTAGTGCCGGTTCACACTAGACGCGGCACGACTTGCAGGTCGCCTCACCGAGGCGACCTGCACACGACTGCCGGGGCGACTTGCAAGACGACTTCTGTATAGAAGTCTATGCAAGTCGCCCCCAAAGTAGTACAGGAACCTTTCTTCTAAGTCGGAGCGACTTGCGTCGCTCCGATTAGAACGGTTCCATTGTACAGAACGGGAGGCGACTTGTCAGGCGGCTAGGTCGCCTGACAAGTCGCCCCTGTGTGAACCGGCTCTTACACCCGGGTCAGTGTCAGCCTGAGCGGTGGAAACACTTTCTTTGCTTGTCTGCATCTAAGGATACGTGCCTAGCAAGGATCAGGATTAAAGTCCTGGAGCCAACAACTGTAAAAACAGGCATTTATCCAGATGTCTTTTACCTGGTCTTTAGCCTTTCCTACTGGCCAGGTCAGGATGACATAACTTTTTCCCGGCACTTGGAAATTACACCCAACATCTAAAAGATGCGCGGGTGTCAGTGTACAATTTGGAAAAAAATTGACAACAGCTAGAGGAAGAGATTTTACTGCAGAAGAAACACACAGAATCTCTTCTATCATAAATACCTACCTGTAAATAGGTTTTAGAAAAACAATTTTAGGTCAGTTTTAAAGCAGTAGTAAACCGTGGCAGAGTTAAAAAAAAAAAAAAAACACACCTGTAAGACAGTGGCATAATGTGCTAGTATGCATCGCATACTAACGCATTATGAGATAGTTACCTTAGAACAAAGCCCTCCAGTGGCACGCTGTTACTGCTGAGAGGACTGACATTTTCCCCTGGTCTTTCTTCCGGGTTTTGCGGGCTCCGGTGCTGTGAGTGGCCAGAGCCGCAATGACGTCACTCCCGCACATACCCTCGGTTCTAGCATGAAGCTCATGGTATGCCGAACCTTCAGAGCGCATGTGCTGGTGACGTCACTGGCTGCATCCAAGGTGAATATCTCCTAAACCATACACGTTTAGGAGATATTCATTTTACCTACAGGTAAGCCTTATTATAGGCTTACCTTTAGGTAAAAATCACAAAGCGGGCTTTACTGCAGCTTTAAGGTTTCAAGTGAGAACTAGTAACACAAACCTGTCCCGTTCTTAATTCTTACACAGTGCTGTCAAAATGACAGCTCTGAGCTTTCCCTAGCGATTGGGAACCAATCAGTTTTCCTGACCATGTGATCACCATGACAGTTATGAAATAGTGATCACATGGGTTTGTTTACAACTCTGGTCATGGAGGTGGTAAAATTAAAGATATCATTAACCCTCCTTGGTTCAGTGATAGCCACAAAGCATATCAGCGGGGGAGACATAGACACAGGTTTATACTTAAAATAATGGAGAAACAGCAATATTAATAATATAAGATCTTACTTGTAGAACTGAGTGGTAAGAACTTGCTCACAGAAATAGTCATTAATATAAGTTCCGAGCAGTCGTCGATCCCAATCATCTGTCACGTGGCCGCCATAGTTGACTTCAGAGATCAGATACTTTAGAGCTTCCCAAGGGGTCTCTTTATACTCATCCAAGTTCAAGCTGAGAAGATTCTCTGAGACCTGCAGATGAAAGCATAAAACCCGGATCTACCATCATACACAATTCACTGAAGGTAACCTAATCATACACCACCAAGAACTAGAAAGGAGGGGACTGAAAGAGTCAAGGCACCCCAACATTGTATATATTGTATTGCATGTATCAGAGGATCATGATGATGCCCTACTGGGTGAAAGGCACTGGGTAGAGTTAGAGCTGGTGAGATCACACAATGCTATAATGCACCTTATAGGAGTTCCTCTAAGTTCAAATTCCTCCAAGATGAGTTCTCATCTTTTTAGTACTGCTTTACACTTTATGTCAAAATTTTAAGAGAAATTTGAACTATTCCAGTTTCTTCTCACTTCTCTCCTACCTGTTTTTTTCCGATACACTTACATAATTACATAGTAGGTGAGGTCGAAAAAAGACACAAGCCCATCAAGTCCAACCTATGTGTATGATTATATGACAGTATTACATTGTATATCCCTGTATGTTGCGGTCGTTCAGGTGCTTATCTAATAGTTTCTTGAAACTATCGATTTCCCCCCGCTGAGACCACTGTCTGTGGAAGGGAATTTCATATCCTTGCGGCTCTTAGACCCCTTTCACACCGAGGGCATTTTGCAGGCGCTATAGCGTTAAAAATACCGCTTGCAATCCGCCCTCAAACAGCTGCAGCATTGTCTCCAGTGTGAAAGCCCGAGGGCTTTCACACCGGAGCGCTGCGCTGGCAGGACGTCAGGAAAAGTCCTGTCAGCAGCTTCTTTGGAGTGGTGTGTTTACCGCTCCTCCACCGCTGCTCCCCATTGAAATCAATGGGGCAGCGCTGGGATACCGCCGGCAAAACGCCGCTATTGCGGGCGGTTTTAACCCTTTCTCGGCCGCTAGCGGGGGGGTAAAAGCGCCCTTGCTAGCGCTCGAAATGCGACGCAAATCCGACGGTAAAACGCTGCTAAAAATAGTGGCGTTTTACCGCCGACGCTATAGGCGGCTCGGTGTGAAAGGGGTCTTACAGTGAAGACTCCTCTACGTAGTTTAAGGTTAAACCTCTTTTCTTCTAATTTTAATGAGTGGCCACAAGTCTCGTTAAACTCCCTTCCGCAAAAAAGTTTTATCCCTATTGTGGGGTCACCAGTACAGCATTTGTAAATTGAAATCATTTCCCCTCTCAAGCGTCTCTTCTCCAGAGAGAATAAGTTCAGTGCTCACAACATTTCCTCATAACCAATATCCTCCAGACCCTTTATTAGCTTTGTTGCCCTTCTTTCTACTCGTTCCATTTCCAGTACATCCTTCCTGAGGACTGGTGCCCAGAACTGGACAGCATACTCCAGGTGCGGCCGGACCAGAGCCTTGTAGAGCGGGATAATTATCGTTTTATCTCTGGAATGAATCCCCTTTTTAATGCATGCAAATATTCTGTTTGCTTTGTTAGCAGCAGCTTGGCATTGCATGCCATTGCTGAGCCTATCATCTACTAGGACCCCCAGGTCCTTTTCCATCCTAAATTCCCCCAGAGGTTCTCCCCCCCAGTGTATAGATTGTATTCATATTTTTGCCACCCAAATGCATTATTTTACATTTTTCTACATTAAACCTCATTTGCCATGTAGTTGCCCACCCCATTCATTTATTCAGATCTTTTTGCAAGGTTTCCACATCCTGCGGAGAAGTTATTGCCCTGCTTAGCTTAATATCATCCGCAAATACAGAGATTGAACTATTTACCCCATCCTCCCGGTTGCTTATGAACAAATTAAACAGGATTGATTACAGCACAGAACCCTGGTCTTACTACTGATTAATTATGGAATGGAACTGTGAATGGGGGAGAATCATACTAATTCTTTCTTAATGTGGATCTTCATTCCTCCACCTTTTATTTCTGGGGACACTGAGTGGAGCATGGGCCAGAGGATTTGTTAAAAAAAAGCACATTGACCTCTGTTGGACCATGAGGTCAGTTGGTCTGCTGAGTTGCCATATCTGGTGGAAGTCATTTTTATTTGTGTGAGTACTATATACGGGTGAAGGTTGTAAATGCTGCATCAGCTATGACTTTTAATTTCCTCTAGACCGTAATTTTATTGCACATTTTCCAATGGTACAGAGCCAAAATACAGCCTCATTGATATGACGTTGTGTACATGGCAATTATCCATCTCTAATAGTTACAAATGGAAAAAGTGGAAAATAACAGTCATCAAAGACCTTGAACCATTGTAAAGTAGTGGGTAATGGAAAGCTAAGGAGAGCAGTGGGCCCTTTCCGCTAGCTAAGCGAGAGCCAGGTAAGGCTGGAAACCATGAGAGCTATGAGGTAGGAGACACTAAGGTGTTGATAAATCACCCAATAAGTGCTTGTAGAGAGCTCTCATGCTCACCCAACATCCCATAAGTAAAGTGCAGTCAAACAATTACTGGAGCTACAGACTAGAGTTGCCACCTGTCCAAGATTCATCTAGATAGTCCAGGTTTTGACCGGACTTTGCCTCCCCAACATAGATGTGCGCATGGGGTGTGCCGGGTGTGCTTGGGCACACCCTAATCGCCTCATGTATTGCAGATTCCTCCTGCTACACCCGAGTCCACAGTGTTCCCCCTTTACAAAAAAAAAAAATACTGTGTGCCACTAAAGTGTTCAAGCTTTGTTTGAAGAAAAGGTGGCAACCCTACTAGAGGCATGGGCATCGGGTCTCTCAAGATTAAGCGAAACCTAACCTAACATAAAATAAAAGCTCCCCTTTGTTTGGGGGGATTGTATCAGGAGTTGATTTGGGCTTGCCCAAAGTATTAGTAAACCTGGGCTTAGCCTATCATTCTGTATAATGAAAGGTGGACATATGGTGCATACCTCCAGTGGGATTTAGCGGGCATTTAATGAATTTTCTCCACCTTCTCTTCAGGTTTTTTGTAGACCTATGAAGTCCTGCACCTAGTTTCTCTCTATAGAGAATAATTTCAGGTCTGGACCGGTTTATAGTCCAAAGTGTGAGCTGCTACGTGTTGGACTACAAAAATCAGTGAGAATTATTATTGAAAGGTCTTACCTCAAAGTCGGAGTCGTTAAAGGCATACACAATGTTCCAGCCTAGCTGGAGGAACTTCCTTCGCTCCAGGAGGATGCTATGAAAGAAGCAGAGGGAGAAGAGCAGACGACGGTAGCTGGTGGTCTTGGTGCAGCGGGAGAACTGAGGCTCTGTGATCAGCTGGTAGAGGCGCGTCATGTTGGCGCGGAGACCCTGCACAACACACAAAACATCAACATACCAGAAAGACAAAGCCCAACTGAACGAAACACAACTCTACACCAATAGAGGTGGATCTGATCTGATCAGCTTTTACAGTAGTTTAAAGTATATCTAAAATGAAAACTTATTTAGTTTTGGGTGAAGCAAAGAAGGGGGTTAGAATCTCTGTTAGGTCTTTCTTGCTGCCTGGCTGACAGTTATCCTCTCTGTTTGTACTAGTGGCCATTTCATCAGGACAAAAAAAAAAAATGGTGGAATATCCAACATTTTACGGTTGTCACCAGAAAAAGGAATAAAAAGGAAAATGGAGACACTTGTCCAGTGATAACTGCCTTATGCTGGCCATACACTATACGAAGAATCGGACAAAATTTGGTCATTTAGACAGTTTGTTAGTTTTCCGGCCAGTTAATGGGCACAAAATCGATAATCGTTGGGATGTTTTTGAGCCGAAAAAAACGAAGTTTGGAAATTTTCTGCCGAACAAACAATAAATTGAAAGGTTAATGTGTTTCCCGTCCGAACTGTCTGCACTAGGTATATGTAAAAAAACGCATTCATTTATGCCCACTGAATGATTTTTCGGTCATTACATGATGGCACTATCGTTTGCACTCACAGCCAAATGTTCTTTTTTCAAAAATGGGTTAGGCCGATTTTTCGTATAGTGTATGGCCAGCATAAGAGAGCATTTCCCCTTACTTTAGAGAGATTTCCCCTCACTTCCTGTGGTGTCTCTGGGTCAGGAAGTGGAGGGAATTCTCAGTATGAAGGACACCGACAGCAAAACAAACCTCACAGCAGTTCGAAACGCGCTGGAGTTGTTCAACTGCATTACTAAAACGGTTTTAGCTGATTTCCATGGCACTAGCCTTTCTCCCTTTTTTTTTGCTCAGATTTCCCATTTTTAGCCAGAACACTTTGGGGTTGATTTACTAAAGGCAAATAGACTGTGCAAAATGCAGTTGCTCCAGAAGTTAGTAAATGAGGTAAATCTTCACTTTGCAAACAGTACCCAATCGCATGCCAGGAAAATTAAAAAAAAAAAAAAAAAAAATGCATTTTTGCTTGCACATGATTGGATGATGGAAGCCAGCTGAACTATTGCTCATTTACTAAGCTCTGGAGCAACTGCACTTTGCAGAGTGCACAGAATATTTGCCTTTAGTAAATCGACCATTTTGGCTAGAGACTCAGTTTAACCACTTGCCGACCGCTACACGCCGATATACGTCGGCACAATGGCAGCGGTGGGCAAATGGGGGTACCTGTACGTTCCCTTTCATTTGCGGGGCTAGAGGGCCCACGCCCGCCACGAACAGCGTGACCGTGCCCTTGGGCTCGATGTCCGCCGGTGTCCCGCGATCGTGTCATGCATCGGAAGAACGGGGAGATGCATATGTAAACGAGGCATTTCCCCGTTCTGCCTAGTGACATGTGATCGGGAGCAGTGAGCGCTGTCATGTCCTATGTAGCCCAGCCCCCCCCAGTTAGAATCACTCCCTAGGACACACTTAACCCCTTCCCTGCCCCCTAGTGTTTAACCCCTTCCCTGCACAGTAATCACTGCATTTTTATAGCACTGATCGCTGTATAAATGACAAAGGTTCCAAAATAGTGTCAAAAGTGTCCGATGTGTCCGCCATAATGTCGCAGTCACAATAAAAATCGCAGATCGCCGCCATTACTAATAAAAAAAAAAATGAATACTAAAAATGCCATAAATGTATCCCCTATTTTGTAGACGCTATAACTTTTGCGCAAACCAATCAATATACGCCTATTGCGATTTTTTTTACCAAAAATATGTAGAAGAATACATATCGGCCTAAACTGAGGAAAAAAATAGTGTTTTTATATATTTTTTGGGGATATTTATTATAACTAAAAGTAAAAAATATTGCTTTTTTTTCAAAATTGTTGCTCTTTTTTTGTTTGTAGCGCAAAAAATAAAAACCGCACAAGTGATCAAATACCACCAAAAGAAGACTCTATTTGTGGGAAAAAAAGGATGTCAATTTTGTTTAGGTGCAATGTCGCACCACCGCGCAATTGTCAGTTAAAGCGACACAGTGGCGAATCGCAAAAAGTGCTCTGTTCAGGAAAGGGGGTAAAATCTTCCGGGGCTGAAACGGTTATAGAAACCTGTAGAGAAGGAGAAATGCAGGGTTCGACATTACAGGTCTCCTGAAAATGAAGTTGCTTGGCTGTTCCTGGCATCAAAATTTTATGAATTGCTGACCAGGAACCAGAATGCAGATCACGAAAGTGAGAGTGGAATCAGATCACAGACTCCTTACCTACTCTATACCCCCCCCCCCCAAAAAAAAACAACAAACAAACTTGGCATTAGATACACCTTAGCCAGCGGTTCACACCGCAACGGTTTTAAAGTCGTGCCGAAGACCCCGGCGTGACTTTGGCACGACTTGCATGGGACTTCTTTAACAGAAGTCAATGTAAGTCGTACCAAAGTAGGACGGAAAGTAGTGCAGTCGAAGAAGTTAGACCAGTTCCGTTTGCACCGATTGGGGTCTGACTTCTGATGCGACAAGTGTTCCAAAGTTGGCGCGCTTGTCTCATCAATGTGATCCAGACTTGTAAGTTCACCTTTTTTAGAAAAAAAATGAAGTGGAAAACTAATACTGAACACTCTCCCCATCCCCACAGTTCCTACTGTACTTACCTCCATAGGTGATGAGCTGTTAGTGCCCGAGCAGCCGGTGTAGCGGTCCGGGGATTTTAAATCCCCCACTCTTCTTCTCCTTTTTTTCTGTAAGACTTTATGGACAGATCAGAACTATTCTGATTGGTTAGACCTGGCACACAGATTAGCTCTGATCCATCCTGGAAGTGCTAGTGCCAGAATGAAGGGGGGAGAAGAGCGGGGATTTCAAATTCCTGGACAGCTACACTGGCTGCATGGGCACTGACAGCTCATCACCCATGGAGGTAAGTAGAGTGGGGATTGAGGGGTGGGCATACAGTGTTAGTTCACCTTTTTATTTTTTCAAAAAGGGTGAACCAACCTTTAAAAAACAAAATTTGTGTTTTTATAAATGAAGATCAAGGCGGTACTTTCATGAATGATTAGAGTCCCATATGCTGGTGGTGGCGGCGGCTGTGCTCCTTGGAATTTTCATTCTTTCGCCCCCCCGGATACCCCCACAGCTGTGATTTTCGGTGGGGCGGGGTTAATATGAGTGGCTCTACCTGTTCACTCATCAAAAGTGCAGATTATGGGGTTGATTTAATAAAGGCAAAAAGACTGTACACTTTGCAAAAGGGCAGTTGCTCTAGAGTATATTAAATGTGCAGAAACTCTGCTGTCTTCCATCATCCAATCACGTGCAAGCAAAAATTCTGTTTTTTATTTTCCTTGCATGTGATTGGGTACTCATTCCACAGTGAAGCTTTACCTCATTTACTAAGCTCTGGAGCAACTGCATAGTCCTTTTAGTAAATCAACCCCTATGCCTGCCCTTTCTGCTCCCCTCCGTCATTCATAGAGGTCTTACTATCAGTTCCTGAAAAGAAAAGCACTCAATGAATGGAGGACGAATGTAATAAACGAGAGATCCACCTCCTGAATTCACAGAGTGCTTTTCATTGCAGAACTGATAGTAAGACTTCTATGAATGGAAGGGGGGAGTGGAAAGGGTGGGCATAGTCTATATCTTTTCCTTTTTTATAGTCTACACTTTACACAAGTGCCTGTAACAGGTAGGGCCACTCTAATCACAGCTGTGGGGGTATCCGGGGGGGGGGGGGGGTGCAGAGGAATGAGGATTTCAAGGAACAGAACAGCCACCAGTACACAGGCTTCTCATCATTCAAGTACCATCCCTGGTGTTGATTAACTGCTTGCCGACCAGCCGCCGCTGTGAAACTGCCATAAATCTATCCCCAATCAATATACGCATATTGCGATTTTTTTTACCAAAAATATGTAGAAGAATTTATATCGCCCTAAACTGAGGATAAAATTAGTTTTTTTGATAAAAATCGTGGGATATTTATTATAGCAAAAAGTAAAAGATATTGTGTTTTTTTCAAAATTGTTGCTCTTCTTTTGTTTATGGCGCAAACAATAAAAACCGCAGAGGTGATCAAATACCACAAAAAGAAATCGCTATTTGTGGGAGAAAAAGGATGTCAATTTTGTTTGGGAACCACGCTGCACGACCGCGCAATTGTCAGTTAAAGCGACGCAGTGCCGAATCGCAAAAAGTGCTCTGGTCAGGAAGGGGGTAAAATCTTCTGGGGCTGAAGTTGTTAAGTACCATCCCTGGTGTTGATTAATAAAAAAAAATAAAATAAATCACTAAACTCAAGATTTAATGATAATTCTGACCCAAACTGTTATTTTAAAGCATATCTACACCCAAAAACAAAAATATCATATATTGCAGCTTACCAGTCTTTAGATGTGGTATCTGCATTTGTTTTTTTGTTTCCCTTTATTCACAACTGGTGATCCTGCCAGTAACACACTTCCTGTCCTGGGTTGACAATGCTCCCTCACCATACAGTATCTATGGAAAAGTGGCATTGTCACCCTAGGACAGGACTAGAGAACCCCAACCTCTCTCTTCATCTGCATACCATAGACAAAGGTTTTCTGCATTCCACAAACAGACTCGTGAGGGGACCTCTGCGCTACTAAATAAACGTGCATAAATTACTGTGTAATAGAAAAAATCATGGGAGTGCTGCTGCAAAATCTATAGTGCACACTTAATCACCATAAAGTATATATCAAATAAATGATTTCGCGCAAGCACATATACATGTGAAAAATCATGCATATCTCAAACTGGTATACATGTGTGATCTGTGTTCAATCTAAACTAATGTCACTTAATATAAATCAACTACAAATGTCCAACAGTGAAAAATAAAGTGATAAATAAAAATAATCAATGGCAAATAGCTCACAAGGTGGTGGTTGTTGTTAAATACACCAAAGTTCAATGGTTGCGATCAATCTTCTATATATGGTATCTGCTTGAGATAGCGGAGGGGAGGATTTTCATCTTGGGGGATTTGAATGCGGTGGTGGATCCGACAATGGACAGGTTGGATGCACCGCCGAGAACCCCAACACCGCTTGCGAAGTGGATGTCAATACATGGCTTCTATGATGCATGGCGAGCGAGACACCCAGAGATCAGGGAATACTCTTGCTACTCTGAGACACATAAAACACTATCTAGGATAGACATGGCATTGGTTGAACCTGAGGGACTGCAATTGGTGGCTGGGGCGAGGTACTTACCTAGAGTGCACTCGGACCATTCACCCTTACTAGTGGATATTGTATTGGGTCAGAGACAAGGTATCAGACACTGGAGGATGGAGGCTAGCTGGTTGCAGGAGGAATATGTTAAAATTAAATGTAATGAGACTATTCAGCGGTTCTGGAAGGAGAATAAGGAAGTTGGCTCTGAGCTAATAAAGTGGGAGGCATTCAAAGCTACTCTAAGAGGGGTGTTCATGGCGGAGGTGGCTAGCTTCAAGAAGCAACTGGCATCTTCAATAATGGACAGGGAACGTGAGGTATCTCTAGCTGAGGCAGAATACGTTAGGAGACCAACTAGAGAGGGTTTGTGTACTCTCCAGGATAAGACACGGGCATACAAGGAAATACTGACTGACCAGACTACCAAACTTGGACTTGCGCAACGTAGACGTATCTTTGAATTTGGGGACAAGAATAGTAGACTGTTGGCATATTTGGCGCGACCAGAATACACACCCATCTGTATAACGAGTATTTATGGTAGGGGTGGGGTAGAGGTGAGTGACTCCGAGGGTATACTACAGGTCTTTGTTCAATTTTATAACGAACTTTATAAGTCATGCATCCCACCGGGAGGGAACACCTTAAAAACTTATCTAAATGATATTGATCTTCCTAAGTTAACAAATTTAGATCGTGCAGAGCTGGAGGCTGACATATCTGTGGAAGAGGTGGCGGGGGCGATAGCTTCTTTTGCCCCTAGGAAATCCCCAGGACTAGATGGTATACCCTCGGAGTGCTATAAAACTTTTAGGGGTGGGTTGGCGCCCCGATTATTGCAAGTGTTCCTGAATGCACGGCGGGAGGGGAAACTTCCCCCCTCTATGAGAGAGGCCTTGGTAGTTCTGATACATAAAGGGGGTAAAGATCCTAAAGAGTGTGAATCCTATAGACCCATCTCATTGATGAATGTCGACACCAAGATACTAGCGAAAGTATTGGCAGGGAGACTGCAGTCAGTGGTGTTAAAATTAGTTAACCCGGATCAGACAGGCTTTATACAAGGGCGCTGTGCACAAATGAATGTTAGAAGGTTATTTATTAACCTACAGACGGATCATGACAATTCTGGGGAGAGGGTGGTGGCCTCCTTGGACACCAAGAAGGCCTTTGATTCGGTCGAGTGGGCCTATCTGTTTGGTCTCCTGGAGATATTGGGATTCGGGCCTATATTTATATCCTGGGTGAGGCTGTTGTACACTGACCCACTGATCAGGGTGAGGGTGAATGGCATCATATCTGAGCCCTTCTCTGTTTTCCGGGGGACCAGACAGGGGTGCCCGCTATCCCCCCTTCTTTTTGCTTTGGCCATAGAGCCACTCGCGGCAAAGATAAGGGATACTCCCCATCTGAATGGACTTAGGGTGGGGGGGATTGAGGAGCGAGTCTCCCTTTATGCGGATGACATGCTTTTGTATCTCCAAGACCCGGGTCCTTCATTATCCACGGCCTTCCGGCTGATACAGGAATTCGGAGACTACTCTGGGTTCCGTATCAACTGGAGCAAATCATCCCTGTTTGCTATAGATGACACAGTGAGGGTCCCGGCGGAATCCCCCATTCAACTATCCCAATCCTTTAAATATCTGGGAGTGGTGATTCAACTTCCCATTGCGGGGTATTTAGATATTAACTTGAGACCGGTAGTAGAGGCTCTTCGTGAGAGGGTGCAGCGGTGGAGGAATATGCCATTGACAGTGATGGGTCGTATAAACCTATTTAACATGATTGTCCTGCCAAAGCTGTTGTACGTTCTATCGAACTCACCTGTATATGTCTCGGTGAAAACGTTTAAACGCATAGACTCCATTGTGGTCGATTTCTTGTGGGGAACCAAAGCTCCCAGGCTATCCCTAGCAATCCTGAAACTACCAACAACCCGGGGGGGGTTGGCTATGCCGGACATGAGATCCTATTTCTTTGCATCCCAAATGACATTTTTACACTGGCGATGTTTTCCACAGATACCTAATGCCACTACTCTACTAGAGGCGGCTGTTGCCACATCTCAGGAAACATTACTGAACATCTTGTTTAGAAAAGAGATACCAGGGAGAGGGATGGGATCAGTTATGGCACTACCTGGTAAGGTGTTCCATCTCTGTGCGCAGAAAATAATGGATGACCCGCTATGGTTATCACCTAATTGTCCCCTCTGGTACAATAAATCTCTACAAGAGTTCTGCAAAATAGAAGATGGACATAGATGGGCCAAATTTGGGATAAAATATCTACGTCACATATACCAGGATGGTAGACTATTAACCTTCACACAACTGAGGGAGCAGTTTGGTGTACCTAGGACATGGCAGTTCAGATATACCCAACTGCAACATGCAGCGACAGCCCAGTTCGGGAGAGGGGAGGTGAAGGTACAAAACACAACCCTGGAAAAAGTCCTGATAGACCCTGAGCCGACCAAGCGTATATCTAGATACTATAAGGAGATTAGATTGGGGGGACCTGACTTGACCGCTAGGACCAGAAGTAGGTGGACGACTTTCATTCCGGAACTGACTGAGGAACTGTGGCAGGAGGTACTCGATACATATCTTGTGTCGGTGATTTCCTCCACGGATAGAATGAACCAGCTTCGATATCTACACCAAATGTACTACACTCCGACTAGACTATTTAAAATGCACAAAAAAGACAACTCGGAATGTCATAAATGTAAGGGAGAGGAGGGAACTTTCCTTCATATGGTATGGGATTGCCCTAAGGTAAGACCTTTGTGGTCTCAGGTGACTGAGTTCATATCTGACCACTTTGGTCTTCCAAACATATGCTCTCCCATGAGGTGCCTGTTGGGAATTTTTGATCAGGAAGAGATAAATACAAATACTAAATTATTCCTTAGACTTCTCTATTTTGGGGTGAGAAAACTGATCGCTCGACGATGGATTCATGGTGAACAACTCAACTTGGGAATGTGGATAAAAATAATAAATGATGATGTACTTATGTATAGAATGACATATGAAGCGAGAGGAGCCCCCAAAAAATTTAGGAAAGTGTGGTGGAGGTGGACTGAATCCAAAAATACCTTATCGGTAGGAGAGGAGGAGAGCAATGGCGCAGAAAATCTTTAGGTGATGAGGAGGATGGACAGTAGAATATTGAAAGAATGGATGCATACAACATTAGAGGTAGAAAAATAATGAGGGGGGATGGGAAGGGAGGGGAGGGAGTTTGTACATGGAAGGGGGCTTTTGAGAGTCTGTTTTCTCTCTGGTTGAAGCCAAAGTTTCAATATCTATGTTGATTGTCCAGGTGCTCTTCTTCTGAGTGGTTTTCTAGTAAAATATGATATGCATATAAATAAAGAGCTGTTTATTAAAAAAAAAAAAAAAGAGCAAAACAATTAGGCTGACTGAAGTAAAAGGTGGTCCTCATATTGAAAGCAATAACTACAAAGCATGTGTAACTGGATGAGCCATATGTGTAGAGGTAACATGTTATCGTTTAATGAGATGTACAGTAACCCATTGTTTACAAAATGCGATGTAACATGTCAATATGCTCAATAAAAATCTTGTTTAAAAAAAAAATATATGGTATCTGCAGTAATGGTATTCATAGCGGTTCATTAAACTTGAATATAACAAGTTTATAGATACCGGTTATATTCAAGTTTAATGCTATGAAGTTTAACCGCTATGAATACCATTACTGCAGATACCATATATAGAAGATTGATCGCAACCATTGAACTTTGGTGTGTTTAACAACAACCACCACCTTGTGAGCTATTTGCCATTGATTATTTTTATTTATCACTTTATTTTTCACTGTTGGACATTTGTAGTTGATTTATATTAAGTGACATTAGTTTAGATTGAACACAGATCACACATGTATACCAGTTTGAGATATGCATGATTTTTCACATGTATATGTGCTTGCGCGAAATCATTTATTTGATATATTCCACAAACCGAACTGAGGCCAGAGGGGTGGATTTACTAAAGGCAAATAGACTGTGCACTTTGCAAGTGCAGTTGCTCCAGAGCTTAGTAAATGAGCAGAAGCTTTTCTGACTTCCATTATCCAATCATGTGCAAGCATAGGTGTGCACAGCTTATTGCATTAGGATGTGCACTCTAAAACTCAAGCACACATGTATTTCTACATATAAACGGTGCCGGTAGGGAGATCAATCTCCCTGCTGGCACAGTAAAAGAGAAGTGCGTAAGCACTTCTCTAAGGGCAGAGCTGGTAAGCTCGAGATCTTTCCCATCTTCCTGCTGGCACACAGCCATAATGCTAATGTGTATGGGGTGATTAGGGTGTGCCCAGGCACACTAGGCACACCCTGTGCTAGCAAAAATGCATTTTTTTTTCATTTTCCTTGCATGTGATTGGGTATTCTTTGCAACGTGAAGGTTTACCTAATTTATTACTGGAGCAACTGCTCCCATTAGTAAATCAACTCCAATGTAACTGAGGACAAAGAGCACAAGAAAGTGTAAGCTCACAATATTTCTGGCAGGACCAAGAGGTTTTTCTTTTTCACCTTTTGAACATTGTATACCAAAACTCTTTTAATGGTATCTTTAATAGGCCAAAAGGAAGCAAGTAATAGAAGTTAATTGTTAGGGATTACATATGCTTAAAATCATGCACAGATTGTCAGTAGGAAGACTACAGGGATCAGGAGGTGGGAGGTCACAGGCAGGGGTTTCCTGCATCAAGAAGGTCACAGAACTCCAGATGGCATTTAACCACTTGCCGACCGCTGCACGCCGATATATGTCGGCACAATGGCAGAGGTGGGCAAATGGGCGTACCTGTACGTTCCCTTTAAGAGGCGGGGATAGCAGCGTGGCCGTTCCCACGGGACCAGCAGACTCGATGTCCGCCGGTCTCCCGGCAATCGTGTCACGGAGCCGCAGAACGGGGAAGTGCCTATGTAAACAAGGCATTTCACCGTTCTGGCTTGTGACATGCGAAGAGGCGACAAGGAGGGTGGGACTTTAATTGAAGCACATGAAAGCGAAGGATTAGTAATTAAGTGGAACAAAGGAATTTATTGATATTACAGTGTAAATGTACATAGAATGTTGATACATGATAACAGCACTAATAAGGTGATAACAAAAGTGTCTTGAATCATAACCACTGATGTCAATGATAAAAAAAGTTAGGCATGATAGTAAACAATAGACAATAAAATGGTAACAAGATCTCAATTAAGAGCATGGTAAATTCCAAAGTTCCACAAGAACATGATTAGATAAAATCATAATTATAAGGTAAAACCTGCAGGACCTATGGCCTCACTGAACCTGTAGAGGTAATTGTATAGAAACTTGAACCAGGTTCATGCCACATGCATCGCACGCACTGCATGGGAGGCATGACGTTGACGCGCATGACGGCGCACCCCCCCCCCCGGCATCAGAGGGAGCAAGGGAAGGGCGGAAGCCCGCGATGCGCGTCACGGCCCCCTGGAGGAGGAGAGCGGACGCCGCAGCAGCCACACCGCTCACACCAGTGCCAGCGCTCAAATGATAATATACAAATAGGATAATATTAAAGATATGTGACTAACAAAAAAACTTTGGATAATAAATTACAGGAAATATATAAATAAAGCACAGGGGGAGGCTAAACATAGGATCACTGATTGCAAGAAGTGTAATAAAGATAATTGCAATGGGGCTTAAACATGTGTTTCCATCACTAGATTATGTTGATTGAAAGAAAGGGGATTTTTAGGGACCTTCAGGAAGCCTAAACCTGGTAAGGTTATGTATTTCCATCCCTATGGGACATTAAATGAAATTGTGGCCCAGTAGGGTTCCTTCCTACACTGGCATACTTGAATGTGCACACTTCCATGGATGGTTTCGTGTTTCTCACCCTCACTATCTTTTACACTTTGGTTCTTTATTATTTTTCTTTCTGGCAGCCCAGCTACTGGACTTAATTCATCTCCCATTTCATCTCTCATTTTGGCATGGCTTCTCTGCCTTCCCCCCCCCCATCCCCACTCTCAGTCACTGTTGCCACTCCTCCACTCCTATTCATTTACTTTCACCTGTTCACAGTGAATCCTCGTGGTTCCACACCCGCCCTATTGACGGCCTATGTGGGTTGCCTGCCGTTGGGCCATCCACTGCGGCTCCCGGTGGAGGCTTTTCCGGATGCCTTGGCGCCTCATCGCTGCACCAATAGTTTGCGGACCTCAATTAGTAAGTATGCACTTATGTGCTGCTGGTGGCCTCACCCCACCCCTATCTATGTTATAATGACCACTGATCATCTTTATATCAATTTTATCTTAGACTACCACTCGCATGCTCCTGACGAGTGGCGTATCAGCCACGAAACGCGTAGAGCTACATAATGCCGTGCTTCCATCTATTCACACCTGGTTCAAGTTTCTATACAATTATTACCTCTACAGGTTTAGTGAGGCCATAGGTCCAGCAGGTTTTACCTTAAAATTAGGATTTTATCTAATCATGTTCTTGTGGAACTTTGGAATTTACCATGCTCTTAATTGAGATCTTGTTACCATTTTATTGTCTATTGTTTACTATCATGCCTAACTTTTTTTTATCTTTGACATCAGTGGTTCTGATTCAGGACACTTTTGTTATCACCTTATTAGTGCTGTTATCATGTATCAACATTCTATGTACATTTACACTGTAATATGAATAAATTCCTTTGTTCCACTTAATTACTAATCCTTTGCTTTCATGTGCTTCAATTAAATTCCCACCCTCCTTGTCCCCTCTTCGCTTGACTCAATAGGGATGAAAATATGTGACCCTACCGGGCCACAATTTCATTTAAAGTCCCACAGGGATGGAAATACATAACCTTACCAGGTTTAGGCTTCCTGAAAGTCCCTAAAAATCCCCTTTCTTTCAATCTGGCTTGTGACATGACAAAGATCACCGCTCCCTGTCATCAGGAGCAGTGATTGCTGTCATGTCAGTGGTAGCCCCTCCCTCCCACAGTTAGTATCACTCCCTAGGACACACTTAACCCCTTCAACGCCCTCTAGTGGTTAACCCCTTCCCTGCCAGTGTCATTTACACAGTAAGGGCATTTTTTTAGCACTGATCGCTGTATAAATGACAATGGTCTCAAAATAGTGTCAAAAGTGTCCAATGTGTCCGCCATAATGTCACAGTCCCGATAAAAATCGCAGATCGCCGCCATTACTAATAAAAAAATAAAATTTATAAAAAAAATGCCATAAAACTATACCCTATTTTGTAGACGCTATAACTTTTGCGCAAACCAATCAATATACGCTTATTGCAAATTTTTTTTTACCAAAAATATGTAAAGAATACATATCAGCCTAAACTGAGGAAAAAAATTGTTTTTTTTTATATTTTTGAGGGATATTTATTATAGCAAAAAGTAAAAAATAATGCGTTTTTTTCAAAATTGTCGCTCTTTTTTTGTTTATAGCGCAAAAAAACCCCAAAAACAAACGCAGAGGTGATCAGATACCAGCAAAAGAAAGCTCTATTTGTGGGGAAAAAAGGACGTCAAGTTTGTTTGGGTGCAATGTCGCACGACCGCGCAATTGTCAGTTAAAGCGACGCAGTGCCGAATCCCAAAAAGTGCTCTGGTCAGGAAGGGGTTAAAATATTCCGGGGCTGAAGTGGTTAATATCCTCGTATAAAGGGGACAGGTTATATTCCATACAAGGGTCAGCTTCTGACAGCCACATGTCTCACCTTGGGTGGCTCAGTTGTCATCTTGATGCTGGCCTGTAGAATGGAGATGGGGAACTCGGGGTGTGGGCTGGAGCTCAGCCACAGTCTGAAGCTTGGGTGTGGATTTTCCACCTGCAGCTGCTCCACCAACTTGTCCAGCTGCGGCATCCAGGACAGAGAGAGGTGACAATTGGCTAGGAACACCCACTGACCTGAAAACACAGAATGGGTCACTATAGAGCAACTTCAGTGTAATGGGGAAAAAGGACAAGGAGGAGCTTAAATCATTAAATGCATACAATGAAAGCTAAACTCCAGATGATTCATATTTCTGTCTATCCAGTCCCGAGATTTACACAGCTCTACACGTCAGCAGAGCCAGGTTGTTGTCTTAACTTTTCTCCACCACAATTGGTCACCTTCCCGGCCCGCCCCCATCCTGTGATTGGACGGTGATGGAGCAACAGCAGTTTACTGTCTCTCCTCCTGTTTACGTGTTCCTTATTATCACATGTGCATGCAGCTCAGCTGACTCCTAGTGCTGATGGGAACTCTTAATGCGTCAACATACCAAGACATTTTGGACAATTTCATGCTCCCAACTTTGTGGGAACAGTTTGGGGATGGTCCCTTCCTGTTCCAACATGACTGCGCACCAGTGCACAAAGCAAGGTCCATAAAGACATGGATGAGCGAGTTTGGGGTGGAGGAACTTGACTGGCCTGCGCAGAGTCCTGACCTCAACCCGATAGAACACCTTTGGGATGAATTAGAGCGGAGACTGTGAGCCAGGCCTTCTCGTCCAACATCAGCGCCTGACCTCACAAATGCGCTTCTAGAAGAATGAACAAACATTCCCATAGACACACTCCTAAACCTTGGGGACAGCCTTCCCAGAAGAGATGAAGCTGTTATAGCTGCAAAGGGCGGGCCAACTCAATATTGAACCCTACGGACTAATGCCGTGTACACACGATCGCACATTCCGACAACAAAATCAATGGTTTTTTTCCGACGGACGTTGGCTCAAACTTTTCTTGCATACACACGGTCACACAAATCTTGTCGGAAATTCCGAACGTCAAGAACGCGGTGATGTACAACACGTACGACAAGCCGAGAAAAATTAGGTTCAACAGCCAGTGCGGCTCTTCTGCTTGATTCCGAGCATGCGTGGAATTTTGTGCGTCGGAACTGTGTACACACGCTCGGAATTTCGGACAACAGATTTTGTTGTCGGAAAATTTGAGATCCAGATGGACTGGTGGCCCTCCAGCTGTTGCAGAACTACAAGTCCCATGAGGCTTTGCAAGGCTGACAGTTACAAGCATGACTCCCATAGGCAGAGGCATGATGGGACTTGTAGTTCCGCAACAGCTGGAGGGCTGCCAGTTTGAGACCCCTGCTGTATAGAAACCCATGATTTCTGATGGCTGCCCCGGTAACAGCAAACAAAACCATACATAAAAAAGCAATAAAAAAATAAGATTGATAATATTACTAATTAACCACTAGATGGCATTAGAGATCACAGAATGGATGTCTGAATATAACCAAATCATTCCCCCCAACTTCACACACGGGAAGGTGTTACTTTCTTAATTAAATGCACACAGAGATACATAGATGACACCTCACTGATATACGTGTGAAGAATAATTACTATCGTCAATTCATTCAATTATTATTATATAATGAGTGATAATTAAAATGATAAAAATAGTACTTTTTTACTTGCCTGTGAAATCCTTTTCATGGAGTAGAATACAGGATCTCCAGTCTTTCCATGTGTTCTATGCAGCTACCTTCAGGTGATCGGACACAAGTAAAATAAAGCTGCAGGGCTGTCCCCTTCAACTCTCAGCTAGCAGGGCCGGGACAAGGGGTGGGCAGGAGGGAAAGCTGCCCTGGGCATCATGTGAGGTGGGGGTGACAACAGCACAAGGAGATTGGGGGAGGGAGTTTGTGCTGGAATGGGGAATTTGGGGTGTGGCAGGGGTTAAGTATTGCTCTAGAAGGGGAAATTTGTGCTAAGAGTGGTGATTTAGGGGGATTTGTGTTGGGGTTGGGAGGGGGGTGCGGGGAAAAAGATTTGTTCCACGAGGGGGGATCTGAGGGGAATTTGTGCTGGGAGGGGGAAATTTGAGGTGGGGGGGGGGGTTAGGGGCAGAGGATTTGTGCTAGGAGGGGTGCTCAGTGTTTTTGTGGGGGGATTTTTGCTGACACATAGGGGTTGATTTACGAAGGGTAAATAAACTGTGCATAGTTGCTCCAGAGTTTAGTAAATGAGTAGAAGCTCTGCTGACTTCCATCATCCAATAATGTACAAGGAAAAATGCTGTCCATTCATTATGCATGTGATTGGGTATTCTTTGCAGAGTGAAGCTTTACTTCATTACTAAGTTCTGGAGCAACTGCACTTTACGAAGTGCACAGTTTATTTGCCTTTAGTAAATCAACTTCATAATGCTCATACATCTTGGGGGGTGGGCAGTTTGGCATGTTGGCCCTGGGCTCTAGATGACCTGGCACTGCCAACTAGCCTTAGTTTTGTAGCAAGAAATAGGGAGATTATAAAGGAAAAGGGGATGGTGGCCTCTGTTCTCTACTGTATACCAAGAAAGGTAATTCAAAAATCCTTTTCTGTAAACCATGCAGTACAGGGCACAGGGTCTTTAATCTTAACCGCAGGATGTCCCAAAGCAGTCCTACTGAGCAACATAGCAAACAAATGCTAACAGGCTCATAAAACAAACGGGTCAAGAAAGGGCTTGGTGGAACTCAGAGAGCAGCCGCTTGCAGCACCTCACACCTGTAACTGGCTTCAGAGGAGGCCTGAAAATCCACCCGGAAAAACGTAATTGTGTGAACGGAACACCAGATGGCAGCCTTGAAACCTAGGAAACAGATGGCTGATGCCGGAAAGCCCTACAGGCTCGAATTATGACTTGTCTTATCCACCTACAATGGTGAAGTGAAAGGCAGCCCCCTAAGAAATCCTGCAAGAAAGACAAAGAATGAATCTGATTGCCGAAAAAAGACTGTAGTCAAGAGGCAGGCTCTCACAGCGTGTAACATGTCGAAACAGCGGAGTGAAAAAACCTTGGGATGTTTCAGATCAGGGCAAAAGGTAGGAAGAACAATATACTGGTTGAGGTGGAAGGGAGAAACCACCTTAGAGAGAAATGATGCCTTAGGCCTCGTGCTTATCTAATGCCCCGTACACGCGATCGGACTTTCCAACAAAACCGTAGAATTTTGTTCGAAGGGTGTTGGCTCCAATTTGTCTTGCATACACACGGTCACACAAATGTTGGCCAACAATTACGAACGTAGTGACGTACAAGACCTATGGCGAGCCAATAAAAAGGAAGTTCAATAGTCATGTGATATTTCCATTACGAACGCTAGTTTTACAAGACCGAGCCCTTCTGGCTCGTCCTTAATTCCGAGCATGCATGTTTGTATTTGGACTTTTGTCCGACAGACTTGTGTACACACGATCGGAAAGTCCGACAACAGACATTTGTTGGCGGAAAATTTGAGAACATGCTAGCCAACATTTGTTGGCGCAAGGTCGGACAACAATTGTCCAATGGAGCATACACACGGTTGGACTTGCCGTCAACAAGCTCACATCCAACATTTCCTGTTGGAAAATCCGATCGTGTGTACGCAGCATAACACTAGGAAAGGCTCTTTATAGAATAAAGACGCAACCTCAGAGACCAGCCATACAGAAGTTATAGCAATGACAAAAAAAACATCTTGTTTGCGAGCTCAGACAATTAAATATCTTGAATGGGTTTCAAAGGTGTTCTCTGAAAGACTCTAGTGTCCCCCGAAGGCGTGCATTGGCACGAAACGCTTTGGGAGGATCTTTACGTGCTTCTGGTTTGCGGGATTGGTGGACATCTTAGCAAGTGCTGTCCTCATACTGAGACTTGTTATTTGGCTGTGATGGAGAACTTTGCTCTGTGATTTTAATGAATGGATGATTTTACATTTTATGAATAAATTACTACACTATATACCATTTTTTTTGGCTTCATGTGGTGAGCCAACAGTACAAAAAAGTAAGTTGAGCTGGGAAATTTCTTTGGTTTTGTTTTTCATATGGTCAGCGTCCCTCCCAGGCTCGTTCTATTGGTGGTGTGGTGGCCCTTTGCTGGAGAGAGTACCATAACAAAGGGTTGTTTTCCCACATCTGAAGCCTTTTGTTTATCCATGCACTGTTTACTGCTTATTCTATGCAGCTTTAAATCAGGTGAGTGTGCAGAGGTGGCACTGGCGGAAGACTTATACACCGGTGATTAATATAATTGTCACTTACTGTTGTGAAGACTCACTGTAATGGTGGACTGTTGGTTGATGCACTTTTTTCTCATATATACTGACACTCTCAACTCCGTGCACTTTATATTTATTATATTAAAAATGTATATATATTAATTTGTGTCATTGTTAGTTATTTATTGGCGCTGCACATTTTATGTGTTTGTCCTCTGAAAGTCCAAAAAAACCAGGTTAAATGTACGGGGGGGGGGGGGAGTAGGTGCAACACCCTGCAAAAAGGCCTTAACTAATCAACAAGAGGTCAATGGTTTCTGAAACAGAATGGCCAGGGTTGTTGATTATAGTCAAGGCCAGATGCTGGACCAGTCCAGACTGGAGATAGGACAGGATGTGCACCATGGAGTAATTCCTATAAAGGAATTTTATAGCTTCACCTCACGCAAGTAGACCTTCCAGGTGCGATTCTAAACTGTGCTAGAAGTTTCCTTCAGGAGGGTAGGGATGACCCAATACATTAGGCCCCATTTTCTCAGGACCTGGGCTCCAACAGCTATGCAGGTAAAGCCAGCAACCAAGAAGCAGGATGGTGGACTGGCACTTGGGACTGAAGGTCCAGACAACTTAAAGGGCCCACAAAGAGTCTGCTAGGAATCTACGTATATCCTAGTACCACATATTTCTGGGCCAGTTCAGTGCAATAAGAGTCAACAGAATGCCCTTCATCTCAATCTAGCACAATAGACGACGGAGGAGCTGTAGAGAAAGAAAAGGCGTAGCTCAGGTTAAACTGATCTTACTGAGTCACAAGACCATCTACTGAGAAGGCCCAAGCATCCCTGGATGTGAAGACACACCTGCCCAGTTTATTGTTGAATCTGGATGCTGGCATCTCTCAGGGAGGACAGAATAATAATCAAGTCTGCTTCAGTTTGAGCGGTACAGCTTCAGGTGCTTCCTTGATGGCATTATCCAACTAGATTGTGGTCAGGGGGCCTTGCAGCAGAGAGGCACAGAGTTGAAGGGACAACCCGAGTCGGGTTCAGCGACAACTTTGGAGGTTCAGGATCCATCCAAATACCTGCAAAGTCTGCACTGTCTGTTAGATATTGGCTGACAGGGACTGGGTGGACTGGTCCTTTAACAGGAGATCATCCAGGTCTCCAACTACATGAGTATACATGGGTATACATGAAAGCCTGTTGGCATCCCACTACACTCCCTGAGAGTACAGCAGAGCTAGGACTAGGGAAAGCATCTTGGTGAAGACCTAGAGGGCCTTGGATAGGCCAGAGGGAAGAGTGACAAACTGATATGCTGTGTGCCCACACCAAAACGCATAAAGCCTTGATGGGGAGGAAAGTTGGGAATGTGTAAGTATACATCCTTGATATCACGGGAGGCAAGAAGGTTCCTTGGTAGAAGGGAGGCAATGACCGACCTGGCAAATTCCTTACACAACTTTTGAGAGTTTTTGTGTCCAAAACATCTGGAACTGGGGTGGCAACCCCTTGTGGGAGAAGCTGGCGAAAAGCAGTGTAGAGATCTGCTAGATGTGTACGTGGAATATGGCTAATTTGAAAGTAAAAAGTAGAGAGGAGGCAAAGTCCAAAACTCTAATTTGTAGGCTCTGGACCCAAACATTTGAGATTTCTTGAGACCAGATGGCCAAGGAGGCCGATAGATTTCCCCCCACACTAATAAGTGGGGCACACTTTATTGGAAAAAGAGCTTGGACCTAGATTAGGCTGGTTTGGAGGTTCACGTCTTCTGGCGCAAGGGTGCTCCAAATTTGGTCTTAGGGCTTGAGGCCATCTGAGAGGGGAAAAAAAAAAGTTTTCCCAGTCTCAGCAGCATAAGTTTTTTTTTTTTCTGGGGGAGGACAGTACTCTTACCCCCAGTGATTTCCTTGATGTACTTAATTAGGGAGTACTAAATTGGCGTTCCCCATCAAGAGACGCTTCCTGTGCGGGAGTTCTGCCAAACTAAATTCGAGCCACGAGATCCTTCACATGTAAATGGTAAGGAGGCTCATAATTGATTTCTAGCAAAGAGTATCTGGTAAGCTGTCTATGCATACTTTAAGGCTAGAGAAAAGAGCTTTCAGTAGCGGTTAACAGAAGAGGCCATAAAAATGCTGCAAGCATCATTTTTGGGATGATTCTGATCAGAAGAATGAGCTAAAAAGACAAGTTTTAGAAGCTCAGTTTTGTTTCTACAGTCATCAACAATAAATGAACAAGAGTAATGCTCAATCACCACAGCTTGTTGTGATAAATCATTAAGAGTAGTGATCAATCACTAAACAGATGGACCAAATCACTTCCTAAAGTGCAAGTTACATTAGCAACAACAGTAAGGATGGTAGTAAGTTATTTCAGTACAGTTATCCATTAAATGCTGGCACCCCCAAAGTCTTAAGCTGACTGTGATCCACAGAGATCTTCACTATGCTGCACAGCTTCTCTATGAAACTACCCTGGCTTCTCTATTCATCCATATGGGAAAGTTGTCAACCTAGCCAAGCCAACAGTCTATGGTCATGAAAGAAGTAGAACCAGGCCTAAAGACTTTACCCGTCCTGTCCAGGAGGCCACACAACAAATGGGTAAGAGAAGCACTTGAGGGAGGTGGGGTTGCTGACGGACAACATTAAAAGGGCAATTGTACTCAAGTACCCCTAAAGGGTTCCCTCAGTCTGAGCCCAAGAAGGGGTAGTCTATCTGGCCAGACAGAGGAAAAAGGCTGAAGACAAGACCTGGTAATTCAGTGGTATGTGTTTGCTATCATCCACCTACTGTATGAAACACTCTACTTCTGTTTGTAGTGATAGGTTCCCTGCACTCACACAACTATGGCTTTCACTATAAGAACCTTTTGTATAATTTCTGCCCCTTTCCCTCAGACTCTTGTGTGTTATATGGTGGGATGTAGCAGATCTGAGCCTCACCTTCCTTCACTCCTTCTTTGATCATGCGAGTAGCGATGGGTGCTTGGCCTTGTCCCAGGGACAGAGTCTGGAAACGCTGCGACATGTGGCACTGCTCAGCTAGTTGTTGAAGAGCACCCGTGGGATCCACGCCTGGGGAGAGAACAAATACCAGTGGAGAACGAGGGAGGGAGTCATCAACCACCTGAAAGAAATAAGAGGAGGCCAGCTTATGTTATGGACACCGGAACAACTGAATTAGCTCAGCCTACTCAAAAATGATATTTCAGTTATACAGTAGGTGGAGAATGTGGGCTAAGTCAGCTCTTGGCTTATAAATCTTAGATACTCCAACAGTGAGATTGCTGTGCCAAAATCCTCAACTCTGTTCCTTTTCTACTCAGCAAGCAAAGGATTTTACACAGCAGGATGTACCACAAAGCAATATTGAGTGTTACATTTGATTTTTCAAAAAAACCTTAAGCCCTCCCCCTGCTCACCGCTCTCATGTCCAGCACGGGTGGTTCTGTGAATTTTGATCCCAGGTTGCTGATGATGAAGGCAGTGACGCAGAAAGCCACCCTATCCTGGCGCAGCGAGCGTACAATTAGCATCCGCTGCACCTTACTGCAGGCATTTTCCCATTCCCCTGCAAAACAAACAGTGGGTTGACCAACTGCTAATGACGCGGCAGTTAGAAAAAGTAAGCAAGGTTATATCCTGAATCCACTGTAATAAGTCAGACCCAAACTGGTCACTGTACATTACATATGTGAAGAGTGTTTTTTTTTTGTGTCATTTTAAAATGAACCTGTGCTTTGATCATGCAGGGCCATAAAACAGGTTCATTCTAATGACCACTCCACCAGCTGCATGTACTTCCTTTTCTGCCCTGTAGCTCCATTCATCTGGGGAAGAGAAGTTACATACCGGGAGTTATAGGTATTATCATAGATGCAAATATCCTGGATTTTCTGGGACAGTCCTGTATCTGGAACCTCTGTCCCAATAATTCTGTGTCCTGGGATCACAGCATCCCTGGCCTGGGCAGCAACTCAAAAAAGGGTATTAATCAAGGGCTGCCAGCGGGTGGTTCCTGCATATTTAGAGGCGGAGCAATACTTAATAGTGGGCATGGTCTGGGTGTGACTGTCTAGAAAGTGGGTGTTTCAGGTGTAGGCAGTGGGCTGGGGTGGCAATGTCCTGAGGACCGGGATTAATATGTTGGTAAGCATGGTTATAGAGGAGCTTGTGGCTTAATCCCCACTCTTCCTCTTATACGTCAGTGCAGAAGCTTGATGACTGACTGTTAGCACCATTCCTTAAAGATGCTGTCCTTCCACATAACAAAAAATAAATAAACTGACCAATGCTGCATTATGTAAGGTACAGTAAGTTGCAGGGACTGCAGCTAAAGAGAGCACAACCCATTACTGGGTGAGAAAGGGCAATTACATGGTTTAGATTTCCTTTCAGTAACACTTCATTCTCACTTCTAGAAGTAACACAAATATCTGAACAATATAAAGTTGAAAAAGATAAGAGAACTGGAAATATTTTTCACAGTGCTGTACTTCATCAGCTTATCCAAAACAATTCCAATTTTCTCCTTATCATGTTGCCTATATCATTATCAGTTGCAGTTTAATATTGATAAACAGTGGCGCTATAATGGGTACCAGTAACACACTTTAATGGGTACCAGTAACACGGGTTCAGTGCAGCACCCATTGCCGTACCTGGCAGGCAAGCACTTTCAGGCTCAGGACTGGTATACCACTGGTTCCAGTCACATGGGTACTGCTCAAAAGAGTTCATGATGCTGTGGAAGTTGGTCAGTTTGTCAAGTTCTGTTATGTTGTCCCAGTTGGCATCAGACAGCCAGCCTGGGCACGGATTATCCATTTGTTCTTCTCGATCCAGCACCTGTGATTGAAACACATACCATCAGTCAAACCCTATGGCATTTACTATCCCATCACTGGAGACAAATTAACACCAACAAAATTGGTATGTGGGACAGGGCAAGGCAGAGAACACCTGCTTTTTATTGGATGAGGCTAAGATTGTGACATCACTGCCCTGCTTTTCTGCCTTGTCCAATCACAGAATGCCTTGCATTCAATGAGAAAAAAGCCAGGTGTTCTCTGAATGGCACCCATCCCATCTCCTGTCTGCTCAAGTCACTTCCTCGCTCTCTGGATATGTGAATCTGCAGTGTTGCCTTCATCCAGTCAGCCACGGAGTAACCTATGAAAACTGCTAAGTATTTTTATAGCACTTTCTAGAGATTACAAAATGGTGCCTCTGGGGAACCCACCACGCCTCCACGCAGGAAGAAATTATATTCATCCATATTGAGTTTTCCTTCCACCTCCAGGATCTTGGCACACATCTGGAAACTGAAGAGGAGCTTGTGCCTTTCAAACAGAGCGCGACACGTGTACCTGGCAAGATAAGAAACAACATCATCAATATAATGTCTCCTAAATGACCTTATCATGCAGCATGCTCAATGGACTATACTACACACTTTTGGAACATGTGTGAGATATTAAAGGAAATGTATTAGTACCGTTTATATATTTTTTAAATCAAATTATACTTTTTTTTTTTACTTGCTTGAATACTTGCCCTTTTTACTTTCTACTATCACCTTGCCAAGTATGGAAAATTATGGCGCCTTTTTTTTCAAAGAGGCTAGTTAAAGTCTCATCCCACCCAGATATTTTGGTTAGGGGGTAGAGTCTGGACTGTGGGCTGCTTAAACGTCTTGTGGACTCCACTAGCAAGATGTCTCTGTTATCATTCCTGGCACTGAATGAAGGTTCCCTTTGACTTTGCCATAGAATAATGTTGATCCTGGGTTTATGGCACCCCCCCATAGATAAGTTCTCACCTGTAGACTGCGTATGTGTGGTACTCATTGAGGTTGGCGATTCTCTCGTCCAGGTTGGAGCTGCGTTTGCTTTTGTCGATACTCAGGTGAAAAAGGTCAATATAGGAGTCCAGAGAGAACTGGTACATAGGGTCAATCCTCCCGAGGTCATTCAGGACAAAGAAAAGGAGTGAAGCCCGCTGGGCACAAGGACGGTATGCCTAGGATGAAAGGATGGAGATAACTGGATGATGAGATGTAAAGGTGGGTTAGTAGAAGGAGCAGTACTTTGCACAGTACTCCCAACAGGTGGCGCTGTTCCATTGCAGAAATAACATGGGTGACTCCTACACCTACAGTGATAATACATGAGACTTTTTCAGCTGGGATACATGTACTCTTGTGTGTGCTCTGATGGGTTAGACGGGTACCTAGGAGATGGACATGAGCTCAGTATAAAGGTTCAAAGCAGCTTTTCCAAATCTTTTTCCCAAAATGGTCTGTGATGTATTAAAGTGTATGTAAACCTTGACAATTAGCTCATTTGTTCTGTTAAATATACTATTCAAAGTGTTTTCTAAGGAAACCCAGTATGTGAGCTGCTCAGGCTTGGGAGGGTCCACTCTGTGTCCACTGCTGTGAAAGCTGGCTTGGGAGGGAGCTTGTCCTGACTTCTACCGTCACTGAGTATTGAAGAAAATACTCCCCGTGATTAAGCTCAGAGGGGCAGAGCGAAACGCGTTGGAGACGTGGCCTGGTTGGAGCCCAGGCTTAGATTGCCATACATTCAAGATTTATGGGATCGTTTTTGATGTGCAGCTATAAGGAGATTTTCTTCAATACTCATTGAAAGTGTTTTATTTTATCTGTTCAATAAGAGCAAAAAAAAAAACACCCGTTGATCCTGACAGAAGTGCAGCATTGTCCTGTGCACTCTGCAGTCTTACCTCAAACAATGTTTTTAGAAAAGTGTGTTAGGACTACAGAGCACCCCTTCTCCGTATTGTAGGTGGGAGGTGCTCTGTAGTCCTTAGAAACCTCCTGTCCTAGAGTGACAACCTTTGTCCTCCACAGATACAATACAGTGAGTGAGCGTTGTCACCATAGAACAGGAAATGTGTTACTGGATGGATCACCAGTTAAAAATAAAAGGAAAAAGACCCGAAAAAAAAAAAATTCTGACTCGGTTTGCGAGTGTTGTCTCACAAAAGGAGCAGAATTCAAGCTAATGTGGTGTGCAGTACTTCAGTTGGCCAGAGGTGCGGGGGCGCCAGTGACACTCGGAATGGTTCGGAGCCGTTTGGAAATACTCGGAATCACTCGGAAACACTCAGAAATGCTCCGTTCCCGAGTGTTTCCGAGCCTTTCCGAAGATTTCCGAGGCTCTCCGGCGCCCCCCCCCACCTCTGGCCACATGCGGTATTGCATGCAATAGAAGTCAATGCGGAACTAATTATCTTTGTTTCCATTGATTCCTATCGGGAAACTCGCTTTGATATGCGAGTGTTTCTGATTACAAGCATTCTCCTGGAATGGATTATGCTTGTAATCCAAGGTTCCACTGTAGTTAGATTTTGGTGCAATAAAATTGGTGTGGTCTTTTTGGCATAACCTTTCAAGTACCATTAAAAAGAACTCTATAATATATAGATACCTTTAAACTTAAGCAGGCCATACACGGTCGAATTTCGAACAAATTTTCTTTTCAAAATCAGAAAGTTCATTTTTTTTTGTGATCCGATGGTGCCACCATTGATTTTCAAAATTCGGCCGACTAAGCCTTCAATTTCACCGCATGTTGCTACAGAAAAGAATTTTCTTTTCTCTCCGTAAATTTTCTTTTCTTATTACATTTCTCGCACGATTCTCCCATCATTGATTAGAAAATCGTTCGTTTTTCTAAAAATTTCCAACATGTCCGATTCCTCAAACCTGAATGCCGCACGAAAATCGGCCGTTGTTTCAGCCCACTAATGGTGCGAAATTCATACGAAAATTCTTTCATACGATTTTCGAAAGAAAATTCTTATGAAATTCGAACCGTGTATGGCCGGCATAAAAGTAGTTATACACACTTACATGAATCCTCAGGTGATAAACAGAGATGAAACAAATCCCCTACATAAGTTGAACCTGTTTATCTGCAGTTTTCTTTCTACATCCGTTCAAAATGGAGATATTATAAAGCTTGTCAGAGTTCAGAAAAAAGAGCTGAGGCTGTCAATCAGCTGGAGGTCCCTCCCCTGCCACCATTTTTCTCTTGGTGTCAGGAAAACCAGGGGCAGAGCAGACAGCGGTGGCTGACAGTCCTCAGCTCAGGGAGCTCTGAGAACTGAGCAATCGGCGGTGTTTGATCGCTCGGTTCTCAGCCTTAGAGCCTTTGGGGGACAGATGCTGCATCCACCTAGGTAAGTGTGATTCTAAAATAAAACACATTCCCATACTTCTCTTTTAATGATTACCAGGACAAACAGGGAGGGTAAATCTCCCAATGAAAAAGTATGTAAAAAAAGTTAGACACAGTTTAAAGTGATCCATGCTATTCCTCTTGCTTGTCATCTAATAGTACTTGTGCGTGAAGATTATTTAAAGTGCTTTTTTCCGCCTCTCTTGTCCCAGCTCTTTAGAATTTCTAGGTAGCAGCTGTGAAAACTCAGCTATTGGTCTTGGATAGTGGTCACCTCTCACCTCTCTGGCTAAATCTATCTTCTCTTCAGTTTCCTCACTGCTCTCTAACTGCTTGCTCACTTCAGTCGCTGTCACTTTCGATGTCTGCAGAGTGTTTTCTAGTTGCACATTATCCAGAAGAGATCCTGTTGCCTCATTCAGCAGCCTATAAGATCATCACACCCATCAAAAGAAAGATTACAGGACCAGACTCTTAAATCTATCCTCCAGAAAGACAGGCTCTGGGGCATCAACACTTATTTATTAAAAGTAGTAGGGAGAATTTAATCATCAAGCATGTTCTCTGGCAAGACTCTCCCTAAGTGGGTACCAAGAATGTGACTCAAAACATCAAAATACAGTAGGAACACCAAACCAAATGGTGAAGAGAGTGAACTGCTTTAATGGTTCATAGTATGATCACATAAAACATCAAACATGTTTTGGAGGCAAAACCACTCCTCCTTTATCAGGGTTTAGAAAATGTCTCAGAGCTTAAAGGGGAAGTCCACCCCAACACTAAAATCTCTACATCTACAGGCATCCACAATCTAAGACTAACCTATTTAGCCCTGTAAAGAAGAATTCGGTATACATACCTTTTCTGAAGTCGCTCCAGTCCGGGATCTCCAGCAGTGGAAACTCTGCAGAGAAGACAGCCGACAATGGCTGCGAAATTAATGGGAAGTGATGTCACCAATAGACTTACTATGGGGCTTCCGTTGTCAGCTGCCTCTTCTGCACCTGCCTGCATAACAAAGCCGCCGCTGACAGCTCAGTGTGGGACCAGAGCGGAGCGGCTTCAGAAAAGGTATGTATACCAGGGGTCTTAAACTGGTGGCCCTCCAGCTGTTGCAGAACTACAAGTCCCATCATGACTCTGCCTGATGGAGTCGTGCTTCTAACTGTCAGTCTTGCAATGCCTCATGGGACTTGTAGTTTTGCAACAGCTGGAGGGCTGCCAGCTTGAGACCCTTGATGTATACTGATCTCTTCTTTACAGGTCCAGATACTGTAGGTTAGTCTTAGATCGTGGATACCTGTAGATGTAGATATTTTAGTGTTAGGGTGGACTTCCCCATTAAAGCTGAATTCCAGCTTGCATCAATGTATGCATGTATATGACATATCTGCCCGATACCTGTGGAAGCTGGGAATCACTGTAGTGGCCTCTGCTACTATGGTGATTCTCACGGTCTTCTAGATCTCGTGCTGAGTGGCTGCGCTACCACATAGTTAACACATGGGCCTGCTTGCTTGGCACGGGTGCCATTTAGAGAACACCTTGAGTTTTTCTTAGTGAATGCAGGGTGTTCCCTGGTTGAACGAGGTGGAGAAGTGGGGCAATGATGTCACAATCTCTACCTCATCCATTTAAAGAATGCTTTGCATTCATTGAAAAAATTACAAGGCATTCCCTGAATGGCACCCATGCCAAGCAAGTGACCTCCCTTGACCATAAACTACGAAAACTTCAGGTGCTGCTCAAGGATCCCATCCCCAGTGGCTCACACAAAAGGGGGGTACCAGCATGGAAAGAGCCCATACTGGCTCAATGCATACAGTCATAGGAAGGAAAGAAAAATAATTGCTGCACACCAACAAAACCTAAATGTACTATAAATGAAAGTGGATTCAGCCAGGCTCTGTCTGAGGCACGTCTCTGACATGTTTCACCCCACCCAGGAGGCTTAGTCATGGAGACCTAATGCATCGGGAGCGTGGCTTGGACAGAGCTGGGCTGAATCCACTTTTGTTTATAGTACATTCGGTCTTGTTGAGGCAATTGGGTTTTTTCCTTCCAAATGACCTCATGTGTTCACTATGTAGCAGAGCGCATAGTCTCTGCTACAGGACCCAGAAGTCTACTACAGTGATTCTCCACCTCCAAAGGGAACGGTGAGGTATGGCATATGATGATACACTTAAATTGGTCCAAGCTGGATCAATATAGGTTTACAAAAAAGCTAACAAAAACATACTTATGCCGCGTACACACTTTCAGCCAACAAAACTGTGGATTTTTGTTAGACGGATGTTGGCTCCAACTTGTCTTGCATACACATAGTCACACAAATGTTGGCCAACAATTACGAACATGGGAACGCGAAAAAGGAAGTTCAATAGCCAGTGCGGCTCCTTCTGCTCGATTACGAGCATGCGTGAACTTTTGTGCGACTGACTTGTGTACACACGATCGGACAAAGTTTTGTTGGCAGAAAATTCGAGAACCTGCTATCAAACATTTGTTGGCGGAAAGTCCGACAGCAAACGTTTCGATGGAGCATACACACGGTCGGACTTTCCGACAACAAGCTCACATCCAACATTTCCCGTCGGAAAATCCGACCATGTGTACGCGGCATTAGAGTCAGTGCCAAGACAAGATCATCCAATGCCTAGGGCAAAGATGCCAAATTGTGCCCCCTCTTCATTTGCAAGCCTATGAGGACACAGGAGAGAGAGAGCACAGCCCGCACCTCCTCTCCTTGCCACTTCCAGCGCTGGGTTGACAGAGTTAGTGATGCCGCTGTCACCACTCCTGTCAGCCTTATACAAGGAACTACCCCCATCTCTACAATACACGCTCTGCCCAGGGCAACTTCCCCTTCTGCCCACCCCTAGTCCCAGCCATGCCTGGAGTTCACATTTGAGTGGACTCAGCCCTTATACCAGCTGCTGCTAACACTGTTATATCAACTCACTGATCTTCCACGATTAAGCAAGATAGATTTTTTTTTTTTAGACCTGTAATTTATGTTACTGTGTCCACCTAAACTCCTATAACATTTCTAAGATGAAAAGAAGTGCTTTTTGCCTCTGAGACGCATTGGTTGTTTTATGTGATCATACTTTGAACCACTAAAGTGATGGGGACTCTTTCATCATTTGGTTTGGTGTTCCTATTGTATTTTGATCATCAAAATGACCCAGGCAGGGTGAAAGAAAATTCTAAGGCTAGGGTCACACAAGAGCATTATTAGCTTCTTTGGTGCATTTTTTTTTTCTTATGCCCCGTACACACAATCGGACTTTCCAACAACAAAACTGTGGAATTTTGTTTGAAGGTTGTTGGCTCCAACTTGTCTTGCATACACACGGTCACACAAATGTTGGCCAACAATTACGAACGTGGTGACGTACAAGACATACGATGAGCCTAGAAAAAGGAAGTTCAAAAGCCAGTGCGGCTCCTTCTGCTTGATTCTGAGCATGCATGAACTGTTGTGCATCGGACTTGTGTACACATGATCGGAAATTCTGACAACAAAGTTTTGTTGGCAGAAAATTTGAGAACCTGCTAGCCAACATTTGTTGGTGGAAAGTCCGACAACAAATATTCAATGTAGAATACACACGGTCTGACTTTCAGCCAACAAGCTCACATCCAACATTTGTTGTCAGAATGTCCGATCACGTGTACAGGGCATAAGTGTTTGTACATGTGTTTTTTGGCAGTTTCTTTCTTGAGTATTTTTTGTTTTAGCCAATGGAAAGCTAGTTACTAGGAGACGGAGAGGCAAGAAAACACGCATTATGCACTTTTCAGGCACGTTACATACACTTCCATTGCAGTCTATAGGGACAAAAAATGTATGACTGTGCCTCAGAGAAGCTGATGTACTTTTTTGAGTGACAAGCTTCAAACAAAACGAAGCTCAGGTGTGAACAACCAGCCTTGAATATATGAGAATCTTGATGTTGAATGTTAAAGTGCTTCAGAAAACACTGTTCAAAACACTCAGGTGTGAATGGGGTCTACAAGAAGGTGCCCTGCAATAGAAGAGGTATGTATTATACTCACCTCTCTGGCAGCCCGTGTCTCCTACCTACATCAGACTTCATCAGATTCTTTAGCATTTGACATTTCCAGGATTCTGGCCCGTTTCCCCCGCCAGGTGCCACGGTTCCTTCCTGTGACCCCTAGGTCACTGCTGAGTCTTTTAGTAACAAAGGGTTCACAGGAATGAACCAGCACACAGTGGGGGACATCCAACACTCCCAAACCAATGTGAAAAACATGAACACAGGGGAAGACAGGAGGCATGTGCCACCAAAATATGACATCTCTTCTATTGCAGGGAACAGTGCTTTGATTTTCACACCCTGATAGGGTCACCTTATCGTAGAATTATGTAAACCTGTAAGGTTTATTTTTGCTATCTGTGTCCCATTGGGGAGATTTACATTCACTTCCAGTCCCATAGCCAAACAGGAAATGAGAGAAAATCCCTACAAAGGGAATATCTTAGGGACCTCAAAGTCACCAGAACTAGTGTTCCCATTGGACGATTTCCCCTTGAATTGGATTTGGGGACCTGTGCCTTTCTATGCATGAGAACCCTCAATATTTCCCATAAAATCTGTCATAAAATCATTTACCTAATTTTTAGACTCATATCATACACATTGTATAGTTTAGTTGGCTTCCACCCACATTTTTAATTGTATAATAATAATAATAATATTAATAGTGTGTGATTTTGGTGGTGGCATTAGAGTGTAAGCTCCACTGGTGAAGACTGGTGTGACTGGTTCAGTGTTCTCTGTACAGCACTGCTGAATATGTCAGAGCAATACAAATGTATAACAATAGTGTGTGACCGTGGTGGAATATTAGAGTGTAAGCTTCCCTGGTATAGTGACGGATGTGACTGCCTCAGTGTTTGTCTGTATGGCACTGCAGAAGACATAAGGTAGGATGACCAATAAGAAATGCTTGTGATCTGAACGTCGGGTCTGCATGTGATAAGATCATTGGTGTAAGCCCAGGCACGTCCATGTGCACCCCCACCTGAGAATTTCATCCTCCAGGTCTTGCAATTTGCGTTTCCCAGCAGCAATGTTCATGACTAACGACTGTTTCTGATCCTCGAGCTCCGGGCGTTCCTTCTTCACCACGATGCCCAATAGCTGAGCTTCTAGACCCTGCATTGATACAGAGAATGATCCAGAAAGGCTGCATGAGAGGTAGGTTTATAATATGGTGGTGAACCCAACACACAAACACATTTTGGACAATGGTGCATTTCCAACCTCGTGGCAACAGATTGGTTGAAACCCTTTTCTGTTCCAGCATGACTGTGCCCCCCCCCCGTGTACAAAGCCAGCTCCATAAAGACATGGTAAGATGAGTTTGGTGTGGAGGAAGTGGAGTGTCCTGCACAGAGATCTGACCTCAATACTACTAAGTGCGCCTTTGGGATGAACTGGTACACCAATTGTGAGCCCGGTCTTCTCATCCACCATGAGTACAACGCCTTTGGGATGAACTGGTACACCAATTGTGAGCCCTGTCTTCTCATTCACCATGAGTACCTGACCTCACAAATGTTCTATTTGCTGAACTGGCCCAAAAATCCCACTGGCACACGCCAAAATCTTGTGAAAACTCTTCCCAGAACAGTGGGGGGTGCTATAGCCACAAAGTAGGGGAGGGGAATACATTAAAATGCCCATAGCTTTGGAACATTCATCAAACTCATTAACCACTTAAGGACCCAGCCTCTTTTTGAGATTTGTTGTTTACAACTTAAAAACAGGTTCTTTTGCTAGAAAATTACTTAGAACCCCCAAACATTATACATTTTTTTCTAACACCCTAGAGAATAAAATGGCGGTCGTTGCAATACTTTCTGTCACACCGTATTTGCGCAGCGGTCTTACAAGCGCACTTTTTTTTGGAAAAATGTTATTAAAATATTAAAAAAATATATTAAAAATAAGACAACAGTAAAGTTATCCCATTTTTTTTATATTGGGAAAGACAATGTTATGCCGAGTAAATTGATACCCAACATGTCACGCTTCAAAATTGCGCCAGCTTGTGGAATGGCGACAAACTTTTACCCTTAAAAATCTCCATAGGTTGCATGTTTTGAGTTACAGAGGAGGTCTAGGGCTAGAATTATTGCTCTCGCTCTACCAATCGCGGTGATACCTCACATGTGTGGTTTGAACACCTTTTTCATATGCGGGCGCTTCTGCACACGAGCTCGGTGGGACGGGGTGCGTATAATTTTCTTTTTTCTTATTTATTCTACCTTTTAATTATTTTTTTTACACTGTTCTTTAAAAAAAAAAAAAAAAATTGTGTCACTTTTATTCCTATTACAAGGAATATAAACATCCCTTGTAATAGAAAAAAAGCATGACAGGACCTCTTAAATATGAGATCTGGGGTCAAAAAGACCTCAGATCTCATATTTACACTAAAATGCAATAAAAAAATAAAAAAAATTTAAGAGTTATGGGTGGAAGTGACGTTTTGACGTCGCTTCCGCCCTGCCATGGTATGGAGACGGGTGGGGGCCATCTTCTCCTCACTCGTCTCCATACCACAGAGGAGAAAGGGTCCGATCGCCTCTGCCGCTGCCGACAGGGGGAGGGCACTGGAGCGCGGCGGGGGCCCTCTCTCGTCGCTGATAAAAGTGATCTTGCGACTGATCCGCCGCAGAGACCACTTTTATCTGCCGGCCAAAAGAAGAGGATACCGGGGTTATGGCATCTAGCTGCTGCCATAACAACTATATTCCTCTTCGAAGTTGGGACGTATAGCGGCGTGCGGCGGTACGGAAGTAGTTAAGATGTGATGGTCAGGTGTCCACAAGCATTTGACCATATAGTGTACATATAAACAAGGTTCTTAAAATCAATGAGGTTGATTTACTAAGACTAGACAGTGCAAAATCCAGTGAAGCTGCGCATGGTGGCCAATCAGCTTCTAACTTCAGTTTGTTCAATTAAAGGGGTTGTAAACCCTTGTGTTTTTTCACCTTAATGCATCCTATGCATTAAAACTTCTAACACTGACCAGCCCCCCCGTTTTACTCACCTGAGCCCGTTCGTTCCCACGGCAGAGACACGCTCTACCTCTCTGCCTGCTGTTTTGGCTCTTGATTGGATAGAGTGATAGCAGCGCAGCCATTGGCTCCCGCTGCTGTCAATCAAATCCAATGACGTGGGCGCTGGGGGGTGGGGCCGAGTCCGGCATTCTGTGCCTTTGGACGCAAAAGCCGAAACTCGGGAGCGCGCCCGCACGAGGACTCCCAAGGGGAGCGCTTCTCCTAGGTGGTTTCCCGATGCGGGGAGGAGCTGAAAGCGCCGCCGGGGACCCCAGAAGAAGTGGATTGGGGGCCACTCTGTGCAAAACAAACTGCACAGTGGAGGTAAGTATGACATGTTTGCTATTTAAAAAAAACAAACAAAAAACTAGGGTTTACAACCCTTTTAACCACCTCAATACATGGCACGTAACCCCGTTCCTGCCCAGGCCATTTTTCAGCTTTCAGTGCTGTCACACTTTGAATGACAATTGCGCGGTCATGCTACACTGTAACCATGTGAAATTGTTATCATTTTCTTCACACAAATAGAGCTTTCTTTTGGTGGTATTTTATCACTCCTGGGTTTTTTATTTTTTCCTAAAAAATAAAAATAAAAAGACCAAAAGTTTTTCTTAGTATCTCTCAGTAAATTTTTCCCCTTCACTGATGGGTGCTGATGAGGCGGAACTGATGGGCACCGATAGGCTGCACTGATGAGGTGACACTTATGGGCACTGATGAGGCAGGACTTATGGGCACTGATTAGGTGGCACTGATGAGGAGGCATATAATATATGCCGCAATTATGGGCACTGATAGGTGGCACTGATGAGCACTGGGCACAGATAGGCGGCACTGGTGGGCACAGATAGGCGGCACTGATGGGCAGCAGTGATGAGCACTGATGGGCAGCAGTGATGGGCAGCACTGATAGCCAGCACTGACTGGCATCACTAATGGCCACTGATTGCTGGCACTTGTGGGCACAGATTGGTGGCAATTGTGGGAACTGATTGGCACTAATTGCTGGCAGTGGTGAGCACTTAATTGTAATCAGGGCACTGATGATCAGTGCCCTGATTACATACCTGAGGAGATGCCGCTGATCGGCTTTACTCTCCTCACACTCTGTCACGAGGAGCGCCGATTACCGGCATCTCTGTGTTTACATGTGACCGGCTGTGATTGGACACAGCCGATCACATGGTTAAAGAGCCGCAGTCCTAGCAACACGGCGCGATCGGCGTGCGCCCTCAGGGGTGCGCAAGAGCGGTCGTTCTGGGAGGCCGTCATATGACTTCCACCCAGAACGAGAGCCGCCCAGCCGTCATTTGACAAAAAAAGCTTTGACAAAAATAACAACTGGAAGCCAATTGGTTTCTATGCAGAGCTACACCAGATTTTGCACTCTCCAGTCTTAGTAAATAAACCCCAATGTGTATTGATGATAATTTTTACCAAGTTGACCTCTTTAAGTGTTTATTTAGAATAAAGAGCTGGGTGTACAAAAGAATCGAATATTCTATGAAAATTGTCTGTAAGGCTCGAGCGTTTCAGGCTGATTTTTCTGGTGAAGGAAGATTATTGCCTAGAAAATCTTTGTCGCTATGGATGTAGCGCGATCCATCCATTCTACTCTACAAACATTCACGCTAACAAAATGTAATCCTCTGTAGCAGCACCCCTGCTGAGGGAGAGGGGCTGTCGGTTTTGTATGTGGCAATGCCTAACCACAAAGGGGAATTTACCGGATTAAATATACAATGTGGGTCTAAAAAGAAACATTTGAATGCTATGGAAAATCCCATTACTTTGCCTTGGTTACATATGCCAGAGTCTGGCTATAACATACAGGAAAGAGGAAACACGTTTGTTTAAAAAAGGAAAAAACATTGTGAATGCTACTTGTATCTCATTTAATCGCTTTTGAACATAGGAGATACATCCTAAAAAAAAAAATCAACATTTTTGGGATGCATGTCTTACATCCAGCTCCTCTTCCCCTGCTGCCGCTCACCCCCTCCGCCACTATTAACGGCAACTACAGACTCCCAAATAACAGCCAGTAATTGCTTTATACTACACAGCAGAATGAAGCTGTTCCTGTGTAAAAGGACACTTGCAGACAGTTCACAAGTCTCATTGAGGTTCATTTACTAAATGTCAATGGACTGCTCACTTTGCAAGGAAAATTGCGCTTTGCAAAGGAAATTTACTCTGCTGACTTTCATTATTCAATCACATGCATACAGTTTTTTTCCATTGCATGTGATTCTTTGTAAAGTGAAACTTCACCACATTCACTAAGTTCTAGGGAAATTCTCTCGCAAAGTGCAACAGCTATTTCTATTTGCCGTTAATCGCTGGCAGGTCGGCTCGTTCCTGCGAATCGTCGTATAGCAGGGGCGCGCACGCCCGCTGCGCGGTGGGGGGGTGGGGGCTGATGCGCAGGTCTGGCGGCCGCGATGTCTGCTCCACAGAGAGCCAGAACGGGGATCTGTCAATGTAAACAAACAGATCACCATTTTGACAGGGAAGTATTATTATTATTATTATTATTTAAGGTACTTATATAGCGCTGTCAATTTATGCAGTGCTTTACATATACATTGTACATTCACTACCCTTAGTCCCTACCCTCAAGGAGCTTACACTCTAAGGTCCCTAACTCACATTCATACATATACTAGGGCCAATTTAGACAGGAGCCAATTAACCTACCAGCATGTCTTTGGAGCGTGGGTGGAAACCAGAGGAAACCCATGCAGGCACAGGGAGAACATGCAAACTCCAGGCAGGTAGTGTCATGGATGGGATTCGAACCAGTGACCCTTTTAACTGCTAGGCAAGAGTGCTACCCACTACACCACTGTGCTACCCCATGTACAGAGTGATCGTCGGTTCCTAGTGATTAGGAACAGCAATCTCTCTGTACTCCTAGTCAATCCCCTTCCCCCCACAGTTAGAAACACCTCCCAGGGAACACATTTAACCCCTTGATCGCCCCCTAGTGTTAACCCCATCCCTGCCAGTGACATTTATACAGTAACCAGTGCATTTTTATAGCACTGATCACTGTATAAATGTCACTGGTCCCAAAAAAGTGTCAAAAGTGTCCGATCTGTCCACCGCAATGTCGCAGTCCTGCTAAAAATCGCTGATCATTGCCATTACTAGTAAAAAAAAATTAAAATAAAACAAAAATGCCATAAATCTATACCCTATCTATATGTAGAAGAATACGTATTGGCCTAAACTGATGAATACCTTTTTTTTTGTATGGATATTTATTATAGCAAAAAAGTAGACAGTTAAAGCGACGCAGTGCCAAAACGCAAAAAATGGCCTGGTCATTAAGCGGGTAAATCCTTCCGGGCCTTAAGTGTTTAATAAATCTACCCTGTTGCGTGTACATAATACAATGGGTCTGATATACTACAGACAAATAGGCTATGTAAGGGAAGTTGCACTCTCCAAGGGAATTCTCCTCTGAGCGTAATGATTGTGGTGTAATTTCACTTTGCAAAGAATAAACAATCACATGCAAGGAAAGTAAAAAAAACAGCATTTTTGCTTTACTTCACCAAGTTCTAGTGAAAGTGCAACTTTCCTTGCAAGAAAACATTCTATTTGCCTTTAGAAAATTAACCCCAATAAGCCAATGTAATGGTTTCAATATATTTACTATTTTATTTATATGTAGATCAAAGGTCTGGCCTTTAATCTGCATATGACATTAGTCAGATAATTTTAAATAAAATGAGTTCTTATTCGACCCTTTAATAACCCTAATTATTCTTTTTTACCTCTTTTCTCCCCTTAGCTAATATTTTCCTTTTTTTTTTTTACCATGATTATGTTTTTTTGGCTTCCATTCATTTTATTTAATACAGAAGAAAATGCACAAAACTAAAAAAAAAAAAAAAAAGAAAAGTTTTTTATACACTTGAAAATAATGTTGATCTTGATTTGTACCTTCGTTTTAACCCACCTAACTTACCTTTATAACTTCATTTTAGTGTCTTTTTAAGCAGAACAGATGATAGAATGGAATGTACAGTGCCTTGCAAAAGTATTCGGCCCCCTTGAACTTTTCAACCTTTTGCCACATTTCAGGCTTCAAACATAAAGATATAAAATTTTAATTTTTTGTGAAGAATCACCAACAAGTGGGACACAATTGTGAAGTGGAACGAAATCTATTGGATATTTTAAACTTTTTTAGCAAATAAAAAACTGAAAAGTGGTGCGTGCAAAATTATTCGGCCCCTTTACTTTCAGTGCAGCAAACTCACTCCAGAAGTTCAGCGAGGATCTCTGAATGATCCAATGTTGTCCTAAATGACTGATGGTGATAAATAGAATCCACCTGTGTGTAATCAAGTCTCTGTATAAATGCACCTGCTCTGTGATAGTCTCAGGGTTCTGTTGAAAGCGCAGAGAGCATCATGAAGACCAAGGAACACACCAGGCAGGTCCGTAATACTGTTGTGGAGAAGTTTAAAGCCGGATTTGGATACAAAAAGATTTCCCAAGCTTTAAACATCCCAAGGAGCACTGTGCAAGCGATCATTTTGAAATGGAAGGAGTATCAGACCACTGCAAATCTACCAAGACCTGGCTGTCCCTCTAAACTTTCAGCTCAGACAAGTAGAAGACTGATCAGAGATGCAGCCAAGAGGCCCATGATCACTCTGGATGAACTGCAGAGAACTACAGCTGAGGTGGGAGAGTCTGTCCATAGGACAACAATCAGTCGTACACTGCACAAATCTGGCCTTTATGGAAGAGTGGCAAGAAGAAAGCCATTTCTCAAAGATATCCATAAAAAGTCTCGTCCAAAGTTTGCCACAAGCCACCTGGGAGACACCAAACATGTGGAAGAAGGTGCTCTGGTCCGATGAAACCAAAATCAAACTTTTTGGCCACAATGCAAAACGATATGTTTGGCGTAAAAGCAACACAGCTCATCACCCTCAACACACCATCCCCACTGTCAAACATGGTGGTGACAGCATCATGGTTTGGGCCTGCTTTTCTTCAGCAGGGACAGGGAAGATGGTTAAAATTGAGGGGAAGATGGATGCAGCCAAATACAGGACCATTCTGGATGAAAACCTGTTGGAGTCTGCAAAAGACCTGAAACTGGGACGGAGATTTATCTTCCAACAAGACAAGGATCCCAAACATACAGCAAAATCTACAAAGGAATGGTTCACAAATAAACGTATCCAGGTGTTAGAATGGCCAAGTCAAAGTCCAGACCTGAATCCAATTGAGAATCTGTGGAAAGAGCTGAAAACTGCTGTTCACAAATGCTCTCCATCCAACCTCACTGAGCTCGAGCTGTTTTGCAAGGAAGAATGGGCAAGAATTTCAGTCTCTCGATGTGCAAAACTGATAGAGACATACCCCAAGCGACTTGCAGCTGTAATCGCAGCAAAAGGTGGCTCTACAAAGTATTAACGCAAGGGGGCCGAATAATTTTGCACGCCCCACTTTTCATTTTTTTATTAGTTAAAAAAGTTTCAACAATCCAATGGATTTCGTTCCACTTCACAATTGTGTCCCACTTGTTGGTGATTCTTCACAAAAAATTAAAATTTTATATCTTTATGTTTGAAGCCTGAAATGTGGCAAAAGGTTGAAAAGTTCAAGGGGGCCGAATACTTTCGCAAGGCACTGTATATGTTTTTACATTTTTGGTCTATAATTTCCATTGAAAATAAAATAATGTTTAGAGAATACAATTGCTCAAAAAAAAAAAGCCTAGATTCCCCCGCTGGCTTCCTTTTATAATACTGTCAAAGTGTTGCCATTACAAGGTCACGGCAAGTAACATCCACACCCTACAGTTTGTTGCCACGTGCATCAGGGGCCTCCAATCCAATGATCACGGTTAACTGAATGTCAATGCAAACTTAGTAATGTGCTTTACTTTGCGGGTATTGCACTAACCAATGACAGCGCTAGCACAGGGCTCATTGAACTGTTTTACAGGGAGGCGGACATGACATGTATGTCCAAGAGTGTTAGTGGTGCTACCTGGGTGCACAAAAAAAAAAAAAAAAAAGGAATTGCAGGATTTAAAAGGTAATTGCAGCACATTGTTGTATCTGTTCTGCACCAATATTGTTATTCATACAACAGGTTCACTTTACCAACAGAACTGCCTTTCTAGAAGAAGTCCTTTTCTAGAAGAAGTCCCTTACCTGCTCTTTCACAGCGAAGTTGACAATGGTGGTCTGTGAGCTGATCTCCGGAGTGTAATGAGGGTTGGAAAGTTTTGTTGTGATGTAGAACCGGAACTCCGGATTGTACATGACGTCCTTATCACCGAGCCGGATCTGGAGCTTTCCCCCTGTACAAAACAAGAACGTCTTCCTTTAGAAAATGATTGCTCCTGAAAGTTGTAATTCAGAGGAAAGTGGACGTGACTATAGTTGGATGATTCGCCGGTTCCTTTTTAAATTTCCCAGTGAACTTTTCCTAATGTCTGTGAGGGCTCTTATATATCCAGATCAGGGTTTCTCAATCAGGGTTCCGTGGAAGACTAGGGTTCCTCCAGAGGTTGCTAGGGCTTCCTTGAGCAATGACCAATTTTTGCCTTTTAGTTAAGTTCCCACTGACACCATTGATCTTTTTTAGCTATCTATAATGGAGTAATTCTTCCCAATGACCACAAGAGTAAGGGGCATTCTTCCCACTGACCATCCCACTAATGTGTCATGAGTTGTAGATCTGGTCATTTTTAGCAGGGCTTCCCTGAGACTGGTATATTAGTTAAAAAGGTTGAAAAAGTCTGATCCAGATAATGGTAAAGCTAGTAGTAGTCACATTCAGCTGGAGTTGTTCTGTAATGTTGAAGATGCTTCCTAGCCACTTCTTCAGGGGTGGAAACAGGGGTTCCATTTTAACATCTCTACCCCAGTGATTTGACAATTCAAATCTTAAGAACTGTGGCTCATGTTTCTGGTCAAATGACTAACACATATGCAGACATCCTTACACCAAGAATGTGATGAGGTAACTAAAAGAGGGGGGTTCCACAACTTTCACACCTCCCGTCCTGTTCTTGGACAATCAACATCTGCCTTGACATATCCCATGGTGATTGGATTAAGGTGTTTGTGTGAACTGTGTGGATATAAACACCTGGGTATGTTCCTGACACCCATTAGAACTGAAGAAGTGGCTTGAAGAAGCTACAAAATACCTTCAATATTACAGAAATCCATCCGAACGTGACCAACTACTTCTATAAAACATTTGGGACAGACCTCCCTTCAAAATTTTTTTTCGTGAATGTATTTTGATCTACTGAATTTCTGTAAAGTCTCATTGTGGATGTGTTACGGCATACATTTTTTACATTGCTTACAATTTTTGGGAATGAGGAGAGGGGTAGGTGAGTACAGTACAGTGAGTGAGCATTGATATCCTAGTAAAGGAAGTGTGTTACTGGCAGGATCACCGGGTGAAATATAGAAAGAAAGCCTGAAAAAGAGAAAACTTATGCAGCCACCACATCCAAGGACTGGTATGCAATATATAACATGTTTGTACTGGGGTTTAATTACACTTTAAAGGTTCCTTTTAGGGGTTCGGTAGCAGTTTAGGGGTTAGGCTGGGTTTATTGGTTAATAGCAGTGGCGTATCATCCATGGGTGCAATGTGTGCGGTGCACACGGGCACTGAGGGGGTGGGGTCCACTGTGTCCTCACACACTGCAATCATGGAGCATCTGCTGCTGCTCCACCTTTTCTCCAATATACCCCCCTCCGCTCTTATGTGCCCCCCACCCCATAACACTGAACCCCTGCTTCTCCTCTCGCCTGTCGCCAGCTTTGGGTGCTGCAGGGGAGCCACAGAGGGATTTACCTTCCCAAAAAGATCCCCCCCCACTGCTTCAACCCCATATATTGAGCCCTCCCTCACCAATCACAGGTGCCCCCTTCCTGCAGCACTGCTGGCCGGCGTCCGTCCTCCCCCTCCCTCCGACTTCAGCTACTGCGGGGGAGTATCAGGGTATGTACCTGTTTGCACTGCACTGATCCCTGGCTCCCCCTCTGCAGGGCTGCTTGCTGGATTCCCCTCCTCCGCTTCCCACCAGCACCAGCTGCTGCTGGGGACAGAAATCTGTGTCATATGAAGTTTACCAGCCTCTTCCTGAATGAACACTGTGTTTACTATGCTTCAGTTTGTGAATGAATAGAAGCCTCTGTATAGAGACCTATATTCATTCATATACAGTGCAGCTGAGACTGAAGAGAAAGGGAATGGGGACTCTATATCCTCAGGCCATTTCTCTGCCTCAAAAAAGAGACACCAGGGGTCTGTTTGAAACCCTGATGTTTCACCAAAGCCCCCATATCCCCCATGCATCCCCGTGCAGGTAGTCCCATCTATGTCAAGTGGGAAGCAGCGGCTGCACAAACATAGCAGCTGTTCTCAATTTGACATCTGTGTGGATGCGGGTGCATGCCCCTGAACTCATACTGTCTGCATTCTGGCTGTGCACCCACATGGATGTCCGACTGGGAGCAGAAACTGTGCCTGTGCAGTCACTGTGTCCCAATTGACTGCCTACACATGGATACATAGAACACCTGTGCATCGCTATGCGAGGAAAACACGGCCCCCACACGGGTACACTTTAGTACACCCCATGTGAACAAGGCCTTAGTAGGAATTTAACAGCAATTTTTAAGTTATGTTGAGTTTATGTGTGCCAATAATACTGTAACTTTAGTGTATTATTAGTGAAAGCTGTGATCTGACAAACATTTGTGCAACTATTGAGGGGGCTAATAAATCAACTATTGCAGGGATTGTACTGGGGGCCAGTCTGTGCCCCAATAAAATCCTCCTAGGTCAGTCTGACTGACCTGGGGGGATTGTACTGGGGGACAGACTGACCTGGGGGGGGGGGATTATACTGAGGGACAAATTGACCTTGGGGGGATTGTACCATAGGGTGAGTACATGGATTCAAAACTGGCTACAAGGGCGAGTTCAGAGGGTGGTGATAAATGGGGAGTACTCGGAATGGTCAGGGGTGGGTAGTGGGGTCCCCCAGGGTTCTGTGCTGGGACCAATCCCATTTCATTTATTTATAAACGACCTGGAGGATGGGATAAACAGTTCAATCTCTGTATTTTCAGAGGATACTAAGCTAAGCAGGACAATAACTTCTCCAAAGGATGTGGAAACCTTTCAAAAAGATCTGAACAAATTAATGGGGTGGGCAACTACATGGCAAATGAGGTTCAATGTAGAAAAATGTAAAATAATGCATTTGGGTGGCAAAAATATGAATACAATCTATACACTGGGGGGGAGAACCTCGGGGGGGGGGGGCATCTAGGATGGAAAAGGACCTGGGGGTTCTAGTAGATGATAGGCTCAGCAATGGCAGGCAATGCCAAGCTGCTGCTAACAAAGCAAACAGAAAATTGGCATGCATTAAAAAGGGGATTCATTCCAGAGATAAAACGATAATTCTCTGGTCCGGCTGCACCTGGAGTATGCTGTCCAGTTCTGGGCACCAGTCCTCAGGAAGGATGTACTGGAAATGGAGCGAGTACAAAGAAGGGCAACAAAGCTAATAAAGGGTCTGGAGGATATTAGTTATGAGGAAAGGTTGCGAGCACTGAACTTATTCTCTCTGGAGAAGAGACGCTTGAGAGGGGATATGATTTCAATTTACAAATACCGTACTGGTGACCCCACAATAGGGATAAAACTTTTTCGCGGAAGGGAGATTAACAAGGCGCGTGGCCACTCATTAAAATTAGAAGATTAAAGGTTTAACCTCAAACTACGTAGAGGGTTCTTTACTGTAAGAGCCATAGAAAAAGAAATCCCCCTATGTTTGGGACTTTAGCAGGCCACCAACTCTTTGGGTAAAAAAATATATATTTTATTGATATGATTAAAAAAGACGTGAAAGCGTCTAAAACATACAAAATAGAAAATCATTCCATATTAGATACACAATCTGGTCATTTAATATACTTTTTTTATAGATATTGGCAACTCTATACACACACTAGTTTTACATAGCCCTGGTCTAGCACTCACGAAAAATTACGTTACTTAACCCCAGGGGCTATGGGTGCTTTCTGAACACAGAGTCATTCCTTTTGGGTATGTACCATTGTTAATATGTATGTTTTTCATATTGCCACACTGTGCATGATTAGTCTTAATAATTGGTTTATTGTGACCTGTTTTCATGCATGTTTAATTATCTTTCATGCTCGTACTTATTTGGTCTCAGTATCTATTCTCTATTCATTTCTAGAATGTGATGTCTTCTTTTTGACACGTTTCTTTGTATATTTGTAGAATTCATGTATGCACAAAATACCCAACTCTCAAACCCCTGATGAAGGTACCAGAATACCGGAAACGCGTTGGGTATCGGGGTACACTACCCTTGTGAGAGTACATCTACTTTTTGTCACCCTACACATATTCTCTGTTTTGATTGTGTATCTACTATGGAATGATTTTCTATTTTGTATGTTTTAGACGCTTTCACGTCTTTTTTAATCATATCAATAAAATATATATTTTTTTACCCAAAGAGTTGGTGGCCTGCTAAAGTCCCAAACATAGGGGGATTTCTTTTTCTATGGTTCATTCTGATAGGGATGAGACCACCACACTCTATATTTGCTATGACAGAAGCCCCTCGTTTTGTCTTTACTGTAAGAGCGGCAAGGATGTGGAATTCCTTTCCACAGACGGTGATCTCAGCGGGGAGCATCGATAGCTTCAAGAAACTATTGGATAAGCACCTGAACAACCACAACATACAGGGATATACAATGTAATACTGACATATAATCACACACATAGGTTGGACTTGATGGACTTGTGTCTTCTTTCGACCTCACCTACTATGTAACTATGTACTGGGGGACAGACTGATCTGGGGGGGGTTATACTGCGGAACAGGTTGACCTTGTGGGATTGTACTGGGGACAAATTGACCTTGCAGGGATTATACTGGTGGGAATTTTTTTATTTAACCACGCCCTTTAAGTCCCTCCCACAGTTTAACCCATTATACTGGGGGGACAGATTGAGTTGGGGGGATTATACTGGGGACAGATTGACCTGGGGGAATTATACTGGGGGACAGACTGACCAGGGGGAATTATACTGGGGGACAGACTGACCAGGGGGAATTATACTGGGGGACAGACTGACCAGGGGGAATTATACTGGGGGACATACTGACCTGGGGGGATTATACTGGGGGGGACAGACTGACCTGGGGGGAATTATACTGGGGGACAGATTGACATGGGGGATAAAACTGGGGGAATTGTTTTATTTAACCACGTCCCTTAAGCCCCTCCCATAGTTACCCCATTTAGCCTCACCCACTGTTTGCCGCTGCGTGCATAGAATGTGCATTACTCTTCTGCTCGGTGTGCTCAAAGGTGTCCCAGGTCTTTTACAATCCTAGCAGCATCCCTGGCACAAAGAAAACCACTCTTATTTTAGTGTTAGGACCACAGATATCAGGGTGCCGTGACGAGGCTCTGTGGCTTACCCATGCGTTTGCAAATGCGTGCGGACTAAACCCCTGTTTTTAACTCATACTGTTAGACAGGTTAATTTGGTTGTCTGCGAGCTGGTGGTAAGTAGGCTTGGAATTTTTTCCTGGGCATTACCCAGGCTTTGTCTGTATCTGCTTGTAGCCATCCAATGCCGCTTACTGCGATAGCCAGCTATAAATGAGGGTGGTGGCAAATTTTTTGTGATCACTTTGGTGTGTGTATTGGTCCAGCAGCGCACCAACACTTTTGCAGCCATAGTGCTATCTGCTGGGTGTTTGGTGTGCTCCTGTACCTTTAAGAAGGGGTGGGCTGCCCTTCAGTCCACCTGTCCTCATTTATCCATCAGAATGCATGTGCCTCCACTGTGGGGACGCTCATACTTTAGTGTTAAGACCACAGATATCAGGGTGCTGTGACGAGGCTCTGTGGCTTACTAAAGCGTTTGCAAATGCGTGCGGACTAAACCCCTGTTTTTAACGCATACTATTAGACAGGTTAATTTGGTTGTCTGCGAGCTGGTGGTAAGTAGGCTTGGAATTTTTCCTGGGCATTCCCAAGGCTTTGTCTGTAACAATGAAAACCATGCCCACTCTTAATGTGGAATACTAAGCACACCAGTGTGTGATGTTAATACAGTATATGTGGGTATAAGAGTGACTGGCAAAATATATATCAGTAATGAAAACGGGCTTGCACACAAGTGCAGGAAAACTAGTATGCCAAATTTTTTAAATTAATCTAATAGGTTGAAAACAAAGTTTACCAGCTGTGATTGGTTCAGTGGCGAGGCAGAGCCTGCAGGATGGCAAAGCATCCCAAAAGATTGGATGTTACTGATCCCACCAGTGTTTTTTCTGCCCTACAATATTTCGGAGAGATGTATCAAGTCTAAATAGTAGCTGTCTTGGGATCATCTTGGATTTATACAGTAACAAAATGACTGTGTTTTTAATCACATCCATATATAACTCTATATGCCATTCGGGGGGTGTCTCTGTGGTACTCATTTGCCTCACCCCACCAGTCACCTTTTTCAATGCCAACTGGCACCTGTTTCGTCTCTGCATTACTCACCCACTTTGGCGACAGACTTGTTGAGAATAGGTGCCAGTGAGGGGTCCAGCTCTTCCTGGACATTCTGTAGAAGGACGGGTGTCCCGAACTGAACAGCCTGTTCCAGGGTGCGCATGAAATCAGTCATTTGTAGGTCGATGACTTTTAGACCCTAAGTGAAATACAAAGGAATATGTGAAAAAAGTGAAAGAGAATAGATGTTCTATCCCTTCCTAAAACACATCATTCAGGCAGAAGGAAATGTGGGTTGACCTCTAGAAGCAACTAGAAGCTGACCCCATCCCAGCACATATGATCTAGGCTGGAGGAGATGGAAGATGAAAAGCACATACGGCCCAGGATTAGAGAGCTGGAAGATGATCCCATCTCAGTAAATGTGATTCAGAAAGGTACTGGAGGATGACTCTATCCAAGTCCCTGAGGTCAAAGCTTGATGACCTGAAAACTGACCCAATCCAGCAGATGTGGTCAAGGCTGAATGAACGTAAAGCTGATTCAACCCAACAAATGTGATCCAAGCTGGAGGAACTAGTAGCTAACCTAGTCTAGCAAATCTGACCCAGGCTAGAGAAACTGGAAGCTGACCCACTCCAGCAAATTTAATCCAAGCTGGAGGAAGTGGAAACTGAACCAATCTAGCAAATGTGACTCAGATTGGAGGAACTGGAAGCTGACACACTCCAGCAAAATTGATTCAGGCTGAGGGAAGTGGAGGATGACCTCATGGCTACAAAGAAATCCAGAAAAGAGGAACTGGAAGATGATCCCAGTCCAGCACATGCAATGAAGAAAGGGGGAGCTGGAGGCTGACCCCAGTCCAGCACATATGATCCAATCTGGAGGAAACGGAAGTTAACTCCTTCCCAGCACATGTGACTAAAGCAGAAGGAACTGGAGGTTGGTTTCTGTAGAACAAATATATTCTGGACAAGAAAAACTTGCAGTTTCTTTATAGCACGTGACCCAAGTAGCAGAGTGTGATTTTAGCTCCCCGTGGACCCATCTGACACCAGCAGCCAATGGCAATCAACATTCATTAAAGTGACTGTAAACCCTCACATATACCCAGTGAATTAACTGGCCTCAGGTGATACACAGAGATGAAATAAATCCTTCTACATAAAAACTATACGAGAACCCCCTAAAGGGGATTTAAAGCAGCCAGAATACAATGTTTATAGTTGAAAAAAATTTCAATTTTATTGGTACAAAAAATATCTAAATAGCATATTGTAAAAAGATCACTGGGAATAGGTACTGACTAATCGAGTCATGACATGATCTGAGTATGGCATACCATTATAGTGGACAAAGCATACAATTAAACCAAAAACTAGGCGCAATACATAAAATGGCGACCAAAATTGACTTTGAAGTAAATTCTTAAAAACAATGGCAACACATATTGCCTATGATACCATGCATGTGTGTAGGGTAACAGAAGTTGTATACGTTAATCCTGACGCGTTTCGACCCTTCCCGGGTCCTCTTCAGAGGATAGTTACCCCCTAAGAAAAAAAGGTCAACATATGTCAGATATAGCGTCAAAAACCAATAGTACCAGACTTATGCGCTTGCACCATCATATTAAAGTTGTCAAAATCGTATAATTACCTATTGTGGAAATTGTGACATTTTCACATGCAGTTTAGGTATTATAGGTTGTTATGTTTTTAGATGGCGCAATTTTTCTTGGCTCCCCCGTCTCCCCCACGTCAGAGTAGCTCCCAGGAAAACTGGCGGTGGACCAGGTGTGTCTTACGAGGGATCACATCTAATAGCCCCCCTGTATAGGACGGGAAAATAGGGGGGAAGGAGGGGCAGCAAACAACCCGAAGGGTACCTAAAAGGGGGAATGTAGGTTATTACCAAAAAATAATAAATATAGTTAAATGCTAAAGAGCAAGAATTCACTAAATTGCTCTGCATGGGTTGGGAAATGTCCCAGCTTTAAAAATTATAAAAGGTATTGAATGGTAATTCCAAGGGTGTGCAGAGAGCATAGCTAGATGGAAAGGGGAAAGGAAGGGGAAGAGAAATAAGAAAAAAAAAAAAAAAAAAAGGGGGAATAAGGAAGCAGTGAGAAAGAAGTGAAAAGAAAAGGAAAGATAACCCAAAGCGGTGTAAGTGTGAATAGAATGAAATGGGGAATAGCAAATGCCCTACTGTCAATAAATTCCCATGTACCATAATAGGTGTATGCCAAAAATAGGTAAGAGCACCAGCAGAACCTCCAGAGGATGGACAAGGAGGAATGGAGAGAAAGGGGGGGGGGGAAAGGGGGAACGGGGGCCACAGTGGAGTGATGGAGAGTGAATGGAACGAATAGTATGGGAAAGGAATGAAATTGGCAAAGGGAAAAAAAGGAAAGGAAAGGGGTGGAAAGGTGAAGTGCAAGCAAGGTGGGGGGCAGAGGGAACAAGAAAAAAGGAAGAAAAGCAGGAAGGGGGGGGGGGGGGAGAGGGAAGAGGGAGGGAAAAGAAGGGGGGGGAAAGGGGGGGCAGGGGGGAAAGGAAGAGGGGAGAAGGGGAAAGGGAAAATGAAGGAAAGTGCAAGTGGGGTGGAAGAAAGGGGTGAAGCATGGGTAAATGGGGGGGGGGGGGAGAAGGGGAAGGAAAGGAGGGAAAGGGGGAGGAAAAGGGGAAAAGGGGAAGGGAAGGGGTGTGAGGAAGGGGGGGGGGGGGGGGGGAAGAGGGGAAAAAGTGGGGGAAACAAATAAGGGGAAGCAGGAGTGAACGGGCTTGGTGAAACAAATGTGCAGGAGGTGTGCAATGAACATGTGCAAAACACAGTGAACGAAAAAAGCAAACAGTGCAAGTGACATACTGTGAGGTGGAATATACTGGAGGTGTGGGAACTATTTACCTAGTTAGGCTGAGCTGGATGGAAAAGAAAGTTCTGAATGCTGAAAAGTTAAATTAATTGGAAATATGAATCAATCTGACATAGTCAACAGTGATTCAAAAAGGAACCAAATCATTGGAAAAATATCACATTCATTTTGTTGGTGCTTACCAGTGTTTGCTGTCAGTCTGTGTGACCTGTCTTCGATTTGAAAAACGTCCAATGAATATCACCTAATGGTTCCCATATTTATAGGGAGTGCCAATTGGCTAACTCCCTTCAGGTGTTGATATGTCCAGCATCCCTCCCCTTCCCCATCCATCAGGGGAAAGAGCAACACAGCGGTGCTCCTCCGTGTGATCCCCCCGGCGTTCCGGGAAGGAATACACCTCCGGGCGTCCCCGTCGCTTCCGCCGCAACTGCGCAGGCGCCGCTACGTCACGCGCACGCGCCGTAGGGCGCGCGCTCGTGAGTGCGTCGTCCAGAAGGGATCCGGGACGCCGCTGGCAGGGAGAGAAACATCCCACTCAGGTGAAGCCACCTAGTGGACATGTTGGGAGACGCGGGGCCCCAACGTCTCCTGTCTCACCCTGCCAGGAAGACACTAAAAGAGGTCCAACCCCCGCCCCTAAAAAGGGAGACACAACGACCAAGGGAGATGGGGGGAACACAAGGCCATCCCACCACCAATGTATTCTTGAGCAGAGATGGAGGTGATAGTGATAGGGCATAGTACTAGCCATTTGCATGCCCCATCTGTAGGTGCTAAGTGCATAGTCTGTGTGCCAAGGATTGACTGCTGACTGGCCGTCTTATGTGCGTCCTGTCATACATGGTATTGTATGCCTTGACATGATTGCATAGTTATAAAGGCAATGACTTACTATAACCTGCGCAATCAGATTGGTATGTAATCGAAGACAAAGGAAAAGCAAAAATTTCGTAATCTTGAACATTGAAACAATTAAAAAACTCCGAACTATTTAAGGCTACATTTACCGGAGATAGAACGATACAGAGCACATGATTCATTGTATTATGTACATTAATATGCATCTCGTACATATGAGCATAATGAAAAACAAAGACAATATTGGCATAATATACAAACACTTGTTTTGATATTTGTGTGTGGGGAAAACCAGGCAGTGATATCTACGGATCCGAAAACGCAATGTGGGGAGGAAAGAATGCAATAGAGTATAATGAGGGGATGCCAGAAGGAAATCATTGTGTCTTCCCCGATGAAAATCCCTGCAAGAAGGGAGCGAATGAAATTGATTCATTTAAGCCTGGTGGAGAGGTGGCTTGTAACTGGAATATCCATCTCTGCTCTTTCTGCAGCAGAGACTTATTCCAGTCGCCACCTCTGTTGGAAATGTTTATTCTATAGAGGGCCACGAAGGTAACTTTGTAATTGTGTGTGAAAATTATATGCCTCCCAATGGGGAGGTATGGGTTCCCCACCTCCATACTGTAAACATGTTGGGAAATGCGTTTTCCGAACTCCTGCCTGGTTTTCCCCACATAGTATGCACCACATTCACATTCCATCAAATATACGATACCGCGAGTACGGCAATTTACAAACTGTTTTGGTGTAAAAGTGTTGCCGTTCGGCAGAACGAAGATTTTATCCTGTTTGATGAGTGAGCAATACGAACAGTGTCCACAGGGGAAAGAACCCACTGTGGGGCAATGTTTGAATCTATTGTTATCGTTGGTATATTCACTGTGGACAAGCTGGTCCCGCAGTGACATAGCTCTTTTGCACGTTATACTGGGTCTATCTTGGACAAATTCACGTAACTTGGGGTCATCGGTCAGAATACTCCAATGACGTTCTATGATCTTTCTGATAGCCTGATGTTGACGGGAATAGCGCATGGTAATTCGGGTAGGGTTGCATCCAGGGCTTGGAGATGGTTTAGATTTGAAAAGTAGCTGAGATCTTGAATATCCAACAGCCTGATTATAAGCTCTTTTGAGACAGGATCTACTGTAGCCTCTTGCTAACAGTCGATTTTGGAGCCCCTCTGCTTCCTTAATAAATAAGGTGTCACTGGAACAGTTGCGCCGAAGGCGCAAATACTGTCCATATGGGATCGAGTTTTTCAATGGGGTCGGGTGGAAGCTGTCAGAATGAAGGACCATATTGCCAGCAGTTGTCTTACGAAACAAAGTGCTGGAAAGATGTCCTTCTGTAATCGAAACGGAGACGTCTAGGAAGGTGACGCTGTGGGAATCATGGGTCATTGTGAACTTCAGATTTCGATCGTTCACATTGATTCTGTTGAAAAATTCAAACAGCTTGGTTTCAGGTCCCTCCCAGACGACGAAGACGTCGTCGATATACCTCAGCCATTTAGTTATATGGCTGGTGTATTCGACAAGGTCCTCGTCGCCGAGGAGGGACAACTCCCACTCCCCCAGGTACAGGTTGGCGTAGGAGGGGGCACAACAGGTCCCCATAGCCACACCCTGCACCTGGAGGTAGTGGGAGTTATCAAAACAAAAGTAATTATGGTGCAGTATAAAATGCAGGCCATTCAAAATGAACCTAACTAGAGCCGGATCATATTTGGAATATTGTTGCAAGGCTCTTTGCACAGTGGCCAACCCCTTGGAATGGGGAATGCTACTGTACAGCGCCTCGACATCTATGGTCACCAGGATCGCATTCTTGGATAGCCTCAATTTGCTGATGAATTGCAGGAATTGTATAGTGTCTTTGACGAAGGAGGGTAAAGCCAGAACGAGGGGTTGCAGGTATGCATCTATGACACGACTTAGGTTTTCAGATATGGCCCCATTGTCAGAGACAATGGGGCGACCTGTAGGTTTCATCGGGTTTTTATGTATCTTGGGTAGACTGTAAAAGGTGGCCACCCTAGGATGTGGAGTTCTAATGAATTCATAGATGTCCCTGGTAATTTCCCCTCTACGGAATGCCCGGTCAACCATATTGTAAAAGCTGGAATTATATTGATTGATGTTGAGGACTGAGATTGCTTTGTACCATTCTTTGTTTTTCAATATATCCAGGCATATTGAAACATAGTCGTCATTGTTCATGACGACTACGTTGCCTCCCTTGTCTGAGGGTTTTATCACGATTGTGGAGTTTTTGATGAGGCTTTGGAGAGCTGCGTTTTCACCATAGGAAAGGTTGGTTGGTTTAGAGTGAGTTTGTGGTAGTTTGGATATGTCACGGATGGTTTGCCTTAAAAATACTGCAACACTGGAATTGATACTTGACGAGGGAAAAGTCGTAGAGGCTTTCCTTTTTTTCCCTTTGCCAATTTCATTCCTTTCCCATACTATTCATTCCATTCACTCTCCATCACTCCACTGTGGCCCCCGTTCCCCCTCCCCCCCCCCCCTTTCTCTCCATTCCTCCTTGTCCATCCTCTGGAGGTTCTGCTGGTGCTCTTACCTATTTTTGGCATACACCTATTATGGTACATGGGAATTTATTGGCAGTAGGGCATTTGCTATTCCCCATTTCATTCTATTCACACTTACACCGCTTTGGGTTATCTTTCCTTTTCTTTTCACTTCTTTCTCACTGCTTCCTTATTCCCCCTTTTTTTTTTTCTTATTTCTCTTCCCCTTCCTTTCCCCTTTCCATCTAGCTATGCTCTCTGCACACCCTTGGAATTACCATTCAATACCTTTTATAATTTTTAAAGCTGGGACATTTCCCAACCCATGCAGAGCAATTTAGTGAATTCTTGCTCTTTAGCATTTAACTATATTTATTATTTTTTGGTAATAACCTACATTCCCCCTTTTAGGTACCCTTCGGGTTGTTTGCTGCCCCTCCTTCCCCCCTATTTTCCCGTCCTATACAGGGGGGCTATTAGATGTGATCCCTCGTAAGACACACCTGGTCCACCGCCAGTTTTCCTGGGAGCTACTCTGACGTGGGGGAGACGGGGGAGCCAAGAAAAATTGCGCCATCTAAAAACATAACAACCTATAATACCTAAACTGCATGTGAAAATGTCACAATTTCCACAATAGGTAATTATACGATTTTGACAACTTTAATATGATGGTGCAAGCGCATAAGTCTGGTACTATTGGTTTTTGACGCTATATCTGACATATGTTGACCTTTTTTTCTTAGGGGGTAACTATCCTCTGAAGAGGACCCGGGAAGGGTCGAAACGCGTCAGGATTAACGTATACAACTTCTGTTACCCTACACACATGCATGGTATCATAGGCAATATGTGTTGCCATTGTTTTTAAGAATTTACTTCAAAGTCAATTTTGGTCGCCATTTTATGTATTGCGCCTAGTTTTTGGTTTAATTGTATGCTTTGTCCACTATAATGGTATGCCATACTCAGATCATGTCATGACTCGATTAGTCAGTACCTATTCCCAGTGATCTTTTTACAATATGCTATTTAGATATTTTTTGTACCAATAAAATTGAAATTTTTTTCAACTATAAACATTGTATTCTGGCTGCTTTAAAGCCCCTTTAGGGGGTTCTCGTATAGTTTTTTTGCAATTTTGGGGTGTGCGGCCAACCTGTCTACACTCACTTCAGTGCCTTTGTTAGTTGTTTTGATTTTTTTGGTGGTTAAACACCTTCCCCCGCCTTTCGGCACTCGAGTCTAGACATGAACTGCGAACTGGCTATTTAACTGGTATTCACGATCCTGGTATATGTTTCTTTATCTTGTGTATATCACGCATATACTATTGCAACACTTATCTTAGCCACCAACAGATTGCAGTTTGAGATTCAAAATTAGCAAGTTTACAGGGACCGATTGGTCCAACCTAATGTCTCAGTATGAGAATTCATTCGAACAGGGTGATCAAAAAACCCTGTCGATTACGACACTATTTCAAAAACTGACCAAGGTACTCGAGAGGAAATCTGCCCTCTTCTGGCATGTCAAGAGTTTTGGCAGATACCTCGAGGAACAAATTAATCCTTACGGATTACGTGTTCAAATTTTCCCAAACATTGATTTAATAAGCGAGGAATGTAAGACCGAGTGGGAGGCCAACCTCAAGTTATGCTCCAGGGAGATGATGTCGATTCTATCTAGGGAATATGGCAAACAGCTTGCCCTCCTAGATGGCATCATCAGTAAACTGGAACAAACACTAAACCAATATGCCCTACACCCCCTCTTCGCTGAATCTCAAACCCGTCTTGAGGAGAATCTCTCGACGTTTAATAAAAACATCCTACGCAATAAAGAAATGCAATTCTGGAGGGATAAACATGCTTTTTCGGAGGGATATGCTTACAGATGGAGGAACTATGGGTCACCTTCTAATAATCAACCACGTCAGGACCCCAAAAACAAAAAGAACATCTCAACCTCGAAATCTCGGGGATCTCCCAACCCCGAACCTGAACGTAAAAACTCCTCACAACGCAACCAGTCGCGGAGTAAAACACAACAGAAAAGGGACCGCAGCTTTAGGAATTCTCCGGAACACGATCCTAAAAAACGTGCGATGGATACTGTTTCTACACAAGCAGCCCCTTATGATACCCAACCTGTCCGCAGTGCGACAAATGATGGCACTGCAGAGACTGGCGGGGTAATACCTTTTGAACCCAACAGCAATATTGTACCTACGCAGGAACTTCCTAAACTTCCTATCCCCTCTGTTGGCCCAAATAAAGTAGCTTCACAAAAAGCTTTAAACTCCCCTCGGGGACCAGTGTCCCCACAAACTCACAAAATAGGCAAGGGTTTGGACCCCTTTGTGGTGCGGATACAACAAACCACCTAAGTGTAGTTAATCTATCCTCCACTAAATTGTCACCCAGTGAGATATTACTTCTGTCCCGTGGATTAACGTTTTGCCCAGAACAACATTTCGATGTTTTCGAAACAATTACTGATTTACAACTTTTTGCACGCAGGTTATTACTTAAATACCTGCATACTAGGGAGGACCTGGAGGGCGACGCTGTGGATGGGCCTCCTCTTAGTATGAAGGAATGTAGAGCCTTACGAGACCTAACTCTCCTTTATCAAGAAAACAACACAGTGGATCTAATAGATCAAATCGATCTAGACGCCTTACTGCAGGAGGCTGACAGATCGACCCCGAATCCTCTTATGATGTTCAAAAAAGCCTCTACGACTTTTCCCTCGTCAAGTATCAATTCCAATGTTGCAGTATTTTTAAGGCAAACCATCCGTGACATATCCAAACTACCACAAACTCACTCTAAACCGACCAACCTTTCCTATGGTGAAAACGCAGCTCTCCAAAGCCTCATCAAAAACTCCACAATCGTGATAAAACCCTCAGACAAGGGAGGCAACGTAGTCGTCATGAACAATGACGACTATGTTTCAATATGCCTGGATATATTGAAAAACAAAGAATGGTACAAAGCAATCTCAGTCCTCAACATCAATCAATATAATTCCAGCTTTTACAATATGGTTGACCGGGCATTCCGTAGAGGGGAAATTACCAGGGACATCTATGAATTCATTAGAACTCCACACCCTAGGGTGGCCACCTTTTACAGTCTACCCAAGATACATAAAAACCCGATGAAACCTACAGGTCGCCCCATTGTCTCTGGCAATGGGGCCATATCTGAAAACCTAAGTCGTGTCATAGATGCATACCTGCAACCCCTCGTTCTGGCTTTACCCTCCTTCGTCAAAGACACTATACAATTCCTGCAATTCATCAGCAAATTGAGGCTATCCAAGAATGCGATCCTGGTGACCATAGATGTCGAGGCGCTGTACAGTAGCATTCCCCATTCCAAGGGGTTGGCCACTGTGCAAAGAGCCTTGCAACAATATTCCAAATATGATCCGGCTCTAGTTAGGTTCATTTTGAATGGCCTGCATTTTATACTGCACCATAATTACTTTTGTTTTGATAACTCCCACTACCTCCAGGTGCAGGGTGTGGCTATGGGGACCTGTTGTGCCCCCTCCTACGCCAACCTGTACCTGGGGGAGTGGGAGTTGTCCCTCCTCGGCGACGAGGACCTTGTCGAATACACCAGCCATATAACTAAATGGCTAAAGTATATCGACGACGTCTTCGTCGTCTGGGAGGGACCTGAAACCAAGCTGTTTGAATTTTTCAACAGAATCAATGTGAACGATCGAAATCTGAAGTTCACAATGACCCATGATTCCCACAGCGTCACCTTCCTAGACGTCTCCGTTTCGATTACAGAAGAAGGACATCTTTCCAGCACTTTGTTTCGTAAGACAACTGCTGGCAATACGGTCCTTCATTCTGACAGCTTCCACCCGACCCCATTGAAAAACTCGATCCCATATGGACAGTATTTGCGCCTTCGGCGCAACTGTTCCAGTGACACCTTATTTATTAAGGAAGCAGAGGGGCTCCAAAATCGACTGTTAGCAAGAGGCTACAGTAGATCCTGTCTCAAAAGAGCTTATAATCAGGCTGTTGGATATTCAAGATCTCAGCTACTTTTCAAATCTAAACCATCTCCAAGCCCTGGATGCAACCCTACCCGAATTACCATGCGCTATTCCCGTCAACATCAGGCTATCAGAAAGATCATAGAACGTCATTGGAGTATTCTGACCGATGACCCCAAGTTACGTGAATTTGTCCAAGATAGACCCAGTATAACGTACAAAAGAGCTATGTCACTGCGGGACCAGCTTGTCCACAGTGAATATACCAACGATAACAATAGATTCAAACATTGCCCCACAGTGGGTTCTTTCCCCTGTGGACACTGTTCGTATTGCTCACTCATCAAACAGGATAAAATCTTCGTTCTGCCGAACGGCAACACTTTTACACCAAAACAGTTTGTAAATTGCCGTACTCGCGGTATCGTATATTTGATGGAATGTGAATGTGGTGCATACTATGTGGGGAAAACCAGGCAGGAGTTCGGAAAACGCATTTCCCAACATGTTTACAGTATGGAGGTGGGGAACCCATACCTCCCCATTGGGAGGCATATAATTTTCACACACAATTACAAAGTTACCTTCGTGGCCCTCTATAGAATAAACATTTCCAACAGAGGTGGCGACTGGAATAAGTCTCTGCTGCAGAAAGAGCAGAGATGGATATTCCAGTTACAAGCCACCTCTCCACCAGGCTTAAATGAATCAATTTCATTCGCTCCCTTCTTGCAGGGATTTTCATCGGGGAAGACACAATGATTTCCTTCTGGCATCCCCTCATTATACTCTATTGCATTCTTTCCTCCCCACATTGCGTTTTCGGATCCGTAGATATCACTGCCTGGTTTTCCCCACACACAAATATCAAAACAAGTGTTTGTATATTATGCCAATATTGTCTTTGTTTTTCATTATGCTCATATGTACGAGATGCATATTAATGTACATAATACAATGAATCATGTGCTCTGTATCGTTCTATCTCCGGTAAATGTAGCCTTAAATAGTTCGGAGTTTTTTAATTGTTTCAATGTTCAAGATTACGAAATTTTTGCTTTTCCTTTGTCTTCGATTACATACCAATCTGATTGCGCAGGTTATAGTAAGTCATTGCCTTTATAACTATGCAATCATGTCAAGGCATACAATACCATGTATGACAGGACGCACATAAGACGGCCAGTCAGCAGTCAATCCTTGGCACACAGACTATGCACTTAGCACCTACAGATGGGGCATGCAAATGGCTAGTACTATGCCCTATCACTATCACCTCCATCTCTGCTCAAGAATACATTGGTGGTGGGATGGCCTTGTGTTCCCCCCATCTCCCTTGGTCGTTGTGTCTCCCTTTTTAGGGGCGGGGGTTGGACCTCTTTTAGTGTCTTCCTGGCAGGGTGAGACAGGAGACGTTGGGGCCCCGCGTCTCCCAACATGTCCACTAGGTGGCTTCACCTGAGTGGGATGTTTCTCTCCCTGCCAGCGGCGTCCCGGATCCCTTCTGGACGACGCACTCACGAGCGCGCGCCCTACGGCGCGTGCGCGTGACGTAGCGGCGCATGCGCAGTTGCGGCGGAAGCGACGGGGACGCCCGGAGGTGTATTCCTTCCCGGAACGCCGGGGGGATCACACGGAGGAGCACCGCTGTGTTGCTCTTTCCCCTGATGGATGGGGAAGGGGAGGGATGCTGGACATATCAACACCTGAAGGGAGTTAGCCAATTGGCACTCCCTATAAATATGGGAACCATTAGGTGATATTCATTGGACGTTTTTCAAATCGAAGACAGGTCACACAGACTGACAGCAAACACTGGTAAGCACCAACAAAATGAATGTGATATTTTTCCAATGATTTGGTTCCTTTTTGAATCACTGTTGACTATGTCAGGTTGATTCATATTTCCAATTAATCTAACTTTTCAGCATTCAGAACTTTCTTTTCCATCCAGCTCAGCCTAACTAGGTAAATAGTTCCCACACCTCCAGTATATTCCACCTCACAGTATGTCACTTGCACTGTTTGCTTTTTTCGTTCACTGTGTTTTGCACATGTTCATTGCACACCTCCTGCACATTTGTTTCACCAAGCCCATTCACTCCTGCTTCCCCTTATTTGTTTCCCCCACTTTTTCCCCTCTTTCCCCCCCCCCCTTCCTCACACCCCTTCCCTTCCCCTTTTCCTCCCCCTTTCCCTCCTTTCCTTCCCCTTCTCCCCCCCCCCATTTACCCATGCTTCACCCCTTTCTTCCACCCCTTTCCTTTCCTTTTTTTCCCTTTGCCAATTTCATTCCTTTCCCATACTATTCATTCCATTCACTCTCCATCACTCCACTGTGGCCCCCGTTCCCCCTTCCCCCCCCCCCCTTTCTCTCCATTCCTCCTTGTCCATCCTCTGGAGGTTCTGCTGGTGCTCTTACCTATTTTTGGCATACACCTATTATGGTACATGGGAATTTATTGGCAGTAGGGCATTTGCTATTCCCCATTTCATTCTATTCACACTTACACTGCTTTGGGTTATCTTTCCTTTTCTTTTCACTTCTTTCTCACTGCTTTCTTATTCCCCCCCCTTTTTTTTTTTTTCTTATTTCTCTTCCCCTTCCTTTCCCCTTTCCATCTAGCTATGCTCTCTGCACACCCTTGGAATTACCATTCAATACCTTTTATAATTTTTAAAGCTGGGACATTTCCCAACCCATGCAGAGCAATTTAGTGAATTCTTGCTCTTTAGCATTTAACTATATTTATTATTTTTTGGTAATAACCTACATTCCCCCTTTTAGGTACCCTTCGGGTTGTTTGCTGCCCCTCCTTCCCCCCTATTTTCCCGTCCTATACAGGGGGGCTATTAGATGTGATCCCTCGTAAGACACACCTGGTCCACCGCCAGTTTTCCTGGGAGCTACTCTGACGTGGGGGAGACGGGGGAGCCAAGAAAAATTGCGCCATCTAAAAACATAACAACCTATAATACCTAAACTGCATGTGAAAATGTCACAATTTCCACAATAGGTAATTATACGATTTTGACAACTTTAATATGATGGTGCAAGCGCATAAGTCTGGTACTATTGGTTTTTGACGCTATATCTGACATATGTTGACCTTTTTTTCTTAGGGGGTAACTATCCTCTGAAGAGGACCCGGGAAGGGTCGAAACGCGTCAGGATTAACGTATACAACTTCTGTTACCCTACACACATGCATGGTATCATAGGCAATATGTGTTGCCATTGTTTTTAAGAATTTACTTCAAAGTCAATTTTGGTCGCCATTTTATGTATTGCGCCTAGTTTTTGGTTTAATTGTATGCTTTGTCCACTATAATGGTATGCCATACTCAGATCATGTCATGACTCGATTAGTCAGTACCTATTCCCAGTGATCTTTTTACAATATGCTATTTAGATATTTTTTGTACCAATAAAATTGAAATTTTTTTCAACTATAAACATTGTATTCTGGCTGCTTTAAAGCCCCTTTAGGGGGTTCTCGTATAGTTTTTTTTGCAATTTTGGGGTGTGTGGCCAACCTGTCTACACTCACTTCAGTGCCTTTGTTAGTTGTTTTGATCCTTCTACATAAGTTGTACCTGTTTATCTGCCACCATCTCTTCTCTGAATTTTTAAAGCTTGTCTGAGAGTTCAGAAAAAAGGGGACGGAGAGCTGAAGTCACACGCTGCAGAGCTCAGTAAGGAGAGCTCTGAGAGCAGATTGGAGGGAGGAGACACGCCCCCCTTTACACAGTTTACAGGAATAGAACAGAGGCTTGTCAATCACAGGTTGAGTGCTGGAGCTCACTTCCCTGTCAACGTTTTTCTCTTGGTGTCAGGAAAACTTGTCAGAAGTGATTCATGCTGATAGCAGAGGAAGGAGGCAGCAGACAGAAAAGAAACTTAGTGCTCCGGATTGAGACAAGCACATAGTATGGAGGGATTATCTTGAGAACATTGCTTGCTGAAGATATGTTCATGGATTTACCTTAGCAGACTCCATACTTTTGATCCATTTACTGGCTTGTCCCTGTGGGTCTATCATCAGTGGCCACCTGAATATAAAAAAAGCATCATGAATTAAGGAGCAAGACTTCTTAAGGGATGCCAGGGATTTTAAAATTGTAAAATGCAGCACATTCTAACAATAATTACATCCTCGGGGGAAGTACATAACACCTTTAGAATATTTATCAGAGGGTGGAAGGAAAATAGAAATCCTCACAGACCATGAAGGAAAAAAAAAAAAAAAACTCCATGCAAACAAAAGTCTGGAGTAAATTAAAATCAGGAGCCTTACAGTACAAGGTCCCCGATATAACCACTAAATTACAGTACTCCTCTTATTCCTTGACCTTATCACTTAGTAATGGCACAGAGTGAAGGAATGGCCAAAGGCATTACCTGTTTCCACGTGTGACGATGACACCATTATCACTAGAGAAGCTGTCGGACGGGAGGCCTTGCAGGTTCCACTCACGTACCATGGTGGGACTGGACAGGAAGGTGGAAAGGTCGAACTCTGGGGAGCAGGGTACCAGCATCTCCTTCACATGGAAAATGTGGACAGAATGGTACATTCATGGAACACAATGCACAGATTTTACAAGTTGGGACAAATGATTCTTAAATTCTTGAAATATAAATAGTGGATCCCCAAAAGATTTATCCCTGACTTAAACTGGGGTCTTCTTGTTTGTGGAATTTGTTTGGTTGGAGGTGTTTGAAGTTCATATTGGCTCACCTCAAAAAAACCTGCATAGTTGATCTATCTCGGTGCACATAGCAGAGCCAACAAGTTCTGTGTTAGAGCTTTGTATATAGAGAAAGTTCATATAGCAGAACCAATGAGTTCTGTGTTAGAGCTTTGTATATAAAGAAAAATCACCTTTTTGATCCAGATGGAAAGGATTTCATCACGGTAGTTGGATAGGAAAGGCCCCATATAAGACAAGAAAGCCGAGGCCAGCAGACAGTCACCGACTAGGAAACCCAAATCCTGATCTAGACACTGTAAAAAAAAAAATTAATATCAGTAACCAGAGAAAACATATCACTAACATTGCTTTAAAAGGAAGATCCTTGGCAATGGTTTGGGTCTGGGACACCTGTCAATACTAGCTCAATATATATGACCATGGTCACTGACTTTGCACTGTGCTGGTCTGAATTCTGCATAACAGTGATGCATACTTCAGGTGTAAAAACCCTTAAGCTGGCCATAGATGGATAGAATTTTTAATGAAAATTCTTAGGAAAAGTCTCAGGACACTCAATTTTCGTTTGAAAGATTTTGTTTGCTTTTAACATTTGATTTTGGAATGGACTTTACCGAACAAAAACCACATACACTGTTAGAAATTCATTCATTCTGGAAAAATTTTCCATCCTGCATCTCCAAATTTTCTTATCACTGCGGTTAAAAATGAACTTGACCCAATTAATGATTAGAAAAACAAACTTTCTTAGGACATTCTTTTCCTACGAATTTTCATTCTAAATTCTTCCCATCTAGGGCCAGCTTTAACGTAAACCCGAGCTGGCCTACAAAAGAGCCTTAGGTGAGGTTATGAAAGATATTATTGTATTGTAAATAAATAAACAAAATAAAAAATAAAAAGAGCCATTGATTGCCTGAAGTGACTGCTTTGTCGTAAGGCATTTCAGAGGTACTGGACCATTTAAACCATGGCACTCCCTTACTGTGTCCACATATTACAGTCTCTTACCACTGATTAAAAAAAATATTATTATATATTTAATCAATGATTAAATGACAATATTAGGTGCTTATATGCTAATGTTAGGTTAATATATAATAACTGGTTTGTTTGCTAGAAATCACTTTGCAGAAATAAGTTATTAGACCAAACTGTTATGCCCCGTACACACGGTCGGATTTTCCGACGGAAAATGTGTGATAGGACCTTGTTGTCGGAAATTCCGACCGTGTGTGGGCTCCATCACACATTTTCCATCGGATTTTCTGACACACAAAGTTTGAGAGCAGGCTATAAAATTTTCCGACAACAAAATCTGTTGTCGGAAATTCCGATCGTGTGTACACAAATCCGACGGACAAAGTGCCACGCATGCTCAGAATAAATAAAGAGATGAAAGCTATTGGCCACTGCCCCGTTTATAGTCCCGACGTACGTGTTTTACGTCACCGCGTTCAGAACGATCGGATTTTCCGACAACTTTGTGTGACCGTGTGTATGCAAGACAAGTTTGAGCCAACATCCGTCGGAAAAAATCCTAGAATTTTGTTGTCGGAATGTCCGAACAAAGTCCGACCGTGTGTACGGGGCATTACTGTTCCCAATCTTGGGAATGTCTCATTGTACAGTCTGTAGTGATAGTTTTTATGGATTTAAGGGCTTGTTCATACTTGCTCTGGTTGGCTGCTGAGGAGCTATCTGCATTAGGATAGCTCTTCTGAGAGCATTTGACAGGCAGCGAGGAGGCATTTGTATCGCCTCCTCACCTCCAGCTTTAACCCCTTGAACCTTGCACTAGTGCACTGCAACCGTGTGCATTACATTTGGTTGCAAGAAGCTTGTAGAATGGCTCTATTCACCTGAATAGGTTGTGTTTGGTGGGGGCACTATGCCTGCCAGAGGCTCTAATAGGCTTCAAAAAAGGGTGGGCTCGGGGTGCAGAGAGTGCGCCCTGATCCCACCCAATTGTGTGACCATAGTGAATGAATAGTCACTATTTTCACACCGCATTGCCTCCCCGCCAATCTGGAGGCAGGTCAGTGAGACCAGTTTCTTGATTGGCCAAAGCGCCAGGCGTCTCTATTGGATGCTCAGCGCTTTGGCAGATGTGGGACAGAGCGGAGGAAGCTGACTGGAGAGGAGACGGCGGAGAAGAGGACACCCGGTAAGCGCCAGTCCTCCTGCATGGGGTGTCCCACGATCCATCCGCGGAGGGGGGGGGGGGTTTGTGAGTGGGGTGTCCCGCGATCCATCCGCCGGGGGTGTGTGTGTGTGTGAGCGGGGTGTACCGCGATCTATCCGTGGGGGGGGGGGGGGGGTGTGAGCAAGGTGTCACTGGTAGCATTTGATGGGCACACTGGCAGCATATGATGGGCACACTGGCAGCATTTGATGGGCACACTGGCAGCATTTGATGGCACAGTGGCAGCGTTTAATGGGCACAGTGGCAGCTTTTGATGGGCACAGTGGCAGCTTTTGATGGCACAGTGGCAGCGTTTGATGGCACAGTGGCAGCGTTGGATGGTGGCTGCAATTGATGGCACAGTGGCCGCATTGGATGGCACAGTGGCAAGCATTTGATGGGCACAGTGGCAAGCATTTGATGGGCACAGTGGCAAGCATTTGATGGGCACAGTGGCAGCATTTGAGGGCAGTGGCAGCATTTGAGGGCACAGTGGCTGCAAATGATGATTTTTTTTCAAATATTTTTTGCGCCCCCCCAAAAATTTTGAGAACCAGCCACCACTGAGGTGGGGGCGTGTAAAAACTGCCCCTCAACCACTAGTGTGAATGAGCCTTTACCAGTGAATTTTCTCAGATCGTGGGTAAGGTGTTCCAAAATTACAGAAACTAATATTTCTTCTAAATGTTGATGTGTTTCTTGTGCAAATTCATTGTTAAATGAATGTGTTAATATGCAAGTGTTTATATTTGGAGGGTCTACGTCAGTGGTTCTCAACTCCTGTCCTCAGACACCCACTAACAAGCCAGGTTTCAAGATAACTTAAATACATCACAGGTGATATCATTTGCTGCTCAGTGATTGCAGTATTCTAGTTTCCATCTCCCCAAGGTAATACTTAAAATCTGGCCTGTTAGTGGGTCCTGAGGACAGGAGCTGAGAACCACCAGTCTACATTGACCAACTGTCCTGGAAGCCGCCTGTTTTGATGAATACACCAGGTCTTCTGATATTCTTACCAAATCCAGAACCTCTGCATGTGTTAATCTCTCTGACTTCTAATCTTTTACTTTGTAACTTTTCTAATAACTTTTTAAATCCTTTTACCCTGGGCAGAGGTTGTTGAGTTTCCTTATCATCATCAACACATTATAGCCCCGATAAGAAAAAAAAGTGACTATAGTGAGGACATCTCAGCATAAAAGGTTCTCCAGATATTTATTGGGGGACAAAGCAGACCCCGGATGAATTAGCCATGATCCTCCATTTGTGGGCTACACTGGGCCCCATTCATTTGCATTGTCCTCCAATAAATGTATAAAGAAACCTTTTTTTTTCTTTTTTTTGTACTCATCAAAAATCTTTATAGATCTTTGGGAGACACTGATCCCACCCCCAAGTTGTGGTTTTGTGGTTTCTGCTTTTGCCTGTGGCTTGGTAAAATGTTGGACTTGATTTTGTCTGTCTACCTTTCCAGGGTGTTAATAGCAACTCGTGATCTCCCAGTTGTTCCAAAGAGGGGGGAAACATACATAGAGGGGGGAAACATACTGCTTAGCATTAATCCTCCTGCGGGCTGGGCGTTATACCTGCTGCTGAGACCAAATTAACTGAAAAAAGGGATTTTATGGTAAGTGTAAAAAACTCTTTCCATCCTTTTTTTTTTTTTTTTTTATTGTAGCACCCTGATGTTTAGGCAGGGTTGCTCTTAAATTTACATGCCAAGTATAGTTGCCTTGGCTAATTGCTAGGGATCAATTGATTTCATCCTAAGTCTGGAATTGCTACACCCTTTCTCTTCTGTAACTAGGTGTCTGGGTACCTGGCGACATTAGATAAGACAAGGTCAATGCAAGGACAGGTTAGGAGTATATGGGGTATCTCAGCCAATGGGCAGGGGTTTTCTTAAATGCCTTCGCCTGCTGGGAGAACCTCTATATTTGGGTGGAGTCAGGTGATTGGTGTTGGGTGCCACCTGGATGGCTGTCTGGGTGGACGTGTGTTGTGGACGTGTGTTGGGGGCATCTGGCTGCTGGGCTGTCTGAGTGGACTATCCAGAAGCAGGAGAACAGCGTAGGGTTGGGATTGCGACTTGCAGTCCAACCAGAAGTGACGGTTCTGCTGGCCGGAGAACCCGTCGTGGTCGGAGGTAGAGGGCAGCTGTCGCCACTAAGGGACCAACCACCTTATTACCAGGGATCACAGTGAGTAGCTGAAGCAAGCACCGGAGCAGTATTCTCACCAACCGGGGACGATGAATAATTGGGAAACTTCGGCAGGTGTCAAGCCAGGGACCCAGCCAACAGAGGTGAAGCTTGCAGAGCAGCCTTGTGTACCAAGCCAAGGACCGAGCAGGCCAGCGGGGAGAGGCTTGAGGAGTATCTGTGAGTTCCAAGCTAGGGACCCAGCAGGGAAGCGGGGGTGAAGCTTGAGGAAGATACTTAGTGAGAAGGTTGGAAGAGCTCAGGGGATCCAGTGGCAGTGGATCAGCAAGTCTAGTAAGGAGAGACTGGGAGCTCAGTGGAGTGAAGATCTACAAGGAGATTGTAGAGGAAATACAGAAGTTTGTTACAACGTGTGTTAGAAACTGTTATACGACTGTTGCCATAGGAGGCAGCGAGCCTACATATGCAGACATGTCCTGCTGGGTGCCTTTCCCTGCATGGCTGTCTACCTACAGAAGTCTCGGAGTTTGCTAATTAACATTGCAACTATCTAAGGGTGTCCTGGCCCTAAACCCTCTCTCCTACGGTTCTGTTCAAGAGACAATAAATCTCTTAGATTCATGGGCGCCTGACACTTCTTGAATGCAATCTTGCATTACACCCACTATGCCTCGTAACCCACTCTACACAGAAGGATGTCAGCTGTCCCTGACTCTGGAGGTAACTATTAGGCCTAAAGAGGCCCGGGACTTTGCTACATTATTTTCTAAACTAAAGGCCATGTGCATGGGGTTTAGGGCACATGTGTGGCACCCAGCCATGCTGTCAGCAGCCTGTCAAACTCATTCAGAGTTTGACAGCTGCTGCTGTTGGATGGAGCTGAGCAGTGAGCTCAGTGGTACTTCTGTTTAGGACAGTATGTACCAAGGGACAAATACTCGGAAAGCAGACTTCTTGTTTTCCAGGCATTAATCCCTGGCTGCCTACTGCACTAAATGTAGCTACCCAGGGTCACTGATAAGGCAGTACAGCCAACCCTCCTGTACTGGGCACAGGCCCCATCAGTTCAAAAGGGGGGCCCCATGATTTCTAACAACTTCCCTGTAGGTTCCGCAAAAGTGCACCACCCAGCCCAATACAGCCGCAGCAGCTGCAGACTCTCAAAGAGTTATATTGTTTGTAAAGCTAAACTTTTTTAAATCTTTGGATAGACAAGGAAAAAGTTATGACTCCATCATATATTTTTTTTCTCATTATATAGGAAGGAGATGGAGCTCCACACCTATAGGTGAGAGTCCAAAATATTTTATTAGAAAATGAGCAGTATAAGAAGGCCAATGCTTCAGGGTTCAAATAATCCACCTTCATTAGTCTTATATCACCTCAATATAGCTGGATTGTAGGGGTATACATTAGTGATTGTGATAAAGATATGGTAAGATTCCAGCCACCAGCAGTTTTGCAGCATGGCTGGAGACCCCCAGAACATAGCATGAAACTGACCTTAAGCGTTTCCTCCCAGCGAGATTTTTCTCCTGCCAGTCCCGTCATCAGGGTTCCAGCTCTCTGCAGCTTCACCTTCATCAACTCTGCCTCCACCCTTAGCGCTTCCTTCTGGGCCAACTTCTCTTCGTACTGCATTTTCAGCTGCTCCAGGCGTACGCCCACCTGCCAAGAAGAGAAACCCTTTTACTGTCAATTGTTCCATTTTTGATACGTATGACAGAACACAAGTTATAAAACATTTACTGAAGACCCCTTTCCAATCACATATTGCATCCAATGCATACCTTACCATCCCCTTTCCAAACTGTACAAGAGCTCTCTGTGTGCCTGTGAATGCTCTGCCTGCTTGTGTCTGTGTCAGATCTAATTACTGTGTAGCTCTCCCCTGCAAACCACTAGACTGGGAGACCAAGAATTGTGGCACATGTCGTTTCTTCACAGGAAGTGCCAGTTCTTAGACCACAGAGGTCATGCATTAATCTGGGCAGTGCCATGTCGCATGCTTCATGTTTTAACACAAACTGCAACTGCTGACACTGAAATGTGAAGATTACATTGGTTGTTAAGTTAGTGATTACAATCACTGGCAGCCCCCTCTGTAATAACAAGATGTACTGTGCAGTGTCTTTGTTTTTTTTAAATCATGCAGCTAAATACCTTATTTCACATCTCCGCTGTGTGGTCATGTGACATCTTGCCATTCTCCTTCCCCGATCTGAGGACTATAGCAGGAAAGGCTGAGATGTCCCTCTGATGTCAGCCAGGAGGTCACGTGACCGCACAGTGGCAATGTGATATAAAGTATTTAGCCGCATGATTTAAAAAAAAAACAAAGACACTGCACAGTATAGCTTACTATTACAGAGGGGCCGCCAGTAATTGTCATCACTAACTTTACAGACACATGGAATAGCTGCAGGAGGGGAGGAGGAGAGAATCTAACACAGCAGGATGATGGAGGCACGTAATCCGACCACAGAATAATGGGTCAGCAGTCATGATTAAAGTGTTCAGTTCACATAGGGGGACACAGGAACAGGCAGGATCAACCAGGTATTTTACAGCACATAAAGGGACAAATAACACTGAACAAGCACTTAGCTGTGTAACATGCTTTAACCGCTTGCCGACCAGCTGCAGTCATTATACTGCGGCAGGTCGGCTCTTTTCCACAAATCGCCTTAGCTGTATGTCGGTCCCTTTAACAGCTATAGCGGGCGCGCGCGTGCTGCATGGCAGGGGAGCTGATGCGTATGGCCAGTGGCCGCAATGTCCGCCAGCCACCCGCGAGCGCTCCATAGAGAGCCAGAAGGGGATCTGTTAATGTAAACAAACAGATCCCCATTCTGTCAGGGGAGTACAGAGTCATTGTCTGTTCCTAGTGATCAGGAACAGCGATCTCTCTGTACTCCCAGTCAGTCCCCTCCCCCCCACTGTTAGAAACACCTCCCAAGGGAACACATTTAACCCCTTATTCGCCCCCTAGTGTTAACCCCTTCCTTGCCAGTGTGTAATTTATACAGTAATCAGTGCATTTTTATAGCACTGATCGCTGTATAAATGTCACTGGTCTCAAAAAAAGTGTCAAAAGTGTCTAATTTGTCGCAGTCCTGCTAAAAATCGCTGCTCACCGCCATTACTAGTAAAAAAAAAAAACATTAATAATAAAAATGCCGTAAATCTATCCCCTATTTTGTAGACGCTATAACTTTTGCGCAAACCAATCAATATACGCTTATTGTGATTTTTTTTTTACCAAAGATATGTAAAAGAATACATATTGGCCTAAACTGATAAAGAAATAATTTTTTTTACATTATAGCAAAAAGTAAAAAAATAGTTTTTTTTTCAAAACTGTCGCTCTTTTTTTGTATATAGCGCAAAAAATAAAAACCGCAGAAGTGATCAAATACCCTCAAAAGAAAGCTCTATTTGTGGGAAAAAAGGAAGTCAATTTTGTCTGGGTACAGCGTTGCATGACCGCGCAATTGTCAGTTAAAGCGACGCAGTGACGTATCGCAAAAAATGGCCTGGTCATTAGGGGGGAAATCTTCCGGAGCTAAAGTGGTTAAAGGAACAAGATCCCTTTTTATTTTTTTTTATTTTTTTAGGGTTACAACCGCTTTAAGGCCTCATTTACATTTGCTTCAAAATCTGTAATTTTACACGTTTTTTAAAGCTCTCTGAATGCCAAACAAAGCTCCTGTCACTTTATAAAATGGTTAGCTTACAGTCCAGTTCACACGTTGTGTTTGCTTTGCTTCAAAAATAATATCCCATGTCGCTTTCTTGGTGCTTCAAAGTATCTCCAAAGCCTCCATAGAAGTCTATGACAAAACTCGCTAACATAACCTGCAGTTTTTGAGAGGCTTTTACTCAGAGTTAGCTTTGCTTTGTTTTGGAGGTATTGCGGTTATGAGATATCCCAGGATGCACTGGGAAACCAACAAGCGAATCAGAAAGCCGTCATCAGCAGTCACTTCCAGTTCATGTCTATATATTTTGGGAGTGTCTGGTGCAGACGTCACATCTGGTGTGCAGGGTGGAGCAGCAGGAAGATGAGCAGGGTCCATACTGGAGCGGAGCAACTAGCAGACGGCACACGTGGTGTGCAACATGGGAACGCTATGGCGTAAGGAGGGAGAGGACTGAGCGGCAGAGGATCAGCAGACCTGGGGAACTGGAGCAAGGAAAACTAGCATATGCCACACATGGTGGGCAGCGTAGGAGCAATATAGCAGGAGGTGAGTGGGAACCAGAGAGAGAGGAGAATTTGCAAACCAGAGGCTCAGCAGAGCTGGGGGTTACTACTGAGTGGGGGATCAGCAGAGCTGGGGGGTTACTACTGAGCAGGTGATCTGCTGAACGAAGGTCTTAATAAGCTGGGGATCTGCTGAATGAGGGTACTAATGAGTTGGGGGTCTGCTGAACAAGGGTACTAATGAGTTTGGGATCTGCTGAGTGGGGGTACTACTGAGCCAGGGTTTTGCTGGGCCCCTTTAAAACACACAGAAACTCAACAAACACAGGGCATTTTCCAAGCTTCAATAAAGCTTCAAAAACCATCACAGAAACATTGAAAAAAATCAAAAAAGCATGTTGAAGCGGTAGGTGCTTTAATGTGTGTTAAAGTCGAAACAAGTGTAAACGAGCTCTTATTGTACAACGGGCTGTGCGTACAGAGCAACAACTGACACCATGAAACTACATGATCACGGCTTATCTTATGCAGTTAGGAAGGTTTACCATGCCTTAAATGTGATTTCTACCAATACAATGAGGGTATTACAGCCACTGTTACCTCTCTGAGTTTATTCTGAGCCTCAGCCAGTGATGCCTGCTTCTCCGCCAGCTCTGCCATGGCTGCGTTCATGCGGGCCCGTTTGGGTTCTACCACACGGAATATACGACCGTACATCTGCCAAAAAGAAAGAAAGAAAAGATGTAACCGAGGGATGGAGACTCAGAAAGACAGAGCATCCAAAAAGACCATGAACATCTACCAACGCCGGCAAACATGGCCACACCCATGCCAATCCCACTGACTTAGGATACTGTGCTCACCTCCATGGCACACACCCACATACACAGGGAGCGGGCCGCCAGAGACACCTTGCCAACAATGTCTGGCTGGAAGTCTGGCAGGACACAGTACTGGCCAATCCTTTTCAGGACCCGCTCGGGGATGTTGTCCTTGTCAAAGTTGATGAGCTGTTTGATGAAGTTGGGCTCACCTGGAAAATGAAACGGCATAAAAAATCAGACACTGTGGAAGGTTCTCGTACACTGGTTCAGACATCGGACATTTCAAACTCATTTTGTTTTTATTTAGATATTGTTTAGTGTCAACATGTTCTTCAGCACTGTACAGAGAACATTATTTAGATTAGTCCCCGTCCCAGAATCTCCACCTCACTGTCTTTGCCCCAGAGCTTACAATCTAATTGTACTACCATAGACACCTATGGGTCTATTGATAAAACATTTGTTGCACAAAAGTCAGAAATATCTGTCAAAGTTGAACCAAAGGTCCTGTATTTTTTCTAAGAGATTAATGCCTGTATTGTCAGCTCCATCTAGTGGATCCATATGGTATAGTTTTCTCATTGAGGTATTTCAAAAAGCCATATCACATTTTGGCCATTTGATGGAGCTGACAATACAGGCATTAATCTCTTTCCATGTTCCACAATGCTGTACAGAGAACACTGATCCAGTTTCATCAGTCTCTGAACCAGAGGAGCTTACACTCTAATGTTCCCCCACAGTCACACATTATTATTATACATTTATATAGCTCTGACATATATCGCAGTGCTCTACAGAGAACACTGAGCCGGGTTAATCGCTCTCTGAACCAGAGGAGCTTACACTCTAATGTCCCCCCGCAGTCACACATTATTATTAATATACATTTATATAGCTCTGACATATTACATAGTGAAAATCAAAGGACTTGCTGGACAGGATTACAATTCTTAGATAGATAGATATATAGATAGATACTAGAACTCTGTTAACTCTTTCTCTACTTTAGTACTATTGATTGTATATAAAGAAGGTTGCACTCCTGGCCCTACCCAAGTGTGAGCGTAAATGTGAAATGGCCTTCAGACAGCTCTCCTTCGCAGGCCACACCCCCTGATAAATTTTACTCCGTCTAACAGGGCTTAGTCATAGAGATCTATGACTAAGGCCGGTGGGCAGGGCAAAATGCTTTGGAAGTGTGTGTGTATGTGTGTGTGTGTGAGTGTGGGGGGGCAAAGACTTTGAAGGAGAGCTGTCTGAAGGCCGTTTCACATTAACATTCACACTTTGGTCAGCCTGGGAGTGTGGCTTTTGTTATAGACAACGGATTTATCACTGGGGGATGAGTGAATACACATGCTGGCACCCCTATCAGAAGACATGAGGGATTAAGCTTTCTTTATGCTTCGAGAGGCGTTCCAAGTCTAACCATAGGTCACAGTGTAGTCCTATTGATGTTCAATGTTACATTCTACACATAAACTGATGAAAACACAGTAACACAGTACAGACTTCCACCTGATGAAGTCTCCCGGAGACTTACTACTTTTTACACTGGCACTGAAACCTTGGACCTGGTGCTGCACCCAAAAAACATCTCTCTGGTCTCTTCCAGCCACTCTGCCCTATTCTAGCCTTACCTAGTTGCCTCTTGGCCTCGGCCCAGGTGGGTTCGTTCCCTCTCAGGGTCATTACGGCCTTCATGACAGTCTCCACCAGGGCTGGTGGCCGTCCGTAGGCTCTGATTTCTGTCAAGTCCCTCTTGTTCAACGTCTCCAGGGCCTAGCGGGAATGGAAAGGAGAGATTGCAAATGCAACTTTATAAAGGAAAAATTTCAATAATGGTAAAAAGGATTTTGGCATTATTCTAATAGCCCCTTAGTGAAGGCTCTGCAAGATGTCAACAGTTTATGAAGCACGGTCAGCCGGGGCAAGAGAAGATACAGGAATTGTGGTTAGATGGTTGTGGCTTTCTCTATGGCCTAGAATGTCTACTCACTTTCTTCTCATCATTTTCTGACAATTTTTTTTAGTCTCTCTCAGAAGACTTTGCAGTCTAATACTACTACAAGAATCTATGGATTATGTGTCTTCTGATCAATCAGGGCAAGAGGAGACACTGGAACTTTGGGTAAAGCGGAAGGTCACTTTCTCAATCAATACTATTTTTAATCCTAATGCAACTAACATTAGTAAATAAATAGGACAGTATATCATATTTACTTGTTTCAAACTTTTTTTCACATTTCTTCAGTTACTTCCTGGTTTTTTAGGCCTAGGCAAATTATGTCATCCATCCCAGGAGTCTTCAGGAGGGGAGGAAGGGCTTTCTCAGCTAAGCACACCCTCTTGCTTGCATGCCTGTGCTAAGGGCAGATCAGAGGCTTAACTAGAATATTCAGGGCCCCGATGCAAGAACCCATGAAGGGACCTCCTGCTGGGGCCCTTTTCTTCAAGCCTGGGGTCCTTTCCACTGATACCAGGGCCCTTTACTCCCGTCATGGGGCCCTTTATTATGGTTCTGCAGTGGGACCCTTTCACATGTTCTGCAGCGGGCCCCATTCCTGCAGTCTTGGGACCCCCCCCCCCATTTTGCCGGAATGCCCGGATGCAAGTGCAACCTTTGCGACCCTGGAAGTTCCACCACTGGTGTCAGTCGTTTTTTTATTTTTGTTATTTTTAATTTATTTTTTATCATTTTATTTTATTTTTTATTTTTTTTTACAATTGTATTTTTTATTTTTAAGAGCCCTGTCTTTGGTGAGATATCAGGGATCTAAACAGACCTTTGATGTTTCACCTTTGAAACAGAGAATGGAGATTGCGGACTCAGCCCTCAATCTCCATCTCTGCAGCCTTAGCTGCACAGAATGAATGGACAGGAATAGCTCTATACAGAGCTTCCCATTCATTCACAAACTGAAGCACAGAGTTTATTATGCTTATACATTATGCAGTTATGAATGGACAAAAGATTGATCGGTTCCGATCACTGACTCTGTCCAATGACATATTTACCAGCCCCTTTCCCGCTTTCCATCCTGACACATCCCAGGCAGCGGCCAGCAGAACAGGGAAGGCCGGTAGCACTGCAGGGGCACGTGGGAGGGGCAGGGGAGCACAAAGAGGTCTAAGAGCAGCAGAAGACAAGTGACCTGTATAGAAGGGGCACTGGGGGGGCAGCATGTAGAGGAGCCAATCCCCTCCATTTTCCTCCTGCAGATGCTGAATGCCTGTGGGAGGGAGAGGAGGAAAAGCAGGCTTTCAGTGGCCAATGCCTGTGGCTGCACCAGATTTTGTACTCTCCAGTTTTAGTAAATCAACCCATGGCTTGTGACCTTGCCATCGGGGGCTTTTAAGGAACTGGTCAGCTCACCAGATACCAACCATGACCCAAATATCACTTTTAGGTGGACACACCCTTTCCAACGCTCAAGAAGCAAAGTTGGAGCTCACCTTCATGGCCTCCTCCAGAGCGGGAAGTGCCTCCTCCAGATCTTTCTGTGCATTGTCTGCCAGAGCCTTGCACTTTATCTCCTCCGCTCCGATCCTCTCGCTGTGGGCTGTGACCGTCTGATAGAGAGATGTGGAGAATTGTTGGACATAATTGTTAAAGGAAAACGGAAATTTAAAAGAAAAGATTTAAAAAAAAAAAAAAAATTGATGTGGTTGGCCGGGTCCAGACTGACCATCTGCTGCTCGTTGGCCTCTCTCCTTTGCTGGACAATCATGACCAGGTACTCGTCGCACTGCTTCTGGAACTCAGCCACTTTGCTCCTGGCGATGGCCAGCTCTTCTGACATCTTCTCCACCTTCTCTCGGGTCTCGTCGATCTTGAATAGTCCGTTCCGCAGCTTGGTGGCCTTCTCTCCCAACTCTGTCCGCTTCTCATTCAGGAGGCTTGGGGGGGGAAAAGAGGAGACACATATAATAAGGTGCCTAAAGAACAATTCAGATGTATTATCCAAAACTAATGACATTTTTAAACAAAACCTTTCTGTTTTCATTAAAAATACCTTATTATAGATCTAGTGGTGCCATCTCTGGGTCTCTGTGCTTCTCTATGCAATGTAGGCAAATCTTGGCTGGTGAGAGAGGCCGGAAAAAGATAAGGAAAGGGATGATCGGCACGCAAGATGACATCCAAAAAGTGATATTTATTTATTGAAAAAACATGTACAACGCTGTAAAAACGTCCTACGTGTTTCGGACGTTCATTCTTAGTCATAGTTAAGGACTAATTTACGAAACGCTTAGGCTGGTTTTACAGCATTGTACATGTTTTTTCAATAACGGAATATCACTTTTTGGATGTTATCCTGAGTGCCGACCATCCCTTTCTTTATCTTGGTACGCTGAAGGTGTCGGCAGCCTTGAGGTCTGAGCACCGGGTTGAGCTGTTATGGTAGAAGCGCCTACACACCTGTTTTTTCATATACTGCACCCTGCTGGCCCCTCCCACCAGCCTCAGTACTCCTCTCAAGAGTCCTCAGCTCTGACACAAGCAGTGGGCTGGCTCTTGGGAGGAGTTATGCAAATAATAGGATTTTTTATAACAGCTTACCTGTAAAATCCTTTTCTTTCGATGGACATCACGGGACACAGAGCCTCAGTAATTACTGATGGGTTATATAGGTATCACTAGGTAATTGGACACTGGTCACACCCTAAACAGGAAGTTCAACCCCCTATATAATCCCTCCCCTTGCAGGGATACCTCAGTTTTGTAGCCAAGCAATATAAGTGTATTAGAAGAGGGGCGGGACCTCTGTGTCCCGTGATGTCCATCGAAAGAAAAGGATTTTACAGGTAAGCTGGTATAAAAAATCCTATTTTCTTTCTCGAACATCACGGGACACAGAGCCTCAGTAATTACTGATGGGATGTCCCAGAGCAATGCTACCTGAGGGGAGGGGAACCACAACCAAGTAGGGTGCAATCAGACCTGAGGACCTTGTACCGCTGCCTGCAGCACACTACGCCCAAAGGCGATATCCTCATGCCTTCTCACATCCACCTGATAAAATCTGGTGAATGTATGAACTGAAGACCAGGTTGCGGTCTTGCAGATTTGAGCCATAGAGGCCCAGTGATGCACTGCCCAAGAAGCACCAATAGCTCCTGTGGAATGTGCCCTGATCTAAAACGGAGTATTCTTCTGTTTCAAACCGTAAGCTTGAATAATCAACTGTCGAATCCATTTAGAAATGGTAGATTTTGACACTACCTGTCCTCTATTGGGACCCTCTGGCAGCACGAACAAACATCCGTTTTGCGAATTTGAGCAGTTACTTGCAGATAGGTCTTGACTGCCATCACTACAATCCAAAGAATGTAGTAACCTTTCTTCCGAAGAACAGGGATCTGGAAAAAAGGAAGGCAGAACAATGTCTTGGTTTAGATGAAAATCTGAAACCACCTTCGGTAAAAAACTAGGATGAGCGCGCAATACCACTCTATCCTTGTGCATAATCAAATAAGGCTCTTTACAGGAAAGAGCTGCTAATTCTGATACTCTTCTAGCAGAAGAGATGGCTTACCAGAAAAATTAATAAAAAACAAAAAGTGTAGCGCTAGATGAAAATACACCCTCAATGTAAAAATTGTGAAAAAAATGATAAATGAGTGTCCGGTGCTTTAAATAAAGAATAAATGTCCATCAAAAACAAATTAAATGTCCTTCAGTGAACCAATGATTAAAATCCGTAAACAATAGGACCTTAATGGTCACCACTTGTGAAAAAATGTGCACAATGCCGTCACCAACGTGTAACTCCATACAGACTAATATAAAATAATACACAGCTGGTTACTATTACGTCCATTATATGTACATATTAGATCTTGTTGGATGGTAAATATAGAGACCAATTCGATACACCGCACCACAGTGTCTTCATAAAAACGTGCAATACCCACAGCCAGTGAAGGTGGAGGCTTACCGGAGGGTTTGAACCCAGAACAGCATATACTGTCTCCTCCGGTAAGCCTCCACCTTCACTGGCTGTGGGTATTGCACGTTTTTATGAAGACACTGTGGTGCGGTGTATCGAATTTGTCTCTATATTTACCATCCAACAAGATCTAATATGTACATATAATGGACGTAATAGCAACCAGCTGTGTATTATTTTATATTAGTCTGTATGGAGTTACACGTTGGTGACGGCATTGTGCACATTTTTTCACAAGTGGTGACCATTAAGGTCCTTATTGTTTACGGATTTTAATCATTGGTTCACTGAAGGACATTTAATTTGTTTTTGATGGACATTTATTCTTTATTTAAAGCACCGGACACTCATTTATCATTTTTTTCACAATTTGTACATTGAGGGTGTATTTTCATCTAGCGCTACACTTTTTGTTTTTTATTGGTTTACTTAGCAATTATTCTTTTTGCTGTGTTAGCAGCTCATACTTCAGAGCAAGCGCAATTTTACCACTGTTTTTTTCGTGTTTACCAGAAAAATTAACTTCCTTGTCAGCAAGACCAAAGGAATCTGACGTATTGGTTCAAAGGGCTGTTTCTGTAAAACAGACAGAACCAAGGTCAAGTCCCAGGGGTTTAGGGGCGCCTTAACCGGAGGATTAAGACGCGTCACCCCCTGCATAAAGTTTTGGACCAAAGAATGCGAAGCAAGTGGCCACTGAAATAATACTGATAAGGCCGAGACCTGGCTCCTGATGGTACTCAAGGCCCGCTTCATCTCTAATCCCAATTGTAGAAAATCAAGAATTCTACCGATCACATATCTTCTGAGATGCCAACCCCTGGATTCACACCAGGATACATAAGCTTTCCAGACTCTATGAAAAATTACTCTGGAAGCTGGCTTCCTTGCATTGATCAAGGTAGATATCACAGGACCTGAAACCCCACGGCTCTTCAGAACCTGGGTTTCAATAGCCAAACCGTCAATTTTAACGCTTGTAAGGCAGGCTGGAACGCTGGACCCTGAGATAACAGGTCTGGGCGTGACGGTAGGGTCCACGGGGAACCCACCGTCATCCTTACTATTTCTGCATACCAAGTCCTCCTGGGCCAAGCGGGGGCTACCAGAAGTACCGACCTTCGTGCCTGATCCTGCGAAGGAATCGTGGCAGTAGCAGAATATGCTGGAATGTATAAACCAGTGAGAACCGATGCCATGGAATCACCACCGCATCCGTCCCGTATGCAAGAGGATTTTTTGTCCCTGCCACAAATTTGATATAAGACACTGCTGTGGCATTGTCGGACTGGATCCTGACTGGGCAACCCTGTAGCCTGAGAGTCCAGGCCTTTAGGGCTAGATATGCCGCACGGATCTCCAGAATGTTGATGGGTAGAGACCTCTCGGTCCTGGACCATACCCCTTGGACCGCAGACTGTTCCAGAACTGCTCCCCAACCCGAAAGACTGGCATCCTTTGTTACCACCGTCCAGGTGACCGGTAGGAAGGATTTCCCTTTCTGCAAGCTTTTGGGTATTAACCACCAATTGAGGCACTGACGCACTGCATGAGAAAAGTGCATCGGAAAATCTAATGCCTGAACCTTCTTGTTGTAGGCCGACAGGATACTGTGTTGCAACAGTCCTGACTGAAACTGAGCATAGGGAACTGCTTCGAACGACGCTACCCTCTTTCCCAGCAGCCTTATACAAAGGCGGACAGAAGGACCCTTCTTGATCCTGATTACCAGAATCAGCTCCCTTAAGGCAGTGATCTTTGCCTGAGGTAAAAATACCTTCTTCCTGGCTTGTATCTATGATCAGACCCAAATACTTCAGTTTTCTTACTGGTTTTAGGAACGATCTTTCTAGGTTGAGGATCCAACCTAGGTGTTCCAGATACTTGACTGTGGTCCTCAAGTTCCCGTTCAACGAGGCTACCAACCAGTCTATCAAGAGCAGGTCGTCTAGGTATGCTATGACAGTTATACCCTGAGCCCTTAATCTGGCCAGAAGAGGAGCCAAAATCTTTGTGAACACTCGAGGTGCAGTGGCTATCCCGAAAGGCAGAGCCACAAACTGGAAATGACGCCCTCCTATCTCGAGGTGCAGAAACTTCTGATGAGCAGGAAAAATGGGCACATGCAGATATGCATCTCTGATGTCTATTGATGCCAGCAAATTCTCCTCCCTGCAGGATGGAGACTACTGTCTGAATTGATTCCATTTAGAAGAAATGCAAAAAGGTTGGAATAAAAACCCAATCCTTGATCCTTCGCGGGAACCACCATAATGACCTCTTGCGACAAAAGTCACTCTAACGCTAGAAGGAGCGACTGCTTTTTCTCTGGATCCCTGGCAACATTTGATCTGAGGAAACGAGGAGAGGGAAACTCTTGGAACTCCAGTTTGTAACCTAAGGTTACCGTGGAGATTACCCATGTGTCCTGAAATCCTCCTGCCAGAGCTTTTGAGAACTGTAGCAGTCTTCCCCCCACTCGAGCGAGCGGGGGCGCCCCTTCATAAAGAGGCCTTAGAGTCCTGTCTAGCAGGCTTCTTCCCCCAGGACTTCTTTGTCTCTGGGGTTTGACTCTTGTTTCCTGACCCAGACGGAGAAGACCGTCGCGACTGCCTAGAGGCTGATGCCCCTGGCACTGGGGAAAAGAGTCCGTTTGAAAGAGGGACGCTTACTCCTCTTCTTAACAGGTAAGAGAGTGCTCTCCCACTAGAGAACTTTTGAATGTAATTATCCAAGTCTTCTCCAAACAACCTTGCACCATGAAATGGAAATCCAGCCAGAAGTTTCTTACATGGTGCTTCAGCTGACCATTTTTCAACCATAAGATTCTACGCATACGCACCAACCCAAGTGAAAGACGAGAGGTTTGCATGATAGAATCTCTAATGGCGTAAACAGCAAAACATAAGGCTGCTGGAAGGTTAGCCAACCCCTGGGCCTGCTGTTCCAGTAAAACTTTGATAACCTGCTTAACATGGTCTCTTAAGTATTGACAGACTCCGATCGCTGCCACTGCAGGTTGAATTACTGATACCAAAAAAACCTGGGGAATGCCCAGGAAAAAATTCCAAGCCTACTTACCACCAACTCGCAGACAACCAATTGACCTGTCTAACAGTATGCGTTAAAAACAGGGGTTCAGTCCGCACGCATTTGCAAACGCATGCGTAAGCCACAGAGCCACGTCACGGCACCCTGTAATCTGTGGTCCTAACACTAAAATTTGGCTGTCCCCACAGTGGAGGCACATGCATTCTAATGGATAAGTGAGGGCAGGTGGACTGAAGGGAGCCCACCCCTTCTTAAAGGTACAGGGCACACCAAACACCCAGCAGGTGAATTACTGAACCTGCTAAGGAGAAAATATCCTTCAATAGGGATTCCATTCTTTTATCCACAGGATCCCTGAGCCTCTGAGCATTGTCTACAGGACAAGTCAGTCAGACTACAGAGGAAATGGTGGCATCAACGGCCGGTATCCCCCACATCTTTATAAACATTTCTTCCATAGGATAAAGTGTTGAAAACTTTTTCAGGCGGAAAAAACGTTTATCTGGGTGATCCCACTCAGAAAAAATGAGCTTTTTCAAGTACATTATGAACAGGAAAAGCATGTGTTGTTTGAGGAGGCTTCAGTGACCCCGAAGAAATAGAGGGTTCTTTAACTGATTCAGATACAGATACTTTAAATGTGGAGCAGACCAATCCAGCAAGGATCTGTACTAAGACTTTCTCATCCTGAGAAGCGAAGAGGGCCCTTCTCCCCCTGATTCCTCAGAAGAGGAATCATCTGTCCCATCCCGATTCTCCGAAAGGGATTTTTCTCCCCTATCCCAGAGCTCCTCTCCTGAGGGTCCCGGGTAACAGAGGAAGACCTAGTGCGTTTTCTTCCACTGAGTGAAGATGCAATTACGGCCATTAATCTTTCCTCTAGACCATTAATGGTTGAGGAAAAAACCTCCTGTGTAATGTATACAGGGGCTAAAGTGCCAGAAGCAGGTGTAGCCCCTGACCCCAACGGCTCTCCCTGGCTAGCCGTCCCTAGCCCCTAAGGGGGGAAGGTGCTGCAGAAAGGGAGTCCTCAGAACCTGAAGGAGATCCCCCAGAGTCTCTGGTTCTTGGGGTATCTGAACCTCTTCTACCCATAGTGCAAAGCAACAAGGTGGAGGTATCATAAAATGAACACTGACTGCTGAGCGATGTAGTCTGGCAAAAGCCTTGCTACCAAATGCCCAGTCTGGTGTTCCCTTAGTAAATGCTGCCTAGGAGAATGCCTGTGTCCCACCTTACATGCGACCGTCAGCTCTGTGTCCCTCCAAAGGCTTTGTGCACCTGTAAAGTGTGCCTTTAATAGCCTGCAGCCTGCAATGTGGGCGTCTGAGCACGCTGCCAGACTTTCACTCAGGGATTTGAGCGCAGAGTCTACTGTGCTTCTTTACACTCACCCTTGGAGTCTACAGTGCATTCACAGAATCACTCTTGGGGTCTGCAGCTCGTTCATGGATTTTAACTCGGGTCTATGGCACCCTGGGTCAACACTCTTATCCTCTGAGCTACTCGCCTCGCTGTGCTGACGCCCCCCCCCCCACCGTTTTTCAAAAAAATAGGATTTTTTATAGCAGCTTACCTGTAAAATCCTTTTCTTTCGATGGACATCACGGGACACAGAGCTACAGTAATAACCAATGGGTTATATAGGTATCACTAGGTATTGGACACTGGTCACACCCTAAACAGGAAGTTTAACCCCCTATATAATCCCTCCCCTTACAGGGATACCTCAGTTTTGTAGCAAAGCAATATAAGTGTATTAGAAGAGGGGCGGGACCTCTGTGTCCCGTGATGTCCATCGAAAGAAAAGGATTTTACAGGTAAGCTGTTATAAAAAATCCTATTTTCTTTCTCGAACATCACGGGACACAGAGCCACAGTAATAACTGATGGGATGTCCCAAAGCAATGCCAACTAAGGGGGGGGGGGAAAATCACAACCAAGTAGGACCAGAGGACCCTGTACCGCTGTCCGCAGCACACTACGCCCAAAGGCGATATCCTCATGCCTTCTCACATCCACTTGACAAAATCTGGTGAATGTATGAACTGAAGACCAGGTTGCGGTCTTGCAGATTTGAGCCATAGAGGCTGTTTCAAACCGTAAGCTTGAATAATCAATTGTCAAATCCATTTAGAAATGGTAGCTTTTGATGCTGCCTGTCCTTTAATGGGACCCTCTGGCAGCACGAACAAAACATCCATTTTGCGAATTTGAGCAGTTGCCTGCAGATAGGTCTTGACTGCTCTTACTACATCCAAAGAATGTAGTGACCATTTCTTCCGAAGAACAGGGATCTGGAAAAAAGGAAGGCAGAACAATGTCTTGGTTTAGATGAAAATCTGAAACCACCTTCGGTAAAAAACTAGGATGAGGGCGCAATACCACTCTATCCTTGTGTATAATCAAATAAGGCTCTTTACAGGAAAGAGCTGCTAATTCTGATACTCTTCTAGCAGAAGAGATGGCTACCAGAAAAATTTGTCTTATTGTCAGCAAGACCAAAGGAATCTGACGTATTGGTTCAAAAGGTTGTTTCTGTAACACTGACAGAACCAAGTTCAAATCCCAGGGGTTTAGGGGCGCCTTAACCGGAGGATTAAGACGCATCACCCCCTGCATAAAGTTTCGGACCAAAGAATGCGAAGCAAGTGGCCGTTGAAACAATATTGATTAGGCCGAGACCTGGTCCTTGATGGTACTCAAGGCCAGCTTCATCTCTAATCCTAATTGTAGAAAATCAAGGATTCTACCTATCACATATTTGGGATGCCAACCCCTGGATTCACACCAGGATACATAAGCTTTCCAGACTCTATGATAAATCATTCTGAAAGCTGGCTTCCTAGCATTGATCAAGGTAGATATCACAGGACCTGAAAGCCCACAACTCTTCAGAACGTGGGTCCCAATAGCCAAACCGTCAAATTTAGCATTTGCAAAGCAGGATGGAACACTGGACCTTGAGATAACAGGTCTGGGCGTACCAGTAGTGTCCACGGGGAACCCACCGTCATCCTTACTATTTCTGCATACCAAGTCCTTCTGGGCCAAGCGGGGACCACCAGAAGTAGCGACTTCTCTTCCTGCCTGATCCTGCGAAGGAGTCGTGGTAATAGCAGAATAGGTGGGAGTGCATAAATCAGTGAGAACCGATGCCACGGAATCACCAACGCATCCGTCTCGCATGCAAGAGTATCCCTTGTCCTTGCCACAAATCTGTCTATCTTTTTGTTGAATCAGGAAGCAAAGAGATCTACATCTGGAACCCCCCATCTTTGGCATATGGCCCAAAAGACGTCGGGATGCAGAGACCTTTCCTCTGGGAGTAACTGCTGGCGACTTAGATAGTCCGCCTGCCAGTTATCTATCCCTGGAATGAAAACTGCTGATATGCATGGCACATGCATCTCTGCCCAGACTAAGATCTGGTTCACCTCTTTTTGAGCAGCCCTGCTCCTGGTGCCTCACTGATGATTGACATAAGCCACTGCTGTGGCATAGTCGGACTGGATCCTGACCGGGCAACCCTGTAGCCTGATAGTCCAGGCCTTTAGGTCTAGATATATCGCCCGGATCTCCAGAATGTTGATGGGTAGAGACCTCTCGGCCTTGGACCATACCCCTTGGACCGCAGACTGTTCCAGAACTGCTTCCCAACCCGAAAGACTGGCATCCGTTGTTACCACCGTTCAGGTGACCGGTAGGAAGGACTTCCCTTTCTGCAAGCTTTCGGGTATTAACCACCAATTGAGGCACTGACGCACTGCATGAGACAAGTGCATCGGAAAATCTAATGCCTGAACCTTCTTGTTCCAGGCCGACAGGATACTGTGTTGCAACAGACCTGACTGAAACTGAGCAAAGGGAACTGCTTCGAACGAAGCTACCCTCTTTCCCAGCAGCCTTTTACAAAGGCGGACAGAAGGACCCTTCTTGGTCCTGACCAGAATCAGCTCCCTTAAGGCAGTGACCCTTGCCTGAGGTAAGAATACCTTCTACCTGGCTTGTATTTATGATCAGACCCAAATACTCCAGCTTTCTTACTGGTTTTAGGAAAGATCTTTCTAGGTTGAGGATGCAACCTAGGTGTTTCAGATACTTGCCTATGGTCCTCAAGTTCCCGTTCAACGAGGCTACCGACCGGTCTATCAAGAACAGGTCATCTAGGTATGCTATGACAGTTATACCCTGAGCCCTTAATCTGGTCAGAGGAGGAACCAAGATCTTTGTGAACACTCAAGGTGCAGTGGCTATCCCAAAAGGCAGAGCCACAAACTGGAAATGGCGCCCTCCTATCTCGAAGCGCAGAAACTTCTGATGAGCAGGAAAAATGGGCACATGCAGATATGCATCTCTGATGTCTATTGATGTCAGAAATTCTCCTCCCTGCAGGATGGAGACTACTGTCCGAATTGATTCCATGCAGAAGAACAGAATCCTTCGCGGAAACCACCTCTTGCGACAAAAAGTCGCTCTAACGCTAGAAGGAGCGACTGCTTCTTCTCTGGATCTCTGGGGACACTTGATCTGAGGAAACGAGGAGAGGGAAACTCTTGGAACTCCAGTGTGTAACCTAAGGTTACCGTGGAGATTACTCATTTGTCCTGAAATCCTCCTGCCAGAGCTTTGAGAACTGTAGCAGTCTTCCCCCCCACTCGAACGAGCGGGGGCGCCCCTTCATGAAAAGGCTTTAGAGTCCTGTCTAGCAGGCCTCTTCCCCCCAGACTTCTCTGTCCCTGGGGTTTGACTCTAGTTTCATGACCCAGACGGAGAAGACCGTCGCAACTGCCTAGAGGCTGATGCCCCTGGCACCGTTTGAAAGAGGGACGCTTACTTCTCTTCTTAACAGATAAGAGAGTGCTCTCCCACGAGAGAACCCTTGAATATAATTATCCAAGTCTTCTTCATGCACCCTGAAAGGGAAATCCAGCCAGAAGCTTCTTATATGGTGCTTCAGCTGACCAATTTTCTAACCATAAGATTCTACGCATATGCACCAACCCAAGTGAAAAAACGAGGGGTTTGCCTGATAGAGTCTCTAATGGCGTAAACAGCAAAACATAAGGCCGCTGGAAGGTTAGCCAATGCCTGGGCCTGCTGTTCGAGTAAAACTTTGATGACCTGCTTAACATGGTCTCTTAAGTTTTGACAGACACCGATCGCTGCCATTGCAGGTTGAACTACTAAAACCTGCTAAGGAGAAAATCTCCTTCAATAGGGATTCCATCCTTTATCCACAGGATCCCTGAGCCTCTGAGCATTGTCTACAGGACAAGTCAGACTACAGAGGAAATGGCGGCATCAACGGCCGGCATCCCCCACATCTTTATAAACATTTCTTCCATAGGATAAAGTGTTGAAAACTTTTCCAGGCGGGAAAAAACGTCTATCTGGGTGATCCCACTAAGAATAAATGAGCTTTTTCAAGTAATTTATAAACAGAAAAAGCATGTGTTGTTTAACCACTTGCCGACCGCCTAACGCAGGTATACTGCGGCAGAATGGCACGGGCAGGCAAAATCACGTACCTGGTACGTGATTGCCTTTCCGCGGGCGGGGGGTCCGATCGGACCCCCCCCCCCCCAGTGCCCGAGGAGGTCGGCTTTGGTCTGGCAGCGATCAGAGATGAGGGGGAGGCCATCCATTCGTGGACCCCGCCGCGATCGCTCTCAGCCAATGAGAATCTTCCCCTGCCTCTGTGTAGTACACAGAGGAAGAGGAAATGATGTAATCTCTCCTCGGCTCGGCAGTTTCCGTTCCGGCGCTGAGGAGAGAAGACATCTGAGTGAGTTGCACAACACAACACACACAGTAGAACATGCCAGGCACACTTTACACCCCCCTTTACCCCCCGATCCCCCCCCCCCCCCCGGTCACACTGACACCAAGCAGCTTTTTTGTTTTCCTGATTACTGCATGGTGTCAGTTTGTGACAGTTAGTGGGGTAGGGCAGTAACTGTTAGCCCCCTTTAGGTCTAGGGTACCCCACTAACCCCCCCTAATAAAGTTTTAACCCCTTGATCACCCCCCGTCACCAGTGTCGCTAAGCGATCATTTTTCTGATCGCTGTATTAGTGTCGCTGGTGACGCTAGTTAGGGAGGTAAATATTTAGGTTCGTCGTCAGCGTTTTATAGCAACAGGGACCCCCATATACTACCTAATAAATGTTTTAACCCCTTGATTGCCCCCTAGTTAACCCTTTCACCACTGATCACCGTATAACCGTTACGGGTGACGCTGGTTAGTTCGTCTATTTTTCATAGTGTCAGGGCACCTACCGAATAAAGGTTTAGCCCCCTGATCGCCCGGCGGTGATATGCGTCGCCCCAGGCAGCGTCAGGTTAGCGCCAGTACCGCTAACACCCACGCACGCAGCATAAGCCTCCCTTAGTGGTATAGTATCTGAACGGATCAATATCTGATCTGATCAGATCTATACTAGTGTCCCCAGCAGTTTAGGGTTCCCAAAAACGCAGTGTTAGCGGGATCAGCCCAGATACCTGCTAGCACCTGCGTTTTGCCCCTCCGCCCGGCCCAGCCCAGCCCACCCAAGTGCAGTATCGATCGATCACTGTCACTTACAAAACACTACCCGCATAACTGCAGCGTTCGCAGAGTCAGGCCTGATCCCTGCGATTGCTAACAGTTTTTTTGGTAGCATTTTGGTGAACTGGCAAGCACCAGCCCCAAGCAGCGTCAGGTTAGCGCCAGTACCGCTAACACCCACGCACGCAGCATACGCCTCCCTTAGTGGTATAGTATCTGAACGGATCAATATCTGATCCGATCAGATCTATACTATCGTCCCCAGCAGTTTAGGGTTACCAAAAATGCAGTGTTAGCGGGATCAGCCCAGATACCTGCTAGCACCTGCGTTTTGCCCCTTCGCCCGGCCCAGCCCACCCAAGTGCAGTATCGATCAATCACTGTCACTTACAAAACACTAAACACATAACTGCAGCGTTCGCAGAGTCAGGCCTGATCCCTGCGATCGCTAACAGTTTTTTTGGTAGCGTTTTGGTGAACTGGCAAGCGCCAGCGGCCTAGTACACCCCGGTTGTAGTCAAACCAGCACTGCAGTAACACTTGGTGACGTGGCGAGTCCCATAAGTGCAGTTCAAGCTGGTGAGGTGGCAAGCACAAGTAGTGTCCTGCTGCCACCAAGAAGAAGACAAACACAGGCCCGTCGTGCCCATAATGCCCTTCCTGCTGCATTCGCCAAACCTAATTGGGAACCCACCACGTCTGCAGCGCCCGTACTTCCCCCATTCACATCCCTAACCAAATGCAGTCGGCTGCATGAGAGGCATTTTCTTTATGTCCTCCCGAGTACCCCTACCCAACGAACCCCCCCAAAAAAGATGTTGTGTCTGCAGCTAGCGCGGATATAGGCGTGACACCCGCTATTATTGTCCCTCCTGTCCTGACAATCCTGGTCTTTGCATTGGTGAATGTTTTGAACGCTACCATACACTAGTTGAGTATTAGCGTAGGGTACAGCATTGCACAGACTAGGCACACTTTCACAGGGTCTCCCAAGATGCCATCGCATTTTGACAGACCCGAACCTGGAACCGGTTACAGTTATAAAAGTTACAGTTACAAAAAAAAGTGTAAAAAAAAAAAAAAAAAAAACACAAAAAAAATAAAAAAAAATAAAAAAATAGTTGTCGTTTCATTGTTCTCTCTCTCTCTATTCTCTCTCTATTGTTCTGCTCTTTTTTACTGTATTCTATTCCGCAATGTTTTATTGTTATTATGTTTTAACATGTTTGCTTTTCAGTTATGCAATTTTTTATACTTAACCGTTTCCTGTGCTTTATTGTTAACCATTTTTTTGTCTTCAGGTACGCCATTCACGACTTTGAGTGGTTATACCAGAATGATGGCTGCAGGTTTAGGTATCATCTTGGTATCATTCTTTTCAGCCAGCGGTCGGCTTTCATGTAAAAGCAATCCTAGCGGTTAATTAGCCTCTAGACTGCTTTTACAAGCAGTGGGAGGGAATGCCTCCCCCCACCATCTTCCGTGTTTTTCTCTGGCTCTCCTGTCTCAACAGGGAACCTGAGAATGCAGCCGGTGATTCAGTCAGCTGACCATAGAGCTGATCAGAGACCAGAGTGGCTCCAAACATCTCTATGGCCTAAGAAACCGGAAGCTACGAGCATTTTATGACTTAGATTTCGCCGGATGTAAACAACGCCATTGGGAAATTGGGGAAGCATTTTATCACACCGATCTTGGTGTGGTCAGATGCTTTGAGGGCAGAGGAGAGATCTAGGTTCTAATAGACCCCAATTTTTTCAAAAAAGAGTACCTCTCACTATCTATTGCTATCATAGGGGATATTTACATTCCCTGAGATAACAATAAAAATGATTAAAAAAAATATGAAAGGAACAGTTCGCTAAGGCGAACGCAAGCGTTGGTCTGGCGTCAAATGTAAACAGCAATTGCACCATGCATGTGAGGTTTCACCGCGAAGGTCAGATTGAGGGCAGTAATTTTAGCAGTAGACCTCCTCTGTAAATCTAAAGTGGTAACCTGTAAAGGCTTTTAAAGGCTTTTAAAAATGTATTTATTTTGCTGCCACTGCACGTTTGTACGCAATTTTAAAGCATGTCATGTTTGGTATCCATGTACTCGGCCTAAGATCAACTTTTTTATTTCATCAAACATTTGGGCAATATAGTATGTTTTAGTGCATTAAAATTTAAAAAAGTGTGTTTTTTCCCCAAAAAATGCGTTTGAAAAATCGCTGCGCAAATACTGTGTGAAAAAAAAAATGAAACACCCACCATTTTAATCTGTAGGACCTTTGCTTTAAAAAAATATATAATGTTTGGGGGTTCAAAGTAATTTTCTTGCAAAAAAAAATAATTTTTCATGTAAACAAAAAGTGTCAGAAAGGGCTTTGTCTTCAAGTGGTTAGGAGAGTGGGTGGTGTGTGACATAAGCTTCTAAATGTTGTGCATAAAATGCCAGGACAGTTCAAAACCCCCCCAAATGGAAAGTAGACACCCCAAGCTATTTGCTGAGAGGCATGTCGAGTCCATGGAATATTTTATACTGTGACACAAGTTGCAGGAAAGAGACAATTTTTTTTTTGCACAAAGTTGTCACTAAATGATATATTGCTCAAACATGCCATGGGAATATGTGAAATTACACCCCAAAATACATTCTGTTGCTTCTCCTGAGTATGGGGATACCACATGTGTGAGACTTTTTGGGAACCTAGCCTCGTACGGGACCCCGAAAACCAAGCACCGCCTTCAGGCTTTCTAAGGGTGTAAATTTTTTATTTCTGTGATAGGCAGTGAAGAGTGAAATCAAAAATTTACACCCTTAGAAATCCTGAAGGCAGTGATTGGTTTTCGGGGCCCCGAACGCGGCTAGGCTCCTAAAAAGTCTCACACATGTGGTATCCCCATACTAAGGAGAAGCAGCTAAATGTATTTTGGGGTGCGATTCCACATATGCCCATGGCCTGTGTGAGCAATATATCATTTAGTGACAACTTTGTGCAAAAAAAAAAAAAAAATTGTCACATTCCCGCAACTTGTGTCAAAATATAAAATATTCCATGGACTCAACATGCCTCAAAGCAAATAGCTTGGGGTGTCTAATTTCCAAAATGGGGTCATTTGTGGGGGGTTTTATGCCATCTGGGCATTTTATGGCCTTCAAAACTGTGATAGGTAGTGAGGAGTAAAATCAAAAATTTACGCCCTTAGAAATCCTGAAGGCAGTGATTGGTTTTCGGGGCCCCGTACGCGGCTAGGCTCCCAAAAAGTCCCACACATGTGGTATCCCCGTACTCAGGAGAAGCAGCTGAATATATTTTGGGGTGCAATTCCACATATGCCCATGGCCTGTGTGAGCAATATATCATTTAGTGACAACTTTTTGTAATTTTTTTTTTTTTTGTTGTCATTATTCAATCACTTGGGACAAAAAAAATAATATTCAATGGGCTCAACATGCCTCTCAGCAATTTCCTTGGGGTGTCTACTTTCCAAAATGGGGTCATTTGTGGGGGTTTTGTACTGCCCTGCCATTTTAGCACCTCAAAATCCATACCAGACCCTTATCCGAGCACGCAGACCGACCGGTCAGGAATGGGGGTGGGGACGAGCGAGCGCCCCCCCCCTCCTAGACCGTACTAGGCCGCATGCCCTCAACATGGGGGGTGGGTGCTTTAGGGCATGGGGGGCACCCTGCCGGCCCCCCCACCCCAAAGCACCTTGTCCCCATGTTGATGAGGACAAGGGCCTCTTCCCGACAACCCTGGCCGTTGGTTCCGGGGTCTGCGGGCGGGGGGCTTATCGGAATCCAGGAGCCCCCTTTAATAAGGGAGCCCCCAGATCCCGGCCCCCCACCCTATGTGAATGAGTATGGGGTACATGGTACCCCTACCCATTCACCTAGGGAAAAAAGCGTCAATAAAAAACACAGTACACAGGTTTTTAAAATAATTTATTAGGCAGCTCCGGGATCTTCTTCCGACTTCGGGGGTCCTCTTCCGACTTCGGGGGTCTCTCCGGCGTCTCCTCCCAGTGTCCTGATCTTCTGCCGGCTCCTCCGCTATCTTCTGCAGCTCAATTGCTAGCAGTGGTCCGGACTTCTGCCTTCTTCTTTTCTTCCAGAGATGTTGACACGACGCTCTCTCCAGCTGGAATGGTCTCTGAACGCTCCGCAACGGACTTATATAGGCAGTGACCCCGCCCCTTATGAGGTCACTGTCCCGGGGCATGCTGGGACTGTGCCGTCATAAGGGGGCGTGGTCATCACCTGGTGACTACGCCTCCTAAAACGTCACAGTCCCAGCATGCCCAGGGACTGTGACGGCATAAGGGGGCGGGGTCACCGCCTATATAAGTCCGTTGCGGAGTGTTCAGAGACCATTGCAGCTAGAGAGAGCGTCGTGTCAACATCTCTGGAAGAAAAGAAGAAGGCAGAAGTCCGGACCACTGCTAGCAATTGCGCTGCAGAAGATAGCGGAGGAGCCGGCAGAAGATCAGGACACCAGGAGGAGACGCCGGAGAGACCCCCGAAGTCGGAAGAGGACCCCCGAAGTCGGAAGAAGATCCCAGAGCTGCCTAATAAATTATTTTAAAAACCTGTGTACTGTGTTTTTTATTGACGCTTTTTTCCCTAGGTGAATGGGTAGGGGTACCATGTACCCCATACTCATTCACATAGGGTGGGGGGCCGGGATCTGGGGGCCCCCTTATTAAAGGGAGCTCCCAGATTCCGATAAGCCCCCCGCCCGCAGACCCCGACAACCAACGGCCAGGGTTGTTGGGAAGAGGCCCTTGTCCTCATCAACATGGGGACAAGGTGCTTTGGGGTGGGGGGGCCGCAGGTGGGAGGGCATGCGGCCTGGTACGGTCCAGGAGGGGGGGGGCGCTAGCTCGTCCCCACCCCCATTCCTGATTGGCCGGGCTGCGTGCTCGGATAAGGGTCTGGTATGGATTTTGGGGGGACCCCCACGCCGATTTTTCGGCGTAGGGGGTTCCCCTTACAATCCATACCAGACCTAAGGGCCTGGTATGCCCCTGGGGGGAACCCACGCCAGTTTTTTTATTTAAAACTTGGCGTGGAGTTCCCCCTTAGGATTGATACCAACTACTGTATGTTTTAATCTGTTAATGCCAAAAACGTGGCAAAGTCATACAAAATAGTACTGCTCCCAAATCGCGGTAAAATCGCGGCGAAATCGCGCGACTTTGAAGTCGTATAAGTGTGAAAGGGGCCTGAAATCCAATTTATGAAAAAGGAGGGCCAGGGATAGTCAGACTGCGGAGAAAAGACCTAGATGAAGCTAGATGTCCTCCAGCCAAAAAATGAGGCAGTCTCTATCTGCTTTTGCTGCAGCTTCTAATGCACATTGTGAGAAGCTCACAGTGTGCAGTGAAAAACACTCTTTATATTGAGAAATGCTGCAAGTGACCTAAAATACAAAATCTAAGAAAAGAGAACCTACCTTGTGGAGGTCTCTCCACATTGCTGGGACCCCTGATATACTTACCCTTTTGATGGCACTTACTGTATATCTATATGTTTGTGTTTCAACTGCTGTGTAAGTAAGTTTTTTGCACATCAGGGGATTTATCACCTCCCCATTTTGGGTGGCCTTATAAATTAAGTATATAATATATAATATTAAGCATATTATATTTTTCATATTGCTTTGCTTATGACATGCTCTTCCCACAGATATACATAAATCAAATCTTGGCTCTGAGGAAGTGGGTGCTACTCCACGAAACGCATAGAGAATACAGATTTAAGAATACACTAATTTAGGTGCTCCTTCAAAATTCTGTATATGCATCATTACCAGAAATATATGTATATTGTGATAGGTTTTTATCATGACATATTCAATGTGGAATTTGTATGATTTTAATTGTAATATAAAATAAATTTTGCATTTTGTTTAACATATCATTACCTACTTCATTTGGCACTACTAATAAAAGTCCCATGGGCAAATTTTCTTCATGGTTCTACTAAGACAAGAGAAAAAGTTTCCTACAAGTCCAGAAATGAGCGAGGTGAAAGGATGGACTTACCTCTTGTACCGGGACACGACCTCCAGGTAACTGGTGGGGGTGATATAGTTATGTCTCCTCAGTTCCAGTTTCATCTTGTGGGAGTACTCCGCTACCGAGCGATGCATGGTGACAAAGATCCTGGCCAACTTCCCACTGACCTGGGGGTATATAGGAGAGAAAATTGGGATTTTAGACAAGGGGTGAATACACATGAGAGAAGAGAATTACTCACCAACAGCTTCACCCATTAGAGCCATTTTCTGACTGAAAGTCAAACTCACCCCCTCCATGTTTCCTAGCTCCACTCCTTCCAGGTATCTTTCGGCTACCTCCAGCAGAGCTTCCTGTGGCCACTCAGAGAACCAGTCTATGGTGGTGCAGTTGACCAGTGCTGGATACTGGCGGATGCGGTTCCTGCAACAGAAGAGGTCAAAAAATACCATCTTCACATTGAGATGCGTCAAGACACACATGCTAAATATCTGAAGATACTCCAGATTTGTATTATTTGCTAAAACTGTGATATTTCACTCGCTCATCCATGTCTTTATGTACCTTGCTTTGTGCACTGGTGCACAGTCATGCTGGAACAGGAAGGGGCCATCCCCAAACTGTTCCCATAAAGTTGGGAGCATGAAATTGTCCAAAATGTCTTGGTATGCCGACACCTTAACTGTTCCCTTTACTGGAACTAAGGGGCCAAACCCAACCCCTGAAAAACAAACCCACACCATAATCCCCCCATCCACCAAATGATTTGGACCAGTGCACAAAGCAAGGTCCATAAAGACATGGATGAGCAATTTTGGGGTGGAGGAACTTGACTGAACTGACTCGATAGAACACCTTTGGGATGAATTAGAGCAGAGACTGTGAGCCAGGCCTTCTCGTCCAACATCAGTGCCTGACCCCACAAATGCACTTCTGGAAGAATGGTCGAACACTCCCATAGACACACTCCTAAACCTTGTGGACAGCCTTCCCAGAAGAGTTGAAACTGTTATAGCTGCAAAGGGTGGACCAACTCAATATTGAACCCTACGGACTAAGACTGGGATGCCATTAAAGATCATGTGCGTGTAAAGGCAGGCGTCCCAATTCTTTTGGTAATATAGTTTATATGTCCTCAGTCACATATAGAAGAAGGTATATATCATACAACAGTTAACAATTGTAGGAGAGCAGATGGACTCCAAACACTATTTTATCTTTGATCACATATGAAGAGGATTGGATGTAATGCATTATAATCTCTGCCCTAGGTAAACTTTCCTCACCTGAAAGGATCTCCCACGGGGCTCATACACAGAATGATGTGAAGATTGTTCCGCACTCTCTCAATCAGGAAGTTAAAGAGGCTCTCAGGATTATCGGGGACACCCTCCTCTTTAGCCTTCTCTTGTAGAATACTCCGGATCTACAGGGCAATAGAAAAGAAAGATTAGTTAGTGTATAGCACTGAAGAGGTAAACATCAGATAACAGGTGAAGAGGATCCTATGACATTAGATGGCCAGACTGAAGACATCTGAAAAGTAAAGTATAAAAAAAAAGAAAATACAATCCTGATTCCAAAAACATTGGGATGCTGTGTAAAATCTACATAAAAACAGAATGCAAAGATTTTCAGATCCCACAAACCCATATTTTTTTCACAATTGAAAATATATCAAATGTTTAAACAGAGAAAATGTACCATTTTAAGGAAAACATAAGGTCATTTGGAAGCTGATGGCAGCAACAAGTCTCAAAGAAGTTGAGACAGGGCACCAAAAAGCTGGTAAGTAAGTGGTACCAACAAGGAAGAGCTGGAAGAACATCTTAGAGAGTCAGAGTGTCTCAGAAGTAAAGATGGGCAGAGGCTCACCAATCTGAAAGGCTTTGTCTAAAAATTGTCGAACAATTTCAGAATAATGTTCCTCAACGTAAAATTGCAAAGGCTTTAAATATATCATCATCTACAGTAGACACAGTAATATCATAAAAAGATTCTGAGAATCTGAGAAGGGACAAGGCCGAAACACAATATTGGATGATGGTGATCTTTGGGCCTTCAGGTGGCACTGCATTAAAACCAGGCATGATTGTGTGATGGACATCATTGCATGGGCTCAAGAACACTTCCAAACATCACTGTCCGTGAATACAGTTCTCTGTGCCATCCAAAAAAGTAAAGCTCTGTCATGGAAAGAAGAAGCCATATCTGAAAATGATTCAGAAACACCACTGTCTTCTCTGGGCCAAAGCTCATTTAAAATGGTCTGTTGCAAATTAGGAAACTATTCTGTGATCAGACAAATTGAAATCTGACATTCTTTTAGGTAACCATGGGTGCTGCATCCTCTGCACTAAAGAGAAGAGGGACCTTCTGGCTTGTTATCAGCGCTCAGTTCAAAAGCCTGCATCTCTGGTGGTATGGGGGGTAGGGTAGGGGCATTAGTGAGTATGGAATGGGCAGCTTTCACATCTGGAAAGGCACCATCAGTGCTGAAAGATATATCCAGGTGTTAGATCGGCATATGCTCCTATTCAGATGATGTCTTTTTCAGGGAGGGTCTTGCATATTTCAGGACAATGCTAAACCGCATACCGCATCTATGACAAAAGCATAGCTTCCTAATAAGAGTCCGGGTGCTGAACTGGCTGCCTGCAGTCCAGACCTTTCACCAATTGGAAATATTCCAATCCAATTCAGTTAATTGTCTCAATCCAGAGCACTAAGTGTCATTTCTGTCTGTTGCTTCCTTCCTCTGCTATCAGCATGAATCACTGACAAGTTTTCCTGACACCCAGAGAAAAATGGTGACATAGGAGGGATCTCCAGCTGATTGACAGCATCAGCTCTGTTCTTGCATGAAGGGGGTGTCCCTTCTCTCCAATCAGCTCTCAGAGCTTTCCTTGCTGAGCTCTGCAGAGTGTAACTTCAGCTCTCCGTACCATTTTTTTCTGACAGCTGACAAGTACAAGGCACAGGAAGATTTGTTTTATATCTGTGTATAACCCTGAGGCCAGTCACTTCACTGGGTATCTATAAGGGTTTTCAACCACTTTAAGCTCTGATAAGGAGTATGTGGACACCCAAAATGTGTTGGCATTACTGCTTTATACATATCTGGATTCCTTTCAAGACCTCTTCTTGTGTTTGGGGCATCTTGTCATCCCGGAATTAGCTTCACTGAAGTGATTCAGCTTAATAAATAAGACGGACACTATCAATATTACACATTATCAACTGAAAGCAGACCTTCAACCCGATACACAATGTGGGTGTACCTGGCTCCCACCCCCTCCCTCTACAACAGTTGGATATTATCTTATTTTTTGGTGATGCACTTCTTCCTTTTTTGCGAGGATGACATTGCGCAAACATGCACAGGTGTGCTGAATGTCCCAAATCCCAGCACATTTTTGCATGTGCAGATTTCTTTGCACAAATGCACGACGATGGAGAGGTGAAGGAGGTCTGGGACCCCTTTTCCCGAAGCACTGCTGAGCTCTGCCAGGTCCTGAAGGTTGGGCAGAGCCTTGCGGTACATCTGTGCGTGCCTTGGACTATCCAAAATAGCAGCGCTGGTGGAGGGGGACAGAGCTACAATCAGGGTGACTGAAGGTCCGTTTTAATAATTGAAGAGCTGACACCTCTCATACAGTATCTCACAAAAGTGAGTACACCCCTCACATTTTAGTAAATATTTTATTATCTTTTGATGTGACAACACTGAAGAAATGACACTTTTCTACAATGTAAAGTAGTGAGTGTACAGCTTGTATAACAGTGTAAATTTGCTGCCCCCTCAAAATAACTCAACACACAGCCATTAATGTCTAAACCGCTGGCAACAAAAGTGAGTACACCCCTAAGTGTCCAAATTGGGCCCAAAGTGTCACTTTTTTGTGTGGCCACCATTATTTTCCAGCACTGCCTTAACCCTCTTGGGCATGGAGTTCACCAGAGCTTCACAGGTTGCCACTGGAGTCCTCTTCCCCTCCTCCACCTTCCGTTTGAGGATGCCCCACAGATGCTCAATAGGGTTTAGGTCTGGAGACATGCTTGGCCAGTCCATCACCTTTACCCTCAGCTTCTTTAGCAAGGCATCGGTCGTCTTGGAGGTGTGTTTGGGGTCGTTATCATGTTGGAATACTGCCCTGCAGCCCAGTCTCCGAAAGGAGGGGATCATGCTCTGCTTCAGAACTGTAGTGGCAGCACTCATGCAGCCCCAGACCATGACACTCCCACCACAATGCTTGACTGTAGGCAAGACACACTTGTCTCACCTGGTTGCCGCCACACACGCTTGACACCATCTGAACCAAATAAATTTATCTTGGTCTCATCAGACCACAGGACATGGTTCCAGTAATCCATGTCCTTAGTCTGCTGGTCTTCAGCAAACTGCAGGCTTTCTTGTGCATCATCTTTAGAATTTGATGCAGTGTGCGGCGTATGGTCTGAGCACTGACAGGCTGACCCTCCACCCACCCCTTCAACCTCTGCAGCAATGCTGGCAGCACTCATAGGTCTATTTCCCAAAGACAACCTCTGGATAGGACGCTGAGCACATGCACTCAACTTCTTTGGTCGACCATGACGAGGCCTATTCTGAGTGGAACCTGTCCTGTTAAACCGCTGCATTATCTTGGCCACCGTGCTGCAGCTCAGTTTCAGGGTCTTGGCAATTTTCTAATAGCCTAGGCCATCTTTATGTAGAGCAACAATTTTTTTTTTCAGATCCTCAGAGAGTTCTTTGCCATGAGGTGCCATGTTGAACTTCCAGTGACCATTATGAGAGAGTGACAGCAATAACACCAAATTTAACACACCTGCTCCCCATTCATACCTGAGACCTTGTAACACTAACGAGTCTCATGAAAATGGCTAATTGGGCCCAATTTGGACATTTTCACTTAGGGGTGTACTCACTTTTGTTGCCAGCAGTTTAGATATTAATGGCTGTGTGTTGCGTTATTTTGAGGGGACAGCAAATTTACACTGTTATACAAGCTGTACACTCACTACTTTACATTGTAGCAAAGTGTCATTTCTTCAGTGTTGTCACATGAAAAGATATTATAAAATATTTACAAAAATGTGAGGGGTGTACTCACTTTTGTGAGATACTGTACATGTACACAACAGGAAGAGGCCTGCACCACACACAAAGGTACCTCCTCAAACTCATCCGCCTTGTACAGGTTGGGGACCTCTCCAGAGCTCAGGATGTTGTTGACGTCCTCCAGAAAAGCCTCCTCTGTGATTTGGGTATCCGTTAGAAGGAAGACAGAGGGGCGCCCGTCTACACCAGCCAGCCGGTACAGTTTTTTAATGTCTGAGAGCGAGAGAGAAAGGAGCACATAGAGAGAGATAAAAAAAAAGAAGGGAATGAATCATTGTCTATCGTAACTCTATACGATAAAAGAAGGCTTGTCCCAAAATGTTAGCTCAACGTCCATGTAGACCCTAGCTATCAACTTCTCTTATTTATGCCCTTCTTTGACCCCTGACGAAGCAGCAGCACAGGCCTCTTAGGAGGTAAACCCCGCCCTGTAGGGCATTTTTACCACCCCCCAACCACTCCCCCTTTATCTGCAGAGGCAGGTGTACACGTCCCTCGGTTGCAGGGCCGAGATAAAGGGGTGGGCAGAAGGGGCGGCTGCCCTGGGTGCAGTGGGTATTTTGTGGTGTTGTGCTAGAATGGGTGATTTGAGGGGGAGGGATTTGTACGAAGTGAGTAGAATTCCTGTTAGGAGGCGGATTGGGGGGGGGGGGGGAGCAGTTGTGCTAGTAGGGATGATAAAAGGGATTTGTGCTAGGAGGGGAAATTTGGGGGGTAGGATAAGTGCTAGGAGAGGGGATTTGGGGGGGGGGGGGTAGGGATTTATGCTGGGAGACAGGATTTTTGGAGGGGGGGGGGGGGAATTATGGTCGGAGGGGAAAATTTAAGGGGTAGAGAAAGTGTGCTAGGAGGTAAAAGTTGGGGGGAGGGAGAGGATTTGAGCTGGGAGAGGGGGGGATTTGTATTGGAAGAGGGGGAATTATTTTGAGGGGGGGGGGGGGGATTTTGGCTTGCAAAGGTAATTTATGCTTAGGGGGTAAATGTGAAGATTAGTGTTTCATATTTATTACCGTTTGGTATATTCGCCCTGGGCGCTAGATGACTATGTTCCGGTACTGCACGGTTGTGATGCGTTGCAGCAGAAATGATACCCCTTGTCGCTATGAACGTTGAGCATGGCCCATTCAAGTGAAAAGCTCCTCGCCCCCCACCATGTGCAATGAACGCGGTTGTGGTGCACTAGTGTGGGGTTTAAGGGGTAGGCCCGTCAAATGCTCTCTGAAGAGCTATCCGAACACAGATCGCTCTTCAGAGACTCAGAGACCAAAGCAAGTGTGAATGGAGCCAATTCTGAGTCCTGGTTTATTAGGCTTATATATTGGTGGATGGCTTTATTTCTTGGTTATTATATATTTTTATTTCTTGCATGTATGTTTTTGTATGTATATCCCGCAGAGTATTTTTCTTGCATTAATAAAGTTCTATATATTATTAATTATCTCTAGTGGTTCAGATACTTTTGATATAAGGTTTTCTGATTTTGCTGTGCAGTTTTTTTCCCTTTTGCTCTTTTAAGTATACCATTGAATTTTTTTATTATGTCTGTTGTTCAATAAGTGCAATAAAATACCTGTTGATCCTGCCAGAAATCCAGTGAGCTTATAACTTCCCGCGCTCTATACTTCGGCTACATTGTTATCAGTTGCATTAGGGTTGATTTACTAAAACTGAAGAGTGCAAAATCTGGTGCAGCTGTGCATGGTAGCTTCTAACTTCAGCTTGTTCAATTAAGCTTTGACAAAAAAACAAAAAACTGGAAGCTGATTGGCTACCATGCACAGCTGCACCAGATTTAGCATTCTCCAGTTTAAGCCTTGGTTTCCACTATTGCAACCTGAAAGTCGCGCAATTTTGCTGCGATTTGTTTTGCGATTTTGATGCGACTTGAAACAATGCCTGTGTATTCTTGAGGTCTATGGACCTCAAGTCGCATCAAAGTGGGACCAAAGTAGTGCAGGGATGACTTTGAAGTCGCACAGATATGAACGGTTCTCATTGGAAATCATGGGGTACGACTTGTCATGCGACTTTGCAGTCCCAAGTCGCACTAGTGGAAACCTAGCCTTAGCAAATCAACCCCATTGTTTCCAAGCTATCCCTAAGGACTACAAAACACCTCCCCCTCTATTCTATGGAGAAGTGGAGAGGGTGTTCTGTGGTCCTGTTGAAGGATGACAACGTTTGCTCCTCCATGGATACGGTAAATAAGTGTTGTTACCCTAGGAAGGAAGTTTTTTCTGGCAGGATATCCGGGTGAAAACAAACAAAAAAAGCATTAAATAAGGAAAACTAATGCAGCCATATCTAAGGACTGCAAAGATGTATTATATTACATTTATTTTCTTGTGTTTAGATACACTTTACAGGAGACCCATTTATCAGAAAAATCTGCAGCCTTTTATTGCCAACCTCCTCCAGGAAATGCAACCAGCCTAGCAGCAATGTTCTTGCATCTCATTAGCGAAGTACAGAGAAGAGGACAGGTTCTCTTTACATTCCATATATGTGGATCAGTCATTTGCCCCTCACCTTCGCGGAACTCTTGCTGGCGGTATCCACGCGTCACCTCAGGCTGGAAGACTTTGTATTCACAGATATAGGACGCCAGACGAGCAAGACTCTGCCGCCCACTACCGCCAATACCGACCAGTAACATGTTCCCCCGCGGCTGGCCAATCACACGCACAATTCTGGTCACTGCAAAAAAAAAAGGAAAGACGCAAAAAAAAAAAAAAAAAGTTTATTCTCTGCTTGGACACCTTAAAAATAAACACGTTCAAGGAGTAATAGTAACATTCAAAACCCAGGAGCCAATCAGAGTTCACCTAATTCAGTGCGACAGATTCTGATTGGTTACTGTGATTGAGGTGAAGTACAGCATTTATTAATAATGAACAAATGTGAGCAGGCACAATGCACACAAATAATTTTTTAATAATAAAGAGGAAGGGCCCATTTACATTTTTGGGGTGCAGTAACATGTGTTGTGTTAAAGTGGTTGTAAATTGACATGTGCAATTCATTTAGTTCTGAATTTTTTTTAACGAATTTAGACAAATTTGTTTATTCGCAAATATCCGAATTTGGGAATTTTTTAATTACCAAATTTTTCCGAATATTCTGAAAATTCGAAAATTCAGAATGCGAAAATTCGGAAATTCTAAATTCTAAAATTGGGAATTCGGAAATTCGAAAAGCTGAACATTCGGAAATCCAAAACGAATATGGATTTAGCCGAAGTTAGGAATTATCCGTAATAACGAATATCTAAACTAATGGAACGGAACGGAAAATAATTAATAATAATAAATAACAATAATAATAAAACCGTATTATTATTATTTATTATTATTTTGTTCTAGTCCATTTGTTTAGATGTGGCATTCTTTATTTCGGAAAATTCGTAACTTCGGATAAATTCGTATTCGTTACGTTCACTAACAGCCAAATTTGAAAGGAAATTCCAATACCTATAATTTTTTTTTTTTTTTAAAGGTGTTTATTTTCATTTTTATATAACAAAAGAGATACAAAAGCAAATAAAATAATAAAGAAAACAACAATACAGACTGATCTACGTACATGTATGCCATAGACAGTAGATTAATGCTGATATAACAGAGCTCATGGAGTAGTACAGCTGTATAAAACAGTAATACCCTGAACAAAGACATAGGTACCCAGTCATACACACACCCATACACACACCTAGCACACACGACCCTATTAATGCAGTACATTTCCAGCAACCCATATGAAGTAGACTCTTTTAAGAGCATATGCGAGTCTCCATCTACTTTCATATATATGCTAAATAATGCTTGCTAAATCACATCACCTTATCACATTACTGAGATAACTGTGAGGAGAGGACATCCCCCCAGAAGTCCTTTGAGACGTCCAGCCACGGCTGCCATATTTTTGTGAACTTCTTAGGGCATGCCCCACTTTTATATATTAATTTAAATTTTGGGAGGGTCCCATGAACAATACGGAAAAAGGCATGGGCCGAAAGGGAGACAGTATCTTTCCAACGCAACAGAGTTGTCTTACGTGCATAAAAAAACAAGATACGTATCAACATTCTAACATGAGTGCGAGGAACATGATCATTCAATACCCCCAGAAGTCCAAACTCCGGAGTCTGAGGCAACGGCACATGTAGCTTACGGTTGAAAAAAGAAAAACACATCCTTCCAGAATGTTGTAAGTCCAGAACATGTCCAAAACATATGAAAAAAATCGGCAGCAATCATGTTACATCTAGCACATGCAATATCAAGACCCAGCCCCATTGTAACCAACCTAGCTGGTGTATAGTGTAAGTGATGTATAAACTTAAATTGTATCAGGACATCACCTGTACTGATGATATCCTGAAAACATATTTCCACCGCCTCCTCCCAATCCTCTTCAGAAAGCTCAGGCATAATCATTTGCCATTTATGTTGAGATTTCTGAAAAGGATCCATGCCCATCACCTGAAGGCGCCCATAAAAGGTCGTCACGAGTTTGTTTATTTCTGGAAATGACAGAAGGTCCTCCATAGAGGATTCCTTGAGCTCTATGGTCAATTAGCCAAATTGTGTCTTAAGGGCATGTCGCAATAAAAAGGCACTTGAAGAAGAATTTGTTGTCAATGCCATATTTAAGTCTAATGGATTCAAAGGGCAGTAAGGTATTCTCCTCAAAAATACGAGAAAGGTGTGTGATTCCAAAACGGGCCCGCCACGTCGAATCCGGATGTCCAGAGCTCAGGAATATTCGGATTCCGCCACAGGGGAGCCTGTGGCGAAATATCCACTTGGGATTGTGTCAGAGTCTTTCCCCCCCTCCCTCCAGGCCATAAAGCAAACCTCAATGGGAGAAAATCTGGAGCCACCCGTTTTCCTTGATCTATGCAGTTCGTCCTTCAAAGAGGTAGGAGGTGCAAACAAGGACAAAAGAAAAGCCGTGGAAGGAGTTTGGGGATCAGACTGCAACCAATCATGGATATAGGTGAGCTGGGAAGCGAGAAAATAATTCCTTAAGTTTGGGCAAGCCAATCCGCCTACGGCCTTGGCCGCTTGTAAAGAGGATTTGGCTATACGAGGTTGGCAACCGTTCCAAATAAAAGTAAACAGGGCAGATTCAAGTTTTGCAAATAATTTTTTGGTGAGGAAAACTGGGGAACCCCCAAAGCTATAGAGAAATTTTGGTAGAAAAATCATTTTAAACATATTTATGCGACCAATTAGATTGAGGGGCAATGACGACCAGGTATGGAATTTATCCGTCATCTGCTGGACTAAAGGGGTGATTTTAAGTTCTTCATACCTAGGGAGGTCGGCATGTATCTGGATGCCAAGGTACTTAAAGGAGGGTGTTAGTTGAATACATGACCTCTGCAGATAGTCGTAGGAAGAAGGGGGACCGATAGCAAAGGCCTGCGATTTTTCCCAGCCCACCCGGAGTCCCGAGACCGCACCAAACTCCTCCACCACCTGCATTAGTTTAGTAAAAGAGCTCTACCTTCCATCCAGGTATACCAGGGCATCGTCTGCGTATAAAGAGATTTTTTCTTCTAGCGGGCCAGAACGGATACCCCCAATCTTAGCCGTCTGCCGCACAGCCAGAGCTAATGGCTCAATGGCTATTGCAAACAGCAGGGGAGAGAGAGGGCATCCCTGCCGGGTACCCCGGCCTAAAGAAAATGGTGTAGAGATGTCCATGTTTGTGCGAACCCTAGCCTTTGGGTCTGCATATAGTAAGCGAACCCAGTGAATAAAATTTGGGCCAATATCCATTCGTGCCATAGCTTCCCATAGGAAAGACCAACTCACAGTATCAAAAGCTTTTAATATATCCAGGGATAGGACTAAACCAGAATGTTTTGCACATGTTGCCTCATGAACATGTAGGTACAACCTTCGGATATTATCAAATGTACTCCTGCCAGACATAAAACCGGATTGATCCGGCGGTATAAGGGCTAGGACGACCGACTGAAGTCTGAGAGCAAGTATTTTTGTTAAAATCTTTGCATCACCATTCAGGAGTGAAATAGGCCAGTAGGATCCGCAATATTTTCTATCCTTACTGGGCTTGGGTATAACCACAATAATTGCTTCGTTCAGAGATTCAGAGAGCTTCCCTAATTTAAGGGAGTCCAGAAACAGTTTGAGGAGCCTAGGAGCCAGTACCTCTGCATGCGCCTGGTACCACTCTGAAGGAAGCCCATCCAGGCCCGGAGTTTTATTAGAGGGTAGGAGGCTTATGGCCTTGGTGACCTCCTCCAGCGGAATGGGTTTGTCTAGGAGGGATTGCTGAGAGGCACTGAGTACCGGGAGGTCAAGGGATTCAAAGAAGCCCATAAAATCTGTTTCTGAAGGGATTTCCGTGCCCCTGTACAGTGTGGCATAGAAATCCGCGAAAGTTTGATTGATAATCAATGCGTCGGATGTAATTGACCCATCAGGCAAGTGAATTGCGGCAATCGTGGCTTCCTGATAGTCCGCGTGTGCAAGATATGCCAGGAGCCTGCCATTTTTCCCTCCATGCTCGTGAATACGAGCCGAGAGGTACAACTGTTGTTTCCTGGTCAAGTCTACTAAGTGCAACTGCAGCGCCCGGTGGGCCTCCGTCAGCATGCCTCTAGTTTCAGAGGAGGGGGCACCCGTATGACAGGCGCGGGCGCGGGCCTCTCCAACACTTTCCGAAGATCTTCCTGTGTCCTCCTTACGGCAGATCTGTAGCACTTAATTCTGGAAATATAGGAACCCCTTACCACAGCCTTAAAGGCATCCCAAACAGGACCCACAGGAGCAGAGTCAGTGTTAAGGGACCAGTAAGTAGTCATGTCAGTCGGGATGCCCTCAGCTATCTCCGGAGTAGAGATCCAAAGAGGGCTGAGTCTCCACATTCGGAACGTCGGTCTATGGCCCACAATCAAACCCACCTGTATCATAGAACATATAAACAGAATCCACCCTCCAATGGTGCAGATGGATAGCGGCGCTAACTAGGGGTGCAACGGATCGTCACCGATCCGCGATCCCAACGGGCCAACCTGTTCGGATCGGCACACCCGCGATCCGCGGAGCGCTCCGCGGCCTCGGGTTTTAGGAAAGGCCGCGGCTTCAGCCTAGCTCCGGAGCCGCGGCCATCTTGGCACACCCGGCGGCGCTGAGCGTCGTGCTGACGTCATCACCCCGCCCCCAACTCGTGGGTTTGTCGGCTTCTCTAAAGCAAGCAAGGAAGGTATGACTAACAGGCACAGCAGCACTAATGTATACTGCTGGAGTCTGTGTGGATATTACAGTGGGGGACATGGACTGCCTGGCTATATTACATTGGGGAACATGTTTTGGATTGGCTATATTACAGTGGGGACATTGATTGGCTATATTACAGTGGGGGACATGGACTAGCTATATTACAGTGGGGGATATGGACTCGCTATATTACAGTGGGGGACATGGACTGGCTATATTACAGTGGGGGACATGTGGACTGGCTGTATTACAGTGGGGGACATGTGGACTGGCTGTATTACAGTGGGGGACATGTGGACTGGCTGTATTACAGTGGGGGACATGTGGACTGGCTATATTACAGTGGGGGACATGTGGCTATATTACGGTGGGGGACATGTGGCTATATTACGGTGCGGGACATGTGGCTATATTACGGTGCGGGACATGTGGCTATATTACAGTGGGGGACATGTGGCTATGTTACGGTGGGAGACATGTGGCTATGTTACGGTGGGGGACATGTGGCTATATTACGGTCGGGGACATGTGGCTATATTACGGTGCGGGACATGTGGCTAGATTACAGTGGGGGACATGTGGCTAGATTACAGTGGGGGACATGTGGCTATATTACGGTGGGGGACATGTGGCTATATTACGGTGGGGGACATGTGGCTATATTACGGTGGGGGACATGTGGCTATATTACGGTGGGGGACATGTGGCTATATTACAGTGGGGGACATGTGGCTATATTACGGTGGGGGACATGTGGCTATATTACAGTGGGGGACATGTGGCTATATTACAGTGCGGGACATGTGGCTAGATTACAGTGGGGGACATGTGGCTATATTACAGTGGGGGACATGTGGTTATATCACAGTGGGGGACATGTGGCTATATTACAGTGGGGGACATGTGGCTGTATTACAGTGGGGGACATGTGGAGTGGCTATATTACAGTGGGGGACATGTGGAGTGGCTATATTACAGTGGGGGACATGTGGAGTGGCTATATTACGGTGGGGGACATGTGGCTATATTACGGTGGGGGACATGTGGCTATATTACGGTGGGGGACATGTGGCTATATTACGGTGGGGGACATGTGGCTATATTACGGTGGGGGACATGTGGCTATATTACGGTGGGGGACATGTGGCTAGATTACAGTGGGGGACATGTGGCTAGATTACAGTGGGGGACATGTGGCTAGATTACAGTGGGGGGCATGTGGCTAGATTACAGTGGGGGACATGTGGCTAGATTACAGTGGGGGACATGTGGCTAGATTACAGTGGGGGACATGTGGCTAGATTACAGTGGGGGACATGTGGTTATATCACAGTGGGGGACATGTGGCTATATTACAGTGGGGGACATGTGGCTGTATTACAGTGGGGGACATGTGGCTGTATTACAGTGGGGGACATGTGGCTGTATTACAGTGGGGGACATGATGTGGATATATTACAGTGGGGGGAGATGACGTGGGTATTACAGTGGGGGAGATGATGTGGATATTACAGTGGGGAGATGACGTGGATATTACAGCAGTGGGGGAGATGACGTGGGTATTACAGTGGGGGAGATGATGTGGATATTACAGTGGGGAGATGACGTGGATATTACAGCAGTGGGGGAGATGACGTGGATATTACAGTGGGGAGATGACGTGGATATTACAGCAGTGGGGGAGATGACGTGGATATTACAGTGGGGAGATGACGTGGATATTACAGCAGTGGGGGAGATGACGTGGATATTGCAGTGGGGGAGATTGTGGATAACTGGATTACAGTGGGGACTATATGGTGGTGGAATTTTCACAGGTTTTTGCAAATTCAATTAATTGCATTTTGCACATTTATCCAAATTGACTTTTAGATTCATATATTTTTCTAATTATTTTAAATATTTTTGGTGTTCTTGTCAATTCATGTGTTTACGTCGTTCACTATTGTAATATTACGTTTAGCGCAATCCTATTTTTTCTATATTTTTTTCCTTGTATTGGGGTTTTGCAGAAGGATTGCTGCTTCCACTGAGTCTTAGGCGATTTTTCGGCCGCACAAGATCGCTTCTAGGTCTTAGCGCAGTTTCTTTCCTTTTTTTCCAGGTGAGCTCCCCTGCCTTCCCTGACTGGCGAGTCGGGCAAACGACTGCCCACTGTTTCGTCCTCCCCTGGAACGTCCTCCCCTGGAACGTCCTCCAGGCTACCGAAGCGCTTCCACATCCTGCCTCTACTTTGGGGAAGGAATCAGTCCACACACACAGTGTGGTCATGGTGAGCGGAGGAACGGAGGAGCTTGAACGCCCCACGTCATTGAAATGCCCTGTATGGGAGCATTTTGGCTTCCCTGTCAAATAGGATGATGAAGGAAAGAGGTTAGTGGATAAAACCGTGACGGCGTGTAGGCACTGTGGCACAAGAAAGCCATATGACACTGGAAACACATCAAGCATGGCTACGCATTTGAAGCAACATCACCCCGGTGTTTCACTGACAGGAGTGAAACTGACAACGAAAGCTACTCAACAACCGCTTATCACCGCAGCATTTACGCAGCCACTTGTTGCACAATCAGACCGGGCTAAAGCCATCACAAAAGCCATCGGTGTGTTTACAGGTGCAGACATGAGGCCATATTCGGTTGTCCAAAACGAGGGCTTTAAACACATGCTGAAAGTGCTTGAGCCACGTTACAACATCCCGTCGCGCACCCACTTCAGCGAAAAGATTGTGCCAGATCTTTATGAGCAGGAGAAGAAAAAAGTTGTGGATGAACTATCCCAAGCATCCTCTGTTGCGCTCACGACAGACGGGTGGACATCCAGGGGAGCACAGAGCTATGTGACGATAACCGCTCACTTCATCACAGCAGACTGGGAGATGAGAAGTCCGGTGCTGCAGACACGTCCCCTCTACGAGAGTCACACAAGCACTCATCTTGAGCAGATACTTGAGATAAAAAACATGCAGCGCTCAAAGGTGCATATAAATCTGTGATTAATATCTATGAAGAAGTGTTAAAGGGAAAAGCTATACTCCTGAAGTGAAAAACAAATGTGTACCAAATTATAAACAGAGTCCATAGGTGTAAAATAGTCCTAAACACACATGAGGGTTCATGGGCGTAACTGGTGTCGTGCGTCCACGCACAGTGGGAGCCGAGGAGGACTCTGTATGGGGAGACACTCTGCACGTAGGTCTTCTAATTACACAGTGAACACTGTAATTGGTAGGAATGGATAACCTTACCGGAAAAGGTGGACACAGTCACCGTATAGTGAAGTGTCAAACAGGCTTGGGGGATACACCGATCCCAGCGATATCCAGCTGCAGGGGTCCTCACAATGAGTCGCATCCAGGATCCGGATCGTTGGACGGTGGTATGGGGGGTTCCCGGTCTCTCAGGGTCTCCCTTTCAGATGGAAGGGGTTTGGAGATAGAAGTGGTTGGGGCTCAGCAGGGTCCCATTCATAAAGGGAGATAAGAAAAAAACCTCCACATAGGGCATGAATCCGTTTGAAAGGAGAAGCTTTATTTAAAAGCTGAGAGAAAAGTGCTAAACAGTGCACTTCATAGGGTAAAATGTGATCACAAGAGGTAAAATAAAATAAAATCGCGTGGTAACAGGTCATTTAATGGCGTGAGCAACCCGACATGTTTCGGAGCATCGTCCTTCTACTGGGGCATAAGCCTAAATGCCTGAACCACGCTTACATTTATGCACATACAATTAGACAGAATAGCAATCAGCTGTGTGAAACCCAAGTATTCACATGTTTGCATGGGATCTAAGAGGTCACTTAAGTAATTATATGGAGATCCTCAGCTGCCGGAGCAAACAGCTCCCTTTGTCTGACCCAGCAGCCGATGAAAGACCTACATTGCTGACACTTAAAATCACTATAAAGTGAGTGTCCAATCCGGTTGCTCCGTGCAAAATCACGTGACAGGGCGTGACGCCGCGCTCCAAGCCTCCTTTCCATTCCAGGAAGTGAGGGGCTAGCTAGTGGAGTCATTACATCCACAGCGGACCCAGGAGGTTAAATGAAGCACGTCAGTCCTGTGCGCTCCAGTGCGCTTGACATCCGGTGTCCCCACTCGGGGGAATGGAGCATTGGATGTTGCAAGAAAGGAGACAAATATAGATGCATGTATTCACAGAAGAAAAAAACTAAAATCAAACATAAATATAATATGTCTGGCAGCATAATGAGAAGTCCTCATACTGCAAGACATAAAACGCGAAAATGGGAATTGCTATTAACTTTCAGGCTTATTTGCCTGTTAGGTGATAACAGGCCCTATTAGGTGGTCATATAGCGGGATCCTACAACAGATAACATAACGAGGATATCAGCAAAAAAACATGAAAGTATATATGTGAATCAGGGGTTTCCAACATGGTTTAGGACTTATTAATAAAAGCATTTATGTCCCATTCCACGTTTAACCCATGGGGGGAGTAACTTTTTAGTTGGTAAATCCAGAAAACTTCAAGCTGTGATACCCCCCTAGTACGTGGACCTCCTCTCCAAGATGGAATGAATTTGTCTATTACTTGAAATTTAGAGCCTCTCGGGTTTTTATTGTGGAATTCTAAAAAGTGACGGGGGACACTGTGGTTCGTGCAACCTTTTTTGATAGCAGTAATGTGCTCGTTGACACGGATATTAAATGATCTGATGGTGCGGCCAACATACTGCATATTGCAGGGACATGTGATGAGGTACACGATGTATCGTGTAGTGCATGTGACAAAATGTTTAATCTGGTATATGTTGGAGGTGACAGTAGACTCAAAATTCACAGATCTATGGTTCCCACAAGAGTTGTACTTGTTTTGTTTATAATTTGGTACACATTTGTTTTTCACTTCAGGAGTATAGCTTTTCCCTTTAACACTTCTTCATAAATATTAATCACAGATTTATATGCACCTTTGAGCGCTGCATGTTTTTTATCTCAATTTTCTCATACATTGTTCACCACTGTGTCACATGCCAGCAGCTGCCTTCTCAATTATTTTTGTAATAGCGCAATTATTGTTTGTTTTGATTATATTTCACTATTTTTGGTTTATAGTTGCTGCCATTACGTTTCTCTATATCACGATATGGATGTGTTTGAGTACCGCACCACTCGTTCTATTACCACAGAAGGAGTTTTCGTGGTTGTAAACACTAACACTGAGATAGGAGGCCTATTTATGCGCCTCAAGAATTTGATGGTGTCTGAAATCCACCTCCTTTGGGACATTGCGTTCCTGGAGCAATACTCCAAGGATCGCATGGTCCCCAGAGGTCTTAGGTGGGACATCCATCCACAGCAGGATGAGGTGGAGACCGAATCCTGGTACCACTATTTCAATGAAGCAGGTATAAACCTCATATGCTTTTTGATGGATAGAAAAAGAAATAGACTATCATTGATTGACAAGGAAATTAAGGAACTCAAGGACAAACTCCTCCCCTATAAATCCACACCGGAATATTTATCCCTTTCAACTAATCTTAGGAACCACTTGGAAAAAGAGGATAAAGATCAAAGGACCAAAAAACAAAAGAAATACACAAGGGATACCAATGACTACAAAAATCATCTTGTGTTCAACTGGCAGAGGAAGGATGGTGACACCTCCGCCGGACCGGCGGGCCCGGCTGAGATGGACACTTCCTCTTCTATTCAGAATAGTGGACTGGCACCCACATCTCTAGGGACACACTCTAATCAGACCACCACTCGCAAAAATGTCCACCCCCCCACGTGACCATAACAAACCCTCAGATAGAAATCATCTCTCTTACAACCCCTCTGGATATGGTCACCAACAGTCTAATAGGGGAAGAGGAAATACCCGGAGAGGTAGAGGTAACCCCCAAGGATACAACAGAGGGACTGGACATCCCGAAACATATACTCAGTATAGATCCCCCCATGCTCAGAATAGATCCCCTCAACGTAACCAACACAGAAGGGACTATCCTGAACCATATTATAACTATCGGACCCCGGTCCGCACTTAAAATCGTTTCTCACCGTTAAGAGACGAACCTCACACTAGGGATCACTATCAACTTGAGAGATCACCATATACATACAATCATTCATACCCAGACCCCCCATATAAAGAGGATTTTCCCCGGGGACCATCTGGGCCCAAACGAAGAATAGACGGAAACGAAGCTCCAGAGGAGGCCGGAGGTCCAGGAAAAAGAACACGACATTGAAAATGAGTGGCATTTTCAATCTCAGTCAAAAATCTTTTTCCAATGCTGAACTACACGTACTTGACAAGGGTCTCAAGTTTGCTCCTTCTAAAAAACTGAGCAAATTTGACACCTTTGTCGATATTTAAAAGAAAACTCAATGTGCAACGACACTTTTTAGCCAACCCCATAAGTGTTGAGGACACAACTAACACAAATGTTACAACCCCAAGCCCAATAGCCCTGCATACGGGATTGGCCAACCCCTCACTTTTCAATCCCCCTGGCGCTACGGCACCTGCCATTAAAGTCTTTTGTGATTTAGTTCTCAAAGATCTGGACAGTCTACCTAATAAACGTACCTTTGACCACCCTAACATCAGGATGGGTTTAAAATCTCTCTGTGAACGTAAGGACATAGTCATCCGCCCCGCCGATAAGGGGGGCGGGGTAGTCATCTTAGACAAAGAGGACTACCACAGAGAGATGTGCCATATCCTGAGTGATGATAAGACGTACATACCCCTACCCCGGGACCCAACTAGGGATTTTAAAAAACACCTAGTGAACTTAGTAACGCGAGGCTTCCAACAAGGAATCCTCACGAAAAAAGAAAAGGACTATTTAGTCCCAGTAGGACCACGCATTCCAGTGATGTACTACCTCCCCAAGGTTCATAAAAATAGCGAAAAACCCCCTGGCAGACCTATCATAAGCGGCATCGACTCTATAACATCTAGAGTCGGCCGCTATATAGACCACTTCCTTCAACCCCTTGTGTCCAGGGTCCCATCCTATCTTAGGGATACTGGGGACACTATACGTAGATTGGAAAGTATAGAATATCAAGACAACCTTATTTTGGTCACGGCTGATGTTACAGCGTTGTATACTTCCATCCCGCACAGGTTAGGTCTGGCGGCCGTTGAACATTACCTAAACACTAGTGAGGATATCCCGGTACCACAACAACATTATATTATGGAACTTTTACGGTTCGCAACACAAACAAATTATTTCTGGTATAACAACCAATTCTTTTTGCAGAGGAAAGGCGTGGCTATGGGGGCCACATTTGCCCCCAGCCTCGCCAACCTCTTTATGGCCCTTTGGGAGGAGGATGTCGTCTATCCCGCACAGCGACCGGAGCTGTGCCTATGGGCTAGATATATAGACGACATCCTCCTCCTGTAGAAGGGTGATGAGGAGACTCTTCATGACTTCATGGCCACCTTGAATCATAACGATAGAGGTATTATTCTGACGTATGAACTTAGCAAGGTTTCGATACATTTTCTGGACTTGGAGATTGCCGTTTCTGACCGTCGGATTGTAACCACCACCTTTTTCAAGCCGACGGACAGAAACGGCTATATCTCCACAGACAGCTGCCATTACGGCCCTTGGCTCGACTCTGTCCCCCGCAGTCAGTTATTACGAATTCGAAGGAATTGCACCAACACCACTGATTTCTTGCACCAAGCACAATTCTTGAGAGAACGTTTTTTAGAGAAAGGTTATCCACCTGCCCAGATCGACAGCGAGATCTCCAAAATCTCCCTTATTGATCGCAACACGCTAACGTCTGTACGTCCAAAACCAGCTCCCAATGACAAATTCAAGTGGTCACTTTTCACCCAGTTCTCTGTCCAACACAGACAGATCAAACAAATTTTAAACCGACACTGGAATATCCTGAGAAGCGATCCGGTCTTGGGTCCTGTGCTCCCCATGAAAGCAGGGGTTACTTTTAGGGGGGCCCCATCATTACGGAATCGCATCTCTCGTAATGTTATAGAAGCACCCACCAGACCATCCTTTTTCCCAGAGACCAAAGGATACTATCCCTGTAAGAAATGTAATGTGTGCACGTACAACTCTTGTGGGAACCATAGATCTGTGAATTTTGAGTCTAGTGTCACCTCCAACATATACCAGATTAAACATTTTGTCACATGCACTACACGATACATCGTGTACCTCATCACATGTCCCTGCAATATGCAGTATGTTGGCCGCACCATCAGATCATTTAATATCCGTGTCAACGAGCACATTACTGCTATCAAAAAAGGTCGCACGAACCACAGTGTCCCCCGTCACTTTTTAGAATTCCACAATAAAAACCCGAGAGGCTCTAAATTTCAAGTAATAGACAAATTCATTCCATCTTGGAGAGGAGGTCCACGTACTAGGGGGGTATCACAGCTTGAAGTTTTCTGGATTTACCAACTAAAAAGTTACTCCCCCCATGGGTTAAACGTGGAATGGGACATAAATGCTTTTATTAATAAGTCCTAAACCATGTTGGAAACCCCTGATTCACATATATACTTTCATGTTTTTTTGCTGATATCCTCGTTATGTTATCTGTTGTAGGATCCCGCTATATGACCACCTAATAGGGCCTGTTATCACCTAACAGGCAAATAAGCCTGAAAGTTAATAGCAATTCCCATTTTCGCGTTTTATGTCTTGCAGTATGAGGACTTCTCATTATGCTGCCAGACATATTATATTTATGTTTGATTTTAGTTTTTTTCTTCTGTGAATACATGCATCTATATTTGTCTCCTTTCTTGCAACATCCAATGCTCCATTCCCCCGAGTGGGGACACCGGATGTCAAGCGCACTGGAGCGCACAGGACTGACGTGCTTCATTTAACCTCCTGGGTCCGCTGTGGATGTAATGACTCCACTAGCTAGCCCCTCACTTCCTGGAATGGAAAGGAGGCTTGGAGCGCGGCGTCCGGTGCGCAATGACGTCACGCGCTGTGACGCTGTCACGTGATTCCGCACGGAGCAACCGGATTGGACACTCACTTTATAGTGATTTTAAGTGTCAGCAATGTAGGTCTTTCATCGGCTGCTGGGTCAGACAAAGGGAGCTGTTTGCTCCGGCAGCTGAGGATCTCCATATAATTACTTAAGTGACCTCTTAGATCCCATGCAAACATGTGAATACTTGGGTTTCACACAGCTGATTGCTATTCTGTCTAATTGTATGTGCATAAATGTAAGCGTGGTTCAGGCATTTAGGCTTATGCCCCAGTAGAAGGACGATGCTCCGAAACATGTCGGGTTGCTCACGCCATTAAATGACCTGTTACCACGCGATTTTATTTTATTTTACCTCTTGTGATCACATTTTACCCTATGAAGTGCACTGTTTAGCACTTTTCTCTCAGCTTTTAAATAAAGCTTCTCCTTTCAAACGGATTCATGCCCTATGTGGAGGTTTTTTTCTTATCTCCCTTTATGAATGGGACCCTGCTGAGCCCCAACCACTTCTATCTCCAAACCCCTTCCATCTGAAAGGGAGACCCTGAGAGACCGGGAACCCCCCATACCACCGTCCAACGATCCGGATCCTGGATGCGACTCATTGTGAGGACCCCTGCAGCTGGATATCGCTGGGATCGGTGTATCCCCCAAGCCTGTTTGACACTTCACTATACGGTGACTGTGTCCACCTTTTCCGGTAAGGTTATCCATTCCTACCAATTACAGTGTTCACTGTGTAATTAGAAGACCTACGTGCAGAGTGTCTCCCCATACAGAGTCCTCCTCGGCTCCCACTGTGCGTGGACGCACGACACCAGTTACGCCCATGAACCCTCATGTGTGTTTAGGACTATTTTACACCTATGGACTTTGTTTATAATTTGGTACACATTTGTTTTTCACTTCAGGAGTATAGCTTTTCCCTTTAACACTTCTTCATAGATATTAATCACAGATTTATATGCACCTTTGAGCGCTGCATGTTTTTTATCTCAATTTTCTCATACATTGTTCACCACTGTGTCACATGCCAGCAGCTGCCTTCTCAATTATTTTTGTAATAGCGCAATTATTGTTTGTTTTGAGCAGATACTGACTCAAGCAGTGGAGGAATGGAAGTTGAAGAGGCCCAGTACTAATATCCCAGTCACAACTGATAATGCCAAAAATCAAATAAATGCAGTGAATGAGGCAGGACTGGGCCCACATATAGGGTGCTTTGCACATGTAGTGAATTTGGCATCACAGAAGGGAATCTCAATCAATAGGATGGACCGCCTCCTTGGGAGGATCAGGAAGGTGGTTTCCTACTTCCACCGAAGCACAACAGCTGCTCATGTGCTTAAGACAAAGCAAGAAATGCTAAAGCTGCCTACTCATAAGCTCATACATGATGTCCCAACAAGGTGGAACTCTACTTATGATATGATGGAGCGTTATCTGGAGCAGCAGGCAGCTATATACTCTGCATTGACCGACAAGACCCTGAAGAAAAATGTCAAAGACATCATTACCCTGTCTGATGATGATGTGAGAGTGGCAGAGGAGGTCCTCCAGGTGCTTAAACCCCTCAAAACTGTTACATCTCTGCTGAGCACTGAAAGTTCACCATCTGTGTCAATGATCCTGCCGCTTAAAACAAGGATTCTACAATCCATGGCTCCAAGTGTGGAAGACAGCATCATCACTCGAGATGTCAAGACTGCCATTAGAGAGGACCTGCAGCACAGATACACTTCACCCCCTACTCTACAGGACTACCTTCACAGATCTACTGCCCTGGATCCGAGGTTCAAGTGCCTGTCTCACATGGACCATGGACCCTGCCCTACGCCAGAGGACATACAGTGACCTCACCACTGAGATTGTGAGCAGTCTGGGCACTGAAGACTGTGATGAGGTAAAGAAAAAGAATATTATTTAAAAATCATAAATTTTAATCTAAATACATTTTTTATTTTCGTAATAATGGCTTTTTTTAAATGTTATTATTTTCATGTTTCATTGACATGAAAAATGTGGCAATAATATTGCCACATTTTTCATGTCTATGAAACATTAAAATAAATAATAGGTTTAATTAATCAACAATTTTTTTTTCTGCAGGGTCAAGCTGCAGAACCAACAGGAGCAAACTTGGACTCATCATCTCCTCCACAAAAGAAGTCAGCGATGGCAGAGCTTTTTGGAGAGACCTTTGCCACTTCCAGCAAAGACAAGAAGACTCCTGCTGACATCATCAAAGAAGAGGTGGCATCCTACCTGCCAGCAAGCGGCATTACAGTGGATGGTGATCCGCTGACATGGTGGAAGAGCAATGAGTGTAGATACCCTCATATTGCCACGATGGCAAGATGCTATCTCGCTGTGCCAGGCTCTTCAGTTCCTTCTGAGAGAGTGTTCTCAACAGCAGGGGACATAGTGACTGCAACGAGGTCCACACTCTCCCCAGACAATGTAGACACCCTTGTCTTTTTGAAAAAGAATTTGCAATTATAAGCTCAGGAATGCTTTGCTTTCTTTCCTTTATTCTTCTTTGATGGTGTGGACATACTAGGCTTTCACAATCCATGTTTCAAGGAAGATGATGTGCCTTCTTATGTTGCACTTTAAGTTGTTTTTGGCTCGTTGCCCATCGGTCCATGTTTAAAGGAAGGAGATGTGCCGTTTTTATGTTGCACTTTAAGTTGTTTTTGGCTCATAGCCCATCGGTCCATGTTTGAAGGAAGGAGATATGCCTTTTTTATGTTGCACTTTAAGTTTTTCATTATGTTACAAAGAAGAGATTATGCCTTGTCCACTTTAACTTGATTTTATATATTTTCAAGTAATGTAAAAGTGTTAATAAACAAAAAGACAAAACTTATGTTTATTTGTCTTGTCTTTTTTTTTGTTGATCCGAAAATGATCCGATCCGTGACTCTGATCCGAGGAACGATCCGAACCGTGAGTTTTTTGATCCGTTGCCCCCCTAGCGCTAACTATAACAATGATGAAAAAAATTGCTTGAAACCCCACCGTTCTTAGTACCTTGGGGTGAGTTAGAGGTGTGCTGAATTTCAAAGGTGATGAATGATAACTTAGCACTCACTCTTATAACACAAAGTATTAGTGATCTAATGAATAGAACACTCCAGTGTGTACAACAAAATAAAAGACCCCCAATACTCAACTATAATGTGATAAATATATATTACTATACACCACGTGACAATAAATAAAAGTAGTTCCTACAACATATAATCAATTGAAAAATATATATGAAAACTACAAATAAAATAATAAAATAAATAAATAAACAAAGTCCAAAGTAAAACCAAAAAAATCAAAAATAGTCCACAAAAACAGTGATGATAATGTGTGACAAGAAAACACCACTCCAAGAAGACAGTGCAGGTATCCTCAAAACCGTTCTGCTGTGATCCAAACATTTCACCACACCTCAGTGACGCAATTCCACTCCCTTCTGAAATTCAAACTCACCAGCTATTAAGGCCTCCCACTCTCGTGTTTGGCCAAACAGAGCCTCAACCCACTCTTATGGGGTTAGCATGCGTTCCAGATCTCCACTGCTACACACTGGCTTTCCTCCTCATAATCGTGAAATCATATATGAGATAAAAGAAATGCTCCAATAGTGTAGTATCGTTAAAAAGATCAATTTATTCACACTAAAACTGTGTCAAATGAACTCACATTCAAATAAAAACTGGTAGGCAAAGCACACTTCACAGTAGTATGTAAAACAGCACGGCACACTGAACAGGATACAAAGCAAAATCACAACACACGGCCACGGCGGACCCAGGGAGTATGGAAGCTGGAGTGCGTATCACCCGCCTGCAGCGACCCGTCCCTCGGCCGATCACCTGTCACTCCTGCAGCGACCCGTCCCTCGGCCGCCACCTGTCACTCCTTCCTCTAATGTTAGTGTTAGATTGCCAGACAGCTACGCCCTGACATGTTTCGTGACCAGCACTTATTCATGGGTTGTATCATGGAATGGTCAGATTCCGTCTGGGGGAGATACGCTATGGATCGAACAGCGGGTAGAAAATCCTTCGTGGCACGAGCAAAATCAATTCTTGAAAGGGCTGCATAGGACCTAGACTGGCAGGAGTACACTTTGGCCTTTGGAAATTTCCAGCGCCACAAATCCACATATCCATAAGTATTACACCACGCACGAAACAACCCGGACTCAGATTTTAGAGGTTTTAGTCTATCTAGATCAGGTTGCAAGACCGAGTTGAAAACCCCAAGGATAAGCATAGGACAATTAGGCAGGTTAGCAAAATGAATATTAAGATCAGAGAACATTGCAGCCGTGACCGGGGGAGGGAGATACACCGCGACCAAAATAAGGGATGTGCCATGTATCGATACATGCAAAATAACATACTGCCCTTTGGGATCTAGGACAACTTGGTGACACACGAAGGGCAACCCTTTACGAATTAGGATAGCCACACCCCGGGCATAATTTGAGTAGGTTGAATGATATTGGTTGGCCACCCAGTGTTTTTTGAGTGCCATCACTTTGGACCCCATTAAATGAGTCTCTTGGAGGCATAGGATATGTGGCTTATTGTGTTTCAGGGCCTCAAAGATAGATGCTCTTTTAAATTTAAATTTAGAGTTCAGCCCGCGGACATTCCACTAGCAAACGGTTACGTCAGACATGGGGTTGGTAATATGAATGCATACGGGTCAGGGGGGTCTCGGAGAGCTTCCAACCCCCAGTCACAGATAAGATAAAGGGTGGCAGTGCTAGACATCCAACCATCCATACATACACCATGCATACAACCACACAACTACATATATTAGCATGTTCAATACCCAACAGGGGTAATAATTCCCCTGCCCAGCTCCGAAAAAAGGGAGTGGGCCTATACCCTGAACTTGTACCATGCCTGGGGCACATGGCCCGAAACAAGAGGCAAGAAAAAAATATAAGTTCAAAAGCAACAAAAGAAGTCATTAGTCAACAATAATATTTCAAAATAAAATAAAATAAGGGGACTGAGCCCCAAGGCGGCCCGGTTATAAACCGAGACTTGGTACTCTCCCTCCGAAGACAAGTAGGATCCTCCAAGGTCAGCACATGTCAGCAACAAAACAAAGACTTCGTCTTAATAAAAAAGAGGAAAAGAAAAAAAATAATAATGCAGGCAAGGAGAACCCAGAGGAGGGAGGAAACTTCTGTTACAGCAGTGGAGCCATCTAAATGTGGGGATCCGCATCAGGCAGGAGGCTTAGGAGGGCGGGATAGTGCTTCCCACCAGGACATGTCATCATGCGGGGACTGAAAGAAATGAGCTTTCCCTTGGTATGTGACCCAAAGGGTGGCAGGAAATAGCATGGAGTACTGAATATCTTGCTCCCGGAGCTTCTGCTTGACCCGTTGATAGCTGGCTCTACAGTTGCGGACTGTCGCTGAGTAGTCTGGAAAGAGTGACACCACGGCATTATTAATGCGGAGACTTCCTTTCCGCCTGGCAGCCCCCAAGATGGAGTTGCAGTCCCTGTAATTAAGGAGACGGATCACCATCGCACGCGGGGGGTGACCTTCTGAAAGGGGGCACCCGGGGACTCGGTGGCCCCTCTCAATCACAAAACAGGGGGATAACTGCTCTCGGCCAAACTCTTGCTCAAGCCAGCTCTCTAGGAAGGCTACAGGGTCAGAACCCTCCACCTGCTCCGGAAGTCCAACCAAGCGCAGGTTGTTTCTGCGTAGGCGGTTTTCAAGGTCATTGACCTTATCCTCCAAAGATTTAATTTTCCCCCATATGTATTGAGTTTAGGTAGAATGGGAGCAACAGTAACCTCCAAATCACTGATACGTTGCTCAGTCTCAGTAACCTGGCCACGTAGCTTGTGCATATCCTGCCGCATAAGGGTTAAGTCAATCTTAAGCCCATCCACCTTCCCCACTAGGTCCGCATGGTTTACCTTGATAATGGCCAGGACATCCGCCAGGGTGGGTTCCTTCTCGCCATCCACTACCGCCAGGCCCGGGGTCGGTATCAGGGGGACAGCTGCAGGGTCCGGAATCTCAGAGGAGGGTGGTGGGAACCCGTCCAGGCCATCTCCAAAGAGATCCGGAGTGGAAGATGAGCTAGGCCCATGGACGGTGCGGCGGCGGCCATCTTGGCAGGAGCAGGTGGCGATGCTCATCTTTACCGGGGGTTGTTTCTTCGCTCGCCGCTTTCCCATCAACCAAAATGCCCCCCAATGATGCAGGAGACACACCGGGAGGGATTAGGCAAAAAAGAATTTGATTGCTGACGATGGACGATCAGGATGGAGCAGGATTGTGTAGGGAGAGACCGGAGCTACACAGGAACACGTCCGATCACATCCTGAGCCAGGCCACGCCCCCCAATACCTTTAATTTAATAGTTACTTATTATTAGTTAGTTAGTTATTATTTAGAATTTTTGGATTTCGTCCTTTCGGATTTTCATTTCTTATTTTCGGATATACATATTTCGAATTTCCAAATTACGATTTTTCGAAATTTCAAAAACGTTATTACATCATTAAAAGACATTAAAATCATACACCAAAACACAATAATTACCATATTGTTTTGACTGTAACAAACACAAGTTAACGATTCCAAGCTGATATAATGGATCAATGCGTTTTGCAGTGTTATTGCCATATCATCTGGTAAAATACAGGCGTGGATCCTGAAAAAGCAATAACACTGCGAAACGCGTTGATTTGTTAAGTCACACATGACAGATGGCCCCACCCATAATTATTTGTGCAAATAGGTATTCAAAACGCACCGTGTTGGATGGCGTCAGTGAACAGAACAAGTTTCTTAGCCGCAGTCCCAGGCTGCTGAGTCAGTTCCTCCTGCTGGGTCATCATGAACTTTTTCAAAGTGCCAAAGTCAGGGATGTCCTCGTACACGGGGGGCTCCCCCATAAAATCACCTGTAGAGATCAAAAGGAGTGAATGCAAGTATAAGCAAGAGGTCCAGGGCTGGGTGAAGGGGTAGGCAGAAAAGGCAGCTTCCCTGGGCTTTATGGTTGGTTGGGCGTGCAAAGGGTAGAACTTGAAAGCTATGCTGGTGAAGAAGTTCACTGGGGGGAGGAGTGGGGTTGGCCTTTTCGCCTTGGGTTCAAAAGAACCTTGTCCGGGCACTGAAGAGGTCCTCTTCATTCAATGAAGTGCCCAGATGTAGGTGAATTACCAACATTTAAAAATGTTGCATGGGGCATTAAACCATATGGCAACCCCAACCATGATCTTCCATTTGCACCGTTTTGGTGTCATGTACTTACTAGTGCCTGGAGTCTAGCGTTGTCTTCCCGCAGCCAGTTCTTCTCACCGTGGCGGCTCTTGGTGCCGCCATCTTGGATTTTGGAGCCAGCTGTGACTTCCTGTTGAATCACAGGCCAGCTCCCTGCTGCACATGTGCGAGATCAGGCGCCATAGTGAGACTGGTTCTGTAACTTCCTGGGACACGTGAAGCGTCTTTGGAGACTGCGAGCAGGGCAGGATGAGTGACGTCAGTCTCGCCTAGGTGAGAACTGAGGAAGTGGGAACGCTTATCTGTCCAAAAATTTACCAACTCCCCATAAAAAAAAGAAAACGAATGCAGCCACCACATTTAGGAACTGCGATATATGAGATTTTTGCTCTTGGGTTTAGATACATTTTAAATATAAGGGTGTTCTGAAGTTTTTTGCTGATAGCCAACAAGAAGGTTCAAACTTTCAAGGCAGATCTGATGCTGATTGGTAATGAGAGTACATTACTACATAGAGTTCCTTGTACTACTCTATCTTTTTCTACAAAGTGAAGTGCACCGATTGGCTACTGGTCGGGTCTGACGTTACCTACCGAACACCGGCACTTGTTTGCTGGGACACAGGTTGTGGTAGGTGAGGTCAAAGAGAGAGCCTAGTTTTTCGCTCAGGATCCCAATGAAGGCTTCTGTGTCGGAGGAATCCACCAGACGGTCAGAAAATACTCTGCAAGAAACAGGCAAATGTTTGGGTCGGTCACATGGAACATTGGGCGTTCTTTCTCTTCTCTAGCTCTGGGCAGTCTCCCTAACATCAGCGCCACTCTTTGCATCAATATATACACCATGGCAAAGCTAGTCTTAGTCCGTGGGTTCAATAATGAGTTGGCCCACTTTTTGCAGCTATAACAGCTTCAACTCTTCTGGAAAGGCTGTCCACAAGGTTTAGGAGTGTGTCTATGGGAATGTTTGACCATTCTTCCAGAATCGCATTTGTGAAGTCAGGCACTGATGTTGGATGAGAAGGCCTGGCTCAGAGTCTCTGCTCTAATTCATCCCAAAGGTGTTCTATCAGGTTGAGGTCAGGACTCTGTGCAGGCCAGTCAAGTTCCTCCACCCCAAACTCGCTCATCCATGTCTTTATGGACCTTGCTGTGTGCAGTCATGTTGGAACAGGAAGGGACCATCCCCAAACTGTTCCCACAAATTTGGGAGCATGAAATTGTCCAAAATGTCTTGGTATGCTGACGCCTTAGGAGTTCCCAGTGCACAAAACAAGGCCCATAAAGACATGGATGAGTGAGTCTGGGGTGGAGGAACTTGACGGGCCTGCACAGAGTCCTGACCTCAACCCGATAAAACACATTTGGGATGAATTAGAGCGGAGACTACGAGCCAGGCCTTCTCGTCCAACATCAGTGACTGACTTCACAAATGCACTTCTGGAAGAATGGTCAAACATTCCAATAGACACACTCCTAAACCTTGTGGACATCCTTCCCAGAAGAGTTGAAGCTGTTATAGCTGAAAAAAGTGGGCCAACTCAATATCAAACCCTATGGACTAAGACGCCATTAAAGTTCATTTGTGTGTAAAAGCAGGCGTTCCAATATTTTTGCCATATCGTTTATATATAGATGGAGGGTGTCGTGGTGACACCCACTCATTGGGCAGGTCAGTGACATCCTGCATTCCTAGTATGTCCTCAGTCTTCTGGATGGATGACATTGGGCATTATTCAACCTGGAAGACTGAGGACATCTTGTGGTGGTAAAGCAGTACTGCAGGGCACAGCTGCAAATTGAAGGGGATTATTGCAGCCTAAATTCTTCTTTTTGTAAACAAGTTGGGGGCATTTTATGGCTATAAGCCATTTTGTTTAACCTCCCTGGCGGTTTTCCCGACTGTGGCTCGGGGTTAAAATTCAGGACCATTAGCGGTAACCCCGAGCCACACTCGGGATTACATCGCAGGATCCTGGTGTGCCTTTACTTACCTTGTCCCCGGGTTCCTGCGATGTCCCCCGCAGTGTCCGTGGGCTTCGTCCTCCTCTGAAGCCTCTCCGTGCCAGGCTCCGTTCCCTGCGAGTGTCGCAACGCACGGGGGGCGGAGCCTGGCGGCAAATTAAAAAAAAAAAGTAAAAATCATAACACATACAGTACTGTAATCTTGCAGATTACAGTACTGTATGAAATTATTTCACATCCCTTTTGTCCCCAATGCTTTGGCCCATGCCCTGCATGCAGTTTTATGTGATATATAATGTTCTTTCTGCCTGGAAACTGGAGATTGTCCATAGCAACCAAAAAGTGTCCCTTTACGTCAGAAGTGGCTTTAGACCAGCTAGAAAACAGCGATAGTAAATTAGAATATTTGCAGAAATGAGCGATAGTGAATCGTGGGGAAATTTATTTTATTACTATTTATTTTTATTTTTTTTAATTATTTATTTTTATTTATTATATTATAATTTATGTTTTTGTGTTTCAAACTTTATCATACCCGGGATATCTACTAGACTCTTGTTTGGACAGATTTAAGTGTGTTATTGTTAAGAATTACAGACCTACAATATAAAACGCCAAATTTCCATGCAAAATAATTGTACCGCTTTCAGCACCTAAAATCCGAAATAATCATACCGCCAGGGAGGTTAACCTTTTATTGCCCACGTAACATATTGTATATGTACGGCAACAAAGAGGGTGGGCATTAAATGGTAACTCCTCTTTAATGGGAAAAAATAAATTTTATATATATATATATATATATATATATATATATATATAGTATATACAGTTGCTATGCAAGTCATATTGTAATTGAATGTTATTAAAAATTACCTTTCCTTTTCAATCTGCAGCTCTGTAATTTTCTGTACAATTTAGTGCAATATGGCAATCTGGAGGCATTCTGTATACAGAAATTTTATTTTCTGCTTGTGTGATTGGCTCACTGATTTTCCCAGAAGTCTGCACTAATATACAAGTCAGATTTCGGGCATCCTCTGCCGCAGAACAAATGTCATGGGATGATTACAGCGGAGACTGCGAGTCAAACCTTCTCGTCCAACATCAGTGCCTGACCTCACAAATGCTCTTCTGGAAGAAGAGTCAAACATTCCCATAGACACACTCCTAAACCTTGGGGACAGCCTTCCCAGAAGAGTTGAAGCTATTATAGCTGCAAAAGGTGGGCCAACTCAATATTGAACCCTACGGACTAAGAGTGGGATGCCATTAAAGTTCATGTGCGGGTAAAGGCAGGTGTCCCAATACTTTTGGTAATATAGTGTATATGCAATCAAGAAAGCTCTAGCCCTACATATATGCTGGTAGATGTAAAGCAGCTTGTACAATCGCATTGTAACGTGTATGGTCAGCATCAATTATAAAGCGTTTCCGTTGTAGAGATCTGTAAATGTGTGAATGATCACCACACACAGTACACAGTATTACCCCATGCAGCATGCATTTCATCCTCCTTCCTCCTCCTTCATCTTCTCTCCCCTACAGCTGACAGTGACTAGGTTGGTGTGATTTACTAAAGTTGGGTAATACAGAGCAATCGCTTCTAAAGTCCATTGCCAGATCGTATGTGTGAGTTTTCACATTCGTCTTTCACAGCCGTAATGACATTTTTTTTTTGCGAGCGAGGTGAGATATTTTGTACTAAAAATACAAACTTGCAAACTGTAATGCTCCAAATGTGTGAAAAATGTTCACTTGATATTCGTGTCGGATTAATAAGTTGTGTGTCATCTGGGGTGACTTATCTGGTATATGAACACTGAAGATGGAGACGTTTTTGTTCTTTATAAAAAGTAAAAACATAAAAGTAAAAGGTAGCTGTAGTCTATAAAGGAGGACCTGTACTGTGGAAGCTGTTCCAAGAAAAGGCAAGCAGGGGGCAAAGGGTTAATCACTAGCATTGCCTGCGGCTGGTCTGTTCCCCATTACTGACTAAGGACCCTTTCACACTTGTGCGACTTGGGACTGCAAAGTCACATGACAAGTCATACCCCATTATTTCCAATCAGTACCGTTCATATCCATACGACTCCAAGTCACAGTGACTTTAACCGCTTCAGCCCGGAAGATTTTACCCCCTTCCAGAACCAGAGCACTTTTTGCGATTCGGCACTGCGTCGCTTTAACTGACAATTGCGCGGACCCAAATACAATTTACGTCCTTTTTTTTCCCCACAAATAGAGCTTTCTTTTGGTGGTATTTGATCACCTCTGGTTTTTATTTTTTGTGCTATAAACAAAAAAAGAGCGCCAATTTGGAAAAAATGCATTATTTTTAAATTTTTGCTATAATAAATATCCCCCCAAAATATATAAAAAAACAATTTTTTCCTCAGTTTAGGCCGATATGTATTCTTCTACATATTTTTGGTAAAAAAAAATCCCAACAAGCGTATATTGATTAGTTTGCGCAAAAGTTATAGCGTCTACAATACAGGGGATAGTTTTATGGCATTTTTATTTATTTTTTATTAGTAATGGCGGCGATCTGCGACATTATGCCGAACACATCGGACACTTTTGACACTATTTTGAGACCATTGTCACTTATACATTGTTCAGTGCGATTAAAAATGCACTGATTACTGTGTAAATGACACTGGCAGGGAAGGGGTTAACCACTAGGGGGCGATGAAGGGGTTAGTGTGTCCTAGGGAGTGATTCTAACTGTGGGGGGGGGGGGGTGGGCTTCAAGTCACATGACAGCGATCACTGCTTCTGATGACAGGGAGCGGTGATCTCTCATGTCACTAGGCAGAACGGGGAAATGCCTTGTTTACATAGGCACTTCCCTGTTCTGCGGCTCTGTGAAACGATCGCCGGGAGACCAGCAGACATCGAGTCCGCCAGTCCCGCGGGCACGATCACGCTGTATGGGCACGCCTGTTATCCCCGGCTCTTAAAGGGGACGTACAGGTATGCCCATTTGCCCACCGCTGCCATTGTGCCGACGTATATCGGCGTACAGCGGTTGGCAACTGGGGAAAAATAGTCTCTGCACTACTTTGGTCTTACCTTGATGCAACTTGAGGTCCATAGACCTTTTTGGGGACAAGTGACACTAATCAGCGCTAAATAATATGCACTGTCACTGTACTGACACTGTCTGGGAAGGGGTTAACATCAGGGGCGATCAAAGGGTTAAGTGTGTGCCTAGGCTCTAGGGAGTGCTTTCTAACTGTGTGGGGGGAATGCTGTGACTGGAGGAAGACAGGGATCCGTGTTTCTGCTTAGCAGAAACACAAGATCTCCATCTTCCTCCCTCACAGAACGGCAGTCTGCCTTGTTTGTATAGGCAGACCGCTGTTCTGCCTTTCCGGTGAACGATCGGCGGGTCCCAGCGGCCGCGACTGGCTCCCGCTTGGTCTTATCAGCAGGAGCGGGTCGCCGGCGGCGTCCTCATGCTGCCAAGACCCACTGCACGAAATTGCATACCTGTACGGGTTTTTGCGCAGGAAGGCCGCCCTGCTGCAGTATATCTGCGTGGGGCGGTCCTTAGGTGGTTAATTTAATTGTAACAGCATGGAGGAATACTCCACTTTCTCCCGAAAACGAGTAAATAGTCCCCTCTCTAGTCCCAGCCCCTGCTGTTAAACTGATGGGGCCCAGGGATTTTTTGTTTAATTGCTGGGAGCCTTACCCATGGAATTACTATGCATGCGTCCAAAGATATTTACCTGCTTCTCACCCGGGCACTGTACATAAAGGGCCAGGTGGGACAAGCAGCGTTCTCAATGGGCTGTGTCCAATCAAAGCCATCACACAATGTAAACAAAGGCAATTTTTAGGCCTCATGCCCACGGATGTTTTTATAGCCGCCTTTTATGAGCGTTTTTGTCTGTTAATCTTTGTGTATGAGGCTTAAAGTGTAACTCCACTTTTGCTGAGAAAAAAAGATCCCCTCTGGGTGATCTATGTACATTACAAGGATTTTAACAAACTTTGTTGCAGATTCCTACCTTTTGTTATTCTGAAGAAATCCCTGTGTGTTTGTATGTGACCATGAGAATCTAATCGGAGTAGTTTCTTAATTATCAATCAGCTGCTGCATCTGCGGGGCACTAATAAAGAACGCTGCAGGGTCTGCATCCCTTTAGATGTGATTTGCTATTGGGAATATCTCACCAAAAATGACATTTTTGTTCCAGGTGATGCTAAAAATCTGACTTGTACCTCAGTGCAGACTTCTGGGAAAATCAGTGAGCCAATCACACAAGCAGGAAACAACATTTCTGGGGGGGGGGGGGGGGGTTCTGTATACATTCTGTGTACAGAACACCTCCACTTTGCCATATTGCATTTTCAGAAAATTACGGTGCTGCAGATTGAAAAGGAAAGGTCATATTCAATTAAATATGGCTTGTGTCGCAATTGTATACGCTATATTATTTTTTTATGTATTTGTTATTTTTTTTTCCACAAAAGTGGAGTTATGCTGGCCATACACTATACGAAAATTCGGCCTAAACCATTTTTGAAAAACAAACATTCGGCCGTGTGAGCAAACGATAGTGCCATCATGTTATGACCGATAAATCGTTCAGTGGACATAAATGAATCCACTTTTTGTTTTTTACAAATACCTAGTGCAAACTGATTGCACTAGAAAAACATTAACCTTTCAATTTATCGTTGGTTCGGCAGAAAATTTCCAAACTTGTCCTTTGCTCAAAAACGTCCCCACGATTATCGATTTTGTGCCCCTTACCTGGCTGAAAAACGAACGCCAAATGACCGAATTTCAGCTGATTTTTCCTATAGTATGGCTAGCATAACTCTTTAACCACTTCAATACTGGGCACTTACACCCCCTTCCTGCCCAAGCCAATTTTCAGCTTTCAGTGCTGACGCTGTTTAAATGACAATTGCGCGGCCATGCAACACTGTACCCAAACAGAATTTTTATCATTGTGTTCCCACAAATAGAGCTTTCTTTTGATGGTATTTTATCACCTCTGGGGTTTACATTTTTTGCTAAACAAATTAAAAAAGACCTAAAATTTTGAAAAAAAAAATAGGATTTTTTATAACAGCTTACCTGTAAAATCCTTTTCTTTCGATGGACATCATGGGACACAGAGCCTCAGTAATTACTGATGGGTTATATAGGTATCACTAGGTGATTGGACACTGGTCACACCCTAAACAGGAAGTTCAATCCCCTATATAATCCCTCCCCTTGCAGGGATATAGCCAAGCAATATAAGTGTATTAGAAGAGGGGCGGGACCTCTGTGTCCCGTGATGTCCATCGAAAGAAAAGGATTTTACAGGTAAGCTGTTATAAAAAATCCCATTTTCTTTCTAGAACATCACGGGACACAGAGCCTCAGTAATTACTGATGAGATGTCCCAGAGCAATGCTACCTGAGGGGAGGGGAACGACAACCAAGTAGGGTGCAAAGAGAAATAAGGGGGTAGAGACGTGATGGCAGTTGCTGCTGCTGTCTCTTCTCGTCTAAGCCCCCCAAAAAAAGAAAAAGAATGGGACTATTCCGATACTAGGTAAACAAGTGCAGTAATAGACAGCAGCAGTAAGAGACAGCAGCAGTAAGACAGTAAGAGACAGCAGCAGCAACTGCCATCACGTCTCTACCCCCTTATTTCTCTTTGACTATAGTATCGCGGGATGATGGTACTCATACCAGCTATATATTACATTGTAACCAAGGCCTTACCAGTTTTGTAGTTTTCAAGTAGCGTGCAATCAGACCTGAGGACCCTGTACCGCTGCCTGCAGCACACTACGCCCAAAGGCGATATCCTCATGCCTTCTCACATCCACCTGATAAAATCTGGTGAATGTATGAACTGAAGACCAGGTTGCGGTCTTGCAGATTTGAGCCATAGAGGCCCAGTGATGCACTGCCCAAGAAGCACCAATAGCTCTTGTGGAATGTGCCCTGATCTGAAACGGAGGAATCTTCTGTTTCAAACCGTAAGCTTGAATAATCAATTGTCGAATCCATTTAGAAATGGTAGATTTTGACGCTGCCTGTCCTCTATTGGGACCCTTTGGCAGCCCGAACAAAACATCCGTTTTGCGAATTTGAGCAGTTGCTTGCAGATAGGTCTTGACTGCTCTTACTACATCCAAATAATGTAGTGACCCTTCTTCCGAAGAACAGGGATCTGGAAAAAAGGAAGGCAGAACAATGTCTTGGTTTAGATGAAAATCTGAAACCACCTTCGGTAAAAAACTAGGATGAGGGCGCAATACCACTCTATCCTTGCGCATAATCAAATAAGGCTCTTTACAGGAAAGAGCTGCTAATTCTTATACTCTTCTAGCAGAAGAGATGGCTACCAGAAAAATTAACTTCCTTGTCAGCAAGACCAAAGGAATCTGACGTATTGGTTCAAAGGGCTGTTTCTGCAAAACAGATGGAACCAAGTTCCATCGGACCAAAGAATGCGAAGCAAGTGGCCATTGAAAATACTACTGATAAGGCCGAGACCTGGCCCCTGATGGTACTCAAGGCCAGCTTCATCTCTAATCCCAATTGTAGAAAATCAAGAATTCTACCAATCACATCTTTTCTGAGATGCCAACCCCTGGATTCACACCAGGATACCTAAGCTTTCCAGACTCTATGATAAATTACTCTGGAAGCTGGCTTCCTTGCATTGATCAAGGTAGATATCACAGGACCTGAAACCCCACGGCTCTTCAGAACCTGGGTTTCAATAGCCAAACCGTCAAATTTAACGTTTGTAAGGCAGGCTGGAACGCTGGACCCTGAGATAACAGGTCTGGGCGTGACGGTAGGGTCCACGGGGAACCCACCGTCATCCTTACTATTTCTGCATACCAAGTCCTCCTGAGCCAAGCGGGGGCTACCAGAAGTAACGACCTTCCTGCCTGATCCTGCGAAGGAATTGTGGCAGTAGCAGAATATGCGGGAATGCATAAACCAGTGAGAACCGATGCCACGGAATCACAACTGCATCCGTCCCGTATGCAAGAGGATCTTTTGTCCCTGCCACAAATCTGATATAAGCCACTGCTGTGGCATTGTCGGACTGGATCCTGACTGGGCAACCCTGTAGCCTGAGAGTCCAGGCCTTTAGGGCTAGATATGCCGCACGGATCTCCAGAATGTTGATGGGTAGAGACCTCTCGGTCTTGGACCATACCCCTTGGACCGCAGACTTTTCCAGAACTGCTCCCCAACCCGAAAGACTGACATCCGTTGTTACCACTGTCCAGGTGACCGGTAGGAAGGATCCCTTTCTGCAAGCTTTCGGGTATTAACCACCAATTGAGGCACTGATGCACCGCATGAGACAAGTGCATCGGAAAATCTAATGCCTGAACCTTCTTGTTCCAGTCCGACAGGATACTGTGTTGCAACAGTCCTGACCGAAACTGAGCATAGGGAACTGCTTCGAACGAAGCTACCCTCTTTCCCAGCAGCCTTATACAAAGGCGGACAGAAGGACGCTTCTTGGTCCTGACTACCAGAATCAGCTCCCTTAAGGCATTGATCTTTGCCTGAGGTAAAAATACCTTCTTCCTGGCTTGTATCTATGATCAGACCCAAATACTCCAGTTTTATTACTGGTTTTAGGAACAATCTTTCTAGGTTGAGGATCCAACCTAGATGTTCTAGATACTTGACTGTGGTCCTCAAGTTCCAGTTCAACGAGGCTCCTGACCGGTCTATCAAGAGCAGGTCGTCTAGGTATGCTATGACAGTTATACCCTGAGCCCTTAATCTGGCCAGAGGAGGAGCCAAGATCTTAGTAAAAACTCGAGGTGCAGTGGCTATCCCGAAAGGCAGAGCCACAAACTGGAAATGACGCCCTCCTATCTCGAAGTGCAGAAACTTCTGATGAGCAGGAAAAATGGGCACATGCAGATATGAATCTCTGATGTCTATTGATGCCAGCAAATTCTCCTCCCTGCAGGATGGAGACTACTGTCGGAATTGATTCCATGCGGAAGGACCGCAAAAAGGTTGGAATAAAAACCCAATACTTGATCCTTCGCGGGAACCACCATAATGACCTCTTGCAACAAAAGTCACTCTAACGCTAGAAGGAGCGACTGCTTCTTCTCTGGATCTCTGGGAACACCTGATCTGAGGAAACGAGGAGAGGGAAACTCCTGGAACTCCAGTTTGTAACCTAAGGTTACCGTGGAGATTACCCATCTGTCCTGAAATCCTCCTGCCAGAGCTCTTGAGAACTGTAGCAGTCTTCCCCCCACTCGAGCGAGCGGGGGCGCCCCTTCATAAAGAGGCCTTAGAGTCCTGTCTAGCAGGCTTCTTCCCCCAGGACTTCTTTGTCTCTGGGGTTTGACTCTTGTTTCCTGACCCAGACGGAGAAGACCGTCACGACTGCCTATAGGCTGATGCCCCTGGCACTGGGGAAAAGAGTCCGTTTGAAAGAGGGACGCTTACTCCTCTTCTTAACAGGTAAGAGAGTGCTCTCCCACTAGAGAACCTTTGAATGTAATTATCCAAGTCTTCTCCAAACAACCTTGCACCATGAAATGGAAATCCAGCCAGAAGTTTCTTACATGGTGCTTCAGCTGACCATTTTTCAACCATAAGATACTACACATACGCACCAACCCAAGTGAAAGACGAGAGGTTTGCATGATAGAATCTCTAATGGTGTAAACAGCAAAACATAAGGCCGCTGGAAGGTTAGCCAACCCTTGGGCCTGCTGTTCAAGTAAAACTTTGATGACCTGCTTAATATGGTCTCTTAAGTATTGACAGACTCCGATCGCTGCCACTACAGGTTGAACTACTGAACCTGCTGAGAAAATATCCTTCAATAGGGATTCCATCTTTTTATCCACAGGATCCCTGAGCCTCTGAGCATTGTCTACAGGACAAGTCAGACTACAGAGGAAATGGCGGCATCAACGGCCAGTATCCCCCACATCTTTATAAACATTTCTTCCATAGGATAAAGTGTTGAAAACTTTTTCAGGCGGAAAAAAACGTTTATCTGGGTGATCCCACTCAGAAAAAATGAGCTTTTTCAAGTACATTATGAACAGGAAATGCATGTGTTGTTTGAGGAGACTTCAGTGACCCCAAAGAAATAGAGGGTTCTTTAACTAATTCAGATACGGATACTTTAAATGTGGAGCGGACCAATCCAGCAAGGATCTGTACTAAGACTTTCTCATCCTGAGAAGCGAAGAGGGCCCTTCTCCACTTGATTCCTCGGAGAAGGAATCATCCGTCCCATCCCGATCCTCTGAAAAGGATTTTTCTCCCCTATCCCAGAGCTCCTCCCCTGAGGGTCCCGGGAAACAGAGGAAGACCTAGTGCGTTTTCTTCCACTGAGTGAAGATGCAATTACGGCCATTAATCTTTCCTCTAGACCATTAATGGTTGAGGAAAAAAACTCCTGCGTAATGTATACAGGGGCTGAAGTGCCAGAAGCAGGTGTAGCCCCTGACCCCAACGGCTCTCCCTGGCTAGCCGTCCCTGGCCCCTCAGGGGGGAAAGGTGCTGCAGAAAGGGGGTCCTCAGAACCTGAAGGAGATCCCCTAGAGCCTCTGGTTCTTGGGGTATTTGAACCTCTTCTACCCATAGTGCAAAGCAACAAGGTGGAGGTATCACAAAATGAACACTGACTGCTGAGCGATGTAGTCTGGCAACAGCCCTGCTACCAATGCCCAGTATAGTGTTTCCTTAGTAAATGCTGCCTAGGAGAATGCCTGTGTCCCACCTTACATGCGACTGTCAGCTCTGTGTCCCTCCAAAGGCTGTGTGCACCTGTAAAGTGTGCCTTTTATAGCCTTGCAGCCGGCAATGTGGGCGTCTGAGCACGCTGGACGCCGCGCTGACGCTCCGACCCCCCTCTACCCCCCCCCCCCCCCCGTTTTTCAAACAAACGTGTGCTTCCCGCGCGAGCCGACCCTCCGGGACAAGCGTGGAGGGAAGGCTAGGGGTGGAGAAGGAAGGAGAGAGGCCGGCAGTGATGGGGCCTGCACGTGAGGGTTCTGTTATACAGACCCAATCTTCACCTCTCATGGTGGGCTCCATTTGAAAAAACCTTCAGAGACTGGGGCCCCCTACGGATAGGGGGATCCTCAGTTCTGGGCCTGTAAAGCACCCGGCCAGAAATAAGGCTAGAAAAACCATTTTCTGAAATGCGGGGCCCAGCTCTAAGCTCTCAGCTTACAGGTAAAACCTCGTTTCTTCGGACACAAGGCCCGGGTACCATCCAATTCGGCCTAGAAAGGACACTTTGAAATGGATCCGGTTCTCCTGGCTTGCCCCAGTATAGGATATAGGATATTCCCTTTGGAGCTCAGCACAGGACATCTTTACATGTCCAACACCTAAGACACTGGCTAAAAAACTGAGGTATCCCTGTAAGGGGAGGGATTATATAGGGGGTTGAACTTCCTGTTTAGGGTGTGACCAGTGTCCAATCACCTAGTGATACCCTATATAACCCATCAGTTATTACTGAGGCTCTGTGTCCCGTGATGTACGAGAAAGAAAAAAGTTTTTCTTTGGTTTCTGTTCTGTAAAATTTTGGAAATAAGTACGTTCTCTCCTTAACTGATGGGTACTGATAAGGCAGCACAGATGAGGTGGCACTGACGATGGGCACTGGTAGGAGGTACTGATTCACCTTGTTAGGCAGCACTGCTGGGTGGCACTGATATGCAGCACTGATGGGCATTGATAGGTGGCATTGATGGGCGGCATTGATGGGCACTGAAAGGCTGCACTGATGGGTACTTATGGGTGGCACTGATAGGCGGGACTGCTGGGCACTGATAGGCAGCACTGCTGGGCACTGATAGGCATCACTGATGGCACTGGCAGGAATTTGGGATGGGCACTGATTGGCAGCTGCCTGGGCACTGATTAGCATTTCTCTGGTGGTCTATGGTGGCATACCTGGTGGTCCTGGCGGCATCCTGGTGGTCCTAGGCGCGCATCCGAGGGGGGGCTGCGCTGATAAAAACTTAGCACAGACCCCCCCGTCAGGAGAGCAGCTGTTCAGCTCTCCTCTACTCGCGTCTGTCAGTGAGGAAAAGCCGATCAACGGAAAAGCCGACCACGTGGTTGGTCTTATCAGACGTCTGTGGATTAATGAGTAAGTATTTGTTCTAAAGGATTTATTATATATTATGTGTTAGTTTTGACCAATTATGGGTCCTGCTCCCCGCTTTAGGGGTGCGGTTACATATCTCATATTGATTACATTTTTATTATATGTCAGGCTGCCTTCTTCTGAATGGTCTCTTGATTCCTGGATTCCCTTGGAGCCAAGTTTGCTGTCCATTTATACTTTTACTATTTATATTATGTAAGATTTACCCACATTTTCAATGTTTGATGTAAACATTTGAACATCTTGTAAAATGTATCTCTGATTGATGTTTGTCTTTTAGTGTACATTTAATGTACTCCTCAACAATGAACTCCCTGAAGAAGACTGCTTTAGTTGAAACGCGTAGGGGTATTGTTGTGTTGTAGCACTGTTTTTTAGAGGAATGACATCATGTATAATTTTTGTTGTTGACATGTATGCCTTACTACTTGTATGTATCATGTTTCTATTTTATATAGATTTTAAATGTTTGTATCAATAAATTCTTTAATTCAACCTCATTGTTCCAATTCCAAGTGTCTTTTGGTGCATCCAAAATCCCGTCCTATTTTCTCCATTTGTTCTAGCAATTATTGGGATGTGGCACCTTCCTGACACCTGGATAGTTTAGGCCTTTTTGATAAATATCTTTTCTAGCACCATAGCTTGTAGACTCTATAGCTTTCACAAAGACCAAATAATATACACTAATAGACATGTGCGGTTCGTGTCTTTCCAAATCAATATTCGGACAAATTTTTCGTTATTCGGAGATTCGGATATATCCAAATTACAATATAAACAAATTTTATCGAATGCTCCAGTAGAATCCTAATGCCCTGTACACACGATCGCACATTCCGACAACAAAATCCATCTGATTTTTTCAGACGGATGTTGGCTCAAACTTGTCTTGCATACACACGGTCATACAAAGTTGGTCGGAAATTCCGAATGTCAAGAACACCGTGACATACAACGAGTCGAGGAAAATTAAGTTCAATAGCCAGTGCTGCTCTTCTGCTTGATTCTGAGCATGCGTGGCACTTTGTGCGTCGGAATTGTCTACACACGATCGGAATTTATGCGAACGTATTTTGTTGTCGCAAAATTTTAGAGCCAGCTCTCAAACTTTGTGTGTCGGAAATTCCAATGGAAAAAGTCAGATGGAGCCCACACACGGTCCGAATTTCCGACAACAAGCTCCGATCGCACATTTTCCGTCGGAAAGTCCGATCGTGTGTACAGGGCATAACTGTACACATATTGCTGAAATCAAAGACTGTGTGTGTTATTAGAGTACCATTTTGAAATAATGCTGTTTTTGTTAAGGTGATTTCAAGAGTCATTGTAATCATTTGATGAAGATTTTTCTTTTGTCTGTTCAGTTTGCTGCATTCAATTTGAAAACAATATAACATTTTCGTTTCGACCAATTTGAAAATTCATAGATTTGAACGTTTCGAACCAAAAAAATCAGTAAACTCAAAGAAAATTTGAAAATTCCGAATACGAATTCCAAATACGGATTGAATGAATCAACCGAATTGAACTAAATGAAATAACTAGATTAACGAATCAAAACAAAAGGAAATAAAACTAATTTTTTTCTTCATGCACATGTCTATACACTAATTTGAGTTATTGTTACCAAAGATATGTAGCAGTATAAATTTTGGTCAAAATTTATGAAGAAAAATTACTTATTTGCTAATTTTTATAACACAAACTAAGAAAAATTTTCGGGTCATATTTCATTTATAGTGCAAACAATAAAAACCCAGTGGTGAATAAAAATCACCAAAAGAAAGCTCTATTTGCGTGAAAAAAAATGATAAAAATTTCAAATTGGTACAGTGTTGCATGACCGCGCAATTGTCATGCTAAAGTGCTAAAAGCTGAAAATTGGCCTGAGCAGGAAGAGGGTCAAAGGGTCCAGTATTGAGGTGGTTAAAGAGTCCCCTGCTGAACTGATGGGGCCTGGGCCCCATACAGGAAGGCCAGCTCTAACCCCTTATCTGAGGTCCTGAGAGGCGGCCATCTTGGTAGGGGCAGCGATCTCTGCTTTACTTTTAAAGAGCCTTACAATGGGCCTGCTGATCCTCTCATTTACTGGAAGCCTACCAGACAGATCCTGTCTGATTGCAGATATTTGAATCTGAAATCGAAATGTGACACCGAAACTTTAGGAGTCTTTGTATAAACAGTTTGCTGAAGGAATGTGTATATCGTATGATTAAAGCATGATTTAGTGGCCAAAACTTGGTATTAGTTTTTGAGTTTTCAATCTGGACATTAAATATCATTTTGGTCTTTAGATGGCCAACTTTCTATCGCTCTCCCGGTGCTTTTTAGTAAGTTAAAGTGCAAGTCCGGCCTAACACTAAAATCTCTGTATCTATAGACATCCATGATCTAACACTAACCTATTTAGCCTTGTAAAGAAGAAATCAGTATACATACCAATCCAACCAATCCAATCCAAACCGATCTCCAGCGGCGGAAGCTCTGCAGAGGACACAGCCGACTGGGAAATGAATGGGAAGTGACGTCACCCATAGACTTACTATGGGACTTCCGTTGTCAGACGTATCCTCTGCACCCACCTCCACAGCGAAGCCGCGGCTGACAGCTCAGCGTGGGATTGGGTCGGATCGGCTTCAAAAAAGGTATGTATGCTGATTTCTTCTTTATAGGGCTAGGTAGGATAGTTTTAGATCGTGGATGTCTGTAGATACAGGGATTTTAGTGTTAGGGTGGACTTCTACTTTAAAGCTTAGGCATGGATACTTCTCCATAGTTGCATTGGTCCAACTTGAACCGATGTAAGTATGTACAGTATGTGCCATACCTGATACCCTGGAAGCTGGAAATCACTGTAGCAGACACTGCCACTACAGTGATCCCTACTGGCTTCTGGGTCTTGTGGTGAGCAGCTGTCCTGCTGCATTGTGAACATATGAAGTTGCTTGCTTGGAATGAGCACCATTCAGAGAATGCTTTGCATTTTCTCAATGAATTTAAAGGTTCTTTGATTGGACAAGGCAGAGAGGAGGGGCAGCGGCATAATAATCCATTAAGAGAAAGTGTCTAGTTATCATTCAACTTTTCCCAATTTTAAATATCAACCTTGTTATAAATAGGCCCCTATGGGTGAGTGTGCCATACCTGAAGCATTCATGTACCCACAGCTTGGTCATACTGTGCTTCGTATCGTGTAGGTCGCGGTGTGCCCGTAACATGCCTTGGAATACCTTAGAAATTGGAAATACAGATGTTAGTGATCTTTTAGTTCTCCCTATCCTGGTGCAAATATGCCAGAATATCCTTTATAAATGAGCAGTGTGGCTGGGCAGTGGGGAAAGCGAATAGAATTCTTGGGTGCACCAGCAGAAGGAATTAGGTCCTGATTCCTTTATATTAATCTTAAGTTATCACTAGAGGGATCACCAGTAGGAAGAAGAAAGTCCTGATTCCTCTATATAGATCTTAAGTTATTTCTAGAGGGATCCCCAGCAGGAGGAAGGAGGCCCTAGTTCCTCCATAAGGATCTTTAGTTATCACTAGAGGAATCACCAGCAGGAGGAAGGAGGTCCTGATCCTTCTATATAGATCTTTATATCACTAGAGGAATCACCAGCAGGAGGAAGGTCTTGATTCTTCTATACCCGGGATATGCAATTAGCGGACCTCCAGCTGTTGCAGAACTACAAGTTCCATGAGGCATAGCAACACTCTGACAGCCAAAGCATGACACCCAGAGGCAGAGGCATGATGGGACTTGTAGTTTTGCAACAGCTGGAGGTCCGCTAATTGCATATCCCTGCTCTATACAGATCTTTAGTTATCACTAGAGGGATCATCAGCAGGAGGAATCCTGCACACGGTTTGATCGTTATACAACCGAGAGTCTGATTTTTGTCAAAAGCGCTTGTGCAGGATTTTGTCTAGCATACTAACTATCCGCAAATAGTCGCTTGACAAACACAAACGTCGCGGCGTACTATGAGAGTATAAAGAGAAAAATGTATTTCTCAAGTGCCACCCTTGGGGCCCCCTCTGCTAATTTCGTGTTAGTAGAAGTTTAGTGAGCGTTGATTCGCGATTTTCAGATCGTACAAAACAAATGCCTTTTAAAATATGATTGGCATACATTGGATACTACATCAGTATCACCAGCAAAGCAGATTCATTATTATCCCATTAAAGAAGATGAGAATGTGTTCTGCATTTCGAAATTTCATCAACTGCCGCATCACAAATTTTAATTCTAGATTACGAAAGGTAGTTTACAAGACCGAACTCCTCCCAGTCGTTCCTTGATTCCGAGCATGCGTGTTTGTACTTTAGACTTTTGTGTGACGATTTCTGCACTGACCATCCGAAAATAGCCTGCACATCCAGCTTTTGTCTGACGAAAAAGTCAAATCAGCTGTTGAAAGCACCGTACTAACGATCCGAAAATCCGCAGACAGCTCGTCTTACGATTTTTTCCTTCTGATTCTCGTATCGTGTGTACGAGGCCTAAGTCTTGAATCTGAAAGAAGGGAGAGACACTAGGGAAAGGAATAGGCTGCACACCCCAAATTACATATGCAAAAAGGGAATTTGTCCCCCGGGAACAACAAGGGTTTTTAAGCAGCGCGAGACTTGTACCAAGGTGTAAAAATATTAAGTAGTTTATTAAATATATGACAATAGAGTAAAAAACCATGAACTGTGTATGGCACATTGAAAAGCGCAAATACATGTACAGGGCTACATATGAAAAATGTTTTACATAACAGGTGCTTGGATAGTCTTGACGCGTTTCGACCCCATCGGGTCTTCTTCAGAGGAAATGCATGCACTGTTGAGAAATTGCATATATAGAAAATGATAACGGTACAGGAATGTACAAACGTATATGGAAATTATCGAAGTTATAGACATAGTTACCCAATATATTCATGTAGCCGGGTCTCCTAAATCTAAGGCTTTTCAGAAAGGGGGGCCTCTATCAGTTCGGTCCCCACCTGGAATCTCCCGGACGGCCACCACCCCGACAGGGGGGAATCAAGCAGCAGTGGTGTAACTTGCGGTGAACTACACAATGAAAGTACCCCACATCCGGCACGCGGCACGTGTGGGGCAGCGGCACCTATGATCCAAACATCGTGTATTAGCATCAATCAGAGTTTGAAAGAGATGTAACGAATTTTCCTATTTAGTATGGACATTATATGAGTCATCTATTAATGATACTCCTAAATTTTATCGCATTTATTTGGTATGGGGTGCTACGCCCAAATATAGGAATGGTTCGAATGGATGTCAATTAAATTACTGAAACATGTGAATAGTGTTGAAAAATGACCAGGGGAACAGGAGGGGGAAAAGGGGAGGAAGAGGAAGTGGGGGGGAGGGGAACGGGGGAGGGGGGGGGGGGACAGGACGGGAGGGAAGGAAAGTCAGAAGGAAAGAGAGTGAGGAAGGGGATGTGCAGGGTAATGGGAAGGATATGGGGAGGGAAAATGGTGGGGAAGCTGGGAGGGGGCATGGGAAGGCAGGTTGAGGAGTAATGGCGAAATGAAGGGAATGGCAACCAGATGAAAACGTGGTATAGTGGGGGAGACAAACCCCAAGTGAGGGGGTAAAAGTGACAGAGTGATAGGGAAAGTGAAAGGTGGTGACAAAATAAAACGTGAGCAAGGAGCAAATGACATAGGGAAAATGATGCAATATGACTAAGTGAAAAAGGAGGTGAGGGATATAAAGGCTGTGGAGCCGGGTGAGGGGAAAAAGGCATAATGGTGTACCTTATATGTCCAGCATAGGTGAAGCCTTATACAAGTGGTCAGTGAGAGCTTGTATAGGGGATGTGTGCAGTAAGCTGTAATAGAGGAATAGAAAGATGTGTAAAACAAAGCAGTATCGTGTAAGTGGTGGTGATATCATGAAGGGTGCAGAGTTACCTGAGATGAGGAAGCACGAGTATAGCTGTATTTCTTGTGGAGGTAATGAAGATCAGAGAGAGGATTCCAAGTGAGTCCGCTCACCTTTATGTATCCAATATGTAATGCTGATTGATTGTCGAAGGTGGACCACAGGTGCACGCCGCCCCACCCCCGAACCCGCCCACCAGCGCAGGGACCTGGCTGACAGGTCAGCACTCTAGTGTAGTTCCCCCAGCGTTCCGAGGGACACGTCCTGGCACCGCCGTCCTAAACCGCCGCAAGAATGTGGCGTCATGACGTCACGCGTGTGCGCGCGCCCCAGGGTGCACGCGCAGACACGGACGTAACGCCCGGGAGGATTCGGGACGCCGCTGGCAGGGAGAGAACACGTCACAGGGGGTGGCTACTCCCCTGATAGGCGTGTGTAGGCGCTGAACATGCGCCTGTCTCACCCTGCCAGGAAGACACACCATGGTGCTGACAAACCCCCGGGAGGGGGAAGATGGCCGGGCCGGGAGCCCAGGATTAGATCTACATGAAAAAGAAAGAAAGTCTGACACTGATATTAGAGTAACTCCATATATGACATCGAACAGTGAGCAGAACAGTATCAAGAATTATCACATTTTAATCACAGAAAGAAGTAAACATATTAAGAAACTATTTATATGGTAAAAATATACAAGGAACTGGAATTAACTGGGGTTCACTCATGGGGTTGGTGTAGTGCCACCACACCAATCCTTCTCAATATGAAGCAGAATCTAATTTATACATGCACCATCCTTCACTTTGGACAAGCATGTCTTTGAGGGAAGTAGCCCTCCTAAAAGTTATTGAGGGTTGTTTTGGAAGGAGAGTTTTTATGTGGGGTCATCGGTTAGAATACTCCAATGTTTCTGCAAGATATTTTTGATGGTGGTATTTCGCCATTACTCCTCAACCTGCCTTCCCATGCCCCCTCCCAGCTTCCCCACCATTTTCCCTCCCCATATCCTTCCCATTACCCTGCACATCCCCTTCCTCACTCTCTTTCCTTCTGACTTTCCTTCCCTCCCGTCCTGTCCCCCCCCCTCCCCCGTTCCCCTCCCCCCCACTTCCTCTTCCTCCCCTTTTCCCCCTCCTGTTCCCCTGGTCATTTTTCAACACTATTCACATGTTTCAGTAATTTAATTGACATCCATTCGAACCATTCCTATATTTGGGCGTAGCACCCCATACCAAATAATTGCGATAAAATTTAGGAGTATCATTAATAGATGACTCATATAATGTCCATACTAAATAGGAAAATTCGTTACATCTCTTTCAAACTCTGATTGATGCTAATACACGATGTTTGGATCATAGGTGCCGCTGCCCCACACGTGCCGCGTGCCGGATGTGGGGTACTTTCATTGTGTAGTTCACCGCAAGTTACACCACTGCTGCTTGATTCTCCCCTGTTGGGGTGGTGGCCGTCCGGGAGATTCCAGGTGGGGACCGAACTGATAGAGGCCCCCCTTTCTGAAAAGCCTTAGATTTAGGAGACCCGGCTACATGAATATATTGGGTAACTATGTCTATAACTTCGATAATTTCCATATACGTTTGTACATTCCTGTACCGTTATCATTTTCTATATATGCAATTTCTCAACAGTGCATGCATTTCCTCTGAAGAAGACCCGATGGGGTCGAAACGCGTCAGGACTATCCAAGCACCGGTTATGTAAAACATTTTTCATATGTAGCCCTGTACATGTATTTGCGCTTTTCAATGTGCCATACACAGTTCATGGTTTTTTATTCTATTGTCATATATTTAATAAACTACTTAATATTTTTACACCTTGGTACAAGTCTCGCGCTGCTTAAAAACCCTTGTTGTTCCCGGGGGACAAATTCCCTTTTTGCAAGTCTTGAATCTGAAGTAAATTCTCCAATCTAAAGCCCATAAAACTCAAAATCCCCTATTACAAGTCCTGAAAAAATAGCATAGACTGCTAAAATTCATAGAATGTGTTTGCACACCAGGATGACTCTATGCCAACCCCCTGTCTGCCTAAGCCAGTGCCATCTTGGGTAAATTCCACATCTCTACTTCCTCACTGGCCGTTCACCAAGAACGTCACAAATAAATTCTAATGAAAGAATCCAGGTCTTGTTTCAGAAGTATATTTGCCATGGTGCCGCTGACACAAAACACCCTGTCACTACCCTTCCCCATTGCTATTAGTTAATGAATAGAGAAATAGAAGTTTTTGAGAGCTTCTGCCAGGAACAGGGGAAGGACTGACGTCACCCTGGGACACAGTAGAGCAAATCCCAGCACCTGAAGGATGTTGAGAATTTAATAATAACTGAGCATGTGCCACTTTCCAACCTGACATAGAAAATTGAGCAAAACAATGCAATGGAATATGTTCTCCAAATACTGTTCACTACTTATGGACGAGCTACTAAATGGTACAGTCTTTAATTATTGAGTTTACTTCTGTATTGGCGAATTTAATGATGGGCTTTTTTTTCTCTTCAGGACTGTCATTATTACAATAACATTTCTCATAAATTACATTTCTATACAACTCTATAGGCAGCTAAAGTAGGTCAAATGAAGGTCAATGGCACCGGCAATTAATTCTCAATGGTCTGAGAAGTCTCAAATTGATGTCAAGATCTTGCTGCATTTTCAGATAAAAGCCCATTGAGAAACCCTCTAAATCCTTCCCAGAAACACAGCTGAGAGGAAATTAGTCCACTGGTAGACAGGAACTAAAAACTGTACAATCATTTTAAAGACACTGTTTAGAAAACACAAAGCTTACCAATCTATCTTACTTTCCAATCAAATGAGAGTTTGATATTTTCCCCATTAATACATTTTCTTAATTCAGCTCCACTTGTGACTCACCTTGGAGATGTCCCTGAGGTTAAACAGGTAGTGGATTTTGGCAGGGGTTGGCAGGAATCTCTGAGTAACTGCGTTATACAGCTCTACGGTTGCCTGCGTGATTATATCCCCAACTGGTTTCACATCTTCCTCAAAAAGTTGCAGCTTCTGGCTCATCATCGTCCCAAAAATCCTCTTGATCTGAGATTCCTGCAGAAAAGCGAGTACATTCCAATATTACCAGATCAGTCATGACTGGCTTGAAAAAGAGAAATTAATCTTGTAAACCTGGCGCTAAAAAAAGCCTTCCCAGAAAAGTAGAGGCTTGGAAAAAGGTTGGCCAACTCCATATTAATGCCCATGGTTTTGCAATGGGATGTCCAACAAGCTCATATTTTGGCCACAGGGTGAAAAAATACTTTTGACTCACCGAGGGGAAGGTCATATTAATCAGGTTGAATCGGCTCTGAAGGCGCCCAGAAATGGCAGTTCGGCCTCCTCCAGGGGGACCCATCGCTGCCATAATGAACATGTCCTGAGAAAAGTGATAGGAACGTGTTTGGAGAGAGAAGATAATGTTTTGTATAAGAAAAAAAGTAGAGAAAAGAACTTCAAGATACATCAAGGATAACATGAGGCTGGTAACCATCTGAAGAACATGGTTCCTCACCTTGACATATTTGCTGCTTTGGTTCTGGCGATCATACCAGAAGCCATAATCAATCCAGAGCCGCAGAAGCTCCAGAGGTGGCTGTGATCCGAATGTATCCTTAGCTGGCATATTGAGGTCATCCACGAAGGTCAGGAGGTGTTTGCCCCCAGCAGGTACATATACGCCCTTTGTCCTCTTCTCCACACGACTCTCAATAATATTTTGCACGTTGCTGGAGCTTGTCTGAGGAGGAAAACGGACATTGACCCTTGTGAATTACAAATGTACCATAAGATATTGACTTTTAATAAGCAGTGCTACTTCATACGCTATCAAGGTGTGATAGGGGCATGGAACACGGCTTGCCAAGGCATACACATGGGGCAAGTACAGGAACAGGCCTTCCTACTGACAGAAAACATGGATGTCTTAATAAGATATGGAAAAAAATTACAAAGTGCAGTGGCCTATTGCAATAAATCATTGCACTCATTTGGCATCTGCAAAGTGAGTTCCGAAATGTTAAATACTATATACCTACAGATATATAGAGCATGCATTGGTTAAACCACCATCCGCTTTTTTTTGCTGTCTATGTCCTCATTGGAAGATTTCCTCTCTATTTTTGCTCTGGTGATTCCAAACTTTGCATTTGCCGTCACATTTAGGCCCGGTCGTAACAGTTCCTCTGACAGAAAAAGGGAATCTCCCCGGTGGAGATACAGACAGAAATAAAATCTTGAAAGGGTAATAATGCCCACTTTGTACAAAACTGAGAAAAAAATTGGGCTTTGGATAGACTTTTATCAGACTTTTATTCACTTGGAACATCAAACTGAGCTGTAAGTCTACAAAAGACTTTTTGGGTTGTTTACCTGTGCGGACATGTTCACAGTTAACAATGTCCACTTGTTGGCATCTAAAGACTGCAGAACACTTTGAGCAATAGATGTTTTCCCAGTACCCACTGGACCGACGAGGAGAACCGGGTTCTGGTGCGTCACCAGGGCACTAACAATGAACTGATAGCGCACTGTGTCCACTGTTGGCACCATGATCTTGTAGAACGGGAAACTGTGAGGAGTAAAGCACAAGGAAAATTACACAAACTGGAAATATCTCAAAAACAGTGGACAGTAATCTGAATTAGAGAGATGACTTAGGGCCAAGAGCAGAGCTGCCAATAGGGGAGTACAGGCAATACACCCGTACTGGGCCAAGATGCGCATGTGGGGGCCCAGGGTTGGCAAAAGCAGTGTAGTACTATTAAAGGTGTACTGTGTGTTATAGTATCAGTGTAGTAGGGGTGTACTGTGTATTGTAGTATCGGTGTAATAGGTGTGGACTTTGTCTTGTAGTATCGGTGTAGTAGGGTTGTACTGTGTGTGTTGTAGTATCAGTGTAGTAGGGGTGTACTGTGTGTTGTAGTATTAGTATAGTAGGATTGTACCATGTGTTGTAGTATCAGTGTAGTAGAGGTGTACTGTGTGTTGTAGTATCAGTGTAGTAGGGGTGTACTGTGTGTTGTAATATCAGTGTAGTAGGGGTTTACTGTGTGTTGTAGTATTAGTATAGTAGGGTTGTACAGTGTGTTGTAGTATCAGTGTAGTAGGAGTGTACTGTGTGTTGTAGTATCAGTGTAGTAGGGGTGTACTGTGTATTGTAGTAGTGCTGTAGAAAGGGTGTACTGTGTGTTGGGGTATCTCAGTAGTAGGTGTAGTGTGTGATGGGGCCCCGAGGCCCTGTTGGTAGGTGATATGGGGCTGCATAATTTCTAATGGTGGCATTGGCCATGAAACCTAAATTGCAAATTGGTTTATGCACAGAAATGTAATAATGTATTATTGAAAAAAGATCTTCCAGAGTTATCTTTAAGTTTAGGTTGACCATGTGCATGTAGTACAAGTTCATGTCACTCAACATTGAGAATAAAAAAAAAAAAATTGCCTGGTTCCTGGTATAAAGCTAAAGTAGAGATGGAAGACCAACGCTTCCAAGTCATAAAGTACACCCTTATCAAGATTAAAACAAAGCTTTATTTGTAAAGAAACTGGAACGCATCTACATGTCTGGTGGACTTACTCGGTAGTCCGCAAATTCTGGACAGAGGTGTTTCCCTGCTCTCCAATGTACTTGGCAAAAACATTGCTTTAGATCTCACAGTAGCTTTACTGAACAGGAGTCCTCCAGACATTACCAATGCGCAGTCCAAACTGTTATTACAAATCAAGGCTGCAAGAAAAAAGATGGTGGCGGCTGCCTGGAAAATTGCATTACTTAGCTAAATATCGAGTCATTGCCATGATACATGGCAAGATTGTAGCTACCCTTTAAGACCAAATCTCCAAATATGCTAAGATTTGGTATCCTCATATAGATAAATTCCTCCCCTTAAGCTTTGACACCACATGGCTTGACCCAAAATAAAATGCTACTAGCCATATATCTCCAAGTGATATAGCTTTTATCACCTAGTCCCCCCCCCCCCCACCTCCCCTTCCTCGGGAGACCTCCCCTTGTCTCTCTCCCTATTTAAACCCACCCAATTATCCTCCTACCTTCTTCCTTATCCCTTATATTGATTATCATGGGACAAGCAACTTGACACAAACACCTACACTCTTATATTCACCTTCTGGCAGACAAAAGTTACAGTATATTGTGTTTGGCTTGTCAATTTTTTTGTAACACCAATTTGATATACTGTATATGACTGTTACCTTACAAGGTCTGTCCCATCGGTCAGTTGTTTTTTTTGGCAGATTGCAAATTTGTACAGAAAACAAAGCTTTATTTAAGTTGACAATGGCAATCTTGAATCATCGAGCGAATGCTGTCCTAAAGGATATCTTCATACCCTAAATGCTGGCAATTATGCACATTTAAAAAAAAAATACTTACTTGGCTGGAATTCGCCAACGTTTGGGCAATCTGTCCTCAAAGTTCATCCAGTTCTTTGTTTTTGGGTCTACAAAATACTCATACACCGTGTCCTGCAAGCAGAAGAGGAAAAAAAAATCCTAGGGTCAAGTATTAGACAGAAAAATATGTACTGAACATTTTCCTTACCTTGTTCATGAATAGTTAAGGTCCGATATGTTATCTGAAGACTGCTGTTTTTTTTTTTATTGGTGCAGTTGATTCTTGACAAAAATTTTAGCGTTACCTTAATGCTAAAATTACCTTTAAAACACACCACACACTTACAGGATAAATGTATCACGTTCACATTTTACACATCTGAAAGAGCAATGGTCACTTACTGACCATTAACTTTTAAACATAGTCCTAATTGCAAACCCAACCATTAACCGCTGTCCGCCCACAACCTTTATATTATTGTTCCTCAGCATGAAGGCCCATGATGGGGATAAGTTAATAACCCCTTTGAGAACCGCTAGCAGCTCTCATTTCCAGCCGTCACCAAAAGTTCTGGTCACCACTAATGACTGGGAACTAATCAGAGTAGATCACCATCACATGATCACTATGTCATCTTTGATCATATGCAGGCTGGAGACTTTATTGACAAAATATGGCTGTAACCAAACACTGCTGTCAGGAAACGAATGCTCATACTCATGCAGCTAATGCTCATGTGCATGTGCATGTGCCAGCACATAGATGAGCTCTGGCCAGTAATCGGCATGTGCTGACACCTGTGTGCACCAGTGTGCATTGGCATGCATGTACGTGTGCTCGCAGACGCTCAATCCCAGGAATGGTGCCATGTTGTCTATTTGAGATGCTGATGTGAGTTGGACATGTAGGCTTTTATGGAGTTGAGTTTAGAAGCTTTGTGTCAGGGCTAGGCTCAGCCCTTCCTTCTCAAAACTGGCTGCTCAGCTGTCGGCTAATTGTCAGCTCCTATCTCTCAACAGTGACTCACCTGTTGATGATATCCTGCTCGTCAGTCCTGCCTACTTAAGCCGTCCAGTCCAGATGATCTCTGCCTTCGCCTTGGTCACATCTCTAGAGACGCTCTCTTGTGTTCCTGTTAAAGACTTGCTTGGCTGACATTCCTTCTGGCTCCAGATCCTGCTTGCTGTTCTACTACGCTCATCTCTGGCTTCCTGACGTTTTGGCTTGTCTGACTATCCGTTCCGGTTCCTCAACTCTGGCTATGTTTTGACTATGTTTACCTTTTTTTATTAGTATTAAACGAGTGTGATTTAACTGTACTTCTGTCTCAATCTGTTTCATGGTTTCTGACACTTTTGCAAAACAATTCCAAAACCCCCTAAACTTAAATTTAGAAGCTGTAGTGTACACGAAGCCCTAAAAAGTTCTCACATCTCAGTTTACAGAACTCAAAGAGTCATCACAGCAGTGGTTTGCTCCTTATCTGACTGTTTTAAAGAGGTTTCAACCAGAGAAGAAGAGAGCTGCAAAGAATGCTGCTCTGGTGTGCTGTCTCTTTAGCTAACCCATAGTCCTCTGGTAGCCCATTGTCCTGAAAGAACTGTTTACTTGTAAAAATTGTATTAATATATATTTGATATAAAAGCACAATTTGGAAATTTATCAACTAAAAAAAACCCTAAACTAAAAAAAACCCAAACCATTACAGTTTTCTTTTTAAACTGCTGATCTCGACCCTCAGAGATATGACTGAATTGCACTTGGATGGATTGATTCTCCCCTTAGGTTTCAACAAACTTGTAGAAATGTTTAAATTGCTTTTGCTGAGTATATCCATTCTTTATATAATATGTTTTTTGGGCAATCACCTTATATGGAAAACTTCCTTCGATCTCTCTCAGGTAGTTGTCAATCTTCTTTCTCCCGTCTTCATCCACAGAGGCACATACTGACCAGACCAGGCAGAAGAGGAACCAAAGTTCCACCATGCGGCTGTAATTGTCCTGGTCTGCTGGATTCACCTATGATGTGAAAAGGAGATATAGAATAATAATTGGCTGGAGCTGATGCAAATATACATGACTTGGCCGAGATTGTGTTTGAAGGGAAACTAACTTGAGCTTCATCTAAAGCGTATTTAAACCCAAAAAGATAAAGATTTTTGTTCATATCTATTTACATGGGAGCTGATGGGATTAGTAATTTACGGAAAAAAAATAAGATTTTTGCTTCCTATTCAACTCATAGAAATTGAAAAGAAAATGGAATTTCTGGCAAGATCAACAGATATTTTTCTGTACTTGTTTAAATAAAATGCTCTCAGCCTGAAACATTATAACTAATGCAGCAACCACATCTATGAACTGGTAAGCTTCAATTTATAACATTTTTGTTCTTGGGTTTAGTCATCCTTTATAGAGACATTATTTTCATTTAGAAGCAAAACTGTCTCTGTTTGCAAACTAAAGTACAACCCCAGGTGCATAGTATAGCTTGTGATCATAATCTTCCACTGCAGCTCTCCAAAAAGCATATGTAAATATAGATTTAAAATGAATATACACTATATTACCAAAAGAATGAGGACACCTGCCTTTACACGCACATGAACTTTAATGGTGTCTCAGTCTTAGTCTGTAGGGTTCAATATTGAGTTTGCCCATCCTTTGCAGCTATAACAGCTTCAACTCTTCTGGAAAGGCTGTCCACAAGGTTTAGGAGTGTGTCTATGGGAATCCTTTGATCACTGGTCCAAATCATGTGGTGGAGGGGGGAGGGGGGTTATGGTGTAGGCTTGTTTTTCAGGGGATGGGCTTGGCCCCTTAGTTCCAGTTAAGGGAACACTTAAGGCGTCAGCATACCAAGACATTTTGGACAATTTCATGCTTCCAACTTTGTGGGAACAGTTTGGGGATGGTCCCTTTCTGTTCCATCATGAATGCATACCAGTGCACATAGCAAGGTCCATAAAGACATGGATGAGTGAGTTTGGGGTGGAGGAACTTGACTGGCCTGCACAGGGTGCAGGGTCCATTCTGAAAGAATGGTCAAACATTCCCATAGGCACACTCCTAATCCTTGTGGACAGACTTCTCAGAAGAGTTGAAGCTGTTATAGCTACAAAGGGTGGACCAACTTAATATTGAACCCTACGGACTAAGACTGGAATGCCATTAAAGTTCATATGCTTGTAAAGGCAGGCGTCTCAATACTTTTGGTAATATAGTCTATATTTACCTCACTGTTTAACTGCTTGCCGACCGCCGGCTGTCAATTGACGGCCAGGCGGCACAGATCTCGTTGCGGGAGGGCGTCATATGTCGCAGTTGCTTTCCCGGCCCACCAGAGGGTGCGTCCGCTGTGTCACTGGGCACCCGGCGGCTGCGATGCCCGCCGGGCACCCGCGATTTCCCCGTGACACAGCAGGACCGTGGATCTGCACACAGATCCAAGTCCTGTCAGGTGAGAGGAGACCGATGTGTGTTCCCAGTACAGAGGAACACCGATTGGTCTCCCCCCCTTATGAGTCCCCTCCCCCTACAGTTAGAAACACTCCCTAGAAACATAATTAACCCCTTCCCTGCCCCTTAGTGTTAATCCCTTCCCTGCCAGTCCCATTTATACAGTAATCAATGCATTTTTATAGCATGGATCGCTGTATAAATGTGAATGGTCCCAAAAATGTGTCAAAAGTGTCCGACATGTCCCCCGCAATATCGCAGTCACGATAAGAATCGCAGATCGCCGCCATTACTAGTGAAGAAAACACTGCTATAAATCTATCCCCTATTTTGTAGATGCTATAACTTTTGCGTAAACCAATCAATATACGCTTATTGCAATTTATTTTTTTTTTTACCAAAAATATGTAGAAGAATACATATCGGCCTAAACTGAAAAAAAATTTGTTTTAAAGAAAAAAAATTGGATATTTATTATAGCAAAAAGTAAAAAATGTGGGTTTTTTGTCACTCTTCTTTTGTTTATAGTGCAAAAAATAAAAACCGCAGTGGCGATCAAATACCACCAAAAGAAAGCTCTATTTGTGGGTAAAAAATGATAAAAATTTCATCTGGGTACAGTGCTGTATGACCGCGCAATTGTCATTTAAATTGTGACAGTGCTGAAAGCTGAAAAATGGCTTGGGCAGGAAGGGGGTGAAAATGCACTGTATTGAGGTGGTTAAAAAGCCTGCTTATAGAGTGAAGAAGTTCAAGCTGTAATTTACACACAGAAGCAAATGACTGATTGCAGTGACTCCTTCCTTAGAAGGATAGCTTAGTCCCATGTTCTAATCTGTCTGACAGTAGATAACTACTGCTTCACTGTATATTTAGTTAACCCATGGTACTCTGGGAATCCTTTGTCATGTAGTAATTTTGTATTTATTTTTCAGGATTATTTTTTATTGAACATTTTTCCAAAAGAATTCAGAGTTGACAAACAAATAGTAAGTTAGGACACACTCCTATATTTTTTAAAAAGCGATAACCATAAGTTGCACCCAAAGCAAGTCTCCATCTCCTTAACCAGTAAGTGATTCACGAACAAAGAAAGGGGTATCTGTATATTCATACAGGCCATTGAAGTACAACTAAAGGCAAATTAATATTTAGCTTTTTATTGAGGTCTGTGTTCTCATTAGGAAGGATTCCCCCTCTTTAGTTGTCCTGTTTATCATTGAAAGTGAAAGTAAAAGAAAATCCCAAATTGGTTGTCCCCAGAAAAGTAATAGAGGGGAAATCTTCCAATGGGGACACTAGTACTGGTGACCTGGGGGGCCCCAAGAGATTACCTTAGACCGTAGACATCAAATAATTACCTTAGACCGTAGACATCAAATAATTTAGAGTATCTTTTATAAAGATTTGCAGTCAGTTTTTTTTTATCAATTTAAAAAAATGCAATTTTTTTTCCCTCCAATCACATATGGAGGGTGATGTAGTGGATTTCCAGTATCTGGGGATAACCTGATCTATGAGAAATAACTGTAGTAAGCCTTTTTTAGAAAAAGCTATATAGCCTGGGAGACCTGAAAGAAGGGCAAGTTGCGAGAAGTTGGATACTTTGGTCATAGCTCAAAAACTGATGTACAAAAAGAGGTAAGGTGTGGGAACAACTCCCAGATATGGCTGGATGATTATGACATCTCCATCAGGGGTCAGGTACTTATGGAAAAGATGGTGTGAAGCCTGGAAGGAGAACGGTACCACCTAGTATTTTAAAGTTTCTTTACTGGTTACAATGGCAATAGACATCTTGGGAGACATGATATGGGCTTTAGCAATGTCATCATCTGATAAACTACAGATCATTTATTTTTCCCATTCCGATAAATAATATGCAGTCCCAGGAGTGGCGTTAGTAAATACAGGGATTATAGTGTGTATACCATATCCAATGGGCCACCAGCACCAAAGCATATTACCCAAAATGCTGAGAGGGCATCTGTTACAAAGGCAGAGATAGACGTTGTTGGATAGCAACATGATTTATTATCTTACTTCTGGTATTTAACTTCCTGGTTGACACAGCCAGGTAACCTCAGTTGGAAGGAAACACATCAAAGCTTTATAACCAGAAGAACAATGGCTTGGCTCAAGCCCACCTGCTGTGATATGTGTGATTACAGGCTTCAAAGAGAATAAGAGCTAGCTGAGAAGGCACAGGGCTAATGGAGCTGCCCCTAGTGGACAATACAGCATGCTTCCTGGAGAATGGGCAGACATTTGAAGGAATACCTCTCGGCAATATCTATTGGATAAAAGGCAAATGGGGGTGGCTACGAGTGGGCGTGTATGTTTAAATGAAAGGGGCACACAGGCTTTTGCTCTGTCTCTTTGTTGCTCAAAGCCTGCCATGAGGGTGTCCCTCTGCCATCTTGGGACTTTGATATGACTGAGGGCTTGGGCCTAAATTCCATGTGGCCCAGACCCCTTTTATCATCCAGAACCAGCAGATGAAACCATGTGTGATAAGTATCTTTGATATTTCATTGTTGTTATATGTTGTAGAGATATGCTGTTTAGTATAGTGTGTTCTGATGGTAAGCTATGTAACATTGCAATTTTTTGTAATACCTAATGTCAGTTTTTTCCTAATTTTGCTGTTTTAGTACATTCCTATTTTATTGGGAAATAAATGTAACTTGTTTACTAAGCAGAGGTGTTTGTTATATCATTGTGCTTATCAGACGCTTATAGACTAACTAATTATAGGGACTAGACAAATTAATACACAGATATAATATTAATTACTATAACGATTACTTCAGACGTTCTTAAGTTGAAAATAGGCCAACCTTTGCCCGGGGTCTAAGTTACTGTAATGATTTTTTAAGGGATGCATATAGTTGCAAGCCAAAGCTGTGTGCATTGGAGAGATGTTAGTCACAGGCCATAGGAACAGCCTACCCTGTTTCCCCGAAAATAAGACCTAGCGTGATTGTCGGTGATGGCTGCAATATAAGCCTTACCCCCCAAGTAAGCCCTAGTTAAAGTCCTTGTAGGTCTTATTTTCAGGGTAGGGCTTATTTTTGGGGAAACAGGGTAGGGCTCATTTGGGGGGTAGGGCTTATATTGCAGCCATCACCGACAATCACGCTAGGTCTTATTTTCGGGGAAACAGGGTAGAAGAAAACCAGATTGCCTAATACTGGGGTCATTGGGACTATGGGAGATGAGATTTTCAGCATCCTAATGAACAAATCCCACACGTTCCGAAGAGGTGGTAAAGAAAAAGGGAAAGAGATATGAGGGGGTTGCATAGAGGGCAGGATCCGCGGCAGGGAGGTAGAAGAGATGGGAGATATTAGTAATTTAATCCAGAACCATTGCTTGTGTGGCGAATTAAAGATCCCATCTAGTAGTCTAGTTAATAGTGAATCTTTGTAATAAAAGGTGTAAATGAGGTAGGCCTATACCTCCATCCCTTTTGTTTAAAGATGATATCATACCGAAGACGTGCCAAGAAGCTTGCCCATACGTAGCAAAGAATAAAGTAAAACAAAAATGCATATAGAAAAAAAGAAGATACGAAACCTCAAAATGTATACAAAATTCACCCAAATTAAAACTGACCCCAAATCCTTACATTTTCTCTTCAAGGCTGTTCACCTCTTACAGAAGACTCACCCCATTCTCTGGTGTGGCCAATGACTCATACAGCTTGCAGAGGGAGATGACCCCGCTGGTATCCTCTTGCGGTACAAGGTCCTTGCAGTTTTGGCGTTTGTACTCCAGTATTCTCCCTACGTATTTGTCAAACATACGCTGGAGGCTCTCCGCTTCCACCTGCACAATAGACAATATTTATTAACCCAACACCAGTTCATAGAAAATGAAACCACTCTAGCTACAGACTGTAGGTGTAAAAAGAGAACCTGGCCCCATTTTGGGACCAAATTTCTCTGCCCCCCTTTCTTTCACAATTATGTCTCAGATTAATGAGCTCCCGGTTTTCAAGGTCCACTTTAAGTATGATGAGGGTAAGGAGAGTTGGCGTAGTCGAGTGGGCATTAACACAGCACTTCTGTTTAACAAAGATGACAACTATGTGTGGGAGGGGCATCCTGTACCTTGTGACCAGGCCATAAATTTCTATAACTCAGGTTAAGTTCCTGTTGCTACTGGAAACCAACCACTAGGGAGGGAGCCTGAACATCAACCCCCTCACTACCGGAGGACCTTTCACCCTTACGAGGCACCATGACTGGTTGCTTTGTGTCTTAAACTAGCGCTTGGTTAGGCATAGCAACTTCACTGCTTCTCTGCTTGACTTGCTGAGTAAACTTGTTGTAGCAGCTGAACTTCAAATATCACAAAGGCTTTACAGACATTGGTTCTTTATATACGCTAGACCAACATGCACCCCTTTGAATAACTTCAGACCAGGCTCAGAACAGTTAATGCAACTTTACTTAATAGTCTTTCAGCAATACAGTTCAGTGTTAACAGAGTCCATTTCCTAAACCTAACTATAACTGAATTGCTGCCCAGTCATACTTCTGCCAGGTAGTAGTCCATGTTAGCGTTCCCCAGGTGCTGGGTGACCTCTGGATCCCCGTGCCACTGACAAACTGCAAGGTGCAGCAGTCCTCCTCACAGCTTAAGTAGTCGAGTACAGACAAAAAGCAAGCCCTTGGAACACAGCTTTCCCCATTTTTTATATCACAGGTATGCAGGCTGGATCCAATATGCCCGGGAACTGTGCACACACTCTTAACTCTTTCTCCTCTCAGCTTGGGCTAGCCACTAACTAACTGAGGGAGCAATAAACAACCTGACTACATATGTACATTTGTGGTTGCCAAGACATCAAACTTTGCAGCTTTTTAGATTGCCCGGAGGGGGGATCTGGGGCAACTACACTGCTGAGTCTCAGCTGGAAGGGAGGGGTAAGGAGAGTTGAGGTGCTGAGTCACTATAGGAGAGAGGAGAAGGGTAAATTAAGCTGTCCCCCTTGAACAACTTCAGGGCTTCTGCTATGTTCCCCACCATGTGAAGTTTTTATCAGTTTGAAGGGTGCAGCAATCCGAATTGGTGCGTTTGTGTTCCTATGTGTGATGGACGAGCAAAGCTAGCATCTTCATACAGCAGTGGCACAATAAGGCAGTAAGTCATCTAGGAGCGGTGAAATGTTCCTTCTGTTTTGAACGTCAAGGATGAATTGCTCCACTTGCTTGTTTTAAAGCTCAATTACTGCTTGTTAAGAGTATATAAACACTTGCATTTCCATAGCCCAACCACAAGGTAAAAAGAAAAACAGAGCGGGCGCTATGTATATCTTTAAACTCATATTTTTAAAAAAATGTTCTGGCTAGTGTATACAGCAATCCACAGTGAAGACTAAATAACAGCACATTCACAATGTCATTTCCACCAAGGTAAAAAGTAGAAGCTCCTCCATCTTTTTCTGGAGCAATAACGTAAAAGGCTCAAGTTGGCATCTTATTAACTCTGTTTAGCTAAAGAGAATAAAGAAGCTTTGCTGATATAAAACTATTTCTTGGATGCCCCATTGTCAGGGACACAGAGACACGGGACATACAGCATCTTTTAATTGCCAGTTTCCTGTGCTCTCTTCTCAACTACCACTTAGTCCACTAAATTCAAAAAGGCTGACTAGTATCTTACCTTAGACCTCTTCTCTAGCCAAGACTGGACATACGGCTTCCAGCCCAGGCTGGTGTGGTCGGTGAATACCATACCGCAACGTGACACTGTGGCTGGAGAAGCATTGGCAAGATCTGCAACCTCAAAGAGCAGAGACACCTGTGTACAGACAAACAGACAGGTAAGCAAAGAAGCAGCTGCTTTAATGACAGTCGAGTACCTGTTTAAGCAACACAACTGTAGTAAACATTCACTTTGAATGCCTGTCTATGGCACAAGCCTTACAAGTGTAAAAGTTCAATCTGAAAGGTGAACATTGTGATAAACCAGATGCTTGTGAAAGTTTGGTCTGAGCACCCAACCAATAGACAAGTAAACTTTTGCTCTGACTACCTCTCTAAAAAAAAGGCTGACATATGTTAAAACTTAAATTGAGTATCTGCCTAAGAAACAAGCCCAATACCTAACACTAGTTATAGTGCAGCCCAAGACAAGCCCTGTGTACAAAAGGGAGCAACCACATGAAGGCCTAAGTGTACAAAGTTATTAAGATAAGCAGAAGGTTTGGGACTTTATTTGAATAAGTGCACAAAGTATTTTAATATTGGTAATGGTTCATAACAAGGAAATATAAAACATCCAATGCATTTCGGGGGCTTAAGGATCGCCTCCTTCTTCAGGGCTTATGAGTGAAAAGTAATGAAAAGGACTGGGGATGGCAGAATTTGTTTCACGCATCAGCCATCTAGTTAAGGAAGATCCTTAAGCCCCAAAAAATCTACTGATGTTATGTGTTGCCTTGCTATGAACCATTACCAACATTGGAATCTTAGATCTACATGTGCTTTTTAGACTTTGTACATGTGGTTCCTCAATTCTGGGTCTCTTGTTTAGTGGGTACACCATTTTTGTTGAGAGAAACCTACCAGAGCCCCAGCCCCCTATCATTTTTAATTTTACCTACTGATAATTTAAATGCAGCGCCACATTTATGCATGTTTAAGAGATAAGCCTGACAGTTTTGTAACTTCAGCTTGAGAAACAAGCCAGATAATAGACGAAATTCAGTTTGAGCACTTGTCTAGGACACAGGCCAGGTGCTAGCAGAACTTCAGTATGTGAGGAAATGCCTAAGAAACAAGCCTGGCACTGGTAAATATGGTGAAAGGTAGCACTGGATCCTTAGGGTGAATCTAGCTTATGTGTGATAATGCACCAAATGTCAAAGTGGAGGGTAAAGCTGCTCTCAAAAAATCATAGGAGCTCGTAATACACTTGGGAGCCTTGAATGTGGACATCACATTTAGAAAACTTGAAGCAAAGAATGATAAGTTTGTAGGCAAGTGAAACATCAGACGGTACAGTATTGTTCATTAAATCTTCCAACTCGTTTTGGAGGTCTTAGAAAGAACAATCTCTTTTTCAAGGCTCAAAGCTTTAGAGGACTGAAAAACTGCTAAATGTAGTGCAGTAACTCAGATAAAAGTCCCCTGAAAAATGATGTGCAAATGAGGGCAAAGACTAGCATCAGATTGCTGTTTCCATTTCAGAGAATCTTTCCTTAAGGGGGAAACCCAAGACCTCCAAAACACGATGGTACTTTTAATAAAAAATATCCTCTGATTTCTTGCCCACTGACATAATTCCAGTGCTCAGAGTTTTCTTGAGTAACAGAAGTTCATTTTTAGTACCTGTCTAAGAAACAAGCCAGAGAGAGAATAAAGAAAAGAGGGAGCACCAGCCTTGCGCATTATCCTTTAGTAAATTTATTTGTAAAAACAGATTAAAAACTACCCACAAACATGTGAAGATAGTAAATTTGTAAAAGCCTCCAAATGGTGGCAGTCAATCTAGCTACGACAGTCCCCAGATGGTGAAGGTGAGGACTGAAGGTGAAGGTCAATGGTGAAGGTGAGGACCACTGCTGGCTGACATGTTTCAAAGGGATACCTTCTTCCTCAGAGCCTCAGAAGAAACAAGCCAGACCAGCCCTTTTTAACCAAGGCTCCATGGAACCCTAGGGTTCCTCCAGAGGCTACTAGGGGTTCCTTGAGAAAAAAGCTATTTCTTCCTCTCAGGTAAGTTACCACTGACAACAATCTTTTTAGTTATTTGTAAGGAGGGTATTCTCCCAATGACGACCAACGTACAGTAAAGGGCATACTTCCACCTGACCACCACGCTAATGTAATCGGCACTGTGGATATAGTAATTATTGGCAGGGGTTCCTAAAGATCTGAAAATTCTTTAAAGGGTTCCTCCAAGTGAAAAAGGTTCAGAAAGGTTGAGCCAGACCTTAGTAAACACTCAGTGTGAGTACCTGTCTAGAAGACAGACTGGATACTTTTCGAAGTTCAGTATGACTATAAAGGCAGGCCTGACACTGGAAACAATGCTTTAGGCTGCTTTAGGCCACAGATTAGAAATGGCAGTAGGACATTTTCAAGCGATTCCACTGCCAAACAATATATCTTTATGTACATCAGACACTGCTGCCAATAATATTGCCAAGGGAGAACAGTCTACTGGTTAAAAAAGCAATCCAGGCCAACAGGCTTCCCCTGATAAGTGTCTTACATGGATGTGTAATGAAGTCTCTGTAGCCCCGGGTCACGTCATGTAAGCCAGCCTTTCTCAACATTTTCAACACAGAGGAACCCTTGAAATAACTTTCCAGTCTCAGGGAACCCCTGCTAAAAATTGCTATATCTACAACTCATGATACATTAGTGTGATGGTCAGTGGGAAAAATTACTTAGGTCACTGGAAAGAATTATCCCCTTACCCCTCTTATCCCACGGAACCCTGGTTATCCTGGTGTAATCTGATGATTTTGGTGGGATCACATGACATTAGGTAATATGCATAGAGAAGTGACTACACACGCACAAGCCTTCTGTAAATATAATAGATTACAAGGTATTAGCTCACCTGCTCTGGCATGGCTATTCTCTCTCCGTTAATGAGGGTCAGGACTTTGTTATCATCCATGACGGAATTCATACTTTCTATCCACAGAGTGTCAACTGGCCCATCAAACACAATCCACTTCTCGTCTGGGCGCTCATCTGCAAATTAAAGTATATCAGATTGCTCTGTCTTTCCTCTGTGTAACACAGAATACACCTCTTTATTGATTTCATAACTGTCGTCTAAACCACATCTTCCATGTCTTGCACTGATTAGATAGTAACAAGATGCATAGAAGTTAAAATAATATATTAGCTGTACCGGTACTATACAGCTCACCATTTTGTCCTATCAGTGCTGAAATATTTAAAGTCAAGGAGCTATGTCTCCTTCTTTCTAGAGCATCCCAGAAGCAACAAAACCAGAGGTGTTAGATCAACTTCATCTATTGCCGCGTACACACGAGCGGACTTTACGGCAGACTTTGTCCCGCTGACTTTTTCGACGGACTTTACGATGGACTTTCCGAATGAATGGACTAAAACAAGGAAGTTCATACCCAGTAGCCAATAGCTGCCCTAGTGTCGGTTTTTGTCCGTCGGACTAGTATACAGAAGAGCGGACTTTTCGACCGGACTCGAGTCCATCGAAAAGATTTGAAACATGTTTCATTTCTAGGTCCGTCGAACTTTTGGGGAAAAAAAGTCAGTTGGAGCCCACACATGATCGAATTGTCCGACGGACTCCGGTCCGCTGAACCAAGTATGCCGTAAAGTCCGGTCGTGTGTACGCGGCATAAGAAGTGGGCACTTGGCTCCACCAGCCCATCGTATTGCTGAACCAATAGGGAGGTATGCGATGGTGGAAATGAGCTGGGCCAAATGCTAATATTCTGTAAAAAGACGCTATTTGTGTAGCACAGCGCTCCATGTACCAAGGCTCTCGAGCAACTTGTGAGTACACTTTTAAGAAACCCTGTTAGATTTTTAAAGAGATAAAGACAGCAGATTTATGTAAGAGAAGAGCTACTATACTCACCTCCAGGGGTGTACATACAGGGGTCACGATTGCGACCCAGCCACATGCTTCAGGGGGCCCATGCAGACCCCCTGTACACCTGAATAGGAAGGCGGAGGGGGCGGCGGCATGCAGAAGAACAGATCCCTCCAGGTAGCTACTGAATGCCCGCTTCTCCTCCTCTCCCTCCCGCAGACATTCAGCAGCTACAGGAGTTAAATGGAGGGCATCGGCTCCTCCACATATCGCTCCCACCGCCTCCCTATCCCAGTCCTGCTGCCCCGGGCCCCTGTGTGCATTCCTGCCAGACGCACACAGGCCCCACATTTATCTGGTCGGTAAATGTGTCATTTACTGGCCCCTTCCTTGTCTTAATAGAGTCATGCTTCAGTTTATGAATGAACGGGAAACTCTGTACAGAGCTATTGCTGTCCAAATATTCTGTGCAGCTGAGGCTGCAGAGAAAGAGACTGATGAATCTTTCCTCAGTTTCAAAAGTGAGACATTGGGGTTCTGTTTAGACCCCTGATATTTCACCAAAGTCCCCCAACGGAGGTCCTAAAAAATATGTAAGAAATAATAAAAAAAAAAATTTGAATACGAAAATAAATAAAATAAAATAGTAAAAAAAAAAATACGAAAACAACAAGAATAAAAAAATACTGACACCAGTGGCAGAACTACCAGGGTCACAAAGGTCGCACTTGCAACTGGGTTTTGGTGTTCCACCACTGTGGGGGGGCCCCAAGACGCCAAGAAGGTGGCCCGCTGCGGGACCGTGATAAAGGGTCCCACGATGGGAGTAAAAAGTCTCAAGATCAGTGGAAAGGGCCCCAGGGGGGGCCTTCATGTTTTTTGCACCGGGGGCCCTGAAGGTTTTGGTCACGCCTCTGCTCACCTCTCTGGTTGCCCATGACTTCCACCTCCCCTCCTCTTCATCATTCGACACTTCCAGGAGTGTCAGATGTCTGTGTCCCCCACCGTGCGTCATGGTTCCTTCCACCTACACCATCATCACTGCTGAGTCCTGTGGTCATAGGATGAGTTAAAGGAAGAAACCACAGTACATGTAGAGGAACACAGGAATCCCTGAAGAGTCTAACAAAGACTGCAGTGCTGGAATGTAGGGGAGGTGGGAATCACAAGCCATGAGCTGCTGTTTTCATTTCTTTAGAAACTTAACAGGGTCTTGTTAAGGTCTAGCCCTCTACCTTAGTTATATACATTTTTCCTAGGCTCTCCCATTGCTCTATTCACTGTAAGGAGTTATGAAAAATAACCAGTACTTATGTATATGTGGCATGCTTTGACTTTCCTCCATGTAACAGGACAGATTCTTCACAACTGGCTGTTCAGGCACCAGCACATAACAATATAATATGGCCTGCAAACTACATTGGTCTTTAGTTTCTTGCTTGCAGTGATGGACAGAATGGTGGGAGGGGTAAAGCAAGAGAGGTATGCGCTTATTGCCCTGTATGCCCAAAGTACAGCTTCCTTTAAGAAACAGCCTTTCCCAACTTTTATAATATAAAGTTCTCTGCATTCAGCAACAGTTGATGTACCTGCACAGGCTGTACGCATAAGGCTGGAGAGGATTCCATCTGTCCACTCGCTGGTTGTCAGATCATATTCACCATACAACTCCCCCAGAGACACGGCCTTGGGGTTCAGAGGAAATTCCTACACATAGGAGATAATATATAAAGAAAAAGAGAAACTTTATAATCAACATCATTCTCTAAAGGTGAAAGATTTTGGTAGGGTTAGTAAAAACTGTACTGTGTAGAGGAGGGTTGGTGGTGATGTTCAGTGGATACAGCCGAGTTAAACCCCCTGACAGTCTCTCTATCTCTCGGGGCCCTTTTGGCGGGATCCCTGCACTGAGTTCCCGGATCTGCATAGCTGTTCTGCCCGTTATGAGGGGTGGTGGGGACCCCCACCACTCCTGCTGGATTTTTATTTATTTTATATTGTAGAGAATGTAACAAGAGGAGCAGGAACACACAAAGGTGGGTGAGAACATCTCATTTGGATGGGAAAAGCCAAAAGGGACAGAGCCAGAGATCATGGCAGGGAGATCTCGCTGATGGAGCATTAAAGGTATACGTGGGACACCATTCACAAAGTGTTATGTTTCCCATTAAAAAATGCAGTAAAATACCGCTCGGCATTTTGTTTTGGCATTCACAAAAAAACACTACTAAAATACTGCATTATTTTTTGCAGTATTTTAATAGTGAAAACATGCTGTAATTTAATGCCTGGCGCTAGCCGGCCTATTTATTAACATCAATAAATAGGCGTTGTAAAGAGGAGGCGGCCTCCCACATCCTTAACAACATGGTTTTTAAGGAGCTAGTGGCTGCCACGACCTTAACAACTCTGATGAGTCATCAGCCGTCAGCGGGATTCCCTGTGGACAGCTGAATCTAAAAAAAAGAATTGCCGAAAAAAAAATTGGGGTAAAAAACGACCCCCCCCCCCAATGCATATCAGGCCCTTCAGGTCTTGTATGGATTTTAAGGGGAACCCCATGCCAAAATCCACACCAGACCCTTATCCTTATCCCCCCCCACCCTCCTGAACCATACCAGACTTACATAGTACTCCTACTCATTCACCCAAAAAAAATGTGTAGTGTAACAAAAGACGGTTTTTGACAAGTGCTTTATTTAAAAAATAAAAAGGGGGCTTCCAGATTCCGATAAGCCTGCATGCCTGGACCACTTAATTTCCGCATGCATTTTTATTATTTATTAACTTCTGTGAATGGATTTTAATTAGTGAATTGACAGTTTCAGGATTGCATGAGATATTTAGGCAAAAATGTGCCCTGATACCTAAATATCCAATGCGCGTTCATTCTGTGAATGGAGCCCATAGAAGATACCAGGGGCTGACTTGGCTAGACTATCTATAACTCAAATAGCTCTTTTTAATTAACAAATTCTATAATCTGCATTAAGCCAATTAATGATGAAAAATAAATTATTTTAATGACAAGTTCTCTTTAATTAAGGAATTCAATGAAATCAGAGAAAAAATAAATCAGGTAGCAAATACGAATTTTGCTGGTCACTCACCCGCACAAGGTTATAATTTGTGTCCCCGCTGCGGTGCAGAGAAGACAGCGCCGATTGCAGGCAGCGCCAGGTAGTTGTCTTTCCGCTACAGGTCCTTCCGACGATCATGCAGGAGTGACGTGAGGATTTGGTTTCGTACAGTTGGATGACTTTGTTAACGGTGAACGGTGTGATTTGAAGGCCAGAGAGACGAAGTTCCTGCTCAATCTGCTCCCGGAGCTGACACAAAAATAAAAAAGAAGAATGGCTTGCATACAGTGTTATATCTGTAGTTATAAACAATGGGGGAGATTTACTAAAATTGATGCACACAGAATCTAGTGCAGCTGTGCATAGTAACCAATCAGCTTCCAACTTCAACTTGTTCAATCAGGCTTTGGTAATAAAACCAGGAAGCTGATTGGTTACCATACACAGCTTCACCAGATTTTGTGTGCACCAGTTTTAGTAAATCTCCCCCAATATGAAACATGTTTTACCCACTTGGGAAATATTATTAGCAGGGCCTGTCATAGGTGTGCACAGCCTATTGTATTAGGGTGTGCACCCTAAAGCTCAAAAACACATGTGTGTGTCTGTCTACATATATATGGCCCTGGCACATTGATCTCCCTGCTGACACAGTGAAAGAGAAGAGCATGAGTACTTCTCTTATGGCAGAGATGGTAAGAGGGAGATCTTTTCTATCTTCACGCTGGCACACAAAGTGCTAATGCTAATGTGCATGGGTTGATTAGGGTGTGCCCAAGAACATCCGGCACACCCTGTGCGCACGCCTATGGGGCCTGTTATTATTTATAAACAGCTTTAGTGGAGGTTACACAAAAATGTATGAAGCAATACCTCAATGTAAAACAAATCCCTGATCCTCAGGGGCGCAACTACAGATCATTGGGCCCCTTAGCAAGAGGGACCTTAACCACTAGACATCCGCGCTATGGCTGAATGACGGCCACAGCGCGGACCTGCATTCCCGGGAGGCCGTCATATGATGGCCTCCCCTGTGCACGCTCCCTGTAGGGCGCGCGCCGGGCGCGCTGTGATCACCGAGTCTATGAGACTCGGCTGATCACTGATCCGTGTAAGGGGCCGGTCCCGGCCCCTTACCATGTGATCAGCTGTCAGCCAATGACAGCTGATCACATGATGTAAACAAAACATTGGTAATCTTTTCTTTTTTTTACTCACGCTGACAGCGCGAGTAGAAAAAAAAGCCGATCACCGGCTCACATGTCAGGGACATCGGTCCCGAAGTGGAAGAGGCACATCTGCCTCATCAGTGCCCACCAAAAGTGCCACCTAACAGTGCCCACAGTGCCACCTAACAGTGCCCACAGTGCCACCTAACAGTGCCCACAAGTGCCACCTATCAATGCAAACAAGTGCCACCTATCAATGCCCACAAGTACCACCTATCAATTGCCACCTGTAGTGCCAATCAGTGCCACCTGCCAGTGCTGCCCATCACTGCCACCCATCAGTACCCATCACTGCCACCCATCAGTGCCCATTACTGCCGCCTATCAGTGCCCATCACTGCCGCCTTATCAGCGTACATCAATGAAGGAGAAAAATTACCCGTTTTAAATTTTTTATAACAAAATATAAAAAAAAAAAATTTTTTTTTTTTTAAATTCAGTTTTTTAAATTTTTTTAACAAAAAGTAAAAACCGCAGAGGTGATCAAATACCACCAAAAGAAAGCTCTATTTGTGGTGAAAAAATGATAAAAATTTCATTTGGGTACAGTGTTGTATGACCGCGCAATTGTCATTCAAAGTGCGTCAGCGCTGAAAGCTGAAAATTGGTCTGGATAGGAGGGGGGTTTAAGTGCCCTGTAAGCAAGTGGTTAAGCAACCTTCCTACAGTTAGCGAGCCTAATAGTATGTCTAAATGAAGGACAGGTAGTAGGAGGGCTGATAGCATAGTCAGTACACTTCTAGGGATCAGTGCTGGAGACAGAAGTTGTTGGGGAAATGGAGGGGCATCGGTGCAGGGAATTCAATTTGAACCTTCCTTTTCAAGTTAACTACTCAGTCCTCAGTAGCTTACTAGACAGTTCAGTATCTCAGATCTCAGAGCCTCAGTGTAAATTCTTTTTTGTTTACAAACTTTTTTTATTTGGTACAAAGAAATAGTACAAAAAGCTTATTGACATATGCCATAAAATGTACAAAGTAATTTCTACAAAAAGGAATAACAATATATATTAAGCGGTTCTTGAATGGAGTATAAATTTTTATATAAAAATATAGCAATTCCTATTATACATTAAACTCTATATTCATATAATACTCTTCAGTGAACTTCAGTATTTGGTAGAATTATTCAGGGTTAAAGAAGAGATTAGCATGATTAAACCATGGGTCCCATTTCTTTGTGTAGAATTGGTTAGTGTTTTGTGTGTGTGGAATATTTTTTCCATTAAATTAATATTGTTAATTCTCGTTTTCAAATGTGAAAGAGGAACTGTGGGGGATTTCCAATGGTATGCTATCAACCAGTGTACAGCAACACATATTGTGTGGATCAATCTTATATTATGTATGGAAAGACCGATGATAGGGGAAAATAGGAGACAGTTATATATAGTGAGGTTTATGTTGTTATTTGAGATTTTGGAGGCAAATTTTTCCAGTTGTTTCCATATCTGAGTAACTCTATTACAATCCCAGGAGATATGAGAAAAGGATCCTGCTGAATTGCAACCTCTGAAACATGTATGAGGGGTGTCAGGGAAAATAGCATGAATTTTAACTGGAGTATAATACCACCTTGTAAAAAGTTTGATTGCAGTTTCTTTGATCGTGATTGATCTTGTGCATTTGTGTAAGTTAGAGATACATTTGTCCCAGTTTTCCATTGTAAATGAGAAATCACATTCTTGTTCCAACTTGAGCATATAGGGAAGTTTGGATTGTTCTGCATTATTGACTAGATTAGAGTAGATTTCAGATATCAGGCCTGCTCTCCTAGGTGTTTTTAGACAAATGTTTTCAAAAAATGATGGTGAGAGTGAGTTTACTGTTTGGAAATATGTACTAAAAAAATGTCTAATTTGGAGAAATTTATTAAATTCGGTATTGGGGATCTGATGTCTAGATTTCAATGAAGAGAATGAAGTGAAGTTGTTGTTTTATAAAAAAATTATAGAGGGATATTAGGTTATTATTTGTCCACCATGAAAAGTCTCCTCTCTCATTGGAGGTAATATGGAATTTTGGGTCACCAATAAAAGATGCAAGTGGAGGTGTGTTAGAGGTTAAGTTATATTTTTTGTTATGTAGTTTCCATAATTGATATGAATGTGAGACTAATTGATTAAGGTTGTCTAGGATGTGAGTTGATACTTTATTACCCCATAATATACTTGAGATAGAACATGGTTGGATGGAGTCTTTTTCAAATCTAACCCATGGGACTTTGGGGTTGGGAATGTGCCATTGTGCTATTTGTGACCATCTGGCGGCTATGTAATAAAGCCAGAAGTCTGGGAGACCCAGACCACCGTTTTTCTGTGGATTGTGTAATACTGATCTAGATAGACGTGGACGGGAGTCTGACCATATAAATGTATTGATTTCTGTTTGGAATTTAGTAATAGTTACTTTATTTAATCTGATTGAGAGAGCTCTAAATAGGTATAAGATTTTTGGTAAGATTGTCATCTTAATCGCTGTAATTCGGCCAAGAAATGATATTTTAAAAGATTTCCATAATTTGAGCATCAATCTCATTTTTTGTATTAATGGGGTGTAGTTTTTTGAGGAAAGGTCATTAATATTTGGTGTAAGAAATATACCAAGATAAGGGAGAGAATCCATTGACCATGAGAAATTGAATGAGGAACGTAAGGAGTCTAATTGGGCTGATGGGATGTTAATTGGCATTCCTATAGATTTGGTGACATTCACTGTTAGGCCAGATAGTGAGGCAAATGTTTTAAGAGTATGTAGTAAATTTGGTAAAGCAATATTGGGTTGTGTGAGGAATAATACCATGTCGTCCGCATACATACTCAATTTATAGGTATTATTGTTAGGATTATAACCTTTTATATCTGGGTTGTGCAGTATTGCTGTAGCTAAGGGTTCAAGCGCTAATGCGAATAATAAGGGAGATAGGGGACAACCCTGTCTCGTTCCTCTGCCTAGTCTGAAAAAGTCTGAATTACAGCCTGGTAATCTAATCCTAGTAGATGGGTTATGATAAAGAGCGTGAAAGGCGTGGAGAAATTCTCCTAAGAAGCCGTATCTTTTCAGAACTAAGTCAAGGAAATCCCAGGATACACTATCGAATGCTTTATTGATATAGAGACTAAGAAGTAAAACAGATTTGGAGTTGATATTTGCGTCTTGTATTATCTTAGTGGCTAATCTAATGTTGTCTGTAATTTGTCTACCAGGTATGAACCCTGATTGGTAGGGGGAGATTAGTGAGGGAATTATTAATGCAAGTCTATTGGATAATAATCTACAGAATATCTTAAGGTCATTGTTTATTACAGAAATTGGTCTGTAGTTTTGTGGCAATGTATGGTCTTTGTTTGGTTTTGGGATAAGAGACATATTTGCAAGAAGCATTTCTTCTGGGAATTGTTCTCCTTTAAGAATGTTATTATATAATTTTGCTAAATTTGGTGTTAATAATTGTTGATAATAGAATGAGGTGAATCCATCTGGGCCCGGAGCTGAGTTTTTTTTAAGTGATTTTATTATATGATGTATTCCTTCCTCTGTGCATGGGGCGTTTAAAGCATCTATGCCTCAGTGTAAATTCTAATGCCGCGTACACACGGTCGGACTTTTCAGCTACAAAAGTCCGACAGCCTGTCCGACATACTTCCGGCGGACTTTCGGCAGACTTGCGGCGGACTTGCGGCGGACTTGCGGCGGACTTGTGGCAGACTTTCTAACGAACGGACTTGCCTACACACGACCACACAAAAGTCCGACGGATTCGTACGTGATGACGTACACCAGACTAAAATAAGGAAGTTCATAGCCAGTAGCCAATAGCTGCCCTAGCGTGGGTTTTTGTCCGTCGGACTAGCACACAGACGAGCGGATTTCGGGGTCCGTCGTAGTTACGACGTAAAGATTTGAAGCATGTTCCAAATCTAAAGTACGTCGGATTTGAGGCTAAAAAAGTACGTTGAAAGTCCGGAGAAGCCCACACACGATCGGATTACCAGCCAGCTTTAGTCCGTCAGCGTCCGTTGGACTTTTGTAGATGAAAAGTCCGACCGTGTGTACGCGGCATAAGCTCTTCTACCCCTTCCATGAGCACAACAAGCAAGTGCTAAAATAGGTGGTGTAGTAATAAGTTAAAAAAATAAAATATATAAGAGTAGTAGCAGCACCAGCAGTAGCTATGGAGACATTATGGGATTTTTTACCATCTAGGGAAGATTCTGTTAGGCACACGGGGTTAATTTCAGTGCTGGCTGGGATGACCAGAAGTTCTGAGGGCAATCAATCTATGCTACTATGACAAAATTCTCTATATTGCACAGCCTGCAATGGGGATCTCTGATTACTGACAACCATTCTGAAGTCTCCATCTGTACCTCTAAAATGTCACAGGGGACACAGGATAATTGTTAATACAACATCTGTACAGTACTGAATTTGTAATATGGGGCACTATTCCTCCCACCAAAACAAATGATGGGGCACTTATTTTTTTCCACCAACACCAATGATGGGGCATTGTTCCTCCCACTGATACCAATGATGGGGCAATATTCCTCCTACTGATACCAATGATGGGGCAATATTACTCCCGCTGACACCAATGATGGGGCACTATTCCTCCTACTGATACCAATGATGGGGCACTATTCCTCCCACTGATACCAATAATGAGGCACTATTCCTCCCACTGATACCAATGATGGGGCACTATTCCTCCCACTGATACCAATGATGGGGCAATATTCCTCCTACTGATACCAATGCTGGCGCAATATTCCTCCTACTGATACCAATGATGGGGCACTATTCCTCCCACTGATACCAATGATGGGGCAATATTCCTCCTACTGATACCAATGGTGGGGCACTATTCCTCCCACTGACACCAATGATAGGGCACTATTCCTCCCACTGATACCAATGACGGGGCACTATTCCTCTCACTGATACCCAATAATGGGGCACTATTCCTCCCACTGATACCAATGATGGGGCACTATACCGCCTACCAATACCAATGATAGGGCACTATTCCTCCCACCAATACCAATAATGGGGCACTATAACTCCCACCAATACAAATGATGGGGCACTGTTCCTCCCACCAATACCAATGATGGGGCGCTATACTGCCCACCAATACAAATGATGGGGCACTGTTCCTCCCACCAATAATGGGGCACTATTCTTCCCACTGACACCAATGATGAGGGAATATTCCTGGCACTGACACCTATGATGGGGCACTATCCCGCTTTCTATTTAGCTTTGGATAAAATAAAGCAATTGTCTCCAAATTGTGGTCTGGAGGCTGAATGCGGATGTTTGCTAGCCTTTATCTGGCTATTTGGGTACTATACCTCCTATTAAGTCCAATGACAGGGCACTATTCATTCTCCCACTGATACCAATGATGGGGCACTATTACTTCCACTGAAACCAATGATGGGGCGCCGTTCCTAACATAGATACCAATGATGGGGCACTGTTTCTCCCATAGATACCAATGATGGGGCACTATTCCTTCCACTGATACCAATGATGGGGCACTATTCCTTCCACGGATACCAATGATGGGGCACTATTCCTACCATAGATACCAATGATGGGGCACTATTCCTCCCACCAATACCAATGATGTGGCACTATTCCTCCCATAGACACCAATGATGTGGCACTATTCCTCCCATAGATACCAATGATGGGGCACTATTGCTCCCACCAATGCCAATGATGGGGAATTATTCCTCCCACCAGTACCAATGATGGGGCACTATTCCCCCCACTAATACTAATGATGGAGCACTATTCCTCCCACTGATACCATTGATGGGGCACTATTTCTCCCACTGATAGCAATGATGGGGAACTGTTCCTCCCACTGATAACAATGATGGGGCACTATTCCTCCCATAGATACCAATGATGGGACACTATTCCTCCCACCAATACCAATGATGTGGCACTATTCCCCCCACTGATACCAATGATAAGGCACTATTCCTTCCATAGGTACCGATGATGGGGCACTATTCCTCCCACCAATACCAATGATGGGGAATAATTCCTTCCACCAGTACCAATGATGGGGCACTATTCCCCCCTCTGACACCAATGATGGGGAACTATTCCGCTTTCTACTGATCACGGGCTCTATGTCATTTTTTTACTCCCACTGACCACCAAGCCTGATACATTGTTTACTCCCACTGATCATGGAACATTTTCTACCCCCACTGACCACAATCCAGACTCCCTAAAATCTGAAGGACAGTAAACTGGCCCTGAGTTGAGAAAGTTTGGAGACCCCTGAAATACAGAATAGAAAGTTCCCCTGTCAGTTTATTTTTTCTTTTATTCCATTGAGGAAATTTGCCTTCCCTTCCTATCACTGGGACACAGCAGGAAGTAAGATAAAACCTCTCCAAAGTGAGGGGAAGTCCCCTCTTGTCACCAGGAACAGGGGGTCCCCACTTGAAGATTTCCCCTTGACTTCTGTTCAGGTGACAACAATAAAATGTAGGATTTTCACTTTCAGTTCTGGTTCATGGTCACCATCATGAACAAAGAGGGTGAATCTCCCAATCGGGAACAAAGAGAAATAAAAACCTGATAGAGGTTCTAATTCATCTTAAATCCTAAATGAAACAAAAAGAAAACCTTTTTAGCTTTCAATAAATATTAAGATGACCGTAGCAGCTCTGCATCCCGATCATTAGCCCCCCATCCAGGCGTCCAGCCCCCTGATCTACATACAGGGCGTCCGTAGGAGGAGACCGCAATCCGGCCGCTGCCCGCCACCTGTAGGAGCCCACAACCTGGCCGCAGCCCGCCGGCCGTAGTAGCCCGTCTGATGGGGTAATTTCCCGGTGGAGGGGGGGGGGGGGGGGGCGCAACGGTCGCTGACTTCCTGTGAGCTTCTCACAATGTGCATTAGAAGCTGCAGCAAGTCAGATAGATCCTGCCTCATTTTCTGGCTGGAGCACACCCAGCATCATCCAGCTCTCTCTGCAGTCTGTATCTGGCCCACCACTTTTGTTCATTGGATTTCAGGTTTTTCAATCATGGAGGCTCAGCATCACATAGGGTGTTATCTAGGCGGTCTGTAGGAAAATACAGCCTTCCTAGGAACACGCCCTCCTCCAGACTGACACCCGCCCCATCAAGGCATTTTGATATTTGCATAATTCTTAAGAGCCCCAACACTGCTTGTATGAGGGCTGAGGGCTCTTGAGAGGAGTACCGAGGAAGGGTGATCTGATGTTTTCTGGAAGCTATGAACAGCACACTGCCGGCCCCTCCTACCAGCCATGATCAGCCATGATCAGCCTGCATGGTATAGAGAAGCTCAGAGACCCAGTGATGAAAACATTGAGACTAAGATAAGAAATGCAGAACTTTTTTCTCAGCAGGAACGTGGGGGAATGTGAGGGAACGCAGTTATGGCACCTCCAGAACTGAATGTATGTAATGACAAGAGGTGCTGGGTGTGCTAGATGGTCTATTGATGCTGGCTGCTGGGGAATCTATTGTAGCTGGGGGGGGGTCTATTTTTGCAGAGGAAGAGGGTTTTTTGATGCTGGAGAGGTCTTCTTTTGCTCTAGGGGGCTCTATGGGTGGGTCTTATGTTCCTGGGGAGTCAATCATTGCTGGGAGGGATCTACTGTTGAGGGAGGGGTCTTTGTTGCGGACTGCTGGAGGGCTTATTTATGCTGGCTGCTTGGAGATCTATTCTAGCTGTAGGGGATGTTTTTTTTGCAGGAGGGTCTATTGTTGCTGGTGGGGGATCTATTGTTGCTGGGGTTAGGTCTTACTTTACAGGATGTCAATCGTTGCTGGGGGGGATCTACTGTTGAGGTAGATGTCTAATGTTGATGGCTGTTGGGAGTCCATTGTTGCTGGGTTGGATCTATTGTCGCTGGGGTGTCCATTGTTGCTAGATCTATTTTACTGCCTTTTTTGTTATCAATAACAAATTCCATACAATATACTTAGCACCACAAAATTATACTTGGTTCTGTATTCTCTAAAGGGGTGGTACTGGGATGTGGGTGGGGGGTGAAACAAAGGAATGGTGCTCAGAGGTGGGTAGGGGCGGAGTCAAGAGGTAACTCGGAAGGGAAGAGTTCCTGCACCTATTCTCTGAGAAAAAAAGCCCTGAAGATATGTAATAAAAAAGGAAGAGAAGAAGAACCAAGGAAGACAAAATATAAGCAGATTAAACTTCCGCTTTAAATAAACAGAGTACACATTACACATGTCTTTATTTCCTGGGCTCACCTTGCCGTAATCTGCTGACGGTGCATCTATACCCGGGAAAAGGTCATGCATGATTCCGTTGAACAGGGGGAGGTCCACAGATGTGAGTTTGGCTATGTTCATGTCTTTCATTGACATAATGAGAATCTGAGGAGACAAATGGTGGTAGATGAGTTGTGAATTGGCACTGCTTTCAGACAGTTTATTAAACTGGGGGGAGCTGGGAACACAAGTCTAGAATCTCACTGTAATGCCCAAAGAGATAACACCCAGAACCTTCCACCTGCTTCAAAAATAAATAATATATGATATTAATATTATTAATTGATTATATCATATTAATATTAATAATAAAAATATAATAATATAAATGTACAACGTACAGTATAAATATCCTAACCCTCTTGTATTTTATTGTATTGTAACTTTATTGTCTCTCTTTTCTTTTTTTTAAACACTCATTTTTATTGAGATTTTTGCTTTTTGCATACATGCAACCATACAAACAAACCACAACAAAAAAAAAATATAACAAAAAGATAGGGGTGCATAATACACCAACTGATATTTCACATGCTTTTACATTGCACAGATATGTAGACATCCAACCCTACATTAGCATAGTCTTGTGCACACAAAAGAATATGGATTACTCCGAGATTGTATTTATAGGGTTGGAAACTATCATAGATTATTTTACATCACTACTGTCACACTAGGACCTTCATGCTTCATGAGTCTCTACCTCCACTGACCATATAACCCAGAAAGTTCCCTCTCAGATCTCATGTTTAAGCAACCATCTATTGAATGTATTAAGCAACACATTTCTATCTAGCTAATTGGGTATCGTTTGAGATATTACTATAAACCACAATTATTTGCAACACACCAACAGGATTATCTATTCTGCAGCAACCTGAGTGAAACCAGTGAAAATGGAGCCAGACCAGGCGCCGCTAGCCATGGCTCCCACAGTTTGTGCGGCGTGCCCCTATTTTTGTAAATCTGTTGTTCTTTCAAGAGGGTTTCATTTACCTGAAAACGCCATTCCTCAAATGATGGAGGGCTGGGTGACAACCATTTCATGGCAAAAAGCTTACATGCTAAAAACAACAATCTAATTTTTTTTTTTTATTTATTTCAGATACTTGTATATAATAGGTATTAGCATCCCAGGTAAAAACAGTTCCTCATCCCAACAACCCAACAAGGATATCTTAGGGTCCAGGTCAACGTGCATATGGAAAGTACTGTTTATCGTGCGCACCACCCAAAGCCAATACCTAACCAGTTTGGGAAACTGAGAATGGCAGCTTTCAAACCCCTCCAATTTAGAAAACTCTTCATAATGTCTATTCACCCATAGTGGTGCATATTCAGAGGCCCCTTCATATTTCATCATGCGTTTCATTTCCTGCCATACTTTGTTCATTAGTGTCAGGGTTGGGCCATAGCTGGGCCAAAAGGCAACAGCATGGATCATGACTCAGTAGGAGGGCTTGTGTAGGATCTGCCCAATTCATCACTCCCCAGCCAGCAAAATGCTGCAACTGGGAAGCCATGAAGCACATTCTTAGCTGAGGAACCACTAGACCACCTCCATCCTTAGCTAGCTGAAGAGTAGAAAGTTTGATTTTAGGGTTTTTACCTTTCCATAGCAATATGCGGAACAGTGCATCTATTTGTTTAAACCATTTTAAGGGATATCAAGATGGGTGAGTTGTGAAAGACGTACAATAATTGAGGGGCCCAGATCATTTTTATGAGGTTTGCACGGCCAATACCCGATAGGGGCAGCTTTGTTCAGATGATACTCTTAGGCCCCTTTCACACTTATACGACTTCAAAGTCGCGCGATGCGGCCGCGATTTTACCGCGATTTGGGAGCAGTACTACTTTGCCACGTTTTTGGCATTAACAAATGAAAACATACAGTAGTTGGTATGAATCATAAGGGGGAACTCCACGCCAAGTTTTAAATAAAAAAACTGGCGTGGGTTCCCCCCCAGGGGCATACCAGGCCCTTAGATCTAGTATGGATTGTAAGGGGAACCCCCTACGCCGAAAAATCAGCATGGGGGTCCCCCCAAAATCCATACCAGACCCTTATCTGAGCACGCAGCCCGGCCGGTCAGGAATGGGGGTGGGGACGAGCTAGCGCCCCCCCTCCTGGACCGTACCAGGCCGCATGCCCTCAACATGGGGGGCGGGTGCTTTGGGGCATGGGGGGCGCCCTGCGGCCCCCCCACCCCAAAGCACCTTGTCCCCATGTTGATGAGGACAAGGGCCTCTTCCCGACAACCCTGGCCGTTGGTTGTCGGGGTCTGCGGGCGGGGAGCTTATCAGAATCTGGGAGCCCCCTTTAATAAGGGGGCCCCCAGATCCCGGCCCCCCACTCTATGTGAATGAGTATGGGGTACATGGTACCCCTACCCATTCTCCTAGGGAAAAAAGCGTAAATAAAAAACACAGTACACAGGTTTTAAAGTAATTTATTAGGCAGCTCCGGGGTCTTCTTCCGACTTCGGGGGTCCTCTTCCGACTTCGGGGGGTCTCTCCGGCGTCTTCTCCCGGTGTCCGCATCTTCTGCCGGCTCCACCACTATCTTCTGCCGCTCTTTTGCCAGCGGTGGTCCGGACTTTTGGATCGTCTTCTTCCCTCTTCTCTTCCAGAGATGTTGACACGACGCTCTCTCCAGCTGCAATGGTCTCTGAACGCTCCGCAACGGACTTATATAGGCGGTGACCCCGCCCCCTTATGCCGTCACAGTCCCTGGGCATGCTGGGACTGTGACGTTTTAGGAGGCGTGGTCACCGGGTGATGACCACGCCCCCTTATGACGGCACAATCCCAGCATGCCCCGGGACAGTGACCTCATAAGGGGGCGGGGTCACCGCCTATATAAGTCCATTGCAGAGCGTTCAGAGACCATTCCAGCTGGAGAGAGCGTTGTGTCAACATCTCTGGAAGAAAAGAAGAAGGCAGAAGTCCGGACCACCGCTAGCAATTGAGCTGCAGAAGATAGCGGAGGAGCCGGCAGAAGATCTGGACACCGGGAGGAGACGCCGGAGAGACCCCCGAAGTCGGAAGAAGATCCCGGAGCTGCCTAATAAATTATTTTAAAAACCTGTGTACTGTGTTTTTTATTGATGTTTTTCCCTAGGTGAATGGCTAGGGGTACCATGTACCCCATACTCATTCACATAGGGTGGAGCGCCGGGATCCCCGCCCGCAGACCCCGACAACCAACGGCCAGGGTTGTCGGGAAGAGGCCCTTGTCCTCATCAACATGGGGACAAGGTGCTTTGGGGTGGGGGGGCCGGCAGGGTGCCCCCCATGCCCTAAAGCACCCACCCCCCCATGTTGATGGCATGCGGCCTGGTACTGTCCAGGAGGGGGGGGGGCGCTCACTCGTCCCCACCCCCATTCCTGACCGGCCGGGCTGCGTGCTCGGATAAGGGTCTGGTATGGATTTTGGGGGGGGGCCCCACGCCGATTTTTCGGCATAGGGGGTTCCCCTTAGATCCATACCAGACCTAAGGGCCTGGTATGCCCCTGGGGGGAACCCACGCCGTTTTTTTCATTTAAAACTTGGCGCGGCGTTCCCCCTCTGGATTCATGCCAGACAGCTGTCAGCACTGCCTGTCGCTCATCGGGAAAGGAAAAAAAAGTTTTCCTTTCCCGATCAGTGAGCCAGGCTTGTGCTTACAAAGTCGTACTGAAGTCGTGTCTATATTATTCAGGCACGATTTGCATGCTACTTCAGGGTTTAACATTGAGGTCTATGGAGTACAACTCGCATAGAAGTTGGACCAAAGTAGTGCAGGGACTACTTTCAAGTCGGCACGACGTGCCAATATGAATGGTAGTCATTGCAAATCATGGAGAATGACTTGTCATACGATTTTGCAGTACAAAATCGTGGGACAAGTCGTATAAGTGTGAAAGGGGCCTTAAGCTTAAATTTAGGTAGAATGGGGACCAGATTGTACCTCAGGGAGTCTTCTCACTTGGGATGTACTCAAATCCCCAAATAATTGAAAGGGGACAATATCTTGATTTGTTGGGCCTCTCTTAGAACAGTCAGATTAGGATTGTATAGGGGGAATAGGACAGACTTGTCCCAGTTAATAACAAAGCCCGAAAAATGAGCCAAAAGGGTTGTATAAGCGACATAAGGGAAATTAGAGACTTGTCCGTATCCCCAGGAAACAGTAAAGCGTCATCTGCACATAGAGAAATCTTTTCACTCCTGTCTCCCTTCTTAAAACTACAAATGTCATCAGACTGCCTAATGGCTTCAGCTAGGGTCTCAATTGCCAGAGCAAATAATAACTGGGAGAGGGGGCACCCCTGCCGGGTACCCCTGAATAACGGGAAGAATTCAGTGACAGAGCCATTAATTTGCATACATGCCCTTGGGGCTGAATAGAGTAGTTTGACCCAATGTATAAATCTATTGCCGTGGACCTAGCGGGAATAAAGCCGGATTTGCCCGGATGGACCAATCCCTGCATTACTCTGCTAAGTCTCGTGGCCAATACCCTGGCGAGAATCTTCACATCCGAATTCAGAAGTGAAATGGTACACAATGTTATTCCCAGGCCGGCTTTGCATTACCGTAGAGGACCATGCTCATTTCTTTGAGGACCCAAGAGCAGCCATGTACTGTATGGAGCGGAGCCGCTATCTCCCCTGCTTACATAAGGCACCTGCTGCAGACATTCCCTAGCTAGTTTCTTTAGTGGGATCCATTTTGGGGGGCACCGTTTACTGTTATTTTTTTATGTCATATTATCCTTCCCTATACCCGACGGAGCAGCTCATGCTTGCTGCTACAGTCGTGCAGCCACAAGGATTGACCTGTGTCTGAAAGGTTCTAGTGCCCTTCAGAGGGACTTTGTGTTCACCCCCCAAGAACTTACCCACCCAACGGGGAAGGAGAGAGTCCCTCTCTTCCCTGAAGTGTATTGCCCCAGTTGATGTCTTCATGCAAGGCCTTCTTGCATTGGATTATGTGCTGGAGACTGTTTAATGACAATTTCTTTCCTTTTCTTTGGGGGTTGCAGTTTGTTTTTTATGGATCTTATGCTCACACAAGTTAGGGTGTGTGTAGCGCTGGGTAGGATGGGTGTTTGTTTTCTACCTTGATAAGACAGACTTTTACTTATGTGCAACAAGTATGTTTAAATCTATGTATGCCGACTTTGATGTATGTCCCCAGTGCGGCTGCTGGGGCTGCGCCTGGCGCCCCTCAGTGGCTGAAACCCTCTGGGGGTCGTGTCTCCACCGGACCGATAAGTTGTCAATTTTAAATAGCCCCAATCAACATCTTGACTTGGAATGTCCAGGGGTCTCTGTGCACTGCAGTATTCTCTTTTTTAAAGTCAACATGCAGATGTCATGGTTCTGGTTAAAACACATGTGACAGGCTCTATGCAGTGCGCTCTGAAAAGGGCCTGGATAGGTTGGGCATTCCATGCCACCCATACTGCCTACTCCAGAGACATATCTGTCCTCATGGCCAAATCAGTCCCTCTTGAGGTACATTCGGTGGAGACCGACCCGCAGGGAAGATATGCTTTTCTTTCTCGAACATCACGGGACACAGAGCCACAGTAATTACTGATGGGTTATATAGGTATCACTGGTGATTGGACACTGGCACACCCTATCAGGAAGTTCAACCCTCTATATAATCCCTCCCCCTTGCAGGGATACCTCAGTTTTTACGCCAGTGTCTTAGGTGATGGACGTGTAAAGATGTCCTGTGCTGAGCTCCAAAGGGAATATCCTAAGATCCTATACTGGGGCAAGCCAGGCGAACTGGATCCATTCAAAGTGTCTTTTCATGGCCGAATTGAATGGTACCCGGGCCTCGTGTCCGAAGAAACGAGGTTTTACCCGTAATGCTTCTCTTTTTAGAGAGCTGGACTCCGCAGATCAGAAAATGGCTTTAAACTTCCTAATTTCTGGCGAGGTGCTTTACGGTCCCAGAACTGTTGGATCCCCCTACTGATGGGGGCCCCAGTCTCTGACGGTTTTTTCAAACGGAGCCCACCGTGAGAGGTGAAGATTGGGTCTGTGTAAACAGCACCCTGCGGCTGGATAAGGTAAGAGGAGATTCCACAGAATTTTTGAGTTCTAGTGGTTTTTCTCCTTTAAGGTAAATGCATGCTATGCCTATTGTGACCACCGGGGGCTGCCAAGAGCACAAACCTAAGCATGCTGACTGACTGTCTCAGGTGTTCAAGTGCTGATTATGTCCCAGCATCTCAAAGCAGGCTGCAAGCAGGTAAGGTGGAAAGGGGGTTTTCTCATGTTTGAATGTTCCCCCCCAGGCTAGAGAGGGGCCACAGGGGTCTAGAAAGTGGTTATACCACCCGGGCTCTGTGGCCTAGTGGCCACCATCTCTGAAGATAGCCGTTCAGGCAGATCTTGTTACCTGTCTCCCTCCTTCCCCCCCCCCCCATTCCCAGCCTTTTCTCCGGGGAGAGTCGGCAGTGCGGGAAGCGCTCGTTTTTTTCAAAACTCGGGGGGGGGGGGGCGGTAGAGGAGGGGGCGGGATGTCAGCACAGAGTGCTTAGACTCCCACTCAGGCCAGCTGCAGGCTATTAAAGGCACTCTGTACAGGTGCACTCAGCCTTCTGAGAGACACAGAGCTGACGGTCGCATGTAAGGTGGGACACAGGCATTCTCCTAGGCAGCATTTACTGAAGTAACACCAGACTGAGCATTGGGTAGCAAGGCTTTTAGCCAGACTACATCGCTCAGCGGGCAGTGTTCATTTGTATACCTCACACCTTGTTGCTTTGCACTATGGGTAGAAGAGGTTCAAGCACCCCAGGAACCAGAGACACTAGGGGATCTCGTTCAGGTTCTGAGGGCCCCCTGTTGGCAGCATCCTCCCCCCCTAAAAGACGGGCCAGGGACGGCTAGCCAGGGAGAGCCATCGGGGTCAGGGGCTACACCTGCTTCTGGCACTTCAGCCCCTGTATATATTACACAAGAGGTTTTTTCCTCAACCATTAATGGTCTAGAGGAAAGATTAATGGCCGTGATTACGTCTTCACTCTGTGGAAGAAAACGCACTAGGCTTTCCTCTGTTCCCCAAGACCCTCAGACAGAGGAGCTCTGGGATAAAGGAGATGAATCCCTTCCAGAGGATCGGGATGGGACAGATGATTCCTCTTCGGAGGATCCAGGTGGAGAGGGACCCTCTGCGACTTCCCAAGAGGAGAAAGTCTTAGTGCAGATCCTCACTGGATTGGTCCGCTTCACATTTAAGTTGCCCATACCTGAAACTGCTAAAGAATCCTCTTCTGCTTTGGGGTCACTGAAACCTTTCCAAGCAGCACATGCTTTTCCTGTTCATACTTTACTTGAAAAGCTTATTTATTCTGAGTGGGATCACCCAGACAAACGTTTTTTTCCGCCGAGAAAGTTTTCAACACTTTATCCGATGGAAGAAAAGTTTATTAAAATGTGGGGAATACCGGCTATTGATGCCGCCATTTCCTCCGTAAATAATAGCCTGACTTGTCCTGTAGACAATGCTCAGATGCTCAGGGATCCTGTAGATAAAAGGATGGAATCCCTATTGAAGGATGTTTTCTCCTTAGCAGGATCAGTGGCCCAACCTGCAGTAGCAGCGATTGGAGTCTGTCAATACTTAAGAGACCATGTTAAGCAGGTCATCAAAGTATTACCTGAACAGCAGGCCCAGGGGTTTGCTAACCTTCCAGCGGCCTTATGCTTTGTGGTTGACACCATTAGAGATTCTATCGTGCAAACCTCCCGTCTTTCACTGGGGTTGGTGCATATACGTAGAATCCTATGGTTGAAAAATTGGTCAGCCGAAGCACCATGTAAGAAGCTACTGGCTGGGTTTCCATTTCGTGGTGCAAGGTTGTTTGGAGAGGACTTGGATAACTATATCAAGAGAATCTCTTGTGGGAAAAGCACTCTCTTACCTGTCAAGAAGAAGAGTAAGCGTCCCTCTTTCAAACGGACTCTTTCCCCAGCGCCGGGGGCTTCAGCCTCCAGGCAGTCTCGACGGCCGCCTCCATTGGGGTCCAGAGACAAGAGTCAACCCCAGGGACAAAAGAAGTCCTGGGGAAAGAAGCCTACTAGGCAAAACACTAATGCCCCGTACACACGGTCGGACTTTGTTCGGACATTCCGACAACAAAATCCTAGGATTTTTTCCGACGGATGTTGGCTCAAACTTGTCTTGCATACACACGGTCACACAAAGTTGTCGGAAAATCCGATCGTTCTGAACGCGGTGACGTAAAACACGTACGTCGGGACTCTAAACGGGGCAGTGGCCAATAGCTTTCATCTCTTTATTTATTCTGAGCATGCGTGGCACTTTGTCCGTCGGATTTGTGTACACACGATCGGAATTTCCGACAACGGATTTTGTTGTCGGAAAATTTTATCTCCTGCTCTCCAACTTTGTGTGTCGGAAAATCCGATGGAAAATGTCCGATGGAGCCCACACACGGTCGGAATTTCCGACAACACGCTCCGATCGGACATTTTCCATCGGAAAATCTGACCGTGTGTACGGGGCATTAGACCTCTGCATGAGGGGGCGCCCCCGCTCACTCGAGTGGGGGGAAGACTGCGACAGTTCTCAGAGCTCTGGCACGAGGACTTCCAGGATAGATGGGTAATCTCCACGGTAACCTTAGGGTACAAGCTGGAGTTTCAGGAATTCCCTTCTCCTCGGTTCCTCAGATCGAATGTTCCCAGAGACCCAGAGAAGAAGCAGTCGCTCCTTCTAGCGTTAGAGCGACTTTTGTCGCAGGAGGTCATTATGATAGTTCCCGCAAAGGACCAGGGATTGGGCTTCTATTCCAAACTTTTTACGGTCCAAAAGCCAAATGGGGATGTCAGGCCCATTTTGGACTTAAGGGATCTGAACCGATTCCTAAGGATTCAATCCTTCCGCATGGAATCAATTCGAACAGTAGTTCCCACCCTGCAGGGAGGAGAATTTCTGGCATCAATAGACATCAGAGATGCATATCTGCATGTGCCCATTTTTCCTGCTCATCAGAAGTTTCTGCGCTTCGAGGTAGGAGGGCGCCATTTCCAGTTTGTGGCTCTGCCTTTCGGGATAGCCACTGCACCTCGAGTGTTCACAAAGATCTTGGCTCCTCCTCTGGCCAGATTAAGGGCTCAGGGTATAGCTGTCATAGCATACCTAGACGACCTGCTCTTGATAGACCGGTCGGTAGCCTCTTTGAATGGAAACTTGAGGACCACGGTCAGGTATCTAGAACACCTAGGTTGGATCCTCAACTTAGAAAAGTCTTTCCTAAAACCAGTAAGAAGACTAGAGTATTTAGGTCTGATTATAGATACAAGCCAGGAGAAAATATTTCTACCTCAGGCAAAGATCACTGCTTTGAGAGAGCTGATTCTGACAGTAAGGACCAAGAAGGGTCCCTCAGTCCGCCTTTGTATGAGGCTACTAGGGAAGATGGTGTCTTCATTCGAAGCAGTTCCCTATGCTCAGTTTCACTCAAGAATGCTGCAACACAGTATTCTGTCGACCTGGAACAAGAAGGTTCAGGCATTAGACTTTCCGATGCACCTGTCGCATGCGGTGCGTCAGAGCCTCAATTGGTGGCTCATACCCGAAAACCTGCAGAAGCGGAAATCCTTTCTACCGGTTACCTGGACGGTGGTAACAACAGATGCCAGTCTGTCAGGTTGAGGAGCAGTTCTGGAACAGGCTGCGGTCCAAGGGGTATGGTCCAAGACAGAGAGGACCTTACCCATCAACATTCTGGAGATCCGGGCGATACATCTAGCTCTAAAGGCCTGGACTATCAGGCTACAGGGTTGTCCGGTCAGGATCCAGTCCGACAATGCCACAGCAGTGGCTTATGTCAATCATCAGGGAGGCACCCGGAGCCGAGCTGCTCAAAAAGAGGTGAACCAGATCTTAGTCTGGGCAGAGATGGATGTGCCATGCATATCGGCAGTTTTCATCCCGGGAATAGAGAATTGGCAGGCGGACTATCTAAGTCGCCAGCAGTTACTTCCAGGGGAATGGTCTCTGCATCCCGACGTCTTTTGGGCCATATGCCAAAGATGGGGGGTTCCAGATGTAGATCTCTTTGCATCCCGATTCAACAAAAAGATAGACAGATTTGTGGCAAGGACAAAAGATCCTCTTGCATGCGGGACGGATGCGTTGGTGATTCCGTGGCATTGGTTCTCACTGATTTACGCATTCCCGCCTATTCTGCTACTACCACGACTCCTCCGCAGGATCAGGCAGGAAAGGAAGTCGGTACTTCTGGTGGCCCCCGCTTGGCCCAGAAGGACTTGGTATGCAGAAATAGTAAGGATGACAGTGGGTTCCTCGTGGACCCTACCGGTACGCCCAGTCCTGTCATCTCAAGGTCCAGTGTTCCATCCTGCCTTACAAACGCTAAATTTGACGGTTTGGCTATTGAGACCCACGTTCTGAAGAGTCGTGGGCTCTCAGGTCCTGTCATATCTACCTTGATTAATGCAAGGAAGCCAGCTTCCAGGATGATTTATCATAGAGTCTGGAAGGCTTATATAACCTGGTGTGAATCCAGAGGTTGGCATACCAGGAAATATGTCATAGGTAGAATCCTTGATTTTCTACAGATGGGATTAGAGATGAAGCTGGCCTTGAGTACCATCAAGGGCCAGGTCTCTGCTTTATCAGTATTATTTCAGCGGCCACTTGCTTCGCATTCTTTGGTCCAAAACTTTATGCAGGGGGTGATGCATCTTAATCCTCCGGTTAAAGCGCCCCTAAACCCCTGGGACTTGAATTTGGTCCTGGCTGTGTTACAGAAACAGCCTTTTGAACCAATAAGTCAGATTCCTTTGGTCTTGTTGACAAGGAAATTAATTTTTCTGGTGGCCATCTCTTCTGCTAGAAGAGTATCAGAATTAGCAGCTCTTTCCTGTAAAGAGCCTTATTTGATTATACACAAGGATAGAGTGGTACTACGCCCTCATCCTAGTTTTTTACCGAAGGTGGTTTCTGATTTTCATTTAAACCAAGACATTGTTCTACCTTCCTTTTTTCCAGATTCCTGTTCTCCGGAAGAGAGATCTCTACATTCGTTGGATGTAGTAAGAGCAGTTAAGGCCTATCTAGGGGCAACTACTCAGATCCGCAAGACGGATGTTTTGTTTGTGCTGCCAGAGGGTCCCAATAGAGGACAGGCAGCGTCAAAAGCTACCATTTCTAAATGGATTCGACAGTTGATCATTCAAGCTTACGGTTTGAAACAGAAGATTCCTCCGTTTCAGATCAGGGCACATTCCACAAGGGCTATTGGTGCTTCTTGGGCAGTGCATCACCGGGCCTCTATGGCTCAAATCTGCAGGGCCGCATCCTGGTCTTCAGTTCATACATTCACCAGATTCTATCAGGTGGATGTGAGAAGGCATGAGGATATCGCCTTTGGGCGTAGTGTGCTGCAGGCAGCGGTACAGGGTCCTCAGGTCTGATTGCACCCTACTTGGTCGTGGTTCCCCCCCCTCAGGTAGCATTGCTCTGGGACATCCCATCAGTAATTACTGTGGCTCTGTGTCCCGTGATGTTCGAGAAAGAAAATAGGATTTTTTTAAACAGCTTACCTGTAAAATCCTTTTCTTTCGAAGGACATCACGGGACACAGAGGTCCCGCCCCTCTTCTAAAACACTATATTGCTTGGCTACAAAACTGAGGTATCCCTGCAAGGGGGAGGGATTATATAGGGGGTTGAACTTCCTGATAGGGTGTGCCAGTGTCCAATCACCAGTGATACCTATATAACCCATCAGTAATTACTGTGGCTCTGTGTCCCGTGATGTCCTTCGAAAGAAAAGGATTTTACAGGTAAGCTGTTTTAAAAAATCCTATTTTTACTGGCCTTTATCTCTGGTAAACCCCTGATGATATTGGCCTGGTATGTACCACCACAATTTAATGCCAATATTTTGCATGCAGGCTTCTTATGGTTGGTTAAATGACTTGGTTAGGTGACTTTAATATGGTAGCTAATCCTAGTCTTGATAGTCAGGGCAGGAGCACTGTGCACCACAGGAGAACTGGGCAACCAGTTTTAGTCGCATATTGGCAGACATGTCCCTTCTAGATACGTGGCGATATTTGCATCCTACGCGTAAAGCTTACTCATGCTTCTCCCCCTCACATTCCACAATATCCATATTTCAGGCGGTAAGCCATTAAGACCCGGGGCCTTTCCATTAGGGGAATCTGCTACTGCCTGGCTAAGCTCCTCCAATGTCAAGAGGGCATTCAATTCCCATCTGGCTGTAGCAGAGAGAGAGAAGGCAGGTTTAGAGGGTCTAGGAATTCCCTCAACCATGACATTGGATAATCAACTTTGCTCTGATATAGGTTACTATGGAAAGTACCGAATGATTTCAATATTTCATTCTGCTCATTAGTACAAGTGCCCTCTGGCGTAGTAATAGAAGAAATTCAATTTATGTTATCCTGAGAATTCGCTATTACCGCTAACATGTGTCCTGTTCTCTCTCCCTCCTCAAAACCTCGGAACTTAGAATAGAATCTGGAGCAGTCAGCTTTATCTAAAGTTGTTTGTCTATACATCATTTGTGCATCTTTCCACGCTGAGCAATTGGAGGGGGTAGGGTCCTGAATATATTGAGCTGCCCTCTGCTGCACCTCAGTTGCTAGGAGGTTTTCCCATTCTACCTTAGATTTTTTGTGGACACCAAAAGCTTTGAGCAACATACCCCGCAGGTACGCTTTCATAGTGTCCCAGGAGGCAGAGTTGTCATAAAGCCGACAAAATTCAGTTAGGGCCTTACTCATTGAGTCCCCCTGAGGCAGTACCTGCAACCAAAAGACAGGAACCCGCCAATTAGGCTTAGTCCTTGGTTTAATTCTGTCTAGAGTGGACTAGAACAGGGGAGTGATTTGACAATCCACTGGTCATATATTGTATATTGGACACCCAGGGAAGAAATTAATCTGTGCCCAAAGTGAGGTCTATTCTCGATAGGGTCTGATAGGTACGGGAGCAGCAGGAGTATGCACGGGACAGAGGGTTCTTAAGTCCATATGTCATGCAGTCCCAGTTCCCTACAGTGCCTATAGAAGGGAGTCTCAACCTGAGGACCTGCTGGATACTTGTCCATGCTGGGATTACATACACTATTAAAGTCCTCCATAACCAGCAGAGAGATCCCTGGGTAGTCTGCCAAGAATGCACCTATCCTCCAAATTATCTCGCTGTTATATGGAGGAGCAATATATACAGATCACAAAATACATTGCATATAGAACAGTGTACAGAGCAGTAGAACAAATCTGCCTTGTGGATCGATCACGGTTTGCCTGCAGCAAAACTGTATTTTGGAAGAGATTAGTATACTAGAGCCACTAGCGCAGGGATATGCAATTAGCGGACCTCCAGCTGTTGCAGAACTACAAGTCCCGTGAAGTATAGTAAGACTGACAGCCACAAGCATGACACCCAGAGGCAGAGGCATGATGGGACTTGTAGTTTTGCAACAGCTGGAGGTCCGCTAATTGCATATCCCTGCTCTAGCGTATGCTGAGTACACAGTGTGGTACTGGGTAGAAAACATTCTATTCTGCAATAGAGAAGCAGTATCGTGAGTTAAATGTGTTTCCTGCAAGCAAACGATTGACGAAGCGTATTGAGAAAATGCAGTAAACATGGCATGCTTTTTAATTGGGTCCTTAAGTCCTCTAATGTTCCAGGACAAAATTACCATTTCATCAGCCATTCCCATGTTTGAGAATAGGGCAAAAAATAATAGGTATGACAACAGCCACAAAAAGAATTATAAAAAGATAGTGGATGAGTGCCCTCCGATCCTGCTCTGGTAGAGTATTAACACTCAGCACCAATAGAAGCATACGTATCGCAGTGCAGTTTTTTTTGCCCCAGTCAATTATCGTCAGAAGCATACCAGGTCGTGCAGAAGTCCCATTCTGAAACAGCATGTGAATAAAAAAAAACGAGAAACAAATAGAAAACAAAATTGAGAACAAACAAAACCAGACTTGCGTCAGAGAACTCTGGACGCCTAACAATTTCCCGCAGGTAGGCATGGGGGGAAGATGAGACCACCCAGGCTTACAACTGCACGTGGATTCCATCGGTGGAAAATAATTGCAACTCAAGATATGTAAAGTTTGGTGTTGATATCCGTACATCAACTGCCCTTAGCTGTGTGTAGTAAAGAAGGCATCTCTGATCAACTGTATATCCAAAGTAAAGAACGATTCCGCAAACCAAAGCACTTCATGATGGATTAGCAGTGCTAGGAGGAGGTGGCAAGTGTTGTTCATTCCTGTCGAGCCAGGTGGCAGCCACCTTAGGATTTTCAAAGAACAGTGTTTCCCCCCCTAGCAACGATCCGGAGCTTAGCAGGGTAGAGCATGGCATATTGGAACTGAGGATTGTGAAAGTGCCTTTTAACATCCGCAAACTGAGCTCTTTGTTTTTGGACTTGAACAGAGTAATGCGGGAAGAAAGAGATTTTGGAGCCATTCACTTCAATATTACCCATGGAGTGGGCTAAGGAAAGAATCTTGTCTCTGTCTCTATAGTGGGGCATTTTTTGTATAAACGGACGTGGCAAGTTGCCCGGGGTCAGGGGTCTAGCAGGGATTCTGTGCGCCCTTTCCACCGCAAAGAAGGGAGTAAAATTTTGCTTATCAAATAAATCCGGCAGCCATTGCTTGATAAACTCAGTAGGATTCCTTCCTTCCATGCGCTCAGGAAGGCCCAGGATACGCACGTTGTTTCTGCTGAGTCTGTTTTCGAGATCATCAATGCGATTAGCGTGATGGTTAGTTTTCAGACCTGTTACTTTGAGATCTCGCTGAAGGGGGCCCATCTCATCCTCTACATTGCTCACCCGGTCCTCCAGAGCAGAGGTGCACTCCTGCACTTTCTGCATATCATGGGGTATGAAAGTAGTGAAATGCTCCCTAAGATGGTGAAACTGAATAGACAGGGAAGCCAGTGTGTGATTACAGTTCTGCACAGCCATAAACACATGCTTGAGTGTCGGCTCCCCTGTGGGTCTAGGTAGAGAGAGCTGGCTGAGAGCAGGGCCATTCCTCCTCACCCCTCCCCCAGCCTCCTGCCATTCCACCACACCATCCCCCCCTCTGTTACATCACATAGTATAGCAGCCCTCAGTGTCCATTATTCCTTATGTTGCCGGGGGGGCCATCCCACTGGTAGAATCAGTAGATGCAGAGAGAACCGGAGCTGCACTCCAGGCAAAGCGCTCCAGCTGCTCCGCAGCATCTCTGCCCTGGTCTTTAGCCAGGGAGCGTGGTGGGAACGGGTCAGCGCCATCTTCAGGCCCAGGGTCTGGCACCGCTCCAAGGTCTTTCAGCCGCTTTGCCATTGCCCTGGTAATCGGATGTCGCTGCAGGGTTGTTCCCGCTGGTGAGCCACTCCGTGGGAAGGTAATTGTGGGCATTAATAGCTCCAGGAGATGACTCTTTTGCTGTTAATTAGGCAGATCACCCCTTGTGACGTTACCGACCGGGGCATGGGTTGACCACATTGCGAGGGGGCAGGGTCACCAGCTGACGTCATCGGGTGACTCCGCCTGGGCAGAAGTAATATTGATCGATCATTTTTTGACCAATCCCAATTAGAATTGTTCCGAAAATTTGGCATTCGTAAGAAACTTAATTAGGGAAACAAAACAAACAAATTCCGAAAACAAATAAAAAAAAACAAAATTAGTAACATAACAAATTTATCCAAAAGGAAACAAAAATAGGATTTTTTATAACAGCTTACCTGTAAAATCCTTTTCTTTTGATGGACATCACAGGACACAGAGCCACAGTAATAACTGATGGGTTATATAGGTATCACTAGGTGATTGGACACTGGCACACCCTAACCAGGAAGTTCAACCCCCTATATAATCCCTCTCCTTACAGGGATACCTCAGTTTTGTAGCAAAGCAATATAAGTGTATTAGAAGAGGGGCGGGACCCCTGTGTCCCGTGATGTCCATCGAAAGAAAAGGATTTTACAGGTAAGCTGTTATAAAAAATCCTATTTTCTTTCTCGAACATCACGGGACACAGAGCCACAGTAATAACTGATAGGATGTCCCAGAGCAATGCTAACTGAGGGGGGGGAAATCACAACCAAGTAGCGTGCAATCAGACCTGAGGACCCTGTACCGCTGCCTGCAGCACACTACGTCCAAAGGCGATATCCTCATGCCTTCTCACATCCACCTGATAAAATCTGGTGAATGTATAGACTGAAGACCAGGTTGCGGCCTTGCAGATTTGAGCCATAGAGGCCTGGTGATGTACTGCCCAAGAAGCACCAATAGCCCTTGTGGAATGTGCCTTGATCTAAAACGGAGGAATCTTCCGTTTCAAACCGTAAGCTTGAATAATCAATTGTCAAATTAATTTAGAAATGGTAGCTTTTGACGCTGCCTGTCCTCTATTGGGACCCTCTGGCAGCACGAACAAAACATCCGTTTTGCGATTTTGAGCAGTTGCTTCCAGATAGGCCTTGACTGCTCTTACTACATCCAAAGAATGTAGTGACCTCTCTTCCGAAGAACAGGGGTCTGGAAAAAAGGAAGGCAGAACAATGTCTTGGTTTAGATGAAAATCTGAAACCACCTTCGGCAAAAAACTAGGATTAGGGCCCAATACCACTCTATCCTTGTGTACAATCAAATAAGGCTCTTTACAGGAAAGAGCTGCTAATTCTGATACTCTTCTAGCAGAAGAGATGGCTATCAAAAATATTAGCTTCCTTGTCAGCAAGACCAAAGGAATCTGATGTATTGGTTCAAAAGGCTGTCTCTGTAACACAGACAGAACCAAATTCAAGTCCCAGGGGTTTAGGGGCGTCTTAACTGGAGGATTAAGACGCATCACCCCCTGCATAAAGTTTCGGACCAAAGAATGCGAAGCAAGTGGCCGTTGAAACAATACTGATAAGGCCGAGACCTGGCCCTTGATAGTACTCAAGGCCAGGTTCATCTCTAATCCTAATTCTATCTATCACATATTTTCTGGGATGCCAATCCCTGGATTCACACCAGGATACATAAGCTTTGCAGACTCTATGATAAATTGCTCTGAAAGCCGGCTTCCTTGCATTGATCAAGGTAGATATCACCGGACCTGAAAGCCCACGACTCTTCAGAACGTGGGTTTCAATAGCCAAACCGTCAAATTTAGCGTTTGTAAGGCAGGATGGAACACTGGACCTTGAGATAACAGGTTTGGGCGTACCGGTAGGGTCCACGGGGAACCCACCGTCATCCTTACTATTTCTGCATACCAAGTCCTTCTGGGCCAAGCGGGGGCCACCAGAAGTACCGACTTCCTTTCCTGCCTGATCCTGCGAAGGAGTCGTGGCAGTAGCAGAATAGGCGGGAATGCATAGATCAGTGAGAACCGATGCCACGGAGTCACCAACGCATCCGTCCCGCATGCAAGAGGATCCTTTGTCCTTGCCACAAATCTGTCTATCTTTTTGTTGAATCGGGATGCAAAGAGATCTACATCTGGAACCCCCCATCTTTGGCACATGGCCCAAAAGACGTCAGGATGCAGAGACCATTCCCCTGGAAGTAACTGTTGGCGACTTAAATAGTCCCTGGAATGAAAATTGCCGATAAGCATGGCACATGCTTCTCTGCCCAGACTAAGATCTGGTTCACCTCTCTTTGAGCAGCTCGGCTCCTGGTGCCTCCCTGATGATTGACATAAGCCACTGCTGTGGCATTGTCGGACTGGATCCTGACCGGGCAACCCTGTAGCCTGATAGTCCAGGCCTTTAGGGCTAGATATACCGCACGGATCTCCAGAATGTTGATGGGTAAAGTCCTCTCGGTCTTGGACCATACCCCCTGAACCGCAGACTGTTCCAGAACTGCTCCCCAACCCGACAGACTGGCATCTGTTGTTACCACCGTCCAGGTAACCGGTAGAAAGGATTTCCCCTTCTGCAGGTATTCGGGTATTAGCCACCAATTGAGGCTCTGACGCACTGCATGAGACAGGTGCATCGGAAAGTCTAATGCCTGAACCTTCTTGTTCCAGGCCGACAGAATACTGTGTTGCAGCAGTCTTGAATGAAACTGAGCATAGGGAACTGCTTCGAATGAAGACACCATCTTTCCTATCAGCCTAATACAAAGGCAGACAGAAGGATCCTTTTTGATCCTGACTGCCAGAATCAGCTCCCTTAAAGCAGTGATCTTTGCCTGAGGAAGAAATACTTTCTCCTGGCTTGTATCTATGATCAGACCCAAATACTCCAGTCTTCTTACTGGTTTTAGGAAAGATTTTTCTAGGTTGAGGATCCAACCTAGGTGTTCCAGATACTTGACTGTGGTCCTCAAGTTCCCGTTCAAGGAGGCTACCGACTGGTCTATCAAGAGCAGGTCGTCTAGGTATGCTATGACAGTTATACCTTGAGCCCTTAATCTGGCCAGAGGAGGAGCCAAGATCTTTGTGAACACCCGAGGTGCAGTGGCTATTCCAAAAGGCAGAGCCACAAACTGAAAATGGCGCCCTCCTATCTCGAAGCGCAGAAACTTCTGATGAGCAGGAAAAATGGGCACATGCAGATATGCATCTCTGATGTCTATTGATGCCAGAAATTCTCCTCCCTGCAGGATGGAGACTACTGTCCGAATTGACTCCATGCGGAAGGACTGAATCCTTAGGAATCGATTCAGATCCCTCAAGTCCAGAATGGGTCTGACACCCCCATTTGGTTTTTGGACCGTAAAAAGGTTGGAATAAAAGCCCAATCTTTGATCCTTCGTGGAAACCACCATAATGACCTCCTGCGACAAAAGTCGCTCTAACGCTAGAAGGAGTGACTGCTTTTTCTCTGGATCTCTGGGGACACTTGATCTGAGGAAACGAGGAGAGGGAAATTCTTGGAACTCCAGCTTGTACCCTAAGGTTACTGTGGAGATTACCCATCTGTCCTGGAAGTCCTCCTGCCAGAGCCTTGAGAACTGTAGCAGTCTTCCCCCCACTCGAGCGAGTGGGGGCGCCTCCTCATAAAGAGGCCTTAGTGTCTTGCCTAGTAGGCTTCTTCCCCCAGGACTTCTTTTGTCCCTGGGGTTGACTCTTGTTTCTTGACCCAGACGGAGGAGGCCGTCCTGACTGCCCCTGGCGCTGGGGAAAGAGTCCGTTTGAAAGAGGGACGCTTACTCTTCTTCTTAACAGGTAAGAGAGTGTTTTTCCCACAAGAGATTCTCTTAATATAGTTATCCAAGTCTTCTCCAAACAACCTTGCACCACAAAATGAAACCCAGCCAGCAGCTTCTTACATGGTGCTTCGGCTGACCAATTTTTCAACCATAGGATTCTACGTATATATAGGTTTGCATGATAGAATCTCTGATGGCGTCAACAACATAACATAAGGCCGCTGGAAGGTTAGTCAACCCCTGGGCCTGCTATTCAGGTAGAACTTTGATGACCTGCTTAACATGGTCTCTTAAGTATTGACAGACTCCAATCGCTGCTACTGCAGGTTGAGCCACTGAACCTGCTAAGGAAAAAACATCCTTCAACAGGGATTCCATCTTTTTATCCACAGGATCCCTGAGCATCTGAGCATTGTCTACAGAACAAGTCAGACTATTATTTACGGAGGAAATGGCCGCATCAATGGCCGGTAGTTCCCACATTTTAATAAACTTTTCTTCCATAGGATAAAGTGTTGAAAATTTTTTTGGCGGAAAAAAACGTTTATCTGGGTGATCCCACTCAGAATAAAAGGAGCTTTTCAAGTAAATTATGAACAGGAAAAGCATGCGCTGTTTGAGGAGGTTTCAGTGACCCTGAAGAAGAAGAGGGTTCTTTAACTGATTCAGATATGGGCAACTTAAATGTGGAGTGGACCAATCCAGTAAGGATCTGTACTAAGACTTTCTCCTCTTGGGAAGCCAAAGAGGGTCCCTATCAACCTGATTCCTCCGAAGAGGAATCATCCGTCCCATCCTGATCCTCTGAAAGGGATTCTTCTCCTTTATCCCAGAGCTCCTCCGCCTGAGGGTCTTGGGAAACAGAGGAAGGCCTAGTACGTTTTCTTCCACTGAGTGAAGACGTAATCACGGCCATTAATCTTTCCTCTAAACCATTAATGGTTGAGGAAAAAAACTCCTGTGTAATGTATACAGGGGCTGAAGTGCCAAAAGCAGGTGTAGCCCCTGACCCCAACGGCTCTCCCTGGCTAGCCGTCCCTGGCCCCTCAGGGGGGGAGAATGCTGCAGAAAGGGGGTCCTCAGAACCTGAATGAGATCCCCTAGAGCCTCTGGTTCTTGGGGTATTTGAACCTCTTCTACCCATAGTGCAAAGCAACAAGGTGGAGGTATCACAAAATGAACACTGACTGCTGAGCGATGTAGTCTGGCAAAAGCCTTGCTACCAAATGCCCAGTCTGGTGTTGCTTTAGTAAATGCTGCCTAGGAGAATGCCTGTGTCCCACCTTACATGCGACCGTCAGCTCTGTGTCCCTCCGAAGGCTTTGTGCACCTGTAAAGTGTGCCTCTTATAGCCATGCAGCCAGCCTGTGGGCGTCTGAGCACGCTGGACGCTGTGCTGACGCCCCGCCCCCCCCTTAGTTTTTCAAAAAACGAGCGCTTCCCGCGCTAGCCGACCCTCCGGAACAAGCATGGAGGAAAGGCTTGAGGTGGGGGAGGAAGGAGAGCGGCCGGTAGTGATGGGCCTGCACGTGGCAATGGCGGCGGTGAAAGTGCGGTGTACAACCGCCTCACAAACCATCCGCGGCCTCCACCTAGCCTGGGGGAATATCCAAAGGAGAAAACCCCCCATCCCATCCTACCTGGAGCCGACCGGAGGAGCTTGTGCAGCGTGAGAACACTGAGACAGACATCAGCATGAGAAGGTATGTGCTCTTGGCAGCCCCCGGTGGCGACAATAGGCATAGCATGCATTTACCTTAAAGGAGAAACCTACTAGAATTAAAAAAATCTGTGGAATCTCCCTTACCTTATCCAGCTGCAGGATTCTGTTTTATACAGACCCAAACTTCGCCTTTCATGGTGGGCTCCGTTTGAAAAAACATGCAGAGACTGGGGCCCCCTACGAATAGGGGGGAGCCACAGTTCTGGGCCTGTAAAGCACCCGGCCAGAAATTAGGCTAGAAAAACAATTTTCGGAAATGCAGGGTCCAGCTCTCTAAAAAGAGGAAGCGTTAAAGGTAAAACCTCGTTTCTTTGGACACGAGGCCTGGGTACCATCCAATTCGGCCTAGAAAGGACACTTTGAAATGGATCCGGCTCGCCTGGCTTGCCCCAGTATAGGATATAGGATATTCCCCTTGGAGCTCAGCACAGGACATCTTTACACGTCCATCACCTAAGACACTGGCGTAAAAACTGAGGTATCCCTGTAAGGGGAGGGATTATATAGGGGGTTGAACTTCCTGGTTAGGGTGTGCCAGTGTCCAATCACCTAGTGATACCTATATAACCAATCAGTTATTACTGTGGCTCTGTGTCCCGTGATGTTCGAGAAAGAAACATATGTTTCCGTTCTGCACATGTCTACTCTGCACAAACTATTGGCACTATATTATACATAATGTATAATAATAACAACAATATACTACATACTGTATATATATATATATATATATATATATATATATATATATATATATATATATATATATATTAGGGCTGGGAAAAAAATAGATTTAAATCTTGAATCGAGTTGAGAGGTCAAATCTATTCAAAATTTAAGCAAATCGATTTTTTTAGATTTTTTTTTCACCGCGCCGGCCCCGAGGCACTGCGGGCATGAGTTTTTAGGCAAATCCGCGGCTACGGCCGGACGCGGCGGACTAGGCCGAAGCCGCGGCCTCGCCTAAAAACTCATGCTCGCAGCGCCTCCGGACCGGCGCGGGAACCGCGCCGGGCCTGAAGAGCTGCGGGCAAGGAGTTTTTAGGTGAGGCCGCGGCTTCGGCCTAGTCCGCGAGGCCGGACGCCGTGGACTAGGCCGAAGCCGCGGCCTCGCCTAAAAGCTCATGCCCGCAACGCCTCGGGACCGGCGCGGTTTCCAAAAGAAACTCGATTCGAATCGTGAATCGAGTTTTTTTTAAGGGAATCGAAGATTTTTTTTTTTTTAAGAAAATCTCCCAGCCCTAATATATATATATATATATATAGACATTCCAATAATGTCACATGTCCTTCTTCTCCTGTGGTGGTGGGTAATCCATGATAGCTTGGGAAGAAGTGGATTGAATGATGCTGGCTTGTCATTTAACCCAGACTGGGGACATCTAGTGGCAGGAAAAAATACTGCTTATGACAGTTCCAAAATGACGGTAAGTATTGCAGGAAAAGCTGTTTTTTTTTTTTGTTTTGTTTTTCTTGGGATGGAAATTTTTTATAGAAGTTTGGAGTGGAATTCCACTCCAATGAACCATTAAATGGATCAATTAATTGTAAATAAAAAAGTATCCCCATTAGTCAGTAATAGCTGTCTGCAGATAATAAATCACACTTTTTTCACTTTTACCCATTTTTCTAGGTTTAAAGCTGAATTGCAGGATTTCAGCAACTTTGTAAATAGTGCAGGCACACTATTAGTTAAGTCCAATCAAATGCCTGTCACCCCTGGGACTTATCTCTATTACTTGTTCTCCTGGGGGACACACTCCTCCTCTCTGAGAGGAGAGAAGCACACACAGCAGCTATGCCCGCCCCTCCCCTCTGCTGCCCATTCACAGAAGCCTTTGTATTTTGTAAATGAGTTCACATAATATAAAGGCAGAAAAAAATGGGCAGAAAGAGAGGAGGGGAAGGCATAGCAGTTCCAGGGATTCTGCTCTTGAAAGAACTGAGACCACAGTGAGTAGCATTGGAGCTCCTGAAGTTATCTTCCTGAAGCACAATAAACCTGTCAGATGTGAATAATACAGATAAGTCTAGAGGCAGCAGGCACCTTGTTAGACTTAACTCATAGTAAGCCTGCTGCTTTTACAAAGTAGCTGAATTCCTGGAATCCAGCTTAAACAGCCAAGAACGAGTTCTAAAATGATCTTTCAGCTTTAGATACCACATACACATCGGCTTCCCTCTCACCTCCTCATCGGACAGATCTGGACGCAGTCGGCGTTTACAACCAGCGTATCTTAGCAGGGACGTCAAAGCTCGTAAGCCGAAGTCGTAGTGGTCTTGCTTGGAAAGTTTCTGAACAGCCAGGGAATATAAGGTGTAGACCTTCTTAGCCAGGAGCTAGAAGAGAACATGAGAGAGTGATTGCTGGAGGGTCCTACAGAAATGTGACTGCTATTTGTCCCACCACACAACACACAGATGGTACCTTGCAGTTACTGAAGCCTTCTGCGAATAGAATAATCTCTGCGATCAGTGTGGAGTCTGGTACCACCATGGAGATGGGTCTGAACTTGGACTTGAGGTTATCTGGGAGCTCAGTACGGCCTGCATAACCTGTGACCAGAAGAATGGGTCAGTGATAGAGGAACATAAGATAAATTCCAGGGGAGTCCCAGGTCAATGGAGCTTAAGAGCAAATGAGGTGTCATCATACATCATGGCACGTGGGCTCAAGAATAAATTGGTATAAACACTCAGTTTGATATTTAGCCCCAAAAAAACTCATAGAATGCATGAAGGTAAAAAACCTTGTGCCTTTACAACCACTTTATTGTAATGAAAGCTGCAGATTTAGGAGAGTTGAAAATTACTTTTAAAATAAACTCACAGTTTAGAGCCTAGTGCTCAACATAAGGCTCTTTGGGACTTATTGTGCTGTCCTCGGGTCCAAGCAGCCAGTAGCACGAGCATTGACTTGTAGAGGGGCTATAATGTCAGTGAACTCTAGCAGTGTCATACATTTCCCTAGTCTCTTACATTCTTCTGCAGCATATCTCCAAGCTTCAGCTATAGTTGTAGCGTGATACTAGTCTCTGACAATCCAATATATCACTGCAGGTTTAGAGATTATGTATGATTTTAGTGGTTTGGTTTAGATCTACTTTAATATTTTGGGTTTATGCCCATATCTTACATGATATGTTTAAACCCACATCATAAAAAACTATCAATAAATGGTGTATTCCATGCTGTTCATACTCACTCAGTCACTATGGGTTTACTGTATTCTGCAAAATACCGTATTTATCGGCGTATAACACGCACTTTTTTCCCCCTTAAAAACAAGGGAAAATCGCGGGTGCGTGTTATACGCCGATCCCCTGCGATCCCCCGCTTACTGAGCGGAGCGATCGCCGACCGCGATTTGAAAATGGCGCCACCGGCGCCGAAATACACAGAGCCGGTTCTCGGCTCTTCTCGGCCACTCTCGGCTTCACTCGAGCGCCGCCCGAACCTAGCCGAGTGTACTCGGACGGGACTACGAGTGGAGCCGAAAGTGGCCGAAAGTGAATGAGAGCCGCCGAGAAGAGCCGAGGACCGGCTCTGTGTATTTCGGCGCCGTCGGCGCCATTTTCAAACTGCAGTGACACTGACATGTCACTGCAGTTTAACTGCAGCCTGGGTAAGGCTGCAAAAGGACACAGACAAAGCTGCAGATCGGCACTGGCAAAGCTGCAAGGCTACAAATGGACACTGATAAGGTTGCAAATGACACCAAGGCTGCTGACTGCAAGGCTGCAAATGACACCAAGGCTGCAAATGACTGCAAGGCTGCAAATGACACTGGACAAGCATGCAGATGGACGCCGTGCAAGGCTGCATTGATGGGCATTTAAATATAAGTTTTTTTCCTTAAAACATTTTTTTTTCTTATAATTCCCTCCTAAATTTGGGGTGCGTGTTATACACCGGCGCGTGTTATACGCCGGCGCGTGTTATACGCTGGCGCGTGTTATACGCCGATAAATACGGTACCTGATTGATCCTGCTGCTCTCTATCTCCACCTTCTGTTCATGTCCCCAATTCAGCTAGGGATTTTGCAGCGCAGTGTTGGCAGCTCTGTGCATGATCAGTTTTCAGTGAGTTTCTATGCTGCGCATTTCCTCACTGTCACATCTAAACAGCCCATATGACTATGGAGTCACACATGTGGTGTATGCACAGTGGTAAAGGACAGCCCACTCCCTCCCTCCTCCTCCATGCCCACTAACCAGCTAAACACAATAGGGGCAGTGGGATTACATGTAGATTGATGGAGGTTTCACCTCCCTGTTATTCAAAGACACAGGCTGGAGGGGCGTGACACAGCCTGTAGCTGGCAGAAATCCGCCCACACCATGTTATTGCCAAAAATAATAAAGATTTGATTTCAAATACATAACTGCATGACAATTTAAAACTGTTTATTGATATTAATTGTTCATTTTTACTCTGTATTCCAAAGGCTGTATTTTTTCGGAACTTGTGATCAGCATTAGAGGGCAAGAAGCTCCTACTACTTATGTTTCCCTGCAGACAGGCTGGGAGAGAGCTGGGTCAGGTGACAGCTGTATATCAATTAGGAAAAAGGTACTGAGATGTTTTTTTTTATTAAAATAATTACAGTGCCATCATCCATATAGTGATGGAAAAAAAGTATTTGATCCCCTGCTGATTTTGTACGTTTGCCACTGACAAAGAAATGATCAGTCTATAATTTAATGGTAGGTTTATTTTAACACTGAGAGACAGAATTACAACAAAAATATCCAGAAAAATGCATTTCAAAAAAGTTATAAATTAATTTGCATTTCAATGAGTGTATTTGATCCCCTATCAATTAACAAGATTTCTCGCTCTCAGGTGTCTTCTATACAGGTAACGGGCTGAGATTGGGAGTGCTCTCTTATGCCCCGTACACACGGTCGGACATTGATCGGACTTTCCGACAACAAAATACTAGGATTTTTTCCGACGGATGTTGGCTCAAACTTGCCTTGCATACACACGGTCACACAAAGTTGTCGGAAAATCCGATCATTCTGAACGCGGTGACGTAAAACACGTACGTCGGGACTATAAACGGGGCAGTAGCCAATAGCTTTCATCTCTTTATTTATTCTGACCATGCGTGGCACTTTGTGCGTCAGATTTATGTACACACAATCGGAAATTCCGACAACGGATTTTATTGTCGGAAAATTTTATAGCTTGCTCTCAAACTTTGTGTGTCGGAAAATCCGATGGAAAATGTGTGATGGAGCATACACACGGTCGGAATTTCCCACAACAAGGTCCTATCACACATTTTCCGTCTGAAAATCCGACCGTGTGTACGGGGCATAAGGCCCCTTTCACATGAGGCGGACTCCGTTTCTACGGAGCCCGTCTCGGTCCGCCGGCTCAGTGGGAGATCAGTCCGTTGATCTCCGCTGAGCCGGCTGATGACAGGTCCCTCTCTGCTCACTGAGCGGGGAGGGGCTTGTCAGGCGCCGCTGCCGCCTATGGAGGGATCGGATGAAAAAGGACAGCATGTCCGTTTTCATCAGATCTCACCAGATCCGATCCGCCAGCGACGGACCTGGACGTAGAGCCATCCAACTGCTTTTAGCGGATCGGACCGGGTCGGATGTCAGCGGACATGTCTCCGCTGACATCCGACGCTCCATAGACTAACATGGAGCGTGCGTTCAGGTCCGCCGTCAAAACTGACAGGCGGACCTGAACGGTCCGATCGTGTGAAAGGGGCCTTAAAGGGAGTGTTACTAATCTTGGCTTGTTACCTGTATAAAAGACAACTGTCCACAGAAGCAATCAATCAGATTCCAATCTCTCCACTATGGCCAAGACCAAAGAGCTGTCCAAGGATGTCAGAGACAAGATTGTAGACCTACACAAGGCTGGAATGGGCTACAAGACCATCGCCAAGCAGCTTGGTGAGAGGGTGACAACAGTTAGTGCGATTATTCGCAAACAAAAGAAACACAAAATAATTGTCAATCTCCCTTGATCTGGGGCTCCATGCAAGATCTCACCTTGTGAAGTTTAAATGATCATGGGAACGGTGAGGAATCAGCCCAGAACTACATAGGAGAATCTTGTCAATGATCTCAAGGCAGCTGGGACCATAGTCACCAAGAAAACAATTGGTAACACACCATCCATGAAAGACTGAAATCCTGCAGTGCCCTCAAGATCCCCCTGCTCAAGAAAGCACATGTACAGGCCCATCTGAAGTTTGCTAATGAACATCTGAATGATTCAGAGAACTGTGTGAAAGTGTTGTGGTCAGATGAGACCAAAAATCAAGCTTTTTGGCATCAACTCAACTCGCCGTGTTTGGAGGAGGAGGAGGAATGCTGCCTATGACCCAAGAACACCATCCCCACCGTCAAACATAAAAGTGGAAACATTATGCTTTGGGGGTGTTTTTCTGCTAAGGGGAAAGGACAACTTCACCGCATCAAAGGGACGATGGATGGGGCCATGTACCATCAAATCTTGGGTGAGAACCTCCTCCCCTCAGCCAGGGCATTGAAAATGGGTCGTGGATGGGTATTCCAGCATGACAATGACCCAAAACACACGGCCAAGGCAACAAAAGGGTGGCTCAAGAAGAAGCACATTAAAGTGGGGTTCCACCCAAAAAAAAAAAACTACATAAAAAATACTAAAAAAAAAAAAATACAAAAAAAATTTGGATTTTTTTTTTTTACTCACCTCTAAATGCCTGTTGCTAGGGGGTCCCTCGTAGTCTGCCTCTTTCAGTGCCTGGGCTGGTGACATCACTTCCCCCTCGGCACTGGAAGGGCTCAGCTCTGCTCCCTCCCTCCTGTCAATCTTTCTGGGACCCATTACAGGTCCCAGGTGACTGAGCGGCCAATCACGGCGCTCGGTGCCGCTCGCGCATGCGCAGTGGGTGCCAGGCTGTGAAGCCACAGCCCGGCGCCCACAGTTGCAATGCCGGCGCCGAGCGGGGCTTCGATCCCCCGCATCGCTGGACCCAGGGACAGGTAAGTGTCCAATTAAAAGTCAGCAGCTGCAGTATTTGTAGCTGCTGACTTTTAATTTTTTTTTTTTTTTGACTGGAACTCCTCTTTAAGGTCCTGGAGTGTCCTAGCCAGGCTTCAGACCTTAATCCCATATAAAATATGTGGAGATGTGTGCAAACCTGGTGGCCAACTACAAGAAACATCTGACCTCTGTGATTGCCAACAAGGGTTTTGCCACCAAGTACTAAGTCACGTCTTGCGAAGGGGTCAAATACTTACTTCACTCATTAACCACCTCAATACAGGGCCCTTTCACCCCCTTCCTGCCCAAGCCATTTTTCAGTTTTCAGCGCTGTCGCAATTTGAATGACAATTGCGCGGTCATGTTACACTGCACCCTAATGAAATTTTTATCATTTTTTTCCCCACAAATAGAGCTTTCTTTTGGTGGTATTTGATCACCACTGTGGTTTTTATCTATTGCGCTATAAACAAAAGAAAAGGGACAATTTTGAAAAAACACAATATTTTTTATTTTTTTCTATAATAAATATCCAATTTTTTTTTTTAACAAATTTTTTCTTCAGTTTAGGCCGATATGTATTCTTCTACATATTTTTGGTAAAAAAAAAAAAAATTGCGAAAGCGTATATTGATTGGTTTGCGCAAAAGTTATAGCGTCTACAAAGCAGGGGATAGATTTATAGCATTTTTATTTATTTTTTACTAGTAATGGCGGCGATATGCGATTTTTATTGTGACTGCGATATTGCAGCGGACATATCGGACACTTTTGACACATTTTTGGGACCATTCACATTTATACAGCGATCCGTGCTATAAAAATGCATTGATTACTGTGTAAATGTGACTGGCAGGGAAGGGGTTAACACTAAGGGGCGATCGAGGGGTTAATGTGTGTCCTAGGGAGGTGATAACTGTGGGGGGAGGGGACTCACTAGGGGAGGAGACCGATCGGTGTCCCTATGTATAAGGGACACACCATCGGTCTCCTCTCCTCTGACAGGACGTGGATCTGTGTGTTTACACACACAGATCCACGGTCCTGCTCTGTTACCCGGCAATCGCGGGTGCCCGGCGAACATCGAGGCAGCCGGGCACGCGCACCGGGCGATGCAGCAGGCATGCGCGCACGCCCCCGGCGGCACGCGCACGCCCCCTAGTGGCTCGGGAGGGCGATCATGTCATATGACATCCGCCCAGAACAAGAGCTGCCTCGTCCCACCGTTATATGACGGTGGGCGGTAGCTTAGTGGTTAAAATGCAAATCAATTTATAACTTTTTTGAAATGCGTTTTTCTGGATTTTTTTTTGTTGTTATTCTGTCTCTCAGTGTTAAAGTAAACCCACCATTAAAATTTTAGACTAATCATTTCTTTGTCAGTGGGCAAACCTACAAAATCAGCAGGGAATCAAATACTTTTTTCCCCTCACTGTACAAAAATAGAACAATGTAAATTAAACAGTGTGTGTTTAGTATCCTAAAGAGAGGGATCTCACCTGGATTCATGGTGATAAAGATACCGCAGGACCCCACCAAGCTGATGTCTCGGCCCTCAAAGACAAACCGGTTCAGGTTGGCAGAAAGAGCAGAAAGTATGGACAGGATTTGTTGGGCCACCACGGACAGAACTTCAATGTTGATTCGGTTAAATTCATCAAAGCAGCCCCAGGCTCCGGTCTAGAGCAGAAAAAGATGGAAATGATCCATGGTCAGAGAAAGAAGAAGGTCAATGACAGTGGACTGAACCAAAACACCCTCTTCTGCCACTACCCATTAACAGGGCAGTATGTTCCATACTATTTAGACTCCTAGTGCCCAACTCCATGTTCCTTTTTGGCACTTGTTGTGCAGTCCTTAGACCCCAGCAGTCAGGGGTTTTGTAAAGGGGCTACAATGACAGTGAGCTCTAGCAGTCTCATGTGTCATGTTCCCATCTTTGACTGTCTCCTGAGGCATACCCTCAGCCTCTATTTACTTCTACAGTATGTTCCCATCCACTGATCAACTCCTGTAAAATGTCTGCTCTCTCTGAAAGTCTTCTGAAGCATTACATATAATGAATATTATGTGAGGCCCCTAGGTGATATCAGGGGCTGCAGCTGAGGTCTTTTATACCTCTTACGTTGACCACTACTGATTTAGACTTTTCCCAGTCTAGTCTGTTAAAATTATTCACTGCAAAGGTACATCACAGGACACACGTCCTGCTCCCCACCTACAAAGCCCTCCTAGGACCCCTCTTTAATCATTTGGAGTCTTCTGTCTCATCGACATCACTTGTGTTGATCCATTTCTATAGAACGACTTGTAACTTGACATCAGCCACTCACCAACTCTTTAAAGCAGTTGTCTCCAGACTGCAGCCTGGGGGCAGGATGTGGCCCCTTGTTTGCCTTTATCCAGCCCTTGAGACATTACTCCTGCCACTGACATCAACAATGGGGCATAGTTCCTGCGACTGACACCACTGATATCAATGATGGCGCACTACTCCGCCCACTGATACCATTGATGGAGCATAATTCTTCCCACTGATACCAATGATGGGGTATTATTCCTCCCACTGACACCAATAATGGGGCACTATTTCTCCCAATTAAACCAAACATGGTGCATAAGTCACCCCACAAACACTTATGATAGGGCATAATTCCTCCCATGACATCTACTGAAATACACACCGATATACCTTCCACGCTTTACACTTCATGCCCACAGGTACAATCATTACTTCCCTCAATCAACGCCACCGCTATAGACGAGGTTGCTAAACTACTTGCTAATGTCCAATTAACTACCTGCCCTCTGGATTCTGTTCCCTTGCAAGTGCTACCCTCTGACTCTATTTTACACTCTCTAACCCACATCTTCAATCTCTCTCTCGCTTCTGGCATCTTCCCCAACTCTCTAAAACAGGTACTAATCAGCCCCATACTTAAAAAGCCTTCACTGGACCCAACCAATCTTAACAACCTCTGCCCCATCTCCTTGCTCCCCTTTCTATCCAAACTCCTTGAACGTCTGGTCTACAACCGACTGAGCAATCACCTTTCCGAGAATAGCCTTCTTGATCCCCTTCAGTCTGGATTTCGTCCTCAACACTTCACAGAAACTGCTTTCCTAAAACTAACAAGCGATCTACTAACAGCCAAAACCAATGGACACTATTCTGTACTCCTACTCTTGGACCTTTCTGCTGCCTTTGATACGGTTGACCACCCCCTCCTCCAAAAACTCCACGCCGTTGGTCTCCGTGACTGTACTCTTCGCTGGTTCTTATCCTACTTATCCAACCGCACCTTTAGGGTTACTTAAAACTCTACTTCCTCCTCTTCTCTTCCTTTCTTTGTTGGGGTCCCCCAAGGTTCTGTTCTTGGGCCTCTCCTATTTTCAATCTACACCCCCTCCCTGGATCAGCTGATAGCCTCCCATGGCTTCAAATACCATCTCTACGCCAACGACACTCAAATCTATTTCTCTATCCCTCAGCTCACTCCCTCAGTCTCCTCACATATCACTAATTTATTAACAGATATATCAGTCTGGATGTCACACCACTTCCTCCAGCTCAATCTATCCAAAACTGAACTTATAATTTTTCCTCCACCACGGGCACCTTCCCCTGATCTCTCTGTCAAAATCGAAGGCATAATTATCAGCCCATCCCTGCATGCTAAGGACCTAGGTGTAGTACTGGACTCGAAACTCTCCTTTAAGCCCCGTGTCCCAATCCTAGCGCCTCAACCTCCACAACATCTCCAAAATACGCCCCTTTCCAACCAACAACACAACAAAGCTTTTAATTCACTCCCTGGTCATCTCTCGCCTCGACTACTGCAACTCCCCACTCATTGGCTTATCTCTACATAGGCTATCCCTCCTTCAATCCATCATGAATGCTGCTGCCAGACTCATCCACCTCACCAATCGCTATGTGTCTGCTACTCCTCTCTGTCAATCCCTCCACTGGCTACAGCTCGCCCAACAAATTAAATTCAAAATACTAACAATAACTTACAAATTTAGCCCCCAGCTACATCACTAGTCTAGTCTCAAAATACCAACCTAATCATTCTCTTCGTTCCCCTTAAGACCTCCTGCTCTCTAGCTCCCTCATCACCTCCTCCGTTGCTCGCCTTCAGGAGTTTTCTAGAGTCTCTTCAATCCTATGGAACTCCTTACCCCAACCTGTCCGATTATCACCTACTCTATTAGCTTTTAGACGATCCCTGAAAACCCTCCTTTTCAAAAAAGCCTATCCTACCCACACCTAAAAAAAGCATTTTAATTTTCTCCATTAGTTCATCCCCCACAGTTATTACCTTCTGTTTCACTTGACCCTCCCTTCTATATTGTAAGCTCTAATGAGCAGGGCTCTCTGATTCCTCCTGTATTATATTGTATTGTAACTTTACTGTCTGCCCTCATGTTGTAAAGCACTGCGCAAACTGTTGGCGCTATATAAACCCTGTATAATAATAATAATAACAATCTATGATGGGGCACTATTTCTCCCCCTAATACCAAAGATAGGGCCCTATTTCTCCCCATAATACCAAAGATGGGGCACTATTCCCCTCACTGACACCAAGGATGGGGCACTATTTCTCCCCCTAATACTAAAGATGGAGCACTATTGCTCCCACTGGCACCAATGCTGGAGCACTATTTCTCTCCCTAATAACAAAGATGGGACACTATTCCTCCCACTGACACCAACAACAGGGTGCTATTTCACCCCTATTACCAAATATGGGGCATTGTTCACTATCAGTGGGCATAGTCTGGCCTCCCTAAAGTCTGAAGGACAGTAAACTGGCCCTTTGTTTAGAAAGTTTGGTGACCCCTGCTTTAAAGCAGCAGCTGGGAACTGTAGATTGGCTATAAAAACACCCATTGAACCCTCCTTTTTGGAAACATTATCTTGATTTAAAGCCTTGTGATTTCTAGTGACTGAATGTCAGCTCCAGCACGTAAGAGTTGCCCCGCCCCCCCGGTAATGTTTGCATGGAGTATGTAGATCTGGTAACACAACCATAATTTTTTTCCATGGTAATATTTTCTCTAGGTAAGCTTACCTGTTCTTGTCAACATAATGGTGGGGTAGTCTGGGATATGGACAGGGATGGGTTGGGGGTAAAAATGGAACTACTGTTTCAATGAATCCCCAGCCCATTGCAGATAGGTACATGTGTTGCAGAGGCTTACATTTTAATTGGGTAATAACATCTCAGGGAAGGTTTCTGGATTTCCTTACCTGAGCCAAGCCGGAGTACATTCTTGCCATAGATTTATAATCCAGTCCTTCTGAGCAGTTTACAACAATAACATACATCCCCAGAGCCTTTCCCAGGTCTTTTACCGTCTCAGTCTTTCCAGTACCGGCTGGGCCCTTTGGCGAGCCTCCACGGTGGAGGTGCAGGGCGGTGGTGAGAGTCATGTAACATCTAAAGTGTAAGGACAAAGTGAAATCCATGGATCAACATCACAAATATAATATTGGTGTCACCATCCTATATGATAAACCCAACAACCCACTCTTCAGGCTTCTAGAACAGGCCACACACTGACCTCACATCATGAATATTTTATTCCACCTGGCTGGTTTGCCAACAGTCTGAACCTATGGCCACACTCACCGATTCATTTAATTCCTATTGAGCTAAATCACCCTCCACAATTAAGACCAATAGAAGTGAAACAGAGAGGTGTGGCCATAGGCAGGGTCTGTTGGCAAACCAGTCAGGCAAACTATAATATTTATGGTGTGATGTCATCAGTGTGTGCCCATTCTTAAATGTCTGCATAGCAATGAGCGGCGATAGGCCTGAACCTGAGAGACTATGGACTGGAGGAGAGCTTTGCGCTACACTTGTATTTGCGATCTTCAACAACCCACCCTTTTTACAATATACCATAATTACACAGATAATGAGGTAAGGGGTATTACCTGTCAGTGAGGGGTGTGATCACAAGACGTCCTGAATTTCCCAAATATTCATACCCATACTGGAAATGAGTGTTTGTCTGTCTAATAATGCAGTCATAAACATCCTGCAAAAAAAATAATATTTACATTATTCCTGCCTGTATCACCCTGCAGGAGGAGGACTCATAGCTCCATTCTCTCTGTATCACCCTGCAGGAGGACAGACTCAAAGCCCCCTTCTGTCTGTATCACCCTGCAGGAGGAGGACAGACTCATAGCTCCCTTCTGTCTGTATCACCCTGCAGGAGGAGGACAGACTTATAGCTCCCTTCTGTCTGTATCACCCTGCAGGAGGAGGACAGACTCATAGCTTCCTTGTCTGTTTAACCCTGCAGGAGGAGGACAGACTCATAGCCCCCTTCTGTCTGTATCACCCTGCAGGATGAGGACAGACTCATAGCTCCCTTCTGTCTGTATTACCCTGCAGGAGGAGGAAAGACTCATAGCCCACTTCTGTCTGTATCACCCTGCAGGAGGACAGACTCATAGCCCCCTTCTGTCTGTATCACCCTGCAGGAGGACAGACTCATAGCTCCCTTCTGTCTGTATTACCCTGCAGGAGGAGGACAGACTCATAGCTTCCTTCTGTCTGTTTAACCCTGCAGGAGGAGGACAGACTCATAGCCTCCTTCTGTCTGTATTACCCTGCAGGAGGAGAACAGACTCATAGTTCCCTTCTGTCTGTATTACCCTGCAGGAGGAGGACAGACTCATAGCCCCCTTCTGTCTGTATCACCCTGCAGAAGGAGGACAGACTTATAGCTCCCTTCTATAAGAGAGGACAGAAGCTTCCTTCTGTCTGTTTAACCCTGCAGGAGGACAGACTCATAGCCTCCTTCTATCTGTATCACCCTGCAGGAGGTGGAAAGACTCATAGCTCCCTTCTGTCTGTATTACCCTGCAGGAGGACAGACTCATATCTCCCTTCTGTCTGTATTACCCTGCAGGAGGAGGACAGACTCATAGCCCCCTTCTGTCTGTATCACCCTGCTGAAGGAGGACAGACTTATAGCTCCCTTCTATAAGAGAGGACAGAAGCTTCCTTCTGTCTGTTTAACCCTGCAGGAGGACAGACTCATAGCCTCCTTCTATCTGTATCACCCTGCAGGAGGTGGAAAGACTCATAGCTCCCTTCTGTCTGTATTACCCTGCAGGAGGACAGACTCATATCTCCCTTCTGTCTGTATTACCCTCCAGGAGGAGGACAGACTCATAGCCCCCTTCTGTCTGTATCACCCTGCAGGAAGAGGACAGACTCATAGCTCCCTTCTGTCTGTATCACCCTGCAGGAGGACAGACTCATAGCCCCCTTTTGTCTGTATTACCCTGCAGGAGGAGAACAGACTCATAGTTCCCTTCTGTCTGTATTACCCTGCAGGAGGAGGACAGACTCATATCCCCCTTCTGTCTGTATCACCCTGCAGGAGGAGAACAGACTTATAGCTCCCTTCTGTCTGTATTACCCTGCAGGAGGAGGAAAGACTCATAGCCCCCTTCTGTCTGTATTACCCTGCAGGAGGAGGAAAGACTCATAGCCCCCTTCTGTCTGTATTACCCTGCAGGAGGAAGACAGACTCATAGCCCACTTCTGTCTGTATCACCCTGCAGGAGGACAGACTCATAGCCCCCTTCTGTCTGTACCACCCTGCAGGAGGACAGACTCATAGCCCCCTTCTGTCTGTATCACCCTGCAGAAGGAGGACAGACTCATAGCTCCCTTCTATAAGAGAGGACAGAAGCTTCCTTCTGTCTGTTTAACCCTGCAGGAGGAGGACAGACTCATAGCCTCCTTCTATCTGTATCACCCTGCAGGAGGTGGAAAGACTCATAGCTCCCTTCTGTCTGTATTACCCTGCAGGAGGACAGACTCATATCTCCCTTCTGTCTGTATTACCCTCCAGGAGGAGGACAGACTCATAGCCCTCTTCTGTCTGTATCACCCTGCAGGAAGAGGACAGACTCATAGCCCCCTTCTGTCTGTATCACCCTGCAGGAGGAGGACAGACCCATAGCTTCCTTCTGTCTGTATCACCCTGCAGGAGGAGGACAGACTCATAGCCCCCTTCTGTCTGTATCACCCTGCAGGAGGAGAACAGACTTATAGCTCCCTTCTGTCTGTATTACCCTGCAGGAGGAGGAAAGACTCATAGCCCCCTTCTGTCTGTATTACCCTGCAGGAGGAAGACAGACTCATAGCCCACTTCTGTCTGTATCACCCTGCAGGAGGACAGACTCATAGCCCCCTTCTGTCTGTACCACCCTGCAGGAGGAGGACAGACTCATAGTCCCCTTCTGTCTGTATTACCCTGCAGGAGGAGAACAGACTCATAGTTCCCTTCTGTCTGTATTACCCTGCAGGAGGAGGACAGACTCATAGCTCCCTTCTGTCTGTATCACCCTGCAGAAGGAGGACAGACTTATAGCTCCCTTCTATAAGAGAGGACAGAAGCTTCCTTCTGTCTGTTTAACCCTGCAGGAGGAGGACAGACTCATAGCCTCCTTCTATCTGTATCACCCTGCAGGAGGTGGAAAGACTCATAGCTCCCTTCTGTCTGTATTACCCTGCAGGAGGACAGACTCATATCTCCCTTCTGTCTGTATTACCCTGCAGGAGGAGGACAGACTCATAGCCCCCTTCTATCTGTATCACCCTGCAGGAGGAGAACAGACTCATAGCCCCCTTCTGTCTGTATCACCCTGCAGGAGGAGGACAGACTCATAGTCCCCTTCTGTTTAAGCCCTTTTCTACCTTTAGTCGGTAGGGAGATCAGAAAAGGGACATCACCTTATCCCAGTAAAAGCGCAGTTGACTCAGCCACTCAAAGGAAGCCACATCAGTGCATCCGCTCTTCAGCATCTGATCAATGACATCTCTGGCATGAACCTCAACCGTCACAAGTGCCACCAGTTTGAGGCGCAGAATTTTTGTAAGGTTTCCTCGAATGGCGTCAGAATATTTATGCAACATGGAAACCTAAAATTGCAATGGTATTGTGTGAAGGCAGGGACAGAGACACCTTTAATATGATCATGTAAATCACATAATACAACACAAACAAACACAACACACCTGCTTCTTTTTCATTATCTTGAGAGACGTTTTGTCTGCACTTTCTTTAGCAGTCACTAGAGATTTGGTGACATCTGTGGTCCACTGGATCTGGCTGGCAGTGATCAACATCTGCAGGGAAGGCAGACAGATAATGTAGAAAATGTTTTTCTTTTCAATTTTTAATTAATGCACTTTTTTTAATACTGCAGTTGTATCCAACAGTTACACTATTAAACATTTAATGTTAATTTTGCCAATGATACCTCCATCCTGCATATATGACATTGTTATCACATGACTGAGAACTACTAATAAGCCCATCAACTAAGCAAATTGTTGGCTAGTGGCATTTAAAGGGAGGTTATTTACATACCTTCAGGATTGAGCAACATGCTGGGGAAATGTAATTATGCAGATTGTTGGTGAAAGAGGTTGATGGACTCATATGGAAGCTTAAAGTGGTTATACAGCCACAAGGTTTAGAATGCATTAAGGTGAAAAGCCGTCTGTGCTGCAGCTCCCCCCAGACCCCCTTTTATTACCTGAGCCTGAAATGATCTGATCGAGCTTCAGCCGCTGTCTCTTTCCTCATTGGACAGATTGGTTCCCACTGCTGTCAATAAAATCCAGTGACACAGGAGCAGGGGGCAGGGCCGAGTCCCGCTGTCTGTGTCAATAGACGCAGCAGTGGGACTCAGGAGCGAGCCTGCACAGGGTGCCCCCAGGGAAAGTGGTTTTACGTGTGGGCACCCGATGAAGAGGAGGGGCCTGCAGCGAAGACGGGGCACCCCAGAAGAAGAGGATTGGGGCTGTTCTGTGCAAAACGATTGCCCAGAACAGGCAAGTATAACATGTTTGCTATTTTTATTTAAAAAAAACAAACAAACAAGGGTTTACATCCCCTTTAATATACAAAAGAGGGTTTGTGGCAAAGTATGACTTACAGCCCCAATAAACGAGTAAAAGGCAGATTCTCACAAGAAGTTTGCATTGCTCTGTTGTTATTGACTTCCTGGCCTAAATAGCCCAATGGATGGAGCTCTTATTGGTTGCATTGTTTGCAAATGCTGATACATATGACCACCATTAGACTGCTGATTTCTGATTGGTTGCCATGGCTCGCTCTGAATGAAGTCATTTTTATTATTCTGCTGTTAATGACTTCACAATCCAACACAGCTATTAGTAATTATGGCTTGCTTTGAATGAATGACAACTGCCAAAGTTTAATATGAGGTGTTGTTTTTCACCTACCTGCCCTGCCCACTCCTTCACCCACTTGTCCCGTTTGTTGCTCATCTTCTTTAGCGTCAGGCGACAATTTCTGAGAAGCTCCCTCAGCGTCCAGCGCATGGTCCTCTCAATGTCGCACAGCCAGGTCTACAGGAAGAATGCAGTCATTATACAGAGTTGTTCAAGTCAAACTTAGCAGCAACAGCATGCATTGCTTGACAGTAATTATATGACGGAAGTATATATACACACTGATATATATATATATATATATATATATATATATATATATATATATATATATATATCCTGGACCTCCCCATGTCAGCCTACTATGGGTCAGCTCCGCCCCCTCTGACCCCTCCAGGACCACCTCTTTTCTAGCCCATAAAAGGGCGGCTGTCTGCCCACACCAGTGTTCTTTTTTCGTCCTCGCTCCGGACGCCTTTTAGAGTTTTTTATTTATTTATTTTCTCTTCTCCATCCATCCATCCATCCTGTCGGGTTCAGCCTCTCCCAATTCAGAAGACCCCCCCATATAGGCTGTAAATCTCCTGAGTAGGTGGGTTCCCGCGGTGCTGGGATTGTATGGTACAGTATAAATGACTGTGTATTACTGGCAAAGGTCACTGGCAGTATAAATTACTGTATATACCTTCGTTAGGCAGGTGCTGGCACTCTCTCCTTCCATGTTTTTGTGTGTTCATGGTTTTGGCTCACTGGCACTTGTAGTTCACCTCCTCCACACGTACTCCTTTCAGGAAGCTCAGAGTTGTGCAGGTGAGGTCAGAGGTAGCTTCCTCTTGGGTTGTCCAGCAAACACCAGAATGCTCACTGCTGATTGCAGCAGCCTCTATCCTCTAGGCTGATCTCAATCTCCAGCTGGTCAATCTGCTTCTCTGCTCTGCTCTGGTAAGCCTCCTTCCAGGTACTTTCTGCTGTGTTACTTGTCTGTCAGAGTATTTTTATTATCCTGTACCTTCTAGGACTGGGGAATTTTGCCTGCCTGCCTAGCTGCCTTAAGCACCGAAGATTTGGATGGAGAAGTTTATTTTAATTGTAGTTATTTATTTATTTAAAAGAGAGCACATCCTTTGTGTTTTACAGAGAGAAGGGCCCACTGCGAGATAAACTCCCGCAAAGCGGTTCCAAATCAGCATTCCAGCCTCAAAAGAGTAAAGAAGGGACTCGACATGACAAATCGCAGAGTCGCATGCAGCTGGATAGATGCCTGTTGTCACAGCATTCCAGATCTCCCTCGCTCTTACCTCACTTTAGTCGCTCGGTCCCAAGCCAACAGAGGTCAAGACATCAGACGGCTCAGGACAATGCTGCAAAAGCACGCCAGGTTAAATCCTACATTAAGCACGCAGTCAAGGAAGGGTTAAAGAGTGTTTCAAGGAATCCTGGTCATCCTGCTGTATCTTCACCATCTGCAGATTCAGATCATGTGTTTTCAGTGCGTTTTAACTCTGAAGTCGATAGCGATTCGGATCCATCTGAGGCTGAGATGGTCTCAGAATTGCATACGTTTGATTTTTGCACTGGTCCCCCCCCTTGGTGGAGGCTGTTAAGGAAAGAATCTTCGCCTCCAAAGAAACAGCAAAGATACTACCCGTATTTAAAGAAATCGTTACCCTCCTTCCCATTTCATTTCTGAAATTAAAAAAGTAATTGACGATGAGTGTGGGGGGGGGGGGCTGAGAAGAAGCTCAATGTGCATAATGGAGTATCGAAGCTGTACCCCTTGGGACACTACGCCTAAGGTGGATGCTTCATTACGTATATGCGCCCGCCACATTACGCTTCTGCTGGAGTATTCGGTCTCTTTTAAGGATCCTATGAATCGCAAAATAAACGCAGACCTAAAAAGGTTGTATAGTTTGGACAGTAGCCTGCAGACCGGCGGTAGCACTCACTCCTGTGGCAGCAGCACTTGGGCTGGGTTCGCACCTGTGTGTTTTTTGGTGCTTTTTGCGGATGTGCACTACCGTCCGTTTATCATGGTCTCCTATGGAACACGTTCTGTGGTGCGGTTCTGCGGAATGCGCTGGGAGTGCATGGGTGTGAATCCAGCATTAGAGTGTGGGTGGCGGAGCTGGTGGATGGATGTTTGGATGAAAGTCTGGGAAGTGGCAGTTCTTCTCCTTTGCAGACTGCTGTAGAGTTGTAGCTGAAGTGGCTGTCGACCAGGTCAAGATGACAGCAAAGATAATGGCTCTTTAAGACACAGCAGCCCTTTCGGTTTAACAAGGGATCCCAAGAGGATTCAGAGAGGCCAGGGCTTACAAACAGTTTTTCAGACAGTGGAGGGGAGCTGGTTCAACCTTCCAAGCCCAGGGCCAACAAAGCTCCTGGGGCTGTTTCCACTGCTGCGTCCCCAGAGTCGCGCGATTTACACTGCGACTTTGCTGTGCGATTTGTGATGCGATGTCATTCGACCTGTAAAAACCATGTGAGAACAAATCGCACAGATGTCGGAACAAAGTAGTGCAAAAACCTTTTTTGGAGTCGCTGCAACTTAAATCGCACCAATTAGAACGGGGACCATTGAAATACATGGGTTTTGACTTGTCATGCGACTTCGCATGTGTCAGGTCGCACAACAACTCGCAGTAGTGGAGACAGAGCCTAAGGCTTCAAATAAGTCCTTCTGAAGCTGTCTCCGCCTAACCCTCTCAAGTAGGAGCAAGACTAGCCTAATTCAGGGGGGGTTTGGGCAGACAAATTACATGATGCCTGGATTGTAGCCGTCATTCGATCACGTTATCGTCTCGAGTTCAGAACAAGGCCCCCTCAGACCTTGTTCATAGAAACTGGACTTCCTACGGATTTGGAAAAGAGGCAATGTTTGCAAGGATATATAGGGGAGCTGTTGGCAGCAAGGGCCATCCTTCCGGTTCCAAGGCACGAATTGGGTCAAAGAGTATGTTCCCCCTCTGTTTTTGGTCCCAGAGGCTTCAGGGGGTTTCGGACCAGTTTTTGACGTCAAAAGTCCTGAATTCTTACATGAAGGTTCCACCATTCAAAATGGAGTCATTGGAAACGATCGTTTTCGGTTGTGGAGTCAGGAGACTGGATGGTTTCCATCGATCTGGCGGATGTGTATCTTCATGTCTCTATAGACTCATCTCACCATCACTTTCTCAGGCCTTCCGTGGAAGGCTTTCATTTTTAATCTCTCTCATTCGGTCTCTGCACGGCTCCGAGAACGTTTTTTAAAGCTACTGTCTGCTGTCGTTGCGACTCTCAGGGCAAATATTTCATTATCTAGATGACATGCTACTTCTGGGTCCGTCAAATGAGCTCCTTCTAGTTCATGTGAATTCACCTGCACTAACTCGTTTCGGTTGGTTGATCAACTTTCGGAAGAGCCAGATGCATCTGACCCAAATGTTGGAGTATTTAGGAGTACAATTCAACACGAATCGGGGTCGTGTTTCTCTTCCTCAGAGGAAGGTCCAGGGGATTCAGTCTCAGACAAAGCAGTGATGGCCAGGCCTTCTATGATGCTGAAGGATACCATGCAGTATCTGGGGGTTTTATCAGCCACAGGTCCAGTAGTCCCATGGGTCAAGTGGCGCAGAAGGAGGATTTTAATGCAACTTTCTTCTTCAGTGGGATCATCTGCCAATTCCGATAATCTGGTCCCTGGTTGGTGGTCAGTAGCTCGCAATCTTTCCAGCGGAGTTCCGTTGAAGGCCTCAGAACCAATAGTGGTGTCGACCAATGCCAGTCTGGCAGGCTGCAGGGCACACTGCCTGGGACAGCAGGTTCAAGACCAATGGTACCTTTTGTGGGGCGAAGAGTTCAAATTTCCTGGGATTGGATGCTGTCAGACGCGCTCTAATAGGGTGTACACACGGTCGGACTTTGTTCGGACATTCCGACAACAAAATCCTAGGATTTTTTCCGACGGATGTTGGCTCAAACTTGTTTTGTCTACACACGGTCGCACAAAGTTGTCGGAAAATCCGATCGTTCTAAACGCGGTGACGTAAAACACGTACGGGACTATAAACGGGGCAGTGGTCAATAGCTTTCATCTCTTTATTTATTCTGAGCATGCATGGCACTTTGTCCGTCGGATTTGTGTACACACGATCGGAATTTCCGACAACGGATTTTGTTGTTGGAAAATTTTTTCTCCTGCTCTCCAACTTTTGTGTGTCGGAAAATCCGATGGAAAATGTCCGATGGAGCCCACACACGGTCGGAATTTCCGACAACACGCTCCGATCGGACATTTTCCATCGGAAAATCCGACCGTGTGTACGGGGCATTAGTGTTCCAACCTATGTTGCGAGGTCGAGCTGTCAAGATTCTTTTGGACAACAAAACTACGGTGGCTTATGTGTCTCATCAAGGGGGCACAAGAAGTCACCCTCTCCTTCAGGTGGCATGTCAATCTTCCTCTGCACAGAGATGAATCTTGGCTCTCTTACAGCATCTCAACTTCCAGGGCCTGGCAATGTTGTTTTTTAGCAGATCGCTTGAGTCAAGGCTTTGGGGATCACAACAAATGGGGCCTCAACCCCAAGTACCTACGCAAGATCTACAGGGTCTGGGGGATGCCTTCGATAGATCTTATGGCATTGGAGAATTGTCAACTGCCTTACTACTTCACCTGGACCTAGCATCCACAGGCATTGGGTCAGGGTGCTCTGTCCAGGTCTTGGAACTTCCCCTTGGTGTATGTGTTCCTGCCGCTTCCATTGGCTCTCAAAATTCTGCTAAAGATTCAGCGAGAAAGGGTCACAGCAATAGTAGTCCTACCTTACTGGCTCAGGGAGCTGTGGTTCCCTCTGGCTTGGAGGGTAAAGTTGGGCTCACCAATCCCTCTGCCTCCTTGTCAAAAACTCCTTCTGCAGAGTAGGGCCTGACACCCGAACCGCAGGAGGATAAAGTTGATGACATTATTACAGGTTACATTCGTTCTGACGATCCTATTACCGGATCTGGAATACTACGGAAAGGGGTTGAGACCTTGGATCTCCTTCAGTATCTAACATTTTGGAGTTTCTGCAGAGTAGTCTCAAAGGGTTAGCTTATAATTCGCTAAAGGGTCAAATCCCTGCCTTGTCATGTACAAGATATGCTCTACATCCGTTGGTGATCTGATTATTTTTTTTTTTTTTTTTTTTAGGGGCAGCCATAGAAATCAGACCTCCATTGAAATCGTTTTTTCCAAAAGAGGACTTAACACTAGTCTTGGGAACATTGCTGGTTTCTCCATTTGATCAAGCTTTCTCTTGTTCATTATTTATTTTAACAGTTTTGTTTTTTACTAGCCATGGCCTCGGCCAGAAGAGACTCCGAGTTGTGCGCCTTCTCATCTAAAGAACCATATTGTTTGGTGCTCCCAGACAACAGTCCTTAGGCCGATACCGAGCTTTCTACCTAAGGTGGCCACATAATTTCGTATGAACTGGGAGGTCATTCTCCCAGCCTTTCCGGTGGATACAGCTGATGATGAGTGGAGTAGGTTAGACCTGGTCTCTGCAGTTTCAAACTACCTGAAATGGACTAAAAGCTTTGGCAAACAAGATCAGCTGTAGGTTTTCCCAATGGGGCCTAAAAAGGGTATGCCAGCAACATCCAGAGTTGGGTCTTCCTGGTTTGTCAAGACCATGCATATTGCATACAAAACGCTGGGCCTTCCTCCTCCTCCAGAGATCAAAGCACATTCGACGAGGAGTATAGCAGCATCCTGGGCATACGCGAAGGTCGCCCCTGAGGTAGTTTGCAGAGCAGCAAGCTGGAGCGTGCCCAACACCTTTTTATTAGGCATTACAAGCTTTAATATGGCTTGTCCGCCTGAGGAAACATTTGGCTCTAGAGTATTACGGCGGCTGTTGCCCATTAAAAATTTTGAGTAGCATTGCAGTGAGGGTTTGGCTTTTTTTATTTATTTATTTTTTTTTTAATCTTTCCTCCCTTCTTAATATTGCTTGGTACATCCCATAGTAGGCTGACATGGGGAGGTCCAGGAATAAGGAAAATTGTTGTCCATACTTAACGTAATTTTCCTTTCCTGGATCATCCCCATGTCAGCCGGAGGATTCCCACCCAGTTTATCCATTGCGAGGCGGGTTTTTTTTTTAACACTGGTGTGGGCAGACAGCCGCCCTTTTATGGGCTAGAAAAGAGGTGGTCCTGGAGGGGTCAGAGGGGGTGGAGCTGACCCATAGTAGGCTGACATGGGGAGGATCCAGGAAAGGAAAATTACGGTAAGTATGGAATATATATATATATATATATATATATATATATATATATACATACACACATATATATATATATATATATATATATATATATATACACGTTCTTCAAAACGTTTCCACACTTATTTTTTTAACTCTGTTAAATATATAAAAGTGTGGAAACTTTTTGAGGACCCCTAATAAATAAATATATATGTATATGTGTGTGTGTGTGTGTATATTATATTATATTTATATATTTTTATATATATATATATATATATATATATCAAAACAAACAATAATTGCGCTATTACAAAAATAATGAGAAAATCAGCTGCTGGCATGTGACACAGTGGTAGGCAATGTATGAGAAAAATAAAATAGAAAACATGCAGCGCTCACAAGTATATACAATTCTGGGATTGAGTGTCCATAAAGAAGTATAAAAGAAAAAAACTATACTCATAAAGTGAAAAAACAATCTGTGTCAAATAAGAAACAAAGTCCATGAGTGTATAAATAGTCCTAAACACACATGAGGGTTCGTGGGCGTAACTGATGTCGTGCGTCCACGCACAGCAGGAGCCGGGGAGGACTCTATATGGGGAGACACCCTGCACATAGATCTTCTCCTAACACAGTAAACACTGTAATTGGTAGGAATGGGTAACCTTACCGGAAAAGGTGGACACAGTCACCATATAGTGAAGTGTCAAACAGGCTTGGGGGATACACCGATCCCAGCGATCTCCAGCTGCAGGGGTCCTCACAGTGAATCGCATCCAAGATCCAAATCGGTGGATGGTGGTGTGGGGGTTCCTGGTCTTGCGAGGTCTCCCTTTCAGATGGGAGGGGTTTGGAGGTAGAACTAATTGGAGCTCAGCAGGATCCCACATATAAAAAGAGATAAGAAAAAACTTCCACATAGGGCATGAATCCGTATAAAACGAGAAGCTTTATTGAAAGCTGGGAAAAATATGTGCTACACAGTGCACTTCATAAGGTAAAATGTGATCACAAGGTAAAAATCGAATAAAATTGCGTGGTAACAGGTCATTTAATGGCATGAGCAACCCGACATGTTTCGGAGCATCGTCCTTCTACTGGGGCATAAGCCTGAATGCCTGAACCACGCTTACATTTAAACACATACAATTAAGCAGAAATAGTAATCAGCTGTATAAAGCCCAAGTGTTCACATGTTTCCATGGGATCTGAGAGGTCACTTAGATCATTATGTGAAGGTCTTCAGCTGCTGGAGCAGTCCGCCCCTTTATTCTGACCCAGCAGCTGGTAAAAGACCTACATTGCTGACACCTAAAACCATTACAGAGTAAATGTCCAATCAGATTGCTCTGTGCGGAGTCACGTGACAGCGTCACGGTGCGTGACGTCATCGCGCACCGGACGCCGCGCTCCAAGCCTCCTTTCCATACCAGGAAGTGAGGGGCCAGCTATAGGAATCATCAAATCCGCAGCAAGCCCAGGAGGCTAGATAGAGCACGTCACTCCTGTGCGCTCCAGTGCGCTTGACATCCGGTGTCCCCACTCAGGGGAATGGAGCATTTACATGCTGTAAAAGAAAGGACAACTATATGCATATATTCATAAAAAGAAAAAACTTTTTAACTAAAATTGACCATAATGTAATATGTCTGGCAGCATAATGAGAAGTCTGTGTGCTGCAAGACATAAGACACAGAAACGGGAATCGTTATTGCCTTTCAGGCTCATTTGTCTGTTAAGTGGTACCGGGCCTCATTAAATGGTTATATAGCGGGATCCTGCAACAGATATCCTAACAGTGATATCAAAAAAAAACTGAAGATGTATATGCAAACCAATGGTTTCCAACGTGGTTTAGGACTTGTTAATAAAAGCATTTATGTCCCATTCCACGTTTAACCCATGGGGGGAATAACTTTTTAGTTGGTAAATCCAGAAAACCTCAAGCTGTGATACCCCCCTAGTACGTGGACCTCCTCTCCAAGATGGAATAAATTTGTCTATTACCTGAAATTTGGAACCTCTCGGGTTTTTATTGTGGAATTCTAAGAAGTGACGGGGGACACTGTGGTTAGTGCGACCCTTTTTGATAGCAGTAATGTGCTCGTTAACACGGATGTTAAATGATCTGATGGTGCGACCAACGTACTGCATATTACAGGGACATGTGATGAGGTACACGATATAACGTGTAGTGCATGTAACGAAATGTTTAATCTGGTACATGTTGGAAGTGACAGTGGACTCAAAACTCACAGATCTATGGTTCCCACAAGAGTTGTATGTGCACACATTACATCTCCTGCAGGGATAGTATCCTTTGGTTTCTGGGAAAAACGATGGTCTGGTGGGTGCTTCTATAACATTACGAGAGATGCGATTCCGTAATGATGGAGCCCCCCTAAAAGTAACCCCTGCTTTTGCAGGAAGCACAGGACCCAAAACCGGATCACTTCTCAAGATATTCCAGTGTCGATTTAGAATTTGTTTGATCTGTCTGTGTTGGACAGAAAATTGGGTGAAAAGTGACCACTTGGATTTGTCATTGGGAGCTGGTTTTGGACGTACAGATGTTAGTGCATTGCGATCCATAAGGGAGATTTTGGAAATTTCGCCATCGATCTGGGCAGGTGGATAGCCCTTCTCCAGAAATCGTCCCTTCAGGAATTGCGCTTGCTGCAAGAAGTCAGTGGTGTTAGTGCAATTCCTTCGGATTCGCAGTAATTGACTTCGGGGGACAGAGTCAAGCCAAGGGCCATAATGACAACTGTCTGTGGAGATATAGCCGTTTCTGTCCGTCGGCTTAAAGAAGGTGGTAGTCACAATCCGACGGTCAGAAACGGCGATCTCCAAGTCCAGAAAATGTATCGAAACCGTGCTAAGTTCATACGTAAGAACGATCCCTCTATCGTTATGATTCAGGGTGGCCATAAAGTCGTGAAGAGTCTCCTCATCACCCTTCCACAGGAGGAGGATGTCGTCTATATATCTGGCCCATAAGCACAGCTCAGGTCGCTGTGCGGGATAGACGACATCCTCCTCCCAAAGGGCCATAAAGAGTCTTCACGACTTTATGGCCACCCTGAATCATAACGATAGAGGGATCGTTCTTACGTATGAACTTAGCACGGTTTCGATACATTTTCTGGACTTGGAGATCGCCGTTTCTGACCGTCGGATTGTGACTACCACCTTCTTTAAGCCGACGGACAGAAACGGCTATATCTCCACAGACAGTTGTCATTATGGCCCTTGGCTTGACTCTGTCCCCCGAAGTCAATTACTGCGAATCCGAAGGAATTGCACTAACACCACTGACTTCTTGCAGCAAGCGCAATTCCTGAAGGGACGATTTCTGGAGAAGGGCTATCCACCTGCCCAGATCGATGGCGAAATTTCCAAAATCTCCCTTATGGATCGCAATGCACTAACATCTGTACGTCCAAAACCAGCTCCCAATGACAAATCCAAGTGGTCACTTTTCACCCAATTTTCTGTCCAACACAGACAGATCAAACAAATTCTAAATCGACACTGGAATATCTTGAGAAGTGATCCGGTTTTGGGTCCTGTGCTTCCTGCAAAAGCAGGGGTTACTTTTAGGGGGGCTCCATCATTACGGAATCGCATCTCTCGTAATGTTATAGAAGCACCCACCAGACCATCGTTTTTCCCAGAAACCAAAGGATACTATCCCTGCAGGAGATGTAATGTGTGCACATACAACTCTTGTGGGAACCATAGATCTGTGAGTTTTGAGTCCACTGTCACTTCCAACATGTACCAGATTAAACATTTCGTTACATGCACTACACGTTATATCGTGTACCTCATCACATGTCCCTGTAATATGCAGTACGTTGGTCGCACCATCAGATCATTTAACATCCGTGTTAACGAGCACATTACTGCTATCAAAAAGGGTCGCACTAACCACAGTGTCCCCCGTCACTTCTTAGAATTCCACAATAAAAACCCGAGAGGTTCCAAATTTCAGGTAATAGACAAATTTATTCCATCTTGGAGAGGAGGTCCACGTACTAGGGGGGTATCACAGCTTGAGGTTTTCTGGATTTACCAACTAAAAAGTTATTCCCCCCATGGGTTAAACGTGGAATGGGACATAAATGCTTTTATTAACAAGTCCTAAACCACGTTGGAAACCATTGGTTTGCATATACATCTTCAGTTTTTTTTTGATATCACTGTTACGATATCTGTTGCAGGATCCCGCTATATAACCATTTAATGAGGCCCGGTACCACTTAACAGACAAATGAGCCTGAAAGGCAATAACGATTCCCGTTTCTGTGTCTTATGTCTTGCAGCACACAGACTTCTCATTATGCTGCCAGACATATTACATTATGGTCAATTTTAGTTAAAAAGTTTTTTCTTTTTATGAATATATGCATATAGTTGTCCTTTCTTTTACAGCATGTAAATGCTCCATTCCCCTGAGTGGGGACACCGGATGTCAAGCGCACTGGAGCGCACAGGAGTGACGTGCTCTATCTAGCCTCCTGGGCTTGCTGCGGATTTGATGATTCCTATAGCTGGCCCCTCACTTCCTGGTATGGAAAGGAGGCTTGGAGCGCGGCGTCCGGTGCGCGATGACGTCACGCACCGTGACGCTGTCACGTGACTCCGCACAGAGCAATCTGATTGGACATTTACTCTGTAATGGTTTTAGGTGTCAGCAATGTAGGTCTTTTACCAGCTGCTGGGTCAGAATAAAGGGGCGGACTGCTCCAGCAGCTGAAGACCTTCACATAATGATCTAAGTGACCTCTCAGATCCCATGGAAACATGTGAACACTTGGGCTTTATACAGCTGATTACTATTTCTGCTTAATTGTATGTGTTTAAATGTAAGCGTGGTTCAGGCATTCAGGCTTATGCCCCAGTAGAAGGACGATGCTCCGAAACATGTCGGGTTGCTCATGCCATTAAATGACCTGTTACCACGCAATTTTATTCGATTTTTACCTTGTGATCACATTTTACCTTATGAAGTGCACTGTGTAGCACATATTTTTCCCAGCTTTCAATAAAGCTTCTCGTTTTATACGGATTCATGCCCTATGTGGAAGTTTTTTCTTATCTCTTTTTATGTGTGGGATCCTGCTGAGCTCCAATTAGTTCTACCTCCAAACCCCTCCCATCTGAAAGGGAGACCTCGCAAGACCAGGAACCCCCACACCACCATCCACCGATTTGGATCTTGGATGCGATTCACTGTGAGGACCCCTGCAGCTGGAGATCGCTGGGATCGGTGTATCCCCCAAGCCTGTTTGACACTTCACTATATGGTGACTGTGTCCACCTTTTCCGGTAAGGTTACCCATTCCTACCAATTACAGTGTTTACTGTGTTAGGAGAAGATCTATGTGCAGGGTGTCTCCCCATATAGAGTCCTCCCCGGCTCCTGCTGTGCGTGGACGCACGACATCAGTTACGCCCACGAACCCTCATGTGTGTTTAGGACTATTTATACACTCATGGACTTTGTTTCTTATTTGACACAGATTGTTTTTTCACTTTATGAGTATAGTTTTTTTCTTTTATACTTCTTTATGGACACTCAATCCCAGAATTGTATATACTTGTGAGCGCTGCATGTTTTCTATTTTATATATATATATATATATATATATATATATATATATATATATATATATATATATATATATATATATATATATATATATATATATATATATATATATATATATATATATAATTTATTTTGGGCCCTAAAAATCGGATCTTTTCCTTGCCTCTCGTGCATACAATGTTCTAGCATGATGAAAGGCAAATGTTTTTCTCATCCACAAAAGGGCTATAATATATCTATTATGCCCTGTACACACGACCGGTTTTCCCGTCGGAATAAACTCCTGAAGGTTTTTCCAACGGAGTTCCGATGGATTTCCGCTCAAGCTGGCTTGCATACACACGGTCACGCCAAATTCCGACCGTCCAGAACGCGGTGATGTACAACACGTACGACGGGACTAGAAAACGGAAGTTCAATAGCCAGTAGCCAACAGCTTTCATCTCGTACTTGCTTCAGAGTAAGCGTCGTTTTTGGTGCGTCGGAACAGCATACAGACGAGCGTTTTTTAGAAATTTTTTCCGCCGGAAAAATAAAGAACATGTTCTCTAAGTCCATCTGAATTTTCGACAGAAAAAGTCCAATGGGGCATACACACGGTTGGAATATACGATGAAAGGCTCACATTGGACTCTTTCTGTCGGAAATTCCGACTGTGTGTATGCGGCATAAGAGATTATTATACCTGTCAGTCCACCTATGTCATCTATATTATTAAAGGTCCGTGTAGTCTCCTCTATGTGGGGGAACCACACAGAAATACACCACACAGAAAAAGGATCGCATTGCGAGTCATAAGTATTCCATTAGGGACAAACTAGAAAATCTGCCTTTATCGAGACATTTTGTAGATAAGGGTCATACAGTCTCCCAACTCAGATTCATGGTGATTGACGAGGTTTTAATAAATAGACAGGGTGGTAATAGAGAATTAGAGCTTAAAAAGAAAGAAGTCCGTTGGATACATCGGCTTGATACCCTTCAACCTATGGGGTTAAAATCAGATTTTCATCTATTTATTTCTTTAATGTTGCTTTTCTTGGTTATTGTGTAATTTTTCTTTTATGTTATGTTATTTTTTTTGGTCATAAATCATGTGTGTAATTTTGATCAATTGCACTTTACCAATTACCACATATGTGTGTGTGTTCAATCGATTGATATATTCTGTGAAGTGTGGAAAACAGTCATACCTGTTTTTTTTCGTTCCAGGATCCTTTTTGTATAATAGATTTTGGACTTTTATTATAATGTGTCTTAGATCCAGTGATTGATTCCAGACAGGCTGGCTGATTACTCAATAGTATGCAGATGTATCTGCTCTATATAAATTTTACCATGTATGTCATTCATAGGCACCATGTTTTGAAGAAGGGCATGATCTGTATTAGCCCAAAACTGTTACGATGATGGCCTACATACTCTTAATGTTTTGATTATATTTTTCATTAAAACATTTTTGTGCAGCGATCTCTCTGTGTACCAGATAAGGTTCTTATCTGGTACACAATTTTTTATTACCGGCTGAAAAATTTGCTCTTTTTTTTAATAATGTTTTAAATTTTTGTAATACTTCAATTGTATGTAACAATTACAGTACTGAACAAACACTGCCACCTTCAGGCTACAGTAGCATCTGCATGCTTATTTTTATATTACATGTATTTTACCCCCCCCCCCCCCCCCCCCCAAACACACACACACATGCACAAAAACAAGTCTCATCTGCATTTTGATGTTGCATCAAAGAGACCCTCTTGTTTCTTAACTTATGATATTCACTGTAAAACAAACTTACTTCCACAGGACCCTCTAAGAGGACAGGGTGTGTAAATTCCACATACTCGCCCTCTGCGGAGAACATCCCTGCACCTTCATATTTGTTGCCAGCCTGGTGATTTTACAGGAAATGAAAACCTATTCAGATTAAGAGAACCAATTGGGTTGTGTCACAAATAAGTACAGGTATATGTAAGAATCAGAATACTCAGACTTCAATTGTTAGAAGTGTACAGTCTTAATTATTAAAGATTCGGCTGAGGTCTGATCAATCAAGCAGTCCTATCAATTCCTGATCTCACACAATGCATATACAGCAGATGAGAAACCATGTGTGAGGTTGAACGGTCAGAAAGTGTCAGACTTCAGGTTACCTCTGATTTCTGCAGAAGTGGTTTCTTCCTTTCAGAAATATTGAGTGCATGGATGAGCCTGAAGATTTGCACATGCGCATACTGCAATTTGTGGTCCATTGCATAGAGTCAAGACTGTTCATGCATGTTCGCTAATGCTCTGGTTGAAGCATAGCAAATTTAAGAAAAAATTGCTAAATAGTCGTCAGCTCCTGTGACTCATGACCAGACCTGCATCTTGGTATCTTGTTTGACCCAGCTTGCCTCCTGACTGCGTTATCCTAATCTCTGGTTACAAACCTTGGCTTATGTCTTGAATTTGTCCTCTGACAGCTGCTCTGGTCTGGTAACATCCCCTTTCTACATAGACACCTGCTGATCTTGCTTCCAATTGTTGCGGTATCCAATTGGTATCCAATTACAATACTGTGTGGCATTTTCCAGAATAACCCAATATGCATCGCACGCGGCCAGTTTTTACATGGAGATGGCAATATCCTCAGCAAGTTCTTTCCATTGATGGTTCATTCGCTGTTTGGACATCTTACAACTTCACAGATGTAAATACTCAATCCAAAAATTCTCTAATCTATTTCTACATTTTTGCATTCCTTCCTATTAACCACTTGACCACTGGGCACTTAAACCCCCTTCCTAACCAGACCAATTTTCAGCTTTCGGTGCTCTCACACTTTGAATGACAATTGCTCAGTCATACAACACTGTACCTATATGAAATTTTTGTCCTTTTTTTCACACAAAATGCCAGAAAAGTACAAATACCCCCCAAATGACCCCTATTTGGAAAGAAGACATTCCAAGGTATTTGAAAAGATGCATGGTGAGTTTTTTTTTGAAATTGTCATCTTTTCCCACAATTCTTTGCAAAATCAAGATATTTTTTTTTTCTTTTTTTCTTTTTCCACAAAATTTGTCATATTAGAAGGTTATTTCTCACACACAGCATATGCATACAACAAATTACACCCCAAAACACATTCTGCTATTACTCCCGAGTATGGCGATACCAGATGTGTGAGACTTTTACACAGCGTGGCCACATACAGAGGCCCAACATGCACGGAGCACCTCCAGGCGTTCTGGAGCACCCAGGCCAATTCTTATATTTCTCTCCTACATGTAAAAATAATAATTTATTTGCTAGAAAATTACATAGAACCCCAAAACATTATATATATATATATATATATATATATATATATATATATATATATATATATATTTTTTAGCAAAGATCCTAGAGAATACAATGGCGGTTGTTGCAACTTTTTATCTCGCACGGTATTTGCGCAGCAATTTTTCGAACGCGTTTTTTTTGGCAAAAAAACTGTTTTGTGCTTTAAAAAAAAAAAAAAAAACAGTAAAGTTAGCCTAATGTTTTTGCATAATGTGAAAGATGAAGTTACGCCGAGTAAATAGATACCTAACATGTCACCCTTCAAAATTGCACACGCTCGTGGAATGGTGCCAAACGTTGCTACTTAAAAATCTCCATAGGTGACGCTTTAAAATTTTTTACTGGTTACATGTTTTGAGTTACAGAGGAGGTCTAGGGCCAAAATTATTGCTCTCGCTCCAATGTTCGCAGTGATACCTCACATGTGTGGTTTGAACACCGTTTTCATATGTGGGCGGGACTTAAGTATTTTTTTCGCTTCTGCATGCGAGCACACGGACTTTTTTTTTTTTTTTTTATTGTTCATTTTACTTTATTTATTTTAGTTTAACACTTTTTTTTCCCCCAAAAAATTTTTTTAATCACTTTTATTTCTATTACAAGGAATGTAAACATCCTTGTAATAGGAATATGGCATGACAGGTCCTCTTTACAGTGAGATATGGGGTCAATAAGACCCCACATCTCACCTCTAGGCTGGGAAGCCTGAAATAAAAAAACGATCCTGGCTTCGATCGTAGCGGTGAGTCGGTAGAAGCACCGGAGGGTGGCGGGAAGGGGGGGGGCGTCCCCTCTCACCTCCCATAAGAACGATCAAGCAGTGGAACAGCCGCTATGATCATTCTTATGGTGTAGGAAATCGCCGGCTGATATCTGAATGATACCTGTAGCTACAGGCATCATTCAGATATCCCCGCTCAAAGTCAAGGACGTCATATGACGGTGGGCGGGAACTGGTTAAAAATTGCGGAGTATTGCGGAGTAGTGCAGGGTATATTCCTGGGTATATTCCTGGGTATATTGCAGAGTAGTGCCAGGTATATTGCAGAGTAGTGCCGGGTATAATGCAGATTATTGCTGGGCATATTGCTGGGTATATTGCTGGGTATATTGCTGGGTATATTGCAGGGTATATTGCAGAGTATTGCTGGGTATATTGCAGAGTATATTGCTGGGTATATTGCAGGGTATATTGCAGAGTAGTGCCGGGTATATTGCAGAGTAGTGCCGGGTATATTGCAGAGTAGTGCCGGGTATATTGCAGAGTAGTGCCGGGTATATTGCAGAGTAGTGCCGGGTATATTGCAGAGTAGTGCCGGGTATATTGCAGAGTATTGCGGGGTATAATGCAGAGTATTGCGGGGTATAATGCAGAGTATTGCGGGGTATAATGCAGGGATGGCTGAGCATGGAGGGATGGATGGATGTGACTGCAATTGTCACTGAGCACTGACGGAGCGATCACATGTCAACAGACCGGCGGGGAGAGGGGGAGGGATCGGACGGCAGCACCGCTGTGAGCTGCATGTGTAGTGCCCACAGCGGTGCTGCCGTCCGATCCCTCCCCCTCTCCCCGCCGGTCTGTTGACATGTGATCGCTCCGTCATTTGACGGAGCGATCACATGGTAAACGGCCGCGATCAGCGGCCGTTTACCGTGATCCGTGATGGACCCGGCGGTCACGGAAGTTCTCGGGTGCGCGCGAGAGCAGTATTCTGGGAGGACGTCCACCCAGAACTAGCCGACCGCGCTGCAGCCGTCTTTCGGCTATGGCACGGTCGGCAAGTGGTTAAAGAAGATCTCTTTTTTTTTTTGACTGTTCTGTCTCCTATTAGATAAAGTACACATGTAGCTAATGCGGCGTACACACGGTCGGACTTTTCGACCGGACTGGTCCGACGGACGCTGACGGACCAAATCCGGCGGACAATCCGACCGTGTGGGCGCCCCCCCCAAAGCACCCACCCCCCATTTTGAGAGCATGCGGCCTGGTACGGTTCAGGAGGGGGGGCGCTCGCTTGTCCCCACCCCCTTTCCTGACCGGCCAGGCTGCGTGCTCCGATCGGGGTCTGGCATGGATTTTGGGGGGGACCCCACACCGTTTTTTCGGCGTAGGGGGTTCCCCTTAAAATCCATACCAGACCTAAGGGCCCGGTATGCTCTATGACGGGGCTTGCAAGGTGTCAATCTCGCCGATAAAAGCGGCGAGATTGACTTCCTTTTCTAGTCCCGTCGTACCAGAGTCACGTTCAAAATGAACGGACTTGTCCGTGTGTGGGCAAGTCTGTTCATTCTGAAAGTCCGCCGTAACTCCGTCTGTCGGGAAGACCGGCGGACCTAGTCTGCCGGGAAGTCCGGTCGTGTGTAGACAAGTCCGTCCGTTCAGAAAGTCCGGCGGTAGTCCGCCGGAAGTCCGGCGGGTAGAACTTCGCACCTAGTTTCCCAGAAAGTCCGGTTGTGTGTACGCGGCATAAGTGCTTAATAAGTCTAGTTATGAGGTCTGACCTGCCCCCTCTGCTTCTGCCACAGTCGATCCGACAACAGCTAGGAAGGAGATGGCTGCTTTGTAATGATAGCTGATCTTGGCTCTGAGTACTTTCCAAAGACAAGCAACAGCAAGAAGAATGCAGAGGGGAGAGGGTGGCAGCCTCTGCATTCCTCTTGCCATTGCTTTTCTGTGGAAGGCCAGAACAATATTCCCAAGACACATGTTCCTTTAAGAGGCTGTAGAGTAAGTGGGTGCTGAAGTGACCAACTGCTGGAGACTGTAATGACTCAGAGCAAAGGATATGTCACCAGCGCACCAGGGAACTCCATAAAGAGTCAAATGTATGGCTGAATGGACTTGTGAATTGGACAAGAACTAGCTCATAGAATGTATGGTCCCATGGGATGAGGATAAATCTGACTCACATAAACTTATGTGGACAGTATGGTCTCATTTCAGATATTCCCCCGACTCCTTTTATCTCTGACAACATCTGAGGTTTCAATTTTTCCCAGGGACCTTCACATGGTATCACCCCCTGCCCCCCTTCCTCCTCTCCTTCTCCCCATCTTTCTCTTTCCTCTGTTTCTCTTCATTTTTTTCTTTAAATTCTAATTCACACTATTGTTTTTATACCAGTTAATTTTAAGCTAGCATCATTGTGTTGCCTGCTAACCCAGATATCGTGTCTCTGGCTAAAACAGATATTACTAGTGGGTTTCCCCTCCCCTCCCCCCCCCCCCCCCCTTATAATTGCTGTTTTTTCAGTGTAGTCCAGTGGCTTATGTTAACCTGTAGGCATGAACCCTACTGGGTATCTGTTTCTTGCAGTGGCTGCTGGTGCTCCCCCCCCCCCCCCCCCCCCCCCACTGACGGGTCCGCACTTACCCCATCCACAATCGCGGCTTCCCCTCCTTCTTGGCACAGCAGATGGACGAAGCAGTAGGAGAGCAGCCAGGTGGACAGAGGCAGGCCATGCTCCAACAACAGAAATCGTCATCTTTCTTCTCCCAGCTCAGGCTGCATGGCAACTCTGCCTCTGCACATCACCGCCAGAGACTGCACGCTCATTGGCTGCCGCCAGCTCCCCCACCTCCTCCTCCGCTCCTCTACTCCTCCTCTCCACTCCAACCACCACCGCATACATGACACAAGTGGGTGGGCTCGGGGCACGGGGCTCTGCGCCCCAAGCCCACCCTTTTTTGAAGCCAATTAGAGCCTCAGGCTCTAATAATGTGCTTCTAAAGATAAAAAAAATCCCTTGTAATACATGCGTCCGGTGCCCTGCACGTAGATTAGGGGCCGAGCACATGGATCGGGGGCCCCAATGGACGGGCCACCACTGTTTTTTTGTAACCACTGTTTGAAATTTAAAACATTTTATTTTCTTTATTATTCTGTTCTACATTGCTTGTAGCTTATCATAATATAGATGTCCGAATCCGGACACATTTGTTCAGTTACAACCTGTTTTCCTATTCCAAACCTGTATTTTCTGTAAATACTTAATAAAAAGAGATTAAACATAAAGGGTCAAATGTTTCATTAAATGATCACATCACAGCAAAGAACAGCTGGACCCTTTATGGAGTTTACTTGTCTGATGAAAGGCACATTAATCATTTTAGCATTGAGCAATGTAAAAAAGGCAGACTAACCTTTAAGTTGATGCCTAAGGCCTTCATTGCTGGAAGGATGGAGTATAGCATATACTTTCTCTACTGCTCCCCTTATAGCATTATGCTTATGATTACAGTACAGGTGCTTTTTACAGATCATCATGTACTGGGCTGTTACCTTCTGGATCTTGAGTGATTTGATATTGTCAAAGCATTTCTTGAGATGTGGTTGAACGGCCTCTGGGTTCCGGGACTGTCCAAGGATCTCCAGCAGATCGTCGTTGGACAGGAAGTAGAATCGTGGGAAGATTTGACGCTTTGTCTCCAAGTACAGGTCCAGAGACTTCTGTATACCCTCCAGAACCGCATTCATCTCACCCAGCTTCTCCAGGAGGCCTGAACATCAGATAAAAACCAGCTGTCATTAATGGAAAACGTCTGCTTTGATTTTCAAAAGTATTAAAATTATATATATATATATATATATATATATATATATATATATATATATATATATATTCTCTCTCTCTCAGTGGGGAAAATAATTATTTGATCCCCTGCAGATTTGAAAGGGTCTATAATTTTTATCATAGGTTTATTTTAAATGATAGAGACAGAATATCAACCAAAAAACACTATATGAATGTTTTAAATTGAGTTGTAGTTCAGTGAGTAAAATAAGTCTCTGATCCCCAAGCAAAACATGACTTAGTACTTGGAGAGAAACCTTGTTGGCAGGTACAGAGTTAAGACATTTCTTGTAGTTGGTTACCAGGTTTGCACACATCTCAGGAGGGATTTGGTCCACTCTTTACAGATCTTCTCTAAAGCTTTAAGGTTTCTTGGCTGTCGCTTGGCAACTCGAAGTTTCAGCTCCCTCCATAAATTTCCTATAGGATTAGGGCCTAGAGACTGGCTAGGCCACAACATTACCTTAATGTGCTTCTTCTTGAGCCACTCCTTTGTTGCCTTGGCGGTATGTTTTGGGTGATTGTCATGTTGGAAGACCCATCCATGACCCATCGTCAGTGTTCTGGCTGAGGAAAGAAGGTTCTCATCCAAGATTACAAGAATACATGGCCCCTCAATGCGGCAAAGTTGGCCTGTATCTTTAGCAGAGAAACAGCCCCAAAGCATAATGTTTCCACCTCCTTGCTTGACTGTAGGGATGGTGTTCTTAGGATCATAGTGAGCATCTTTCTTCCTCCAACACAGTGAATCGAGTCAATGTCAAAGAGCTCAATTTTGGTCTCATTTGACCACAGCACTTTCTTCCAGTCCTTCTCTGAATCATTTAGATGTTCGTTGGCAAACTTCAGACGGACCTTTGCATGTGCCTTCTTGAAGAGGGAGACCCTACGGGCGCTGCAGGTTTTCAATTAATGGCGGCGCATTGTGTTACCAATGGTTTGTTTGCTGACTGTGTTCCCAACTGCTATGAGATCATTCACAAGCTCCTTCTGTGTAGTTCTGGGCTGATTCCTCACTTTTCTCATAATCATCCTCATCTCACGAGGCAAAATCTTGCATGGAGCTCCAGCCCGAGGACGATTGATGGTCATTTTGTATTTCTTCCATTTGTGAATAATCACTCCAACAGTTGTCTCCTTCTCACCAAGCTTCTTGCTGATCGTCTTGTAGCCCGTTCCAGCCGTGTGCAGGTCTACAATCTTGTCCCGATGTCCTTTGACAGATCTTTGGTCTTGCCCATGATAGTGATGTTTGAATGCAAGAAAGGAATCCTGTGGACAGGTGTCTTTTATACACATAACAAGTTGTCGTTAGGAGCACCTTCTTAAATTGACAGGACTAATCTGTGTACCACATATTGTAGCCAGTCTGTGGGAACCAGAATTATTGTTGGTTGGTAGAGGATTAAATACTTATTTTACTCACCGAACTGCAACTCAATTTATAACATTTGTATCATGTGTTTTTTCTGGATTTTTGGTTGATACTCTGGGGCCGATTTACTAAAACTGAAGAGTGCAAAATCTGGTGCTGCTGTGCATAGTAGCCAATCGGCTTCTAACTTCAGCTTGTTCAATTAAGCTTTGACAATAAAACCTGGAAGCTGATTGGTTTCTGTGCAGAGCTGCACCAGATTTTGCACTCTCCAGTTTTAGTAAATCGATGACAAAAGTACTCTGGAGTGTCCTTTTGTCATGTAATGAGTGATGGTGATGATGCATCAGTTTCCTGTGCTGTTTTTGCCCTTTCCATTTCTTTTGCGTTGCCAGATGTATACTAGGCTAGTTTGTGATGTATTTGATGTATTTATTACTGAGAATAAACACAATGTACAAAAAAAACTGCGTATACGCGAATTTGGATTTAAATCAGGCCAATAGCTAAATACACAGATGAAATGCATATAAAGGGAGTTTATTTACCTATGAAAGGATTTGATTCTCTGTCCATTCAGTTCTGAGATTTACACAGCTCTGCCACACAGCGGAGCCCTCTCTGGCAGGGCAGGAGACCTGACTTTTGCAGTTCAGTAACACTTATGCCCCGTACACACGGTCGGACATTGATCGGACATTCCGACAACAAAATCCTAGGATTTTTTCAGACGGATGTTGGCTCAAACTTGTCTTGCATACACACGGTCACACAAAGTTGTTGGAAAATCCGATCATTCTGAACGCGGTGACGTAAAACGCGTACTTCGGGACTATAAACGGGGCAGTAGCCATTAGCTTTCATCTCTTTATTTATTCTGAGCATGCGTGGCACTTTGTGCGTCAGATTTTTGTACACATGATCGGAATTTCCGACAACGGATTTTGTTGTCGGAAAATTTCATAGCCTGCTCTCAAACTTTGTGTGTCGGAAAATCCGATGGAAAATGTGTGATGGAGCCTACACACGGTCGGAATTTCCGACAACAAGGTCCTATCACACATTTTCCGTCGGAAAATCCGACTGTGTGTACAGGGCTTTACAGGTCTTGTCCCTCACCTAACCTGTGACTGGACAGTGATAGAAGCAGACTGATAATTTCATCTCTCGGTCACTCTACTTTTTCCACCTATCAGCATGCTCCTTCTTAGCACATGAGCACTGTAGCACAAAGAACTGGCTCTTTGTACTGCTTCTCCCTCTACCAGTTTCAGCTCTACCAAGTCAGATTAAGATGCCTACACTGCTGGCGTTAAATATTAAATATGTTTAAGGATGCATTAACCCCTTTTACCTTACCCTTTCTCTTGGAAAAACATACAAAAAAAGTTGCATTTAAAATGCTATATATGCCCTAGAAGTATTCCTTTCACTGAGGCAATACTAATTTGTCTTATCTAACACTAGGTGCGTGTGATCCTATTTATGAAGACTTCAGGTTCCTGATGTTTCTCTTGAACTGCTTGCAACTATTCCTGGTCACCGGCGGCCAGAATCTGACAGTCGTGAACCTGAAAGCGCTCAGAGTAGAACACTTCCAGGTTCGCAACAAATTGATTGATCCTCCCTCCGCTCTGCCATCCTGGGGATCCTACCCCCTTAGCATGTACCTAGATTTTCACTCGGGCTAGGGAGGTTGAAGAATAAAAAGCTGTATTAATTTTTGTATTTTAGGTCTTCCTGGAGGTCAGCTTTAAAGGAGATACAAAGCGCATCCTCAATTGGCGGCCCTAGGCGTACCACCCAACACACCTGGAAAGTGGGTCCCACTCAGAGCATTGTTGTCCTTGTTCAGTCTGTCCATGATGTTTTTCCAGTTGATATTTACTTGGTCAAACAATTCCTGGGGCAGTTGCTTTCGGATGTCCTCTCCCATAAAGATGTTCTGTACGGAGGAAGACACAGTTGAGGATGAAGCTTGACAGAACTATATTTATTAAACCATATAGCACGTGGAATAAATCAATGCGTTGGGTCTAAATGCCAAATCTTAACAGCATATACAATAAAAGTATATAAAAATAATACAATTTTTAATATTACGTTTAACAAAAAATAATACAAAATTAATACTAAATAAAAATATCTAAAAAAAAAAAAAGTAAGCAAATAAATAAAATACAATAATAATATTTAATATTAATTTAATAAATAATATATGACACACTAAGTAAAAATACTTAAAATAAAATTAAGCACCCAAAATAAAAGTAAGCAATAAAAGGCTGAGACTTTGGACAGTTTGCGCCCAAGGTTATATTTCAAGTTTTGGTAAATGTTGAGTTAAACTGCAGGCTCAGCTCCACCACTGTATGTTTTTATACTTTACTTTTAATGAATCTCCAAACTGATCACGTGGCCAGCAGGGTTCCTTTTTTTTTTTTCTTTTTCGACTTTCTCCTGCAGTAGGTGGTTTTACATGATGCGGAGAGATGCACTGATGTAAACATGGCAACACTGTTCTCTGAATCATTATACTGTGAATTAAGGGGCCTGTGGTGATGCCCCCTTGGGGGCGGGTCTCTGACACCCTTGACCTTACAATATTTCCTAGTCTTCCCACTTGTGTGATGCTGGGCATCCTTTAACAAGAAAGTCTGAGGACATCTTTGTAGCAAAAAGAAAGTACAGTGAGGGACAGCTATATGCTGCATTTGGATTGTACTGATTCATTTTACTGTGAATGAAGGGCACTGTGGTAATGCCCCCTTGGGGGCGGGTCCCTGACACCCTGCACTTACGGTGCCTAAAAAAAGAAAACTCTTGCTAATGACCTCTGTGATGGGTGTTGAGTTCCCATTGTCTCCAAAAATTCCAGGCAGAATCTTTTTTTTTTTTTTTTTACAATAAGAATTTTTTATTAAGGAAATAATGGCGTACAAGATGTACAAAAGCAGGGCAAGTCAATACAATGAGCATAGACCATCATGACCTTTCAAAGGTGGGAATGGAAAACAAAACCAAAAAATTTTTTTGATAGAATAGATTGAGCATGGGTTATATCTTTAAGAGCTTTTGCAAGAAATTTGCCACATTTGTCTCTGTGCTCATAGTAGAAGCTTTTTCTAAAGTAAAGAATACGCTTCGCTTTGAGGTTAAGCATAGAATATAATTGCTCCCTAGCTTCTAACAGCTCCAAGGAGGTAGCTTCTGCATGAGATTGCTTATGTTGGGATTCTAGTAGTGCTTTTTTTTTTTTTTTTCTGCCAGTGACGCAATAGCTTTGTTGGCTTCCTTCTTTTTATGGGCGCCCAAGCGGATAAGTTCTCCGCGTATGACGCACTTATGAGCCTCCCAGACTGTCGTGGGTGACACGTCATTAGTTTCATTAAGTTGAAAATAAGTTTTAAGTGCCATGGCAATTTGCAGACTTGTGGTGGAATCAGATATTAGCGTGGGGTTCAGTCTTCAGTTACATATGAGAGGTTTGTCATTCTGTGCCAGGGAGATCGATACCGGGCAGTGGTCTGAAAATGTTTGTATGCCTATGTTGGCTGCTTGTAGTAGGGGCAGATCGCGTTGAGTGATGAAAATGTAGTCCATTCGTGAGTGTTTTTTATGTAACGGTGTGTAATACGTAAAGTCATTACCTGTAGGGTGTGCCAGGCTCCAAGCATCTACCAGGGTCAGTGGGTTCAGCAGAGTTTTAATTTTCTGTAAAATTGAATATGAGATACTAGACTTGCCATTAGAGGTATCCTGCAAAGGGAGTAGGGGGACATTAAAGTCTCCTCCCAATATGATACAACCAGTGGCAAAGCTTTTAAGTTCATCTACCAAATGACGACAAAATGTTAGGTGTCCTGAATTGGGAAAATATGCATTTGCAAGATTAACCTGTCTATTATGCCATAACCCCTTCAGGAATAAAAATCGACCCTGGGGGTCTGCATATTGTTGAGTCACCTTAAAATTTGCATTTTTATGTAGCAAAATCGACAGTCTTGGCACGGAATGGGATTGAAAGTGTCTCTCGGGACATGGCGGAGTGAAGAAGCTCATGGCTAGAGCTCCCGACACCCCAAAAACGGCTATTAAACCGGTACTTCACCCTCTTTAACTGGCAATGACATACCGGAGAAGAAGAAAAACCAGGGGAACAACTAGAGCAAGTCCGGCAGCCTCAATCAGCCGCTATCTCCAATATCCAAATCAAACGGCGGCAACACCCGCAGCTACACGTGGTGGAAGAGGGACGGAGGACTCACCTTCCACATCCATGGCAGCTTCAAGGAGCCAGGCATCAAGCTCACTGGAGGGGTTGCCCTCACTTCTGGCACCGCCACCTGGTAGCCCGAGCGGATCGGAAGATTCAGCGGGGTCGAGACAGTCTGACGCTGACATCAGGACTTTGCTACTCGCACTACCAACTAAAGCTGACATCGAGGCACTGGTAAGACGGATGGAGGAAAAACACAGTCGTGACATCCAGGAAATCCGTACTGAGGTCCACACAATTAATGATAGACTTTGCACGGAAGAATCAGAGGTGAGCTCACTGGGGCTGCGGGTCACTCAGCTGGAGAGGGGACAGACAGCCCTCCAGAAGCACATGACGGATCTCCAGCTACAGGCTGAAGATTTTGAAAACCGCAGCCGCCGCAACAATTTGCGGATCAGGGGACTGCCCGAGGCGACTGGTCCTGAAAACCTCCAGGAGTCTATCACGGCAATTTTGCGACAGGTTCTAAGTCCAGACCCCCCCGCCAACATGGAGTTCGATCGGGTTCACCGAGCATTAGGGCCTCGATCACAGGATCCAGATCGCCCCAGAGACGTGATCTGCCGTCTCCACCGCTACTCGCAGAAAGAGCGAGTGCTGCGAGCAGCTCGATCCAGAGACCAAATTGATTTTGATGGAGCCAGCATTACCATCTTCCCCGACATCTCACGGGCAACGCTACTGAGACGGGCTATGTTAAAGCCTCTGCTTGAGAAGCTGAGGAGAGCTGAGCTGCCTTATCGTTGGGGGTTCCTGCTACAACTTACAGTGCGCAAAGGCAGTTCTTCCTTCACAGTGCGGCGTCACACAGATCTCCCGGATCTTTTTTCGTTCCTGGACATGGATCCTTTCCCCCTACCTGACTGGTTGCAACCACTACCGCCCAGGGACACTCGCTCAACACCTTCAGCCCCTGGACCAGGCTTACCCCGGCGCTCTACAAGACGGAGGAGAGGAGACCACCGGCCGGTTGGTGTACAAGATCCTGAGCTATAACTACCAGTATCTGTGAGTGCTTGATTATGTTCCAGGTTAACACAAAGTTTCCAAAGTTGCCTGTCCCCGTTGTCGCCCCGGCCCCTAAAACAAAATGAACAGACGTGAGAAGAAACCTAGTGAACATTGTTGATCACTTGCCCAGTACCCTGACGTGGTTCTATCTGCTGGCCATGTGTTGGGGGGGAGGGGGGGCCTTTTCTTTTTTTTTTTTTTTTTTTTTTTTGCATCAGCCTGAAGTAACCCGAACTCTATCCCTGCAAGGATTGCATGTAGACTCCCCCCTTCGGGGCCTGATGTGTGAAAAATGGTCTGGTCTCGTGCTAACTGAACATCTGTGACTTCAGCCCAGAGGGGGTTCGCAAAGCCTTCATCTTCTGCTGAACTACGGTGCTTCGGGGGGGGGGGGGGTCGGTTTCAACGGGACTAACGTCACATTTGCAGGCATAGGAAACTAATGATGGTGACCATTATATAAGTGAAACAGTGACTCAATCCTGCTTGCAACCTGAGTTGGGGGCTGCGACAGTTCGCTAATACACATGGGTGGGACAGGAACCCCAAAGTGGTCATCTACAATAGAGAGGGCAGTGAAAGATGGTTATGTCGTCTCCCTCCCTTTTCCGATCCTTCCCTCCCCTGCGCTGGTCCCCCCCCCTTCCTCCTCCTTCCCTGTCCTCCTCCCCCCCCCCCTTCTCCCTCCCTCTCCTCTTTCCCTCCCCCCCCCCCTCCAGCCCACCTTCTCCTTCCCTCCCCCCCTCCTTCCCCTCCTGCCTCCTTCTCACCCCCGGCCTCCCTGTGCTCCCCTCCCCCACCTGGGAGTAGTCCCGCATAAGTCTGGTGATTCATTCCTCTGGACCTTCCCTTCATTACTGCAGATGTGTGTGGAGGGGGAGGGTCTGGGTTCATTGTGGTCCAGACCACGGTCTGAATCACACCGAAGTGTGGGGAGGGTTTGCAGGGATCAGGGCCTCCGCCCCCCTTGCCTGCGGGGGGGGAGGGTGTGTGGGGGTTGGGAGCCGTGTGACACCATGACAAATCATCTCCATCTGGGGCTGGGGGGGTTGGGGCTCAATATAAGGGACTGAGGCTATGTTCAAGCCTATCTTTATATGCAATGTGTTATAATTGGTTCGACTTTACCGATTTGTGTTTTTCTTTTCTTTATTTTTTTTTTGCTCTGCTATGTCATGTTAAAGTGGTTCGTTATTTGGTTTGATAGCTATGCTTCTCGATTCGGAGCAGGGCGTTATCTATGTGCCTGAAATATTACTCACTAACAGGGTCCTACTTATGGGGGCGGGTCACGCCTGAATCTGGGCTGACATGGTGGTCACGCCTGTGCGGGCGGGACTGGTCTTCCATTTGACCCGTAATGACGAACTCCCGCATGCACGGTAACGATCAGCTCCAGGAATACTGCTAGGTGGGTCGGGAAAGGGAGCCTCCGACCCCTGTTGTGTCCGACTACTTCCCACACTTAGGACTGCTCCCGTACAGTGGCCTTCTCTTCTGGGAGGCTACTGGGGTGCATTGAGACTAAGTCTCATATACGCCCTTGGCGTATTAGAACCCTTCTCCATCTTATACTTACCCTTCTTCTCTGACTTCACTTTCTTTTCACTTTCTTACTACTACTTTCTCCTATCTCCTCTCCCCCAACCCCCCCCCCCCCCCTCTTTTTTTTTTTTTCCCTCTTCCATCTCCCCTTGCCCCCTACGCCGGCCACTGCCATGCCTAAAGACAAATCGAAACCTGCTCGCCTGGTCTCTATAAATGTGAGGGGACTAAATACTCCCGAGAAGCGCACCATGGTGCTTAATAACTTAAAACATATGAAAGCCCAAGTATGCTTCCTCCAGGAGAGCATTTCCGAGGAGAGAAACCACCAAGACTCCATGACCGCTTATTCCCAACAGCATACCACAGTTGCTCTTCTGATTCCAAGTCAAAAGGAGTGAGCATCCTTATTCGTAGCAATACCCCTTGGGTTATGAAGGATCGCTGGGATGATGCAGAGGGCAAAGCACTTTTCGTAAAGGGGACGATTGGAACGACTCTGGTGACCCTGGTAAACCTATACCTCCCCAACTCTAACCAGATAACATTCCTGGAGAGGACAATGTCCACCCTGGAAGAGTTTGCTGAGGGGGAGATACTTCTGGGGGGAGCCTTGAACTTTACATTGGACCCGACTATAGATTCCCAAAAACACATCTCAGAGCTCATACGCGGCACTGAGGCGTCTCAAGAGAAACCTACATGCTTTCCACTTGATAGACGTGTGGCGGGTCCTCCACCCCAACCATAGGGACTACACATTCTATTCACATCCCCATGATTCTTACACAAGAATCGATATGTTCATGATACCACAGTCGCTCTTATCCAGGGTTACTTCGGCCTCAATTGGCTCTCACGTTTTCAGACCATGCACCAGTCTTCATGGAGTTGGACTTGATTCAGCCTACCATGAAACAATGGACATGGAGAATCAATGACTTGCTGATACAGACCCCAGAGATAGTTGCGGAAGTATCAAAAGAATTGGAACAATATTTCTACACCAATGTAAACCCAGAGGTACACCCAACGATTGTTTGGGAAGCCCACAAAAGCTATATAAGAGGTCTCCTGATCAAAATGAGATCCCGTGTAAAGAAAGAAAGAGCTACACAAATAGTGGACCTTCTGAGAAAAATCAGAACCCTAGAGAGTACCCATAAGCAATCGCTGGCGTCCCAGGCCCTAGCAGAATTGACAATCCTGCGAAATCAGCTTCGAGCCTTGACACTAGTTAAAGCCAAGGAGATGATCTCTAAATGTCGTCGTTCGTTCTACGAACACGGTAATAAATGTGGAAAGACTCTGGCAAGAGCGCTGAGAGTCCAGAAAGCACGCACATTCATCCCTGAAATGCTGAATAAAACACAAAATAAGGTTCACACTACAGAGGGAAAAGCAGCTCTTTTCCAGGAATATTATAAAGACTTATATAATCTCCCATCCCCACAATCGGATAAAGATAAAGCCACCGAAAAAAAAAGCAATTCAGATAGATCTTCGCAACTCAGGCCTCCCGCAAATTCCAGAAGATGACTTGAGCGAACCGGAAAAGCCGATCTCCGCAGCTGAAGTGCATACGGCAATGGCACAAATGCAGCTGGGTAAAGCTGCGGGCCCAGACGGGTACTCCCTACTATATTATAGGACTTTTGGAGGCCTGCTGACTCCGCACTTTATGTCGGCCTATAATACAGCAGGGGAAGGAAGGATCCTTCCTAGAGACACACTGAGAGCCCACATTTCAGTTATTCCTAAAGAAGGAAAAGACCCACTACACTGTTAAAACTACAGACCAATATCCCTATTGAATGTAGACTTAAAAATTTTCACTAAAATCCTCTCTATGCGCCTGATTAACCTAATCCCATTATTAATCCACTCTGACCAAGTAGGATTCATCCCAAGAAGAGAGGCGCGTGATAACACGACAAAGGCAATTCATTTGGTCCAAGCAGCTAGAATGAGGAAGATCCCTATGCTGCTTCTCTCAACGGACGCCGAAAAGGCGTTTGACCGAGAAAGTTGGACTTTTCTATTCGAAACACTAAGATACATAGGACTGAGGGATAGAATGATGAATTGGATTCGTGCTATCTATTCATGTCCATCAGCCCAGGTTAAAGTCAATGGACATCTATCTTCCACTTTTAACATATCAAATGGGACGAGACAGGGGTGTCCTCTATCACCTCTGATTTTTGTACTCACCCTCGAACCTTTCCTGCGAACCATCCGGAACAACCCAGATATTGAAGGCATTAGCCTAGACGCCACCCTATCCCCGAAAGTAGCAGCCTACGCCGACGATCTTCTATTCTTCCTGACTAAACCTTTGCTGTCCATCCCAAACCTACTCAAGGAACTAAAGACATACGAGGGTCTAGCACATTATCGTATTAACTATCAGAAATCGGAAGCACTAGATGTGAATCTACCAGCCTCCCTAACTTCCCTACTCAGATCAGACTTCCCTTTTTAAATGGGCCAATTCACATATTAAATACTTAGGAATACTATTACCTGGCAAGACGGAGGACATTTTTCGTCTCAATTTCCCCCCCGCTCTTGACAGAGATAAAAAAAGATTTGCAGGAATGGCACCGTGGCCTCTTTACCTGGTTTGGATGCTGCAGCATAATCAAAATGAATATTATGCCCAGACTTTTATACTACTTCCAGGCACTCCCGATACAAATTCCTATGGCCTTTTTGAAAACGGTCAATAGAGTGATAACGCAATTCGTCTGGCCCACTAAAGCTCCTCGATTGACACAAACAATACTCCGACTCCCAAAAATGAAGGGTGGCATTGCCCTCCTAGACGCAACTTTATACCACACAGCGTGCCATTTGACCCGAATACTAGATTGGAGCAGACATGAAACTTTGAAACAGTGGGTAAAAATAGAAAACTCCATGACGGGGGCTCAGTTAGACCAAATACCCTGGTGCCAGCAACCTCTACTGAAGCAGATTTTGTCCCACCCTACGGTGGGAGTGACAATCCGGGCAGCGTGGAAGGCTTTTAGAGACTTCTCTCTCGCACCTCTCCCGTCCCCGATCACCCCTGTAATAGGTAACCCGGCTTTCACTCCGGGACTTAGAGATCCTAGATTCCGAGAACTGAAGGGAACAGAGAAATCGCAAGCCAGACATTTTCTCGTAGACGGCCATTGGCAAAGTAGACAACAAATTATAGAGGATCCGGCACTGCTAGGGCTCTCTATTTGGAAAAGGGTTCAGCTCTCCCACTTCATTAGCTCATTATCATCACCGTCCGCATTCAGGAGGCAACTAACTCCCTTTGAAATGCTATGTTTAGACCGGACACCACTGAAACACGCGATTTCCATAACATACCAGCTATTGGTGTCCCCACAACCAGGAGTAAAACCTAAATACATAGACAAATGGGAGCGAGACTTAGGACTAAAATTTACGGATAAACAGATTGACCGTATAATCCTTTTCTTCCAAAAGACTTCCATCTGTGCAAGACACCTAGAAGCAGGATACAAAGTGTTGTCCCGCTGGTACTGCACGCCAGATAAGATACACAAAATGTTCCCCCGGTCCTCGGACCGGTGCTGGAGGTGTGGGGAGGAAGTTGGAACACTCCTACACGTTTTTTGGTCTTGCAGGTTGATACGGCCCTTTTGGACAGAGGTACACAGGATCGTCCAGAGATTCACGGATCGTGACCTACCGGACTCCCCTGAGTTCTTTCTTCTGCATAATCATAAGATCCCAACTAAGAGCTACAAGAAATCAATACTACCATTCTTGCTCACCGCAGCAAAAAGTTGCATCCCACTGTATTGGAAGCAGACCCAACCACCGACGGTAGCTGTATGGCCGAACAGAGTAGCTGACATACATGCAATGGAGGACTTGGTGGCCACGGAAAAAGGCCTAAGTGAAAAATTCTCCAAAAAGTGCAATAAGGGGGAATAAGTGCAAAATGTCCCCGATGTGTCTGTGGCTGGCCGGGGGTGTTTGCTCCCCCCCCCCTCCTCGTTGAGAAACGAGGGGGGGGGGGGAGTCGTCGTCCCCCCCCCTTCTCTTTTTTTTTTTCCTACCCTCTAAGCTCCCACCTTGTCTTCTTTTATCCTCTTCCCCTCATCCTAACCTCCCACTTTCTATTTTTCAACATTTCCCTTTTACTATTTCTTGTGCTACCCGATGTTTTTACATCGGTCGTAGACTTAAGGGGTTGGTGTGTATTGACGCCGGCCCCTTAACTAAATCCTTAAAACACAGCTCATGCCGGAAAAAATTACAAGGGTCATGCGGGATACGGAGGTCTCCTCTCTGCTAGACATACATCCAGCCTCTATTCAGATGGAAAAAAAATTTTGTAACAAAACCTTAGGAATATACATAATGGAGCTACTGGGATGTATAACAGATATTGTCTTTGTAACATACTTTGTTGAGTGTTCTGTATTACCGCGTGATATACCCTGATAAATAAAGAATTTACAAAGAAAGTGTCTCTCCTGTATGAATACAAAGGCTGGCTGCACCTTTTTCTGTTCCCTTAAAAGGGATATCTGTCTCTCTGGTATATTAAGGCCCCTAAGATTGTGTGAGATCAGCGTGGGGTATTTGCCCAAAGAAGAGTACGCCATTTCCGCTCACGGGGGTCTAAGCCAGATAGCAAGAGCCCTTACTTGTAACAAAAAAATAAAGGAGGAAAAAGAAAAAGGGGGGGGGATCCCCTATAGAGACCGAAGGGTTATGTACAAATATAATGACGAGCGCACGTCTACTAACTGTAGAGGGGCTCTTCTAGTTGTAGCCACCTTGGGGCCTAACGGGCAGTAAAAAAGACACCGCGGGGACACTCAAAGTATGATACAGTGTGGGGTACGTGGGAGAGACTGGCGGATTAGATAGAGATTCAAACAATTTGTCTATATGAGAAAAAGAAAACCAGCTCCCTCCCGCAGCCTAATAAAATAGATTTATGAATAAGTAATAGAACACTAACTTATAAAAGCATAACATTATATATATTAGAAAAAATTCCCAGCAAGGCAACTAGATTTTAGGGATAACAGAGAATGTGTACATGCCGCATCCCGCACATCCCCAGAGGGGAGCACAGAAGCAGCACGCACACATCCAGAGAGCACAGCAGCAGTACATGAATAATAATAATGAGTCAAACCATATATAACAAGAGCACTCAAGTGTTCTGCTGCTGTACCAGTAATCCCCAGTATTGGGAAAACGGCAACCTCGGTGACAGAAGTTCCAATAGACCGTGATCTTGTGTGATTAAGATCTGATAAAGCGGAATGGCGGTTGAGAAAACAGAAAGCAACGTTCAAGTGCCCGCCTAGGTAACATCTAAAAGATGAAGAAGGTCCCACTTCTATTGGGAAAAATCAGCCGGGGCACATTCAGGGTAGTGTAATAACCAAAACAGTAACTTATGGCATATACTTCCAAAATGCCGTTTATATAAGTAAAGGAGAAAATGCTTGCAAATCCAGTACCTCATGTGGGCGCCTTAGCTCTTGCACTCCTGGGGAATCCGCTCCTGGTTGCTTCTGATATCTCCCCTTCTTAGGCACATGTTTGGTCGGTGTGGAGGGGGGTGAAGCTGCTGGGCTGTGAGGTGCTGGAGGGGATCGGAATTCCCAGTACCATTCAGGTAGGTCCACCGGTGGCAATTGTAGAGCTGCGCAGAATGATGTTAGCTCATCAGGGGTTTTGAGGGTGTGCGGGACCCCATCCTGAGTAAGAGAGCAAACGGGAACTGATATCTGTAGCCAAGATGGTGTGCTCTCAGGGTTTCCAGTAGGGGACGCAGAGCTCTGCGATTGCCTAGTGTGATCGGCGAAAGGTCCTGGAACAAAGTGATGCGTTGCTCATTAAAGTTGATCAGCTCATTTTGATGTGCATGGGCTAAAATGTCCTCCTTGAGCTTGTAGTTGGTGATACAGCATATGATATCTCTAGGTGGTGCCGGATCACTTGGTCTGGGCCTGAGAGCCCGATGTGCCCGTTTAAAATCAATGGCAGTATCCGCAGGTCTTTCCAACAAATTGTTAAATTTGGAAATCAGCGCCGGGACAATTTGTTCAGGGAAAACTGTCTCCGATACCCCCCTCACCCTGATGTTATGTCTCCGATCCCTATTGTCCAAATCCTCTAAATGACGGTTCATCGCTATCAATTGAGCTTTATGTGCATCAGAAACAGACTCTAATCTGGCGATCGCCTTGCCCCTCTTGTGACCTAGGCGTTCTGGGCCCTTTCATTCATTGCCAGCATGTCTGCTTTTAGCTCTGTGACAGCAGAGGAGAAGCTATTTTTTTATATCTAACAAATGCCGACATGTCAGCATATGTCAGGGGTTGGTCGGGTAGGGAACGATGTCTCACCATGTCATCCGACGCTGCCTGTGAATCTTCGCTGTAGTTATCCTCATGGTCGTCAGGCACCATCTTTGAAGTATCCGAGCCCTGAGCCGACAGATGCCGAGATCGGAAAAGGTCCGGTATGCTGTGTGAGCGCAAGAACAAGCTCCTGGCAGGTGTACCGGACTGGGACCTGTTCGATTTACCCATAATCTGGTTTAGATCAGTCAGTGTATAGCTGAGAGGCTGCGGGAAGAGCGGAGCTCCTTCTTTATGCTGCCATCCGCGATGCGTGCCAAGCCACCCCCCCCCCCCAAGCAGAATCTTCTGCTTCCCACACTCCCCGGTGTGTCAAAAAATTAAAAAAAACACAGGTGTTATTTGAAGTAAAGGTTGCACTTACATAAAAAGCGTTTTTTATAATAACGCTTTTTATGTAAGTGCAACCTTTGCTTCAAATAAAACCTGTGTGTTTTAAATTTACACCATGGTGAGCTTGTTCCTTTTTGGGTAAACCTGCCTTGTCTATGACAACTGGATAACCGAGTCGCCCTGGCTTTGATTGGTGGGTGTCCTGCCTATTACATACAAAGAATCCACTGTGTGCCAAGATTTCAACATCCCCTGGATAAAGGCCCTGGCTGGGTTGATAGCCGCAAGCATGATTAGCTTGCCCTCTGGTAAGTACGCACTTTATGTGGTGGAGGTTCACAAGTCTTTAGCTGTGTTTGGGAGCTGTTTTAACCAGTTTGAATATTCAAGATATGCACATTCACTTGCGGTTGATGGTCTTTATTATGTATATTCCCTAATTGAGTTTATATTGAATCTGTGGTTTATTCACCTATTGTCAATTAATTTATATATATGTCACTTATTAGCGTGGCTTCTTTTTATTTTTTATCAATATTAAAGTAACTTTGACTCTTAGATCTTTGGTCTGGTGTACTCTTTAAATGTTTCATATATGAATCTTAATTTCAGGGTCCTCTAGCCAGGAGGTAATCTGTTTTCATTGAGAGCTGCCCTAGTTGAAGTCCGTTTTGGATGAAACGCGTCGGGTTCGCTACGCATGCTCCACAAATTGCTCTTCAGAATTTTATATTTTACCCGTAATCACTTTTTTATGTACTCATTGAACTTTGATGTACCGTCATTTTAAATAAACCTTTCTGGTTTGACCTGCGCCATATGGAGCCTTTTCCTTTTTTCTCCATTTTTGCCCCTGTTGGTTGAGCCCCTTATACACATTCTGACATTCTGAGGGTCAGTACATTGAGTGGAGATTTGTTGTCACTACTGAAGAATCACAAGGATCCAGGTTTTGTGCCAGGACTATCATCACCGAAGCCCGGGTGTATCCTGCTGGGGGCGACCCCTTTTCCATCCAGATCTACATTGTGAGGTATTCGGCCTACATAAGCTCGATTGACCCACTACCGCTGGTAAGTGGGTCCACCACATCCGGTAAGAGTACCTATCTATTTCCTACTACAGTTCCAATTTTTTGTTTTTAGCGCTACACTGTATTTTCTATATTTCGTTGAGAGCTGCCTTCCGGACACAGACTCGTATAACAAACTCAATTACCAACTGCGGGTCGAATGTAAAGAATTCTGAATGATTTCAAATGACTTTTAAACCTCAAACTGACAAAAGTCCAAAGTTCCTCTGCCCAAGCCCTTGCAGTGACCCTTTCCTGTGCCTATGTAGGGCAACCCAACCTTCCCAACTGCACATGCATACCTTTTTCTCTCTACCAATCATTTTTGCTGCCAGAAAAATGCTGTACACTCCCAGGTATGTATGAGCATGTGGATCATGAAGCCAATTAACCTACCAGCATGTCTTTGGAGTATGGGAGGAAACCGGTGTACCCGGAGGAAACCCACGCAGGCACAGGGAGAACATGCAAACTTCAGGCAGGTAGTCGTGGTTGGGATTTGAACCAGCGACCCTTTTTACTGCTAGGCGAGAGTGCTACCCACGACATCACTGTGCCACACAGTAAATGATTATTTGTAAAACATATAAGACATAAAACCTCAGTTTAAAAACATGTAAAAAAAATAAATAAAATCGACCAAAACCCATAAGTTCCCGTATAAATGAATCTCACCTCAAGGTACAGCCACTGTCTCTGCAGGGTAAGGATGGTTTCGATAACCTCCAGGATATGGGATAGACAGCGCTCCCATCGGTCCACTTCCTTCTCAAAAGCTTTCACGAATGGTGATGCCTTCATGGTAGAAATGCGGACTTGGTTGTCTTCGAGAGCCTGGAACACTTCATCTGTTCCTCTGTTAGAAGAAAATTCAGTTTTTTGGGTGACTGTTTTGTAAATGTTAGTCACTTGTGTGCCACCATCCCAGCTCTTGCTATGTCCAATAAGTATGTTGTTCATAAAACAGTTACATAAAAATATTAAGATGCCAAAGGCTTCCATGATCTTGTCTTCCTGCCACTAACAAGACCTAATGCTGGCTGTACACTTGGCAAAATTCTAGGAAGTTTCTGACTTTTTGGTCGGCTTTCAACCAAACTAATCTGCCACGTTTTATTTGTTTTACAGTGTCAAGTGACTAAACATTTGAAACTTTGGATATTGGCTGGCACTACTGCAATGCCACCCAAAAAGAATTCTTTATCGAATTCCATTACACGATTTGGTCAGTTGACACTGGGAAACCTCCCTAAATTGGTAAGCATAACAGCTCAATGAAAAGTTGTGGCTGGTGACATCACTGAACATCAAGTAAAACAGACCTTTTATAACTATGGGTTTATAAATAAAGAATTTTTTATCTTACAACCTAACGCCAGACAAAAAGCATTTTTTAGTTTTGGATAGGGTAAGGAAAGGTTTAAACTTCTTACAGGTTTTATTCGCTGTATGTGTCTTAGTAGAGGATATATATCTTCCTGTTCTGTTGGCTTGGATCACATATTATATACTTTTGGCTATTATTCCTTTTATTATGTGCCAAAAACTTCAACTCTTTGTGGTTGATTTACTAAAACTGGAGAGTGCAAAATCTGGTGCAGCTGTGGATGGTAGACGGTCAGCTTTTAGGCTCGGTTCACACTGGGACGACTTGTCAGGAGACCTAGTCGCCTGACAAGTCGCCTCCCGTTCTGTGCTATGGAACCGTTCTAAGGGGAGCGACGCAAGTCGCTCCGACTTAGAAAAAGGTTCCTGTACTACTTTGGGGGCGACTTGCATAGACTTCTATACAGAAGTCGTTTTGCAAGTCGCCCGGGCAGTCGTGTGCAGGTCGCCTCGGTGAGGCGACCTGCAAGTCGTGCCGCCTCTGGTGTGAACCGAGGCTTAGCTTCAGCTTGTTCAATTAAGCTTTGACAACAAAAAAAATATTGCAGAGCTGCACCAGATTTTGGACTCTCCAGTTTTAACAAACCTTGTATCACTCACCTCAGCAGATAGTGGCCCTTGTCTTTGTAAGAGACAATGTCCAGCTTCGTGTTCTCCCAGGTTCTTGTGAAGTTTTCCAGGGCCTTTGGTACAAATACAAGAAAATTATGTCAAAAGTAAAACTGCACATGATATGTATGCCCTGTATTAGAAAATAGGACATTTTAAGGCAGGGCTATAAAAGAATCAATGATGTAAAAATTATATTTATTAGACATGTGCACTGACAAAAAATTTGTTCCTTTTCGTTTCATTCGTTGTTTTGCTTTTTTCGAAAATTCGGAAACTTGAGAATTCGGAAATCCGAATTTTCACATTTACGAATTTTCAAATTTCCGAATTTCGATTCTGCGGTGCCACACCGATTTCCAAAAGTAGTTTGTGCACTAACTTTGGCGACGTTTTCAATAGACATCTGTGCACGAACTTGCAAAGATGTCTTTCAAGCCGCCCCCGAATTTGGACTAAAATGCGGGTTTGAAATCGTGCAAATTCAGCTGAACGAGGGCTAAGTCCCAGTGCGGGAACAAGAGCATGCTGTGGGGGCACCCAGCAGGAGGGAGGAGCCAGAAGCGCCGGTGTGGGACCCAAGAGGAGGCGCATCGGGCTGCTCTGTGCAAAACTAATGCACAGAGCAGGTAAGTGTAACATGCTTATTATTTTTAAAAAAACAACAAAAAAACAAGGCTTTAATATCGCTTTAACTGTATACAGTGAGACATGATGCCAAACTTTTGGGTTTACATATAGTTTTACTGATCCCAAATGCCTGTGTACACTAGAATTTGAGTGGGCTTGCAGTAGCCCAAAATATATTTAACAGAGTAGTCCAATAAAGAAGTCAGTAAGAAGGCTGCTTGTGTCCCTAAACACATTCCTTCGGTATTAACATCTGAGGTCATGTCAGATAATGACCTGTAGATCCCCTGGAGGGGTGATTATTTTGGATTCTCTGCAATCTTATACTTTTATTTTTCAAAAAAGAACACATCACACTCGTCTTTGTTCTCCAGAGGGTTTATTTTTTATGCTTAGCAGCTATGTGCCCAGAATGTGGATTTCTTCATGTTCATAATTGATAGGTGTGTGCGATTATGTTTTGCTTCCCAGTAGTTGTACCCACATTTGACTGTCCGCACATGCTACTTTGTCATGATGGTATGGCAATATGGCTTACTTGAACTATGTTAATATTACTTTGTATGCTTATACAAAGCACTAAAAATGTTTGTCGTGGGACTTTAACCACTTAAGGAGCAGAAGGTTTTACCCCTTCATGACCAGGCCATTTTTTGTAATACGGCACTGCGCTACTTTAACCGACAATTTCGCGGTCGTGCGACGCTGTACCCAACTAAAATTGATGTCCTCCGCCCCCCCCCCCCCCCCCAAAAATAGAGCTTTCTTTTGGTGGCATTTGATCACCTCCTGCGGTTTTTATTTTTTGCACTATAAAAAAAAAAGCGACAATTTTTTGAAAAAAAAAATATTTTTTACTTTCTGCTATAATACATATCCAAAAAAAAAAAAAATAAACAAAATGTATTCATCAGTTTAGGCCAATATATATATTCTGCTACATATTTTTGGTAAAAAAAATAAAAAAAAAATGCAATAAGTGTATATTGATTGGTTTGCGCAAAAGTTATCGCGTCTACAAAATAGGGGATAGATTTATGGCATTTTTATTATTATAATTTTTTTTTTTTTACTAGTAATGGCGATTATCTGTGATTTTTAGCGGGACTGCGACATTGCAGCAGACAGATCGGACACTTTTGACACTTTTTGGAACCAGTGACATTTATACAGCGATCAGAGCTAAAAAATATCCACTGATTACTGTATAAATGACACTGGTAGGGAAGGGGTTAACACTAGGGGGCGATCAAGGAGTTAAATGTGTCCTAGGGAGGTGCTTTCTAACTGTAGGGGGAGGGGACTGACAGGTAGTAGAGAGATTGTCTGTTCCTAGTGATCAGGAACAGCAATCACACTGCACTCCCCTGTCAGAACGGGGATCTGCTTTGTTTACATTGGCAGATCCCCGTTCTGCCTCTCTAAGGAGCGATCGCGGGTGTCCGGCAGACATTGCGGCCACTGGACCCGCGCATCAGTTCCCCCGCTGTGCAGCGTGCGCGCCGGAGCATGTCGTGCACAAAATGACGTACAGGTACGTTGTTTCACGCAATAGCAGTATATATGCGGTGCGCGGTCCTTAAGTGGTTAAATGAGGTACAACATTTGCATAAAAGGATTTATTGAGCAATAGATGAAAATCTTTTACATAACAGCAAGCTGATTTGTAAATACTACCGTGTATCGGCATACAGTCAACAGAATATTCATATGATACATATACAAATTCTACTCTTCCAAGTTTTACACAAAACATAATAATAGGTACATCCTTTAGCTCAATGCGTTTTCTGACAATCTCACTTCTTCAGGAGAAGATGCCCATTGTAAAAGCCATCAGCTATAAAGCAATCTAAGATAACACCTCCAGATGGAAACCACCGCCAGGTGTCTGCCTCGGGAGTTGTGGGGGGGAAGACATGGCACCCCAATGGGAAAACCTAGGAGCAGTACTAAGTGCTATTGTGTGAGTGAGCAATCATCCCAGACATGGCTCCAGGTCCTCTTCCTGTGGGACCTGGAGTCATGTCTGGGATGATTGCTCACTCACACTTGGTACTGTTCCTCGTGGGGGGGGGGGGGGCATGGAGTGCCATGTCCTCCCCCCACAACTCCCTAGCCAGACACCTAGTGGTGGCTTCCATTTGGAGGTGTTATTTTAGATTGCTAAATATAGCTGATTTATTTTACAATGGGCATCTTCTCCTGAAGAAGTGAGATTATTGTTACGAAATGCGTTGAGCTAAAGGATGTACCCATCATCATGTTTTGTGTAAAACTTGGGAGAGTGAAATCTGTATGTATTATTATATGAATATTCATTTGACTGTATGCTGATACACGGTAGTATTTACAAATCAGCTTGCTGTTTTAAAAATGTTCTTATGTTTATTGCTCAATAAATCTTTTTTATGCAAATGTTGTACCTCATTTAAAATCCCATGAAAAGTTTTTAGTTCTTTGTAAAGGTAAATAGGGGGCGGAGGCATAATACAATAAGGCACCAGCACACATTATTATTTCTATGTTTTATTTCTATGTTTCTATGTTGTTCACTGCATCTCCACTGGAGATGCTTCTGTTACTTGTGCTTTTTCTTTCATTTAAATAAAAAAAATTGATGGGGAAAATAAAAAGGCTGCTTGTACGTTCAAATGTGCCCAAAGACAGGGTGCACACAGGGGCATTGTTCCTGAAATAAGGAATCCTAATTTTTGGTTTTACTCAGAGCTTTGGTTCCTTCTTACCCCTACAATGCTATGAAACAGCCTTAGCAGCCAATAAAATTGCTCTTGCCCTGCAATGTGGGATGCTACAGGGAACACCAAGCAGTATGTACAGAATTTGAATTGATATGATAAAGTTTTGAAAACCAGGAACACCTTCAGGGGCGTACTTGTTGAATAACAAAAACCAAACCCTTAGGCTTCAGTATGTCCCTGGAAACCAGGGCCGGGAAAAGGGGTGGGTAGAAGGGGTGGCTGCCCTGGGCGCAGTGTGTATTGTAGGGAGATGGTGGTGCCGTAAGCTCTTTCTACTATAAGGCTGATAGGAGTAGTGACAATGGCATCACTACTTCTGTCAGCCCAGCGCTAGAAGCGGCAAGGATAAGGATTATAAGCCCACACATAATGAGGGGAAGGGGGGGGGGGGGGTATGGGTGGCGCAATTTGGCACCTTTGTCCTGGGCACTGGATGATCTTGTCCTGGCACTGCTGGAAACCAAGGACAACTGAAAACTATGCAATGTTAATGTAAAAGCCTGACTTTGATTAGTAGCTGTGGGACAAAACAAACAATTTTTACTTTTGGACACTCATTGTGAACCTGTGCTTTGCCCATGCAGATAAAAGCAACACATTTGCTTTAATGGCAGCCCCAGCAGTAACATATAGTCATACACATTTAGCTGCTAGGAGAAAAAAAAAATATCTGATACTTCTGGGTATTGAGAAGCATGTGACTCATGCTCTTCCCTTCCACATGACAGTGCTGAGGCTGGGTGATTGGCTGCTTTGGTAGGCAGTGCTGTCATATAGGGGTAGGAAGAGCCTTTGGTAAATTGGCATTGTGTCAGCTGTAGGTACTAAAAGTTTCTGGATACACCACTGAACAAGGTGACATAAAGGGATGTCTTACTTGTTCGATGGACAACTCCTTAGTGGCGGTGGTGGAGATTTCATTGATCTTTTCCACATGGTGGTCAAGACCCAACTCAACGATTTTCTCCAGAGTGAAGTCATCTCCCGTCTGGTCAAAGGGCCTCTGGATCTCCTGCTTGATCTGCGTCCAGTGTCTGGGAATTGAAGATTAACGGACATGTCTGTTTAAAATGCTTCTTCCACTTGCACAGCCGTGGCTCCTACATGATGCTGATCAGGGGTTAATTAATAAAGATTCCTCCAAATGATATAGCACTGACATATATTACAGTAAACAATGACCCATTCACCTTTGTCCCTTACACTTTATTAAAGTGGTGTTCCGGCCAAAATGATACTTTTTAAATAAAAATACCCCTATAATATACAAGCTTAATGTATCCTAGTAAAGTTAGTCTGTAAACTAAGGTCTGTTTTGTTTATAGCCCTAGTTTGTTATTTTATAAACTTACAGCAGGCCGTGGGCATCTGAAGCCAGACTGTATTTCTTCCTGGATCTCATCCTTGCAGATCTCGCACATGCTCAGTGCAGCACAAGCAGTGTGATAGGTTTCAGGTCAGGTTTCCATAGCAACGGCAGTGTCAGAGGAAGTTGCCGCCCCTTCCCAGAAGGCATTGCAAACAGGAAATGATGCAATGGGCCACGGCCAGGGAAGAGGAAGTGAAAAATGAATACAGCAGATATACAGTAGGTGCTGAGAAAAAAAATAAAAAAAATATCCAATTCTTTTACAGTGCACAGTTTAGTGAGGGATGCTGAAGAGTTGTAAAAGTGGGTGGAACTCCACTTTAAGCAGCTTAGCTCATTTCCTCCTTGCCCTTGTGTGGTCTATGATCTCTCAGTGCGTTCCTTCCTGTGCTCCCAAGTATGACTTGGCCTTTGTGACTTCCCCTCCGATTCCTGTTCCTGATTTTTGCTCCTGACTATGCTGACTTCTGGTTTCCTGGCCCGTCGTCTGATTACCTGCTCTGGCATCCAAACTCTGGCTTCTGTTTTTTTACTACGTTCCTGAACTGTGTCATTTTTGCCATTTCATTAAAGATGTGATTTTAACTGCACTTTCTCTCTCCGTCTGGTTTATGGTTCCTGACTCATGTCTACTAGATCTACCACAGCCAGCACAACACAACACCCACCCACAGACACCAGGGAGAGACCTGATACCAGACCCAATGCCAGAAGAGCCCAGCAGATAAGGGCTTGTCTTGGACAGGTTACCATGGTAAACAGGGCACTGGTTTGTTTTTAGGGAGATGTGTTACATGGAGGTTGGGGATTTTGGGTGCATTAGCATTGTTACGTATATACCTTTTTGATCAGGTATGCATTATGCATCATCCTTTTGTTATGTAATCCAAAGCCAACAACTCTGCTACAGATTAAAGCCTCTCCTACGCTGTTGACCATTCGGGTGCAGGCACAGGAGCTTGTCAGTGCTCTTGATTCCAAAACACCAATACATTACAAGCCACACACTGATGCACACCTCTAAGCACTTTGTCAGCGGATGATGTCACCGCGCCTTTTGACGCGCTGGCGTCCGCCGCTGCTTAGGCTGAGGAATCGCAGTGGACGGCCCACACATCACTCACACAGACAGCTGCTGATCACCTGGTGTGGCACGCTTTTGCTTACCTACTAATCAGCTGTGTCATTTGCATTTGAGCTTACCCCGCCTTTGAAGTTAATGATTGGCCCGTTAACTCCACACCCTGTCCCACACAGGGTACTTATTACCACTCATACACACACTTTCCTCTGCTACACAGCCAAGAGGATCTTGCTTTCCCTGTTAGTGTATGCCTATGCTTAGAAACACCAGAAACTAGGTATGTAATTACAACCTCATTTACTATACACATTGATTATTCCTTCTACATACCCCTACACCCCAAGGCATGAACTTGGAGAGCCAAGCGCCCTGCATTTTGCTCTACATATTCATTGCTTGTAAATAGCAAAATATAACTCTGATTTCCTCTTTTCAATTCCAATTTCATAGATGTGTGCTTGGACCGCTTAACATTAGTGGCTCTTGTGAGCCCTGGCCGGCCGCCTCTGTGGGGATCCATGCCAAGTCTGAATGTGTGAAGCACCCCAGATTTTTCCTTCCCTCTCCTGGGTTCCAACCATACAGCTACACTTACTGCTGGCTTTCCACTCAATCAACCTCAATCCTCTGGACTGAAGGAGGTGGGAGTCCATCTCTTGATGCCTGTGTGTGCAACTTTTATGCTGAAGAGACAAGTTTTCTAGTGAGTACACCAAAATGTTCATGCCTGTTCAGACTGAGATTTTGTTTTTATCCTTATGCTTTGCTTAAAGTTTAACAGTCTCTTATACTTGGTGACACAATTGTTTTATACTCCATGCTGGTGCTAATCATACTTATACTCTGTGATACATACCCACATGTACATATATATCCCTGTTTTTCTTTTCCCTAGAAATTTATCTAAACTGCTACTTTGAAACTCCTGAAGAAGGAAATATACAGTATAGAAGGAATTGAGCCTTTCTATATTCCGAAACATGTAGAGTATCACGTGTTGCCGTACCTTCACCCCAGCAAAGAAATTCTTGAATTTCCTGGGTTGTTGCATGACAGCACCTTAGCAGTTTGATTATGTTTGATTACTGTCTTTTCTACCTTTTTTTTGTTTTGCTTTTATATTATAGAAAGTTTTGTACACTTTGTAACCAATAAAAATCGTTGTTATTAATTTTAACAAAATTGTATATCTGATTCTCTGCACCAGCCACTTGGTTTCCCGGTGATACACTGTCCATATTATCCCTCTGGGGCACACCCTCCTTTTTTGGTTTTCTTCCTTACATGGGATGTGACAGTGATCCCCGGGAAAGCTCAAACATTGGCTCCTTTTCTTATTGTTGATTCCATATAAATCTGGGTAGCAAATACCCACGTGGCCCCCCCCCATTATGTAGGCAGCCAATATGTTTTGAGCCTTACTATTTTTTTCACCAGTATTTTAGCTGCTTTCAGCAGACTACTTTTGAGACTGTCTTTTTCTCTCTACTCTTTTCCCTCCGCCCTCTTTTCCACTTATTTAAGGAAAATGGCAGAACTTTATAGTCAATCATGGGATAACTTTGTAACTAAACTTCAGCAAGACTATGGCCAGAACGAATCTCGTGAATCAGAGCTAAGCTTTTTATTCTCCAGCCTAACCAAATGGCTGGAGAAGAAATCGCTGACCTATTGGCATGTCCAAAGCTTTAAGGATTACATGAAAGAAGACATAAATCCGTTAGGACTACGAGTCCAAATTTTTCCATCATTTGATAACATAAGTGCTACGTTTAAAACTGCCTGGGAGCATAATTTAAAAATATGTTCGATGGGAATGATGAAACTATTAATGGAGGAATATCAAAAACATATGACGGAGATGGATTTAAATATAGACCAGATATATTCAAAAATCAAGCCCCTAGAGACCCACCCCTCCTTTCCGAAACTCAATGAAAAATTAAAAATCCATATTGAACTTTTCAACAAAAACATTCTCTTGAAGAAAGAGGGCAAATTTCTCAGAGATAAACAAGCGTTTGAGGAAGGGAGGGCTTATAAATGGGCCCAACAATCAGGGAAGAATAGGACCAAACGAAATCCGCGACCCTATCCCAAAAATAGACACGTCCAATTTCTCCTCCACATCATCCAATTCCCACTCCTCATATAGACAGCCTGGACGGAATAGGAAACCAAAAAGATGCCAAGAAGGCGATCACACCATAGGCAATGACATGAAAAAAACATTTGTTAAAAACCAGTCACGGATTCCCCGTGCAGGTGACCAAAGCTCGGTGACAAACCCGCCACCATCAGCCAATGATTCCAGTATACCACCATTAGTTGAAAATTCTTTATCAACACTTCCCCTGAGGGTTCCATCAATATTTTTCCCAAAAAACCAGGGGAACCCCCAAGCACCTCCAAACCCATGACCACAGGAATTGCACTACCGTCATTGGATGTAGTGAACCTATCCTCACACACTCCCACCCCGGAAGAAATACGAGTGCTTTCAAAAGGCCTCACTTTCTGTCCCAATAATAAATTAGATAAATTCACAGTCATAAAGGACCTACACTTGTACACACGTAAATTATTATTAAAAAGTATGTTTGACAAAAACAAATATTCAGTGAGCGACAAGCTCTTGATAACCTTAACCACTTGAGCCCGGGACCATTATGCTGCCTAAGGACCAGAGGTCTTTTTCCAATTTGGCACTGCGTCGCTTTAACTGCTAATTGCGCGGTCATGCAATGCTGTACCCAAACGAAATTTGCGTCCTTTTCTTCCCACAAATAGAGCTTTCTTTTGATGGTATTTGATCACCTCTGCGGTTTTTATTTTTTGCGCTATAAACGGAAAAAGACCGAAAATTTTGAAAAAAAATGATATTTTCTACTTTTTGTTATAAAAAAAATCCAATAAACTAAATTTTAGTCATACATTTAGGCCAAAATGTATTCGGCCACATGTCTTTGGTAAAAAAAATGTCAATAAGCGTATATTTATTGGTTTGCGCAAAAGTTATAGCGTCTACAAACTAGGGTACATTTTCTGGAATTTACACAGCTTTTAGTTTATGACTGCCTATGTCATTTCTTGAGGTGCTAAAATGGCAGGGCAGTACAAAACCCCCCCAAATGACCCCATTTTGGAAAGTAGACACCCCAAGGAAATTGCTGAGAGGCATGTTGAACCCATTGAATATTTATTTTTTTTGTCCCAAGTGATTGAAAAATGACAAAAAAAAAAAAAAATATTTACAAAAAGTCGTCACTAAATGATATATTGCTCACACAGGCCATGGGCCTATGTGGAATTGCACCCCAAAATACATTTAGCTGCTTCTCCTGAGTATGGGGATACCACATGTGTGGGACTTTTTGGGAGCCTAGCCGCGTACAGGGCCCCGAAAACCAATCACCGCCTTCAGGATTTCTAAGGGTGTAAATTTTTGCTTTCACTCTTCACTGCCTATCACAGTTTCGGAGGCCATGGAATGCCCAGGTGGCACAAAACCCCCCAAAATGACCCCATTTTGGAAAGTAGACACCCCAAGCTATTTGCTGAGAGGCATATTGAGTCCATGGAATATTTTATATTTTGACACAAGTTGCGGGAAAGTGACACTTTTTTTTTTTTTTTTTTTTCATAAAGTTGTCACTAAATGATATATTGCTCACACAGGCCATGGGCATATGTGGAATTGCACCCCAAAATACATTTAGCTGCTTCTCCTGAGTATGGGGATACCACATGTGTGGGACTTTTTGGGAGCCTAGCCGCGTACTGGACCCCGAAAACCAATCACTGCCTTCAGGATTTCTAAGGGTGAAAATTTTTGATTTCACTCTTTACTGCCTATCACAGTTTCAGAGGCCATGGAATGCCCAGGTGGCACAAAACCCCCCCAAATGACCCCATTTTGGAAAGTAGACACCCCAAGCTATTTGCTGAAAGGCATGGTGAGTATTTTGCAGCTCTCATTTGTTTTTGAAAATGAAGAAAGACAAGAAAAAAGATTTTTTTTTTTCTTTTTTCAATTTTCAAAACTTTGTGACAAAAAGTGAGGTCTGCAAAATACTCACTATACCTCTCAGCAAATAGCTTGGGGTGTCTACTTTCCAAAATGGGGTCATTTGGGGGGGTTTTGTGCCACCTGGGCATTCCATGGCCTCCGAAACTGTGATAGGCAGTGAAGAGTGAAATCAAAAATTCACGCCCTTAGAAAGCCTGAAGGCGGTGCTTGGTTTTCGGGGTCCCGTACGCGGCTAGGCTCCCAAAAAGTCTCACACATGTGGTATCCCCGTACTCAGGAGAAGCAGCAGAATGTATTTTGGGGTGTAATTTCACATATTTCCATGGCATGTTTGAGCAATATATCATTTAGTGACAACTTTGTGCAAAAAAAAAAAAAAAAATTTGTCTCTTTCCCGCAACTTGTGTCGCAATATAAAATATTCCATGGACTCGACATGCCTCTCAGCAAATAGCTTGGGGTGTCTACTTTCCAAAATGGGGTCATTTGGGGGGGTTTTGAACTGTCCTGGCATTTTATGCACAACATTTAGAAGCTTATGTCACACATCACCCACTCTTCTAACCACTTGAAGACAAAGCCCTTTCTGACACTTATTGTTTACATGAAAAAGTTTTTTTTTTTTTGCAAAAAAATTACTTTGAACCCCCAAACATTATATATTTTTTTAAAGCAAATGCCCTACAGATTAAAATGGTGGGTGTTTCATTTTTTTTTTTCACACAGTAATTGCGCAGCGATTTTTCAAACGCATTTTTTGGGGAAAAAACACACTTTTTTAAATTTTAATGCACTAAAACACGCTATATTGCCCAAATGTTTGATGAAATAAAAAAGACGATCTTAGGCCGAGTACATGGATACCAAACATGACATGCTTTAAAATTGCGCACAAACGTGCAGTGGCAACAAAATAAATACATGTTTAAAAGCCTTCAAAAGCCTTTACAGGTTACCACTTTAGATTTACAGAGGAGGTCTACTGGAAAAATTACTGCACTCGATCTGGCCTTCGCGGTGATACCTCACATGCATGGTGCAATTGCTGTTTACGTTTGACGACAGACCGCCGCTTGCGTTCGCCTTAGCGCGAGAGCAGGGGGCGACAGGGGTGTTTTTTTTTTTTTTTTTTTTTTTATTATTTTTTTGCTTTTTTAATCTTACTTTTAAACTGTTCCTTTCATATTTTTTTTTTTTAATCATTTTTATTGTTATCTCGGGGAATGTAAATATCCCCTATGATAGCAATAGGTAGTGACAGGTACTCTTTTTTGAAAAAATTGTGGTCTATTAGACCCTAGATCTCTCCTCTGCCCTCAAAGCATCTGACCACACCAAGATCGGTGTGATAAAATGCTTCCCCAATTTCCCAATGGCGCTATTTACATCCGGCGAAATCTAAGTCATGAAATACTCGTAGCTTCCGGTTTCTTAGGCCATAGAGATGTTTGGAGCCACTCTGGTCTCTGATCAGCTCTATGGTCAGCTGGCTGAATCACCGGCTGCGTTCTCAGGTTCCCTGTTGAGACAGGAGAGCCAGAGAAAAACACGGAAGACGGTGGGGGGGGGGGGCATTCCCTCCCACAGCTTGTAAAAGCAGTCTAGAGGCTAATTAGCCGCTAGGATTGCTTTTACATGAAAGCCGACCGCTGGCTGAAAAGAATGATACCAAGATGATACCTAAACCTGCAGGCATCATTCTGGTATAACCACTCAAAGTCGTGAATGGCGTACCTGAAGACAAAAAAATGGTTAACAATGGTTAACAATAAAGCACAGTAAAGTGTAAATAATTACACACCTGAAAAACAAACATGATAAAACATAATAACAATAACAATAACAATAACAATAAAACATTGCAGAATAGAATACAGTAAAAAAGAGCAGAACAATAGAGAGAGAGAGAATAGAGAGAGAGAGAACAATAAAACAACAACTATTTTTTTTTATTTCTTATTTTTTTTTTTTTTTTACACTTTTTTTGTAACTAACTTTTATAACTGTAACCGGTTCCAGGTTCGGGTCTCTCAAAATGCGATGGCATCTTGGGAGACCCTGTGAAAGTGTGCCTAGTCTGTGCAATGCTGTACCCTACGCTAATACTCAACTAGTGAATGGTAGCGTTCAAAACATTCACCAATGCAAAGACCAGGATTGTCAGGACAGGAGGGACAATAATAGCGGGTGTCACGCCTATATCCGCGCTTGCTGCAGACACGACATCTTTTTTGGGGGGGTTCGTTGGGTAGGGGTACTTGGGAGGACATAAAGAAAATGCCTCTCATGCAGCCGACTGCATTTGGTTGGGGATGTGAATGGGGGAAGTACGGGCGCTGCAGAAGCGGTGGGTTCCCAATTAGGATTGGCGAATGCAGCAGGAAGGGCACTATGGGCACGACGGGCCTGTGTTTGTCTTCTTGGTGGCAGTGGGACACTACTTGTGCTTGCCACCTCACCAGCTTGAACTGCACTTATGGGACTCGCCACGTCACCACGTGTTACTGCAGTGCTGGTTTGACTACGACCGGGGTGTACTAGGCCGCTGGCGCTTGCCAGTTCACCAAAACGCTACCAAAAAACTGTTAGCGATCGCAGGGATCAGGCCTGACTCTGCGAACGCTGCAATTATGCGTTTAGTGTTTTGTAAGTGACAGTGATCGATCGATACTGCACTTGGGTGGGCTGGGCCGGGCCGGGCGGAGGGGCAAAACGCAGGTGCTAGCAGGTATCTGGGCTGATCCCGCTAACACTGCGTTTTTGGGAACCCTAAACTGCTGGTGACGCTAGTATAGATCTGATCGGATCAGATATTGATGCGATCAGATACTATACCACTAAGGGAGGTGTACAGTGCGTGCGTGGGTGTTAGCGGTACTGGCGCTAATCTGACGCTGCCTGGGGCTGGTGCTTGCCAGTTCACCAAAACGCTACAAAAAAAACTGTTAGCGATCGCAGGGATCAGGCCTGACTCTGCGAACGCTGCAGTTATGCGTTTAGTGTTTTGTAAGTGACAGTGATCGATCGATACTGCACTTGGGTGGACTGGGCTGGGCCGGGCGGAGGGGCAAAACGCAGGTGCTAGCAGGTATCTGGGCTGATTCCGCTAACACTGCGTTTTTGGGAACCCTAAACTGCTGGGGACGCTAGTATAGATCTGATCGGATCAGATATTGATCCGTTCAGATACTATACCACTAAGGGAGGTGTATGGTGCGTGCGTGGGTGTTAGCGGTACTGGCGCTAACCTGACGCTGCCTGGGGCTGGCGCTTGCCAGTTCACCAAAATGCTACCAAAAAAACTGTTAGCGATCGCAGGGATCAGGCCTGACTCTGCGAACGCTGCAGTTATGCGTTTAGTGCCTTGTAAGTGACAGTGATCGATCGATACTGCACTTGGGTGGGCTGGGCGGAGGCACAAAACGCAGGTGCTAGCAGGTATCTGGGCTGATCCCGCTAACACTGCGTTTTTGGGAACCCTAAACTGCTGGGGACGCTAGTATAGATCTGATTGGATCAGATATTGATCCGATCAGATACTATACCACTAAGGGAGGCGCATGCTGCGTGCGTGGGTGTTAGCGGTACTGGCGCTAATCTGACGCTGCCTGGGGCGACGCATATCACCGCCGGGCGATCGGGGGGCTAAACCTTTATTCGGTAATAAACGGCGGGTGCCCTGACACTATAAAAAATAAACGAACTAACCAGCGTCAACCGTAACGGTTATACGGTGATCAGTGGTGAAAGGGTTAACTAGGGGGCAATCAAGGGGTTAAAACATTTATTAGGTAGTATATGGGGGTCCCTGACGCTATAAAACGCTGACGGCGAACCTAAATATTTACCTCACTAACTAGCGTCACCAGCGACACTAATACAGCGATCAGAAAAATGATCGCTTAGCAACACTGGTGACAGGGGGTGATCAAGGGGTTAAAACTTTATTAGGGGGGGTTAGGGGGGTACCCTAGACCTAAAGGGGGGTAATACTCACTATCCCAACACAGTAACTGTCACAAACTGACACTATGCAGTAATCAGAAAAAAAAAAAAAACTGCTGGTGTCAGTTTGTGACAGGGGGGGGGGGGGTGATTGGGGGGGGGATCGGGGGGCGATCGGGGGGGGGATCGGGGTGTTTTGTGTGCCTGGCATGTTCTACTGTGTGTGTGTAGTGTTGTGCACTCACTCACATGTCGTCTCTCCTCGGGCCGGAACGGAAAATACCGACCCGAGGGGAGATGACATCACTTCCTTTGCTGCTGTTTAGCATACAGCAGCAAAGGAGTGTTCTCATTGGCCGGCGGCGATCGCGAGGGGGGGGCCACGAACGGATGGTCTCCCCCTCATCACCGATCGCCGCTGGACAAAAGACGACCGCCTCGGGCACCGGGGGGGGGTCCGATCGGACCCCCCACCCGCGGAAGGCAAATCACGTACCCTGTACGTGATTTTGCCTGTCCGTGCCACTTTGCCGACGTACATCGGCGTGAGGCGGTCGTCAAGTGGTTAAATCACTGTTACAAGAAAGTGAGACCCCTGACCTAATAGACACCTTAGACTTGGAGACCCTCCTAGAAGGAAATGGGGACACACCTAGTACAATCAAAAAACCGTCTCTGAAGAAAGCCTCCTCTATCTATCCAGCTCCTAGCTCTAACCCCGGGGTAGCGACCTTTTTGAAGATGACATCTCAGGAGATAAAATCGCTCAAATCCACACCCCTCCATACTCCCAATTTGACCAAAAATGAAAGAACAGCTTTATCTAATCTTTCCACCAATTATAACATCACCATCAAACCAAGTGATAAAGGGGGCAACATTGTCCTAATGGACAACGATCTCTATAAAAAAATGTGTCTTAAAATTCTTAGAAACAGGGACTGGTATCGCCCAGTCGGCACCGATATTGTAGAGGCCTTCAATAAGAAATTCTACACGTTTGTAGATGAGGCTTTCCATAGCAACACCATTTCCAAACAAACGTGGGAGTTCATTCGAACCCCATATCCCCGGGTGCCAACCTTCTATGCACTCCCCAAACTACACAAGAATCTAAAAGACCCGCCAGGGAGACCGATTCTATCAGGAAATGGTTCATTGACAGAAAATTTATCGAGACTCATAGATGAACACATCAGACCATTTGTCGTGACCATCCCTTCCTATATCCGAGACACAATCCACCTTCTTCAAATACTGCAGGATATCCATATCCCAAGTCAATGTACCCTTGTAACCATAGATGTAGAGGCTCTCTACAGCTCCATTCCCCACAGTAAAGGGTTGGCGTGTATTCGAAGGGTGCTGTCGCAGACCAGCCACCATGAGACATCTTTTAATGAATTTATATCTGATTCATTGGAGTTTATACTCAACCATAACATCTTTTCCTTCGACGGGGGACTCTTCCTCCAGGTGCAGGGCGTAGCCAGGGGCACTTGCTGTGCCCCTGGCTACGCCAATCTGTACCTGGGGGAATGGGAAAAAAACATATTTAACGATGGGGATCTCTCTCTATGTACCTGTGCCACGTCCTTGTGTGGCACAGGTACATAGATGACATCTTCATCGTATGGGATGGCACCCAGTCTCTACTGAACGAGTGCCTACAAGCATTAAACGAAAACCTTTTCAATCTCAAATTCACCATGACCTCAGACAAGAACACCATCACGTTTTTGGACGTTGAAATTTCAATTCATGAATCCAATGTATTATCTTCCAAATTATTTAGGAAACCCACCGCTGGAAACACAGTACTCCACTCCTCCAGCTTTCACCCCAAACCCTTAATTAACTTAATTCCCTACGGGGAATATCTGAGAATCAAACAAAACTACTCAAATCAATTAGATTTCAAACATGAGGCCAATAAATTAAAGTGTCGATTACTACAGCGCGGATATAGCCATAAATGCCTGAAAAGAGCATTCAGACGTGCCAACCAAAAAGACAGACGCCAACTACTAATTCCCAAACAAAAATCCATTACTGATGCCCCAACTAGAATAATTACAACATATACAAATGATCATAATAAAATCAGACAGATCTGCCAGAAATACTGGCATTTATTGACTTTAGACCCGACTATAGGTCCATTAGTGCCCCCTAGACCTCCAATCACATACAGACGTTCCACCTCTGTGGGAGACTTACTAGTCAAAAGTGAGTTTAAAGGACAGGAAAGAGGTTATCCCTGTAAAGCAGTAGGCACGTTCCAATGTGGGTCATGTGCCTACTGCAAGTACATGGACATACGTAAGAATATACTCCTACCAAACGGGAAGCGTTTTGTTCCAAAACATTTCGCAAATTGCCAAACAGGAGTGGTATACATGCTAACATGCCATTGCGGTTGTTTTTATGTGGGGAAAACGCTACAAAAATTATGGCAACGCCTCTATCGCCACCTTAGAGCGATGCAAGCTGCTGATCCTGACCTCCCCCTGGGCAGGCATGTGACCCAAGTTCATGGAGGTATATGCCCCAAAAATTTCGGTACTAATTCTGGATCGCCTGCATCCGAGTTCTCAGGGGGGAGACCTTAATAAGATTCTCCTACAGCGGGAACTCCGCTGGATATCAAACCTTGATGCGACAATGCCACCAGGCTTAAACAAAGCTTTTAATTTAAAACCCTTTCTTCCTGGTTTCTCCACAGTAGGCTATGACAAAGAACTATAGGATAAATACTTACCATATTAAGTCACCTGGTCCTATTTTTTCCTCTTACCAGGCGATCTAGTCTCACTATCCCTCATCCTCCATATATACTCTTCAACCTCTGTTTTATCGGTTTTACTAGTGTATGGTATCTGGCAGATATCCTTTGGTTAATGCTTTACAACAATTCCCTGCATAGGCGTGCGCAGGGGGTGTGCCAGGTGTGCCTGGGCACACCCTAATCCCTATGTACGGTACACATACAGCCTACTGGTTGGGTTACCCCACCCCGCAGTGCTGCTGGCTTCCCTACTCTCCTCCCGGGTGCTGTGGGGGATGTTTCAGGATGGAGACCAGGGGGGCTGGTAAACATATCATTTACCAGCCTCTTCCTTTTTTTTTTTTTTTTAAAGGAACACAGTAAACATACTCACTAACTGTGCCCATTCATAACAGAAGCATAGTAAACTGTTTACTATGCTTCAGTTTGTGACTGAACAGAAAGTCCCTCAGCACAGAGCACTTCTGATTCATTCACTGCCCTGTGCAGCTGATTCATTCACTGCCCTGTGCAGCTGAGGCTGCAGAGTAAGGCACGCGTGTTTTGAGTTTTGGGGTGCACACCCTAATGCAATAGGCTGCGCACACCTATGATTCCCTGCGTGTCACTCTAACCCATTTTTATCACACTCTTCGCCATCATGCTCCCTACCAGTCTGAACTTTGGGTTTAAATAAATGTCAATTTTGGACACAGTCAAAGGTCCACCCTACCAAAGGGAGGAACATTAAACAAATGTATTCACGTTAACTGTCATCCTACTTGTCTGTCTTCAATATACATTTGTACTTGAATACCAAGAATTTGTACTTATATATGTATATGCTTTATTTCTAGGGATGCATTACAATGTAAAGATGGAACTCCCATGTCCAGCTAATCCATGAGAGATCAATTGGATTTCCTTCAAAGTAATTACGCTAACTATACACAATTATTGAACCCACGATCCCGGCTTGGGCCCGGGTCCCCGCTGGGATGGCTCATCGGTGCTCCCCGACACGGAAAGGCCTCTGTCTCTCTTTTTTTTCTCAGGGAGACGGAGGCATTCTCTTAGCAGTGCTGATGCGCATGCGCACGACGATCGGTTTCGCGCCTGCGCATATAGTAGTTTTCCATCCTTACCCCACCAGCCTGCTGTCTTTCCATGTCGGCGGCCTTTGTCAGCGGATGAGGTCACCGCGCCTTTTGACGCGCTGGCGTCCGCCGCTGCTTAGGCTGAGGAATCGAAGTGGGCGGCCCACACATCACTCACACAGACAGCTGATGATCACCTGGTGTGGCACGCTTTTGCTTAAGCTAATCAGCTGTGTCATTTGCATTTGAGCTTACCCCGCCTTTGAAGTTAATGATTGGCCCGTTAACTCCACACCCTGTCCCACACAAGGTACTTATTACCACTCATACACACACTTTCCTCTGCTACACAGCCAAGAGGATCTTGCTTTCCCTGTTAGTGTATGCCTATGCTGAGAAACACCAGAAACTAGGTATGTAATTACAACCTCATTTACTATACACTATACACATTTACTATACACATTGATTATTCCTTCTACATACCCCTACACCCCAAGGCATGAACTTGGAGAGCCAAGCGCCCTGCATTTTGCTCTACATATTCATTGCTTGTAAATAGCAAAATATACCTCTGATTTCCTCTTTTCAATTCCAATTTCATAGATGTGTGCTTGGACCGCCTAACATTAGTGGCTCTTGTGAGCCCTGGCCGGCCGCCTCTGTGGGGATCCACGCCAAGTCTGGAATGTGTGAAGCACCCCAGATTTTTCCTTCCCTCTCCTGGGTTCCAACCATACAGCTACACTTACTGCTGGCTTTCCACTCAATCAACCTCAATCCTCTGGACTGAAGGAGGTGGGAGTCCATCTCTTGATGCCTGTGTGTGCAACTTTTATGCTGAAGAGACAAGTTTTCTAGTGAGTGCACCAAAATGTTCATGCCTGTTCAGACTGAGATTTTGTTTTTATCCTTATGCTTTGCTTAAAGTTTAACAGTCTCTTATACTTGGTGACACAATTGTTTTATACTCCATGCTGGTGCTAATCATACTTATACTCTGTGATACATACCCACATATACATATATATCCCTGTTTTTCTTTTCCCTAGAAATTTATCTAAACTGCTACTTTGAAACTCCTGAAGAAGGAAATATACAGTATAGAAGGAATTGAGCCTTTCTATATTCCGAAACATGTAGAGTATCACGTGTTGCCGGACCTTCACCCCAGCGAAGAAATTCTTGAATTTCCTGGGTTGTTGCATGACCGCACCTTAGCAGTTTGATTATGTTTGATTACTGTCTTTTCTACCTTTTTTTTGTTTTGCTTTTATATTATAGAATGTTTTGTACACTTTGTAACCAATAAAAATTTGTTATTAATTTTAACAAAATTGTATATCTGATTCTCTGCACCAGCCACTTGGTTTCCCGGTGATACACTGTCCATATTATCCCTCTGGGGCACACCCTCCTTTTTTGGTTTTCTTCCTTACATGGGATGTGACAGTGATCCCCTGGAAAGCTCAAACATTGGCTCCTTTTCTTATTGTTGATACCTCTAAGCACTTTGACCATAGATGGCATGGTAGCATACAAAGTGTCCCCACACAAAGACCCGCTAACGCGTTTCACCATAGCAGGCTTTTGACTGATTGGGCATTTTGCATGCTAACTGATTGCTGTGGATTGACTGGGTAAGTTCCTGTGGCCGGGGAAATTTGATTGTTGGTTCTGATATATGAAGCGTTCTACTCACTTTCGAAAAAAAACTTAAATATCCTATTCATTTACAGTGCACAGTTTAGTGAGGGATGCTGAAGAGTTGTAAAAGTGGGTGGAACTCGACTTTAATGTCGCTAACAGTTATACACACTTAGGGGCTAATCCCACCATGATGGATTTGTGGGAGAAAAATGCAACTGGAGGAAGCCAATGCTAATGCAGAGGGAACATATTTAACCAAACACTCTAGGGATCCAGGATTCCACCAAACGCTGTAAGACAGCCAAAAACTCAGCTTTTGGACAATATACCAACAGTATAGCACCGCATCCCTTAATTATTTGGTAAATAGAAGGTTTGTGGGATTTTTAAGGTGCATATTAAATCAACTAAAAAATAATTATTTAAAAAGTGTAAATTTTTTTAATACATAAAACCAGTGCAATTGCATTAGGAAAGACTCATACAGATACACACTCCATACGTATTTCTCAGATTCTATGCTGAGTGTCCCCAAAGAGTTTTTTATCCTCGTGGTTACCTTCTCTACAAATTAGACTCTTCGGTCCTTTCATGCCTCCTATGATTGCCTGCAGTCCAATGTTCTGTTTCATGGTGTCTAACTGACCCTCGAACCATTATCTATTTCAATACACTCTAGGAAGGCTCTGATATTTACTGGACATCATTCCTTGAGGAAACCCCATTATAGGGCGAAACATGTTGGGAACCACACCATTGTGCTGTACCTTAAAGGACTGTACTGTATGAGTCATTCATAATGCAATTGTGCTGGTTTTATGTATTAATAAAATTTACACTTTTTAAATAATTTTTTTTCTAGTTGATTTAATATGCACCTTTAAAAATCCCACAAACCTTCTATCCACTATAAGACAGCCATTCTCAACTAGGGTTCCATCAAATACTGGGGTTCCTCCAGAAGTTGCTAGGGGTTCCCTGAGATGTGGCTGATTAATCTACCACTTGGTAGAGCCAACTGCAGGATACTAACCATCGTTAAGTTGTCTGTAAGGGTGGAATTCTCACCACCACCGTGACCTTTCCACTGACCACCAATGTAAGAGAGATTTTTCTAACTGACTCCTAAGAAATTGGTTTTAGCAGAAGTTCCCCAACACCTGAAAATTATTTTAAGGGTTTCTTTGGGGTAAAAAGATTAGGAAAGGCTGTACTAGGAGAATTCAATGTTTTTTAGTAAGAGAAAGAAGAATGAAAAAATTGCTTTAAAGGTAAGCTGTCATGTGAGAAATACAGGCACTCTTATTGCTGATCTGAAAATTCTAGTGACCTAGCTGTTGGGCTGATCCCTTGGCTGGGTATCTTCTGCATCAAGGAGTAATTATAATAATCAAGAATTCTGATTACACTTTAATGTCACTTGCTGCATCCTTGTTCCATACCAGTATTGAAGACAGGGACATCAAGGCAACTAGTATTTTCAGAATGGGCTAAGCAATGTATCTAATGATAGGCTTCCTTTTCATTCAAAGTAATCCATGGATAATGAGCGAAAGAACAAAACTGAAAGCACAAGAAGGGCATGACTGTTCCCCTTGTGAATAAGTGGGAAAAGCCAGCAACCCTTCGGCGTAATCAGACCGGATAAGTAGCTGCAGTTTTATTGATGCTGTACTGCTCCCCTGTTCTAAGTTTTTGGACAAGGTTCACAACTTTGACAATCAATATACATCCTTGTCTATGGCCATGAGTGATTACTAGAAGAACGAGAACATGAGTGCAAGAAGTGAGGTTCCTGAGCAGAGTTGGTAAGTTACCGTTTGTGATAAGGTGAGACATTTACCAATCTGGCAAAGCCTTGGAGTAGAGCCATGGATCTTCCCATTCCAGATGTAGCAGATCGGGTAGTTTGGGACTCTTGTATCGATAATAAAAAACAAATCTGTTGCGCTTAATGTAACATTCAACATAGAAAAAAAGCAGCTGACACAAAATTGCTGGGTACCATTGAAGAAGTATAGAGAAGGTGTAGCGCTAAAAAAGTTATATTAAATATGATTCATATTGGAAAAAAGTCCCAAAGCATAAATAAAATGAAGCCAAACCGAGCTATCCCCATCAGGAGGAAACAGAAAGCCTCTATTGGACGAGATCCACCATGGGAGAAGCCTCAGAAAGAGATAAGAACACCATCACCATCACCCAAACAAACTGACTCTTACCATCAGTGTATGGGTTATACACATAAGTTGTAATCAAATAGTAAAGGCAATCTTCTTAAGGTAAACCAACGATCATCTATATGTGTAGCATCAACATATTTCTCCCCCTCTATTATGGGTCTCTGCGAGAAGAAATGTATCCAAATTTATTTAATATTCTGCATCAAGGACTCTCTCCACGAATTTATTATGCGGTAGAAGCTATGGCCAAAGCACTGCATGATATCAATCTGTTCTGGCAAATGAGCAGCACCTCCTCTTTGTTAAAGAGCTTGTATCGATACTGTCTAGCAGGCTCTCCTAGCAGATGTAGCAGACATGTCGAACTAAAATAGGGCTTTTGGACCGACCAGAATAAATTATACCTACCAGCTGACCTTTTTTGTATAACCCAGGAAGAGCTTGGCTCTGCAGAATGTTTAGGCTGGCCAACTCAGGCTGCATCATCCATGACCCCTTAAGATTTAAGTGGACCTATGGTGTCTAATTAACATATTGCACCTTTTCTGTAATGCTCACCCTTTAAAATTACCTGATTTAAATTATGTGGCTAAAAGTTTGTGGACATCCGACCATCACACCTATACAAGCTTGTTGGACATTCCATTCCAAAAGCATTGGTCATTTATTAATATAGGGTTGGCCATGCCTTTACGGCTGTAACAGCCTCTATGCCCATAGGCAGAATTTCCACAAGATTTTGCAAAGTGTCTAAGGGAACGTGTGCCCAATTGGTCAAAAGAGCATTTGTGAGGTCAGGTACTGATGTTAGATAAGAAGACCTTGCCTGCAATTGGTGTTCCAATTCATCCCAAAAGCATTCAGTAGGGTTAAAGTCAGGGCTCTGTTTACGCCACACACGTTTCTCCCCACCAAACTCATCAAACCATATCTTTAAGGAGCTGGCCTTTTTAACAGAGGAGTACAGTCATGCTGGAACAGAAAAGGGACTTCCCCATACAGTTATCATAATGTTGGAAGTTCATAATTGTCCAAATTGTCTTTGTATGCTGTAGCATTCACAGTACTTTTCACCTGAATCACCTAAACTCAATAATTTGGTGGCAGTCATACAGTGTGTAATGGAAATTTGTAAGTTCTGTATATAATTGTATTCTATTTTGTATGTATTGCACACTGCCCTCACTGTGCACACAGCACTAATAATGTTTTCAGTAAATGTTTACATTCTTTTGAGTCCTGATTAGAATAAGCCTGCCTATGTAACGCCCCTTGTTACCATAAACGTACAATTGTAATATTAATGTGATACCTACGTAATCATGTGCATAAAAACCTTCAATTGCGTCATAATAAAGCAGAACAGTAATTTGGAAAGATGCTGAGCGTATCTTTTGTGTCTGTTCCCTACTGCAGTAGTTATTATTAATTTGGAACCACTAATCAATATGAGGATAGGAGTTGCCAATCATCAATTCAACCGAGTCAGCATGGCGAGCTTTGCCTTAGGAGGGGATTCCAGGTGACCCTGAGTATCCGAAACGAGGAGCTTGAGACGATCCGGGAATTTCTGATAATCAGCCGGCTGAGGTAAGCCTTTTGCTTACATTTGAGTTATCAGACTTCCTTGATCGGTAAGGTATTTTCGGGACAAAGGGTACCTATTTTACTCCCCTTAATCGAACTGTATTGATTGGTGGTTATATGTTATGTTGTCCCTGTCTATTGTCCATCGGAGTGTTATAGATAAGAAAGGGAATAATAGTGCTGTTCACAGGTATATGTAGTAAATCTGCTAGATAAAGTAGTTTAGAGGCAAGAGGGTATAGGCACAAGTAGAGAAGAGAGAAGACTGGCCAGTCATTATGGGCATTAAATTAAGTAAGGGAATGAAGGGTAAGAGACCCTCAAAAATGCCCAGCGCAAGAGGAGCGCTATATATGAACCAAAGGTGCGGTTCCGCCTATACTGAGCCCCTAGATTAATGGTTAGAGTGGACAGGGATCCACAATGGGTAACTGGGTTACCAAGGTCCACAGGGACTAAGAATCATGCAGAGTAAACAGCTAGAGAAACAGCTATGTATGTGAGCAGGATGGATCAAGGGTGACATTAACACTAGACAGAAAGGGACATTTTCATGTTAAGTTGTGGGATGAATTTGGGGTCAGGCACTACAACTATTATGCCGCGTACACACGGTCGTACTTTTCGTCTACAAAAGTCGGACAGCCTGTCCGACAGACTTCCGGCAGACTTTCGGTGGACTTGCGGCGGACTTGCGGCCTACTTTCTAACGAACGGACTTGCCTACACACGACCACACAAAAGTCTAACGGATTCGTACGTGATGACGTACACCGGACTAAAATAAGGAAGTTCATAGCCAGTAGCCAATAGGTGCCCTAGCGTGGCTTTTTGTCCGTCGGACTAGCACACAGACGAGCGGATTTCGGGGTCCGTCGTAGTTACGAAGTAAAGTTTTAAAACATGTTTCAAATCTAAAGTACGTCGGATTTGAGGCTAAAAAAGTCAGTTGAAAGTCCGGAGAAGCCCACACACGATCGGATTACCAGCCAGCTTTAGTCCATCAGCGTCCGTTGGACTTTTGTAGACGAAAAGTAGGACCGTGTGTACGCGGCATTAGAGTCAGAAACAGAGAAATGAGAGGTAAAACAGAATACTTTATATGTTGTCAGAGAGAGAAGATGGGATGAGCACTCTGGCTGACCGTCTGATCATAGAAGCTAGATATAAAAGATATCTGAACAAAATAAAGAAAGTAGAATTTAGACAGGAAAATATTAATGAGAGTTAAAAGAAAGTGAGAGAATGATATGCATGTGTTGTGTACAAATGGGAAAAATGTAAGCGATTTTAGAGAGATATTGGTGTATGTGTGTGCGAATGCTGGGACCTTTAGTTCTATTGCTTGTGTGTGTCATGTACGCAGATGTGACCCCCTCCTTTGTGCTCTCCTGGAAGAATGTGGTCAGTGATAAGCTGGAAGGACACCATGCCAATTTCTGTTTTTTAGACAAAACATTTATAACAAAATGTGCCGGGTTAACGAATCTAATGGTAAATAATGTGATCACAATTATTTTGAATCTGTTTTCCAAACATGGTAAAATGAAGGTTGCATTTAACCGTGTATTACACAAATTGAATATCCTTTGATAGTGGAAACAGTGCATTTAAAAAAGGGAAATTAAGTAATAATGAGTATTAATTTCTAATATGAGTTTAACAATTTTATTAATAATATAGATATATTGAAACTGGTTTAGACAACCTTTGGTTGGAAATGAAGTCGAGGTTAATGGGGAAATTTGTAATGAATGAGATTAGTTTAGATTAAGATAACAATTTTGTAATTTTACATTTATTCAATAAGCCCTTATTGAGAGAAAAAAAGATTAAGATGAGGTTGTTATTTGGAATACAACTGCCATAATATTTAACAAAGCCAAGATGGATGGAATACATAAGAAGTGTTTCTACAAAAATGAAATTTCAAGGTTCTTGATAATAACTTGATGTCAGTCCATGATGTGAGAGTTGTTATAAATAAAATTTAAATATAACAGATCCATCACATCAAGTCCACACACCCTGTTAGGATAGATGTCACCTGCAGCCAGTTGTTTTATAGTTTTTGATGCTTTCTGGTCCATCATACAGATTCTTGGTCCTTTTGTTTTTATTTATTTTTATTTTTGAAATCCAAAGCAGAATGTGTGGATTGTGAAATGATGTGCCCCTTTTTCTTGTAAGTACTTGTGGTATAAGCAGAAGAATATTTTGGATTTATGGGCATCTCTCCATGACCGCAGGGTATTGTTATCATTTATTATAATATTGCCAGGAAAAAGTTGTCTTTTGAAACATGAGACTGGAGTTCTTACACAAATAGCGTGATAGAAAACAAGCCATTGTAATATATTTATGCAAGCTGGACCCAGTAATGAAGGGTTCATCCCGATATATCAGAGCTGTAGCTTTTATGCAAAGGTGCTATTAGACAAAGTTAGATATTGTTTTGGTCAAACATTTAATTTTTAATGGTCCGACATTCTGTGCAGCAAATATACAGCTAACTAAATGTTTGTTTAATGAAAGGTTTAAAATATGAGTTTGTTTATGTACAAATCTAACAATGAAAAATGCGTACATTTATTCAAAAGAAAGGAAAAGACACATGTGTTAAATTGATGGTATAGGAATCAGCTGCTGTGAGCCCAGTGCGGGACACACTCCCTGAAGACCCAGATATTTAATTTTTTGTAGATTTGAGTATGCAGTTCATCACCCAGAAGGATACTCTGTATTCAAAGTCATTGGATCCTTTTTCCCCAGCTCAAGAAACAGAGCTCCATGTTTTAGCAAAGCCTGTGAGCTGTAAAAAGAGTGTATATTTATATAGATAGTCGAGATATAGAGAGCTTTTGGTTCCATTTAAAGGGCCAGAAGTTTGTTTTTACTTCGGCAGGTAAACCAATAAAGCATGCTAAGTTAATTTGATCGGCTGTTTTCAGCCTTCCAGGTTCTTGCTGAGGTAGCCATATTAACTTTCACACATGGAAGCAGACCAGGTGACTAAGGATGCTGCATTTACAGCCCCGGACACTTGATGGGTCTGTGCAACTCACAGATTCCACCCTAGTTCTGGCCCAGTATAGCTGGGATTAATAATTCAACTTTAAGGACCCCAGAACGAGAAGAACAAGTGGTCCACAGGGGGCAACTTCTTATGAAACAGGACTTTGGAAAAGGTGATCATTTATGTCTGCCAGCCACTCTTTTCCCTTCAGCTTGACACATGGACCGTGTCATGAGTCACAAGCAGTTATGGCTGCCTTAGTAAATGAGCGTGGGATAGAGCCAGGGTTCTCCACAGTTGTTTTTTTAACATACCACTTCTTGTTTTACCTGTTACCAAAGGTGTTACCAAAAGCTGAACATCCCTCCCAGAGATTACAAAAAGAAATATCCAGATGCCCAAGTTAGGATCTTACAAGTATGCATTTTGTCTGTATGGACATGTTTTTTGGATGTCCAGTGGCAAATGCTACTGCAAAGGCCACAGTAAAAAGTGTTATCAGAAGTAGTTTGTAAGTACAGAGTGCCAGGGAGTACAGAGAGTAACAGAGGAAATCATTTTTTATAGGAGAGTCCTTACTAGAAGTTTTGAGGTTTTATTTTTACACCCCCTACTGTCTACAATGTATCAGACAAAGTAGAGTAAGAAACTAGAAAACGTTTGCCTGAATGTTTTCTTATATTTTATGAAGCCCCTAAGGGGGTGGTGGACTCTCTCCCTATGGGATTTGGTTTGGGAGTGTGTTACTCACTTGCTTATATTTTGTCTCAGCAGCTGAAGTCCTTCATTCGGATCTCATAGAGAATGTTGCTGATCTTTTAAGGTTTTTGACAAACTCATTTATGTGTTTTCTCCCCAATTCCAGATCCTAAAAGTTTGGAAGGATCTAAAACTAAAGCCAGGTGACTTGTGGATTTTTAAGAGACATTTATATATAAGGAAATGTTTGGAGACTCAATACAGCATCTATTTCATGTACAGTTTTTGCAAAACTTGAAGGAAAAGTCACCTGGATCCACACCAGACACTGCAAAAATCACTAAATTAAAGAAATCTCTGTTTGATTTGTTTCCCTCTTGTGATCACAGTCTAGGGTACTTTTTGATTCAGTTACTTTAATTGTAAGGGATATATATATTTGAAAAATAGTTTAGCCATGTTGAAGTCATATTTGTCTTTTGTACGTCTTCCATTTTATGTAGAATTGTCAGTGTTTACATATGCTGATAAGTCAGCATGCCAACAATTAAGCTAGAAGGCCATTCTGGCCACAGGAGTGTACAGCCAGTACTCTGTAAATGTGTCTTATCAATCATTTGTTTTTCACAATGAAAAGTCATTTGGTAATGAAAAAGTTGCTCAGCTATTATTTTCTCCACAATGGAGTTTTTTTTGCCTCTTTGGCCAGGACTACCTCCACCTAAGCGTGTGGAGGTTCCAGGTTAAAGGTGATAGCAGGTATGGTTAGTGATCAAAATATTGATCAAAAGAGGGGAGACTGTAATGGAAATTTGTAAGTTCTGTATATAATTGTATTCTATTTTGTATGTATTGCACACTGCCCTCACTGTGCACACAGCACTAATAATGTTTTCAGTAAATGTTTACATTCTTTTGAGTCCTGATTAGAATAAGCCTGCCTATGTAACGCCCCTTGTTACCATAAACGTACAATTGTAATATTAATGTGATACCTACGTAATCATGTGCATAAAAACCTTCAATTGCGTCATAATAAAGCAGAACAGTAATTTGGAAAGATGCTGAGCGTATCTTTTGTGTCTGTTCCCTACTGCAGTAGTTATTATTAATTTGGAACCACTAATCAATATGAGGATAGGAGTTGCCTATCATCAATTCAACCGAGTCAAGTGTATTAATTAATTGATCTTAGAAAGTATCCCTTTTTCGTAATAAGGGAAATTCTTCATCATTCAGACATTGCTTACCTGGTCCTCTGTCTCGGGAACTGAAACACAGCCAGACAGTAAAAGACTGCCTAAACAGTGATCCTCTACATAACCAGAAATTTAGAGGAAGTATCACAAAACATCAGAAAATCAAAAAACAACATATGGTACCTCTCCCGCAATGCTGGGTTCCGTAAGTCCACAATAAGAGGCAAAGTCCTTTTGAACTGGTCAATTCGCATCCTCGATGTCTCTACCACCTCCCAGTTTTTCTCCTGTGAATAGAAGATGAAGATTTTCCTGTAGCTTCGGGAAGCAAGACATAAAACTCATCCAAGGCATATAAATATTGATTTTGCCCCAAGATAAGAAACAGGTTCCTCTAATTCCCAAAATGCAATACGGCATCTCAACAACCTATCGGGAAGCACTATCATTGCCTTATGCGATGCATGAAATTGTTGCTGTGCTCATACATACAAGCAGGGCTTTTTTTCTCAGAAAATAGAAGCAGGAACTTAACTATGACCCCTCAACACACACACACACACACACACACACACACACAGTCGTTGTGGTCAAATTTCACTAACAGTTGGAGGGTCTTAAAGGGGAATTAAATACCAGGAGTGCATTACACCCAGAGTGTACAGTTCAGGGGTGAGCTATGTGCAGAGTTTGGGGGTGTGCTAGGTATAAAGTTCAGGGGTGCGCTCCACACAGAGTGAAGAGTTCAGCCTTCTTCCACAGCTGCTTACATCTGCATCCCCCATCAACATCTCACTTTCACCCCTCTTCAGGTCTGACCTCTGCATGCAACCCCCCTCCACTGCCCCATCTTCTCCCCCTACGGGTCTAGTACCTCACTGCACACTGTAGGTGGCTGTGCCTCTCTCACTTGCTGGGAGATCATCCAGTAGGGGTGTCGGCATCCGCACTGAACCCTGGCACCTGCATCTCTCTTGTCCTCATCCTTCACTCAATGGGAGCCCTTGAGAGACAAGCTGTCACTTGTAAACACAGAAGCCAGACTTCTGTGTTTACAAATGATAGTGGTGAGCAGGGAGCTGAGGGCATGAGCCAGAGGTGGTGGAACTGAGTTCGACCATGTTCCAGTGGAAAAAAAGCACTGCATGCAAGCTTGGTCAATGTCTGCATACTGAGTTCTTGGGGGTCTTCCATGGACTTTTAATAGGTCTTGTGGTACATGTTATACACATCTCATGCTGTATTATATTCTTTGCTGTGATTTCTAGCAATAAAACAGATTTCAATCTGTTTACTAAAGTCAGTTCAGTAATAGGTGAAGTAAAAATGGCACCCAGATTAATTTATACCTAAAGTGCACATGGGCAGGACAGTTTACATAACAGTACAATACAAAAAATTCAAAAAATTTCCCAGCACACAAGCTAGTCAGAACAGAAGCAAAGTCTTATGTTAAAGTGTCATCAAATTAATAAAAGTTTGCAGATATCATTTATTCATCTTAACCAACACCTATGTGCCCATCCTTGTTATTCCTTATCCTCGTGTTCCAATATCCCAGTGATCTTGCCAGCAGCTTTCTTCTGTTTTACAGTGACAATGAGAAGACCTGGTAAGTTCCTGGTTTCTTGTTGTCAAGCTGACATACACATCTGTGATTTCTATGTACCAGATGCCATACAGTGTCCTGTACCAGCTAGTACTGGGATTATACAGGCAGACACACCTTCCTTCCTACCCCTAGCTAGACATTGATGGTGGCTCCAGCTGGAGCGTACAGAGTGGTGTCTAAGCGGCAATTTGGGATGCCACCCATAGCCCTTGAAGCAAGAGCCAACACAGTGGTCAGGTAACAACTCATAAGCTAACAAAAATAGGTATTTATTGATATTTTGGAAGTTTTTATCTAAATGGCCTGCTTAGCCAATGATTGAGCATCGCCATGATTTGTCTTGTTAAATGGATTGCAAGAGGCTGATACCAGGTCAAATTTAGGTGCCAAATTTTCAAAAATATAAAAATAATAAATAAAAAAAATCTGTATTCCTTAATGTTTTCTTCTGGCTGGATTTCAAGCTTTAAATCAGCTCTCACCTTGAGCTCTCGGCTGAGTTTGCTCAGCCTCTTGAACAAGCCTTGTGCCGTGTTTTCCATGATCTCCGGCTGCAATGTCAGGAACCGACCAGACTTCCAATCACCCCAGTTCTGTTCCCATTCCTTAGTGACTTCCCATACCAGCTGTAAAGAGTCCAGGTCCTGCGGAGAAAGAAGAGACAGTTCTAGAATCCTTATGTCTGGTTGTAGAAAAGAGGCAGCAGTGAGACAAAATGGAAGACACAAGTGGAGGGAAGGAAGAAGCTTTGCTCAACCCCTGAGGTCCCAGCAGACTGACTGTCATAGCCACTACAGACATCATTTCCCCTGTTGTTCCATATATAAGCAGCAATGAACCTCTTATTTATTACAGGTACTTATATAGCACCATCAGTTTACGCAGAACTCTACATATACAGTATATGGTACATTCACATCAGTCCCTGTCCTCAATGAACTTACAATATAAGGTCCCTAACTCACATTCATACATACTAGGGCCAATTTAGACAGGAGCCAATTAACCTACCAGCATGTCTTAGCAGTGTGGATAGAAACCGGAGTACCCGGAGGAAACCCATGCAGGCACAGGGAGAGCATACAAACTCCAGGCAGGTAGTGCCGTGGTTGAGATTCAAACTGATAACCCCAGTGCTACTAGGGGGAAGTGCGAACCACTTAGCCACTGTGCAACCTCTTATATAAAACCAGTGGAAGAGCTGAAGATCTGCCTATGGGAACCAATGACAAGTCAGATTTATTATAGATCTAAATCCGTGGCTGTCAAATGCAGCTGCTCATATCTCCAAAGAGCCACATATAATATTTAAAGCCTAAGTTTAGTTAAAACAAAAAAATTAAAATCATTACAAGGGGTATTACTTACCTCCAATGTGATGTGCCCCTTGTGCTGCTGTCTTCTGGTTTAATAGAAATTTTCATCCTCTGATGCCCTCACCCGTGCCACCATCTTCTGGTGTGGTGAGGGTTAATAGAACTAAGGAAGCCTCATCAAGAGTCCCCAAGTAGGTCTACCTTTTCCATCCAGCTACTCCATTCATAGAAGCTGTACTACAGTTTCTATGAATGAAACAGGGTTTATGATTAGAGAGGGGGATGATTGCGTGGGCCCGTCTTCTCTAATCATAGGTTCTGATCTCCAGACAAAAACTTTAATTCAAATATATTTCTCTACTGCCACAAAGGATATAAATCTACTTGTGTGTACCAAATACATTTACAAACCCAGATATTACCAGTGATGTCATCACTGTGCTATACTTATCCTGGGCAGAGCTCTGGACGGGTCCAGCAGATTCACCTACTACAGGCTGCCTGTAGAAAACTACAAGAGGGGGCGGAGACAAGACCAGTCACCCTGCACCAGGAGAGGGAGCAATAGTGAGCAGTCTTTAATACAGGATGTAAAGTCTCACACTGGATTACTGCACAGATCTGGAAGAAATAAAAAAAATCACACCAAGATTCAAAGAAGAATACACATAACCCTTGTAATGTAGACAATATTTGCTTATCCCGGAGTTCAGCTGTACAGCTATACACCAGTTCCACAATTAGGCCTCCACAAGAACCTTGATGATATGAGCAAACTGCATTCCTTTCTCTTACTCAAAATCCAAGTCCCACTAACAGAACTCGGTTCTCCTCCTGTGTTCAGACCCTTTCGTCTCTCTCACCCACCTTTTCCATGGCCTGGATATCCTTAGAGCCCGGCTGTTCTATCTTGAACATGCTGAGTCCAGAACGAATGGTGTTTTCCTCCTCTTTAAAGGTGTTCATCATTTGTCGGAACATGGCTATTTGTTCCAGAGCCGGCTCGCATCCTACTGAGCTGGAGACGGGACCTGCAGAAAAGATGAATGATTAGGAAAAACACATCTTACAACCTATGTAATAGTGATGGCTGTGGAGGACCACCAGCCAACCAGTAAAGCTTCAGGATTCCAATAATGTGACTACAGGAAGAAATGCAACCATGATGATTTGGTACCTTCTAGGAGTAACTGGGGATTATGGGAAGGGAGCAGCCATAATGGTTCAGGGGCTTTATCCTAAAGCAGGACAGTTGGTCTGCTGGCCTCACATGCATCCAATTTTCTTATTAGATTTTTTTTTTTTCGAGCCCGAGGTGCAGTGCACAAAAACTAAACACCATGTGAACTAAAAAAGTGCACAGGGTGCAACACTGGTACCCTCCCAAAGAGGAAGGACCTCCCTGACTCCCTAGAGCGCAAGATTCCTGAAGGGGGCAAGGCACACTTGGGTCCATCTAAGCCAGGGGTCTCCAAACTTTCCAAAGAAAGTTCCAGTTTAATACCTTTTAAACTTTAGGGGGACCAGACTGTGGCCAGTGGGAGTGGAAAATGAGATCAGTGAAAAGAATAGTGTCTCATTGATGGTGTCAGTGGGAGGAATATTACCACATCTTTGGTGTCAGTGGGAGGAATAGTGCATCATATCAGTGGAAGAAATAGCATCCCAAGGGTCGGATAAAGGCAAACAAAGGGCCGGATCCAGCCCGTGGGCCTCAGTTTGGAGAACACTGATCTAGTCTAAAGGCTTAGTGGACCCCTTTCCTTGTGGCTAGCTGAAGCTGACCTTTGAGTACTACGTTAAAGGATCTCTCAAAGAGAGACCCCCAAGCAGAGGGGGAAGGAAGCTAAAGGTCACACATCCCCCTGGGACTTTAGGACAGGCACAAAGTCCAGCACCCTACTGTCCTGGTGAGTGAAAAAACACATATAAATAAGGTGCACTAACACACATGGAAAGCAAAATAAAGAAAAAGTGCCAGTGTATATACAATGGCTAGGCCTTGCGGCCTGGTAACAACGCCTGCTCCAGTTTCTGCCAAAAAGCCTAGCCCATGAAGTGATCTGCAGAAAAAAAAACAAGCAGTGTTGTGACCTAGTGCCGTTCTCACAGTGGGGTCCCAAACCCACAGTGATACTTGGAGCACCCCAGGACGCAAATCCCAGGAGGCGCTTAACATTGAAAACTCTCTGTCTTCCCAGCCCTTAGCCAGAGCAGGTAGCACCACTCAAATCACACTGGGGACACTGACTACTTGGGTCCCTCTGCACTAGGAAAAAACTATTGACCACCACCTTACCCAGCGGACTCTTCATTTGGATTCCTTCCCATGGAGAAGGTGCCTCTCAGGACCCCCATCACACAAACAGGGAAACTATACAGCCAGCCCTACCTGCCAAAAGGCCAGAATGACGAGGGAGCACCCATACTTGACACTGATAAGAACTGACACTACACTTGATTTTAGCCAATAGGGTAAAAAGCAATAGACTCATTTTTTTCATTAGATCTGGTTGAAATATTTGTGTCTGTGTCTGTGAATATTTTCTTGTATAGTGCTAAGCAAGCATGCTGTTTAGTTTGATTCAACTCAAATTACAAATAGCACAATGATGACTTTCAGTAAATTCAACTCTCAGTTCCATTGACTTCTTTTTGTACGCTCTAAAAGGAGCAAATGGAAAATGTTCAGTAATATGTGTTGCAAACACATCAAAGGTGTGCTGTAAACACGTCAAACACAAAATGAAGACTTTCCAACCTGTCCATATGTTTCCCTCTTTGATTTAACCTGAAATTGGATGATGACTTGTTTCTTGAAACTTGAAAATTTGACTGGACAAAATTTTGTGTGAAACTACATAAACCCAGCTCCAAGTCTCTAATAATGGGGGATTATGGGAAATCAGAGGTAGCTGGCATGGTGGTTCAGAAGGTCTAATCTCCGGGAGGACGGTCATATGACTAAAAACTTTAGTAACAGGAGATCATGAATAAGGACTATTTCATGCTGCCACAAAGACTCATGTCCTGTCTATTCCCAAATCCAGTGTAGATGCTGGGAGCCCTTCATAATGGGCTCAGCAGGTGTGCAGACCCAAGAACTCAACATAGACATCCCACCAACAGAGTCCCCATCCCCAAGAAATTGAAGAGACTGTCAGGGGGTTTAATTCTCCATCTACTAAACACTAAAAAGGCAAGATTTAGGTGGAACTTCCCTTTATCTGATATTATCTCCTATTCAGACTCCCTAGCCCTAAGTCCCTACTTATTGATTGTACTATTTAGGCAATATTCATTATCAAACCAACTATAAGCTAAAACCAGCACTAATTCTCACCCTGGACAGTCAGTACTGAAATGTTTTGACCATGTACAATTGTTCCATTACATCTAATGAGGTCCTCTTGCCCTTTCAGTTCTAGAAGTCCTTTGCAGCCAGGCTTTTACTGCTCTGACAAAGGAAAGTTGTCTCACCTCTCCCAGCGAAGTCCTCCAGGAGGGAGCGTGACTTTTTCTTGAACTTTTCGGCAGTGTGGATGAGACCAGCTTTGAACTTCTCCTTGGATTTATTCAGCATGGTCTCGCTGTCGATAAGACTCTGCTGGAAAGACAGCCATGCCTTGTTCAGGGAGTACAGCATATTCAGGACCTGAGCCAATCAGAGAGAAACTTTATAAGCAAGATGAACCTTAAACATTTTATTTTCTGAAGGACTAAAGCCCTAGTGTATTTAATTATTAGCATATCTTTATACCTGTAATGTTATTGAGGTCTGACAAATTGCAGACTGCGTAGAGAGAATGGGGAGAGTCATACAGAACACCCACACCCTCACAATTGCAAAACGGTAGCAAATATGGTCAGATTTTAATCTCATGTTTGTAAAGCCATCCATGTAACGTAACAAATTTGACAAAAGAAAATAATCCAACTAAGACATATTTGACATAATGTAGGCCAACTAAGAAACAATGCAGGGATGTTATAAACTTCTACTAGTAAGGTCCTCAAAAGATTCCTAATGAGGGCCCTGTCATAAATAGCCCCATTGTAAACACTCAGAGAGCAGAATACACATCTGCGATTCTCTTTTTTTACCTAAAACTGAACTTCCCTAAATACAAGCAAAAAAATAACATACAGTATATGAACAAAAAAACAATTAGCAGATGTCACTCTAGGGGAAACCACATTTAAAATGATTGGCAAATGCTGAGATCTGATCCCTTCATGACGTCATATGTGACGAAACACGTAGGGTGATGCCAGGATACATGCTAGCACATATGCTTGATGAGCCATGACATCTTGGTTTCTGGCAGTGTGGATAAGTGCTGTATGCTCTGCAGTCTACTGTAAGTGCATTTACAGAATACATTTTTTTTAACGTGGATTTACACTATGTGAGCTGTGTTTTTCGTCCCTTACTGTAACATGAGTTGAGGTACCTGTTAAACTGAGAGAGAGAGCTGTGGAGTGCCATCATGGGGATCCAGGGTGCAGCCTGTAGGAGTTACCACACTTACATGTAAAACAGGGGTCCCCCACATGAGGGTTGGGATTTTAAGGGCAACGGAGTATGATAGAGAAACCAATAAATATAAATATAAGCGTATTTTATTAATGTATAAACATTAAAAAGTCAGTGCATATAACTAATACAACTGACTAGTTAAGAACAACAACAACATGTGATAAGGCATGAATATACAAACAAATAGTCCCCTGTGTTTGAGAAATGGGTCCGACGCGTTTCAGGAACTTGTCCTTTCTTCTTGAAACGCGTCGGACCCATTTCTCAAATGCAGGAGACTGTATTTGTTTGTATACTCATGCCTTATCACATGTTGTTGTTGTTCTTAACTAGTCAGTTGTATTAGTTATATGCACTGACTTTTTAATGTTTATACATTAATAAAATACGCTTATATTTATATTTATTGGTTTCTCTATCATACTCAGTTTCCCTTAAAATCCCAACCCTCATATGGGGGACCCCTGTTTTATATTTATATACACAGGATGGTGGCAACGCCAGAGTCCACTTTTGGTGAAAAATTCTTCTCAGAGTCGACACTTACAAGTGGGTTTTCTGAGGTGCCACTTGACTGCAAGAGGCTCTTTGAGATACCTAAAGTGATATATGACCACTCTATATTGGGGGTCATATAATTCATTAGTCCAGCCTACAGCCAGCCCTTTTGGCAATTTAACCACTTCTTGCAAAATCATGTACCTGTATGTCATTTTGTTGAAGTGGTTGTACCAAAGTGATGCCTGCAGCCAGAGGCATCACCCCAGTACAGTTTTTTAGTGCGGACTGTCGGCTTTCATGTGATGACAACTGATGCGGCTAAGCAGCCGCTCGCCGGTTACCACAAGCAGTGGGGGGACGGACAACCCCCCCTCCCGCCACCTTCTACCGCTCCGCCCTGGTCTCCCGTCTCCACGTCCGGAGACCCGAACAAAGCCGGAATCAGCTCCGAACGGGTCTCCGATGTAGTAACCCAGAAGTGACATCACAACGTCACTTCCGGTTTACTCGGCAGCCAACAGCGCTGATTTTAAAAAATCCAAGGTGTTCAAAAATGCAGATTTGGCGTTTTAAATACTTTGAAGTACAGAGGAGGGGTTTGGGGTATTTTAGACCCCAGATCCCTCCATAAAGAGTACCTGTCACATGCCTATTACTGTTACAAGGGATGTTTACATTCCTTGTGACAGCAATAAAAGTGATCAGAATTTTTTTATTTTTTAAGGAACAGTGTAAAAACTATAAAAAATAATAAAAGGAGATAAAAAAATAATAATTTTAAAGCGCCCCCGTCGCGCACCAAAGAAAACGCATACGTAAGTCGCGCCCTCCTCTGTAACTTTAAACTGGTAACTGGTAAAATGTTTTAAAGCAATGCCTATGGAGATTTTTAAGTACCGTAGTTTGTCACCATTCCATAAGTGCGTGCAATTTTAAAGCATAACATTTTAGGTATCTATTTACTCAGCGTAACATCATCTTTCACAATATACAAAAAATTGGGCTAACTTCACTGTTATTTTTTTTTTAATTCAGTGAAGTGTATTTGTTCCAAAAAAATTGTGTTTGAAAGACTGCTGCGCAAATACAGTGTGACATAAACTATTGCAACTTCAGCCATTTTATTCTCTAGGGCAGGGGTCTCAAACTGGCGGCCCTCCAGCTGTTGCGAAACTACAAGTCCCATCATGCCTCTGCCTGTGGGAGACATGCTTGTAACTGTCAGCCTTGCAATGCCTCATGGGACTTGTAGTTTCGCAACAGCTGGAGGGCCGCCAGTTTGAGACCCCTGCTCTAGGGTCTTTGCTAAAAAATGATATATAATATTTGGGGGTTCCAAGTAATTTTCTAGCAAAAACGACTGATTTTAACTTGTAAACAACAAGTGTCAGAAATAGGCTTGGTCTTGAAGTGGTTAAACAACTTTGCTCCATGCCCTTACGTGGTCTATGATCTCCGGTGTGTTCCTGTGTACGACTTGGCCTGGCTGACTTCTCTTCCGATACCTGTTCCTGTTTTTGCTTCCTGACCCCGGCTCGTCAGATTACCTGCTCTGGCATCCAAACCCTGGCTTCAGTTTTTGACAACGTTCCTGAACTGTGCTATTTTTTTGCTATTTTATTAAAGGTGTGATTTTCTGTCTCTGTTTGGTCAATGTTCCAGTTCATTCCAGTGGTGTTCAGTAGTTCAGGAGTTGAGCTCAGGGCTCTGTACAAGTCATTCTGGGTCTTACCATCAAACTCAGCTAACCATGTCCTTATGGAGCTGGATTTGTGCACGGGGGGGCACAATCATGCTCAGTGGGGGAGGGCCTCTCGAAACAAACCACTTGCCCCCCCTCCCATTTGGTTGGTCGGTCAGTCAAGTCCCCCACCCTGTCGCTTGGTCGATCAGAAAACTCCCCCCTCCATCGCTCGCCCCTCCGTACTCCAGCCCCACACTTACCCCATCCAGGTCATGGGCAGCTTCCCCCTGCGTCTCCTCCCAGATGGTTCCCCTCTGCTTTTGCTCCCAGCCAATACGGTCGCTTCTCCTCTCTGCCAATCAGGTCTTAAGACCTGCTTCCTGATTGGCTGGAAGAAGAAGCAGGAAGACAATAGAGAATATTAATTCGCTACTGTCACATAACTGAGTGAGCTCAGGGCGCAGTGCTCTGCGCCCTGAGCCCACCCTTTTTGAAACCAATTAGAGCCTCAGGCTCTAATCATGTGCTTAAAAAAAAACAAACATTGAAATCCATGCGTCCATCGCCCTGAATGCAGATTAGGGGCGGGGCACATGGATTAGGGGGGCGGCGCCCTTGCGCCCATAATGGAGCGGCCTTCATCTCATATGGAGAGGTGTCCACATACTTGTGGCCGTATACTGTAACCTGTGGGAAGACATGGTTATAGAAGGTTTTGAGTGTCATGGATGACATGCTAATGACCTTATAGTGTATTTTATCATTAAGGCTTGGATGGAATTGCCCGGGTTCGTAAAAGGTTTGAACAGTAGCTGTTTTCAATTCTAGTCGCTGATCTCATCATTGATTTTTTTCGTACTAATATATGTTTAGCTTCTGGATTAAAGCCTTTCCTTTGTTCACAAAAACTGCTGCAAATTATTCTGCTTATAAACAACTCACCAGTGCATAATGAGTGAATATAAAATCCATTCAAGCATGTCCCCCATCTTGCCTCCCGCAGAGAAGAAGGTGAGGCCAACTGTCAATCACGGCCCACACATCAGATACCCCTCTGCCTTCCTGTGCCCATCATATGTCACCACTCTCTCTATGCATCAGCCCTCAAGGAGAAGTAGTTGTGTTATTAGGCTCAATTCACAAAGTCAATACAATAAGGATTCGTATTGTCTAAAAATTAGTTATTTTCAACTGATTCCAAGGAGATTTGAAAATTGAAGTCACATGGCTGAATCAAATGACCATAACTTTCCTTCCGGTTGATTGAGACAATTTTCTTTGGATTTGATCAAACTTACTCAATCAGCCTGAATGGAATATTATAAATTGCTTTGCATCAACCGGGAGCACTGAAATACCTTGTTCATGAATTAGATGATATTTTAACCGCACAGACAATGAGATTACATGATAAAAACAGAGATGCTATTGATAATTTACGATTGCAATGTAAACCCTTAATTTTTTAACAACAAAAATGTTATACTTACAGTACCTGCTCTGTGCAATGCTTTTGCACAGTGCTGCCCCAATCCTCCTCTTCACGGGTCCCCCACCGGCACTCCTGTCTCCTTCCGCCACTGTGTGCCCACCATAGTAAGCCGATTGCTATGGGGAGCGATTGTGCGGTCTCGCTCCTGAGCTGGCTCTGTGTGTCCATTGACATAGAAAGCTTGGCTCTGCCGCACTCTCCTCACTGGCTGTGATTGACAGCAGCAGGAGCCTTTGTGGCTCCTACTGCTATGTCTGAGCCAATGAGGAAAGAGCCGAGAGAGCTGCTACTCTCGTGCACATTGCTGGATTGAGATGGGGCTCAGGTAAGTATAAGAGGGAACTGGGGGGGGGGGGGGGGGCTGCACTCAGGAGGTTTTTTACCTTAATGCAGAGAATTCATTAGGGTAAAATACCTTCAGCCTTTCAAACCACTTTAACTACTGATTGAAATCCATTTCCCCATGTGTGGCATATTGATCAACTACATACTGATTATTCCTATAGCATGGGATGGATTTGAAAAGAAACTGATCATTTACTAAAGTGTGCATGGCCACCAAATAGGCTTGTGGTAAAGCTGAAGTTTCAGTTTGGTTCTCAGTGCTTCTCTATGCAATGCAAGCAGATCATAGCTTGTGGGAGGGACCAGCAGGGTGCAGTACATCGCTTCCTAAAAATATCACAGCACCGGGTCTCAGTACTCCTCTCCAAAGCCCTCGGCCCTGATGCAAGCAGTGGGCTGGCTCTTGGGAGGAACAAGTATCAAAATGCCTTGATGGGGTGGGTGCCAGTTTGGAGGTGTTCCTAGGCAAGAAACATTTGTATGCAGACCGCTCTCGGTAACACCCACATGTGTTGCTGAGCCTCCCTTACTTTAAAAAATGAAATACAATGAATGAAAGGGGCGGGATGGCAACAGTCAGGCTGGGGAGTAATGGCCTATATCAGCAGTTGCCAACCAGTGATCTGTGGACAAATGGTAGCCCACAAGAAAATTTTGGAAATCCATAGGGGTTCTGCCGCAGATCATCATTGTGGCGGATGAATACCACCCAAAGTTGTTTCCAGTGTTGTTCTCAATGCGTGCTGACAATCAATACGGTCAGCGTGCATTGATATCGGATGCCTCCTCCGTAGTTCTGGCCTGTGAACTCCAAGAGAGGCATCGGGAGTAGTGCAGAGAGCGGAAGGTGAAGAAGGAGGGGGCTTCCAATGGCAGCGCTGATCACAGACTGTGGGAGGGAGCACGGAGCTCGAGCACATGGCTGGATAAGGAGGTGAGATCCAATGAGGCAGCAGTGTGATGCAGAGTGGGGGGGGGGGGGGGCAAAGAGCCAGAGAATTGTGTGTATAAGGCAGCAGTGTAATCGGGAGGGGGAGAAAGCCAGAGCATTGTGTGTATAAGGCAGCAGTGTGATCGGGGGGGGTAGAGAGCTAGGGCATGGCAGGGAGCCTGAGCATTGTGTGTATAAGGCAGCAGTGTGATCCAGGGGGAGGGGGGCAGGGAGCCGGAGCATTGTGTGTATAAGGCGATTACATTTCATGTTAGTGGTCTGCGGGATTCAAAATTGTGTGTTTAGTGGTCCGTGAGGTCCAGAAAGGTTGGCGACCATTGGCTTAGATGATGCTGGATGTCCTCCAGCCAGGAAATGATGCAAGCTCCATCTAATTGCTGAAGCTTCTACTGCACATCGTGAGAAGCTCGCAGTGCAGTGAAATCAGAGTAAGCAATTTCAGTACAGAAGGGGATCCTCTACAACTGTGCAAGACTAAAGGGTAAGCCAGAGGTCAGATTTACTGTTTGTGAATTGAGCTCATTATCTTTTATGTTTAATAATGGCTATCTCACCTCTGTCAGCAGTTGCATTCCTAGAACTTAATGCCATTATGAAAAGCAATCGTACTCCAAGCCAAACAACCTGGAGGAAGACATTTTGTATGGATCAGACCGTATATAGGAATACTCACCGATTCGTCCACAGCAACTTCATACTTCTTCAGAATTTCAAACTGGTCATGGATGGGCATGATCTGACTCTCCACCTTGGACAGGTCGCTCTGGAGGGTGTCATACAAGGTCAGGCTCTGTACCAGTTCTTCCAAGGTCTGCGGAGACCTTATCACCCTGCAGGACATATATAGGAAACATGATCAGAATACTAAAACTGGTTCTGGATACACGGGACACCCATCTTTCTGGTATCCACCTGCGCCACATTAAAAAAAGCAGATAGACCTGTTTCAGAGTGAAATGGAGGGTGGTGCAGGTTCTGCAGTTAATAAACAAATGGATCATGGCAGTTTTCAATATAGAAAACTGCTGCAGATCCTCGCCAGATTGGACATGGTGTACATAAAGTAAACAATCTGCTGGTAACCTGGCAAACAGCTCCCATGCCTATCTGTGTAGGCAATGAACACCCAACACTGGCAGAGCCTGCATATAGGATCCTTTCCCTGCCTAAATGCCTGGCTGTTACCTCGTCAAGGTTAGCCTTCCTCCTACCTCTTGCTCTCAGCTGAGCGAGGGTGGGCAGAGGGAGGTGGAGCAAGGAGCTTCAGCTTTCCAGCTCTCTATGCCAATTCCACTGCACAAATGACAAAGAAAACAAAGCAGATTGCTCCTAATTAAGTAAGAGGCTCAGTTTAGAAGAGTGGTGCAGGCTTTATGCCTGCGCCATTTTTAGTTAATTTTTCCCCGAGTATATTTAAATGGAGTTAGGCTAGCACACATTGCATTTCACAAAAAACAAAAAACAAAGAAAGAGAGGGCACAGCTAAGTGCAGTATTATGAATCTTTAATCTGTAAAGAATACTCAAGGCATATAAAGATATTTAAATACAAAAGCGCCAGTCAGCTCTCCCATCCAGCCTGGAGTCCGCTCTGGTCAGCTGGCAAGGCAACCTTGCTGCTTGAAGGTCCCTCCATATTGACGGGAATCCAGCATAACCCGCTCAGGATGTCATCAGATTGAGAGAACCTCGGTGGTCGTGGCTACGTGTTTCAGGAGTATGCCCCCTTTCTCAAGCCACTCAAGCTGAATGGTCTTTTTTTGCAGCTGAGAATCTTTATGTGCCTTGTTTCACCTTTTCACATGTGAGTGGCAATTTTTAAGTATTCTTTACAGATTAAAGAGTCATAATACTGCACTAAGCTGCGCCCTCTCTTGCTTTTTTTTTTTTCTTGAGACATCTCTTATCTCAGGAGGAGCAGCAGCAAGCGTCAACTACAAGATTGAATGCTTTTCGAAGCTACACCTGATGATCATTTACTAAAGAAAGACTTTGCATAGTTCTGATCTCTGTAAACTAGTGTTGCTGATGGCAATTAGTATGATCCCACACACACATTTTTTTTTAACTTTACATCTGACTTTAACATATATTTTCCCTCTTGTGTAATACATATGTGTGGTGGCAAAGAGAGTGAGCTTTAATGCCCACGCCCCGCATATATGCATCAATGGGTGGTGGAGGTTTCTGCTGAGAGCATGTTCGCTGTGCGTTCCAAGTACAGTAACCAAGCTGTCAAAAACAGCTCCCGTTCTCTAGCCGGGACTGGCTCCTGATCACGTGACCACTGTGACAGCCAATCGCAGTGGTCATTTGATCAGGCAGTTCTTCCTTCCCTTGGCTGTAAAGACCCGACTAAGGCAGGCAATAAATGGCCTGGCCTAAAGAACACAGTGATTAATTCTAGTGGCTGTAGCCACTGGCAATAATCGCATGCCAAAAATCCAATGTGCTGATTATACCCAAGTCGTTCGATGGATCTACTTGGGTATAATAAGCCTGCCCATAGATTGTTTAAATTATGGCCGGTCCCTGCTGAACTGCCTGAGATTCAACGCAATCTATGGCTTGCTTAAAGGGATTCCGGAGGCTGGGCGGTAAAGGGCCAACCAATGACCCCCCTAGTGATTAAGTAAGGTGATTCCAATTTGTGGAAGGAAGACAGACGGGTTGCACTCACCGTTCTGCATTGTCGCGCAGATAAGCGTGCAGTTCCATCAGTTTCTCAGTGGCCATTTGTCTCAGTAAGCCAGTGAACTTGTTCTGCCACTCGTTGCAGTGTTGGAGCAAAGCGAACTTGAGTTGGCTGCAGTCCAGCATGACAAACTGGATGTTCTGTACGGTCTCCTGCTTCTGAACATTGTTCACCAGCTCTTTGTACCTAGAAAAATGGTTGTCAGGAAAGAAAACTGATAAAGTGTGTTGTGTTGCCTGAAGGAAATATTTAGCCAAAGTAAAACATATGCATTGAGTGACAAAAATTCTCTCGACATACAAGGTTGCGTTGGGTATTGCAGAGTAGGTCCCGGCCATTTTGTTGGGCCCTGAAATTTATAAGCTTTAACATGTTATTGTAGTTTCAAATGTTCCATCTTTTAAAATCTGAAGCTTCCATCAAGATAATTCTGGGTGATCCTGCCATGAAGGCCCTTGTGGCATAATTTGGTATAGGGTGACAAAGCTGTCATTGTCTCCCAACAGAGCTCCTGCAATGACATTATGGTACTACAAATGGCTGTCACCATCAGGAAACTCTTTAAAACATCCTCTCAGCAATGTGCATGCATACACCAGGCGTGCTCCCAATGCCTGTGATTGCACTGTTTACCATTACTATCTTGATGGGGAACCCCTATACCACACATCTGAGACCTTGCATAAGACCCTACACTAGACCCTAGATACCATTGATTCAACTTTTGGTGTGTTATTGGGTGCTTCCAGTGTGAGATGCTTGGAGCCTCCTAGGGGTTGGTTGCTGGAGGTCCACCGACTGGTGATAATGGATGACAACTTTCTGCTTTTATCATCAACAACAGTTGTTTGGTGTTTTGTACTCTTTGGGTGAAGACACCCTGCCATCCTTCCGCAGTTATGCCCTTGAAGAAAGGAATCATTTTCTTCTGAAACGCGTCAGTTTGAAGCGTACGGTCATTTGTTTACAGAGTACTCAACTGTTGTTTACGTATTTTATTGTACTATTTTGCATGTTTTTTTTTCCATTCTTTTACCATGTTATAATAAACATTGTATATTTTATCCTAGCTCATAGACTTCTTGTTGCCTTTAAAGTCTCAAATTTGGGGGTTATCAGTTTGCTTGTGATTGCACTGTCAGTAGAAGATTCCCTACAAAAAAAAGCATAGAGCACATTTGCTCTGTGTGTTGGGATCGCAGTGATGGCCAATGTACTTAAAAATGAAACTATTTCCAAGCTATCCATTTTAAAGCATTCACTATATGTACTGTATAGCATGTTGTCAGGGCTGGGCTCCTGCTACTTAACGATCTTTCAGTGCTCAGAAGCTGCTGAGCTGTCAGTTAACTACCAGCCACTCATTGTTACCACAGTGACTAACCTGGTTACCATTAACCTGCATCAATAGTCCAACCTACAGCCATCCTCTTTTTGCTATTTAAGGTGGTGTTCCGGCCGAAATTATACTTTTTAAATAAAAATACCCATATAATACACAAGCTTAATGTATTCTAGTAAAGTTAGTCTGTAAACTAAGGTCTGTTTTGTTAGTTTATAGCAGTAGTTTGTTATTTTATAAACTTACAGCAGGCCGTGGCCATCCTAAGTGTGGGCATCTGAAGCAAGACTGTATTTCTTCCTGGATCTCATCCTTGCAGATCTTGCACATGCTCAGTGCAGCACAAGCAGTGTAATAGGTTTCAGGTCAGGTTTCCATAGCAACGGCAGTGTCAGAGGAAGTTGCCGCCCCTTCCCAGAAGGCATTGCAAACAGGAAATGATGCGATGGGCCACGGCCAGGGAGGAGGAAGTGAAAAATGAATACAGCAGATATACAGTAGGTGCTGAGAAAAAAAAAATATCCAATTCTTTTACAGTGCACAGTTTAGTGAGGGATGCTGAAGAGTTGTAAAAGTGGGTGGAACTCCACTTTAAGCAGCTTAGCTCAATTCCTCCTTGCCCTTGTGTGGTCTATGATCTCTCAGTGCGTTCCTTCCTGTGCTCCCGAGTATGGCTTGGCCTTTCTGAATTCCCCTCCGATTCTGTTCCTGATTTTTACTCCTGACTATGCTGACTTCTGGTTTCCTGACCCGTCGTCTGATTACCTGCTCTGGCATCCAAACCCTGGCTTCTGTTTTTTGACTACGTTCCTGAACTGTGTCATTTTTGCCATTTCATTAAAGATGTGATTTTAACTGCATTTTCTGTCTCCGTCTGGTTTATGGTTCCTGACTCATGTCTACTAGACCTGCCACAGCCAGCACAACACAACACCTACGCACAGACACCAGGGAGAGACCTGATGCCAGACCCAATGCCAGAAGAGCCCAACAGATAAGGGCTTGTCATGGACAGGTTACCATGGTAAACAGGGCACTGGTTTGTTTTTAGGGAGATGTGTTACATGGACTTTGGGGATTTTGGGTGCATTAGCATTGTTACATATATACCTTTTTGATCAGGTATGCATTATGCATCATCCTTTTGTTATGTAATCCAAAGCCAACAACTCCGCTCCAGACTAAAGCCTCTCCTACGCTGTTGACTATTTGGGTGCCGGCACAGGAGCTTGTCAGTGCTCTTGATCCCAAAACACCAATACATTACAAGCCGCACACTGATGCACACCTCTGAGCACTTTGACCATAGATAGCATGGTAGCATACAAAGTGTCCCCACACAAAGACTGCCTAAGGCGTTTCACCATAGCAGGCTTTTGGCTGATTGGGTATTTTGCATGCTGATTGCTGTGGATTGACTGGTTAAGTTCCTGTGGCCGGGGAAATTTGATTGTTGGTTCTGGTATATGAAGCGTTCTACTCACTTTCGAAAATAGTTTTTTGGGGGTGTATTGCCCTGGCATTTTAGGGCCTCGAGAAATATGATAGAACATGTTAAAGAACATCTTTTTTAAAACGTCCGGACTTTTTTTCCTTTATATAGTAAAAAGGTTTTTTAAAAACAGTGATTATTAAATACTGTACAATCAAAAGAAACCTCTATATCTAAAATAAATGGTAAAAAAATATGAATGTGTATACAGTAAGGCATGATGCAGTAGTTTTCAGTCAAACTATCACAGCACTGAAAACTAAACAAATGCCTGGACAGGAAGGGGGTGTAACATGCTGGTATTGAGGTGGTTAAAGCGTTTGTTACCCCAACATTTCATATTCCTAAAGTGTGTCTGCTGTACCATATACTTGTTTGAAAACGTATCCTGTTCTCTTTCTATTGCTTCCTTTGTGTGTGTTCCTCCTAGTCCCCTTGCTTTTCTATTAAAAACTGACCACACTAAGCAGGAGAACGCACCGTGGTCAGTTCTCTAGCTATGCTGGGAACTCAGTGTGGTCTCCTCCAATGATTAGACTTGTCCTGACACGCCCCCACTGCACAGCCATTCACTGGGAAGCTCAGTGTGCTGCTGCTTCTCCTCCTCCAAGCTCTTATGCAGCTAAGAACAGAGGGAATGTGATCACATATAAAAGATGAACAAAAAGGGCAAAAGGGTATTTACTGTATAATGTGTATTTATATCTATACAAAAATGTTTTGCCTTTCATTTTTATTTTCAACTGAATAAGTTGTTTTATAAGGTTATCACTTACAATCACTTTAAGCTGTTAGGTACTGATTGAAACCAGACTTCAGAGTCTATGTTGTGATCTTTGAGGATGAATTCCTCCACAGTGCCTACAGCTACAGAGGACACAGATGGCTTATTATAAAGCTTTTTTACTCTTGCTAAAAATGTATAAATGAAGCCTGAGCACTTTAACATTCACACCCCCTGCAGTGCCCAAAGCCCTCCCAGAGCGGGCATGGAAACCACTGCTTCCTGATACTCCCCATTTGTATAGGCACATTCAGAAGATATGCACAGGGCCTCAGATTCTCCCTAGAATAAAAAAAAAGCAGCACTTGGGGACGGGAAAAATAAAAAAATAAAAAAAGTACTTAGCTTTTTTCAGCACATAGCTGTCATTGGCCAGCCCTTTCCTTCACCCTGCCCCTCTATGGCCCACAAAGTCTTTTCTTTTGTGAACAAATATTTAGACAGGCAAAATAAAAAATTCTCACCGGACCATATCAGCATCGAACGCAGACGCCATAGGGTTAAGGCGTCGGTAGCGTCGGATTAGGGTGTCCTTCGGGGGCTCCCAGATCATTCGGAAGGAGTCCCATGTCTTCTGGTAGGCCTGAAGAAGGGTGGCATTTGTGGCCATTCCTCCACTGATCAGAGCTTGGATCTTCTTGATTTCTTCATCGCGCTCTGGAAGGTGAAGACATGGACTTAAAATATTGTTTTTTTTAGAAAATGTTTTAACCATTATGATCAAGACTAAAATATATTTTAAATTTGACCTCCAGCATTCCCTTCAGTCTTGCACAGTTGTACAGGCTCATCTCCTGTACTGAAATGGCTTATGCCCCGTACACACGGTCGGACTTTGTTCGGACATTCCGACAACAAAATCCTAGGATTTTTTCCGACGGATGTTGGCTCAAACTTGTCTTGCATACACACGGTCACACAAAGTTGTCGGAAAATCCGATCGCTCTGAACGCGGTGACGTAAAACACGTACGTCGGGACTATAAACGGGGCAGTGGCCAATAGCTTTCATCTCTTTATTTATTCTGAGCATGCGTGGCACTTTGTCCGTCGGATTTGTGTACACACGATCGGAATTTCCGACAACGGATTTTGTTGTCGGAAAATTTTATATCCTGCTCTCAAACTTTGTGTGTCGGAAAATCCGATGGAAAATGTCCGATGGAGCCCACACACGGTCGGAATTTCCGACAACACGCTCCGATCGGACATTTTCCATCGGAAAATCCGACCGTGTGTACGGGGCATTACTCTGATTTCACTGCACACTGTGAGCTTCTCGCTATGTGTATTAGCCCTCGTTCCCACCAGTGCGACTTGTCATGGGATTTGACAGGTCCAATTCACATGACAAGTCGCACCCTATTGTCAGCAATGGAACAGTTCAAATCAGTGCGACGCTTAGTTTGCGTTGCTGCACCGATTTGAGAAATAGTTTGTGCACTATTTTTGGTGATTTTAGATGTGATTTGCATAGATATCAGTGCACCAAGTCGGCGATTGCATGTGAAGGCGCAAGATTTCAAAGCCACATTCAGTGTGAACCAGGGCTATGATAGAGTCTGTCTCACTTCCTGGCTAAAGGACATACAGCATAATCTTGTCCATACCTTCCCAGCCTTTCTGTCCCGGGTCTGAAACTTTCATTCATTGGATTCCAGTTCTTTCAATCATGGAGGCTCATCACATCAGCTCTTGGAGTTACCTAGGATGGTCTGCATGCAAATCTAATCTACAGTGGCAGCTGGTGCTCAAAATTTTTAGGGGGGCGCAAACAAACTGAAAAATTCTGAAAAAAAACCCCATCAATTGCAGCCTCACTGTACCATCAATTGCAGCTACTGTGCCATAAAACACAACCACTGTGCCCATCAAACGCAGCCACTGTGCCATCAAACGCAGCCACTGTGCCATCAAACGCAGCCACTGTGCCCTCAAACGCAGCCACTGTGCCCATCAAACGCAGCCACTGTACCATCAAACACTGAAAAAAAAACCCATCAATTGCAGCCTCACTGTGCCCATCAATTGCTGCCACTGTGTCAAACGCAGACACTGTGCCCATCAAACGCAGCCACTGTGCCCATCAAACGCAGCCACTGTGCCATATCAAATGCTTCCATTATGCCATCAAATGCTGCCACTGAGCCCCATCAAATACAGCTACTGTGCCCATCTTATGCAGCCACTGTGCCCCATCAAATGCAGCCACTTTGCAGCATCATATGCAGCCTCACTGTGCCCCATCATATGCAGCCTCACTGTGCCCCATCATATGCAGCCTCACTGTGCCCCATCAAATGCAGCCTCACTGTGCCCTATCATATGCAGCCTCACTGTGCCCCATCATATGCAGCCTCACTTACAGGCAGCTCCGCTCGGGCCGTGCGTTCCATGGAGCTGCCGACGTCACTTAAGTGACCTCTTAACTTGAACAACAAAGCTCCCGCCCGTAGTAATACTACGGGCAGAAGCTGCTCGGCACTTTGGATTGCACCGCAAAGCAGATCAAAAGCCTGCAAATGAAGTGACTCATCTGCAATCTCGTGATTGCATTGACGTGGCACTTCCCATAGTGCACTGTGTCCAACGCCCGAACACAGTGCACTTAAAGAACATTTTTTTCTATCTTTTTTTTTTTTTTTAAGAGACCTTTTAAACATTTTTTTTTTTTGTGACTGCTGGGTGGGGGGCGGGGCCCTTGCGCCCCCTATGGACAGGCCGCCGCTGACAACCTACCTAGGAAGATGTTCCTGTGACCGCACATCCATAGCATCCCAAGATATGGTGGTAAGTGGCAACTAGGGTTGCCACCTCATCCCTTTAAACCCGAACACATATGAATTACACAGGTTCTGTGGCTGATTAAGGTGGTAATTTAACTCACTTGTTGCCTTACCTGCAATAAAAGAGCCTTCAGAATCTGCGTAATTCATATGTGTTTGGGTTTAAAGGGATGAGGTGGCAACTCTAGTGGCAACCTCAGCCTGGACTCCAGCCAGGCCACACCCCCTCGGAGCTCAGTCGTGGGGCAACACCACCTCATGTTAGTCATGTCAGTCTGGAGCCACACCTCCAGACTGACACCCAACCATCAAGACATTTTCATATTTTAATAAATCCCAAGAGTCAGCCCATTGATAGCACCATAGGAGTACCTAGGAAGGAATCTGTGTACAGCACCCTGCTGGCCTCTCCCACCAGCCATGATTTTCCAGCATCACCTAGAGAAGCATAGAGACCAAGCAATGACATCATTGGATCTATGTAAAATAGGGAATTTAATAAAAATGGAAAAGTATTTTTTTAAAGCTTCATAAGCCTGTTTCTGAGCGGGAAATTAGAAACTAGGGAAGGCAACATTAAGCAGATTAAACTGTGTTAAATGTGTTGCCAGATTTCCGCACCTAGGATGTTGTGTATGGGGTCCAGTGAAGACTTCTCCTTGGTCAGAATATCTGGAAGACGCTTGAAACTGGAAATGGCAATGAGAATCTCTGAACAGACCCTGTTCACAATGTTGGCTAATTGCAAAAGAGTCGGTGAGAACTCCACCTAATAGAGAAAATCAAACAGAGAAAGGAAGACATTAGAAATTAGCTTACCCAAAACTGAAATTTCTGGCCTTAGTAGACACTACTAGGTTAAAGATCAATTGAACCATCCCTTATAATCAGCTATATACATTATATTACCAAAAGTATTGGGACGCCTGCCTTTACACGCACATGAACTTTAATGGCATCCCAGTCTTAGTCCGTAGGGTTCAATATTGAGTTGGCCCACCGTTTGCAGCTATAACAACTTCAACTCTTCTGGGAAGGCTGTCCACAAGGTTTAGGAGTGTGTCTATGGGAGTGTTTGACCATTTCTTCAGAAGAGCATTTGTGAGGTCAGGCACTGATGTTGAATGAGAAAGCCTGGCTCGCATTCTCCGCTCTAATTCATCCTAAAGGTGTTTTATCAGATTGAGGTCAGGACTCTGTGCAGGCCAGTCAAGTTCCTCCACTCCAAACTCACTCATCCATGTCTTTATGGACCTTGCTTTGTGCACTGGTGTGCAGTCCTGTTGGAACAGGAAGGGGCCATCCCCAAACTGTTCCCACAAAGTTGGGAATATGAAATTGTCCAAATTGTCTTGGTATGCTGACACCTTAAGAGTTCCCTTCACTGGAACTAAGGGGCCAAACCCAACCCCTGAAAAACAACCCAACACCATAATCCCCCCTCCACCAAATGATTTGGACCAGTGCACAAAACAAGGTCCATAAAGACATGGATGAGCAAGTTTGGGGTGCAGGAACATGACTGGCCTGCACAGAGTCCTGACCTCAACCCAATAGAACACCTTTTGGATGAATTCGAATTGAGACTGCGAGACAGGCCTTCTCGTCCAACATCAGTGCCTGACCTTGTGGACAGCCTTCCCAGAAGAGTTGAAGCTGTTATAGCTGTAAAGGGTGGGCCAACTCAATATTGAACCCTACGGACTAAAACTGGGATGCAATTAAAATTCATGTGCGTGTAAATTCAGACGTCCCAATACTTTTGGTAATATAGCATACATTCCAGCTACATCACAACAGAATATGAATATATTATCTTTATGAAGCAGCCAAAACCTGAGTAGAAAAGCCTGTCCTCTGCCAGCATGCTGTAGAGTGAGACCCATGATCCCTGTGTAGTGGTCTCTCTGCAAAGGTCCAACACACATCCTGTTGATACTATAAACAATGCAACACTGCTCCAGATCGGTCTGTTACTCGAGATCCCACACACATCCCTCCCATTCGGATGCAAGCCCAGCTCGTCATGCTGAACAGTATGGATGAGAAGAAATCTGGATGGCTTCACTACAAAATAGATTCATCTTTATTAATAAGCATAAAATGACATCATACAGCAACCAAACCCCATGGGGGAACGAGAAAAGTCAATGCGGTTGGCGCTGCTCTAGTGCTTGATCATGACTCCATGGAGTCATAATTAACCACTTTAGCTCCGGAGAGTTTACCCCCTTCATGACCAGGCCATTTTTTGTGATACGGCACTGCGTTATTTTAACTGACAATTGCACGGTCGTGCGACACTGTATTCAAATAAAATGTTTGTCCCTTTTTCCCCACAAATTATTTTGGTGGTATTTGATCACCTCTGCAATTTTTATTTTCTGCGCTATAAACATAAAACGACCGGCAATTATGAAAAAAAAAAATATTTTTTGACTTCCTGCTATAAAACATGTTCAATAAAAAAATGTGAAAAATCCAATTTCTTCATCAAGTTATGCCAATATGTATTCTGCTACATAGTTTTCGTAAAACAATTCCAATAAGTGTATATAGATTGGTTTGCACAAAAGTTATAACGTCTACAAACTATGGGATATTTTTATGTATTTTTTTTTTACTAGTAACGGCGGCGATCAGCGACTCATAGCAGAACTGCGATATTGCGGTGGACAAATTGGACACTAACTGACACTTTTGACGCTTTTTTGGGGACCAGTGACACTAATACAGTGATCAGCAGTAGCAGCTGGTGGACTTTTCTTCTGTGAGGCGGCAAACAACCAGCACTGCCCCCTCTCCCTCCGGGCGGCGCGGCACTGATGCACCCCCCCCTTTACCAGGGGTGGCCACGGGGCTACCCCCCCGGGAGGTCAGTCACTTACTATGGGGGCTGTGTCCTCCTCTCCTCTCCTGCTGTGTCCTCCTCTCCTCTCCTGCTGTGTCCTTCGGGCAGTGGCAGCGGCGGGTCAGGATCCAGCGTGTCTCCTATTCCACAGCGCTGGGAATCCAATAGGATTGGCCAATCGGGAAACAGGTCTCACTTACCTGCCTTCTGATTGGCGGGGAGTAACTGTAGTGTGAAAATCGCGAAAATTCATTTGCTATGGTCACACAATAGGGTGGGATCAGGGTGCACTCTCTGCGCCCCGAGCCCACCCTATTTTTAAGCCTATTAGAGCCTCTGGCTTTAACCAGTTGCCGACCGCCGCACGACGATGTTCGATCGGACCCCCCCCCCCGTGCCTGCGGCGGTCGGCAAATCCTCCCCGGCGATCGGTGGTGAGGGGGAGGCCATCCATTTGTGGCCCCCCCCTCGCGATCGCTCCTGGCCAATCAAATCATTTCCCTGCCTCTGCATTGTACACAGAGGCAGAGGAAATTATGTCATCTCTCCTCGGCTCGGCATTTTCCATTCCGGCGCAGAGGAGAGAAGACTGTAATGTGAGTGCACAACACACACACACACATACAGTAGAACATGCCAGGCACACATTACACACCCGATCCCCCCCCCCCCCCCCGATTACCCCCGATCCCCCCCAATCACCCCCCCCCGTCACACTGACACCAAGCAGATTTTTTTTTTTGTTTTTGTTTTTTTTCTGATTACTGCATAGTGTCAGTTTGTGACAGTTACTGTGGTAGGACAGTTACTGTTAGCCCCCTTTAGGTCTAGGGTACCTCCCTAACCCCCCCTAATAAAGTTTTAACCCCTTGATCACCCCCTGTCGCCAGTGTCGCTAAGCGATCATTTTTCTGATCGCTGTATTAGTGTCGCTGGTGACGCTAGTTAGGGACGTAAATATTTAGGTTCGCCGTCAGCGTTTTATAGCGACAGGGACCCCCATATACTACCTAATAAATGTTTTAACCTCTTGATTGCCCCCTAGTTAACCCTTTCACCACTGATCACCGTATAACTGTTACGGGTGACGCTGGTTAGTTTGTTTATTTTTTATAGTGTCAGGGCACCCGCCGTTTATTACCGAATAAAGGTTTAGCCCCCTGATCGCCCGGCGGTGATATGCGTCGCCCCAGGCAGCGTCAGGTTAGCGACAGTACCGCTAACACCCACGCACGCAGCATACGCCTCCCTTAGTGGTATAGTATCTGTACGGATCAATATCTGATCCGATCAGATCTATACTAGCGTCCCCAGCAGTTTAGGGTTCCCAAAAACGCAGTGTTAGTGGAATCAGCCCAGATACCTGCTAGCACCTGCGTCTTGCCCCTTCGCCAGGCCCAGCCCAGCCCACCCAAGTGCAGTATCGATCGATCACTGTCACTTACAAAACACTAAACGCATAACTGCAGCGTTCGCAGAGTCAGGCCTGATCCCTGCGATCGCTAACAGTTTTTTTGGTAGCGTTTTGGTGAACTGGCAAGCACCAGCCCCAAGCAGCGTCAGGTTAGCGCCAGTACCGCTAACACCCACCGTACACCTCCCTTAGTGGTGTAGTATCTGAACGAATCAATATCTGAACTGATCAGATCTATACTAGCGTTCCCAGCAGTTTAGGGTTCCCAAAAACGCAGTGTTAGCGGGATCAGCCCAGATACCTGCTAGCACCTGCGTTTTGCCCCTCCGCCCAGCCCACCCAAGTGCAGTATCGATCGATTACTGTCACTTACAAAACACTAAACACATAACTGCAGCATTCGCAGAGTCAGGCCTGATCCCTGCGATCGCCAACAGTTTTTTTGGTAGCTTTTTATTGAACTGGCAAGCACCAGTGGCCTAGTACACCCCGTCGTAGTCAAACCCGCACTGCAGTAACACTTGGTGACGTGGCGAGTCCCATAAGTGCAGTTCAAGCTGGTGAGGTGGCAAGCACAAGTAGTGTCCCGCTGCCACCAAGAAGACAAACACAGACCCGTCGTGCCCATAATGCCCTTCCTGCTGCATTCGCCAATCCTAATTGGGAACCCACCACTTCTGCAGCGCCCGTACTTCCCCCATTCACATCCCCAACCAAATCAGTCGGCTGCATGAGAGGCATTTTCTTTATGTCCTCCCGAGTACCCCTACCCAACTAACCCCCCCAAAAAAGATGTTGTGTCTGCAGCAAACGCGGATATAGACGTGACACCCGCTATTATTGTCCCTCCTGTCCTGACAATCCTGGTCTTTGCATTGGTGAATGTTTTGAACGCTACCATGCACTAGTTGAGTATTAGCGTAGGGTACAGCATTGCACAGACTAGGCACACTTTCACAGGGTCTCCCAAGATGCCATCGCATTTTGAGAGACCCGAACCTGGAACCGGTTAGTTATAAAAGTTACAGTTACAAAAAAAAGTGTAAAAAAAAAAAAACACAAACAAAAATATAAAATAAAAAAAAATAGTTGTCGTTTTATTGTTCTCTCTCTCTCTATTCTCTCTATTGTTCTGCTCTTTTTTACTGTATTCTATTCTGCAATGTTTTATTGTTATTATGTTTTATCATGTTTGCTTTTCAGGTATGCAATTTTTTATATTTTACCGTTTACTGTGCTTTATTGTTAACCATTTTTTTGTCTTCAGGTATGCCATTCAAGACTTTGAGTGGTTATACCAGAATGATGCCTGCAGGTTTAGGTATCATCTTGGTATCATTCTTTTCAGCCAGGAGTGAGTATTTTGCAGACCTCACTTTTTGTCACAAAGTTTTGAAAATTGAAAAAAGAAAAAAAAAATTTTTTTCTTGTCTTTCTTCATTTTCAAAAACAAATGAGAGCTGCAAAATACTCACCATGCCTCTCAGTAAATAGCTTGGGGTGTCTACTTTCCAAAATGGGGTCATTTGGGGGGGTTTGTGCCACCTGGGCATTCCATGGCCTCCGAAAATGTGATAGGCAGTGAAGAGTGAAATCAAAAATTTACACCCTTAGAAATCCTGAAGGCGGTTATTGGTTTTCGGGGCCCCGTACGCGGCTAGGCTCCTAAAAAGTCCCACACATGTGGTATCCCCATACTCAGGAGAAGCAGCTAAATGTATTTTGGGGTGCAATTCCACATATGCCCATGGCCTGTGTGAGCAATATATCATTTAGTGACAACTTTTTGTAATTTTTTTTTTTGTCATTATTCAATCACTTGGGACTAAAAAAATGAATATTCAATGGGCTCAACATGCCTCTCAGCAATTTTCTTGGGGTGTCTACTTTCCAAAATGGGGTCATTTATGGGGGTTTTGTACTGCCCTGCCATTTTAGCACCTCAAGAAACGACATAGGCAGTCATAAATTAAAGGCTGTGTAAATTCCAGAAAATGTACCCTAGTTTGTAGGCGCTATAACTTTTGCACAAACCAATAAATATATACTTATTGACATTTTTTTTACCAAAGACATGTGGCCGAATACATTTTGGCCTAAATGTATGACTAAAATTGAGTTTATTGGATTTTTTTTAGAACAAAAACTAGAAAATATCAATTTTTTTCAAAATTTTCGTTTTTTTTCCGTGTATAGCGCAAAAAATAAAAATGGCAGAGGTGATTAAATACCATCAAAAGAAAGCTCTATTTGTGGGAAGAAAAGGACGCAAATTTCGTTTGGGTACAGCATTGCATGACCGCGCAATTAGCAGTTAAAGCAACGCAGTGCCAAATTGTAAAAAGTGCTCTGGTCAGGAAGGGGGTAAATCCTTCCGGGGCTGAAGTGGTTAATCAGGTGCTTCAAAAAACACACCCCCGCCCACGCCCACCATAGGAATTCATGTGCCCGGTGTCCTGAAAGGGACCAGGCACATGGATAGGGAGGGCAGCGGAGGTGTTAGGGAGGGCGGCACCCGTACGCCCACAATGCACGAGCCGCCACTGGTGATCAGTGCCAAAAAAATATGCACTGTCACTGTACTAATGATACTGGCTGAGAATTGAAGATATGCTGAATGCGGATTGTAAAAAGTAGGAGGTAGTGCCCGCATCCCTAATTCAAACAAGCTACCAAAGCGATCCCTCTAGTAGGACTTTTAAGGGCAGAAGCTCCAAAATAATCAAGTATTTAATATAAAAAATACATTTTATTAAAAATGGTTAAAGCAGGAAGTTAAAAATATATAGTTGTACAAGTACAGTTGATGCAGATGCAAGATGGTACACAGTAATTTCAGAACATACAACCACTTGCTCTGTCTGGTGAAACACACATGTACAGAGTATACCCAACGCGTTTCAAGTTATAGCGGTAATCCTCTTCTTCAGGGGTGAGTTGTTATGGGTAAAACACTAGTATCATATGGATATATTACAATATCCTAAGCAGCCGCATCATTAAAAAACAAAGATTTTTGTGCCACCATAGATCAGCCAAGATTCCAGGAGGTAAGGGGCAAGGGGATCAAGTCCAATCACTCACAAAGGGCACTCAGCCCAGCCCCAAAGGGAACACCACACCACAGACCAGCAAAGCCAGTAGATCTCTGCTAGTAGGATAAACAGAAAAGGGACTGAACTTGAAGCTCCAGAGTACCCAAAGTGGGGTGCCTTATGGAGACAGAACACATCTGTTAGTTCTATTAACTTGGATAATTGCCAACCAAATAGAAAGTGGTTAGAAATGATTATTCAGCAGACACTGTGCCCATCAATTGCCACCACTGTGCCCATCAATTGCCACCACTGTGCCCATCAATTGCCACCACTGTGCCCATCAATTGCCGCCACTGTGCCCATCAATTGCCGCCACTGTGCCATCAAACGCAGTCACTGTACCACCAAATGCAGCCACTGTGCCATCAAATGCAGTCACTGTGCCCCATCAAATGCAGCCACTGTGCCCATCAAATGCAGCCACTGTGCCCATCAAACGCAGCCACTGTGCCCATCAAACGCAGCCACTGTGCCCATCAAACGCAGCCACTGTGCCATCAAACGCAGCCACTGTGCCATCAAACGCAGCCACTGTGCCATCAAATGCAGCCACTGTGCCCCATCAAATGCAGCTACTGTGCCCATCAAACGCAGCCACTGTGCCTATCAAACGCAGCCACTGTGCCATCAAACGCAGCCACTGTGCCCATTAATTGCTCCCACTGTGCCCCATCTAACGCAGCCATTATGCCATATCAAATGCTGCCAGTGTGCCCCCCGCCGGCCTGCCGTCTGTACTTACCTGTCTCGGTGGTCCTCTGCTATGATTGGACGCCTGGCGTTTCAGCCAATCAGGTGACGGGTAACAGATCCGAGCACCTGATTGGCGGAGAGGCGGTTTAGTGTTAGAAAAGTGAATATTCATTCGCTTTTCTAACACACAGCTGAGTGACCTGCGAGCGCCCAGCATGGCGCTCGCAGGTCACCTTTTTTGATGCCTATTAGAGCCTATGGCTCTAATCAGGTACTTCAAAACCACCCCCCTCCTCTGTAATTCAGGCGCCCTGCACCCGAAAAGGGGCCGGGCGCCTGAACAGGGTGTGGCAGCGGAGGCCATAGATAGATTCATGCATTGCATGAATCTATCTATTGGTGCTATGTACAGTACTACAGAAGCAAATACTCTTGCGCACAGGTGTGTAAGCTAGATGATCCAAGGAATTCAAAATGGACAATGAATTTTGGCCTTGCTGCCCTCCAGGATGGGGGTATCCTAATAGTAAAACGAAAAGAAAGAAAGAGGGCGCACCAGTCTAGTGCATTATCCTTTAGTATATTTATTTAAAACATGATTAAAATCTACTCACAAAGGTAGAAAAAAGTCGCGCTTATAGCAATCCTAAGGCAATTGGTCCGCTGGTAGCAGTTTCCAGGTCCTAGGAAGAGGATGTACGAACCGCTGCTGGCTGACGCGTTTCGAAGGTGTCCCTTCTTCTTCAGAGCCTTATCTGTGCTGTTCTCTTATTGGTGCTATGCCCTGTACACACAGTAGGACACAGTCGGAGCAGGTGCTTTTACAAGGGGAAGGCATGGATCTGTGTCCCTGCTTTGCAAGAACACAAGATCCATGCCTTCCCTACTGACAGAACAGCGATCTGCCTTGTTTACATAAGCAGACTTGTCATTCAGCCTGTGTACAGAACGATCAGCGGGTGTTGGTGGACATCGAGTCTGCAGGACCTGCTGATCGGCTGTTGCTGTGTATAATCACAGAGGGAGCGAGCTGCCCGTTGGCGCACACGCGCGCCTACTCTGGAAATGCAGGATCACATATACTGTATATACATGATCCTGTGCAACACGGCCACCCTGTAGCATTAAAAAATGCTATAGGGAGGTCAGCAACTGGTTAAACACTAAAGCAGTGCGAAATGCGTTGACTTTTCCCATTCCCATGGGGTTTAGTTGCTGTATGATGCTTTTATGGTTATTAATAAAGATGGATCTATTTCGGAATGTAGCCATCTGGATTTCTTTCCATCCATACACTTCCTGCTGAGTCAGAGCTAGAGCTCTACAATCAGCAAAGGGCATGATGGAGGCAGAACAGGAAGTAGGTGAAAACCTCCCCATAGGGCATGGGTGCTCAACCTGTGGCCCTCCAGCTGCTGGGGAACAACAAGTCCCATCATGCCTCAGCCTTTGAGAGTCATGCTTGTAAGTGTCAGCCTTGCAACGCCTCATGGGACTTGTAGTTCCACAACAGGTGGGTGGCCACAGGTTGAGCACCCATGCCATAGGCCCACAAACACTAACAAAACACTGACAGGGGTTCTAACCTTTCTGCAATTCAAAACTTAAAAAAAGGGGCTGCAGCTGGAGTTTTTGAACAATGACCCAAAAAAACATTGCTAAAAATTATTAGTGTGCTTATGTTAGCTTTAATCCAAGCTGTCAAACCATTAAATGGCTGGTGTCATAGCTGATCACATGTGCATCACCATGGCAACTGCAGATGAATCATAGGCTAAGATCCCAGATTCCTTGGCCCTTGAGGATACAAGAGGTTAGTTACACTTTAATCCTGACCCTTGAACTTTGTGTGTTACCTACTCCTGACTCCTGCACGTTATGCTTTCCACTCTCTTAAAGTGATATTAAAAGGCAAGTTTTTGTTTTTTTAAAAATAACAAACATGTTATACTTATCTGCTCTGTGTAATAGTTTTGCACAGAGCAGCCCCAATCCTCCTCTTTTCTGGTCCCCTACCTGCGCTCCTGGCCCCTCCCTACTGCCAAGTGAATCCCCAGAGCAAACATCTTGCTATGGGGGCACCGGAGCAGGCTTGCTCCCGAGCCACTGCTCTGTGTGTCCATTCACACACAGAGCTGTAGTTTGGTCTTGCCCCCTCTCTCTTCTCATTGGCTCACTGGCTGTGACTGACAGCAGCGGGAGCCAATGGCTCTTGCCGTTTTTTCAGCCAATGAGGGAGAGTACCCAGAGAGCCGAGGCTCTCTCGCACATTGCTGGATCACGATGGGGCTCAGGTAAAGTATTTGGGGGAGGCGCTGCTGCACAGAGAAACCCATAGCAGCATAGGCTTAGGTTTTATTAAGCCATATCATTTAAGCCCCTCACACTTGGCCACACCCAAAATTCACCATTCACTTCTTGTGGTGCCCATGGTACTTTGTTTTTATTCCTTGAATATCTGCCTCTTGTTCCACAAATCTGTGACCAGTTGTTTCAGAGAGTATCCAAAATAGGGGTGTGATATTAGGGGTGTGGCTTCACATGTGGGTGTGATTTTGTGGGTGTAGTTAAAAGTTGGAGTGGCTAGTAGGGTGTGCCCAGATTTAGTTTAGAAAATATGGTAACCATGAATAACAGGTGAGCTCAAATATTTGTATACTGGTTGGTCTAGAACAGGGCTCTGCAAACTTTCTGAACAAAGGGCCCATTTACTGTCTTTCAGGCTTTAGGGGGCCAAACTGTGGGCAGTAGGTTTAGAAAATGCCCTGGTGTCACTGAGAGTAAACAGTGCCCCATCATTGGTTTTAGTGCTGTATTGTTGGTAATAGTGAGGGGAATGGTGCCCCATTGTTTGGATTCAAGGTAGGAATGATGTCCCATCATTGGTGTCCGTGGGAGGAATGGTATCCCATTATTGGTGTCTGTAGGAGAAATGGTGCCTCATTATTGGTGTCTGTGGGAGGAATGGTGCCCCATCATTGGTGTCAGTGGGAGCTCCATTATTGGTGTCTATGGGAGAAATGGTGCCTCATCATTGGTGTCTGTGGGAGGAATGGTGCCCCATAATTGGTGTCTGTGCGGGGCATGGTGCCCCATTATTGGTGTTTATGGATGCATGGTGCCCGATAATTGGTATCTGTGGATGGCATGGTGCCCCATCATTGGTGTCTGTGGGAGGAATAGTCCCACCATAATTGGTGTCTGTGGATGGCATGGTGCCCCATCATTGGTGTCTGTGGGAGGAATGGTGCCCCATAATTGGTGTCTGTGCGAGGCATGGTGCCCCATTATTGGTGTCTATGGGTGCATGGTGCCCGATAATTGGTATCTGTGGATGGCATGGTGCCCCATCATTGATGTCTGTGGGAGGAATAGTGCCACCATAATTGGTGTCTGTGGATGGCATGGTGCCCCATTATTGGTGTCTGTGGATGGCATGGTGCCCCATAATTGGTGTCTGTGGGAAGAATGGTGCCCCATAATTGGTGTCTGTGGATGGCATGGTGCCCCAAGGGCCGGATAAAGGCAAGCAAAGGACCACATCCAGCCCACGGGCCGCGGTTTGAGGACAAATGGTCTAGAAGAAATTAATACAACTTTATAGATACGATCCACATTGTTCTTTGAAAGGAAAGATGGCAGCACTCTTACCTCAGCTGTGGAGCCAGGAAAGTCATTCTGCAGTATCACCATGACCCGGAAGAGAGGGCTCGGGGAGGTTTTACTGTCTCCATTGATGGCCTTGGACAGTTCTTGAAGGGACCATTTGATGTTGAGTCTGAAAGCCTCTTCCACCAGACGGTCTATCTTCTTTGTGTAGAAAATCCAGTGCTGCTGGACCTGTAGGAACAGTCATATTAATTTCTTGATTTTAGAGGAACTGATGGAAGGTAAAAACCAAATGTCTGTCTGCTAACCAATGCTTTTTTTTAATGGAAAATTAAAACATGATTTCAATAGAATAACATTGATCAATGAAACCGCTATTCCAATAATTTCAGTACAACAGCACCTGCAGCCAATGGCTTCTGCTGCTGTCTCAGCCAATGAGAAGGTAGAGACCCAGGAGAGCCGCTGGTCTCGTACACATCGCTGGATTGAGATGGGGCTCAGGTAACTATTAGGGGGGGCTGGAGGGCATGCCATGCATGATAGTAAAAAACCTTGAGCCTTTACAACCACTTTACACCATTTTAGATACACTAAATACATTCCAGGTGCATTAAAACAAAAAAAGTGTTCAATGTCATATAGGTCCTATTTTAGAAAGCAGCCACAGCCTAGAAAAGTCTTTTCCCTGCCAGCATGCTGTAAAAAAAGGTCCCTAGGTCCCTGTCAGGAAGCAGTGGTCTCTCTGCAGATGTCTGACACACACCCTGCTGGGTCAGACCTATAGCTCTCGAATCAGCAAAGCCTGAATTGCACGTAAGCCTTGAGGTAGAGCTCTTCTTGGATTTTTTTTTAATGGACAAACAATCCATGTCTGATCTCTCTGCATGGAATGATAAAAAAAAACCCTGAGATGTGAAACTTGAAGGGGACAATTTTAAAGTACCTCTGGTCCATCTGCCTTGAAAACCTCATATGTGGTCCTCATAAAGGAGCAGATCTCCTCGTGAAGTTTCTGCAGGCGGCTCTGCACAGCCCGGCGATGTTCCTCCTGAGCTTCCTGGAACTCCATATCACGGAAGACTCGGTTTCCATCAATGTGCAGCAACAGAGACTCACTGATCGTCTGAGCGCAACGGGAGATGTTCAAATCGGAGGCTTTATAGTTGTCTACAATTTGCTGGATCTGGAAGGAACAAAAGAAAAGTCAACTAAAGCAAGGGAGGTTTCTTAATCTATTTCTACATTTATAGAAAGCTTCAAAAAGAAAATTACCATACCCAATATACAGTATATACATCATGAATAAAGAAATTATGGATAATTTGTTCCTATCAATACCAAATTAAAAACAGTTGAAATCAGCATATCACTCTGCCCTCTCATTCTGCCAGTATGTTCCCTATCAGCACATGTGCACTACAACAGAGCCTAACTGGCACCTAGATCTGCCCTTCCCTCTGCCATATTGCTTCTGCGCAGGGAATTAAAGTGAACCTGGACTCAAAATGTCAAGATATTTTATGTTATATGGATCATCTAGAAATGTTAATTGTGCCCAGGCAGTACCCTAAAAGATGAACCCCGTGTCTTGAATTCCTCCTTAAAAATAGCAGGGTACGTCCTGTACCTTGATCTTAATACCTTAACTAAAGTGTAGGCAGAACCACCCTTTGCTAGGTGCCACACTCGCTATAGTTAGGTCAGTCTTCCATTCCACAGATTTATCCCTGCTCCCCTCACCAATGACACCCATCATAGGAAATCCAGATTTCACTCCTGATCTCATGAGCAGAAACCTCAGGAGAATTGGCCAACAAGGAAGCTCTTGCCATGGGGATGTATGACCGCAGGGCAGATTTCCCTCTAACTCAGACTTCTCCAGGCTCTCAGATCCACATCTGGATGACTGAAGCACTCTTCAACTTCGACACTACTTGCAGAATTTTCAGAAAGCTCACTACACCCCACGTTTACACACACACACACCTTTTGAATCATTGTGCAGTCACTGTTTTATGATCACTTAGCGACCCCCTCGGATGAACTGGTCCCAACGCCTGTCCGCCATTGGGAAACAGATCTGGGTATTGAGCTTACACCACGACAAGTTGAATAAGTCTTCCTCTTGGCCCATAAATCATCCATTACAAACCAGTACCAGGAAGTCGGATACAAAATATTCCCCAGGTGGTACAGAGTTCCTTATGTATTACATAAACTTGACAGCACAGTCCCTGAAACGTTTTGGCGATGTAATGGAGAAGTGGGCACGATGTACCATATTTTTTGGTCATGTCCCAATTTAAGGCCGTTTTGGGAGGAGGTGACGACCACTAAATATTTGACCTCTGTAGACCTTACAGGGAATCCGGCAGCCTGTTTACTCCACTGGACGGAGAGACCCATCCAGAAATATAAGAAATCCCTTACCATGCAGTTACTTAACACACGCGAAGGCCTGCGTTCCTGCTTTGTGGAGGTAGACCGCCTACCAGAGTCCTGTGGTATTCCAAAATCAATGATATCCATCATATGGAAGAACTGACAGCTACTCTTCACAACTATGAAAAACAGTTCAAAGAAAGGTGGAGGCTCTGGAGATACTTCACTTGTACAGATGCCTACATGCAGGATGTTGCCCACTCTGATCCGACGCCGAGCGGAGTCAGTTTGCAGAATCTGGATCCGCCTTCATGGCCCTCTGTGGTGCCGCCCCTCTGGAAAGTGCCCTTCACGGCATTTTTCTATTTCCTCTATAATACCCCCCCCCCTTTTTTTCCCTAATATACCTTTCTTTTTCTCTTCCTTTTTCTCTTCTCTTTCTCTTTATCACCCATCTCTTCTCTTTCCAATCATGAAAACTGGTCAACCTCTCACTAATGTATGAGTGTCATGTATAAGTCTCATGACCGCTCCTCTTGACAATCTCATAAGAGTTGGTTCTGTCAGCGCACCTGTGGCTCCTTTAATCTGTTGAGTATTATCAATAAGAGCCCTTTCACACTGGGGCGGTTTGCAGGCACTATTGCGCTAATAATAGCGCCTGCAAACCGACCCGAAAGTGCCGCTGCTGTGTATCCAGTGTGAAAGCCCCGAGGGCTTTCACACTGGAGCGATGCGCTGGCAGGACGGTAAAAAAAGTCCTGCCAGCAGCATCTTCAGAGCGGTGAAGGAGCGGTGTGTATACCGCTCCTTTACCGCTCCTGCCCATTGAAATCAATGGGACGGCGCGGCTATACCGCCGGCAAAGCGCCTCTGCAGAGGCGCTTTGCGGTGGTATTTAACCCCTTCTCGGCCGCTAGCGGGGGGTAAAACCGCCCCGCTAGCGGCCGCATACCGACAGTAAAACGCCGCTAATAATAGCGGCGTTTTACCGCCGACGCCACCCCCCCGCCCCAATGTGAAAGGGCTCTAATCTATTTAAAGCTGTTGATGGCAAGTTGTCAATCTTACTTTATGGCCTTTTTTTTTAACATGGTATTTCTATATCCCCAATATGTGATAAATTATTGGGTTTTTTTTTCCTGGATTGGAAAACAATGGCTTGACGAATTGTATTTGAGAAGCTTTGCCACAATAAAAGAATTTAAAAAATAAATAAAATATCTACAGTGTTAGATCATCTAAGATTGCCTTTGGCAGTGAGTCTCACCAGATTTGGAATGAGGGTTGGTGATATATCCCTTGTGCTGCTCAATGTTCTCCTTGCTGGAGAGGAAGCTGCACCTGAGGACTTGCAGTGCAAGGATCTCCCTGCTTCTTCTTCATTCATTCTGTGGATCTGTGCTTCCTCCAACTCTTCTGCTGCCTCTTGATCACTACCCTCACCAGTCACCAGAATTCACTCAGTCTGCTTTTGGCTTTATAAAAGTCAATTAGAAATCCCAAAGAAACCCCACACAAATCTGAGAAAACACACAAACTCTGTGCTGACTTTGTGGGAGCTGAACCCAAGAATAAGCACTTTAAGGCAAACATACTAACTACAGTAGGACACCTGAACCAAGGACCAGACAGCAAATGTCAATGGAGAGTATTGGGGACCCACACCTTCCTCAGTCTGTCCCTCACTCTTCATCACTGTTGACAGTGCAGTAGGCAATCAGTTATGTCATCTTAAGGTTGCCTATATGTGCCTTGCATGCAGCTGGAAATCACTCATAGTATGCTCACCTTGCTTGCATGCAGGAGACAATCATTAATGAAGGCACTTGATGCTCCCTTGGAAGACCAGTGTAGCTTAGTAAGACCCGGCTGAATCTTCTTATCTAGGAAACGGATTCTTTCTCTGAACAGGCTGCGTTCCTCTGTGGAGAGAGCCGCTATGATCCTGAGCATGAAAGGAAGAGAGAGACAAGTTTATAGCTGAGAGCAAGTGAAAATAACTGATCTTTAAGTAGTAATAAACCCTCAGTGTTCTTTATCTCAACACATTGAGAACAAAAAAATAAACATTTTTTTCTTTAATTCTTACCCCAGCCCTTGCAGTTTACAACTTTCAGGGCTGTTGGCTCCTGCTCTCTCAATGCTGCTTCCCTGAACTTGCGCTCTTTAGAGGAAAGAGTTAACAGTGGACAGCGCAGTCTCCAAAACAGTCTTCTAGCTTGGAGAAGGGATGGGAGATGAGGAAGAAGGAGCAGGGAAGTGCCTTGCCAGGGGGCATACCTACAGGGGTTGCAATTGTGACCCAGCCCCATACTCCAGGATAGGAGAAGCGGTGGGGGCAGCTGCATATAGAGCAACTGATCTCTCCATTTTCCTCCTGAAGCTGCTCAATGCCTTCTTCTCATCCTCTCCCTCCCTCATTCAGTGGCTACAGGGGGAAAATAGAGAGAACAGTTCCTCTATATGCAGGCCCCCCCCCTTCGCGTTCCTTCTATACAGCTTCTTTCTGCTGCCCCTGGCCCCCTGTGCTCTTTCCCGTCCCCCTGTGCTCTCTACTGGCCCCCCTCATCAGCTCTGCCGGCCTCCCCCCTTACCTCTCCAGCCGGCTGCTGATTTAGGAAAGGTGTCAGGATGGAGAGTGGGGATGGAGACGGTAAATTTGCCATGTGTCCTTGTCTGAATGAATTGAGTCAGGGATCAGTACTGATCACTGACTCTGTCCATTCATAACTGAAGCATAGTAAACCGTGTTTACTATGCTTCAGTTTATGAATAAATGGGAAGCTCTGTACAGAGCTATTCCTGTCCATTCATTCTGTGCAGCTGAGGCTGCAGAAATAGAGATTGAGTCCCCAATCTCTTTTCTCTGTCTCAAAGGTGGAACATCATAGGTCTATTTAGACCCCCGATATCTCACCAAAGCCCCCAAACGGGGTTCCTAAGAAAAATTGTAAAAAATTATAAAAAAATACTATTATAATAAATAAATTAAATAAAATGATAAAAAATAATTATTAAAAAATAAAATAGCAAAAATAAAAAAAACTACAGACCCCAGTGGCGTAACTAACAGGGTCACAAAGGTCGCACTTGTGACTGGGCCCTGGTGTTCCGCCACCGGGCTTGGAGGGAAGGGGTCCCTTCATAATTTGTTGCATCGGGTCCTGAAGGTGCTAGTTACGTCACTGCGACTTGCAGTCCTAGGCTATAGTGCTGTGTGTTTCTATTAGTACACACAGTGTAGAGAGACACAACTCTAGTCACTGCATGCAAGGGTAGCTGCAAGAGAAATGAGTCACGGTAAAACAGGAAACCTGGGGCAACGGTCATAGCTCCAGCTTGTCACACAGGGAAGGGGAGAGAAAAGAGCCATGGCCTGAGTTAAAAAAGCCTGTCCTCTGCCAGCATGCTGTAGAGAAGGATCCTTGCTGCCTTTGAGGAAGCAGTGGTCTCTCTGCAGAAGTTCAACACTCCCCCTGCTGAGTAGGATCTAGAGTTTTCCACTCAGCAGAGAACATGAAATTTGCTTACCGCAAAGCTATAGGTCTAACTCAGCAGGGGGCATGTTATATCCCTACAGAGAGACCACTGCTTTCACACAGAGAGCAAGGGTCATTCTCTGCAGCATGCTGGCAGGGGACAGGCCACTCTATTTAGGCTGCTTTCTAAAGAAAGAGAACACAAATTGTGAAATATTATTCATCAAGGTATTTTTTATTCTTTATGTTTTTCAAAAAACAACATAAAGCAGCAAATAGTGTAAAACAATGTGATTCACAGTATAGGAAGAATTAGTGAACACGGCCTTCAATTCACTTGTTGCAAATATAGAAAAAATAGATTTCCAGCATAACCTTGACGTACAGCAATGTGGGATACAATGTAAGTACACGAAGAGAAAAAAAAAGTAAAATGTAATTGTAAATCAGATGTACACTTAAAAGAGAAGTACAGCCAAAGCTCATTTGACTATATTTATTTGGCTCCTATGGGAGCAGACGGCCACACCATCAGATCGTTTCTCGGGCAAACCGGCGGTAACGGTAAACCCGAGAAGCACCGGTGAGCAGCGGGAGGGGGGGGTATGTCCCCTTCCGCCACTTCGGAAACCGACTGTCTGCTGAAAAGAATGGTACCGGGGTTATGGCTATCTTCATATCTTCCATCTTAGCCTGCCGACCGCAATACACATATATGTTGCGGTCTGCAAGTGGTTTACCGGGATTATGGCGGATATCTTCAGCCATAATCCCGGAAAACCACTTGCAGACCGCAACATATATGTGTATTGCGGTCGGCAGGCTAAGATGGCGGCTTCCTTGGCTGTAAAAGATAGGAGAGTTTAGTTCCACTTTAAAGCCCAACTCCAGTGGAGCTGAAAATGATCCCTTGCAGTCGGGCTGCACCGGCACTGAAGTAACTAATTGCTTGTTTAGGTCTTGGGGACTTCTTAAAGTAGATATACTTACCCGGTCCCTGCAGTGTCTTCTCCCCTATGCTCCAGAGGTCTAAGCTCCTGACGTCATCAAGACAAATGCAGGGTCCATGCACTGGACGTGATGACACTGAGGGACAGTACACCAGCGGAGTGTGGGGGTAGTTGTCCCCTAAAAGGAAGTGAAGGATCAGGTATGTAGAATGCTTCTCTTCTCTCCAAGACTAAATGAGCAATTAGCCCTTACAGTCCAGGCGCAGCCCCACTGCAAGGCATCATTTTCACCTTTCCCAGAGCTGGTCTTTGAGTGCTGCAGTTGTATCTCCTTAATATCTAGGCATCTGAACATGCTGGAAATCTTTACCAGCCTTTGTGTTGCAAGCTGGCACCCCTTATGCAATGCCTATTATGTTTGAAAATGCAAATAAAAATGTACTGAAAAGAAGAAAAAAAAGAGATCAGCTCTGTCCACAAGATGGCGATGTAAGACTGCTCACCTGTTATAGGCTCGAACCACCAGGAGAACATTTTCTCGCAGGTTTCGGAGGTCCTCCTGCCGCTGGTAAATGTCCACCACGTAATGGGGGATCTCAAACTGAGCCCGTTCCCAGTAATGGATCTCCACAAACAACTTCAACACATCCCTTTATAAGGAGAACAAAGGTTAGAGGAAGATCTAGCTGATACTCTGATACTCAGACTCACGTCAATCTCCTGTACTTACTTATCAAAGTTCACGTCAAGCATTCCGGGCTTCTCCTGGCTGTGGACCATAAGAGGGATGTCCAGGCGTTTCATGGCCTGTCTGTCCACCAACTGAGACCATTCCGAGAAGATCTTCCTCAACAGTTCGTCCAGTTTCTGGGTCAGCTGCTGGTACTCATGAATGACCTCCTCGCCTACTCCGACACGGGGCATAAAGTGGCAGCCGGCCAGGATCTACAGGGGAAAGTCATCAGAGGTCAAACGCGACACCAAGGATGATTAGTCGCAGGCAGCAAACTATACTGACTTAAATTGGTTGTAAACCTCAGACATGAAATATGAGCAAAGCATATCCCTCTATATTATTATTATACAGGATTTATATAGTGTCAACAGTTTGCGCAGCCTTTTACTTTTTAATAAATAAATGTAAAATAAATACACAAATAAATACAAATAATCAAATAAATACAATAAATGAATACTGTGTAATAATAAGCAAATAATTAACCCCCAAGTCTTAAACATATACAATAAAATAATAATAAAATAATAAATAATTAAAAACCCTAACACAAAATAAATAAATACATTATCATCATTATTATTATTATTATTATTATTATTAATAATAAAAATAATAAGAAGAAGAATACATGATTATTATTACTAATTATTTTTTTTACATGGATAGGAAGAGGATGATGCGATTTTTAGGGTGCCAGAAATGAGCCAAGAACAAACCGATATATAAAAATATCAAATAAATTTATACATAAAAACATCAGGATATCACCATTCAGTAACCATATTGTGGATGAATAGCAGTATTTTCTTGCTCTACATGTTTCGCCATACAATGGCTTCCTCAGGAGATAAGTACTGCAAGTATGGTCACTATGAATTGAAAACAGTGTATTAGAAACACAAAATTTATGTATATGAATATAACATCTCAATATAAACACTATGCACATCAGGAAATTCTCAAAAAGCAGAATTTCCTGATGTGTATAGTGATTGTATAATATATAATACATTATATTTTTATATATCGGTTTGTTCTTGGTTCATTCCTGGCACCCTAAAAATCCCATCATCCTCTTCCTATCCATGTACTTTAATAAAGGGATGTGGTGCCATTGACTATCCAACATCCAGCAATTTATATAAAATATAAATTTCTTTTTTTGTTCAGAGTTGGGTGTTTATTATTATTTTATTATTATAATTATTTATATTATTTTTATTATTATTATTAATAATAATAATTTATTTAACCACTTCAGCCCTGGAAGGATTTGCCCTCCAAATGACCAGAGCATTTTTTGCGATACGGCACTGCGTCGCTTTAACTGACAATTGCGCGGTCGTGCAACGTTGTACCCAAACAAAATTCCCACAAATAAAGCTTTCTTTTGGTGGTATAAATCAGGTATAAATCACCTTTGTGGTTTTTATTTTTTGCGCTATAAACAAAAAAAGACCAACAATTTTGAAAACAAAATAAAAAAATTTTTACTTTCTGATATGATGTATATCCAAAAAAAAATCTATAAAAAAACAAATATATTCATCAGTTTAGGTTGATATACAGTGGCTTGGGAAAGTATTCGGCCCCCTTGAACTTTTCAACCTTTTGCCACATTTCAGGCTTCAAACATAAAAATATAAAATTTTAATTTTTTGTGAAGAATCACCAACAAGTGGGACACAATTGTGAAGTGGAACGAAATCTATTGGATATTTTAAACTTTTTTAGCAATTAAAAAACTGAAAAGTGGTGCGTGCAAAATTATTCGGCCCCTTTACTTTCAGTGCAGCAAACTCACTCCAGAAGTTCAGCGAAGATCTCTGAATGATCCAATGTTGTCCTAAATGACTGATGGTGATAAATAGAATCCACCTGTGTGTAATCAAGTCTCTGTATAAATGCACCTGCTCTGTGAAAGTCTCAGGGTTCTGTTGAAAGCACAGAAAGCATCATGAAGACCAAGGAACACACCAGGCAGGTCCGTAATACTGTTGTGGAGAAGTTTAAAGCCGGATTTGGATACAAAAAGATTTCCCAAGCTTTAAACATCCCAAGGAGCACTGTGCAAGCGATCATTTTGAAATGGAAGGAGTATCAGACCACTGCAAATCTACCAAGACCTGGCTGTCCCTCTAAACTTTCAGCTCAGACAAGGAGAAGACTGATCAGAGATGCAGCCAAGAGGCCCATGATCACTCTGGATGAACTGCAGAGAACTACAGCTGAGGTGGGAGAGTCTGTCCATAGGACAACAATCAGTCGTACACTGCACAAATCTGGCCTTTATGGAAGAGTGGCAAGAAGAAAGCCATTTCTCAAAGATATCCATAAAAAGTCTCGTCTAAAGTTTGCCACAAGCCACCTGGGAGACACACCAAACATGTGGAAGAAGGTGCTCTGGTCCGATGAAACCAAAATCGAACTTTTTGGCCACAATGCAAAACGATATGTTTGGCGTAAAAGCAACACAGCTCATCACACTCAACACACCATCCCCACTGTCAAACATGGTGGTGGCAGCATCATGGTTTGGGCCTGCTTTTCTTCAGCAGGGACAGGGAAGATGGTTAAAATTGAGGGGAAGATGGATGCAGCCAAATACAGGACCATTCTGGATGAAAACTTGTTGGAGTCTGCAAAAGACCTGAAACTGGGACGGAGATTTATCTTCCAACAAGACAATGATCTCAAACATACAGCAAAATCTACAAAGGAATGGTTCACAAATAAACGTATCCAGGTGTTAGAATGGCCAAGTCAAAGTCCAGACCTGAATCCAATCGAGAATCTGTGGAAAGAGCTGAAAACTGCTGTTCACAAACGCTCTCCATCCAACCTCACTGAGCTCGAGCTGTTTTGCAAGGAAGAATGGGCAAGAATTTCAGTCTCTCGATGTGCAAAACTGATAGAGACATACCCCAAGCGACTTGCAGCTGTAATCGCAGCAAAAGGTGGCTCTACAAAGTATTAACGCAAGGGGGCCGAATAATTTTGCACGCCCCACTTTTCATTTTTTTATTAGTTAAAAAAGTTTCAAAAATCCAAAAGATTTCGTTCCACTTCACAATTGTTGGTGATTCTTCACAAAAAATAAAAATGTTATATCTTTATGTTTGAAGCCTGAAATGTGGCAAAAGGTTGAAAAGTTCAAGGGGGCCGAATACTTTCGCAAGACACTGTATATATATATATATATATATATATATATATATATATATATATATATATATTCTTCTACATATTTTTGGTAAAAAAAAAAAAAAAAATCGCAATAGGCGTATATTGATTGATTTGCGCAAAAGTTATCGCATCTACAAAGTACAGGATAGATTTAGGGATTTTATTATTTTTACTGATAATGGCAGCGATCTGGGATTTTTAGCAGGACTGCGACATTGCGGCGGACAAATCTGACCCCAAATTACTCTTTTTTGGGACCAGTGTTATTATTACATTGATCAGTGCTAAAAAATGCACTGATCAATGTAAAAATCACACTGGCAGGGAAGGGGTTAACACTAGGGAGTGATAAAGGGGTCAAGTGCGTTCCCTCAGCGTGTTCTAACTGTAGGGGGGATGGGCTTACTGAAACATGACAGAGATCACTGTTCCCAATCACCGGGAACAGTAGATCCCTGTCATATCACTAGGCAGAATGGGGAAATGTCTTGTTTACATAGCAAGTTCCCCGTTCTGCCTCTCCTCACTGTGATCGCGGGCCGCTGGCGGACATCGAGTCTGCTATCCTGCTTTAACAGAAGGACGTACAGGTACCTCAATTTGCGCAGCGGTGCCACTCTGCCGACGTATAGCGGCGTGAGCCGGTCGACAAGTGGTTAATATATTTTTTAAGGTTAGGGGTTAATTATTATTTATTTATGTATAATTACATATTATTAATGAATGTATTATTTATTTGTGTATTTATTTTACATTTATTTATTAATATATTATTATTATTTTTTTGTAACATTTTAACCCCCAGTCGCCACTGGTCACACACTATTATATACTTCTGACATATACTGCAGTGCTGTACAGAGAACACTGAGCCAGTCCCATCAGTCTTTGCACTAAAGGAGCTTACAATCTAATGTCCCCCCACAGTCCCACACTATTACTATTATGCATGTATATAGCTCTGACATATACCACAGTGCTGTACAGAGAACACTGAGCCAGTCTCATCAGTATCTGTACCAGAGGAGCTTATATTCTAATGTCCCAATACAGTCACACACTACTATTATATAGCTCTGACATACAGTGGGGAAAAAAAGTATTTAGTCAGCCACCAATTGTGCAAGTTCTCCCACTTAAAAAGATGAGAGAGGTCTGTAATTGTCACCATAGGTATACCTCAACTATGAGAGACAAAATCTGGAAACAAATCCAGACAATCACATTGTCTGATTTTTGAAAGAATTTATTTGCAAATTATGGTGGAAAACAAGTATTTGGTCACCTACAAACAAGCAAGATTTCTGTCTCTCACAGACCTGTATCTTCTTCTTTAAGAGGCTCCTCTGTCCTCCATTCATTACCTGTATTAATGGCACCTGTTTGAACTTGTTATCAGTATAAAAGACACCTGTCCACAACCTCAAACAGTCGCACTCTAAACTCCACTATAGTGAAGACCAAAGAGCTGTCGAATGACACCAGAAACAAAATTGTAGACCTGCACCAGGCTGGGAAGACTGAACCTGCAATAGGCAAGCAGCTTGGTGTGAAGAAATCAACTGTGGGAGCAATAATTAGAAAATGGAAGACATACAAGACCACTGATAATCTCCCTCGATCTGGGGCTCCACGCAAGATCTCACCCCGTGGGGTCAAACTGATCACAAGAACAGTGAGCAAAAATCCCAGAACCACACGGGGGACCTAGTGAATGACCTGCAGAGAGCTGGGACCAACGTAACAAAGGCTACCATCAGTAACACACTACGCCGCCAGGGACTCAGATCCTGCAGTGCCAGACGTGTCCCCCTGCTTAAGCCAGTACATGTCCGGGCCCGTCTGAGGTTTGCTAGAGAGCGTTTGGATGATCCAAAAGAGGATTGGGAGAATGTTATATGGTCAGATGAAACCAAATTAGAACTGTTTGGTAGAAACACAACTCATCGTGTTTGAAGGAGAGAGAATGCTAAGTTGCAACCAAAGAACACCATACCTACTGTGAAGCATGGGGGTGGCAACATCATGCTTTGGGGCAGTTTCTCTGCAAAGGGAACAGGATGACTGGTCCGTGAACATAAAAGAATGAATGGGGGGGGCATGTATCGTGAGATTTTGAGTGCAAAACTCCTCCCATCAGCAAGGGCATTGAAGATGAAACGTGGCTGGGTCTTTCAGCATGACAATGATCTCAAACACACCGCCCGGGCAACGAAGGAGTGGCTGCGTAAGAAGCATTGCCCCACTGTATACTGCAGTGCTGTACAGAGAACACTGAGCCAGTCACATCAGTCTCTGCACCAGAGGAGCTTCTCCACCAGGTGGTGCTGTTTTGCAAGGTGCTGTTGGCTCACTCTGCTTTGGTCTTAGCTGAAGGAAAGATCAAGCCTGGGCCTATCCTGCAGGCTTCTCCCCCAACCACAATGCAGGGGGGGGGGGGGAGACGAAGGTGGAGGCTCTCCATAGGCACTGAGGCCTACACCATGTGCTCAAGCTGAAGTGGATCCTGGGCCTGTCCCTATGCAAGATGAGTCCTTACCAGTCTTTCAGGATAAAGTGGTGAACAGACTTTGCCGCATTACTAAGGAGGAATACAAACTTACGGTCATGAAAGAAGATTTCAGGAAAAAGAAATCCCTGCACAGTAAGTCTGGAAGCAGCTGAAGTCTCTGGAGGAGGCATTGAAAAAGCAAGAGAAGTTGGTCATCTCTCTAAAGCAAAGCAGCGGTGTGCTCAAGGAGGAGAAGTATGAGAATGAGGAGAGATTCCAACAGATGGAGAGAGCCTGTGCCAGTACCAGCCAGAAGGTTGATACCACAGCAATGGCGACAGTATGGATGGGGGTAAGGAAGTGGCTTCACGTGGTGGCCCCCCGTGACTACCCCGTCTCAAGATCTGTTGCACCTGAGTCAGTATCTGCCCCCCTCCCTCCCCAATAGCCTGGGTCATCTCAGGAGGAGGTTGAGATAAATGGCGGATTGCTGCAGGCCATTATAGAAATGGAATCTCGCTTGAGTGGCACCGTCTCATCAGATGAAGATATTGGTAAAGGAGTGCTTTCTGAAAATCTCTCTCACTGTGTGGAGGACTTTCCTGAGATTGCTGCTACAAAGAAAGAGATTGCAGCTGCCAACAAATCCTTGCAATCGGCAGGGAATGCAGGACGAGATGGCGTGTATCCAGACAGAGAAGTTTCTGCTGGCTGTGAAAAGAAGTCCCACGTGGACACTGGGACTGCAAAGCAGGAATGTTGCATGAACATTGAAACTGCAGAGCAGGAGGGCCGTATGAACGCTGAAACAGCTAGTGTTTTTTCTAAACGGAAGACTTGACTTGATGACGGGACTGCTGGTAACTGTGGTACTTCTGGGAGTATGGTGATCTGGACTGTTGTGCTGGAGGGGAGAAGGAAGGATCAAGTGGTGGGTAACATACCAAACCAAATTTCAGAGGTTTCTTTGTAGCCAGTTAATATTCCTATGCAGCCACTAAATGTGTCATCTGTCCCAGTTAGGAACTATGTTAAGGCTGTGTCGGGAGTCTCGGGACAAAGTCATGCTACTACTGGAAGGGAGCCCGTTGCGGGACTTTCACCAATCGCCTCTTCCTCCATTGAACGCAGGAATGTGGTACAGCTCAGGTGGAAAGGAGGAGATATTCCACCTATCAGGAGGGTGGTTGTGGATAAGATCCTAGCCATGGGTTTTAAGGCGGAGGATATTTTTTCTCTTATCAGTCCGGCTGATTCCTATGAATATGATGTCATTTGTGCGTCCAGAATCGCTGGATCTGTTTTCAGAACAGTTTGAGCGTGTATATATGGGCCAGCCGGACTGGAAGTGGCTTGTCCCCAAAGTTGTCTCACGACAGCCCTTGATAAAAAATGTGACTATCCTGACAAGGAATGAGTCTATATCCCGAGGATTTATGGGTCTGGTTGAGGAGGTTTGGTGAAACGTTGCGTCCCCTAAAAAAGATTGTGGGTGATAGAGGAATCTGGATGGGTGGGTGGTCAGTGTCAATGAGGTTGAGTGTGTGTGGGAATGTGGTCAAGCACTTCCCCTCCTCTGCCTTTATTGGTAGGGACAGAATTACCGTCTTCTACCCTGGTCAACCTAAGCTGTGCCATAAACGTGGAGTCAAAGGACATCTCTCCTCTTCCTGTTCAGAAGTAAGGATGAGCTCCGGCGTGTTCGCATGCTGAACGTGCCGAGCCCGCCAGGAAGCCGGTACAGCGAAGCGCTAATCACAATCAGTGAGACATTTCCCGATGTGCGGCTGCAGAGATCGGGAAATGTCTCCCTACCTGTGATTAGCGCTGCGCCGTGCCGACTTCCTGGCGGGCTCGGCACGTTCAGCATGCGAACACGCCGGAGCTCATCCTTATTCAGAAGAGAAGTGCTCTTTGTGTCAGCAACTGGGGCATCTGGCGAGGAACTGTAACATCGTTAAATGCAACTTATGTGATAAGGTTGGTCACCCTTATAGCCAGTGCCCTGAGGCTTTGCACAAAAAGCCTGAGTTAGTGGAGGAATTCATTCGTCTGGACAGAGAAGAGTCTGGGTTGGCGGAGGTTGTACCAGGGGATCCTAGTGTCTTCTATCCCATCAAAATCTGTGTCTGTGAGGCCGTCTGTGGTGTCAGTGTCCCCCCAGTCTGTGGTTCCCCAGTCAGTGTCAAAAAGTGTGGTTGTCAAGTCTGTGTCTGCCCCTAGTGTAGTGAAGGCAGTGGAGGGTGCTGGACCAGCATGTATGGTGGTGCCAACCCCTCCTCCTCGGCGTGGCAGAAATGTGGCTGGAGGTCAGCAGACACCGAGGGGTGGAGTGAGTGATGGATTGGATGACGGTGGGGGGGGGGGGGGTGAGTGGCTGGTGCAGAATGTAAGGTGAATGATGTGGAAGTTGGGGTGAATGATGTGGAAGTTGTGGTGAAAGATGTGAGGGAGGGGTTAATGGGGGGTTTTGGAATCGGTGAGGGTGGAGGTATCAAATACGTTTGAGGTGTTTTCTGAGGTGGAGGGTTCATCTGCTGAGAAGTCGGTGACTCCTATAGAGGAGGAATCGGAGAGAATAATAAAACGTGTAAGGTCTCCGAGTGGGGAGGCGGGTGAGCAAGCTAAGAAGCGTGTATCAAAGCATCCTGATGGCAGTTAAATCTTAAAATGTTTCTTAGCCTGGATTGTGTTTGAGTTGAGGTTTGGAGTCTCTTTTTGTTGTCATTAAAATTTGTTTCTTTCTATGTTATCTTGTCAGGAAATGTTTTTATATACTTGTTGATGTAAGCATGCTTGTTTTTGTTTAGTTGTTGCTTATTTTTGTGTAAATATGTTTTTATTAATAAGCTGTATGTTTGTATGATTTTTTTAATAAACAAAAATTTACACTCTAATGTTCTCACTACAGCCATACACTATTATTATACATTTATATAGCTCTGACATATACTGTAGTGCTGTAGAAATAACACTGAGCCAGTCACTTCAGTCTCTACATCAGAATCAACCCTAGTGTGGTTAGGATGCACGGATGGGTAATATGGAAGCAGTGTGGATGCAGACAGCTTTTATTCATTGATTCATAGCTCCGTCACACTCCGCAGTGCTCCGCAGTGCTCCATAATGTACACCGAGGCGCTCACAACAAACTCAATTTAGACAGTGTCCCTGGTGGAAGCTGAACCTGCAATCCCAGTGCTGCGAGATTTGGCTCATCACTAAGCCAAAACCTGGCCCTCTCCTACATTTCCTATCTTTGATGAGATTCTCCCTCCTTTCTCTTTGTTTGCTGGCTCTGATCCACGGAGTTCCTGGATTTGCATAGATCACCCGGCTCCCCGCCTGGTCTCCACAGGGCGGACAGTAAAATGAGAGAATGTAATGAGAAGGACCACCAGGAACAGCATTGTGTGCGGTACAAGCGGAGTACACACAGAACACGTCGCTGGCTGAGGACTCTGGAGAGATCTGCTGTCAATGTCAATTTCATTTTACAAAGAGCCTATGCTAATCTCACTTGCAGACGCGCGGGCCCAAGGATTCTGCTTGTATTATTAATACTGGGAAGCCTGCCGTACATTCTCTGGAACCATTGTATATGCCAAACAGCATGGGGGCTGCTCTGTTTTATATGTGATATGGTCATGTGTACACAACTCCCATGTCATCTCCATGTTTGGCTTGACGGTTAAAGTGTGTCAGCAAAATGAAAAGAAAAAAACTATTCAGTACATCTCTCCAATACATGCACATTTCCCTGTTTTCTATTCCTAGTGAGCTCATAGCTGACAACACAGCACTGAAATCCCAAGCAGAGTTGTCAGAGTTGCAGAAATACAGAATTCCAACTATCCCCTGTTCATCTCTGTCCCTCCTCAAACACATATAATGATTTTTGTCCCAGCAAAACAATGCTGCTGCCTTGACTACAAAGAGCCTAGGACAGTGATGGCAAACCTTGGCACCCCAGATGTTTTGGAACTACATTTACCATGATGCTTATGCACTCTTCAGTGTAGGCGAGCATCATGGTAAATGGAGTTTCAAAACATCTGGGGTGCCAAGGTTCGCCAACACTGGCCTAGGACAGAGTGTAAGCTCACCTGGTGCAGAGACTGATGCGACTGGCTCAGTGATCTCTGTACAGCACTGTGGTATATGTCAGAACTATGTATATACAGCAGGTAAAATAAGTATTGAACACGTCACCATTTTTCTGAGTAATTATATTACTAAAGGTGCTATTGATATGAAATGTTCTCCACATGTCAGAAACACCCCATGCAATCCATACATACAAAAGACACCAAAACAAATAAGTTCAGTAATGAAGTTTTGTGTAATAAAATGGAATGACACAGGAAAAAAGTATTAAACCCGCTAACTGAAATGTATTTAATACTTTGTACAAAATACTTTGTTGGTAATGACCGCTTCAAGATGCCTCCTGTATGGAGAAACTAGTCTCATGCGTTACTCAGGTGTGATTTTGGCCCACTCTTCCACACAGTCTTCAAATCTTGAAGGTTCCATGGGCCTCTTCTATGAACTCTGATCTTTAGTTCTTTCCATAGATTTTCTATTGTATCCAAGTCAGGTGATTGGCTGGGCTATTCTAGCAGCCTGTTTTTCTTTCTGTGAAACCAATTGAGAGTTTCCTCGGCTTTGTGTTTGGGATCATTGTCTTTCTGAAATGTCCACCCTCGTTTTATCTTCATCATCCTGGTAGATGGCAGCAGATTTTTATCAAGCATGTCTTGGTACATTTTTCCATTCATCCTTCCTTCAATAATATGAAGTTTGCCAGTACCGTATGCTGGAAAACAGCCCCACACCATGACGTTCTCACCTCCAAACCCCACTGTTGGCATGGGGGTGTTTTTGGGGTGATGTCCCATTTGACCTCCAAACATGGTGTGTATTGTGGCATCCAAAGAGTTAAATTTTGGTCTCATCTGACCAGACTATATTCTCCCAGTACTTCACAGGCTTGTCTAAATGTTGTGCAGTAAACTTTAAACGAGCTTCAACATGCTTTTTCTTCAGCAATGGAGTCTTGTGTGGTGAGGGTGCATACAGGCCATGGAAGTCGAGTGCATTACTGATTGTTTTCTTTTAACAATTGTACCCGCTAATTCCAGGTCTTTCTGAAGCTCTTCACAAGTTGTCCTTGGCTCTTAAGACAACTCTTCTGATAATTCTTTTCACTCCTCTGTCAAAAATCTTGTAAGGAGCACCTGGTCGTGGCCAGTTTATGGTGAAATGATGTTCTTTCCACTTATGGATTATGGCCCCAACAGTGCTCACTGGAACATTCAGAAGTATAGAAATCCTTCTGTAATCAATACCAGCAGTATGTTTTGCAACAATAAGGTTACAAAGGTCTTGAGAGAGTTCTTTGCTTTTACTCATCATGAGATGTTTCTTGTGTGACACCTTGGTAACGAGACACCTTTTTATAGGCCATCAGTTGAGACGGAACCAGCTGATATTAATTTGCATTGACAAGGGAAGGATTGCTTTCTAATTACTGATAGATTTCAGCTGGTCTCTTGGCTTTCCATGCCTCTTTGCACCCCACTTTCTTCATGTGTTCAATACTTTTTCCCTGTGCCATTTATTTTTTTTATTACACATAATTTAATTTATGAACGTATTTGTTTTGGTGTCACTAAAAATGGTGACGTGTTCAATACTTATTTTACCCGCTGTAAATGTATAATAATATTAATAGTGTGTGACTGTGGGGGGGCATTAGAGTGTAAGCTCCCTTGGGGGAGAGACTGATGTGACTGGTTCAATGTTCTCTGGGTGGGGATGAGGATGAGTGTTACATTGCGGAGAGGGATGAGGATGATTCTGGGTGGGGATGAGGATGAGAGTGACATTGTGGAGAGGGAGGCTTTGTTTTCTTAGATCTGCTAAGGCGGGGGGGGGGGGGGCGTTGAAAAGGCAATGCAGTTAGTGTTAGTGTAGGGTCCTGCTCAAAATAGTCTACCTTGTCATGGTGGCAGGCTTCATATTTTTTGGCCAAAATATAGCTCCTTACTGTTAAATCTTGAAAGCACTGATGAATAGACTATAGAGTTTTAATTTTCATATATTAAGTTGTAGGAGTGCTAAAATAAAAATGGGTGCACTAAAGTACTCGGGGAGGTTGTTGGCCAGTGGGCGGATTCAATGGGATCGTTGGTGATCAGGCCCTTGGAGGCCCAGGCCTAAAGCTGTGTAAGGGGCTCCAAAATTTCTGATGGCTGCCCTGTGTGACTGGCTCAGTGTTCTCTGTACAACACTACAGAATATGTCAGAGCTTTATAAATTTATAATAATAGTATGTGACTGTGGTGAGACATTATAGTGTAAGCTCCTCTGGGGCAGAGACTGATACGAGCTCCTGACATCCACTGGACTCACCTGCATTGGCCGATCAATGCGACGTCTTAAAGCCTGCACCCAGTGCGCCTGACCAGCCGAGTGGCTCATGTGAGATGGCACTGTAGGAATTTTTCTGCCTAGTTCTTTCTTGACAAGATCCAGCTCATTCTTGAACATTTCATACACTTGTACCGTTTTCTTGTCAAATGTACGTTTTATGGCCTGGAGGACAAGGAACACAAGGTTACAGGGTGTTTTGGAGTATACTTCACCTATAACAGAAATATTACTTCCGGGTGGGCTGTACCTTTAAAGCAAAACTCAGTGCAGATATAAATAAAATAGACACCAATCAATACAGTAATGTATTCATTAAAAAATATATATATATTTTTACATGCAAGTAGTTGAAATTGACTTGGTATCAGCCTTAATGTAATCGCGTACAGCAGCAGTCAGACTGGGAGATGGGTGAAGGCAGCACCAGCAGCCAATCAGGTGTGTTGACAAGGAATATGCTGTCAGCAGGAGTAGGGTAGAGCGAAATCAAGAAAAAAAGAAGTGCCGGATGGTCGTCTTAAGAGTCCATCATCATTTATTCCTGGTAATATAGAGACAACAGGAAGAAAAAAACAATGCGTTTCAGGAGCTAAACGATCCCCCTTCATGAGGGCTTGGATAAAAAAAAAAAAAGAAAAATCTTCCCACAGGACTATACATACAGCATAAAGGTTCCTTTACACTGTAGGTTCATCTAAGACCCAATAAAGGTGGGTTGAGTGGGTGGTCACCAAAAAAATGTGTTTTGGATACTTTTATCTTCCTCTTGTCTCAATTTTACCAACAACAGTAAAAGGCTCTTAAGATGACCAGCTGGAGCTCGTTTTTTTCCGGTTTCTCCTATATTTCTAGGGGAACGCAAATGGCTGTTTTTTGGGTGGCAGTGGTGTGGCGCTTCAATTTCAATTCCAGTTACAAGCACAGGCTAAAGGCAGGGAAGTAATCAAGCTGTATTAAAGAGGTTGTAAACCTCCCTGTGTAAGTTGTACCTATAGGCAAGCCTAGAATAAGGCTTACCTATAGGTACTGTAAATATCTCCTAAACGTGCGCCGTTTAGAAGATGTTTACTGTAAACTGAGCCAATTATGTCATCGGCGCATGCGCTCTGAAGGAACGGCCGCCCGTGCTGTTTCTTCAGGAGCGTGTGCCATGACCGGCGGCTCCCACATGCATGTGTGGGAGTGATGACACGTGGCTCCGGCCAGCCACAGCCGGAGTCCGCGGCCCCGGAAGGAAGAAGGGCGAAGGTGGATGCGCCCTGCAGCGGGGACAACGCAGGATTAGTTTGCAGGTAAGTGTCACATAATGTGCTAGTATACCATGCATACTAGCACATTATGCCTTTACTTTGCAGGGAAGAAGTAAGGAAGAAAAACTGACCAGCGTTTACTTCCTCTTCAATTAACTGCAGTGGAGAAAAGAGGGGTCACAAAATGTGGCTCTGCTGTCGATCAGGGTTGTGTGAAATGAGGACTGGATGGACAGGGATGCAAATACTTTGGCAGGTAAAACAGCTTTTATATAAAAATTCGAACTGTGAGCTGTTTACCTGGAGTTATTTTTTAACCACTTGCAGACCGGCCGCCCGCAATGTACTGCGGACATGTGGCCCGTGCAAGCGGCCTGCTTCCGGGATCAGGACCAACACCAGCTGTGATTGTACACATAGGGAGTTTATCAGCAAGTCCCAGCCAATGATTGGTGGCTGGGACCTGCTGATCAGCTGTGTGCAATCACAGCCCAGAGCCCTGTGTTGACAATCAATACAGAGCTCTGTACAGAGGGAACAATCTCTCTCTTTCGTATCCCTTTAAAGCAGGGATAAGAAAGAGAGAGATATGTTAGTAAAATCAGCACACATTACACACATTTCACATTATTAGGCACACATTTAACCCTTTGATGACCCTAAATGTTAACCCCTTCTCAGCCACATTAGTACAGTGACAGTGTTTCTCAACTCCAGTCCTCAAGGCGCCCCAGTAGGTCTAGTTTTTAGGCTCTCCATTATTTTGCACAGGTGATTTGATCAGTTTCATCGCCTTAGTAATTACATAGCTCCCAACTGTCCCTGATTTCAAGGGACTGTCCCTGATTTGGAACAATGTCCCTCTGTCCCTCATTCCTCCTCATTTGTCCCTCATTTTGGTCTGATCCATATAGATGTATATAAAATGCAACTTTTATCTATCAAAAAGTTTCCCAGCGCTAAACCTTTCATCTAATTTCTAAATTGCTGCATTTGTAAATTCCAAAAGCCAATATAAAGGAATAGTAGTGGTAAAAAAGCACTTGTGGGTTCAACCAATCTTGTTTTTTTTGTACAATTCTCCTTTAGGGCCCTTTCACACTGGGGCGGTTTGCAGGCGCTATTGCGCTAATAATAGCACCTGCAAACCAACCCGAAAGTGCCGCTGCTTTGTCTCCAGTGTGAAAGCCCCGAGGTCTTTCACACTGGAGCGGTGCGCTAGCAGGACGGGAAAAAAAGTCCTGCTAGCAGCATCTTCGGAGCGGTGAAGGAGCGGAGTGTATACCGCTCCTTCACCGCTCCTGCGCATTGAAATCAATGGCACAGCGCGGCTATACCTCCGGCAAAGCACCTCTGCAGAGGCGGTTTGCGGTGGTATTTAACCCCTTCTCGGCCGCTAGCAGGGGGTAAAACCGCCCCACTAGCGGCCGAATACTGACGGTAAAGCGCCGCTTATAATAGCGGCGCTTTACTGCCGCCGCCGCCCCCGCCCCAGTGTGAAAGGGTCCTTAAGGGGGCGTGGCAAGGGGTGTGTCGTATGCCTGCATACTTTTGCTGATAGGTGTCCCTCATTCCTATCTCAAAAAGTTGGGAGGTATGTAATTACCACAGCTGTTTCATCTGAGAGAAATCCTGAAAACATGACCTGTTGGGGCACCTTGAGGACTAAAGTTGAGAAACACCAGTGTATAGTATTAGTACTGATTACTGCATTAGTGTCACTGGTGATGTCAGTGGCAGTTAGTCAGTTCCCCTATAGTGTCAGATTGCCCTCTGCACTATCGCAGTTCCATTATAAGTCACTGATCACCGCCATTAGTAGTGTAAAAAATAAATAAATAAATATATATATATATATATATATATATAAGAAAGCTCTTTTTGTGTGAAAAAATGATATAAATTTTGATAATTTTGGGTACAGCGTCGCATTACCACGCAATTACCAGTAGCAGTAAAGTAAAGTAGCGCAGTGCTGAATAGCAAAGAATGGCCTGAAGGGGGTGAAACCTTCCGGAGCTAGCTGTATGTTAACATTTAAGTGCTGCTTATAGTAGAGCAGGAACATATTCTCTTCTTAGTATCCATTTATTCATCCCCATTGCCTCACAAACTTGCCACTAAACTACTTCCTAGCGGTCCATTTCTGCTGCTCTCTGAACCCCTATACCTCCTATAGGAGGATACCATACAGTAGCTCTAGCGCTCCCTTGTGGTGGCACCTCACCTCTCTGGCTGACAAATGGTGGAAGAAGTCCAGTAATTCAACACCCTGCTCCACACTGCGCACCGTCTCAAAAGCCGTCACGATGAGATTTTTCATCATCACCTCTAGATCCTTCAAACTGGCACAGAACCTGTAAGAACACAACGAGGAGGTAGAACAGGAAACTATTGGGATGATTACATGAAAAGCAGTGCCAAAGTTAAAAAGTGAAATAAAGAGCTCAGCTTGTTATGGACAGTTTCTTGGAGTAACATCAGGAACAGGGTTGGGCATACAGAAGCATTAAGTAGCAGGGGAGAGCTGTGGCAATCTCTAATGGGCACAGAAGCATAAGGGAAATTAAGTAGTAAATATATTGTTCTGTTGAGTAGCTGGTATCGTCCCAGAATAAAGAGGACCTTATGGGATGAATTTACTAAAGGCAAATAGACTGCGCACCTCTACAAGTGCGGTTGCTCTGAGGCTTAGTAAATGAGGCAAGGCTTCACTCTACAAAAAAATACCCAATTACATGCAAGTAAAATTTAAAAAAAAACAGCATTTTTGCTTGCACATGATTGGATGAGGGAACTCAGCAGACCTTTCCCTCATTTACTAAGCTATGGAGCAACTGCACTTGCAGAATGCACAGTATATTTGCCTTCAGTAAATCTATCCCTATGGGGTTGATTTACCAAAGGTAAATAGACTGTGAATCCATATCATCCCTGGGATGAGTGTCTGAGTGGCAACCTCAACCTGCCCCATGACTAAGCTCCGAGGGGTGGAGGGAAACGCGTTGGAGGCGTAGCCTGGTTAGAGTCCAGGCTGGGGTTGCCACTCACACACACTCACCCCAGGGATGATATGGATGTGCGGCCATAGGGAGACCTTCTCTACCTTAAGTCATCACAGGAGCCGGAACGAGCTCCCTCCCGGGCCAGCACTCCCAGCGGCGGATGTTTTGTACCCCCTTTAGAGAGCCTGAGCAGCACACCATGCAGTTTTCTGGGTCACAAACAGACTGTGCGCTTTGCAAAGTGCAGTTTCAGTCTGCAAGTGAAGTCGCTCCAGAGCTTAGTAAATAAGGTAAATCTTCATGTAGCACTGTACCCAACGGGCTTGCTGAGTGTTGAGTTCTTAGGCCTCTCTCTGGTTACCAGCAGCAGGGTACTTTGGTTGCTAGGGATTTCCACTTGTCCCACCCTTACTCCCGCTTGCTCGTTACTCAATGACCAGTCCAGGGTATTTGTGTTTTTGTATTTTATTTTGGAACTTGGATGGGAGAAGGGATGCGTGGGATACTACAACTGGAACTATTTACAATGGATAAGGACAACTCTTGCTTGATCTCACCAGATTATTTGTGGAAGCAGTCACACTGCTTTAACCATACAGCCACATGTATGGAGGGATTAAGTCTTCTTGCTCTCACTAGCAGCAGACTTGATGCACTATTATCTTCCGGATACTCCATAGTATCCCCTTTACTGACAGCTGTCCACTGACTCTTCTAGCTGAAGGGGGGTGGCCCTCACTAGACAGGACCCAAAGACACAGGTCTGTACTCACAGTAGGCAGAATCAGATCCTTCCCAGTGTCTCCCTTCCAGTCAGCTCTGCAGGACCTCTGGGTTCAGCTTCTCTCTCTAGGCCCCTGGGTTGACCACCCAGGGCCGCACGACCACCTTCGCAGAGGAGAGGGCAGCCGCCCCCTCCCTCCTGGACTTTATTCCCTGGCTCAACTACCCTGAGCACATGTGCCCGGGGTTTTAGCTACAGTATGCCAGCATGCAATGCAGCACTTCTCCTCTGCCAATTGCCAGGACTGTAACAAAGCCTGTGCACTCACTTGTCGGGTCCCCTCCCACTGTCCAATATGCCTCCCTATTGGACCAGTGATGCCTCCCTGCACCCCTATGCCAGGAGAACACAATAGCTCTGCAGAAGAGATTGCCTCATCAACACTGACATGGGGGGAAACAAGTGATTTTCTTTCCTTCAACTGGTCTATCAACATCTATGACCCACCTAAGCGTGTTAGCCAGTGGATTATTGCTACATTCCAAAGGCACTTGGACCAGAGCACCGGTTTCCAGTCTTCCAGGCAATTTGCTGTAGAGCATTTTTTTCTCTGTTGGACTGTGTTTGAAGCCAAACAGACAACAGTCAAAAAGGACCTTAGAGGTTATAACCCCATTATCAGTCAGGCTTTTCAGAATGAGAGAACAATGTGATTGCAACCACCAGTTGCAATGCAAAGCAGCTAGTGGATTTTGAGTGTTGGATGACATTGCTAAAAAAACAGTTGGAGATATCTAGTAGTAATTACATTAATCTGGACTTGTTCTGTAATGTTAAAGATGTTTCGTAGCCTACCAAGCTACTTCTTCAACATTTACAAATTACATATTGATTGGACTAAGGTGTCATAGGGTGTGACTATACAGTATGTGCTGAGGTATCATCCTGACACTCTAGGAACTGAAGAAGTGGCTAGTAAGGTATAAAACACCTTCGACAATACAGAACAAGTCAAGTTGAGTGTGATTTCCTACTACTATATAGCGTGTGTTGAATAAATGAGAACCTTCACATGGTTGTTGGAGAGTGGATGAGTAGTGGACCAAAGTTTTAAGTTTTAGATATGAGATGCTATGACTGGTGTTGGAGATCTGGAGCATTTAAGAAAAGAGCTGTTCAGCAATGGGGATGGACTGCACAAGAAAAGAAAAGAAAGCTTTTTTGAGAAGATTTCAGCAAAGAATTTTAAAATGTCTTGACTACATGGACAGGGCTATCTTACGTAGCAGAGTAAGCTGTGTTCATTACTTCAGCAGTTGTCTTGATTAGCCAGAAAAAGTTGCTGAGCCATTGCAGTTTTATTTAGCATGAATTATTGAACACATGGGAAAAGATGTTGATTGGCTTGGAAGTGTTTTTGGTTTACAGCAGGGAGGTGTTGAGCATAAGAGTAAAAATCATGAGGAGCTTCAGTGCATTTCTGAGTAGCTAAGGGACATTTTTGGGTAGCAGGCAGAGTTTTTGAGCAATTGGAGAGAATTGTTGAGTGTCTGGGAAGAGTTTTTGAGTAATAATTGACAAAAGAGTGTTGCTAAGTAGGTGAAAAAAATCTTTTGAGTAACAGTTGTATGTGGGCAGAGTTATGGGGTGACTGTTACTCATCTTTGAATAACAGCAGCATGTTGTGGGACAGAGGCGTAACCAGAACTTTTAGGGCCCAGGTGCAAGAAACCATGACCTAACCCACTGGTCCTGAGGCTTTTTCCTTTGGTCCTAGGGCTCTTTCCATCAGTCCCAGGGCCCTTTTCTCTGGTCCTGGGCAGCCATCTAAAGTGTAAAATGGTGTTCCCATTCATTAAAGCAACCTATAGATTATGTAATAATTATAATAAATGGGATCTTTGGTTTTGCACGTGCTTGGAATGCAGCAACCTATGGCTCCCATGCCCAGTCATTGACAAGCCATATCCTGACCTGAGACAACTATATAAGTATGTGAATTCTGCATTGGCTTACAGGCAGCCCTCTGAATTATCGGAATACCCTCCACCCTTGAACACGGCCCTGGATAGACACCTGAGCACTGGAGGATAGTCCCTGGACGAGGCTGTAGGCGGTGGATCTGGCGATGCAGAGGAACATGATGGATGATGGGCACACACACACACAGCCTTGCAGTTACTCAAAAGACCTCCAGCAGAAGAAATTGGTTGTTCTGCCACTGTTGTGGGAGAAGTACATCAGTAGAGAGCTGTAGAGAGCAGCTGATTTGCTATGGCAGGTATTTGAGTAAGAGTTTTATGCCGCATACACACGACCGGTTTTTCCATCAGAATAAACTCTGACGGTTTTTCTGACGGAGTTCCGCTGAAACAGACTTGCCTACACATGATCACACCAAAGTCCAATTGTTTAGAATGCGATGACGTACGACGGGACTAGAAAAAGGAAGTTCAATAGCCAGTAGCCAATAGCTGCCCTTGCGTCGTTTTTGGTCCGTCCGAATAGCATACAGACAAGCGGTTTTCCCGATAGGAATTGATTCCGTCTGAAAAATTTAAAACATTTTTTGTTCTATTTCTAGGTCCGTCAGAATTTTCAAAAGCAAAAGTCAGATGAAACCAAAACACAATTGGAATATCCGATGGAATGATTTCGAGTGACCTTTTCTGCCGGAAAGTCCGGTCGTGTGTACGCGGCATTAGAGTTTAGGCTTTTTTGAGTAACATTTGAGTTCTTGAAGCTTGTGGGTAGCTATGGATCACTTTTAATATGAGCCTGGCATCCTCTGAACCCATCTCTAGCCAAACTCACACTTTTCACTCCAATGAGGCATAAAAAACAGGCGGATTTCGAAGTGGGAATGACCCAGCCCACCACAAACTGGAGTAAAAAAAAGAGTGCAAGTTTGGAGTTTGGCTCAAGTTCGGGAGATGCCTGAGCTCATCCTCATTTTTGAGTAACAGCAGAAAGTTGTGGGAGAAGTCAACATGTTAAAACGGTGAGCATGGTCAGAGGGTAGTTGATTTGCTACTACAGGAATATGAATACGTGGGGAGAGTTGGGAGGTTCAGAGTACCATTTGAGCGTTCTTGAATAGCTGGGAGCGCTTGAGTGGCAGAGAAAAGTTGAGGGTAGCTAGGGAGAGTTTTTGAGTAACACTGGAGGATCTCAAAAAAGGTGGAGAGAACTGCTGAGTAACTTGGGAGAGTTCTAGAGCAATGCAAAGCTGTTGAGTAAGTGGAGGATGAGTGGCGGGAGAAAGTAAGTGATTAGCAGTAGATGACAGTTTCGAGAAATAAAGAAGTACTTTGCTGAACAAGTGACAAGTTGTACTAAGCCGCAGGGGGGATTTGGGAAAAGTAGTTGGATATTTGAAGAGTTGCATAAAGTAGTTGGAGGAAGTGGTTTTCCCATGAAATACTGAGATTTGTGTGGGATTATTGTACAATAATAAGAGGCCTAATAATAGAGATGAAATTGCAGCAAATTTCAGTAAAATTGTGTATTGTTCTCCTAATGTAGACATTGTTTCACTACGTTTCACATTATGGGGATTCTCTGTAGGATAATACATGTTGTTTATGATACCCAAAACCTTCTGCAACTGCATTTTCCTGGAAAGTGTTACAGTGAGAGAAAAAAGTATTTGATCCCCTGCTGATTTTGTACGTTTGCCCACTGACAAAGAAATGATCAGTCTATAATTTAAATGGTGGGTTTATTGTAATAATGAGTGACAGAATACCAACAAAAATATCCAGAAAAACGCATTTCAAAAAGGTTATAAATGGATTTGCATTTTAATGAGTGAAAAAAGTATTTGATCCCCTATCAATCCGCAAGATTTCTGGCTCCCAGGTGTCTTCTATACAGGTAATCGACCTGAGATTGGGAGCACTCTCTCAAAGGGAGTGCTCCTAATCTCAGCTTGTTACCTGTATAAAACACACCTGTCCACAGAAGCAATCAATCAATCAGATTCCAATCTCGCCATCATGGCCAAGACCAAAATGCTGTCCAAGGATTTCAGGGACATAATTGTAGACCTACACAAGGCTGGAAGGAACTTCAAGACCATTCTCAAGCAGCTTGGTGAGAGGGTGACAACAGGTGCAATTATTTGCAAATGGAAGAAACACAAAATAGCTGTCAATCTCCCTCGGTCTGGGGCTCCATGCAAGATCTCACTTCGTGGAGTTTCAATGATCATGAGAATGGTGAGGAATCAGCCCAGAACTACACGGGAGAATCTTGTCAATGATCTCAAGGCAGCTGGGACCAGAGTCACCAAGAAAACAATTGGTAACACACTACGCCGTGAAGGACTGAAATCCTGCAGCGCCCGCAAGGTCATGCACATGTACAGGCCCATCTGAAGTTTGGTAATGAACATCTGAATGATTCAGAGGAGAACTGGGTGAAAGTATTGTGGTCAGATGAGACCAAAATGAAGCTCTTTTGCCGCGTACACACAATCGGAATTTCGGCCCGCAAAAGACCGATGAGATTTTTTTGTCGGAAAATGCGACCGCGTGTATGCTCCTTCGGACTTTTGCTGGCCGAAATTCCAGCCAGCGAAAGATTGAGAGCATGTTCTCAATTTTTCGGTCGGAAAAAGTTCCTATCCGAAAATGCGATCGTCTGTGGCAATTCCACCGCGCAAAATTCCTATGCATGCTCAGAAACAATTAGACGCATGCTTGGAAGCAGTGAACTTCATTTTCTCGGCTCATCGTAGTGTTGTACGTCACCGCGTTCTTGACGGTCATAAGTTCAGCAAACTTTTGCGTGACCGTGTGTATGCAAGGCAAACTTGAGCAGAATCCCGTCGGAAAAGCCGTCATATCTTTATTCGTCGAGGTCTGATCGTGTGTACGCCGCATAAGGCATCAACTCAACTTGCCGTGTTTGGAGGAGGAGGAGGAATGCTGCCTATGACCCCAAGAACAAAATCCCCACCATCAAACATGGAGGTGGAAACATTATGCTTTGGGGGTGTTTTTCTGCTAAGTGGACAGGACAACATTACCACATCAAAGGGGCGATGGACGGGGCCATGTACAATCAAATCTTGGGTGAGAACCTCCTTCCCTCAGCCAGGGCATTGAAAATATTCCAGCATGAAAATGACCCAAAACACACGCCCAAGGCAACAAAGGAGTGGCTCAAGAAGAAGCACATTAAGGTCCTGGAGTGGCCTAGCCAGTCTCCAGACCTTAATCCCATACAAAATATGTGGAGGAAGCTGAAGGTTTGAGTTACCAAACATCAGCTTCGAAACCTTAATGACTTGGAGAGGATCTGCAAAGAGAAGTGGGACAAAATTCCTCATGAGATGTGTGCAAACCTGGTGGCCAACTACAAGAAACGTCTGACCTCTGTGATTGCCAACAAGGGCTTTGCCACCAAGTACTAAGTCATGTTTTGTGAAGGGGTCAAATAGTTATTTCACTCATTAAAATGCAAATTTTTTTAAACCTTTTTGAAAGTCCAGACCTGCCGTAGCAGCTCCCGCCATGCTGCTACAGCCTTGCTATAAGCCTTACAGTGGTAAGGGGGACTGTGATGGGGAGCCAGTTGTAAAGGGGGACTCCAATGACAGGGGAGCGCTGATGGGGACCTCAATGTAAGGGGGGGGGGTTTTGATGTAAGAGGGGACTCTGATAGGGACCCTGAAGTATGTGAGAACTTTTATATTAACCCTGATGTGATGGAGGACTTTAATGAGAACTGTGATATAAAGGACGACTCTGATGTAAGGGGAGAATCATTCATTTATAAAAAATGATTTATTTGGCCTTGTTTTGCATACCCTGTCTGCTGTTCTGGTTATGACTTTTGACTCCTGCTTTTGGTCTGTCTGTAGTTTGCCTGGAGCTTTCATGATAAAACTGCCTTACAACCACCTATCCTGACCTCTGTCTGTTTACCCATTATACTCTTGCTTGTTGATTCTTTCCAGTTTGGCAGCTGCCACCACTAGAGCAAAACCTGAGGGTTATGACCTGATAGGGTCAAGTGGCAAAGTCCAAATCCCCTTGTAGGGGTCCCTTTTAAAAACCAGGTACTCAGACTTCATGCCTTGGGGAGGCCATGCCATTGGTGACACCAAGGGTCCACACCACAGCTATATAATATGGTGGACACTAACAGAAGCAATAATTAACTGCACAGAAACAAATTAATAAAGTGCTTTTGAAAAGAAAATGTTCTGTTTTGACTGAAGCTTTCTTCACAGCTGATCAATAAGCAGAAACATTGCTACATATTTGAGTCCATCTCCTTATACACCGATCAGACCACCGATGATGACCACTCAACATAAAAATATGACCACTCACTTAACCGGTTCCCGACCAGCTCACGCAGATATACTGCGGCACAATGGCTCTCCTGGGCAAAACCCCGTATGGGTACATCCTTCCCTTTTAGAGCCACCAGAGGGCGCGCGCCTTCTGCACGGCGAGGGACCCGATGTGCGTGGCTGGCGGGCGCGTTCGCGTGCACGAGAGCCAACACAGGGATTGGTGTGTGTAAACACGCACCAATCCCTGTTCTGTCAGGGGAGAGGAGACCTGTCGTTTGTTCCTAAGTAGGAACAATGATAGGTCTCCTCACCCAGTCAGTCCTATCCTCAGGGCCGATCCTAGGGTCACAGACGCCTGGGTGCAGAAATATTTCTGGCGCCCCCACATGGGCGTGGTCATCTTACCAACTCCTCCCCTTTACAAATGTTTCTATGGCAACGACTCAAACACAGAGATGCTCCCCTATGAAGTCTTCGTTACCCTGGGATCCTCCCATGATCTTTTAACAATAAAGAAAATGCAGGAAGAGCGTACACTAATGAGACCTGGAGGGGAGTCTCTCTGATGCACACAGAGAGGGCTTCTGTTAGAGAGTCTGTTAGAAAGAGCCCCCAGACATAATACAGGAGACGGTCAGAGACTGCAGACATGTTACAAGAGACGGTCAGAGACTGTAGTTATGATACAAGAGACGGTCAGAGACTGCAATTGTAGTACATGAGATGGTGAGAGACTGCAGATATAATACAGGAGACGGTCAGAGACTGCAGACATACTACAGGAGACAGTCAGAGACTGTAGTTATGATACAAGAGACGGTCAGAGACTGCAATTGTTGTACAGGAGACGGTCAGAGACTGCAGACATGGTACAAGAGATGGTCAGAGACTGCAGACATAGTACAGGAGATGGTCAGAGACTGCAGACATGGTACAGGAGATGGTCAGAGACTGCAGACATAGTACACGAGATGGTCAGAGACTGCAGACATGGTACAGGAGATGGTCAGAGACTGCAGACATACTACAGGAGACAGTCAGAGACTTCAGTTATGAACAAGAGACGGTCAGAGACTGCAATCGTAGTACAGGAGACGGTCAGAGACTGCAGACATGGTACAGGAGATGGTCAGAGACTGCAGACATGGTACAGGAGATGGTCAGAGACTGCAGACATGGTTGCAGTTCTTATGGACATTAGTAGATAATGGCCGATCGGCCCTCTCACCTGACCCAGCGATACAGCAACGGTTCCTCTGATCAGGAGTCAGCTCACGCTGAATTTCCCGCTGGGTAGCACCCAGATCTGTATTCCTGCAATGACTCTATTTCTTTCTCCGCCAGGGATGGCGCTAGGCTGTGTGGCATTCCCTCTGGTGGCGCAGGGCAGTGGGGTTCTCTCTCTGATGGTGTTCTCTCAGCACTGTCATCCCCCTCTGGAGTCCTGGGTGTTCTTCCCTAAAAGCTTTCCCGGGCTCTCTGGCTCTCTCTCTCCCATTCAACTGAGCATGCTGTGTGGGCTGCAGTTTCCGTGTTACAGTGGGGCTGCCAGTCCTCGGGACTACATGTCCCACAATCCTCTTCTCTGCTACTTTCTCTATTCTATTTCTTCCCTGGCTGATATGAAGGCAGGGTAAGAAACATAGTGGGCAGCTGTGCTGGCAAGCGCCGCTCACTAGTACAGCAGCGCGAGGAGGAGAGGGAGGGAGAGGGAGAGGGGAAAGAAGAGCCCGCAGCTGCATTGGCATCACTAGGGTTGGGGTCACCCCCCCTTCCACCAACTATAGTCGCCCCTCAGTACAGACCCCCCCTCTACTAAGTATAGACCCCCCTCCGTCAGTGCAGAACCCGCACTAACTATAAACCCCTCCCTCAGTACAGACCTTCCTCAGTACAGACCCCCCTCCATCAGTATAGACCCCCCCAGGACAAACCACCCCCCTCCATTAGTACAGGCCCCCCCAGTAAAACCCCCCTCCATTAGTACAGACCCCCCCCTCCATTAGTACAGACTCCCCAGAACAGACCCCCCTCCTCCATTAGTACAGACCTCCCCTCCATTAGTACAGACCCCCCCAGGACAGACCCCCCTCCTCCATTAGTACAGACCCCCCTCCTCCATTAGTACAGACCCCCGAGGACAGACCCCCCTCCTCCATTAGTACAGACCCCACAGGACAGACCCCCCTCCATTAGTACAGACCCCCTCCTCCATTAGTACAGACCCCCCAGGACAAACCCCCCCTCCTCCATTAGTACAGACCCCCCTCCTCCATTAGTACAGACCCCCCCTCCATTAGTACAGACCCCCCAGAACAGACCCCCCCTCCATTAGTACAGACCCCCCAGGACAGACCCCCCTCCTCCATTGGTACAGACCCCCCAGGACAGACTCCCCTCCTCCATTAGTACAGACCCCCCCTCCTCCATTAGTACAGACCCCCCCTCCTCCATTAGTACAGACCCCCGAGGACAGACCCCCCCTCCATTAGTACAGACCCCACAGGACAAAACCCCCTCCTCCATTAGTACAGACCCCCGAGGACAGACCCCCCCTCCATTAGTACAGACCCCCAAGGACAGACCCCCCTCCTCCATTAGTACAGACCTCCCCTCCATTAGTACAGACCCCCCCAGGACAGACCCCCCTCCTCCATTAGTACAGACCCCCCCTCCTCCATTAGTACAGACCCCCGAGGACAGACCCCCCTCCTCCATTAGTACAGACCCCACAGGACAGACCACCCCCTCCATTAGTACAGACCCCCTGCTCCATTAGTACAGACCCCCCAGGACAAACCCCCCCTCCTCCATTAGTACAGACCCCCCTCCTCCATTAGTACAGACCCCCCCTCCATTAGTACAGACCCCCCAGAACAGACCCCCCCTCCATTAGTACAGACTCCCCAGGACAGACCCCCCTCCTCCATTGGTACAGACCCCCCAGGACAGACTCCCCTCCTCCATTAGTACAGCCCCCCCCTCCTCCATTAGTACAGACCCCCGAGGACAGACCCCCCCTCCATTAGTACAGACCCCACAGGACAAAACCCCCTCCTCCATTAGTACAGACCCCCGAGGACAGACCCCCCTCCATTAGTACAGACCCCCAAGGACAGACCCCCCTCCTCCATTAGTACAGACCCCCCTCCATAAGTACAGACCCCCCAGGACAGACCACCCCCTCCTCCATTAGTACAGACTCCCCAGGACAGACCCCCCATCCTCCATTAATGCAGACCCCCCCTCCATTAGTAGACCCCCCCAGGACAGACCCCCCTCCTTCATTAGTACAGACCCCCCAGGACAGACCCTCCCCCCCTTCTCCATTAGTACAGACCCCCCCTCCTCCATTAGTACAGACCCTCCAGGACAGACCCCCCCTCCTCCATTAGTACAGACCCCCTTCCATTTGGGTACATAAAAAGACCCGGACGGCAGCTGGAGAGGAGAGGACTGTGTGCAGCCGCACCGCCCGGGTGGAGAGCAGAACAGTTCACAGCAGGCCAGGCAGGAGTGAGAGACACATAGAGGAGAAGGAAAACATGTCACTCACGGACCACCCCCCAGATGTCACTGCGCGGCTGGTTTCTCTTCACATAGAGACCAGCCGCTCCTCCTCCGATCTCATCACCGTTGTTCTGCCGAGAAAGGCTGCTCTCCTTCTCTGACAGGATGGAGGGGGAGGGGCTTGAGCAGGAAACAGCGGCGCCTCTCTCGTCAGAACACCGGCGGAGAGGCGCTGGGACACAAACAAGAGGAGGAGAGAAGGGAGCACTCTGGCGCTTCAGCGCCCCCACCTCTCTGGCGTCTGGGTTCACTGCACCCCAAGCACTTGCCTGGGATCGGCCCTGCCTATCCTCATACAGTTAGAACACACTGAGGGAACACACATTTAAACCCCTGATCACCCCCTAGTGTTAACTCCTTCCCTACCAGTGGCATTTACACAGTAATCAGTGCACTGATAGCTGTATAAATGTCAATGGTCCCAAAAATGTGTAAAAAAAGTGTCCGATCTGTCCGTCGCAATGTCACAGTACTGCTAAAAATCACAGATCACTGCAATTACTAGTAAAAAAAAAAAATAATAATAATGCTGATGTGAAAGAAAACGTGATTCATCAGACCAGGCCATCTTCGTCCATTGCTCTGTAGTCCAGTCCTGATGCTCATGGTAGACGCTTGTGGCGGTGGACACGGGTCAGCATGGGCACCCTGACCAGTTTGCAGGTACGCAGCCCCATAAACAACAAACTGCGATGCACTGTGTGTTCTGACACCTTTCTATTGGAACCAACATTAACTTATTACAGTAGCTCTTCTATTGGATCAGACTACACAGTCCAGCCTTCACTCCCCACATGCATCAATGAGCCTTGGCCACCCATGACCCTGTCCCCAGGTTTCCTTCCTTGGACCACATTTGGTTGGTCGTGACCACTGCAGACCGGGGACATCCCACAAGAGCTGCAGTTTTGGAGTTGCTCTGACCCGGTTGTCTAGACATTACAATTGGGTCTTTGTCAAAGTCCCTCAGATCCTTACACTTGCCCATTTTTTCTGCTTTTAACACATCAACTGCAGGCACAACATGTCCACTTAATAAATCACTGTTAAATATATCCAGCCCACTTTAAAATGCCAATGTAACAAGATAATCAGTGTTGATCGCCTTACCTGTCTGTGGTCATTATGCTACGGCTAATCGGTGTATATTGTAGAATTTAAAAACCCCAACATGTTAATAAAAACAACAAACCCGAGCTTTTCCATTTGTTCTATATTGACTTGCTGTACCATGGGAAGTATATTACAGCTCTTTCTTTTGCTTGAGAATGGCTCTGTGAACATAGCAAGGCTAAGACCAGCCAAAGACAGACAGGTGTCTTACTAAGATCAACATGGAGTGAAACTTAGTGGAAAGTCCAGTCTGTCCCTAAACCAGCTTTGGGTTTACGTTGCAACCTAACCAATGAGCAGCAGAGAAACACCTCTTTCCCTCTTTCAAAGGTTAAGAGTGGCCATGTTCCATGGGGCTTTTAAAATAACGTATGATGGGAAGATCAAAATGTAGACAGGGTCTGTGGAGTGATAGGAATGATCTGTTGGATGGAAGCCTTATAGAGCATTATAGGCACCTGTAATAGTTGTCATGCCAGGTGGCATTTTTCACATCCAGTATGGTCTCCTTCACCGCTTTGAGAATGAGAAGGTTCTTCTGGAAGGTGTCTTCAATCTCCAGCAAGCTGCTAGTAATCTGGGGACCACTCTGCCCAGGAAAGCAGGGGAGAGGAGTCTGCTGTCCATCCTCCCAACGTCCAAACTGTTGCTGACACAGACACACCTAGAAAGCAAAGTGAAGACAATCTTGTTATGTAATGCAATGGTCTAGAGCTCATTATAAAATAATGCATACACAAACAATGCAAAAAGAGGAGTTTGAATTTTAATAAACGTATGAAAAAACACTGTTCCAGGAGTGTTAAGCAAATGGGTCAATCCAGTTACCCTGCCATTACATCTTTGAAAAAACTTCTATCAGAATGTAAACTACCTATATAACTAAAGCTATAGAGCTGTGGCCCTTTGCATACCTTTATCTAGCCCTTGAGACACGATTCCTTCTACTGATACGAGGCACTATTCCATTCATTGACAATAACGATTGGGCACTATTCCTCCCACTGACACCAATGATTGGGCACTATTCCTCCCACTGACACCAATGATGAAACATTATTCTTCCCACTGATACCGATGATGGGCACTATTCCTCCCATCGACTCCAATGGACACTAATATTCCCCCCTAATACCAAAGATGGGGAAGGGTTTACCCTCACTGATGCCAGGACACTTTTCTACTCCCACTGGCCACAGTCTGGCCCCCCTAAAGTAAACTTGCCCTTTGTTTAGAAAGTTTGGAGACCCCAGGTAAGGAGCATACAAACATAGTCTATGGGGGTTTTTTAGGAAAGGCAAATCCACCTTGCACTACAAGTGCAAACTACAAGTGCAAAGTGCACTTGAAATTGCACTGAAAGTGCACTTTCAGTGCACTTCCACGTGCACTGAAAGTGCACGTGGAAGTGCAGTCGCTGTAGATCCGAGGTGGACATGCAAGGAAGATAAAAAACAGCATTTTAGCTTGCACATGATTGAATGATAAAATCAGCAGAGCTTCCCCTCATTTCAGATCTACCCCTCAGATTTACAGCAACTGCACTTCCAAGTGCACTTTCAGTGCAATTTCAAGTGACTTTGCACTTGTAGTGCAAAGTGGATCTGCCTTTCGTAAATAACTCCCTATGTTCCGTATTGAGTAATGGCAGACAATAGCCGAGGTAACAGTCACATGATTAGAATAATCACAAAGAAGCTAGGTAACACAGTCAGAACAATACACTTTAATAATTAAAGGCATGAACGTTCAGGAGAAGTAAAAAAACAGGCAGACATCTGTCCAGGGCATAAACAGACAAGCCTGTGGCCTTGCTTTAGGCCGGGTTCATACTGGTGCGACACGACAGCCGTCCTACTTTGGATCCGATATTGCCCTGCGACTTGAAGTCGACATACGTCCGACTTTCAATGAACAGGGATCCGACTTGGATCCCCGTCAATACCAGGCACTGTGTTTGGTATGAATCTTGAGAAGGAACTCCACACCAAATTTTAAATAAAAAACTGGCGAAAAAACGACGTAGGGGCCCCCCAAAATCCATACCAGACCCTTATCCGAGCACACAGCCCGGCCAGTCAGAAAAAGGGGTGGGGACAAGCGAGCGCCCCCCCCTCCTGAACTGTACCAGGCCGCATGCCCTCAACATGGGGGGGGTGCTTTGGGGCGCCCTGCGGCCCCCCCACCCCAAAGCAGCTTGTCCCCAAGTTGATTAGGACAAGGGCCTCTTCCCGACAACCCTGGCCATTGGTTGTCTGGGTCTCCGGGTGGGGGGCTTATCGGAATCCGGGAGCCCCTTTAATAAGGGGGCCCCCAGATCCCGGCCCCCCACCCTATGTGAATGAGTACATCTTACCCCTACCCATTCACCTAGGAAAAAAAAGTGTCAATAAAAATAACACACTAGACAGATTTTGAAAATAATTTATTAGGCAGCTCCAGGGCTCTTCTTCCGACTTCGGGGGGTCTCTTTCGACTTCTCCACGCTCTCCGGTTCTTCTCCTGCTCTCCGGTATCTTCTGCCGGGCTCCTCCGCTATCTTCTGCTCTTTTGCCCGCTCTTTTGCTAGCGGTGGCCCGGTCTTCACTGTCGTCTTCCTCCCTCTTCTCTTCTTCCGATGTTGACACGATGCTCTCTCCCGCTGTAATGACGTGTGCGCGGTGCGCAACGACTTATATAGGCATGGGGCATGGTCACGGGGTGATGTCATCCGGTGACTCCGCCCCTTATGACGTCACCGCCCCATCATGCCCCGGGTGGTTACGTCATAAGGGGCGGAGTCACTGGGTGACATCACTCAGTGACCACGCCCCATGCCTATATAATTCACTGCGCACCGCACACACATCAATACAGCAGGAGAGAGCGTTGTGTCAACATCGGAAGAAGAGAAGAGGGAAGAAGACGACAGTGAAGACAGGGCCACCGCTAGCAAAACAGCGGGCAAAAGAGCAGAAGATAGCAGAGGAGCCAAGCAGAAGATACCGGAGAGCGGGAGAAGAACCAGAGAGCGCAGAGAAGAGGCCGGAGAGCGCGGAGAAGTCGGAAGAGACCCCTGAAGTCGGAAAAAGACCCCTGGAGCTGCCTAATAAATTACTTTAAAAACCTGTCTAGTGTGTTTTTTTATTGACACTTTTTTTCCTAGGTGAATGGGTAGGGGTACGAATTACCCCATACTCATTCACTTAGGGTGGGGGGGTCTGGATCTGGGGGCCCCCTTATTAAAGGGGGCTCCCAGATTCTGATAAGCCCCCCGCCCGCAGAGCCCAACAACCAACGGCCAGGAGTCGGCTTCAAGTCGCAGGGCAAAGTCGGACGGCTGTCATGTCGCACCAGTGTGAACCCGGCCTTAAACTAACGTCTACTAATGAGGTCAGGTGTGCACAGCAGAGACCTGAGCTGCAGTACTAAGTAATGACCAACAGATGGCCACAATTCAAGGCTAATGATTACAAGTATGTAATAATTATACCTGCCATAACTATTTTAATACTTGCCCCATTACACTAACTAGGCTAGCCCCACTCCAGTCTTGAACGCTGCGCATAGTTTACACACTTTTCCTCCTGTTCCTAAAATTCTTCTGCTATGTGTCTGTTCCTGCTGAGCAAACACTGTTAACATGATGTTATTATTGTGATTAATATTATGTCTATTAATAATATAATTATTACTATTATTATTATGTCTGGTTTAATCTCTAGGTAAAAGCCAATCTGAAAACCTTTTACTTCCTTCCTCTTGGCCTTACTTCAAATCTCACATTTCTCTCTTTCTAGAGATATTTTATTATAGGTCCTTTTTGGTCTCCTTTTCTGGTCACCAATTCTTACTTATGTCTCCTGGACTTCTCCCAGTGCTGTCCTCTTTGTATATATATTGTGTATATATATCCATGTCTAACCCCTCTTGCTGCAAGTGTGCAGGCCTGGATCTCAGTTCAAGGATGGTGGGAAGCCATCATAATGGGTACAGAAGGCGTGCGGACCTGGGAACTCAGCACAGGGATGGTGGGAACCCTTCGTAAAGGCAAAGCAGGTGTGCAGACCTGGGAACTCAGCACATGGAAGGTGGGAACCCTTCATAAAGGACACAGAAGGTGTGCAGACCCAGGAACTCAGCACAGGGATGGTGGGAAGCCCTCATAATCGATACAAAAGGTGTGCAGACCCAGAAACTCAGCACAGGGATGGTGGGAACCCTTCAAAATAAGTTCAGAAAGTGTGCAGACCTGAGGTCTAAGCATAGGTAAGGTGAGAACTTCATAAAGGGCAAAGCAGGTGTGCAGACCCATGAACTCAGCACAGGGATGGTGAGAACCCCTCATAATGGGCACAGCAGGTTTACAGACCCAGGAACTCAGCACAGGGATGGTAGGAACCCCTCATAATGGGCATGGAAGGTGTACAGACCCAGGAACTCAGCACAGGGATAGTGAGAACCCTTCATAATGGGTACTGAAGGTATGCAGACCCGAGAACTCAGCACAGGGATAGTGGGAACCCCTCATAATGGGTACAGCAGGTGTGCAGACATGGGAACTCAGCACAGGGATTGTAGGAACCCCTCACAATGTGTACAGCAAGTGTTGGGAAAAAGTCCTGAAAAAAAGAAAACGAATGCAGCCACCACACCCAAGGCATGGTAAGATGTAACATATTACAATTTTGTTCCTGAATTTGGGTACGCTTTAAGCATTTTGGGCAGCGTTCTCTCTCATGGTGTTGCTGTGGTGAATGTTACCTTCTTTTCAAATCCCCAGCATGTCTTAAACTGCACGACACTGGGTAAGAAGATGTTAGCCCTTTTTAAATCAATAATAAGAAGAAAATACAGGATAATGGACCTCCTGCTGTAAATTATAAGGATAATATGACTCACCGAGGAGTTCAGCTTCTACATAATGGTACAAGGCCACATTCCAAAGATGATGGAGCAATGGGGGTAAATCTTAATATTGCATACATTTATTTGAAGGGTATATTAATCCATAAGTCAAATGGAAGTTGGCCCGAAACGCACAACGCTCGCTGTTCTGTGGGGTGGGGCTTTACTTAAATGACAGTAATTTAAAGGGAACAAGTTGAAAGCTCTCGGCTTGTATGATGAACATTACAGGCTGAAAGCAGACACCATGAGGTACAATCCCAGACACCAATTACATTATCTGCAGGACCTGCAAAGAATTCTGTTCTGAACTTCAGGCAAATGTAAAGAAACACCAATCAGTGCAGTAATGTATTCATTAAAGAACTCATCAAATGTATGAGTGTACCTGAATATGTCTTGGTATAAGCCTTCTATATTCCTATTGGGACAGGGAGATCCAGCACTAGCAGCCAATCAAGCTCTGCTGCATGTGGACTCTGCTGCCATGACATCTCAAGCAATGTTATCAGTCTTGCTCTATGCTCCCATGTGAACTACAGAACTCCCCTGCAATTAAGGTATGGGGAAGAGTGGGGAAGGTGTTTTGTAGTCTCAACACACTTCCTGTCCTAGGGGTACAACCCAGATCTGCCATACAGTGCAGTGAGTGAGCATTGTCAATCAAGGACAGGAAATGTGTTATTGACAGGATTACCAGGTAAACGTAATAGGATATAAACCTTAAAAAAGAAACCTAATGTAATCACCACATCTAAATAGTGGAGTTGCAATATATTCAATTTTTGTTCTTGAGTTTGGATAAGCTTTAAGTTATGTCACCAGTTTAGATGTGTTGTCTGGGGGACTGGTGCTATTTCTAGACATTTATTTCCAGGATCAACTTTGGATGTTCTATCTTTGATTTTGTGGACAACTGACAAAGCCCTGTGGGAGGTCCACACTTTTCTGGACAGGATGGAAAGGAAGATCTAAGTGTGGGATATTTGTATTTCGGATATTTACATCTAATTAGATTCCGCTCCCCATGGGATCCCCTGCAGCCCTCCCAACATACAAGATATTTATGCATATACAGTGACATTGATTTTATAGACTTGGATTGATTGTTATATATGACGCACAGTATCATCAACCTCCTGCTGTCTCCTGAAGAAGTAGACCGTTGGTCTAAGACACATGTAGAGTTGTTTGTTACATCTTGGTGCCTATCTTATGTTTTGGAAAACTACTAATATGAACTATTGTTTGTAAAGGATCTCATTTATCCAGGTTGTGGTATGGCTAGTAGTCAGGGGCATAGATAAGGGGATTAGGGGGGTCCAAACCCTTCCTAGAGCACCCGTGGCACTATAATAGTAGCTGTGCACCAAAAGCACTGCAGTTGCCATTCCTGCTACCCGTCAGAGCTCAGACAGGCAACAGCAGTTCAAAGTGAGGGAGGATCTCATAATCTCCTTCTCAGCTCCAGTCACATGACACAGGCGAGGGAGGACTTCCCTTCACTCTGAACTACTGGGAAGGGGATATGCACTGGGAAAGGGAGATCTGTATTTGTGTGTGTGTGGGGGGGGGGGGGGGGGGGGCATTGGTCTGTACTGAGAGGATTTTGATTTGGTGAGAGAGGTAGAGAGAGATTCCTGTACTCTGTGCATTACACGTTCCTGACTCCTGCACTCTGTGCATTACACACTCCTGACCTCGCCATTCTGTGCATTACACATTCCTGACCTCTGCACTGTGTGCATTACACACTCCTGACCCCTACACTCTGTGCATTACACACTCCTGACCCCTGCATTCTGTGCATTACACACTCCTGACCCCTGCACTCTGTGAATTACACACTCCTGACCCCTGCACTCTGTGCATTACACACTCCTGACCCCTGCACTCTGTGCATTACCCACTCCTGACCCCCGCACTCTGTGCATTGCACATTCCTGACCCCTGCACTCTGTGCATTGCACATTCCTGACCCCTGCACTCTATGCATTAAACTGCTGACCCCTGCACTTTCTGAATTACACACTCCTAACCCCCTGCACTCTGTGCCTTACACACTCCTGATGTCTCCACTAATGCACCGTGTGCATTACACACGCCTGACTCCTGCACTCTGTACATTACACACTCCTGACTCTTGCACTCTGTACATTACACACTCCCGACCTCTGCACTCTGTGCATTACACACTCCTGACCTCTTCACTCTGTGCATTACACACTCCTGACCTCTTCACTCTGTGCATTACACACTCCTGACCCCTGCACTCTGTGCATTACACACTCCTGACCCCTGCACTGTGTGCATTACACACTCCCGACCTCTGCACTGTGTGCATTACACACTCCTGACCCCTGCACTCTGTGCATTACACACTCCTGACCCCTACACTCTGTGCATTACACACTCCTGACCCCTGCATTCTGTGCATTACACACTCCTGACCCCTGCACTCTGTGAATTACACACTCCTGACCCCTGCACTCTGTGCATTACACACTCCTGACCCCTGCACTCTGTGCATTGCACATTCCTGACCCCTGCACTCTGTGCATTGCACATTCCTGACCCCTGCACTCTATGCATTAAACGGCTGACCCCTGCACTTTCTGAATTACACACTCCTAGCCCCCTGCACTCTGTGCATTACACACTCCTGATGTCTCCACTAATGCACCGTGTGCATTACACACACCTGACTCCTGCACTCTGTACATTACACACTCCTGACTTTTGCACTCTGTACATTACACACTCCCGACCTCTGCACTCTGTGCATTACACACTCCTGACCTCTTCACTCTGTGCATTACACACTCCTGACCCTTGCACTCTGTGCATTACACACTCCTGACCCCTGCACTCTGTGCATTACACACTCCTGACCCCTGCACTCTGTGCATTACACACTCCTGACCCCTGCACTCTGTGCATTACACACTCCTGACCCCTGCACTCTGTGCATTACACACTCCCGACCTCTGCACTGTGTGCATTACACACTCCTGACCCCTGCACTCTGTGCATTACACACTCCTGACCCCTACACTCTGTGCATTACACACTCCTGACCCCTGCATTCTGTGCATTACACACTCCTGACCCCTGCACTCTGTGAATTACACACTCCTGACCCCTGCACTCTGTGAATTACACACTCCTGACCCCTGCACTCTGTGCATTACACACTCCTGACCCCTGCACTCTGTGCATTGCACATTCCTGACCCCTGCACTCTGTGCATTGCACATTCCTGACCCCTGCACTCTATGCATTAAACTGCTGACCCCTGCACTTTCTGAATTACACACTCCTAGCCCCCTGCACTCTGTGCATTACACACTCCTGATGTCTCCACTAATGCACCATGTGCATTACACACGCCTGACTCCTGCACTCTGTACATTATACACTCCAGACTTGCACTCTGAATTACACACTCCTGACTCTTGCACTCTGTACATTACACACTCCCGACCTCTGCACTCTGTGCATTACACACTCCTGACCTCTTCACTCTGTGCATTACACACTCCTGACCCCTGCACTCTGTGCATTACACACTCCTGACCCCTGCACTCTGTGCATTACACACTCCTGACCCCTGCACTCTGTGCATTACACACTCCTGACCCCTGCACTCTGTGCATTACACACTCCCAACCTCTGCACTTTGTGCATTACACATGCCTGACCCCTGCACTTTGTGCATTACACACTGCTAACCCCTGCACTCTGTGCATTACATGCCTGAACGCTGCACTTTGTGCATTACACACTCCTGACCCCTGCAATCTGTGCATTATACACTCCTGACATCTGCACTCTGTGCATTACACACTCCTGACCCCTGCACTCTGTGCATTACACACTCCCAATCTCTGTTAAAGTGGAGGGCCACCCTGAAAAAAAAATTCACCAAAAATCCTAAAATAAATTTACAAAAAAAATTTGAAATTTTTTTTTTTTTAAACTTACCTGAACCCTTGTTGCTAGGCAGTCTTCCTAATCTGCCTCTTCCTATTCCGCGGCGTGTTCTGCTCCTCGGTGAGCGGCCCCGTTGTCTTCTGGGAACTGTGTGTGTTCCCAGAACACCACGGGGCCATTCATAGAGCGCCGCGCCGTTTGCGCGTGCGCAGTAGGAAACTGGTAGTGAAGCCGCAAGGCTCCACTGCCTGTTTCCCTTACCTAGGATGGCGGTGCCGGGACCCGAGAGCCGAGGGACGGGACGGCCTCGGGCGGCCGACATCGTGGGCACCCAGGACAGGTAAGTACTTATTTAAAGTCAGCAGCTACAGTGTTTGTAGCTGCCGCTTTAAGTTCTTGCTTGTGGCATAGTAATTTAAGAATATGTTTTGGATACAAGCACTGTAATTTTAAACACCTCCCAATGCGCAATTTTACCACACCCACAATTTGCCTAACTTGTTGTCTCTAGATGCCTGAAGCTGAACCTTACCCTCCCCCCCAGGAAAAATAAAGCCCTGCTAGCAGTAGGTGGCCACATTTAACTGGATTTGTTTTGTAATGTTAAAGAAGTTTTGTAACTTGCCCATGCCATGTCTTCAGAGAAGTTAAGAAGTTGCTTGGACAAGCCACAAAACATCATCAACATTACAGAACAAGAACAAGTTCATATGAATGTGACCAACTACTACTATATAAAATATGAAGTATGTGATTTTAGTAAACCTGACATTGCATTAATCGCAATGGTAGTTGAAGACAAGGAGGTTCTATGCCAAAGTATATTTCTAGAGTCTGTATCTTCCAGAAAGCCTGAGCAGGGCTTGGTAGTAGCAGCAGGGATGTTGTGGTGGTGAAGGCCACAAAGGGAACACTTGAAAGATATTGGTTCCTTGAAGGTCAGAGAGTGGTAGAAGACACTGGGTGACACAGGACACTTACGGTTAGTTAGTACTGGACTCAGGATGCCTGTATGCTCAATCAAGGTGAGAGCCATAAGAAGGGCCATGTAGGGTCTACGGACCCATGTGGTATTCCCAAGAGCACCCAGCAAGGAGTGATGGTCTTTGCTGCTGATGGCTCCCAGGTTGTGGCCCACTAAAGTTGATAATACACCAACAGAATGTCATTCAAACAGAAATTCTAAAAAAGAATTCAGAACATTTGGTGGGACCATTATGGACTTGACAAATTTCATTTGAAAACCCAGAAGAATTTTGTTTGATTGCCACGTCAATGTTTCAAATACTATGTTCGGTTTGGGAATTAACGTTTTTTTCCCTGAACGAAAACCACATTCACAGAATTTCATTCGTTTTGAGATTGTATTTTTTTTCTGCTGATGGCTCCCAGGCTGTGGCCCTCTAAAGCTGGTAATACAATGACGGAATTTCATTTGACCGGAAAATCTGAAAAATAGTTCATGAAAGCATTCAATGGTAGCATCCTTCTCCTTTGATTTCCCTTTACAGGATGGTTGAGAACAATCAATGAATTGACCCAAATAAGTTTTAGAAAACTGAACAAGCATTAAAAAAACCAAATTCTAGTGGTAAATGGCCAGGAAAACTCACCCGAGAAGGCACCTATTCAGCAGGAAGTATGAGAACTCAGAAGTGAGAGTCACTTGCAGCACTCATGTGCTGGGAACCCAGGACACAGACATTGGAGCCTCTTTTAGCACTGGAGTATGGGTAATACAGAACACTGATACGAGAACCTCTTTAGGTAGACCAGGCTCACAGGTGCTAGAGAATGTTGAAAGCTCAAGGAAAACACAAAGAACAATAGAAAAACTCTGGAGACACAGGAGGCTGGGCAGATAGCATACTGATGTGGTGACTGAATGCCATGAACATCTTGTGATCATTAGTGCCATCTAGTGGCCATAAGGGGTGTATTTTTCTGATTCACTCCATTTTTTATGAATGACTAACATTCAATGTGGAGGGAAAAATAGCCTAATAACATTCAATTTTTCCCTAATTTTGTACAGAACAAATGAAGGACAAATAGCTCTGTGATTTTTTTTTTTTTTTTATAAATATACCACATTGTGTTAAATCTTTATCTAGTATAGTTCTGGTGTTTTCTGGCACAGATGTGATATTTTTAAAGGTGCACGCTCGGTAAAAATGGAAAATTATGCCTTTAAAGCGTTCGTTCACCTTTAAGCTGCCTGTACAGATAAGGGGAGTCTGTAGATAAAATCAAACTGTGCAGCTCTGACTATAGTTGAATAATGTCCTTTCTATAGGTGTAGGCCATTTACAAACCTCATGAAGCCGGGCTAGAATACTCTTAGTATGCTGCTAAGTGAGGCCTAGTGATTACTGCTCACCTTCATCAGGAGCGACCTCTCAAATGCTGAGCTCAGAGCTACTCCATCAAGGGAGAGAGAGCGCATGTGAGGGGATTTGAATCAGAGAAAAAAGTTCACTTCTGTGATGGAGGAGGTGAGCAGTAATGACTAGGCCTTACTTAGCAACGTCCTGGGAGCATTCCAGTCAGGCCTACACCTATAGCAAGGGCATTATTCAACTTTAGTGAGAGCTGCAGAGTTTGTTTTTATCTACAGACGCCCCTTATCTACATTGGCAGTTTTTTTTTGTAAAGGTGAACTTACCCTTTAAAAACGGAAATGATTAAAAATGGAAAATATCGTATTTGTCCACTAGATGGTGCTAAGTATCATAGGAAACTCTTGTAATGCTTAGCACCATCTAGTGGCCAAATGAAGTACTTTGCATTTTGAACCAATTAAATATTAGACCCACACAGGAAGTAGCCTAATTATAGTATTTTTTTTCCCCAATTCACAGAGAACAAATGTACATGCATTTTCATTGGGCAAACTGCAATTTTTTTTAATAACACACCCCATAAACTTTTGTTCAGAGATCTCACTGCTGGAATCCCTGAGAGATAGAAGAAGCGAGGGCATGGTGTGCACGCTACTTTGTAACAGTTCTAAAATTCAATTTGGAGCGGACTGACCCTTTAAGGAATGGCAGAGCAGTTAAATGGAATGGCTTTATAAAGCCCCGTACAGAGCAGTAACTGAAGCCATTTCCAAAAATCGGTTTTCCTTCTATTATTTACGCAGCGTGAGCTTCAAATTCCCCTGAATCTTTTCACCGCTGGAAACAGCCAGCAGAAAGTACAGATAATAAAGGAGTTATTTCTTGCATTCGATGGCGTGTTTTTATTGCTTGCCTAATAAAGGTAACGCTATGGGCTTCGACTGTAGGACTCTGCACCAATAAAACGAGTAATGATGTAAAACGTAGCTAACGACTAGGCTTCTAGTTGTTGCAGAACTACTAATGCCAGCATGCCTTGACTTGATCGATTTAAAAAATCTGTTGCAAAGCCACCATGAGCAGAAAGTTTAGCCTTGCTGAAGCTTAAAGTGGAGCTATGGACAAATTAAAATCTGTGAGTTTTGGTCTTCTGGTCCCCCAGAAGCATTCAATGGTTCCTCCTGCCAGCAGGACAAAGTAATGACATAGGGGGTTGGCATTAAGTGCAGTAGGGGGGACCAGAAGAGCAACACTCCCAGAAATGTCCCTTTCAAGCACCATGACTTTGCTTATATGAAATCATAGCTAAAGATCACTTGTAGGTATTGGAGAGTACACTATGCAGTAAAGCAGTTATCTCCAAACTGCGGCCCTTTGCCTGCTTTTATCTGGCCCATGGAGCACTATTCTATACATTCACACCAGCAATTGGGCATATGTCTTCCCACTGACAATAAATGAAGGGGCACAATTCCTCCCAATGACACCAACAATGGAGCACAGTTCCTCCCAATGACACCAACACTGGGGAATAATTCCTCCCAATGACACCAACAATGGAGCACAGTTCCTCCCAATGACACCAACAATGGGGGACAATTCCTCCCATTGACACCAACAATGGAGCACAGTTCCTCCCAATGACACCAACACTGGGGAACAATTCCTCCCAATGACACCAAAAATGGGGCACAATTTCTCCCGATGACACCATTGATGGAGCACTATTCTTCCCACTGACACCAACAATTGGGCATATGTCCTCCCACTGACACCAATGAAGGGGCAAAAGTCCTCCTAATGGCACTAATGATGAGGCACTATTCCTACCACTGACACCAGGACATTTTCTACTCCCACTGGCCTCAGTCCAGCCCCCTCAGAGTCTGAAGGTCAGTATACTGACCCTTTGTTTAGATATTTTGAAGACCCCTGCAGTAAAGAACCCAGGTAAGGAAGGGCGGTGCTACCCTTTTCTTCAATGTTGAAGGTTTCAGAGTACTTTAGAAATGACGTCCCACCTTTCATACTGTCTGAAGCAGAACTCCAGCAAAAAATAAGATAAAAATTAATAACCCAGTAAAAGTTAAAATGACAGAAGCAGATTTTGCTGCAATATTCAGCTTCAGTCCAGAGATTTCCCGTTGTAGTACTTTATTCCATTAGATGTCCTCAGTCTGATGGCGAGCATCGTTCAACCCTCTGGGTCTAGGTCAGTGATACATTTCCCATGATGCTCATGCACTCTGCAGTGTAGTTGAGCATCATAGGAAATGTAGTTCCAAAACATCTGGGGTGCCAAGGTTCGCTATCACTGGTCTAGGTGATCCCGGACAAGCCCCCAGCCTGTGACTGGACAGTGAAAGGAGAAGCAGCATAGTGAAGAGCTCATCCTATCGTCACACTGCTCTCTCCCCCATCAGTATGCTTCTTGTCAGCACATGAGCTGATTGGCTCCTTGTGCTGCTTCTTCCCCTAACACTCCAGCCCTACTGTACAGGGACTGCAAGAGACTGATGACAGGTACCATTAGGGTACTTACACTGCTTGCATTTATAAAATACATGATAACAGTACTGCATAGCTTGTGTCTTTTATACATACCCAGAGCTTAGATTTAAGCTCTATCTACCTAAACCAGGGGTCTCCAAACTTTTCAAACAAAGGGCCAGTTTACTATCCTTTAGAATTTAGGGGGTCCAGATTGTGGCCAGTGAAAAAATGTCTCGGGCCCAGCATCAGTGAGAATAAACATGGGCTCAGGGTTTGTGGTCAGTAGGACAGTAAGAGGAGGAGTAATGCCCCATCATTGGTATTAGTGGGAGTAATATTACCCCATCATCGGTATCAGTGGAAGATAGAGTGCCCCATTGTTGGTGTCAGTAGGAGGAATATTGCCTCATAGAATTGGCAAGAATAGTACTCCAAAGGCCAGATAAAGGCTAGCAAAGGGCCGCATTTGGCCCTCGGCCGCAGTTTGGAGACCCCTGACCTAAACTATTAATTGTACAGAAATGACTTATGCCGCGTGCACACGAGCGGACTTTCCAGCAGAATTGGTCCGGCGGACCGGACTCCGTCGGACAATTCGATCGTGAGTGGGCTCCAGCGGACTGTGTTTTCCCCCAAAGTCCGACGGACCTAGAAATAAAACATGTTTCAAATCTTTCCGACGGACTCGAGTCCGGTCCAAAAATATGCTCGTCTGTATGCTAGTCCAACGGACTAAAACTGACGCTAGGGCAGCTATTGGCTACTGGCTATCAACTTCCTTATTTTAGTCAGGTCGTACATCATCACGTACGAATCCGTGGGACTTTGGTGTGATCGTATGTAGGAAAGTCCATTGAAAGTCCGTTGAAAGTCCATCGAAAGTCCGTCGGATAGTCCGTCGGACCAGTCCGGTCGAAAAGTCCACTCGTGTGTACGCGGCATGACTCTGATTTCACTCCACACTCTGAGCCTTTCACAATGTGCATTAGAAGCTGCAGCAAGTCAGATAGAGCCCACCTCTAGAGCCTGCCTCATTTCCTGGCTGGAGGATGTCCACCATCTATTCGGGGATGTCCCAAAGTTTTCAGCACAAGGGCCACATCATATATTTTATAAATCTTGTTGGGACTCTGATCTGGACCCTGATGTAAAGGGGAACTCTGATGGGGAATTTCATGCAAGGGGGACTCTGATGTGGACAGACTTTCATGGAAGTGGGGACTCTGATGGGATCTTTCATGTAAGGGGGAGTCTTATGAGGACTTTCATGTAAAGGGGCACTCTGATGGGATCTTTCATGTAAGGAAGGGGTAGTCTGATGAGGACTTTCATGTAGAGGGAGTAGGATGGGATCTTTCATGTGATGGGGGAGTCTGATGAGGATTTCATGGAAGGGGGAGCCTGATGAGGACTTTCATGGATGGGGGAGTCTGATGAGGATTTCATGGAAGGGGGAGTCTGATGAGGACTTTCATGGATGGGGGAGTCTGATGAGGATTTCATGGATGGGGGAGTCTGATGAGGATTTCATGGAAGGGGGAGTCTGATGAGGACTTTCATGGATGGGGGAGTCTGATGAGGATTTCATGGAAGGGGGAGTCTGATGAGGATTTCATGGATGGGGGAGTCTGATGGGATCTTTCATGTAAGGGGGAGTCTGATGGGATCTTTCATGTAAGGGGGAGTCTGATGGGATCTTTCATGTAAGGGGGACTTTGATGGGATCTTTCATGTAAAGGAGAGTCTGATGAGGACTTTCATGTAAGGGGGAGTCTGATGAGGACTTTCATGGAAGGGGGAGTCTGATGAGGACTTTCATGGAAGGGGGAGTCTGATGAGGACTTTCATGGAAGGGGGAGTCTGATGAGGACTTTCATGGAAGGGGGCGTCTGATGAGGACTTTCATGGAAGGGGGAGTCTGATGAGGACTTTCATGGAAGGGGGCGTCTGATGAGGACTTTCATAGAAGGGGGAGTCTGATGAGGACTTTCATGGAAGGGGAAGTTGGATGAGGATTTTCATGTAAGGAGGCACTCTGATGGGGATGGACTGTCAGGTTGGCAAGAAACGGGAAACGTAGACTGACCTGAAGACCTGTGAGAGAGGCCACTGACCCCAGCTATGGGCCTGATAAAACCTTGCAGTGGGCCGGATTTGGCCCTTAGAGACACCTGATCTAATCTTTTTCCTCCCCAACCGGACTGTCCCTGGGCCGCCCCCTTCATTCAGTAGTTTTCAGTTCTTTCAGTCATAAAGGTTCAACATCACATGGGAGTGTTAAAACAGACTTCTTGCTTTCAGTAGTCTATGTAGACCACTCTCCTGGCCCCTCCCACCAGCCATGATCTGCCTGAATTGCATAGAGAAGCACAGAGACCCAGTAATGATGTCACTGGATCTAACATTAGGTATGTAATAAAAACAGAAAGGCTGTATTTAAAAGTCTCCTTAGCATGTTGATGAGGAGGGGACAGGATGAATTGGGGGAGGAAATACATAAGTAGATTAAACTTTATCTTTAAATTACAGATGCTCTTTGGTGCACCCCAGCAACCTTTGCTTGTAATGAAAACAAACAGACTACGGTAATTTGCAAGCATTTTTGGCTAGCACATTAGCACAAGTGAAATTGCTTGGCAAATGCTGCAGCTCCTATGATTGCCGCAGATGGGCAACCGGGAAAAAAAAAAATTGAAAAATGGGTGATCGGCTAATGGTAGAGCGGAGAGTTCCCAATGTATTGGAAAAGCTCTGCATGCAATAATGAGCGCTAATGACAACTGGAATTGCTTCGCAGCTAACCACTGACATGGCCAATTATGGCACACACTTCTTATATTGGCTTCATCACTCAGCATGGTCATCCTTCGGCTTCATCAGAATGATAATGGTCACATTTTCTTTACGGTTATCCCTCATTTTACACTGAGGTTTTGGAAAGTAAGGGGTTATTCCGACCTCCACCTTCCCTCGCCTCTTACGCACCATGGGAGCAGCTTGCCTGTGTGTCCGATACATGCTCCATCGCCATAGCAACATGCCACGCAAATGCGGCCACTAACAGCTCCCTGCTGCAGAGCTGAATAGGGGCTATAATAGGGACTGAGGCAGGAGGCACCAAAATTATTAACTGCCAGCCGAGGGAACAAACCGAACACCGTGATCAACAACCTGTCACTCACACGGCTCTCCTGACTCCAAATGTGTGTTATAGTTTCCATCTCTCTACATCACCCTGTACAGAGGGGCAGACTCATACCCCCTTCTGTCTGTATCATCCTGCAGGAGGAGGACAGACTCATAGCTCCCTTCTGTCTGTATCACCCTGCAGGAGGAGGACAGACTCATAGCTCCCTTCTGTCTGTATCACCCTGCAGGAGGAGGACAGACTCATAGCCCCCTTCTGTCTGTATCAACCTGCAGGAGGAGGACAGACTCATAGCCCCCTTCTGTCTGTATCACCCTGCAGGAGGAGGACAGACTCATAGCCCCCTTCTGTCTGTATCACCCTGCAGGAGGAGGACAGACTCATAGCTCCCTTCTATATGTATCACCCTGCAGGAGGAGGACAGACTCATAGCCTTCATCTATCTGTGAGGACATAGAGCACTGGCCTCCAAACTGCGGACCGCTGGCTTTCTACTTCCCTGGGAAAAGTCTAGCCACCCTAAAGTCTGAAGACCCTTTGCTGAGAAAGTTTGGAGACCCCGGATATAGAGAGGAACAGCTCTAATGTAAATTAAAGAATTAAGTTAAGTTCATACCTCCAGTAGATTATTGCAGCGTTGTACAAAGGCGTCCACCTGTGCAAAAATACTTGTTTGATCCAAAACCCATCCGACTTTGGAAAACCTTTAAAGTAATGAAATAACAATAAGAAGGACTGACTGACTGCACAGCATTGTCTTCTTTGTAACACACAGAGAGAGTTGTCAGTTGGTGGATCGCACTCCGAAACGTGATAAAGAACATTGCTAATGATTTTAATTACCAATTAAAACTGGATGTCAACACATTTAAGAAATTACCCCAATGCTATACAATGTTGTAGAGCAGTGTTCATCAACCCGGTCCTAAGGGGCCACCAACAGGGCAGGTTTGCAAGATAACTGAAATACATCACAGGTGATATCATTTGCTGCTCAGTGATTGTAGTATTCTAGTCTGCATCTCCCCAAGGTAATACATAAAACTGGCCTGTTAGTGGGCCCTGAGGACAAGGTTGATGACCACTGTTGTAGAGTATAAAGTATTGGATCATTACATCAGAATGTTTTATGGAAACAACTGAATTCAGGGGCGGTGAAAATAATTCATCCAAATCTTATTTGAATACGTTATGGACACTAATTAAATCTCTATAACAGGGGGGTCCAACCTGCAGCTCAAGTTTGTCTGGAGGACGCCAGGGATGCTGTGCAAGCACAGCAGCCACGGTGGCCGACAGACAAGTCCAGCCCATGCTCATCTGTAGGGACATCAGGGATGCCGTGCAAGAACAGCAGCCACAGTGGCCGACAGACAAGTCCGGCCCATGCTCATCTGTAAGGACACCAGGGATGCCGTGCAAACATAGCAGCCACGACAGCCTACATTGACAAGCTAGGCAAATGCACGTCTGGAGGAATGCCGGGGCTTACATGTTTGGAAAAGCACCAGCAGCAGGGAATGCAGGGGCTCCAGGTAAGTAAATGCAGCATGGCCGGATCTAGGGGTGTGCTGGGTTAGGCTGCGCCCCTTTTTTACCTCCCCACGTAGCACATACAGAGGCTACATTCACACTGGCAATTAGGGCTGGTACGAATTGTGGCAGCAGTTCTTTCTGCGGCTCTCTATAATGACGGTTCGCTGGCAGCCGCACCTATTCGTGGCTCTCTACACTGCCAGCGATTACCTGTGGTGATCACTGCTGGACGCACTTTGCGTCCAGCAGTGATCACCACAAAGGTCTGCAAATTGGTGCAGCCGCCGGCCACCTGTTATTATTATAGTGAACGGCCCTGGCAGCCGCACCTACCCGCTGAGAGTGGCAGGAGGAAATGCTCAACAGCTATCCTTGTTAGTGTATTTTATGTGTGACCCAAGACAGTTTCTCAACTTTCAATGTTGCCCAAGAAGGTCAAAAGTTTTGACATCCCTGCTCTAGAACTATTCACATACTGCTAAATGTGCCTATAAACCACCTTTATAGGATACTTTATGTGTGGACTGGAGCCTTAATGCCAAGCTCTTGTCTGGGTGACCAGGGCCCCACTGGAACGAGCTGTAGTGGTCAAGTCGGGGGGGCTCCTGTTCTTGGGTAAATAACCGATACCAATTTACTTGGGCACTACACAAACCAACAATGTAAGGAACATCAATGTAAAGTCTGTGCTCTCTCCTGGTTCTCCCCTATCTATCACAGCTCTCTTTCAGTGTTACCTGAATTATTATACCTGAGTTATTTGGTTTCCTCCTCTCCACTTCCTCTTTTTGTAGGAGGACCTCAAGGTTCTGTCCTCAGGACCCTCCTCGTCTACATTTACACTTTCTCCCTTGGTCAAATAATAAACTCCCATGGCTTCCACTACCATCTCTATGCTGATGACACACAAATCTATCTCTCTACTCCTCACCTAACTCCTTCCGTCTCCTCTCACATTTCTTTCTAAAACTGAGCTCATAATTTTTCCTCCGGCCTGTGCCCCCTCCCCTGACTTCTCCATCAAGATCTATAATACAACTATCAGTCCCTCCCCTAATGCCAGGGTGCTAGGTGTAATCCTGGACTCTCACCTGTCCTTTCAGCCCCAAATCCAATCGCTGTCCAAATCTTGCAGACTTCATCTCTGTAACATCTCCAAAATCCACCCCCTTCTAACCTTTGGAACCACTAAGCAACTTATTTACTCCCTCGTTATCTCTCGCCTTGACTATTCTAACTCCTTGCTCATTGGACTACCTCTTTGCAAGCTGTCCCCTCTTCAGTCTATCATGAATGCGGCTGCCAGACTCATCCACTTTACCAACCATTCGGTATCCGCCACCCCTCTCTGCCAATCCCTCCGCTGTCTTCCCATTGCCTAAAAATTGAAAACACTAACAATAAGAGCCCTTTCACACTGGAGCGGGGGGCGGCGTCGGCGGTAAAACGCCGCTATTATTAGCGGCGTTTTACCGTCGGTATTCGGCCGCTAGCGGGGCGGTTTTACCCCCTGCTAGCGGCTGAGAAAGGGTTAAATACCACCACAAAGCGCCTCTGCAGAGGCGCTTTGCCGGCGGTATAGCCGCGCCGTCCCATTGATTTCAATGGGCAGGAGCGGTAAAGGAGCGGTATACACACCGCTCCTTCACCGCTCCGAAGATGCTGCTGGCAGGGCTTTCACACTGGTTACACAACAGCGGCACTTTCGGGTCGGGTTGCAGGCGCTATTATTAGCGCAATAGCGCCTGCAAACCGCCCCAGTGTGAAAGGGCTCTAACATACATAGCCACTCACAACTCTGCCTCGAGCTACATCACCAATCTTATCTCCAAATATCACCCAAACAGTCCTCCCTGCTCCTCCCTCCTGCTCTCTAGTCTCCTCCTTCCATGCTCGTCTCCAGGACTTCTCCAGAGCCTCTCCTATCCTCTGGAACTCACTACCCCAATCTGTCTGGTTATCTTCTACTCTGTCCACTATTAGGCAATCCCTGAAAACGTATCTATTCAGGGAGGCCTATCCTGCCTTCAGCTAACAACCGAATCTTCTACTTCCTTCATCAGTTCATCTCTCACAGTTACTACCTTTTGTTTCAGCAGCCCCTCCTTAGTAGATTGTAAGCTCACAGGACCAGATCCCTCCTAACCCTCTTGTATTGAATTGTATTGTGGTTGTATTGTCTCCCTTTATTTTGTAAAGCGCTGTGCAAACTGTTGGCGCTATATAAATCCTGTATAATAATAAAGCACATTCCGGGTCAGCTGATCTCCGATGTAATAATATACTGCAATATAATGCGCCAAACGTATAGTGATGCACAGAACCATATGGCATTAAACTGGCAGTAATGCACGCAAAACGATATGGCGTTAAACTGGCAGTAACTCACACAGAACTATATGGCGTTAAACTGGCAGTAATGCACACAAAACTATATGGTGTTAAACTAGCAGTAACGCACACAAAACTATATAGTGTTAATCTGGCAGTAACACACACAGAACTATATGGCGTTAAACTGGCAGTAACACACACAAAACGATATGGTGTTAAACTGGCAGTAACGCACGCAAAACTATATGGCTTTAAACTGGCAGTAACGCATTCAGAACTATATAGCATTAAACTGGCAGTAACGCACCCAAAACGATATGGCGTTAAACTGGCATTAGCGCACACAGAAGTAAATGGCGTTAAACTGGCATTAACGCACACAGAAGTAAATGGCGTTAAACTGGCAGTAACGTAATCAAATAGACGTGTTCAACTACACTGACTATCTGAACTGTCCCTAATCTAGATATACACTAATGTCAAGATTAATGACACAGTCTCACTACACTACACTGAAACTATCTGAGCTGTCCCTACTCCACACTAATGTATGTATGAATGACATGGTATCACTACACTACAGTGAAACTATCTGAACTGTACCTACTCTAGCTGCACACTATGCAAAGCTGAATGATGGTCCTCCTCACTACACTCACACTATCTCTAGACTGACATTAAACTAATATTCTACACTGACAATTGAAGCAAAATAGCACAGTATAGCACACTAACTGATAACACTGAACAAATTCCTGTTCTATCTCTCACCACGCCAAAATCACACTGAAAAGGTCTGCCATTGAAAAAATACTTTTATACTGTGGGGCGGGAATGAGCCATGATTGGATAAAGTCATGATGACAGTGCTCTGTGTCTTGATTGGCCGAAGCTTTCACTGCTTCAGCCAATCAGGGCTTGCAATGCACTGTTCAGCACTGCAATGCATTGTGGTCGGTTCATGGGGGCGAACAAACAGTCTAACTACATGTTTGTTTGGCTGTTCGTTGAATGTCCGAACAGCTAAAGTTCGGCCTGAACTTATGCTCGGGCCGAACCGTTCGCCCATCCCTAATCATTAGGAGGTTGGCATCTTGAAGGTTGGAATGATGTACAATAAAAACCTTTGTGTAACTAAAAAGCAGGTTTCATCCACCCACCGGCTTGTATACAATTTTGGGGCAATTTTTAGGCATTTTGCCAAGGCACCCCTGAAGAAACCTGAAGGCATCCTGGTTGAAAAAGGCTGCTCTAACTGACACAAATGTACAGGGTTTTTATTTCTCTTCCAATTGACACCAACGTAAGGGGAATTCTTCCTGTCACTGACACCAATAAATGGGGTGTTGTTCCTTTAACTAATACTTCCTGTTCTGTGATGTCATCATGCTTCAATAAAAAAAACGGTTGGACGCTACCTGACGATCTGTGGTATGCTGGCAAATATCCTCATTATTGATTCTTCCTTTAACTGACACCAATGTAAGGGGATATTCTTCTCCCAGCTAACCCACAATGTAAAGAATGTTCTTTCTCCTGCTTACAGCAATGTAAGGAGGCCTTCTTCTTCCCAACTCTCAACTCACACCAATGTAGGGGGTATGCCTACTTCCACTGACCCCAGTTGAAGGGGGCATTTTTCCAATGACCATCTATGCACAAGACATTCTTCCTCCTAATGACACCAATATAAGGAGACATTCTTTTTTACACTAACCACACATGTAATGCCGCGTACACACGAGCGGACTTCTCGTCGGACTAAAACTCCGAAAGGACTTTGACGGAGGTCCGACGAAACGGACTTGCCTACACACGATCCCACCAAAGTCCGATCGTTTCAAACGTGATGGCGTACGACCGGACTAGAAAAGGAAGTTCAATAGCCAGTAGCCAATAGCTGTCCTTGCGTCATTTTCGGTCCGTCTGACTAGCATACAAACGTTTTTTTCGATAGGAATCGAGTCCGTCGGAAAGATTTGAAACATGTTCTATTGCTAAGGTCCATCAGAATTTTCGACAGAAAAGGCCTGATGAAGCCCACACACAATCGGAATGTCAGACGGATTCGTTCCGTCGGGCCTTTTCTGCCAGGAAAGTCCGGTCATGTGTACATGGCATAACAGGGTATTTGTCCTCCCACTGACTATCCATGTAAGGTGGCATTCTTCCTTCCACTGATCCCCACTGTAAGGAGGAAGTCCTACACCCAACTGACACCACTGTAAGGAGGCATTCTTCCTTACACTGATCCCTAATTTAAGGGGGCAGTCTTAAACCCATTGACCACGGATGTAAGGAGACCTTCTTTATCTCACTGACACAAAAGAAAGGGGACATTCTTCCTTCAACTGACACCAAAGTAAGTTGCATTTTTGTAAGTGGGCAATCTCTCGGATGCTGATACCAGTGTTAGAGGGAATTCTTTTTCCTTACTGACACTGATGTAAGAGGCATTCTTCTAACTAACTCCAGAGTAAGCGAAAATCCTTTCCCCCACTGACACCAATGTAAGTGGGCGTTCTTCATCCCACTGACATCAATGTAAACAGGCATTCTTTATCCCACATACACTAAGGTAAATGGCTTTCTTTCCCCTACTGACACCAATGTTAAGAGACCTTCTTTTCACACTGACATCCGAGTAAAAGGGAATTCTTCTTCCAACTGACACTAGTGTAAGTGGCATTGATTTCCCACTGACCACCAATGTAAGGCGGCATTCTTGCGCCCACTGACCCCCAGTGAAAGGGGGTTTCCTACTTCCCACTGACCACCAATGTAAGGTGGAATTCTTCCTCGAACTGACCACTAATTAAGGAGGCATTCTTTTTCCCACTGACCACCAACAAAGGGGGCTTCTTTCTCCCCACTGACCACCAATATAAGGTATTATTGTTCCTCAAACTGACCACCAATGTAAGGGTGCGCTCTTCCTCCCACTGACCACCAATGTAAGGGGGATTCTTCTTCTAATTGACCTCCAATATAAGGGGACATTCTTCCTCCCAACTGCCTACAAATGACAAAAGATGGCATTCTTTTATCAACTAACCACCAAAAGCAAGGGGGCATTCTTCCTCACACTGAGAACAAACTAAGGGGCATGCTTCCGAACACTGATTTCCAATGTAAGGGGCATTTCCCCCCTTACTGACACCAAAGTAAGGGACATTTTTTCCTCACTTACACCATTGTAAGTGGGCAATCTTCTTCATGCTGACACCAATGTTAGAGGGAATTCTTCTTTCAATTAACACCGATGTAAGAGGCATTCTGTTAACTTAATCCAGAGTAAGCGAAAATTCTTCATTGACACCAATGTAAGTGGGTATTTTTTATTCCACAGATGTCAAGTTATCTTACTGACACCAATGTTTGGTGACCTTTTTTTCACACTGACATTAGTGTAAGTGGACATTGTTTTTTTCCACTGACGCCAATGAAAGGGAAATTCTTCTTCCCACTGACCACCAATGTAGGGCAGTACTCTTTCTCCCACTGACCACCAATGAAAGGTGGTATTCTTCCTCGAACTGACCATTAATGTAAGGGGGCATTCTTTTTCCCACTGACCACCAACAAAGGGGGCTTCTTTCTTCCCATTGACCGCCAATGTAAGGGTGCGCTCCTCCTCCCACTGACCACCAATGTAAGAGGACATGCTTCCTCCCAACTGCCTACCAATGTAAGATTGTATTCTTTTTTCAACTGGCCACCAAAAGCAAGGGGGCATTTTTCCTCACATTTAGAACAAACTAAGGGGCATGCTTCTGAACACTGATTTCCAATGTAAGAAGCATTTCCCCCGCTTACTGACACCAAATTAAGGGGCATTTTTTCCCCCACTTACACTAATGTAAGTGGGCAATCTTCCTAATGCTGACACCTTAGAGGGAATTCTTCTTCCAACTGACACCGATGTAAGAGGCATTCTTCTTCTGACTACCAATGTAAGGGACGTTCGTCCCCCAAGTGAACATCAGTATAAAGGGTAATTCTGCCTCCCATTGTCCATGAAAGGGAGCATACTTTCCTTCCACTGACCACCAATGTAAGAAGGCATTCCTGTTGCCCTGTTAAGAGATGGAATCCTGATGGCATCCTGCCAAAGTCCAGGGGGGAAAACTTAATCTTTGAAAAGTGCCCTTTATCAGTAAATTTTTGTTGTGTAAATGAAACAAATATTTGATATCTCTTACCAGCTAACCTAATGCTTATCAGTGCTGTATTTTGGCCTAGGCTGACAAGGCCCAGGCCTAGGGCAGCACTTTGCGGGGGGGTCAAAAAAGCTGCACCCCCCATGAAAAAATCTGAAGTACCTTCCTCCCATCTCCCGCACGCAGGAGAATCTGGAACCCGTCAAAAAGCAGAGTGCTACATGAGAAGAGAAAAAGAGGACTGTGCAGGGGGAAGCCAGAGAGAGAGCCACGCTGTACTCCTGTACCCGCACCACCAGAGAGTGAGCCACGCTGTACCAGCACCACGAGAGAGAGAGAGAGAGCCACGCTGTAACTGCACCACCAGAGAGAGAGCAACGCTGTAACCGCACCACCAGAGAAAGAGCCACGCTGTACCCGCACCACCAGAGAGGGAGCCACGCTGTACCCGCACCACCAGAGAGGGAGCCACGCTGTACCCGCACCACCAGAGAGGGAGCCACGCTGTACCCGCACCACCAGAGAGGGAGCCACACTGTACCAGCACCACCAGAGAGGGAGCCACGCTGTACCTGCATCACCAGAGAGGGATCCACGCTGTACCCACACCACCAAAGGGGGAGAAAGACAGAGCCACTGGCAGGGTACAGACATGCTACACTACTGACTAGAGTCAGCCTGGGCAACCCAGAGTGAGCGAACATCCAGCCAGAGGGATAACTGTTGAGGTTTATCTGGGTCTGGTAAGAGGGCCACATGGCTATTATTCATTACTGTTCCTAAGAACTGAGCCATTAGGAAGTGCCTACCATCCTCTAGGCCTTATTGACCGACACGACGTCCCTCTATGTCCTCCTCCCGCAGCGTCCCTCTCTGTCCTCCTCCTGCGGCCGTCCCTCTCTGTCCTCCTCCTGCGGCCGTCCCCCTCTGTCCTCCTCCTGCGGCCATCCCTCTCTGTCCTCCTCCTGCGGCCGTCCCTCTCTGTCCTCCTCCCCCAATGTCTCTTTCTGTCCTCTTCCCCTGTCGTCCCTTTCTGTCCTCCTCCCATGGCATCCCTCTCTGTTCTCCTCCCACGACGTCCCTCCCTGTCATCCTCCCACGGTGTCCCTCTCTGTCCTTCTCACACGGCGTCCCTCTCTGTCCTCCTCACACGGCCTCCCTCTCTGTCCTCTTCCCCCGGCGTCCCTCTCTCTCCTCTTCCCACGGCATCCCCCTCTGTCTTCTTCCCACGGCGTCCCCCTCTGTCCACTTCCCACGGCGCCCCCCTCTGTCCTCTTTCCACGGCGTCCCTCTGTCCACTTCCCACGGCGTCCCTCTGTCCACTTCCCATGGCGTCCCTCTGTCCACTTCCCACGGCGTCCCCCTCTGTCCTCTTCCCACGGTGTCCCTCTGTCCTCTTCCCACGGAGTCCCTCTCTGTCCTCTTCCCACGGCGTCCCCTCCGGTCCTCTTCCCACGGCGTCCCCCTCTGTCCTCTTCCCACGGCGCCCCCCTCTGTCCTCTTCCCACGGCGTCCCCCTCTGTCCTCCTCCCACAGCGTCCCCCTCTGTCCTCTTCCCGCGGTGTCCCTCTGTCCTCTTCCCGCGGTGTCCCTCTGTCCTCTTCCCACGGCGTCCCTCTGTCCTCCTCCCACGGTGTCCTCCTCTGTCCTCTTGCCGCGGAGTCCCCCCTCTGTCCTCTTCCCGCGGTGTCCCCCTCTGTCCTCCATCTGCGGTGTCCCCCTCTGTCCTCCATCTGTGGCATCCCTCTCTGTCCTCCTCCTGCGATGTCCCTCTCTGTCCTCCTCCTGCTCTGTCCTCCCCCTGTGGCATCCCTCTCTGTCCTCCTCCCACGGCGTCCCTCTGTCCTCCTCCCACTCTGTCCTCTTCCCATGGCGTCCCTCTGTCCTCCTCCCATGGCATCCCTCTGTCTTCCTCCCATGAAGATGACAGGGCGGGTCTTAAAAAGGAAGGGGTGTGGCCTTAACAGGAATGGGTGGGTCATATTTAAATTAGGGGGTGCACGAGTTTAGTCAGGCCTAGGGCAGTACAAAACCTATATACACCACTGATGCTTATCCTATATTTTTAGTATGAACATGCATGCTGATTTTTCTACTTGAAACTAAGAGGGAAACACAAACACCATTTAATTTCCCTGGATACAGACAGATTGCATCCTGGGATGATCTTCTGCCCCTAAGTTCATGTAACCTCTCAATGTGCAGATACATAGGGGTATACGATTATAACAGTGAATAGCCATGGCTCCTGGCACTAGCAGCCTGTCATTGATTTGTACAGGCTTTCTGGCCATGGCTATCTACAAACACCTGCACTTATGGCAGTAGATCTTCTCAGTATACATGCCTCACCAAGCCAGTTTAGCTGTGTGAATGAGGCCTAAGACTTTAAACTCTGAGATTTTGAAAGTGTTTAGCTGATTTAAACTGCAATTTCAACTGGATTTAAATTCTAGTTTTGAGTTGAACAGTAGAGTGTATATTTACCCCATGGCTTTTCCCTCTTTGTTGTACGCACCTTTGATGGACCTGCACTGCTCTCATGTACTGCTCTTTCCAAGCCATGCAACACAGGATACAGTCTTTCAACACCTGGCGACTAGAGACGATGTACCCATCGAAGATGTGATCAGGGGAAATCTCTCGGCTGCAGAGTTGGATCAGTTCATTGCTGATCTGAAAAGACAAAGTATATGTTTTGTGTGTCTTTTTGGCACATCTCAGCTGTTTCCAAGCAAAGTACAGAGTGTGCATAGAATATCAGCTAAGGCCAACCATTTTAAGGATCGAAAACATGGTTTCTTACTTATCGCAAAGAAGACCTTGAATGGAAGAGATGAATGTGGAAGTCCTGAAGTGACAGTGTTCCAGGAGAACAAAGGAAGGCAGCTAAAGTTACAGACTAAGCCAACATTATGTGCTTGCAAGGATCAAGTTCAATAGGATATTCAAGTACATAGAAATATGTATAGAATAAATTTGATACATTTTTCTTATTTGTGAAATATTGTCCTTTTAACATGTATGCTTTTAATTTATAGTATATGTACAGTGCATCCGGAAAGTATTCACAGCGCTTCACCTTTTCCACTATTTGTTATGTTACAGCCTTATTACAAAATGGATTAAATTCATTATTTTCTTCAAAATTCTACAGACAATACCCTATAATGACAATGTGAAAGAAGTTTGTTTAAAATCTTTGCAACTTTATTAAAAATAAAACACGAAAAAAATCACATGTATATAAGTATTCACAGCCCTTGCCATGACACTCAAAATTTAGCTCAGGTGCATCCTGTTTCCACTGATTATCCTTGAGTGCCGGTTCACACTGGTAGGACTTGTCAGGCGACTTACTGTAGCCGCCTGACAGGTAGCGTCCCGTTCTGTACAATGGAACCATTCTAGCGTCGCTCGGACTTAGAAAATGGTTCCTGTACGACTTTGGGGGCAACTTGCGGCGACTTGCATTGACTTCTATACCGAAGTCGGTTTGCAAGTCACCGCTCCTGTCGTGTCCAGGTCGCCTGAGGCAGTCGCGCTGCAAGTCGTGCTGCCTCAATGTGAACCAACACTGAGGTGTTTCCACAACTTGATTGGAGTCCACCTGTGGTGAATTCAGTTGATTGATATCAAAGCACAAACCAAGCAATGAAGTCCAGGGAATTGTCCGTAGACCTCCAAGACAAGATTGTACTAAGGCACAGATCTGGGGAAGGGTACAGAAAAAATTCTGCAGCATTGAAGGTCCCAATGAGCACAGTGGCCTCCATCATCTGTAAATGGAAGAAGTTTGGAACCACCAGGACACTTCAAAGAGTAAAAAGGCCAAACTGAGCGACCGGGGGAGAAGGGCCTTAGTCAGGAAGGTGAACAAGAACCTGATGGTCACTCTGACAGAGCTACATTTCTCTGTGGAAAGAGGAGAACCTTCCAGAAGAACAACCATCTCTGCAGCACTCCACCAATCAGGGCTGTATGGTAGAGTGGCAAGACAGAAGCCAATCCTCAGTAACAGGCACATGATAGCACGCCTGGTGTTTGCCAAAAGGCACCTGAAGGACTCTCAGACCATGAGAAACAAAATTCTCTGGTCTGATGAAAAAAAGATTGAACTCTTTGGCCTGAAAGGCAAGTGTCATGCCTGGAGGAAACCAGGCACCGCTCATCACCTGCCAAATACCATCCCTACAGTGAAGCATGGTGGTGGCAGCATCATGCTGTGGGGATATTCTTCAGTGGAAAAAACTGTGAGACTAGTCAGGATCGAGGGAAAGATGAATGCAGCAATGTACAGATACATCCTTAAAGCGGGAGTCCACCTAAAAAAAAAATATTAATAGCCAGCAGCTACAAATACTGCAGCTGCTGACTTTTAATAAATGGACACTTACCTGTCCCAGGGTCCATCGATGTCGGCAGCCGATGCCAATCACTCGCTCAATTCTCGGCAGCTGCCGCCGCCATCCTAGGTATGGGAATCAGGAAGTGAAGCGTTGCGTCTTCACTTCCCGGTTTCCTACTACGCATGCGCGAGTCGTGCTGCGCGTCGTAACTGGTCCCCGCTATCTCCTGGGACCTGTGTGTTTCCCAGGAGACAGCGCCGGGGGGACGGGAAGTGGCATAGACTCCCATGGGAGTCTATGCCAGGAAGTGGGTGCAAATACCTGTCTTAGACAGGTATCTACACCCCCCTCCCCCCTGAAAGGTGCCAAATGTGACACCAGAGGGGGGAAGGGTTCCAAAAAGCGGAAGTTCCATTTTTGTGTGGAACTCCGCTTTAATGAAAACTTGCTCAAGAGCACTCTGGACCTCAGACCAGGGTGAAGGTTTATCTTCCAAAAGGACAACGACCCTAAACACACAGCCAAAGATAACAAAGGCGTGGCTACAGGACAAATCTGTGAATGTCCTTGAGAGGCCCAGCCAGAGCTCAGACTTGAACCCGATTGAACATCTCTGGAGAGATCTGAAAATGGCTGTGCACTGACACTCCCCATCCAACCAGAGGGAGCCTGAGAGGTCATGCAAAGATGAATAGGAGAAACTGCCCAAAAATGAGTGTGCCAAGCTTGTAGCATCATACTCAAAAAGACTTGAGGCTGTAATTAGTGCCAAAGGAGCTTCAACATTTACAACAAGTATTGAACAAAGGCTGGGAATACTTATTTTTTTCCATATTTATTTTTAATAAATTTGCAAAGATTTCAAACAAACGTTTTTCACGTCATTATGGGGTATTGTTTGTAGAATTTTGAGGATAAAATAATGAATTTAGTCCATTTTGGAATAAGGCTGTAACATAACAAAATGTGGAAAAAGTGAAGAGCTGTACTTTCCGGATGCACTGTATATTTTGGAACTGCTATACAGGGCATTTTATAATTAATTCTAATAAAGAAGCCAGCTTTTCACTTCAATCTGCCACCATATTTTTAAAATGGAACTCCAAGAGTTTGGTCCAGAGAAGTCACGTTCCCATTAGAGTCCCCTCTTACTTCATGCTATATTTTTTCCCACACAAACGTGGAGTTACCTTTTAAGTAGGAGACTATCAAACTGAAGTTCAGCTCATGCTATCATTACATGCATTAGCCCCATACAGTTAGCAGTATACAAGATTTTTCACAATGGTAAGCCTTTCCAGAACTGACAGCCCAGCGATCAGTCATATTAATATGTGCACCCGCGTTAAAAATTCATTGGCCAACTTTTGTAAAGATGAAAATAAATACTAATTCATTAACAGAGTCGCTCAGGCTTCTAAACAGGCTCTTGCCCCAGGCAACTGATTAGACTTCATGGCTGCAATCTGTATCTTGACAATAAAAAGGGGCAACAGAATATGAGATCTATGGCTGCAAAAACAGCGAGACAAACACCAGAATCGAAGCGATTAGTCATTCATTTGAAGCCTCTCTGGCCTTAGGCGGCTGGCTAGATGTTTTAACTGTATATTGGCATTTCGTAATGTCTGTGCCGTTGAATGAAGTGACACAAAAACGAACCAGGGGCCATGGAAACCGCTCATCAAAAAAATTGAAATTTATTAGCTGAGAAGGGGCACTCATCCCTCTGATTCTCCCCTCCCCGTATCCAGGCCCTAGGCACATAACTAGTGCTCTTTGCTGTAATCTGAATCTTGACATTTCGCAATTTATATGCATTTTGGTAAAATTGCAACTGAGACAATCGCATGGCTGTGGGCACAGATCTACAAAGATCAGCCTGGTATCAATGCAGGAAAATACATTTCTTCCTCTGAAGTCCTTTAAGCCATTGGCGCTCAACTTAGTTTTGGGACTTATGCCAACTTGTGCTATATCTTATGTCAAGTTTATCATTGTGGAGTCTGACGAAAAATTAGATCACTCATGGTGCAGTGCTCAACAAAGATGAGAAGTGAGTTGATGAAGAAGAATCACAAGGGGGAGCTCTACTCGTTTCCCTGTGCTGGGCCTGTAGCCCCAATGCGGTTGCTGCAGCACCATGTGGATCAGTGCGGCGTACTTTTGGAAAATAGTCACAGACATTCTTTCTACGTTTCTTGTGAGTAGGGCAGTCCCTATAAATGCGCATGGAGACATGCAGGCGCAAGGTCTCACTTGTAGGTGTGAACCGAGCCTAACGCTGGAGATTAACGCTGAAAATTAAGCTGCTTATATTTTGCTTTCCCTGGGTCCTTCCCCCCCCCCCCCCCCTCATCAACATACTAATTATTTTTTTAAATAAACCCTTTCTATCTTTAAACCCAATGATGCCATCACTGGATCTCTGTGCTTCTCTAGAGCAGAAGGCAGATCATGGCTGGTGGGAGGGGCTAGCAGGATGCTGTACATACATCCTGCCTGAAAGCACCGTGCAGCATAGTGGGGAAAGCAATAAACACAGAGTCCAAGTTAGACAAAGGCAATATATTGTAGAAAGGTTAAAACACAAATCAACTAGGGCCTGAGGGTAGGCACGACCATCCGGAGCCACTTACGAACTGTAACAGCAGTCTGTAGACTATAAACATGCTGACAGTGTCTGCAACAAGGAGCAGAATGTGGCCTGGCTGGTCCACATCCAAAGGGGAGGCTTCTTGAATTGAGGTAGATGTAGTCTATGCTCTTCCGGAAACCCTTCCCTATCTCTAAGCACTGTCCCTGCCAGACGGGAAACCTGTCCCTATACTAGCCGCTTGCATAAAGTGCACTTAATCCGGGAGCCAGAGTCGTAAATAGACTCTGCCTGACCCAAGATGGCCACTGAAGTCACGTGGGGTGCCAGCAACCAATCAGACAGCTGTCTTCTTATGACCAAGTTCTTCACAACTTCCTTCCCCTTCTGTATTGCAGCTTTGGTCAAGCCCCACCTGCAGTGGGGAGTGCAGACTGCACCTGCCTTCATACCTCAGTACTCTCAAGAGCTTTCAATCCTGATGCAATCAGTGAGCATGCTCTAGAATAGGGATGAGCTTGATGTTAGGGTTGAACATAACTTCGACTGGAACGTCTGGTGTTCGCCCATTCACCGAAGAGCAAAAATTATGGGGCATTTGCGGCAAATTAGAGCACCGCGGGAACACCCCATAATGCACTGCGAGATCACACTGCATCGCTGTATGATGATTGGCCAAAGCATGCACCTAACCTGCATGCTTTAGCCAATCACAGGGCCCTCTGCTAAGTGAGCCATAATTGGCCAAAGGCAGGATGCCTTTGGCCAATCATGGCTTAGGGGGACTAAGTCCACGTCCCACACTATATAAGGCTGCTTACAAGGCGGCCGTATGTAGTGTTGTTGGTGTGGACAGAGAGATAGCTTGATTTAGATTAGATTAAGCAGGCAGGTTATTCAGTTAGTGGCAGTGTATTTGATATATACAGTATCTCAAAAAAGTGAGTACACCCCTCACATTTTAGTAAATAGGCCACCAAGGAGAGGCAGATGCTCACAGGCCACTAAAAGAGGGCAAGCAGCCTCTGTGTTTACAGTCAACAGTGCTGGTCTTGGACATGGTGTATCCTCTGCAGGTGGCCAGGGGGCACCCTTGTCCTTTTTTTCTGCTGCTGGCCGAGTTATTGAGCCAGAACATGCAGAAGAGTTGGTGGAGTGGATAACAAAGCCATCCTCATCCTCCTCATCCTCTGTCACCCAGGCTCAGAGTAAATTGCTTTCCAATGCAACTGCCAAAGCGGCCTATTCCACCGGCTCCTTGTCCAATGTCACTCCTTCCATAGCCCCACCATCATGTAGGGAGGAGTCCCCAGAATTATTCAACCACAGTGTAGGCTACATGCTGCTGGAGGATGCACAACGATTTGAAGGCTCCGATGTTGGTTCCTAGGTTGAGGAAGGGAGTAAGGTGAGTCTAGAGAGAGGGGGTACCCAAGAAGGACAAGAAACTGGCAGTCATGTTATTCAGCTGCAGCATACTGCCAAGTTTGCTCCAGTGACAAGGAGGGAGGGGATTATGAGGTCACTGACTGTACTTGGGTGCCTGAGAGGAGGAGGCACAACTCCAACGAGGCAGGATGTCCTCTAGGGGGCAGCTTAAGGGCAGCCATCCTATTGCATTACACCGCAGAGCTCCGCAGGTGCAGGGCGCTGCTGACTCCCCGCTGACTTTTAAAAGTTCCTTGGTGTGGGCCTTTTTTGACACGTGTGCAGCAGATCGCACCATTGCTGTTTGCAACCTATGCCTGAAGCGGATCAAGCGTGGCCAGAACAGCACCAGCTTGGGCACCACATGCTTGACCAGACATATGAAGACCTGCCATGCAGTCCGTTGGCAACAGCACTTGAAAGACCCACATCAAAGAAAAAGGTGGAATTCTCCTTGCTCCTCACCTGGGATCTCCAACCCTACTATACCTCCAGTGCTCTCAAAAACCTGCACTGATAGGAATGAAGGTATAGCAATAGGTGCAGCCTAAGGTGCATAAGTACTTGCAGCCAATCTGCTAGCAGTACACCACCATCTGATTTTAGCAGACAAATTTCCCTACCCCAGTTGCTGAACCGTAAAAAGAAATTCAGTCCCAGCCATCCACATGCTCAGCGTCTAAATGCTAGCTTGGCCAAATTGCTAGCACTGCAACTGCTGCCTTTTCAGCTGGTAGACTCTGCCCCCTTTTGTGAATTTGTGGAATGTGTTGTACCTCAGTGGCAGGTTCCAAAACGCCATTTCTTTTCACGGAAGGCCATTCCGGCTCTCTACCGGTGTCACGTACCTGGTAGGTTGTGAGCCTGAAGTGCAGGAAAAGACCTCCCTTACAGCTCCCACTCCCGTTCCCCTGGAATGGAGACAGAGGGCCAGGAGTGAAGAGTGGTATGGGTGCCTGGCAGGATCAACAGTTGCTGGAAGTCCAGTAGTGGTGGCACCCTCTGGAGTCAGTAGACTGAGATGTAGACTGAGGACGGAGACTGGAATGCAGGACTGGAACCAGGAACAACAGCAGGTAATAGCAGACTGGAAGCTGGACCGGAACCAGGAACAACAGCAGGTAACAGCAGACTGGAAGCTGGACTGGAACACAGCAGAAGATAGCCTGGAACACTGGACTGGAACACAGCAGAAGATAGCCTGGAACGCTGGACTGGAACCTGGAACAACAGCAGGTAATAGCAGACTGGAAGCTGGACTGGAACACAGCAGAAGATAGCCTGGAACGCTGGACTGGAACCAGGAACAACAGCAGGTAATAGCAGACTGGAAGCTGGACTGGAACACAGCAGAAGATAGCCTGGAACGCTGGACTGGAACCAGGAACAACAGCAGGTAACAGCAGACTGGAAGCTGGACTGGAACGCAGCAGAAGATAGCCTGGGATGCTGGACTGGAACCAGGAGCAACAGCAGGTAACAGCAGACTGGAAGCTGGTGAATACAGCGGAGGGTCAACAAGCCGGAGGTCAGTAACGTTCGGACAGCAGAGGTATCAGGGGTAATGCAGAGGGATGGTCAGGCAAGCCAAGAGGATCTGATGCAGGCAGATAGCAGGATCGTCAAACAGGAAGCCGGGTCAGATAACAGGAAACACAGATCAGATCGGGTAACACTCACAGAACGCTGTAGAGCAGACAGCGGGGATGGAGTGTGACAGGCAGGTTTAAATAGCCCGCCTGACACCAGCGGGAGTGCGCGCGCGCGTGCCCGTGCGCGACCGCACCCGTGAACGCGCGCGCATGCGCAATGGGACCCGTGGCCGGGTTCCCGTGCGCCTAGGACGCCGGTTACTGGCAGGATCTTCATGACAACCGGCATGTGGAAGGCAATGTTTTGGCCTTGTTGGACAGGGCGGTCAGCAGAAAGGTGCATATTACTGCTGACTCATGGTCCAGCAGGCATGGGCAGGGACGTTACCGTTCCTTCACGGCGCACTGGGTAACTCTGCTGGCAGCTGGGAAGGATGCAGGACAGGGTTCAGTGTTGTTGGAGCTTGTTCCGCCACCATGCCTCCAAAATACTAGTAGCAATTCTGCCACAGCTCTCTCCTCCACCCCCTCCTCTTCTTTTTTCTCTATGGCCTCTTCTGCAGATTTGTCCTCTGAACCAGCGGTGCTCTGTAAGCATTCAAGGGGTTACGCAAGCAATCAGGCTAAAAGATGCCATGCGGTGCTTGAGTTGATCTGCCTAGGGGACAGGAGCCACACTGGGGAAGAGATTCTGTCAGCTCTGCAGGGGCAGGCTAAGAGGTGGTTGATGCCAGGAATGGTTGTATTCGACAATGGCACCAACCTTCTCTCCGCCCTCCGACAGGGACACTTGACCCACGTTCCATGTTTGGCACACGTCCTGAATTTGGTGGTGCAGCGGTTCTTGAGCAGGCACCCAGGCTTATAGGATCTCCTGAGGCAGGCCAGAAAAGTCTGTGGTCATTTCCGCCGGTCATACAATGCCAGTGCTCGGCTGGCTGACTTTCAAAGGGAATGCAACTTGCCCACCAACCGCCTCCTTTGTGACATGCCCACCAGGTGGAATTCAACGTTGCAATGCTGCAGTGGCAGCACACACAGCAGAGGGCCAGCAATGAGTATCTGTGTGAGTATGGCACCAGGACAGGGTCAGGGGAGCTTGGCTTCTTTTCGCCACGCCAGTGACTACTGATCAAGGATGCATGCACTGTCCTGCCACCATCTGAGGAGGCCACAAGGATGGTGAGCAGCGACAATGCAAGCATCAGGGACACTGTCCCTCTAGTCTTCCTGTTGGAGCACACGCTTCGTGGAATCATGGACAGGGCACTTTAGGCAGAACAGCAGGAAGAAGAGGAGGACTTCCTTACCTCTCAAGGCCCCCTTTATCAAGATAGCATTCCTGCGAGCCCGCCAAACCCACAGGAAGAAAAGGAGGAGGAGAATTGTGTCAGCATAGATGTAGAGGATAACACTCAGCAGCAGTCTTCAAGGGATGGTTTTCAGTCCCCAGAAACCCAAGGAGTTGTACCTGGCTGGGAGGAGGTAGCTACAGATCATGTGATCCTTAGTGACCCAGAGGACTCAGAATTGAATGCCTCTGCAAACTTACGCTGCATGGCCTCCCTGATTCTGCAAAGCCTGCGAAAGGACCCTAGGATTCGTGGTATCAAGGAGAGGGATCATTACTGGCTGGCAACCCTTCTTGATCCACGTTACAAGGGTGAGGTTGCAGAACTCATCCTGCCTTCGCAGAGGCAGCAGTTGATGAAACATCTTCAGGAGGCCTTGAAGAAAGGTTTGTGCAACGCATTTCCAGACCCTGGGAGGTTACAATTTCATGGTGCTGGACAACGTGTTGCTGAAGCTTCGTTCAGGCAGAGGAAGAGCGGTGTAGAAGGTGGCCAGCTGACCGATGCCTTTAAACAATTTTTCAGTCCTCAGCGCCAAGGTCTGATTGGTTCAAGTAACCATCGCCAGCGTCTGCACTACATGGTGCAGGAATATCTAGGAGCAAGAGCAGACTTGGAGACCTTTCCAACAGAGCATCCACTGGGTTACTGGGTCTTGAGGATGGACCACTGGCCAGAACTAGCTCAATATGCAATTGAGCTACTGGCCTGTCCCGCATCCAGCGTGCTTTCTGAATGCACATTCTGTGCTACTGGAGAGTTTGTAACGGATCAAAGAGTGTGCCTGTCCACAGACTCCGTTGATAGGATCATATTCATAAAAAAGAATCAGTCTTGGATCAGCAGCTATCAAGCGCCTAAAGCTGATGTAACTGATTGAATTTGATATGGTTGTGGGATCCCTTGAAGACTGCCTATATGACTACCAACAAGAGTAATGTCCCGTACACACGGTCGGATTTTCCGATGGAAAATGTCCGATCGGAGCATGTTGTCGGAAATTCCGACCGTGTATGGGCTCCATCGGACATTTTCCATCGGATTTTCTGACACACAAAGTTGGAGAGCAGGAGATAAAATTTTCCGACAACAAAATCCGTTGTCGGAAATTCCGATCGTGTGTACACAAATCCGACGGACAAAGTGCCACGCATGCTCAGAATAAATAAAGAGATGAAAGCTATTGGCCACTGCCCCGTTTGTAATCCCGACGTACGTGTTTTACGTCACCGCGTTCAGAACGATCAGATTTTCCAACAACTTTGTGTGACCGTGTGTATGCAAGACAAGTTTGAGCCAACATCCGTCGGAAAAAATCCATGGATTTTGTTGTCGGAATGTTCGAACAAAGTCCGACCGTGTGTACGCCCTATATCTGTGAGGGCTCACAGTGTTGTGGCACCACCACCACCTAAGGCCCGTTCCTGCACCCACCAAGAGTGACTGTGAGGGCTTACAGTGTTCTGGTACCATCACCACCGTGACCAAAGGCCCAATTTTTCTGCCCCTGTTTCACAGGGGAATGTAATTACAATTTTTGATACAATATTTCACAGCAGGGCCCGTTCCTGCTCCCACCAAGAGTAACTGTGAGAGCTTACAGTGTTCTGGTACCAATTTTCTGCAGAGCATATAGGGCAGGCCGTATAGTATATATACTGCTGTTCAGAGTATATCGTGCCTGGGGGCTGGGGGACCCCCACGCCATTTTTTTTTTATAATTTGGGTGCTGGCTTCCCCTTAATAACCATACCAGACCCAAAGGGCCTGGTAATTGACTGGGGGGGAGGAGAACCCATGCCGTTTTTTTCAGTGATTTTCATCTATATTGCTGGGACCTGACAATAAATTACAGCCGCGAGTAGTTTTAAATGACATTTTTTTCCTTTAGAAATGTCATTTTGCTGTGGTATTGTTCTAAACACGGGAAAATGCGCTACTTTACAAGCATAATAAGGACACCCCCCCCCCCCCCCCAGGCATGATATTTTAAAGGAATATTTCATTTTTATTGTTTCAATTTAAGCATTATTAAAAGCACTGCTCCCAAAAAAACGTCAGTTTTTAAAACTCTTTTTTGCATTGATACATGTCCTCTGGGGCAGGACCCAGGTCCCCAAACACTTTTTATAGTAATAATTTGCATATAAGCCTTTAAAATTAGCAGTTTTGATTTTTCACATTCGTGTCCCATAGACTTTAATGGTGTTTGCGTGTTCAAACAAACTTTTTGCCTGTTCGCATGTTCTGCAGCAAACCGAACCGGGAGGTGGGGGGGCGGGGTTTTTTTGACTCATCCCTACTCTAGAATTATGCAAGTATCAAAATGTATTTTTGGGTCTCCTGAAGTCTGCTAGGAAACCAACACTTCCAGAAGTGTGGATCTCCAGGGTGCTTGCAGCTGCCACTGGCCCATGCCTTCAATCCCACATACTTGCAGGAGAGTGTGCTGACGCAAGGTCAGGGGGAGAAAGCAGTGACAGCTGCTGAGGGGTCTTGGGGACACTCCTGAAAGTGTCAATTTCCCAGAGAATTTGTGATTGGATTGGTGTTCAGCACTGATGATGAAGGAAAGGGTAAGTAAAGTAGCTTGTTACCCACTTTACTAATAGCGCAAATATGCAGGTCCTATATAATTTCTGGGGATATCTTTAGTAAAATTTACCTTGGCGCCATTGTCCAGGAGCCCCACCTGCTATACAGAGGGCATGGAAAGCCTTGCCCCAAAAATACTTAAGAATCCAGTATAGGAACCTTTGGGTTAGACTGTTGAATAATAGGTGGGGCTTTGACATTGAAGCTCTAAGTCAGGCTGAACTTCGGGTATACTTTATTACCCTTAAGAGGGGGCCATCCAATTGGGATCATCCACTTCGGATTTCTTTGAGGTGGGCAGGGGAACTCGACAGGGTTGCCCGCTATCTCCTTTTTTGTTTGCCCTTGCTTGGAGCCTCTGGCGGTAGCAATTAGGTCCTCCAAAGATATAAAATCTATACGGGTGGGTACAATAGATGAGTCCCTGGCGTTATACGCTGATGATATGTTACTGTTCCTGGAAGACCCGGAGGATTCCTTAAGAGTGGCACTAGGAATCATTGATCACTGTGCCACCTTCTCGGGGTTAAAAGTGAATTGGGGCAAGTTCTCCATTTTACCAATAGATACAGAGGCCAGGAAAAGGGCAGATCCTAGTTTACCGCTGCAGTGGGTCACGTCTATCAAGTACTTGGGAGTTCAGATTACAGCGAATGTCCAGGACTACATGTCTCTTGTTTTGCTGCCATTGATAATGTTATTAAAACATATGGTTCAAGTATGGACGAAACTCCCGCTGTCCCTAATCGGTCGTATTAGTTTATTAAAAATGAAATTTCTCCCTGTCATTTTATACTTTCTGAGACATGCACCTGTCTGGATTCCGAGATCATAATTTCGGAAGCTTGACAGCATCATTTCATCCTTTATCTGGGCTCCCAAGTATCCAAAAATAGGACTTAAGGTACTGCAGGAGCCTGGGGATCAGGGGGGCCTGTCACTGCCTGACTGGCAAAAATATTGAATGAATGAAAGATTTATAGAGCGCTGCAAATGTGAACTGAATCGCCTCAAGGCGCTATTATTATATATTATATATATATTATAGAGCAAGGCAAATGGTCTTCGCTCGTAGGTGGTTGATAGCTGAGGATGGAGATGCGGCCACAGTGTTGGAGTCGGCTCATCTGGGGTCATATTACAGTCTTCAATTTGCCCTGTTTAGGGGTCTCAAGTGGAATCTGCCTCTGACATTGACAATGAAAGCCACCATCAAGGCATGGGTGACAGCGGTGAAAATGGCATATCCTAGTTATGGAGGGGTATCGCCCTCAACCCCTCTTTGGATGAACTCGACATTGCCACAGTTCTACAACCTACCAGATCCTATGATCTGGGCGGTTAAAGGAATCAAAACGTTAAAAGATATAACATCTTATGGTGAACTATTAACCTTTTCCCAATTACAGTCGAGAAATGATCTTCCCAATTCGTATCTGTTCAGATTTCTGCAGGTTCGACATGCCTTCCAGGTACAGTTTGGAGAGGTGAGGGTGTAGTCCCTGCCCTCGTCTCTTGAAACGTTACTGGCAGATGGGGACTTGGCCAAGCCTCTCTCGGTAACTTACAAAGAATTTTTTAAGGTAACCCAACTGGCAATCACCAAATGCAGGGAGAGATGGGAGATGGAGGTCCCGGATGTGCAAGGGGAGGACTGGGACGACCATTTAAACATCTGGTGTCCCCTAGGGACAGGTTGATCCAGTTCAAATTCCTACATAGAAGCTATTATACCCCAGCTAGGCTGAATAAGATTTTCCCTACAGCATTAGCAGAGTGTTGGAGATGTTCCCATTCACCTGCAGATGCTGACCACATTTTTTGGCATTGTCCCCATATCCAAAGATTTTGGGCTGAAATTACATCTTGTATAGCAGATTTAATATCAATACCGATTCCAATGACTGTCAGGGTTTGTCTGTTGGGTGATGTAGTACCAACACACGCCATGCGAACAATGTTAAATGTACTCCTATTTTACGGCAGAAAAGTTATTTTGTTAGCCTCGAAAAAGCCAGAGGCACCGAGTATCTCATCCTGGAAGGGCCTAGTGAACTCTATGCTACCTTATTACAAAGCTACGTATGAAGCTAGAGGTTGTATGAAAAAATTTGATAGAGTGTGGCAAGCATGGTTTCAATCTAGCGCCACAGTGGGATAGTGGAAGAAAGGTACTGTCTGAAGGTGATATAACTAGACGAATATGTTCTCTAGAGATCTTATGTATCATAAAGCTTACCTTTAGAGCCATATATGACTGTTATTACTGTATATGAATAATTACATAAGCTTTTTCACTTAGATTATTGATAGGAAAATAGAGATCCTGTTATCGTGTCGAGCTGTGGTTCGTGGGTGGGGGTAGGGGGAAAATTGGGGGGGTGATTGGGTTTTTTTAGATAGTAGGTCTTTGTTAGATAGGTGTGAGGTCATGTTGACCTATGGTGGATGATGTCCAAGTTGGCACGTCCAAATGTTATATGATATGCTTATAAAACCAATAAACAGAATTTATTTTAAAAAAATACCCTTAAGAGGGGCCATTCAGAGGTTTATCAAATATACATAATGTGAACCTGTGGACACCTGACCATTACACCCATATGAGCTTACTGGACATCCCTTTCCAAAATCACAGGCATTAATATGAAGTTGCCCCCCCTTTGCAACTAAAACAGCCTCCAATCCTCTCAGACTCAAAAGATTTCCCATTACTTCCTCTCCTGTAAATACCACAAAGTGAGAGGAAATCTCTCCAAAGTGAAGTTATTCCACTCTAAAGCTGGCCATATGGATCAAAATGTGTCAGATTCAGAAGGCACCAGACAAATTTTAATCCGTCTATGGCTGTTCCTCCTCAACGCTTGTTAATCTAACAATCAACTTCAGTCAAATGGGAATGTTGGAACATTTTTGTTCGATCAGCGACTGCAGCCGACTGGCTGTAGCACTGATCAGTGTATACTGACAGCGGAGGAGTCCCCGCTGTCAGAAAACAATAGCACATTAGGGAACATTCCCCCATCCACCTCGCTGGTGATGGGGGAATAGGTTCATTTAAAAAATTAAAAGACCCATCTATGCCCAGCATTAGACTGTTGTCACAGAAACAGGTGACCGATTGTTGCCCTATTCCAGTTCTGATGCTAGTAGAACTGAACCAGTGGAACCCCTATTATTTGCAACATAATTGAGATCCTCACCTTTTACAACTATAATATGAATATCCTAAAGGTTCCTTCTGATAGGCCTCAATTGTAAAATAATAAGAAATATATTGGTAAAAATAGTAAAAGAAAAAATACAATACAATACAATACAGTACAAAGCTACCACACTCCTAACCACCTGAAGAACAAATAGTTATCAATCAAAAGTATAATAAATATAGTGAATTTAAATAAAAACATACTTCTAAAAAAACTCCACTCTAAGTATGTGTCCAGTACAGGGTATATATATTTTTAAAAAATGTGGCCATAAATCACACTACACCTCCAGTGAATATCTGTGGAAAATGTTCATCCACATTGAAAGCACCATGGATAAGTGATCATCAAAAGAATCTTGGTCACCCATGGAAGTATTTACCCAGAGACACGGGCCAGGATTCCTGTTCTGGTGACAACTAGACATGTGCAAATTGTTTCATTATGAAAATGAATTTGAATTTGAAATAGAAACATATTGCAATAAATACAGTAAGGTATAAAAGTGAAATAAACTGAGGATTCCTTCTTAGGCTGCCGAATAGAATAGATTACAAAAGAATGGAAACAAATAGAATAGACTAGAATAGAAAATAAAAGAATGGAATAGAATAAAACAGAATAAAAAACAATAGAATAGAAAATAAAAGACTAGAAAATGATAAAACAGAGTAGAAAACAAAATAGAATAAAACATAAAAGAATTAAACAGAATAGAACAGAATAAAAAAGAATAGAATAGAACAGAAAATAAAGGAATAGGATAGAAAAGAATAGAAAGAATAGAATGAAACAGAAAAGGAATAGGATAGAAAAGAATAGAATAGAATAGAATAAAACAGAATAGAATAGAAAATGGAACAGAGGAGCATAGAATAGAAAAATAGAATCGATTAAAAACAGAATAAAAAAGAACAAATGCAGCCATCTTCCACAATTCAAATTTGGAATACATTCATATTTCAGATAAATTTGAATTCCAGATAAAATTGAATTTCAAATCGATTTGAAAAAAACGAATATACGAAACTAATCCAAATCTACAAAACAAATTCTGAAAAGGAATCATTCTAACATAACGAATATGATGAACAAAATTAATTTAACCTACAAATCCGAAACAACCAATTTTTTCTGTTGTGCACATCTCTAGTAACAACTTAAAATTTTAATAAGTGGTGAATCTTCCCAACTGGGACACAGAAGTAAAAACCCGACAGAGGATCTACCCCTGACCAGAGGGCCTGGTTATGTAATACTGTTATGCCGCGTACACACGGGCAGGCTTTGACGGACTAGGTCTGGCGGACTTTGACGGACTTTCCGAATGAACGGACTTGCCTACACACGATCAACCAAAGTCCGATGGATTCGTATGTGATGACGTACGACCGGACTAAAACAAGGATGTTCATAGCCAGTAGCCAATAGCTGCCCTATCGTTGGTTTTTGTCCGTCGGACTAGCATACAGACGAGCGGACTTTTCGACCGGACTCAAGTCCATCGGAAAGATTTGAAACATGTTTCATTTGTAGGTCCGTCAAACTTTTGGGGGAAAAAAGTCCGCTGGAGCCCACTCACGATGAAATTATCCCACGGACTCCGGTCCTCCGGACAAAGTCTGCCGTAAAGTCCGCTCGTGTGTACGCGGCATAACACACATGCAGAAGATGGCATGTGTTTTCAATATGAAGTCAAAAAGTGAGCCTAGAATTCTGTTCAGATGGAGTAAAAGCTAAATAAGTGAGAAAACACAACTTTTAGAAGTAAGCCTGCTTGTTTATGGTAATGTAGGACTGTATATTTACTGTATATTATTCTCATATATGCTCATTTGTGGTTCAATGGAAATGTGGGCTGATGTAGACGATGGTGTCATTGATTTTCTATTTACCTTGCGAAATAGTGAGGTAATGAGCTTTTGGGTATTGTAGTAAGGCGAGTTGACCCAAATAATACGGACGAGGTTGAGGAGATGAGGTAATTTTTCAGGAATGTTTTTGAGTTTCAGAGACATCAGCTCTTTAAACGGTTCTTCAAGTATGGATAAAAAGCTGACGTTAGACTGAGCCTGGGCAGACACAACCTACAAGAGAGGAAACACATTGGGATCATTTAGTGAGGCAAAGAGGAAATATGATCATTTAACATGAACTTGATCTGGCCTATCAATGCTCCAGGACAGGGGTAGGCAAACATGGACTTTTCCAGCTGTTGCGGAAAAACAAGTCCTATGGACTGGAGAGCCAAAGTTCGTCTACCTCTGCTCTAAGGTGTCAACAGTGAAGTGCCTGCAAGTACCTGTGTTAGTCGTCAAATCGATCCCGGGCGAACCCCCAAGCATCCTAAACTCTGGGGGTACATTGGGCCTCGACTACTGGCTAATTGTAGGTTAGGCTCCCCTTCCTTTAGCTAAACCCCACCCCCATCTGAAATACATACAGTATGCTGTAGTGAAATATTTGTAAATAAGCCATCTTCTATATAAAAACTCAAGATGTATTTCCAATCCATTTTTAGCATTTTGGATATGAGCAGAAAGAGTTAGGATCTCTGTCACTTTTTTTTTACTTTCACAATATTTATTGAAAAGTTTGAAAATTTTACAAGTAGTAAAACAAGCATCAATACAAATGTACCAACGTCAGCGGAGCAAATACGGAAAAGCAAATGTAATGTATAAGACATTATTTACCATATCACCAGACTCAAAGCAATAAAAGGTAGCAGCAGAGCATGTAGGGTTTAGTGCTCCATCACCTGATGCACCAGTGAGATGAGTACACACCTAATGAAGACCACCCCCAGATCATGACCCTGGCCATATATAGAGGACACCTGTCTCTCTTTGGGCCATACTGAGGAAAGTTTTTTTAGTGTGGTGAGGAAGGCTGGAACCACTATCACCAACAGACTTCCTGGTCTGCTCACAGCATTGTCACCAACACCGGAAGTGAAGGGAGATCTCCTTGATGATCTCAAAAATACACTAAAAGCCTGGAAAAGGTAAAGAGGTTCTGGCCATGTCTCACGAGATCCAAAGCTAAAAAATAATTTAAGCTGAATTTGAACTCACTGACATTTTAGACTTTGCTTAAGACTGATCGTGATCCAGGTTTTCTGTAACACTGTGTAAATGTTCCCCTTCGGAAGGATACTAAAGAATAACAGAAGGGCTGAAATACTTAGATCTCCTGAAAATAATGCCAATTCAGGTGTTTCCAGTGATGGTCACACGGGACCAAAAAAATTATTTCACATGACCTTTGCTGGAGGGGAGGTTCTACCAATCAAAACTTTGACACTCCCCTTTACTATAAATCCCATGATCTAAAACTTCGACCTCTGGTCATGTGATCAACACTGGAGGGAGATAAAATCAGCATTTTCTCCAGAAAAAAAGACAAGTACATCATTCCCTTCTGTAAGGTTGGCCATACATGGTCGAATTTCGAAAGAATTTTCTTTTGAAAATCAGAAAATTTGTGCGTATTGTGATCCAATGGTGCCACCATTGATTTCGAAATTCGGCCAACCAAGCCTTCAATTTCACCTCATGTTGCTACAGAAAATAATTTTCGTGGATGGGAATCTTCTTTTCTTTCCGGGAATTTTCTTTTCTTGCACATGCGCATTTCTTTTTCAATTACATTTCTCGCTCGATTCTCCCATCATTGATTAGAAAATCGTTAGTTTTTCAAAAAAATTCCAACATGTCCAATTACTCAAATTTGATTTCCGCATGAAAATCGGCTGTTGCTGCAGCCCACTAATGGTGCGAAATACAAACGAAAATTCTTGGATAAGATTTTCAAAAGAAAATTCTTTCGAAATTCGACCCATGTATGGTCTGCTTTATTCTATATTTGTCCATTCCAGCAAAACTGTTAAAGCTGAACTCCAGACAAATACCAAGATGAAATACATACAGTATATGAGACCTGTTTGACCTGACAATAGATTTGTATTTATGTCCATCCAGTTCTGAGTTTTACACAGCTCTCTCTCACATAACTCAGAACTCAGTCCTGTCTGGCAGGGCAGGAGACCTGATTTTTCTCTGCTGCACTTGTCTTACTTTAATGCATTGTCCCTCCCTCAGCTTGTGATTGGACAGTGAAAAGAGAAGTAGCAGACTGATGAGCTCATCTTCATGTCATTCTGCTCTCTCTTTCGGTTTTTACCTCTCACAGTTTGAGCTCTGCTGTACGATGGACTACAAGAGGCTGATACTAAGCCAAATTCATGTGCTTATATAGTGCTTGCATTTAAAAAATGCATTTGGTGATGTACTGAAGCCCAAGTTTGTTTTAAAAAAAATAAGCACAAGGGACATTAAGTACTATCAGTGTGATGGGTCCCTTGTGCTGCAATCATCTGGTTTAGAAGACATCTTCTTCCTCCAAGGCTTCCCTCACCCATGGCACTGTAATCTTCCAGTGCAGCAGGGGTTAATAGAAATGAGGGAGTTTTTACAGTCCGCCCAGCTCCTCCATTCATAGAAGCTGTACTACATTCATAGATCATTTTTCATCCATAGAATATGCAATAGTAAAGCTTCTATGAATGGAGGAGGGAGGTGGAAAGGGTGGGCATTGTCGGGCACTCTTGATTGAGTGCCTGTCACAGCTCCCTCAGTTCTATTAACCCCCACTGCACCGGAAAATTATGACAGTGGTGGTGGGGGGGTGATTTCTACTATACCAGATGACAGCAGCACATGGGACACACTACATTGATGGTAATGTCCCTTGTGCTGATGTTTTTTTAAACATCGGCTTTAAGGCAGAAATAAACCTTAAAGTGGTTGTTAACATGTTTGTAAGTATGATATACAGCACAGTGCTTGTGCTGTGTCATTTGGCCCCCTGTAACACCAAATACCTGGCTGATCCTGCCTGGCTATACCCTTCCCCCTGTAAACTGACCACGGTACATCATGGCTGCTGAGCCCTGACACCGTGGTCAGTTTACGTGCCTCCCTGCCTGTCAGCTCCGTGTAAGTGCCTGTCCCCTTCCTGCTGCTGAAATTACTGTTCAATTTTTACAGTATCCTCTCTGTTTAATGTAATCTGCTTCTGTGTCTGTGCATTATAAAAAAATGCAGCTATATAGTCTTTTTCAGAGCACCGCTCAGCGCTCACGTGACCCGCCGCCTCTCTCCTCCTGACTGACGCCAGCAGGGGATCCTCGGCCCCACATGCTGCAGCTGTCAGGCCGAGAGCGGAGAGAGGCAGTGAGCCACGTGAGCACCGCTCGGCGCTCTGAAAACAGGTATATAGCTGCATTTTTTTTTTATAAGGCACAGACACAGAAGCAGATTACATTACAGGATACTGTAAATTTTATTTGGTGGGTTAACCACCATTAAAGGCCACTACAATTTAATCATACAATCCCCTCTGTAAAATAACATTATGTGCCCCTGTGTCTGTGTTATATAAAAAAGATGCTGCTCTGTAATTTATATAAGAGCATCTCCCGGTGCTCACGTGACTCTTTGGCTCTCTCCTCTCCCCGGCTGACAGCTATAGAGGGAGGGGCTGAGAACTCCAGCTGATGTCAACCAGGGAGGAGGGGAGGAGAGAGAGCCAAGGAGTCACGTGAGCGCTAGTAGATGCTCTAAAATAGTTACAGATCGGCATCTTATTTATATAACACAGACACTGGGGCACATAACATTATTTTACAGAGGGGATTGTATGTTTATAGTGTAGTTATGATAGCAGCAGGATTGGAGGGCTGGGGAGTGGACAGAGCTGACAGGCAGGGAGGGGAGGGGGGAGAGGACAGAGGAGAGAGGACAGAGGAGGAAGGGGGGGCGGAGCAGGGCTGCGAATGACAGAGGCACACAAACTGCCAACGGTGTCAGGGCTCAGCAGCCATGATAAACCGTAGTCAGTTTACAGGGGGGAGGGTATAGCCAGGCAGGATCAGCCAGGTATTTCAGGTGATAAGGGAGGCCAAATTACACAGCACTAGCACTGTGCTGTATAACATGCTTTAAGGGAACAGGATCTGTTTTTTTTTTGTTTTTTTTTTGTTTTTTTTAATTTAGGGTAACAAACACTTTAAACACTAACATTTGCCAACAGGAAGGGTCTATTGATAGATTGATAGAAGATAATTTTAAAGTCTCTTCTGCCAAAATATTTTTAAATTACCTGCTAGCAATCTTTCTTTTACCTTGCATGCTAACTGCAGCACATCTGAGGTACAGCGTATCGAACGGTCCCATTCCTGGCATCTTACAGCAGATGCTGGGAATGAAGCCAGGTGTCAAAATAATGTAAATCCAGTGCACATAACTTACAAAAAAATTCATGAGTTTTCCCACATGGGATTTTTATAGGCTTAAATAGCACATGCTGTTAAAAGACATACATGACAATCTTTATTTATGTTATAATCCAATAAATGAATTATAAAATACCAATGGTGCGGCTGATTTTTCCATTGACATGACACATGTCAATACACATCCAAAAAATACTTAAAGTATAACTAAAGATCTAGGGTAACTTTTAGTTTTGGATAAAGTGGAGATCAGGGGTAGGCAACCTGGGGCCCTCCCAGAACTACAAGTCCCATCATGCCTCTAGGAGTAATTGTAACTGCCAGCCTTGCAATGACTCATGGGAAATGTAGTTCCACAACAGCTGGAGGGCCTCAGCTTGCCTACCCCTGGTGGAGAGAAATTAGAATGTTTGTCAGTTTTTATTGCTGTCTGTGTCCCTGTTATGGAGATTCACCCTCTCTATTTGTCTTGTTTACTGTTATCATTGAAAGTGAAAGTAAAAGAAAATCCCAAATTTTGGGTCGTCCCCAGAAAAGTAATAGAGGGGAAATCTTCTAATGGGGACACTAGTACTGGTGACCTGGGGGACCCCCGAGGAATTCCCTTAATTTTTAGGGATTTCCTCTCATTTCCTGTTTGGCTATGGGACAGGAAGCGAAAGGAAATCTCTGCAATGGAACACAGATGGCGAAAATCAAATCTGACAAGGGTTATAACCCTCTCTTACTCTATCCAAAATTAAGAAAAAAATGTTGCCTATAGTGCTACTTTAACTAACATTTTCTTCTGTCGCAAGGACTTGATGTAAGTACAACTGTTGGCCCAGAATCACCCAACACGTTTCATAGTTGTAAAGCTCCTTCCTCGGGGGGAAATGTTGAAACGCGTTAGGTGATTCTGTGCCAAAAGTTGTGCATGCATCAAGTCCTTGCGACAGAAGAAAATGTTAATTAAAGTATAACTAAAGGCAATTTTGTTTTTTACGTTTTGGATAGGATAGAGATCGATTTTAACCCCTGCCAGTCTTTATTGCTGTCTGTGCTCCCGTTAGGGAGATTCTCCCTCTCTATTTTTCCTGTTTACTATTAACATTGAAAGTAAAAGTAAAAGAAAATCCCACATTTTGGGTCGTCAACAGAAAAGTAATAGAGGGGAAATCTTCCAATGGGGACACTAGCTCTGGTGACCTGGGCCCCCCAATATATTACCTTAATTTGCAAGGATTTCCTCTCACTTCCTGTTTTGGCTATGGGACAGAAAGTGAAGAGAAATTTCCCCAGTGGGACAAAGATGGCAAAAATAAAGCTAATTGGGGTTATAACCCTCCCTTACTATACCCAAAATGGAAAAAAAAAAGTTCTGCCTATAGTTCTACTTTAAGTATTTTTTGCACGTCTATTAGTGGTAGCATACTGTGATGTCATTGGAAAAATCAGCCGCACCATTGTTTTTTATAATTTATTTTATTTATTGATTACAGGTACTTGAATAGCGCTGCCAATTTATGCAGCACTTTACATACTTATTATACATTCATATCAGTCCCTGCCCTCAAGGAGCTTACAATCTAAGGTCCCCAACTCACATTCATACATAGTCAAACTAGGGCCAATTTAGACAGAAGTCCATTAACCTACCAGCTTGTCTTTGGAGTGTTGGCGGAAATCCAAATAAAAAAGAAAGAAGGACGGCGCCCTCTAAGTGCAGCATGTATGTTAAAAATATTTATTACAATAGATAAAAACACTCACATTTGAGTTGCTAAAAACCAGCATGTAAAGTAGTTTCATCCGCGTGCTCTCGGGGGATGTGGGTGTCACGGGCCAGTGGAGGGGTTCCTGGGATGTGAGTCCTGTAACCTGGGTCCTGGTAGCTGTTCCGGTGGTGCCGAGGGTCCTCAGAGCCTCCGGGCGGCCAGGATATCGGTCATGGATCCTCCGTGGAGCGCCGTGCTGACCTGCGTCTTCACTTCCGGGAGCGGGGTGAGGCGGGCAGTGCTTCGCGTTCGGAGCATGCGTGCTCCTTCATCAGGCATGCGTGCTCCTTCATCAGGCATAGCCTGATGAAGGAGCACGCATGCTCCGAACGCGAAGCACTGCCCGCCTCACCCCGCTCCCGGAAGTGAAGACGCAGGTCAGCACGGCGCTCCACGGAGGATCCATGACCGATATCCTGGCCGCCCGGAGGCTCTGAGGACCCTCGGCACCACCGGAACAGCTACCAGGACCCAGGTTACAGGACTCACATCCCAGGAACCCCTCCACTGGCCCGTGACACCCACATCCCCCGAGAGCACGCGGATGAAACTACTTTACATGCTGGTTTTTAGCAACTCAAATGTGAGTGTTTTTATCTATTGTAATAAATATTTTTAACATACATGCTGCACTTAGAGGGCGCCGTCCTTCTTTCTTTTTTATTTGTTCCAGAGCTTCTTCTAGCTTTTATAGACTGGCTGCCTTCCATTTATTCAGCATCATTTTATCCTCACATGGACTAATACCCGAACTTGTTGTGAAACATTAACTACCACCATCAAGTTCCCCCTCTCAGAAACCCCCAACCCACCCCCTTCCCCCCACCATTTTTAGATATATGTACTCGGCTACCTCCATTGTGCGCCATATTAACCCCTTGATCGTTTTTTTATTGGCGGAAATCCACGCAGACACAGGTAGAACATACAAACTCCAGGCAAGTAGTGCTGTGGTTGGGATTCAAACTAACGACCTCAGTGCTGCTAGGTAGAAGTGCTAACCACTTAGCCACTGTGCTGCTCCACTCTATTATTGGATTGTAACATAAGTAAAGATTTACATGTATGTCTTTTAACAGCATGTGCTCTTTGTGCCTATGAAATCCCATGTGGGGAAACTCATGAATATTTTGGTAATGTACTGTATTTAGGGATGATGGCATGATCCATAATATAACCCGGGGGGGTCCTGTCTGGACCCATTAGACCTACTAGGAAAGATAGGACATACAGTATAATAAAGATTTGAGGCTTACATATACAGAAACTCATGGGAATAAGGGCTTTAGAAAACTAAATGAGGAAGGAGACTTGGAGACCAAAAAACAGACTGTTACGCTAGATCTTAAATTCAGAGTCAGTGGTTTTCTCTCACCTGGATCTGCTTGGACATATTCTGGAAAGGTTCCACATAGGATGACTTTGCCATCTTTAGGATGTGCTCGATGTGTTTGACTCCGGGCTTATCCAGCTGCTTGCTGATTCCAGAGAGGTCAGTGCATCGTTCTCTCCAAAATTCAATCACCTCTAGAGGACCTAAGCTCTCACCCATCTCCACTGCTTCCTTGGCTCTCAGAAACTCTTTGATCTGGCGGGTCCAATGCACCATGGTAACTAGGAGAGTGGAAACAAATTTACTTAAAGAGCTTCTCAAGGAATGAACAAACAAACCAATTACATATCTAAGTGACAAATTAGCCCATACATGAAAAGTATGGTGAAGGCTGTAGGCCTGTGGATGAGGACCACATGCAGAATAATCATATGCATTAAGCTCAATCTACCAGTAGGGTCCAGACCTTGTACCATGTACCACTTTGTTTTGCCCAAAAGGTGCTACAATAGGCCCAAAGCAGTCAGGAATGAGCATCTATAAGACTCTGAATCACCACTCTCAAATTAAACATGTGCTTAGCCCATGCAGGGCAGAGCAACATGTTCACTTAAAGTGGTTGTAAACCTCAGAGATGAAAAATGAACAAAGCATATCCCTCCATAGTATGTGCTTGTCTCAATTTAGAGCATTAAGTGTCATTTCTATCTGCTGCTTCTTTTCTCTGCTATCAGCATGAGTCACTTCTGACAAGTTTTCCTGACACCAAGAGAAAAAAGGTAAGAGGGGAGGTAGCTCCAGGCTGATTGATAGCCTCAACTCTGTTCCTGTGTGGCGGTGGAAGGGGGTGTGTCTCTTTCCTCCAATCAGCTCTCAGAGCTCTCCTCACTGATGTAACTTCAGCTCTCTGCCCCTGCTTTTCAGAGCTGAGAGATCCCATGTAAATTCTGCACTCTGAATGGCTGTAGGGGAAAGACAATGGTAGATAAACAGGTACAACTTATGTAGGAGGATTAGTTTCATCTCATGTATCACCTGAGGCCAGTCACATCACTGGCTATATGTGAGGGTATACCTTAACTACCACTAGAGATACCCACAGTGGAAAGTTTTGTTTTGTTTCAGATTTGTTCATTGGGTTACTAATTTTGTTTCATCATAATCGTTATGTTAGAATGATTCGTTGTCGGAATTAATTTAGTATATATTCGGATTCCTTTCGTATATTCGTTATTTTTAAATTGATTCGAAATTAATTAAAGTAAATATCCTGCATTTTTGCTTGGGAGTGTGAGTGTTAAATTCTGCTTTAGGCTCTCTAAATAGAGGCTTTGTTTCAACAGTGGTAATGAGAAATGAAGTTGTGAGAAAAGTCCTGGACAGCCGCACTCAGAATAATTATCGCCTTTATTAGATAAAAATCAACAAAAAATACATGCTACAGCAAGAAGTACAGGAAAGCTGACGCGTTTCACACTATAGTTAGTGCTTAATCATAGCTTATGATTAAGCACTAACTATAGTGTGAAACGTGTCAGCCTTCCTGTACTTCTTGCTGTGGCATGTATTTTTTGTTGATTTTTATTTAATAAAGGCGATAATTATTTTGAGTGCGGCTGTCCAGGACTTTTCTCACAACTTCATTGTTACAAGCATTGCCGGCATCCGTGGTTTCCAGCCTGGAGGAGAGGTCTGTTCCTGATTAACCTTCCTAGAGCATGATTTCTCTCTCTGCTACTTCAGGGGGTAATGAGAAACTGGAAAACGTGAAAAGCGATCTACAACTCCACTTGCTGAGTGAAAACGAGAATGCATAATAATATGAAATATTACATATTTGCCTGAATAAGAAAAATGATTTTTTCAAATGTTTTTTCTTAATAAAAAAAAGCCCACTATTCATTCCCTTTCATTATAAATATCAGATATACTCACTCTCTAGCCTCTGCACCAGCTCTTTGTCCTTGATGGCGGTTTCAGCTTCCACATTCATGGCCTCAATGGGGATGTAAAAGACAGTTTGGCCCTGTAAATTATACCTGGTGTCTGGAGTAGAAGAAATTATAGGTTAGGACGTTTGGGGTACTACCGATTGAGCAATTCATTTAGGGTAGAATGTATAAAGCCATCCAAAAGCGATAGTATAGTTACAGGCAGAGTTTGGTTAGAAGAGTGAACCAATGGCTTTGCTTCCCACCTAAGAGCCTCAGTATTCAACAGAGATATTCCCACATCTTTTCGGGTTCTGCAAAAAATAAAACCTAAAACCCAACTCCACCCTGCCCTCTGGATCCCCACCTCACATTTATTTTTATACTTACCCTTTTCCGATATTTTCTGTTTGATCATGTGAGGTGTAGGGTTCTCGTCTTCTCGTGCACTGGGTGGTCCTCAATGTCACTGACATAATGGTGTGAGTTCCATTTTCTGCATTATTATATGTGAATACAGAGTTCCATGGTGATGACCCTCCTAGGGGGTGGGCCCATGACACCCTGCACTCATTGGAAGTGGGCTTGTTGACATTGGGCGTCATTCAACCCAAAAAACTGGTGCTGGATTACAGAGCGGGTGAGTCTGTATGGGACAGTGCCAGAGATGAGTTGAATATCGCATCAAAAGCTGTTTTTTTTAATGTTTTTTTTACAGCTGCTGGGAGACTAGTTAGAGAAAAACTAATGTGAATTACAAACCTGATTCCAAATCCAGTAGGAAGAGTGAGAACCCAGTAATGGCTCCAGTAATGTGTACACCTGGGGATGCTCAGAGGTCTCACTAACAGAGATATAAGGTTGTACATACAGTGCCATTTTGTCCTGTTACAACCTAAAACGTAAATGTATTTTATTGGGATTTTATGTGATAAACCAACACAAAGTGGCACATAATTGTGAAGTGGAAGGAAAATGATAAATGGTTTTCAGAATTTTTTACAAATAAATATGTGAAATGTGTGGCGTGCATTTGTTTTCAGACCCCTTTACTCTGATACCCCTAACTAAAATCTAGTGGAACCATTTGCCTTCAGAAGTCCTGTCTTTAATTTAATCTCAGTATAAACACAGCTGTTCTGTAAAGCCCACAGAGGTTTGTTAGAGAACCTTAGTGAACAAACAGCATCATGAAGACCAAGGAACACACCAGACAGGTCAGGGATAAAGTTGTGGAGACGTTTAAAGCAGGGTTAGGTTATAAAAAAAAATCCCAAGCTTTGAACATCTGGCAGAGCAATGGTTCTCCTGGTTAAAACCATAAATAGTTACATAGCATAGATCATAGATGACCTCTCTTATCGTGATTTTTAATCCACATGTTTCCTGGAACAAAGTCCACCTTTTCAAGGATACATATGCAGTTCAAACTTACAGATAATATATGGTATATAACAGAGTATGAATTAATTAGCATGTAGCACCTCTTTCACCAATGATGTGTCAAAAATCACCAACTTTACATCCCTGTTTAGGGAAAAGGGGTCCTCAAGACAGATTGGTCAACCAAAGGATCAGCCTACTTGTTGCCAGTCACTAAAATACCTCTACCATGGTCATCCTGCTGGACACTGAAGTTCAGCGGGAAAAGCTTGGACCAGCCATTCTCAACCAGGGTTCGGTGGAACTCTAGTGTGCCTCCAGAGATTGTTAGGGGTTCCTCCAGCTGTGGCTGAGTGACCTCTAGACAGATTGGTCTGCCAAATCAACGTTCTACCTGTTGCCAGGCAAGAAATACCATGGTCATCCTGCTGGACACTGAAGGTCAGCAGGAATAGCTTAGACGAGCCATTCTCAACCAGGGTTCCAGGGCCAACACCACTTGGCAGAGCCAGCAGCATGACTTCAGTTATCTTTTTAGCTATCTGTAAGGGTGGCAATCTGACCACCACTGTAAGGAGGCCATTCTTTCCACAGGTAAACAATGTGGGGTACATTTTTCCCACTGATCCCCAATAAATAGGGTAAACCAAGGGTTCCTTAAAACCTACAAATATTTTAGGGGTTCCTCTGGGGGAAAAAAAAGTTGACGAAAGGCTGGCTTAGACTGAGGGCAGGGAGTGATGTGAATGTACAAAATATGTAAAGCACTGCGTAAATTGTCACCACTATATAAATACCTGTAATAAATACATTTAAAAAGTAGCGTGCAGACTTGTTGGTGTCACTCATTTGGTGATGATGTGGCTCGATTACGTGGTACAAGAATGATGTCCAGATCCCCTCAGCCGTACGAACCATATTTATACTGCCAATAGAAGCTAGATTGAAGTTTAGCATATGACTACTATTATGGAAGTGGAGGAAGCCCACATATCTGTACTAATTTTGATAAAAGAGGACCATGGAGTTTAACTATTACGCCTGGTAAACATTTACTCTTCCATGCCTGATCCCAGTTGGGTGAGTGAGGCTACATCTGGCATGTGCAATTGAATTTACAACCTTTATCTTTATACTATGCATACTTGCAGCTTGGGAATTCAGCAGCAGCTGGACTGGATTGTTTATAGAAGTGGTTTAAACACACTATGCCAACTGGAGATTTCAAGTATATTGATTGGTACGACTTGGGATTGACCGCCTCGTTCATCTGTAAAACTTATTTGGAGCTTTTCACTTTGCAGCCTGTTGTGTTTTGTTTGAACGGCGGAGACGAATTCAGAGTATTGGACAATATGCTAACCGCGTGAGCAGTCATTCAATTAAATATCGGATATATTTTCGAGATATTTCTACCATGGAGCTTTAGTATTCTGCTGGGTAGGATACGTGATGCAGATTTGTTAGTGTTTAAGTCAGCATTGTCTATTTCATCCATATAGCACAGTGGAAGTATTGATGGATTTATACAAGTTCATTTGATGCACTGTGAGATACAATATTACATTTTATTACACTTTTTTACTTCTCTGTCTTATTCTTCTTTGGTGTACCGATGCATGTATTTAGGTATTAAAGTCAGGTGCTTTATATGCTCAATCAGGTGTGTTATTATCTGTATTTATATTAGGAGAGATTTTTTTGTATTGTTACCTTAGAACAGGGGTGTCAAACACAATTTCATTGTGGACTGCATCAGCATTATGGTTGCATCTGTAAAGCCTGGTACACACGAATGATCGTCCATTATTTTTTTCCATGCTAGTCTCATATAAAAAATGAAGAGCTTACTCAAGTTGCAAAAATTCTTGTTTGACAAAATAAAAAATTCGGAATTGATGTAATGTATTGTATTGTATTAGTATTGTATTTTTGGACGAATACTGTACTGATTAACCACTGGCCCACCGGGCACTTTCACCCCCTTCCTGCCCAGGCCAATTTTCAGCTTTCAGCACTGTCATACTTTGAATGACAATTGCTCGGTCATGCTACACTGTACGCATATAACATTTTTATATATATATATATATATATATATATATATATATATATATATATATATATATTTTTTTTTTTTTACACAAAGAGATCTTTCTTTTGGTGGTATTTAATCATCACTGGGTTGTTTATTTTTTGCTAAATTAACGGAAAAAAGACCGGAACTTACGGAAAAAATCATGTTTTTCATAGTTTGTTATAAAATTTTGATAACAGGTAATTTTTCTCCTTCACTGATGTGCGCTGATGAGGCTGCACTGATGGGCACTGATGAGGCGGCACTGATGAGGTTGCATTGATAGGCGGCACCGATGGCCACCAATGAGGCAGCACTGGTGGGCACTGATAAGAAGGCACTAATGAGGTTGCATTGATAGGCACCGATAGGAGGCACTGATGGGCAGCACTGAGAGGTGGTACTGATGGGCACTGATAGACGGCACTGATAAGTGACGCTGATGAGGAGGCACTGATTGGCAGCACTGATGAACACTGATTGGCAGCACTGGTGGGCACTGATAATTAGGACACTGATAATCAGTGCCATGATTATCAGTGTGGATGTCCCTTTTACACAAGCCGGTTATCGGCTCTCCTCTATTCTCCTCACGCTGACAGTGTGAGGAAAGGAATGGCGATAACTGGCTTGTGTTTACATCGTGGTCAGCTGTGATTGAACACAGCTGATCATATGGTAAAGAGCTGCTGATTGACTCTTTACCCCGATCTGTGATAAGCTGTGTCCCGAGGACACATTGATTACAAAGCGCCGCGCCGTTCGTGGTAGGCGTGATCACGGGAGGACATCATATGATGTCCTCCCCAGAACTGGACTGTAGCCATCATTTGGCTATAGCGTGGTCAGCAAGTGGTTAATCAAAAATTGAACAGTCTGGTGTTTACGGGGAAAAAAATTGTGTTTATCCCTTGTGATAATTTCAGACGAACTGTTATGATTGGCTCTTGAAAGCTGTGTACTAGCTATCATATTATTATAAGGAACTCAACCAAATCACCACCCCCAAGCCCCCCCCCCAAAAAAAAACACATCGAACAGTGGGTGTGGCCAACCATAGGAGGATCCAGAAGGGGCATTAAATACCAGGAGTGCATTATGTGTGGAGTTCCAGGATGCCCTATGTACACAGTGCAGAGTTCAGATGTGCGGTACATACAAAGTGCAGGGTTCAGGGGCACGCTATGTACAGAGTGTAGTTTAGGGGTGCCCTATGCACAGAATGCAAAGTTCAGGGGTGTGCTGTGTACAGAATGCAGTGTTGAGGAGTGTGTTACATAGAGTACAGGGTTAGGGGTGTGCTATGCACAGTGTGCAGGATTCAGCTCTCTTTCACATGATGTCCACATCTCACTTCCACCCCTCCTTGGCTCTCAATTTGGCACCACTGTCCCCCATCCTCCACCTCTGCACACAACTCCCTCCACAGCTCTTATCCCCCCTCCCCAAAAGCTTCCTGGTATCTCACCTACCTGGCCCAGCTTTAGTACCTCCCGGCAGTGTAGGTGGCTCCACCTTAGTCTCTCACTTGCAAAGAGATCATTGGTCGGCATTTGTGCACCCGAGCACAGATGGGGTTTAAAGTGCAGCTTACCACATGATGCCTCACCCCACCACACTGCACTTGCATCTGTATCTCCCTTGTCCCAGCCGTGAGTGCAGGGCAGGGATCTGTGAGAGCCACAGACAGGAAAGCTATCCTTGTAAACACAGAAGGCTTCTGTGTTTACAAGTGACAGTGGTGAGTGTGGAGTGGAGGCATGATCTGTAGGTGATAAAACAGAGTTCCGCCACGTTCCGGCAAAAAAGAAGCCCTGAGTGCGAGTGTCATGAAGATCCTGCCAGTAACCGGCGATCCAGGCGCCCGGGAATACGGCCACGGGTCCCACTGCGCATGCGCGCGCGTTCACGGGTGCGGTCACGCACGGGCACGCGCGCGCGCACTCCCGCTGGTCTCAGGTGGGCTATTTTAACCGGTCTATCACACACTATCCCCGCTGTCTGCTCTACAGCGTTCTGTGTGTGTAACCTGATCTGATCTGAGTATCCTGCTATCTGACCCGGCTTTCCTGGTGACCATCCTGCTATCCGCCTGCACCAGACCCTCTTGGCTTGCCTGACCATCCTCTGTCTTATCCCTGGTACCTCTGCTGTCCGACCGATACCGACCACCGGCTTGTTGACCCTACTACCTGCTGTCTGTTCCAGTCCAGCGTCCCAGGCTACTACCTGCTGTCTGTTCCAGTCCAGCGTCCCAGGCTACTACCTGCTGTCTGTTCCAGTCCAGCGTCCCAGGCTACTACCTGCTGTCTGTTACAGTCCAGCGTTCCAGGCTCCTACCTGCTGTCTGTTCCAGTCCAGCGTTCCAGGCTCCTACCTGCTGTCTGTTCCAGTCCAGCGTTCCAGGCTCCTACCTGCTGTCTGTTCCAGTCCAGCGTTCCAGGCTCCTACCTGCTGTCTGTTCCAGTCCAGCGTTCCAGGCTCCTACCTGCTGTCTGTTCCAGTCCAGCGTTCCAGGCTCCTACCTGCTGTCTGTTCCAGTCCAGCGTTCCAGGCTCCTACCTGCTGTCTGTTCCAGTCCAGCGTTCCAGTCTACTACCTGCTGTCTGTTCAAGTCCAGCGTTCCAGTCTACTACCTGCTGTTGTTCCTGGTTCCAGTCCAGTGTTCCAGGCTCTTACCTGCTGGGTTCCTGGTCCTCCCTGCAGTCCAGTCTCTGTCTTGTCTTCTCTTGGCTTCAGATTCCAGAGGGTGCCACCACTACTGAACTCCACGACTGTTGATCCTGCCAGGCACCCATACCACTCCTCACTCCTGGCCCTCTGTCTCTATTCCAGGGGAACAGGAGTGGGAGGTGTAAGGGAGGTCTCTCTCTGCACTTCAGGCTCAAAACCTACCAGGTACGTGACAGTAGCAGACAGCCATGTCTGAGCCTGAGCAGGGAACCTCTCCCATGGAGGAACTTTGTGCACACCTGGCAGGATTGACTGAAGCAGTCAAGAACCTGCAGCAAGGATATACCAGGTTGGAGGAACGAGTGCTAACTTTGTCTAGTCCCATTGGGGCTCCTTCTGCTCCTGCTCCTTCAGTCGGGCCTTCCTCAACGGTGGTGATGCTCCCCCCAGAACCCAAGGTTCCTACACCTGAACGTTTCTCCGGAGATCGCCATAAGTTCAGGGCCTTCCGTAACTCCCGTGAATTATTTTTCGCTCTTCAGCCACGTACCTTTTCCCTGGAGGCTACCAAGGTGGGCTATGTAATTTCTCTGCTTTCTGGTGACCCCCAAACCTGGGCCCATCGCCTCTTGGAGCAAAAGGATATATCCTTAACCAACCTCTCCACTTTCTTTGACGCACTGGGTCAGTTGTATGATGACCCCCAGCTGTCCGTAACTGCGGAGACAGTCCTGCATACCCTTCAACAGGGTCGCCGGGCGGCAGAGGACTATGTGGCTGAATTCAGAAAGTGGAGTGCGGACACTAATTGGAATGATGCGGCTCTCCGCTATCAATTTCGGATGGGACTGTCTGACTCTCTGAAGGATGAATTGGCCAGGGTGGGTACACCACTGACTTTAAATGCCTTAATCGATCTGGCCATTCAGATCGATCGACGCCTACGAGAGTGTAGGTCTGAGAGAGCGATGGGATCTTCCCGTCCAACTTGGGTTACCCCTAAGGTTCCCCATCATTCAGCACCAGCACCACCTGTCTCCATGTTTAACCGATCTGAGCCAATGCAAGTAGGAGTCCTGCGGCCTTCTCTCACCCAGGAGGAACGACAACGTCGTCGAACAAATAATTTGTGCCTGTATTGCGGGGAACCTGGGCACTATGTCAGGAACTGTCCCATCAAACTCCGTAAGTGCTTATCTTTGTCCACGGACTATGTTGCACCTCTGGCTAAAAATACCACTCACCTCGCTCTCTCTCTTCTGCTACAGCTTCCAGGAAGGACTCTGCAAATAACCGCTATTATTGATTCCGGAGCTTGCAGCTGTTTCATGGACTCTCTTTTTGCCACCCAACATCAGATACCTCTGTTACCTAAAGCCCACGGGTTCTCCATCCACCTAGCTGATGGAACCGCTATCAAATCTGGACCTGTTACTCAGGAGACTATCCCAATACCCGTCTCCATTTCTAACGTACATCAAGAACAGCTACGCCTGGATATTATCACTTCACCCGTTTCCCATAATCCTCGGCATGCCGTGGTTACAGGCTCATAATCCGGACATTAATTGGATCACGGGTGAGGTTACCTTCCCTTCTTCCTATTGTCAGCAATTCTGCAGAACCCAGAATGCCCAGGAAAACCCTACTCTGCTCTGCCTGCATACAGACCCTAGTCTACATCCGTCCATCCCTGCTGCATATCATGACTTTTTGGACGTATTTAGCAAGCAGAGGGCCGAGGTGTTACCTCCTCACCGGGCCTATGACTGCCCAATCGAATTACTTCCCGGTGCTGAAATTCCTTTTGGAAGAATCTTTCCTTTAACTGAAGTGGAACAAGGGGCTTTGAAAGAATACATTGATGAGAACCTTAAAAGAGGCTTCATTCTTCCATCCACGTCCCCCGCAGGTGCCGGCATCTTCTTTGTGCAGAAAAAGGATAAGACCCTCAGACCTTGTGTGGATTACCGCGAACTAAACAAGATCACTGTGAAGAATATGTACCCTCTCCCCCTGGTGCCAGAGTTGTTCCAAAGACTAGGGTCGGCCACCATATTCACCAAACTTGATCTCCGCGGGGCCTACAATTTCGTTCGTATTAGGGATGGAGACGAATGGAAGACCGCCTTTCGTACCCGCTATGGACATTTTTAATACCTCGTGATGCCGTTCGGCCTGTGCAATGCCCCTGCCACATTTCAGTACTTTATCAATGATGTGTTACGTGACTTTCTAGACCTGTTTGTTATCGTCTATTTAGACGACATATTAATTTTCTCTTGTTCCCTTGAATCCCATCGCAGGCACGTCAGAAGTGTGTTGAGCCGGCTTCGACAACGTGGTCTATATGCAAAGGCTGAAAAATGTGAATTTGAACAGGAAAGTATTCCATTTCCATTAGTCATTTCCAGTAAGGGCATTAAGATGGACCCTCAAAAGGTCACTGCAGTCCTAGATTGGCCAGTCCCGACAGACAAGAAAGGAATCCAGCGGTTTGTTGGGTTCGCTAACTTTTACCGTAAATTTATTAAGGGGTTTTCAGCAATCATTACACCTATCACACAACTAACAAAACAAGGTACACGCTTCCATTGGTCTGCTGAAGCCCAAAAAGCTTTTGAGACTCTCAAAGGTCTTTTTACCTCCGCCTCTGTACTCAAACATCCAGATTCCTCTCTGCCATTCATATTAGAGGTGGACGCATCTGAAATCGCAGTAGGGGCAGTGCTATCCCAAAGACAGGGAACTAAGGCCCTGCTGCACCCTGTGGCCTTCTTTTCTCGTAAGTTGTCCACAGCAGAGAGAAATTACGATGTAGGTGACAGAGAGTTGTTGGCAATCAAGTCAGCATTAGAGGAGTGGCGCTATCTGTTGGAGGGTGCCGCTCATCCAGTTCTAATCTTTACAGATCACAAGAACCTGGAGTTTTTGAGATCTGCAAAGAAGTTGAAGCCACGTCAGGCCAGGTGGGCTCTCTTTTTCTCCAGGTTCTCCTTCCATGTCACTTATCGTCCTGGTTCCAAAAATACCAAACCTGACGCCCTATCCAGGATGTTTCATAAATCCCAAGAGATTTCTCCTCCAGACACCATTCTGGCTCCGGGGGAATTTTCTTTTACTTCAGGGAAATCTGCTTTCCCAAATTAAGCAGGCTTCCACGGGATTGGAATCTTCCATTAGGGCGGAGCTCCAAGTTAAGGATGGGTTACTGTGGCATGAGAATAGGATCTTTATACCTGAGACACTACGAGTTGCAGTACTTGAGCTCTGCCATGATCATGCATTGGCTGGGCATTTTGGCGTGGCTAAGACCACTGATTTGGTACAGCGTACCTTTTGGTGGCCCCAGCTACGCGAGGATTGTAAAAGGTTTGTAGAGTCCTGTACCACCTGTATCAGAAACAAAGGGCACAGAACAAAGGCATGGGGACTCCTAAAGCCCTTGCCTGTCCCAGATAGACCCTGGAAAATGCTCTCTATAGACTTTATTGTAGAATTACCCCCGACTGAGGGATTCACTTCAATCTTTGTCATAGTGGACCAGTTGTCGAAGATGGCTCACTTTGTCCCAATGAAGGGCACCCCTTCAGCCACAGAGACGGCACAAGCATTCATCAAAGAAATCATCAGGCTCCATGGGGTACGAGTCAATATCGTTTCAGATCGGGGGGGTACAGTTTACCTCCCGATTCTGGAGGTCCCTATGCAAAACCTTAAACATTGAACTTTCATTTTCATCAGCTTATCATCCTCAGACGAATGGGCAAACAGAAAGAACAAATCAGACCCTTGAACAATATTTGCGATGTTTTTCTTCTTTTGCCCAGGATGATTGGATTTCTGTTCTTCCATTGGCCGAATTCGCTTATAACAATTCTATTCACTCTGCTATCAAACAAACTCAGTTTTTTGCAAATTACGGTTTCCACCCTTCATTTTTGCCTAACTCTCTTCCAGAATGTACAGAACCCGCTGTCCAGGAAAAAATTGGATTTCTTTTCCTCCAACAACCAAGTTTTACAGGAGACAATGACCAGAACCCAGGAGTATAACAAAGCAACCTTCGACAAGAAGAGGCGAGGTGAGCTATTACTTGCACCTGGGGATCAGGTATGGTTGTCCACAGTAAACCTCAGGTTGGCTTGCCCGTCCAAGAAATTGGGCCCCAAGTTTCTTGGGCCGTTTTCCGTTAAACGGAGAATTAATGAAGTTGCATATGAACTTGAACTCCCGGACTCACTAAAAGTGCATCCAGTTTTTCACGTGTCCCTGCTCAAACCCTCTGTCTCCAACCCATTTCCGGGCCGAAGTACGGATCCCCCTGATCCAATCTTGGTAGATGGGGAGGAGGAATTCGAGGTGGAGGCTATCGTGGACTACAGGAAAAGAGGTAATCAGAATCAATTTTTGATAAAGTGGAGGGGGTTTGGCCCAGAAGAGAATTCTTGGGAACCAGAAGATAATATTCATGCTAAAGATCTGTTACAATCTTTTAAAAGGTCCCATCCAGAGAAATTTTCTCAAAGGGGCATCCGGAGGCTGCCCCTTGGGGGGAGGCAATGTCATGAAGATCCTGCCAGTAACCGGCGATCCAGGCGCCCGGGAATACGGCCACGGGTCCCACTGCGCATGCGCGCGCATTCACTGGTGCGGTCACGCACGGCACGCGCGCGCACTCCCGCTGGTCTCAGGCGGGCTATTTAAACTGGTCTATCACACACTATCCCCGCTGTCTGCTCTACAGCGTTCTGTGTGTGTAACCTGATCTGATCGGAGTATCCTGCTATCTGACCCGGCTTTCCTGTTGACCATCCTGCTATCCGCCTGCACCAGACCCTCTTGGCTTGCCTGACCATCCTCTGTCTTAACCCTGGTACCTCTGCTGTCCGACCGATACCGACCACCGGCTTGTTGACCCTACTACCTGCTGTCTGTTCCAGTCCAGCGTCCCAGGCTACTACCTGCTGTCTGTTCCAGTCCAGCGTCCCAGGCTACTACCTGCTGTCTGTTCCAGTCCAGCGTTCCAGGCTCCTACCTGCTGTCTGTTCCAGTCCAGCGTTCCAGGCTCCTACCTGCTGTCTGTTCCAGTCCAGCGTTCCAGGCTCCTACCTGCTGTCTGTTCCAGTCCAGCGTTCCAGACTCCTACCTGCTGTCTGTTCCAGTCCAGCGTTCCAGGCTCCTACCTGCTGTCTGTTCCAGTCCAGCGTTCCAGGCTCCTACCTGCTGTCTGTTCCAGTCCAGCGTTCCAGGCTCCTACCTGCTGTCTGTTCCAGTCCAGCGTTCCAGGCTCCTACCTGCTGTCTGTTCCAGTCCAGCGTTTCAGGCTCCTACCTGCTGTCTGTTCCAGTCCAGCGTTCCAGTCTACTACCTGCTGTCTGTTCCAGTCCAGCGTTCCAGTCTACTACCTGCTGTCTGTTCCAGTCCAGCGTTCCAGTCTACTACCTGCTGTCTGTTCCAGTCCAGCGTTCCAGTCTACTACCTGCTGTTGTTCCTGGTTCCAGTCCAGTGTTCCAGGCTCTTACCTGCTGGGTTCCTGGTCCTCCCTGCAGTCCAGTCTCTGTCTTCAGTCTTCTCTTGGCTTCAGATTCCAGAGGGTGCCACCACTACTGAACTCCACGACTGTTGATCCTGCCAGGCACCCATACCACTCCTCACTCCTGGCCCTCTGTCTCCATTCCAGGGGAACAGGAGTGGGAGGTGTAAGGGAGGTCTCTCTCTGCACTTCAGGCTCAAAACCTACCAGGTACGTGACAGCGAGGGCCACATGAAATGGCCTGGTGGGCCAGATTTGGCCCGTGGGCCTTAGAACAAAGGTTGGCAATCCCAGCAAGTGTGCTTGAGGTGGTACTCAATGCCTTTTCTGCTGGTGCACGATGATTCTGGCCACCCACCTCCATGACGGCAGCTCAGAATGTTCCAGGCTGTGATCAAGGAAGCCCCCTCCAGAATTGTGTCATGAGCCCCTTCTACAGCTAGCATATCTAGATTTACAGACACGGATAGGGGTGTACAGGCTGTACAGAAAGGTCAGCAGGAAGGCTTGACCTGGATACACACATCAGATGCAGATTCAGTATGTAGTAAAGAAAGGCAGACTGGAGAGCAAGCTAGAAAAGGGGGAACCCGGCACACAGCCTTCTCCATTATCATGCCATTATAGTTAGAGGTCTGCTTGCAATCAGGCACATAGTGTAACAGCACATTCTTCCAGACTCATATTGGATTACAAAAAGCACCGGTGGGGTGACAAAGAACCCCCCACTGGCCTTGAAAAAAAGATCCTTTGTGCTGAGGTTTATGTGTGCCTGTAGGAATATAATTTCTGTCATTGTAATTAAATATTACAAGGACTGCAGAATGTGTGTGTGGAGTATATGGAAGTAAGCTCATTAAACCTATCAATCCATACCCAAAATTTAGCCTAATTTAACCAACCTTTTGCTGTGGCACACCTCTCATGCCTCAGAACCTAATCACCCTGAGGTGCCCCTCTTAAAGTAGAATTCAAATCTAAACCAATTAGTCTTAAAATGTTCCCTCTCTCCTTCCAACACCTATGCTGACAAACCTGTGTATAAAAGATATAAATACTTCCCATTTGCAGCCCACTCAGATCCAGTTATATGGCGGCTGCAGGGGAGAGGAGCGGTGATGTCACCCATAAGCTTCCATGTCCCAGCCGTGGTTGGTAGTCGCTCCTCTCCCTTGCAGCCAATGCTGTCTGACACAGGGGAGCCGGATCATGTGACTAGATCAGAGCAAGCTGAAAATAGGCAAGCGTATACATCTGTTTTTACTAAGGTTCATCAGCGTATGGCAGGGGAGGGAACATTTTTAAGACTATGTTATGTTTGGGCTGCATTTCTACTTTACATTCTAAAGTTGGGAGTTGTAATGGGTGCCTGGAAGGTGGTTCAGAGACACTGGTGGGGGGCATGCGGGGAAACCCTGTCAGGTAGGCTGTAGGGGGCCCGTGATTTCTTATGCTTGACCCTGCCTGGCACTCTCAATTTCTTGCTAACATTTTTCGGCACATTAGGCTCAAAAGGTTGCTTACCCTGTGTTAGCAAGTTGTAAGCCAGTTTCTCAGTCATTTAAACCAACATACTGGCAATTCAAGAGAAATTTTAAAACTATATTATAGCATTTAAAGTTATTGTAAAGGCTAAAATATATATTTTTTAAAATAAACATGTTATACTACCTGCTCTCTGCAATGATATTACCCTGAATCTCCTCTTCTGGTGTCCCCTGCTGGAGCTCTTGGCTCCAGCACTACTCCATGCGCCACCATAGGAAGCCACTTCTTATGGGTGCGCACATGTGGGCTTGCTCCTGAGTCGGGGTGTGTGCGGTCATAGACACACACAGTGTGACCTGGCCCCGCTCCCTGCTCACAGAATTTGATTGGCAGCAACAGGAGCCAATGTCTCCTCCTGTGAGTGCAGGAAGAGAGGAATGAGTCACTACAGGAGGGGCACAGTGCTGGATCGAGTGAGGCTAAGTATTCGGGAAGGGGGGTGGGGGTAATACTTGGACATTTTTTTACCTTAATGCAGGAAACGTACTGAGGTAAAAAATGAAATGCCTTTGCAACCAGTTTAAAATCCAGGAAAATAATTTTTCACTTAAAACGGTTCTGTGGGAAAATTCAAGATTCCCCTCTCTGGTTCCCACTTCCAGGTGTTTTGTATGTCTAAGACCCCTCCCCCCACACGGTGCACTATGGCTTCATCCAATGTCACTGGTTTGTCTAAGCTCCAGTCAGCTGGAGCTCTGAAGGAACATACCAATGACATGGCAGTCAGGGGACACAGATATCTGACACACCTGGATGTGTCGGATGTTGAAGATTTCAGCATTGGGTGCGCCAAGACTGGATTCGCTGGGAGCAGGAATGGTATGGAATCACAATTTCCTTTTCCAGGCTGCTTTTTATTACACTTTCTTTCACCTACAGAGTCGCTTTCAAAAGAAAAGATTTGGCTGGAATACCAGATTAGGCCAAGTGTCACAAATCCAATAGAATCATTCCATAAAACCATCTAAAATACAGACAATCCTTCCATTGTTCTCCATGAAATGTATTCTTGGTACGGCTTGGGAAACTGAGGTTTGAGGTTTTAGCCAATCTGTAGCCACAGACCACAATGAGGGTGAGATAATGTTAGGAAAAAAGAAACAGGTTTAAAGGGTTTAAAGGGATAGCGTAACAGGGCTGTCAACTATGAAACCTAGTAGAACATTCTCAGGAAACTTTGTCTCTGATGGTTAATCTGCAGGTTGCACTTGTCAAGGGGTTGAAAAATAAGGTTTAAATAATGGGTGCTTAACCTGTGGCCCTCCAGCTGTTGCGGAACTACATCTCCTATCATGCCTCTGCCTTTGGGAATCATGCATGTAACTGTCAGCAGCTTGCAATGACTCATGGGAATTGTAGTTCCGCAACAGCTGGAGGGCCACAGGTTATGCACCCATGTTTTAAATGATCAATTCTTTTTTGTTTTTCCACAATGACCAGTGTGCGCTCCCACCAAATATGCCTAAAAGAGCCCATTTGTTCACAACCGCTGAAAACAATTCACTGGGAAAGATATGCAGAATTTTCTGTACCAGTTGCTGCATCCAAAGATGTAAACTCTACATGGCCAGGTGACATTTCGACAGATATTTTTTTCCCCTACAGGTATAATAAGGGGAATTTACTAAATCCGGCTATACATGGTTTGAATCTCGGCCAGTTCAGCAGGATCTGAACCGTGTATAGCCAGGCTGAATGTATCAAGTTGATCGACTTGATCAACTTGGGTACAACCAGCTTGCTGGGTTTTACCTTTGATTATTGCTAGTGTCTGCTATAGCCGCTAGCAATATTCACGGTCTTCTCCCGGCGGAGAGGACAGGGATTCCTGCATCAACACTGTCTGTGTTGATGGGGAATCAAGCAAATTTCTTTCCTGCAACCTGATGAGCTCCATCGCGATCCATCACAGTGCACGACAGCCTCGGCTCTCTGGGGACACTCCCTCCTCATTGGCTAAGGCAGCAGTGGAAGCCATTGGCTCCCGCTGCTATCAATCACAGCCAGTGAGCCAATGAGAAGAGAGAGGGGACAGGGCTGAGCCTCGGCTCTGTGCCTAAATGGACACGCAGAGCAGTGGCTCTGCTTGGGTCCCCCATAGCAAGCTGTTTGCTCTGGGGCACTCGGCAGGAGGGAGGGGCCAGGAGCGCCGGCGGGGAGCTGAGAAGAGAAGGATCGGGGCTGCTCTGTGCAAAACTACTGCAAGGAGCAGGAAGGTATGGCATGTTTGTTATTGTTTTTAAAAAAAACCTTCCCTTTAAATATCACCTTAACTGAGCAAGCTGAAGCTGATTGGTTATTATGCATAGCAGCTCCAGATTTTTTCTGATCCAGTTTTAGTAACTCCCCTCCCCCCTCCAATTAGCATAGCTCCCAACTGTCCCTGATTTGGAGGGACTGTCCCTGATTTCAAGGGACTGTCCCTGATTTGGAACAATGTCCCTCTGTCCCTCATTCCTCCTCATTTGTCCCTCATTTTGGTCTGATGTATAGAGTTGTATATAAAATGCACTTTTTATCTATCAAAAAGTGTTTTCCAGCCCTAAATCTTTCATCTGATTTCTAATTTGCTGCATTTATAAATTCCAAAAGCCAATATAAAGGAATAGTAGTGGTAAAAAAAAGCAATTTTTTGTACAATTCTTCCTTAAGTGGGCGTGGCAGGGGGTGTGTCCTATGCCTGCATACTTTTGCTGATAGGTGTCCCTCATTCCCATCTCAAAAAGTTGGGAGGTATGCAATTAGCATGAAGCATGAGCTGATTGTAGAGCCTAAAGGTCTAATAGGGCGCACACACGGTCGGACTTTGTCCGGACATTCCGACAACAAAATCCTAGGATTTTTTCCGACGGATGTTGGCTCAAACTTGTCTTGCATACACACGGTCACACAAAGTTGTCGGAAAATCCGATCATTCTGAACGCGGTGACGTAAAACACGTACGTCGAGACTATAAACGGGGCAGTGGCCAATAGCTTTCATCTCTTTATTTATTCTGAGCATGCGTGGCACTTTGTCCGTCGGATTTGTGTACACACGATCGGAATTTCCGACAACGGATTTTGTTGTCGGAAAATTTTATAGCCTGCTCTCCAACTTTGTGTGTCGGAAAATCCGATGGAAAATGTCCGATGGAGCCCACACGCGGTCGGAATTTCCATCGGAAAATCCGACCGTGTGTACGGGGCATAACTCAGCAGGGGGCATGTAGGACTTCTGCAGAGAAACTACTGCTTCCGCGCAAACAGCTGATAAAAGATCAATACAACTTTAAGGACTAAAATTCATAGCAGACATTGTTAGCTCTTCATAAGGACAAGAGATGTTAATTGCAGGGGGCAGAGGTCTACCTGTCAGTGAAGTCATGAAGTGGTGAAGGTTGGCGGAGAAATTGTTGCGTATGCTCTCAGGCCAGCTGGTGTTCCCGAAGACGTAGGGGGTATAGATCCCGGTCATCAGTCTCAGCAGAGAAGCGGTGGGGGACCCTCTCACAGAGCCAAACTGCAAGTTTTCTTCCAGATTCTCGGGGGTGAGGGGTGCCCGCTCCTTACGTACAAAGTAGAAGAGCTGCTCCACGTTCTGAAAAGAAGGTTTAGATGGAGGGTATTTAATACATGGTACTATGCACGTTATCTTGTTTAAAGCAAACCCTCTACTTTGCTCATTCTTTATGAAAAGACCTATCAGATACAACCATTGTCGTTGTTGCGGTGTCTGACAGAGACTCTTTACCACGTGATCAGCCGTGTCCAATCACGGCTGATCACAATGTAAACAGGAAGAGCCGTTGATCGGCTTTTCCTCACTTGCGTCTGACAGACGCGAGTAGAGGAGAGCTGATCGGCTGCTCTCCTCGCATGGGGGCGTCTATGCTGTTTGTTTATCAGCGCAGCCCCCCTTCGGATGCCACCCAGGACCACTAGTATGCTGCCACTACCACCAGGGATGCCAACCACACTGGACCACCAGGTATGCCACCGTAGACCACCAGGGAAATGCCAATCAGTGCCCAGGCAGCTGCCAATCAGTGCCCAAGCAGCTGCCAATCAGTGCCCAAGCAAAATGCCTGCCAGTGCCAACAGTGATGCCTAGCAGTTAAATCTATCAGTGCCAGCCATCAGTGCCCATCAGTGCTGTCTTTCAGTGCCCATCAGTGCCGTCTATCAGTGCCACCCATAAGTACACATCAGTGCAGCCTCTCAGTGCCCATCAGTGTCGCCTATCAGTGCCAATCAGTGCCCACCAGTGCCACCTATGATTTCCCATCAATGCCACCTATCAATGCCCAGTGCAGCATATCAGTGCCACCTATCAGTGCCACCTATCAGTGCCCATCAGTGCCACGTCATCAGTGCTGCCTCATCGGTGCCCATCAGTGCAGCTTATCAGTGGCCATCAGTGAAGGAGAAAACGTACTTATGTACAAAATTTTGTAATAAAAAAAAAGAAAATATTTTTTCAAAATTTTCGGTCTTTTTTTATTCGATTAGCAAAAAATAAAAAACGCAGAGATGATCAAATATCACCAAAAGAAAGCTCTATTTGTGGGAACAAAATGATAAAAATTTAGTTTGGGTACAGTGTAGCATGACCACGCAATAGTTATTTAAAAAGTGACAGCGCTGAAAGCTGAAAATTGGCCTGGGCAGGAAGGTGCGAAAGGGCCCGGTATCGAAGTGGTTAAAAAAATTTTATTTTTTTTTTTTTTTTTACAATATAGTTTTTACTTTTTTTTTGGGCAACGTTGGGGGGCATGGTGAAATATCAAGGGTCTAAAGAGACCCCTGATGTCTCACTTTTGAGACAGAGAAAGGGACTAAGGATTGAGATTCCCCGGTCCATTTGTCTGCAGCCTCAGCTGCACGGGACAGAGGACAAATGGGAAGTGCTCTGTGCTGAGAGGCTTCCTGTTCATTCCCAAACTGAAGCACAGTAAACATAGTTTACTGTGCTTCAGTTAAGAATGAACACCAGAGCGTTCAGTACCGAACACTAATGGTGTTCATTCAGAAAAGGAAGGGGTTGGTAAATTAAATATTTATCAGCCCCTTCCACCTCTTTACATACTAAAACATCCCCACAGCAGCCGGCGGGAGAGGAGGGAAGCTGGCAGCATTTCCAGGGGGTAGCAGGGGGAATGGGCACCGCCTAGGCTTATCCGGCACACCCTGTGTGCACGCCTATGGACAGGAACTGATGAGTGACTCTTCAGAGACAGGGACAGGAAACTGCCAGAGCTCTGATCCAGATAAATGTACAAAGGAATCCCCAAATATATCAGCCTGACCTAAAAGCGGAATCCTGTGCTAAAACTAGAACAGACGGGACAGGTTTAATAATAAAACTAATGCTATTAAAATATCTCTACTAGCAGCTGCCTAAGGTCAAAATTATTTGATATAAAACAAAAATAGGATTTTTTATAACAGCTTACCTGTAAAATCATTTTCTTTCGATAGACATCACGGGACACAGAGCCTCAGTAATAACTGATGGGATGCTACCTGAGGGGAGGGGAACCACAACCAAGTAGGGTGCAATCAGACCTGAGGACCCTGTACCGCTGCCTGCAGCACACTACGCCCAAAGGCGATATCCTCATGCCTACTCACATCCACCTGATAAAATCTGGTGAATGTATGAACTGAAGACCAGGTTGCGGTCTTGCAGATTTGGGCCATAGAGGCCCAGTGATGCACTGTCCAAGAAGCACCCATAGCTCTTGTGGAATGTGCCCTGATCTGAAACAGAGTAATCTTCTGTTTCAAATCGTTAGTTTGAATAATCAATTGTCGAATCATTTAGAAATGGTAGATCTTGACGCTGCCTGTCCTCTATTGGGACCCTCCGGCAGCCCGAACAAAAACATCCGTTTTGCGAATTTGAGCAGTTGCTTCCAGATAGGCCTCGACTGTTCTTACTACATCCAAAGAATGTGGTGACCTTTCTTCTGAGAACAGGGATCAGGAAAAAAGGAAGACAGAGGATTTGCAGCCCTATCCGGCCTTATGATTAATCCTAAGAAATGCCTAGTGCTTAATATTTCACTCACAAACATGGAATTGATCCCGGCTAGGACTGCACTCCCATTCACATGGGCAGAAAAATCAATCCCATATCTTGGAATTCATTTAACAGCATCTCATTCTGACTTATTCTCAACCAATTATCCTCCTGTATTAAGACCGATCACAAATCTAATAAAACAATGGTCGCAACTTCCTTTATCCTGGATAGGGAAGATTAATGCAATCAAAATGACTATTCTACCCAAATTGCTTTATCTATTCAGAGTCCTCCCTATTCCAATTCCTTCCTATTTTTTGAGAATAGTACAAAAAAGAGCAACTTCGTTTATATGGGGCTCTTCTAAACCACGTATACCTATACACACACTACATCTTCCCAAAAATAAAGGAGGCCTGGGATACCCTAATTTTACTAACTACTACAGAGCAGCACATTTGGCCAGTCTGTCCAAATACCATGCAAAACAGGAAATCCCATTATGGGTATTTATAGAGGCTTCAGAAAATGACCCTCTATTAATATCAAATTTATTATGGCTTGATCCTAAAGACCGCTTTAAAATTCATAATCCCATAACTAAACACTTCTTATCTCTCTGGGATAAACTAAAAACCAAATATCAGTTACAATCTCCACACAATCCTCTCCTTTCTTTTATCAGAAATCCGGCCTTTTATCCGGCATGGATCTACCCAAATACTTTTAAAGCTTGGACAACATCAGGCATTCAGACACTAAATGACTTCATAGCATCTAAATCATTCCTTTCATTCCCATCGCTTAGAGAAAAATATGATCTACCAAACTCTGAGATATTTAGATATCTCCAAATCAAAAATTTCTATACACCATTCCTAAAGGGGGATACACCATTATCCCAATTATCCATTTTTGAATCAATCTGTACAAAAGATCCATTTGCTAAAGGTACAATTTCATCACTTTATAATCAATTATATGGAGTAGCAAATCTTAATAGACCCTCTTACGTTCTGAGGTGGGAGGAGGACCTGGGACGAACTTTAGAAGACACGGACTGGTCTAACATATGGCTCACATCTAAGTCATCTTCACCCAACATCTTAGCACTGGAGACAAATTATAAAGTCCTAACTCGCTGGTACCTTGTACCCGCTAGAGTGGCAAAATATTCACCTAATACCTCAGCTCTTTGTTTTCGAGGATGCCCAGAAATAGGCACATATTTACACATATGGTGGACGTGCCCAGTAATCCAAATCTTCTGGAAGGAAGTCTTCGTGATTGCATCTAAAATATTTTAAAAAATAATACAACCAGATCCATATTTATAATCTCAACCGTTGGTAATATGAGTAACACAATAGCCCTCCTATCTCATATACCACCACTGCGCCTTAGACCTATATTCAAATTAATCTAGAGCTGCCACTTTAAAGGATATAAATATTGTACACAGTGTTTCTTAGTGCAAAAAAGAACTTAAACACAAAAATAAACACAGTGGCGCTGATGAAATTGATCCTATGCAAAAACACCTCAAAACAAGGATATACACATCGACTATGTACATCAAGGAATTAAGTACACAAATAAATTAAATAACCACCCAGTGACAAGTGATAAATTGGAACCAAAAAATGAAAAAATGAAAAAATGAAAAATAAATAAAAATCAGTTCATGATAGTCCTTTCACTGTGAACTTGCTTTTCTTTTCTTCCACCACACCCCAGTGCTTGGTGATCCCACTCCCTGTGGTAATCCACTTACCGACTCCTAATGCCCACACTCTCGTGTTAAGGCTTACACGCTTGTTGACCACATCACATGGGTCACATTGGCAGATCACAGTAACAGAATCGTGTGCAGGGATCGTTCCATATGTGAAGGATACAAAAAATACTCCAATAGTGCAAAACCGCTTGAAAATTTATTAAAAGCACTACAAATCTTTAGTATAAAACTCACATGTAACCAGTGTAAAAAACGCAAATGACACACTTTCCACTGCAAACCGATCTTCACAGCACAGCAACAGATATGTACAGATCAGCCACTCTATGAGTTGTGGTCACGGCGGACCCGAGCTATGCAGGCGTTTCGATGTCTCTCTCACCTACTCCCGGCGTCTCACCGCTCTAACAGTGTAACACTTCCTCATACGATGCGGCAGCGTCACTCGTCATTGGTGGAATACGTCACACAGCCACGCCCCGACATGTTTCGTCACACACTGACTTACTCATGGGATTGGCTGTGTGGTGTGACGCTCATTCCTTTTATCCCCTCCTCTCGTCACCTGACTAACGAAGCCTCAACGCGCTTGCGCACATCTCGTGTCCCCGCAGCCACAACTTCTCCAGCTTTAAAGACCGGAACTAAATGCACATGATGTGCATTCACTCCGCCCTATCTAAACAGCATAAATCATGGGCTTAAGATATCATTTACCAATATAGCAGTGTGAGATTAACCCTACACTCATCCATACGCGTACTTTGCATACATGTTACAAAGACAGAGATGCTAGCACTTCAATCACTGCAAAGTACACGGGGTTCAAAATATTCACTACTGCATATGGTGAAGAGTGTATCCAACACAAAAAAACAACATTTCATAGAGGTTTTCAAGAAATTGGTTATTAGTGATATTGAAGATTTAGTACCAAAAAGAGGCATCAATCCTCACTATATTAGGGAAGGTGTTTCGTCCTTAGAAAATAGAAAAAACATCATTGTCCGGCCAGCGGACAAAGGAGGAGGGGTAGTAGTGATGACAAAGGCATTTTACCATAATCAGTTGATGGAATTGGTTGATGATCAATCTACTTATAGGAAACTTAAGAGAGATCCCACGGAGGAGTATAGGGACCAACTAATCTCATTAATTGAGTGGGGTTATCACATGGGAGCTTTGAATTCTAAAGAAAAAAGATACCTTGCCCCTAGTGCATGCCGGGTGCCTATTATTTACACGCTACCCAAGGTACATAAAAGCACTGATTGCCCACCACCTAGACCAATTGTAAATGGCATTGGGTCTGTAACCGCGAGGTTAGGAGAATACTTAGACAAGTTTCTCCAGCCAAGCGTGAGGGCAACTAAGGCCTACTTGAAAGACACCTCAGAGTTATTGGTATTGTTGGATCAGGTACAGTTGGATTTCTCCTCTGAATTATATTTAGTGACGGCAGACGTCGCGTCCTTATACACCATCATACAGCATGAGGATGCGTCTCTGGCCCTGAATTGGGCATTGAGCAGGCGGGAGGAGGTGCCCGATATGCAGAAGAGGTTTTTGGGTCAGGCGCTTGAGTTTTGTATGACTCATAATTATTTCTGGTATGGTGGCCAGTTTTACTCTCAGAAGGTTGGCGTGGCGATGGGGGCTAAGTATGCCCCCAGCCTAGCCAACTTATTCATGGCAGAGTGGGAGGACAGACGGATTTTCAGTAAAAGCATACCCCAGTTAAAATTCTACCGCAGATTTATAGATGACCTCCTGTTTATTTGGGAGGGCTCTAGGGAATCTGCGGTGGAATTTTTGGAGGACCTCAATAATAACACTAATAACATCAAGCTGGAATATGTAATAGGTGAGACAACCATTCATTTCCTTGATGTCACCATAGAAAAACAATTTAATGGTTTGAACACTAAGGTGTATTTCAAACCGACGGACCGCAACAGCTATCTGTCCATCAGGAGTGGACATCACCCTGCATGGATAAGGAATATCCCGAAGGGACAGTTTTTGAGGGTCCGTCGGAATTGCACAAAGATGGAAGATTACTTAGAGCAAGCTAATAACCTGAAAGAGAAATTTGTGCAGAAAGGTTATGGAGACAAAAAATTGGATGAATTAATACATGAGGTGGCAGAGATCCCTAGAAGTCAGTGCCTCCAGAAGAAGGAACACTCGGACCCCACTAACCAACATCAATTGAGCTTTATTTCGAGCTTTCACAGTCAATATAAAGAAATTGAGAGCATATATCAAAAACACTGGCACATCTTATGTCAGGATAGGCATTTAAGAGAAATATTACCGCAACGGCCGAAATTCATCTATAGGAAGGCCCCAAATTTTGGAAACCAGATAGTCAAAAAGATCTTGGATCCTCCAAGGGCTATGAAAATAGATTTTAGAGGTTTCTATTGTTGCAGGAAATGTGTCTGTTGTAGGACAGTTAGAACCAGTCATAGAGGACTGAAGAATGTAACTAACAGCGAAGGTGAAACGTTTGAAATAAGGGAATTCAGTACGTGTAATACCTCCCATGTAGTGTATCTTATGTGGTGCCCATGTGGCCTATTCTATGTAGGAAGAACTAAGAGATTATTAAAAATTAGAATAGCAGAACATCTGACCAACATTAAAAACGGGTATAAATACCATAGTGTCTCGCTGCACTTCAGAGAAAAACATCAACAGGATGCATCATTGCTACAGTTTTGTGGCATTGATGTAGTGCACCCGACCTGGAGAGGGTCAAATAGGGTGAGAGACTTATGCCAAAAGGAAACCCAATGGATATTCTTGTTTAAATGTTTGACGCCTAGAGGGTTAAATATCGAACTGGATCTAAACTGCTTTATAAACGATTTTTAAAGGATTTTTGGAAGGGACTTAGGATCATGTAGTATGATGCTCATTAGTAATATTGGGTATCAGACAATACTGGTCGTTATGAGTAAGAATACTAATAAGAGAGGGTTGGGGGTTGTCTGGGTGTGATGTGGGAAACGCTTGAATAGGGGCGAGAGTCACTATATCACAACATTGGATCACGTCCAATAGGATTGTTTCAGAAAGGTATATGGGTGTGTTGTTATTGATTATTTATATATATGTTTTTGGCGTTTTGCACATTTTTGGTGGGTATTTCCCCACAATAATATGGGAAAGATGTGTACAAACATACTTCATCACGGTGATTGTCACGTCACTTAAGTAGGGATTTCTTTAAGAGCATTATTTAATGTGTTAGATTAACCACATTTTAAAGAGTTAAATTCATGAGTAATTTAGGTTTGTCATTACTATATGTTAATATTTTGGATTATTAATTATTAGGTTAAATAGTTTCCCATCACCGTATGGTGTATACGGGAACTCACTGTGTGAGTGACTGTCACGTTATTCACGTAGGAGTTATTTGAAGTGGAATATCCACATATATTAGATTAATAACACTTTTAAGGGATTAATTTATGAGTAAAGTAGGGTGTTTTATTTCAATATTTCATGTCAATATGAGTTAAAAAAATTTTTGATCACTCACAATTAGGCATTATCTAAATAAGGAAATAGGTGCTAAGAGGACGTGAGAGGTGGTTAGAAAAGCATGGAAGTTGCCTGAGATCTCGGATCGTGGGGATGACCCTGATTCTGAGAATCTAGGATATTATAGTGGCAGGTCTCCCTATAATATTAGAGATATCAGGGACCCCCCCGCCCTAAAACCTCTATCGGGCACTGTGATCACTACATATAATGATATATGTATATGAGGAGAAAGATATTAGTAGAATTGCTTTACATATACATCTATATACTATTATAACCAGAGTTGGATTGTATTAGTGGTAGTGCATAATGATTAATGAATTTTTTATTGTGATTTTACAACATTTTAAACTGTTATTTTTATAGTTATATGTTTTTTTGTGTTGGATACACTCTTCACCATATGCAGTAGTGAATATTTTGAACCCCGTGTACTTTGCAGTGATTGAAGTGCTAGCATCTCTGTCTTTGTAACATGTATGCAAAGTACGCGTATGGATGAGTGTAGGGTTAATCTCACACTGCTATATTGGTAAATGATATCTTAAGCCCATGATTTATGCTGTTTAGATAGGGCGGAGTGAATGCACATCATGTGCATTTAGTTCCGGTCTTTAAAGCTGGAGAAGTTGTGGCTGCGGGGACACGAGATGTGCGCAAGCGCGTTGAGGCTTCGTTAGTCAGGTGACGAGAGGAGGGGATAAAAGGAATGAGCGTCACACCACACAGCCAATCCCATGAGTAAGTCAGTGTGTGACGAAACATGTCGGGGCGTGGCTGTGTGACGTATTCCACCAATGACGAGTGACGCTGCCGCATCGTATGAGGAAGTGTTACACTGTTAGAGCGGTGAGACGCCGGGAGTAGGTGAGAGAGACATCGAAACGCCTGCATAGCTCGGGTCCGCCGTGACCACAACTCATAGAGTGGCTGATCTGTACATATCTGTTGCTGTGCTGTGAAGATCGGTTTGCAGTGGAAAGTGTGTCATTTGCGTTTTTTACACTGGTTACATGTGAGTTTTATACTAAAGATTTGTAGTGCTTTTAATAAATTTTCAAGCGGTTTTGCACTATTGGAGTATTTTTTGTATCCTTCACATATGGAACGATCCCTGCACACGATTCTGTTACTGTGATCTGCCAATGTGACCCATGTGATGTGGTCAACAAGCGTGTAAGCCTTAACACGAGAGTGTGGGCATTAGGAGTCGGTAAGTGGATTACCACAGGGAGTGGGATCACCAAGCACTGGGGTGTGGTGGAAGAAAAGAAAAGCAAGTTCACAGTGAAAGGACTATCATGAACTGATTTTTATTTATTTTTCATTTTTTCATTTTTTCATTTTTTGGTTCCAATTTATCACTTGTCACTGGGTGGTTATTTAATTTATTTGTGTACTTAATTCCTTGATGTACATAGTCGATGTGTATATCCTTGTTTTGAGGTGTTTTTGCATAGGATCAATTTCATCAGCGCCACTGTGTTTATTTTTGTGTTTAAGTTCTTTTTTGCACTAAGAAACACTGTGTACAACAGATCCATATTTAACTTTACTTAATCTAAAACCGGAATGGTTAACACTCTCTCAATTCAAACTTATGATCCAACTAATAACGGCTGCAAAACAAACAGTGGCCAAGGCATGGAAATCTCCTACATTGGTACTAGCAGAAACAATTCACAGAATGAATAATACAATGTCCCATGCTAAGATGGTAGCCATCGATCAAAATCAAATTCCAAAATTTGAAAAACTTTGGCATCCTTGGATAAAACAACAGTTCCTGTCAAACTTCAATGACTCTGTCCTGTTGCCATGGTAACAGATTAAATGACTTACAGAGACACCCATTCTAAGGCTTCAAAGAGAACTAAAAAGAATAATAAACTGACGAGCGGGACAACATTGTGGACCATACCTCTACCTTTCAACCCTTTTTCTTCTTTCTCTTTCCTTTTCTCCACCTTACGATTAAAGCTCATTATCAGAATTTATTTGACCTATATACACTCTACTTGTAAACAATATGTATAGTAGGTATAAATCATTTAAATACCTACAAAAGTAACTAAGGAAATGATATATATCTTTAATTTAGGTTTACGTGAACCCGATGTTTAATATTTGAAATTCCATGATATTTACCTATATAAACCCTACTGTAAAACAATGAGCTTACTTTATAGATCCTTGTAAACTTACTTTATGTATCTTTATAACATTGTATACTCAATAAACTTCTTTTGACAAGGAAAAGGAAGACAGAACACTGTCTTGGTTTAGATAAAAATCTGAAACCACCTTCGGTAAAAACTAGGATGAGAGCGCAATACCACTCTATCCCTGTGTATAATCAAATAAGGCTCTTTACAAGAAAGAGCTGCTAATTCTGATACTCTTCTAGCAGAAGAGATGACTACCAGAAAAATTAACTTCCTTGTGAGCAAGACCAAAGGAATCTGACGTATTGGTTCAAAGGGCTGTTTCTGTAAAACAGACAGAACCAAGTTCAAGTCCCAGGGGTTTTTAGGGGCGCCTTAACCGGAGGATTAAGACGCGTCAAACCCTGCATAAAGTTTCGGACCAAAGAATGCGAAGCAAGTGGCCACGGAAATAATACTGATAAGGCCGAGACCTGGCCCCTGATGGTACTCAAGGCCCGCTTCATCTCTAATCCCAATTGTAGAAAATCAAGAATTCTATCGATCACATATCTTCTGAGATGCCAACCCCTGGATTCACCCCAGGATACATAAGCTTTCCGGACTCTATGATAAATTACTCTGGAATCTGGCTTCCTTGCATTGATCAAGGTAGATATCACAGGACCTGAAACCCCACGGCTCTTCAGAACCTGGGTTTCAATAGCCAAACCGTCAATTTTAACGTTTGTAAGGCAGGATGGAACGCTGGACCCTGAGATAACAGGTCTGGGCGTGACGGTAGGGTCCACAAGGAACCCACCATTATCATTACCATTTCTGCATACCAAGTCCTCCTGGGCCAAGCGGGGGCTACCAGAAGTACCGACCTTCCTGCCTGATCCTGCGAAGGAATCGTGGCAATAGCAGAATATGCGGGAATGCATAAACCAGTGAGAACCGATGTCACGGAATCACCACCGCATCCGTCCCGTATGCAAGAGGATCTTTTGTCCCTGCCACATATTTGATATAAGCCACTGCTGTGGCATTTTCGGACTGGATCCTGACTGGGCAACCCTGTAACCTGAGAGTACAGGCCTTTAAGGCTAGATATGCCGCACGGATCTCCAGAATGTTGATGGGTAGAGACCTCTCGGTCTTGGACCATACCCCTTGGACCGCAGACTGTTCCAGAACTGCTCCCCAACCCGAAAGACTGGCATCCGTTGTTACCACCGTCCAGGTGACCAGTAGGAAGGATTTCCCTTTCTGCAAGCTTACGGGTATTAACCACCAATTGAGGCACTGATGCACTGCATGAGACAAGTGCATCGGAAAATCTAATGCCTGAACTTTCTTGTTCCAGCCGACAGGATACTGTGTTGCAACAGTCCTGACTGAAACTGAGCATAGGGAACTGCTTCGAACGAAGGTACCCTCTTTCCCAGCAGCCTAATACAAAGGCGGACAGAAGGACCCTTCTTGGCCCTGACTACCAGAATCAGCTCCCTTAAGGCAGTGATCTTTGCCTGAGGTAAAAATACCTTCTTCCTGGCTTGTATCTATGATCAGATCCAAAAACTCCAGTTTTCTTACTGGTTTTAGGAAAGATCTTTCTAGGTTGAGGATCCAACCTAGGTGTTCCAGATACTTGACTGTGGTCCTCAAGTTCCCATTCAACGAGGCTACCGACCAGTCTATCAAGAGCAGGTCGTCTAGGTATTCTATGACAGTTATACCCTGAGCCCTTAATCTGGCTAGAGAAGGAGCCAAGATCTTTGTGAACACTCGAGGTGCAGTGGCTATCCCGAAAGGCAGAGCCACAAACTGAAAATGACGCCCTCCCATCTCGAAGTGCAGAAACTTCTGATGAGCAGGAAAAATGGGCACATGCAGATATGCATCTCTGATGTCTATCGATGCCAGCAAATTCTCCTCCCTGCAGGATGGAGACTACTGTCCGAATTGATTCCATGCGGAAGAACCAAATCCTTAGGAATCGATTCAGATCCCTTAGATCCAGAATGGGTCTGACATCCCCATTTGGCTTTTGGACCATAAAGAAAAAAAGGTTGGAATAAAACCCAATCCTTGATCCTTCGTGGGAACCACCATAATGACCTCTTGTGACAAAAGTCGCTCTAAAGCTAGGAGCGACTGCTTCTTCTCTGGATCTCTGGGGACACTTGATCTGAGGAAACGAGGAGAGGGAAACTCTTGGAACTCCAGTGTGTAACCTAAGGTTACCGTGGAGATTACTCATCTGTCCTGAAATCCTCCTGCCAGAGTTTTAGAGAACTGTAGCAGTCTTCCCCCCACTCGAGCAAGCGGGGGCGCCCCTTCATGAAGAGGCCCTAGAGTCCTGTCTAGCAGGCTTCTTCCCCCAGGACTTCCTTGTCTCTGGGGTTTGACTCTTGTTTCATGACCCAGACGGAGAAGGCCGTCGCGACTGCCTAGAGGCTGATGCCCCTGGCACCCTGGCACTGGGGAAAAAGAGTCAGTTTGAAAGAGGGACGCTTACTCCTCTTCTTAACGGATAAGAGAGTGCTCTCCCACTAGAGAACCTTTGAATAGAATTATCCAAGTCCTCTCCAAACAACCTTGCACCATGAAATGGAAATCCAGCCAGAAGTTTCTTACATGGTGCTTCAGCTGACCAATTTTTTAACCAAAAGATTCTACGCATACACACCAACCCAAGTGAAAAACGAGGGGTTTGCCTGATAGGATCTCTATGGCGTAAACAGCAAAACATAAGGCCGCTGGAAGGTTAGCCAACCCCTGGGCCTGCTGTTCAAGTAAAACTTTGATGACCTGCTTAACATGGTCTCTTAAGTATTAACAGACTCTGATCGCTGCCACTGCAGGTTGAACTACTGAACCTACTAAGGGATTCCATCCTTTTATCCACAGGATCCCTGAGCATCTGAGCATTGTCTACAGGACAAGTCAGACTACAGAGGAAATGGCGGCATCAACGGCCGGTATCCCCCACATCTTTATAAACATTTCTTCCATAGGATAAAGTGTTGAAAACTTTTTCAGGCGGAAAAAACGTTTATCTGGGTGATCCCACTCAGAATAAATGAGCTTTTTCAAGTAAATTATGACCAGGAAAAGCATGTGTTGTTTGAGGAGGTTTCAGTGACCCCAAAGAAATAGAGGGTTCTTTAACTGATTCAGATACGGGTACTTTAAATGTGGAGCGGACCAATCCAGCAAGGATCTGTACTAAGACTTTCTCATCCTGAGAAGCGAAGAGGGCCCTTTTCCACTTGATTCCTCAGAGAAGGAATCATCCATCCCATCCCGATCCTCTGAAAGGGATTTTACTCCCCAATCCCAGAGCTCCTCTGCCTGAGGGTCCTGGGTAACAGAGAAATGTTTTCTTCCACTGAGTGAAGATGTAATCATGTCCATTAATCTTTCCTCTAAACCATTAATGGCTGAGGAAAAAACCTCCTGGATAATGTATACAGGGGCTGAAGTGCAAAAAGCAGGTATAGCCCCTGACCCCAACGACTTTCCCTGGCTAGCCGTCCCTGGCCCCTCAGGGGGGGAGGATGCTGCAGAAAGGGGGTCCTCAGAACGTGAATGAGATCCCCTAGAGCCTCCGGTTCTTGGGGTATTTGAACCTCTTCTACCCATAGTGCAGAGCAACAAGGTGAAGGTATCACAAAATGAACACTGATTGCTGAGCGATGTAGTCTGGCAAAAGCCTTGCTACCAAATGCCCAGTCTGGTGTTACCTTAGTAAATGCTGCCTAGGAGAATGCCTACCTTACATGCGACCGTCAGCTCTGTGTCCCTCCAAAGGCTGTGTGCACCTGAAAAGAGTGCCTTTAACAGCCATGCAGCCGGCCTGTGTGGACGCTGTGCTGACGCCCCCCCCCCCCCCCCCTCTACCCCCCCCTTAGTTTTTTCAAAAAACGTGCGCTTCCCACGCTAGCCGACCCTCCGGAACCAGCATGGGGGAAAGGCTGGGGGTGGGGGAGGAAGGAGAGAGGCCGGTAGTGATGGGGCCTGCACGTGGCAATGGCGGCAGTGGCGGCGATAGAGCGGTGTACAACCGCCTCACAGACCACCTGCGGCCTCCCCCTAGTCTGGGGGGAACATTCCTGAGGAGAAAACCATCCCATCCTACCTGGAGCCGGCCGGAGGAGCTTGTGCAGCGTGTGAACACTGAGACAGACATCAGCATGAGAAGGTATGTGCTCTTGGCAGCCCCCGGTGGCGACAATAGGCATAGCATGCATTTACCTTAAAGGAGAAACCTTCTAGAATTTAAAAATTCTGTGGAATCTCCCTTACCTTATCCAGCCGCAGGGTTCTGTCATACAGACCCAATCTTTACCTCTCACGGTAGGCTCCGTTTGGAAAACCTTCAGAGACTGGGGCCCCCTACGAATAGGGGGATCCTGCAATTCTGGGCCTGTAAAGCACCCGGCCAGAAATTAGGCTAGAAAAAACATTTTCTGATATGCGGGGTCCAGCTCTCTAAAAAGAGGAAGCGTTACAGGTAAAAACTTGTTTCTTCGGACACGAGGCCCGGGTACCATCCAATTCGGCCTAAAAAAGACACTTTGAAATGGATTTGGTTCGCCTGGCTTGCCCCAGTATAGGATATAGGATATTTCCTTTGGAGCTCCGCACAGGACATCTTTACACGTCCATCACCTAAGACACTGGCATAAAAACTGAGGTATCCCTGCAAGGGGAGGGATTATATAGGGGGTTGAACTTCCTGTTTAGGATGTGACCAGTGTCCAATCACCTAGTGATACCTATATAACCCATCAGTTATTACTGAAGCTCTGTGTCCCGTGATGTTCGAGAAAGAAAGTATATCTCAATGCAGAGCTAGAAAAATCCCTAAGTATCCTAAACAGTAAAAGATTATACACCAATATCATATATATACAAATTCGTTTACATAAAGTGCATTAATTATATGGACCTTTTACACTGCACAAACCATCCAATTCAAGTGCATCAATTACATATATGTGTAAAAAAATTAAAAAATTAAAAAGAAATAAAAAAAAAGCGCACATTTAAAATGCATTAATCCGTGTCTTTAATCTATGCAAACCATGCATATCCTAAACAAATAAACGGTTGAAATACAGAAGCACAGAGTAGAAATAGCAGAAGCACATAGAATATAAAGCAAGTGAATAATATATAAAGGACACTGGACAATTATTTTAGCACAAAGTTTATTTATTTGTTTTAGGATTGGCTCTGTCTGTACCATGTGATCACTGTGACCAATCACAGCTAGCAACACAATTGTACACAATGGATGGCATGAAAGGAAGCCATTCATTGTTTACAATTATCATGTGATCTGCTGTGATTGGTCGCAGCAATCACATGGTACCAGCAGCAGGCCGGTACAGTGATCAGTCATCGTCTGTGTCCGGCGGACACAGCCAGTGACAGATAGGGCCGCAGTGCAGGACCATGGCCATGCGAGAGGCGCGTTATTGGAGGACGTCATATGACGTCCACCTGGAACGAAAAAAGTCCCGTCCGGCTGTCATTTGACTATAGGCCAGGCAGGGACTGGTTAAAGCCTAATTGAACCCTTATTTTAAATCGGCTAAATACATGTGCATCATAACAAAGGGTATGCAAAGTCTTCCAGTTCATTTTCTATCTAAAGCAGCCACATCTTGAGTAAAGAAGCCTTCCCCCTGCCAGCAAGCTGCAGAGAAAGACTTTGCTCTCGGTGTGGCAGCAGTGGTCTCTCTGCAGAGGTCCGACACTCCCCCCTGTTGAATCAGAACTATAGTTCTGTAATTAGCAAAGCTCATGCTGCAGAGCTCGAAAACAGGAGGGGGCACATTGAATCTCTGTGAGGAGACCACTGCTTACACACAGAGAGCAAGGGTACTTCTCTGCAGCATGCTGGCAAGGGACAGGCTTTTCTTCTCAGACTATGGAGCCTTTCATGCTGCAGAGAAGGACCCTTGTTTTCTGTGTGCAAGCTGTGGCCTTGCAGAGGCTTCGCCGACCCTCCCTACTGAGGTAGAACCAGAGCTCTCCAATCAGCAGGGAGCATGAGCATTGCTAATTACAGCGCTAAAGTTCTGACTCAGGAGGGGGCGTATCAGACCTCTGCAGAGAAACCACTGTATCCACAGAGATCAATGGTCCTTTCCTGTAGCATGCTGGCAGGGGACAGACTTTTCTAATCAGACTGTGGGTTCTTTCATTCTGCAGAGAAGGACCTTTGCTTTCTGTGTGCAAGCAGTGGTCTTGCAGAGGCTTCGCACGCCCCCCCCTACTGATTTAGAACCAGAGCTCTCCAATCTACAGGGAACACAAGCTTTGCTAATTGCAGCTCTATAGTTCTGACTCAGCAGGTGGCATGTTGGACCCCTGCAGAGAGACCACTGTTTCCACACAGAGAGAAATGCTCCTTTCCTGTAGCATGCTGGCAGGGGATGGCCTTTTCTACTCTGTACTCAGCTGCGGCTGCTTTAGATAGAAAATGAACTGTAAGGCATTGAACCCTTTTGTTTTGATACACCTGGAATGCCTTCAGCTGATTTGAATTGAGTGTTCAATTGGGCCCCTTTCACACAGATCGGTCCATTTGATGGACTCTGCTTGCTCGGCGGGGGATCAATCTGCTGATCCCCGCTGAGCAGGCAGATGACAGATCCATCTCCGTTCACTGTGCTAAGACGGACCTGTCAGAGTCCCGCTCTCCTCTATGGGGAGATCGGATGAAAACGGGCCGCCTGCCAGTTTTCATCCGATCCAATCCGATCCACCAGATGGACGAAAAAGGGGACCACCATCCGTCTGGATTTGGATCGGATATCGGCAAGTGTCAGAGGACATCCCCTGCTCCATAGAGATGAATGGAGCTGATCAGGTCGGAAAAACTGACAGAAGGACCTGATTGGACAGCCCGTGTGAAAGGGGCCTTCGACTTTACCTACTGCTGTGTAGTCATTTTTTTTATTTTTTATTTGCCCAACCTGAAGCTGGACTTAAAGATCTTAGGCCCCTTTCACACTTATACGACTTGTCCCACGATTTTGTACTGCAAAATCGTATGACAAGTCATTCTCCATGATTTGCAATGACTACCATTCATATTGGCACGACTTTAAGTCGTGCCGACTTGAAAGTAGTCCCTGCACTACTTTGGTCCAACTTCTATGCGAGTTGTACTCCATAGACCTCAATGTTAAACCCTGAAGTAGAATGCAAATCGTGCCTGAATAATATAGACATGACTTCAGTACGACTTTGTAAGCACAAGCCTGGCTCGCTGATCGGGAAAGGAAAACTTTTTTTTCCTTTTCCGATGAGCGACAGGCAGTGCTGACAGCTGTCTGGTATGAATCCAGAGGGGGAACTCCACGCCAAGTTTTAAATGAAAAAAACGGCGTGGGTTCCCCCCCAGGGGCATACCAGGCCCTTAGGTCTGATATGGATCTAAGGGGAGCCCCCTACGCCGAAAAATCGGCGTGGGGTCCCCCCAAAATCCATACCAGACCCTTATCCGAGCACGCAGCCCGGCCGGTCAGGAATGGGGGTGGGGACGAGCGAGCGCCCCCCCCTCCTGGACCGTAGCATGCCCTCAACATGGGGGGGTGGGTGCTTTAGGGCATGGGGGGCACCCTGCCGGCCCCCCCACCCCAAAGCACCTTGTCCCCATGTTGATGAGGACAAGGGCCTCTTCCCGACAACCCTGGCCATTGGTTGTCAGGTTCTGCGGGCGGGGGGCTTATCGGAATCCGGGAGCCCCCTTTGATAAGGGAGCCCCCAGATCCCGGCCCCCCACCCTTTGTGCCTAATAAATTACTTTAAAACTTTAAAACCTGTGTACTGTGTTTTTTATTGACGCTTTTTCCCCTAGGTGAATGGGTAGGGGTACCATGTACCCCATACTCATTCACATAGGGTGGGGGGCCGTGATCTGGGGGCCCCCTTATTAAAGGGGGCTCCCAGATTCCGATAAGCCCCCCGCCCGCAGACCCCGACAACCAACGGCCAGGGTTGTCGGGAAGAGGCCCTTGTCCTCATCAACATGGGGACAAGGTGCTTTGGGGTGGGAGGGCCGCAGGGCGCCCCCCCATGCCCCAAAGCACCCACCCCCCATGTTGAGGGCATGCGGCCTGGTACGGTCCAGGAGGGGGGGGGCGCTCGCTCGTCCCCACCCCCATTCCTGACCGGCCGGGCTGCGTGCTCAGATAAGGGTCTGGTATGGATTTTGGGGGGACCCCACGCCGATTTTTCGGCGTAGGGGGTTCCCCTTATAATCCATACCAGACCTAAGGGGGGGAAATCCTGGGGGGGAAACCACGCCAGTTTTTTTTATTTAAAACTTGGCGTGGAGTTCCCCCTTATGATTCATACCAACTACTGTATGTTTTCATTTGTTAATGCCAAAAATGTGGCAAAGTCGTACAAAGTAGTACTGCTCCCAAATCACGGTAAAATCGCAGCAAATTGCAGTAAAATCGCTGCGAAATCGCGGCCACAAAATCGCGCGACTTTGAAGTCGTATAAGTGTGAAAGGGGCCTTAATGTAAATGTTAAATGTAAACATAAATGTTTTTTTCTTTTTTATTGCAAAACAAGTCTCAAAAATCCAGAGCAGCTGGATATGTCAACTATGGTTTTACAGACTGGTGGATTATCAATTGGGGCATTTAACCACTTCAGCCCCGGAAGGTTTTACCCCCTTAATGACCAGGCCACTTTTTGCGATACGGCACTGCGTTACTTTAGCCGACAATTGCGCGGTTGTGCGACGTTGGACACAAATACCTGTACATTTTTTCCCCACAAATAAAGCTTTCTTTTGGTGGTATATGATCACCTCTGTGGTTTTGATTTTTTGCGCTCTAAAAAAAAAAAAAAAAAACGACAATTTTGAAAAAAAAACACAATATTTTGTACTTTTTGCTATAATAAATATCCCAAATTTTTTTTAAAAAAAAGCGATTTTTTTTTCTCAGTTTAGGCCGATATGTATGCTTCTACATGTTTTTGGTTAAAAAAAAATGTGAAAAAAAACCAAAACAAGCGGACCCGCTGATTGGCTCCCCCTCCGTGCAGCAGGCGCACGCGCCCACAGTATCTATTGCACGAAATGACGTACAGGTACGTGGTTTCGCGCAATAGAGCCGCCCTGCCGCAGTATATATATACGGTGGGCAGTCTTTAAGTGGTTAATAAATAGGACCCTGTAAAGCAGTACATGCCCGGGATGTTACGCACTTGTGCTGGAGCACTGGACTCGGCATGAAGGACGCGTTGAGGGTCAAAGTACACGAACAGCGCCTCCTGGCTGACGTCTGATGCAAAGCGATCCAGTGCATCATCCACCTCTGGCGTGTAACTTTCAGATGTCAGTTGGCTCAGAGCGATCCTTTGCTTTAGGTAGGGTTTCTGGAAGACACAAGCACATATAAATTATATGGAGGTGGAAAGGAGACACCGAGAAAAACAGGTGGGCAGGACTGTTACCTGCAGGAATGGTGGAGTATTCCAAGCACTCCAAGGTCTCTTTTTCAGCATTATAGTTCACAATTCCAGGAACCACTCACAGCTCAATTTCCCACAACTAATACTTCTGTCCACCCGTCTATAACCCCTTAGAGCCCTTTCACACTGGGGCGGTTTGCAGGCGCTATTGCGCTAATAATAGCGCCTGCAAACCGACCCGAAAGTGCCGCTGCCTTAATTCCAGTGTGAAAGCCCCGAGGGCTTTCACACTGGAGCGGTACGCTAACAGGACGGGAAAAAAAGTCCTGCTAGCAGCATCTTCGGAGCGGTGAAGGAGCGGAGTGTATACCGCTCCTTCACCGCTCCTGCCCATTGAAATCAATGGGACGGCGCGGCTATACCACCGGCAAAGCGCCTCTGCAGAGGCGCTTTGCGGTGGTATTTAACCCTTTCTCGGGCGCTAGCGGGGGATAAAACCGCCCCGCTATCGGCCGAATACCGACGGTAAAACGCCGCTAATAATAGCGGCGTTTTACCGCCAACGCTGCCCCTGCCTCAGTGTGAAAGGGCCCTTAATGATGAAGGTCAAATATTTTAATGCCCAAAAACAGTTTTTCAACTATGACGTGTGTTAGCAAAACTGTACATATCTTTGCAACAATATTAGGGGTCTATTATTAGGGGTCTATTTGTAAAACATTTGTTGTATAAATGTCAGAAACAAGCTGAAGGGAATTTCACTGTATATTATCTAATAGAATAATTTTTGTAGCTTTAGCTCCATCTAGTTGCCAAAATGCAGTATAGCTTTCTAAAACACCTCAATGAAGAAAAACGCAACATTTTGGCCACTAGATGGAGCTGAAGATACAGAAATTATTTTATTAGATAACATACAGTGACATTTTCTTCAGCTTGTTTCTGACATTTATACAACAAATGTAGTGACCACATCTAGTGGCCATAATGCAGTATAGCTTTCTAAAATCCCTCAATGAAGAAAAATACCACATTTTGGCCACTAGATGGAGTCAATGATACAGGAATGAATCTATTAGAAAACATACAGTGAAATATCCTTCAGCTTGCAGGAATGCGTCAATGAATATTTTTATAAAAAGACCCCATAGTGTATCCAAGTGGATTATACCTTGTTTTTTTTTCAGGACCAACTGGGCTTTCACTTAATGGTAAATGGTAATAGATATCTTTTGATTTTTTTTTTTATTATTATTATTATTATCTAATAACACATGTGTATATTTGTTTGTAACCGTAGTACAACCCAGAAACAAAAGTCCAAATTTTACTTTTTTTTAATCCTACCTAAAACACACTGACACTGACCTTTGGCCCTGACCTTGACCCTAACACTGACCCTGACATAGATCACATCCTGATCTAGCCATTTGATTTTTTTCACTGACTTCTTTTTTTTTCTACTTATTTCTCTTTTAGATACAATGCTTCTCTGGTACAGAGACTGATGTGACTGGCTCAGTGGTCTCTGTACAGCACTGCAGTATATGTCAGAGCTATATACTGTAAATGAATAATAATAATAATAGTGTGTGACTTTGGGGAGACAGAGTGTAAGCTCCTCTGGTACAGAGACTCGTGTGCCTAGCTGTGAGTCATAGAAATAGGTGTACAGTACAGGACCCATATGGAGTGACGTGCCATGGCAGGGGTAATGTGGTGTTCTGGTATATAGGGACATATCGGAGAAGGGTTTGTATGATGGTGCCAAGTGATGAGAGGTGTGTGCGGCTCCAGGCACAGCGAGGAAATGATACAGAGAGATGATGGGCGCACAGAGGGGGCTGATGGGAGATTCGCTGTGTAGAATTGTCTCCCGTGCCTCCAGGCGAGAACATTTGCAGACTAATGATTTCATGTTGCCAACATCTGTTCTGCACCGAGGAAAACACAAGAGGCAGATGCTGAGCGCAATATTCCCCCTCCCCCCGACCTCGCAGCCCAGAACAAACTCTGCGTCAGCACCAGCGATCGGTGACACGTCTTGCGCAGAGCGCTAATACCGCGACACGGCTCTGTACATACCGCACTGTCACTGGTCACATGGTCTGTCTGTATCCGTTACTCAACTGTCTATCTAATTATCTATCTATCCATCCATCTCTACCTAATTACCAGTCTCTCTATTTATCTATCTTTTAATCTAATCTAATCTAATTATCTATCTATTTATCTATCTATCTATATATATCTATCCCTAATTATCAATCGGTCTTTCTTTCGATCAATCAATTTATCTATCTAATAATTTATCTATCTACCTAATAATTTATCTATCTACATCTTTTTAATTATCTATCCATCGATCTCTACCTAATTACCAGTCTATCTATCTCAACCTTAACCCAATTATCAATTGTTCTATCCCTCTATCAATACATTTGTCTATCTATCCATCTCTACCTAATTACCAGTCTATCTATCTCAACCTTAACCCAATTATCAATTGTTCTATCCCTCTATCAATACATTTGTCTATCTATCCATCTCTAACTAATTACCAGTCTATCTTTTTATTAGATCGATCTATCCATCTATATATATATCTATCCCTAATTATCAATTGGTCTTTCTTTCGATCAATCAATTTATCTATCTAATAATTTATCTATCTACATCTTTTTAATTATCTATCCATCGATCTCTACCTATTTACAAATCTATCTATCTATCTATCTATCTATCTATCTATCTATCTATCTATCTATCTATCTATCTATCTATCTATCTATCTATCTATCTATCCCTAATTATCAATCGGTCTTTCTATCAATCAATTTATCTAGCTATCTAATAATTTATCTATCTACATCTTTATAATTATCTATCCATCTATCGCTACCTAATTATCAGTCTATCTCTCTATCTCAACCTTAACCCAATTATCAATCGTTCTATCCATATATCAATCCATTGGTCTATCTATCCATCTCCAACTATTTACCATTCTATCTTTTTACCAGATCTATCTATCTATCTATCTATCTATCTATCTATCTATCTATCTATCTATCTATCTATCTATCTATCTATCTATCTATCTATCTATCTATCTAGCCTTGAAAAAGTATTCATACCCCTTGTCATTTTCCATATTTTGTCATGTTACAACAAAAAACGTAAATGTAATTTATTGGGATCTTATGTGATAGACCAACACAAAGCTGCACATAATTGTGAAGTGGAAGGAAAAATGATAAATGGTTTCCCAAATGTTTTACAAATAAATATGTGAAAAGTGTGGTGTACATTTGTATTCAGCCCCCCTGAGTTAATACTTTGTAGAACCACCTTTCACTGCAATTACAGCTGCAAGTCTTTTTGGGGATGTCTCTACCAGATTTGCACATCTAGAGAGTGAAATTTTTGGCCATTCTTCTTTGCAAAATAGCTCAAGCTCTGTCAGATTGGATGGAGAGTGTCTGTGAACAGCAATTTTCAAGTCTTGCCACAGATTCCCAATTGTATTTAGGTTTGGACTTTGTCTGGGCCATTCTAACACATGAATATGCTTTGATCTAAACCATTCCATTGTAGCTCTGGCTGTATGTTTAGGGTCGTTGTCCTGCTGGAAGGTGAACCTCCACCCCAGTTTCAAGTCTTTTGCAGACTCTAACAAGTCTAAGATTGCCCTGTATTTGGTTTCATCCATCTTCCCATCAACTCCGACCAGCTTCCCTGTCCCTGCTGAAGGAAAACATCCTCACAACATGAAGTTGTCACCACCATGTTTCACGATGGAGATGGTGTGTTCAGGGTGATGTGCAGTGTTCGTTTTCCACCACACATAGCGTTTTGCTTTTAGGCCAGAAAGTTAAAATTTGTTCTCATCTGACCAGAGCACCTTCTTCCACATATTTGCTGTGTCCCCCACATGGCTTCTCGCAAACGGGACTTCTCATGTCTTTCTTTCAACAATGTCTTTCTTCTTGTCACTCTTCCATAAAGGCCAGATTTGTGGAGTGCACGACTAATAGTTGTCCTGTGGACAGATTTTCCCACCTGAGCTGTGGATCTCTGCAGCTCCTCCAGAGTTACCATGGATCTCTTGGCTGCTTCTCTGATTAAAGCGGTTGTATACCCGCTGTCATTTTTTTTTTTTTTTTTACACCTGCAAGGGAAAAGGCATAATGAGCTAGTATGCACCGCATACTAGCTCATTATGAGATACTTACCTTAGAACGAGGCGCCAGCATCTCACCTGGTCCACGCCGAGGGAGCCGACATCTCCCCTCGGCGTGTCTTCCGGGTATCGCGGCTCCGGCGCTGTGAGTGGCCGGAGCCTCGATGTCGTCACTCCCGCGCAAGCGCGCGGGAGACTTCTGCCCGGCAAGCTCCGGAGTTTGCCGGGCTGTCAGCCGAGAGTCCCCTGTGCGCATGCGCCGCTGCAGTTAGCGGCTCATTGCGAGGGGAATATCTCCTAAACCTTACAGGTTTAGGAGATATTTTTTTTACCTACAGGTAAGCCTTATTATAGGCTTACCTGTAGGTAAAAGTTACAAATATAGGTATACAACCGCTTTAATGCTCTCCTTGCCCAGCCTGTCAGTTTAGGTGGACGGCCATGTCTTGGTAGGTTTGCAGTTGTGCCATACGCTTTCCATTTTCAGATGATGGATTGAACAGTGCTCCGTGATATGTTCAAAGCTTGAGATATTTGTTTTATAACCTAAGCCTGCTTTAAACTTCTCCACAACTTTATCCCTGACCTGTCTGGTGTGTTCCTTGGAGTTCATGATGCTTTTTGTTCACTAAGGTTCTCTAACAAACCTCTGAGGGCTTCACAGAACAGCTTTATTTACACTGAGATTAAATTACACACAGGTGGACTCTATTTACTAATTAGGTGACTTGTGAAGGGAATTGGTTCCACTAGATTTTAGTTTGGTGTATCAGAGTAAAGGGGGCTGAATACAAATGCACGCCACGCTTTTCACATATTTATTTGTAGAAAATTTTGAAAACCTTTTATCATTTTCCTTCCACTTCACAATTATGTGCCCCTTTTTGTTGGTCTATCACATAAAATCCCAATAAAATACATTTACGTTTTTGGCTGTAGCATGACAAAATGTGGAAATCTATCTGTCTATCTGTCTATCTATCTATCTATCTATCTATCTATCTATCTATCTATCTATCTATCTATCTATCTATCTATCTATCTATCAGAATTTTTCTGCTCGTTTATTATCTTGGTATCTCTGTGGTTGTGGACATCTGCGGATCTGGAAATAGTTGATTTTCTTATTTCTGCGCTCACGCTGTCCTTGCTTGTCCTGACAAATGCTTAGTACAGCAGTCTTTGTCGGTGGAATATTCCACTCGGCTCTCTGTACTCGATGAGAATGTTCCTTGCTGTATTATACAAACAGATGATGAATTCTCTGCCTCTGACTGCGCTGAGAACATTTGAAGTAATATATATACAGATTATCTCTACATGACAATATTTGAAGAATAATGCACATAGACAGATGTTCGAATTTTAAGGATTTTGAAGATTTTTGAACTATTAAAGGGGGTGTCCGGTTTGAAGTGAAATCATCTATCTGCTAGCAACCAGTGTTATTTGCAAGTGTATTATGACGACATGAAAACCATATTCTGTGTGGAATGTGTAAGTACATATGTACAGGGTGCAGCCTTGGGTACAAGTTGTCCTTTTTTGTCTTTTTGCTGTCAGAGCCATTTTTCAATTTTTACATACATTCTAAGCCTGAAGCTTTGTTAAACCTTCCACCAAACATCATATTTTCTGAAAGCAGAGAACCGGGAGACTAAAATGGTGCTACTTCCAATTTATTTAAATTTTTTTTGTCAGACTATATTAGCACAGCTGTTTATTAAACAGTAGAAAATACACTAAATTGAATTTTAGTGCATACCAACAGAATATATTACACATTTTTTTTAGGTAAAATATAAAATATGTTACACCGAGTAAATAGATACCCAACATGTCTACCCTTATAATTGTGTGCACCCGTAAAACGATGGTACCCAAAATAGTTTGGAAGGAATGCTTTAACCCCCCGGAAGAATTTACCCCCTTCCTGACCAGAGCACTTTTTGCGATTCGGCACTGCATCGCTTTAACTGAGAATTGCGCAGTCGTGCGAGTTGCACACAAACACTATTGACGTCCTTTTTTCCCACAAATAGAGCTTTCTTTTGGTGGTATTGATCACCTCTGCGTTTTTTATTTAAAAGAAGAGTGACGGATGAGTGTAGAATGGAGTGAGAGTGCGAGTGAGAGGGAGCTGGAGAGGCACTAATGCCGCGTACACACGGTCGGACTTTTCGGCCACAAAAGTCAGACAGCCTGTCCGACAGACTTTCGACTGACTTTTGTCGGACTTTTGGCGGACTTTTGGCAGGATTGAGGCAGACTTTCTTACAAACGGACTTGCCTACATACGATCACACAAAAGTCCGACGGATTCGTAGGTGATGACGTACACCGGACTAAAATAAGGAAGTTGATAGCCAGTAGCCAATAGCTGCCCTAGCGTGGGTTTTTGCCCGTCGGACTAGCACACAGACGAGCGGATTTCTGGGTCCGGCGTAGTTACGACATAAAGATTTGAAGCATGTTTCAAATCTAAAGTCCCTCAGATTTGCGGCTGAAAAAGCCCGCTGAAAGTCCGCTGAAAGTCCGGGGAAGCCCACACACGATCAGATTGTCAGCCAGCTTTAGTCCGTCGGCGTCCGTCAGACTTTTGTAGAAGAAAAGTCCGACCGTGTGTACGCGGCATAACTCCTGACACCTGATGCTTGCTGTCTGATGCTGACACTCAAAATTCTGGCCAGTCTCAGAGTGAATGTATGCCTCCCCTGATGTCTGCCGTTACCTGCCATTATTTGTGTCCTATTTACTGGGGATGTGGATTCCGTGGCTGCTGAGACGGCTGATGATTTCAGATTTCAGAATTCGGACATTGCCTGTCTGCTGTAGTGCCGTGAGGACTGTTTATTGAACTATTGGACTGTCTATTGCTTTTTTCTGTTGATCCCAGCATTTGATCCCAGGACTATCATGCGCTACAGTGTACTGCCCGTTTACTCTCTATTTCATCCCATCTCTTCTCTCTCTGGAACGGGCTACCTGCCTTTTCCCACCGGGACCAGAGGGACAGAGGGAGACTCAGACGCAGAGGGAGACGCAAGGAGATGCCCAGAGGCCCCCGTGCAGCCAGGAAAGAGCTTGGTACTGGACCTGTTACACGTAGCGCCCTACTTACCAGTTACTATCCCTTGCGATCACAGGCAGGCTCTGTGTTTCAGAGTCCTGCGATACCTGCGGTTCCGGCGTCACCTGAGCTGCTGCCCTCAAAGCTCTCCGAGTGTAATCAGGAGCTGAGTCCTGTTGTGAGCCAAGACCCGCCGAATAAAGCCGAGTGGGTACCTGCGCTATCCAGATCACCAAGCGTGGACGCTTGAGACCTACAGTCTCTAACTGTGAACGTGGGGATATCAGAAGGCGATCCACAGGTTTTCACTGGAATCCCAGACAGGTGAGCTTGCTGGGGAGTTTACCGAGGGGCCTATTGGGGTTCCCATACAGGAAGCTAAAGGAAAACACACACCAGTAAACAAACCGGACACAAGAGCCAAAAAGGGGGTTAATAGTACTAACAATACTACAAGTACCAGTATAATTATTAACATGCAGACGGGGCAAACAGCTGATGGACTTTCGGGTCAGGTTAACCAGCATATACATCAGCTTACACACCAGCATATACGTCAGTATGCACCAACACCCTCTAAAGAAATATCTGGTATAATTGGCACAACTGGTACAACTGGATCTGCCATCCCGGTTTTGCCATCTCTGTCGGCCGATTCGGATACAAATTCCCTTTTTTCTACACAATCTACTAAGGCAGATATGGACCAAATGACCGCTACTCTACAGCAAGTACTTAGAGAAGAGTTCAAGGAGGTCAAAGAGTCATTGCAAAGCTTGGCATTCAGGGTAGACACCATTGAACAAAACCAGACCGCAGCAGAACAAAAAATAGACTCTGGAGGCTAAGTTAGCGGCACAGTCGCAGTATCTACACAATGTGCGACTTCAACAGGACAATTTAGAAAATAGGAGCAGGAGGAATAACTTAAAAATTCGGGGTATCCCTGAGACCACGTCCGCTAAAGAGCTGTGCCCCACTGTTGCGGTCATATTAAATAAAATCCTGGGGAGGGATTCGACAGCGGATATTGAACAAGACAGAGTTCATCGGATACAAGGCATATTAAAGAAGAAATTATCCGGAAGGCATGGTCATTGAGTACTATTGATTTTAATGGAGCAACTATACAGATTCTGCTGGACCTTTCAAAATATACTTTACAAATTACGTGAAGAAGGTGCTACATATAGATGGGGTTTCCCCTTTCCCTGCATATACAGAAAGGCCAACAATTTTTTGTACTACGTGCACACACCCAATTGCCAGATATGTTCGCTAGGCTGTCTATGACACCTATTCTGCTTCATGACTGGACTGACACTGAAACTGGCTTGATATAGCATGATTGAACTTAATTTATCAGATACTCTATTCTCTACAAATAGGAATGAATTCTAAATAGTACTGATTTGCTAATCCTTTATTTATCTGTTTATATGAGCATTATAGATGTCTAGGGCTCAATTCACATCTATGCATGTTGCTTTTGAGCGTTTCTGCAGTGTTTTTTGTGGTGCTTGCAGAGTTTTTGAGCAGCGTTTTTGCCGCATTTTTTTTTTTACAGTTTTCTTTTATACTGTATACAGTGTAAAAGGAAGAAAGGGAAAGGCGTGGCTGGGGGCGCTGTGGAGGCGCTATGAAGACGCTGTACTTGCTTTTTTGATGCTTGTCCATTGAATTACATGCAAAACGCTGCATTTTGCATGAAAAAAGGGTACCAGACCCGTTCCGGAAACGCAGAGGTACAGAGAAGCATTGATGTGAACATGTTCCATAGGAACCCATGTTAAAAATTTCATATGCATTTCTGCAAAATGCATCAGAAAACGCATTAGTGTGAATGGAGCCCTAGAGGTGTTGGACCGGAATAGAACTGGGTGTTAGAATCTCCCCTCCCCTTTTTTTTTGCCCGCCCCCATGTAGGTGGGAGGGGGGAGGTGGAGGCAGCGGGGGCCGCTTGATACTATTTAAGTGCTGTACTATGAAGAGCAGGCACTGTGGAAAGTTACTTTACAGAAATAAGAATACTGGGGGTGGGAGATGTCTGGGGGGAGGGGGGGATGGGGTAGGCATGGGTAATAACAGATAATGTAAATGGAGTATAAGTCATAAATATACAGGAGCTGTGTGGGGGTTTTTTTTTTGGGGGGGGGTTTTGGTTTTTTTGGGGGGTTTTTTCCCCCTCTTAAGGCGGGCATGGAATACGTGATTTGATATGAAACCTAAGCTGTGGATATTAGGATAAAGAATCACACGTGCTATATATGTTAATGTGATCCGAATGATCCCCACTATTGGTGTCGCTCTCCAGCTCCTCTACATAGGAATTTTTTTGCCTCCCAGTGCTATCTCCTCCCGGACTATTCTAGGAGGAGATCGCAGGGGCGCGCAGGCTCAATTAGAGCCCTATTAGTAGTTTGTTGTGTATTCAATTTTGTGTTTTTGGTGTGTTGGGGTGTGTGGGGTTTTTTGGGGTTTTTTTGCTGTGTTTTTTTTTTTTCTCTCGCTCTCTCTTCTTTCCTGTATCAGGCTTCGCTATGACCAGTGTGCGCTGCCTCTCCCTGAATGTCAATGGATTGAATATACCGGAGAAGCGCACAGTGGTCCTACGTGAACTCTGGCGCATGCGCGCTCAGGTGGTATTCATACAAGAGACACATTTCCAATCCGGGAAGACACCAAAATTTAAAGATGAAAGATATCCATATGTTTTTCAGAGTACAGCCCCAGACTCTAAGACGAGGGGGGCGAGTATCTTGCTTTCTGGGACGGTTCCATGGTCCTACGCCGACCAGATGAGCGATCCGGAAGGACGCTACCTATTTCTTAAGGGCAACTTAGCTGGCTGTCAAGTTACTTTGGCGTCCATCTATTTACCGAACCAGGCACAGTTGAGTTGTCTTAATGGAATTCTTAATAATCTACAGGTTTTTATGGAGAGTGGACTGATACTGGGTGGAGATTTGAATGTGGCCCTTGATCCTTTACTGGATGTTTCTAAATCCGCTACACATCTATCTTATCAATATCTTAGACGAATAAAAAAAGCTACACAATCTATGCGACTTGCAGATGTTTGGAGAGTCCAGCATCTAGCCGAACGTGACTACACTTTCTATTCGGCGCCACACAATAGTTACTCTAGAATCGATTATGTGTTAATATCTCAATCTTTACTATCAGGCCAGCGGTGGTCAACTCAACCATCGGGACATTAACGGTATCAGATCATGCTCCGGTGTCTTTAAATCTTCAGCTGTCTAAGCCGGCTAACAGACCATGGACATGGAAACTTAATGAATCGCTACTACAAGAAGGCCAACTTCGGAATGAGCTTTCTAGCGAACTGATTAAAATCTTTAATGAAAATGACTCAAATCTCCCCACTCATTCTATGGGAAACACATAAATGCGTTATGCGAGGTATATTGATTAAAAAGGTGACGGAAATAAGTAAAAAAAACAAAGAGTGTTTCAGGATCAATTAAAATTGGTAGCAGAGTTAGAGACTAAACATAAAAAATCACTTTCACAAACCGTAGCAGTAGATCTCAGGATACAGCGGGAAAAACTCTCTTCTTTGATGAAACAGGAGGCCAGCATACAGACAGCGAGAGCTAGAAATGTCCACTACGAACAAGGGAACAAATCAGGCAAACTCCTGGCACATTCACTTAGGGAAAACTCGCGTAGAAACTATGTCCCACATATAGACTCTGACGGAGGGAACCGTTTCTTCTAATCTAATAAAATTGCAGAGGTTTTTCGAAAATATTACCAGTCACTATGGGGGTCATTTACTATAACTCCAGGAAGTACTGGGCACTATGGCAAATAATAGAGCCCATTTTAGCCAAATGGAAACAAAACGGCGAATTTGCGCATGAAAATCAGCGATATAGCGGAGAACAAACGTTTGTAAATTCTAAATTGCCGCTAATTCGCGCTTCCGCGTATATACAAATGCCAATTCTTATCAAGTTGTTATATAGCACTGTACTGTAGCCATGATCCATGTATGTGAAAGAAACATTTTTTATCAGAGATGTGCTCTAGTTCCCGTGCATCTATTGATTTATATTGCAATTAGTATTCCTAGGTTTTTTTTCCTTCTTTTGCTAAGAAATGCAGTTCTGAATGATTATTAGTGGGAATGCTTTAGCAGTCCCACTATTGTTATTCGATTTTATTTATTATTTTTAATAATTATAATTTTATTCCGTACGTTTTTCGGTAATGCGTAACTTCTGCATACTTTCAGCTATTAAAACCATTCAACTATCAAAATGTTCGTCTCTTTTAGCTGAGGTGTGCTCTTTTTCAACTTTTTTTCTACCATTTATACTTTTTAAAATATTAAGCTTTTTATCACTTTTTTTTAACATTGAAGTCAATGGGAGCATGCTTGAAATCCTTAAATTTTTCTTCCGCTCCCAAAAGTTTCAGCTCCTTCATACTTTCACCTAGAGACACCAAACAAACTTTAAAATGTTCACAAAATATTCAGCTATCTGGCTATAGCTTTTCAATTTGATATCTTTTACAGTTTTTGAGAAAAAGCTTTTTGTTTAGAGGTCATTTCAAGAAATTTTAGCCATTAATCAGAGTGTACTGTGTGTGTTTTGTTGCCATGGTTACCAAAGCTTCTGTTATACACAGGGGGGGAGGTGGCTGGAGCATCTCAGCTCTGATTAGAGCCCAGGGGAGGGGACAAAAGCTGAAAAATCAGAACATGATTTCTAAACTGCCGCCACTCCCTCATTTTCAAGCCCACCTACATAAATCTTATATCAAAACATTCAGCTATCCCTGCTGCCACTAAACATGTCCACGGCTAAGCCATAGTCCTGATAGTTTTCACAATATGACCATTTGTTTGCAACTCACGCCGTCCATTGACATTCATTGAAACTACACTCTAGCCCCTTCAAATTTGAAGGGCAATTTCTAAACTGCGACCGTGCCTTCAATTTTAATATTTCAGAGACATACTATACATCAAAATCTAGGTCTGGGTCTTGTGATTCTCACAATATAAAGATCTTCGCTGTAGGATGTATAGTTTTTAAAATACGGCCATTTGTTTAGAGGTCATTTCAGGAAATTTTAGCCATTAATCAGAGTGTACTGTTTGTTTTGTTGCCATGGTTACCAAAGCTTCTGTTATACACAGGGGGGGAGGTGGCTGGAGCATCTCAGCTTTGATTACAGAGCCCGGGGGAGGGGACAGACACACCATGTACTGATTTATAATATAGGAATATGATGGGGCAGTTTTGATAGGGCAATTCTGATGGGGCAGTTTTGATGGTGGCAATATGATGGTGCAGTTTTGATGGGGCAATTCTGATGGGGCAGTTTTGATGGTGGCAATATGATGGGACAGTTTTGATGGCAATATGATGGGGGCAATTTTGCTGGGGGCCATTTTAGCAATTCAGCATTCCCACGCATTTTCCCCAGGAAATGCATTTTCTAGTTACATAGTAATGTCTGCTATTCTGTAAAGTTACATGTATTAATCATTTAGGTTACCTATTTGTTGTATGTTGCTTTTTTTCATGTTTTTGATTTATTATTTATTAATTTAGTTGACTATAAAGCAGTAATTATTTATGTTCATTCTTTAATAATACTACACTATTATGCAGGTCTTGTACTTAGCACAATGGCTTAGTGGTCTGCTTGGATATCTCCACACCACTCATGGTATGAGTTCAAACAACAGCCAACCTACCATCCACCAGCTGTGTTTATTTTTTCAGTGCACAAGTGAATTAAAATAAACAAAGAAATGTAAACTGCCCTTTAGCTAGTGTGTGGTGTTTGGAATGTCACATCATAATATAATTGAATACTTACATACCATTGCATGCATTTAAAGAGTTAATACAATAAAAACTTTCACATTAAACTGCATTGGTTACTTGGCAATCACCTATTTTCAGTAAATATATATACACGTATATTTGTGTTGCTTTGGCTAATTGGCTAACTGGCATTCTCCTTTTCCCACCAATGCAATCTTTTAGGATTTTTCTGTGGGATTTGAACCCATGAGTCTTTCAATACCCAAATGTTTGAAGGTAGAGGTGCTAACTGCTAGCCTATTGGACTGAGCACAATTATACATACAAAATACTTTTACTAGTGTTTGATGTGTTATATACTATACAATAAAGTTTATCAAATGTAAACTGCTTGTTAGCTAGTGTGTGGTGTTTGGAGATTCACACCATAATATTAGTGAATACTTACATACCATTGCAAGCATTTGAAGAGTTAATACAATAATATCAACCACATTAAAGTGTATTGGCTACTTGGCATTCACTGTATGCTGCTTTGGCTAATTGGCTAACAGTAATTCTCCTTTTCTCCACCAATAGCAATCTTTTAGGATTCTTCTGTGGGATTTGAACCCATGAGTCTTTCAATACCTGAATGTTTGAAGGTAGAGGTGCTAACTGCTAGCCTATTGGGCAGAGCACAATTATATATACAAAATACTTTTACTTCTGTGGCCATCCGATAATGTCACCCGGAGAGTCCGCTCCATGGCTATGTAAGAGACACTACACAGCGGGTGACAACACAGCGGAGGAAGACCACCATGGAAGAAGAGCAGCTTTTTTTTATTAGCGGGTAACCAGCGGTGCGGAAGAACACAGCAGATGGCGGCGGCAGGAGAGACGGCTCTGGGAGAATACAGCTCAGGGAGAAGATGGAGGAGGGAGAGACAGCGTCTGGAGAAGACAGCTCAGAGCTATTCTACAATAAAGGACTTGTCAAAAACCGGCTATTCATTTTTTTACATTTCACTGCTTTTTTTGGTGAATGGGTAGGGGTAAAATGTACCCCATACCTATTCACATAGGGGGCAGGATCTGGTAGCCCCCTTGTTAAAGGGGGCTTCCAGATTCTGATAAACCCCCTGCCTGCAGACCGACAACCACCGACCAGTGTTGTCGGGAAGAGGCCCTTGTCCCCATCAACATGGGGAAAAGGTGCTTTGGGGCATGTGACCTGGTAAGGATCAAAAGGGGAGGGTGCTCACTCGTCCCCCCTATCCTGACCTCCAGGCTGCATGCTCAGGTAAGGGTCTGGTATGGATTTTGGGGGCCCCACATCAAATTTATTTTACATTTTGTTGTGGGGTTCCCCTTAAAGTCCATACCGAAGGGCCTGGTATGTACTGGGGGGACCCTACGACATTTTTTTCCTTGAATTTTGGAATTCCATACCATATTATTGAATAAGTACATACCATTGCATGCATTTGAAGAGTTAAAATATGGAATAAAGCAAGCTGATGTGCTTTGCCTAATTATGCTTCTGAGTACAATGCACACTTCTGGGAGGTGATGCTGTCAGTGGGATTTGAATTCATGGCTTGAACTTTTGGGGGCAGCAGGGTATACCGCTATGCTACAGAGCTGAGCACTTACCTACAGAGAAAATACATTTACTAATGTTTGATTCAATACAATAATGTTTTGCATTTCAGACATTAATATTATAGTAACAACCATGCTCATGCCAATATGGCATTGGCTAATAGGCATTTGCCTCTTTTCAGCATATGCTGCTGAGTACAATGCAAGCTTTCAGTAGGTGATACCATCTGTGTGATTTTCAGCCATTTGAGCACAATTATATTGAGAACATATGTTTACTAGTGTTTGATGGTGGGACTACTTTATATTCTAGGTATAAAATAGTACTCAGCACAGTGACTTAGGCACCTTTCACATTTGTGCGACCTGAAAGTTGCGAGATTTTAATGCGACTTTAAGCAATGCCTGTGTAATCTTGAGGTCTATGGACACAGGAGTCGCAGGGAAAGACACGCAACTTTTGCATGATTTTGCATCAGTAATTTTGCCGCAATTCCAGGGAATGCCTGTGTAAACTTGAGGTCTATGGACCTCAACTCGCATCAAAGTCAGACCAAAGTAGTACAGGGGCTACGTTGAAGTCAGTATTACTTGAAGTCGCACAGATATGAATGGTACACATTAAAAATCATGGGGTATGACTTGTCATACGACTCTGATGTCCAAAGTCGCACAAGTGTGACTCAGCCCGACTTTGTCAGCGATTTCAGAGACATCAGTGCACTTTCCTGCACAGATGTCTAGTGAAATCACATAGGTCCCAACTGTTCTCCTTTAAGAAGGTGTCCTATGCCTACCTACTTTTGCTAATAGGTGTCCCTTATACCCATCTCAAAAAGTTGGGAGGTAAGAAATCGCCCCCTGAAGTCGCCCAAAGTAGTGCAGGAACTACTTTTGGGAATCGTTGTGGCGTCGCACCAATTCGGACAGTTCCATTGCCATCAATAGGCGCCGATTTGGCCTACAATTTGACATGTCAATTCAGACCTATGTGAACATGGGTGAAGTTGCATAGATATTAGAGCTGCACGGTTCTGGCCAAAATGAGAATCACAATTTTTTTAGAATTGCTTAAAATAAAAAGATCACGATTCTCGCGATCTTTCACATTATCCCACAAAAAATTGGGCTAACTTTTCTTTTATTTTTTTTTTAATTCATTAAAGTACTTTTTTCCCCAAAAAAATTGCATTTGAAAGGCGCAAATACAGTGTGACATAAAATATTGTAACAACCACCATTTTATTCTCTAGGGTCTCTACTAAAAAATATATATATAATGTTGGGGGGTTTTGAGTAATTTTCTAGCAAAAAAAAAAAGATTTTAACCTGAAACCAACAAATGTCAGAAAAATGTTTAGTGTTTAAGTGGTTAAACTTTCCTCACTTACACAGAATTCTATTTAATTGACAAATTGTTACAAGGTTTCTAGTTAAGTTCACTGATAAAGAATGTTCTAATTCTTGGCAGACTTCCTGGTTTTTCGGCTGTGGCTTCAGAAGAGCAGAGAGAGTTCTTTGCATAGCAAGAATCGTGAAACTCTTTTTTCAAGATCGTAAAGGGGAAAAAATCACGATGACGATTAATCGTGCAGCTTTAATAAATATGCATGGAAATCAAGGGGGACAACTTTTCATGTGACTCTGAGGTCCAAAGCTCCATGAAAAGTCACCCAACTGTGAAAGTAACCTAATGCGATTAATTGATAACACCTTTGAATAAGGCCCCATTTGCACTTGTGCGACCTTAAAATTGCCCAGCTTTGACATGACTTGAAGCAATGTCTGTGTAACCTTGTGGTGTATGGACCTCAAATTGCATCAAAGTCAAACCAAGGTAGTGCAGGGACGAATTTGCTACACCTTCAGGATGCACAAGTGACAATAGGGCCAAATTCAAAGGTGTTATCCTTGAATCTCATTCACACTGCTGCGACCTGAAAGTCACACTATTTTGCTGCCACTTTGCCACTGCAACTTGGCCCCAACTTCTGGGAATGCCGCTGTAATATTGTACCCGATATACCTCAAGTCACACCAAAGTAGTACAGGGACTACTTTGAAGTTGGTACGACTTAAAGTAGCACAGATATGAATGGTTGTCATTGAGAATCATGGGGTACAACTTGTCATGCAACTCAGAGGTCCAAATTTGCTGGAAAATTCACCCAGCTGTGAAACAAGTCATATATATTTTAATAAAAGGCGCTCTCATTTATACTTGCATAGTCCTTACTGATTTACATCAGCAGAACAAATGCAGGAAGTGATGTGTGCACATGGGACGGAAGCAAATGTGTGGTGATGCCAAACAAATCAATGAACCCCACCCACACCAAATCTAACTATGACATCCACCCCCGCATTGATTAAGTACAAGTACATATCCTACACTTACCCAGCCAATGAGCAGCACCTCCTCTCTGCTAAAGAGACCTCGCCATGTCCACCTAGATGGAGATCCTGACCAGCACAGGAACTTCTGGGTGCATACAATGACTAATTTCCAGGTCAGAAGGTGAAACCACACTTTTGATTGCAGCTGCGAATATTTGATCTCAACCATGATTAGTATTTTTTTATTTTCAGATATGCAAATCTGTATTTCTACATATATTTGAAGGTAAACTTAAGGAAGTTTGCTAAGAAATGGTGTCCCTGGGTTAGCAGCAGGTGAATTACAAAGGCCCAGTTTGAGCCCTGGTTCACACTGACAGCAGGAGGAAAGCGTTCAGCTGAACTCCCACAATTTAATTCCTGCATGTCAGTCCCGACTGTGGGGGCAACATCAGAGACATCAGTGCAGGTTTCTGCACCAATATCAATACAAATCGCACCAATTAGAACAGTGCAATTGCCACAGATTTGACATGTCAAATCACACCAATGTGAACCAGAGCTGACACATTCAAACACTGCCTATCCACCAGCTGAATTCATTACCTGCAATTCTCCACAGCTGTTAATGATAAAGGTGGAATCTTTATATAGAACTTGCAGTTGTGCAGAAGCCTAGGTTTACATTGGAGCGATTGGTCATGCGATTTGATAGATCAAATCGCATGACTATTGGCAATGGCACTGTTCCAATTGATGCAACATTTTTTTTGTGGCACCGCATCAATTTGCTAAAGTAGTTCCTGCACTACTTTTGCCGATTCCAGGTGCGATTTCAATAGACATTTGTGTATGAAGCCACCTGAAATCACGCTGACCTTGCTACTTTGAAATCGTGCTACTTCAAGTGAAGTAGCGCAATTTCAAAGTAGCATGTGAACCAGGGCAAAGATTAGTTTTTTGGTGCACAAATACATATTGAAATAAAATATAAAAGAGATATTGCACTTTCCCAAAACCACCACCCACAAAAACTAAAGAAAGAAAAAGTAGAAGGAAAAAAAAAAAAAAAAAAAAACACCCACACACAACAAGAGCTCAATGATGTACTTTTATTTTACCAGCAGAAAAAAAATAAATTTACATTTACTAGCTTCAAAAAAAATTTGGAAAGGATATATGGTACTACATTTAGCAACGGAATTTTAAGGGCCCTGCTCATAGGAGCTTACAATCTAAAATTAGACAAAACCTTAGAGTGGACACAGCTTTAATTTCAGTGTATAGCGGGCAACACATCACATTATTATCTGCAAGATTATAGAAACATACTTAACAGTCATTCTTACAAAGCATTCCAACATAATATTGCAAAAGACTTATTCAAAACACCCACCACCAGCCCACAATCCACACATACATACATTGGTGACCATGTTCTGCTGGAAGCTGCATTTCGGTGTACACGATTAAACGAGATCAAAAATAGTAGGTCAGCAGATGCTTCCAAACGATGTTTGCATGATCAGACAGGAACAATACACACACAACATTGACAGCATGGCCACATAAACCCACTTTTGATTGAAAAAATGCACAAGAATTTCATCAAATCTCCCAATATCATTCCTTCTCCCTCACAACAAAAAACCTGACCTTCTCAGGCCAAACGAACCCCCCTACTGAAGGCCTTTATATAAGAGAGGTTGTATTATTAGTACACTGACACACCCAATAGAAGTACACGCCCACCAGTATCTTTCAATCTGTCTCTTCATGTATGTCTAAAGTGATTGCACCTAATGAGCAGGAACACATAATACTATTCACAACTGTGTTAGCCCTTGGCTATGTGCATCAAATCTCCAACTACAGGACAAAGATCAAAGTCCATTTGCATCCACATAAACAAAGCAACAGTTTTCTAAGCATATGTACCTGTGCAGTGTAAACCCTAAAATTTGAAATGTCCAAGTCCCTGGGCATGATTAGTGCTAATAAACATTAACATCAGTCCCTGGCTGCAATGAGCTTCCAATATAAAGTCCAAAATTAACTTTCTTACATTAGAACCTATTTCGACAGGAGACAAATAAGATGCAAGCATGTCTTTAGATTGTGGTGAGAAACCCACACAGGGAGAAAATATAAACTTCAACACAAGCATTTGCATGTTGGGGAATTGAACCAACATCTCAGGAGCTGCTAGACAGAACTGCTACCCACTAAGCCACCAGGCAGCCCCACACATGTTCTCTGCATCTCTGTGGTGTGAACCAGCCCTAAGTCCATAGCCATGCTCAGTGTCACAAGCAATATACAGTATATTGGCGTAAGTATTGGGATGCCTGCCTTTAAACACACATGATCACACATGTAATGGCATCCCAGTATTAGTATTGGGTTCAAAACTCATTTGGCCCACCCTTTGCAGCTATAACAGCTTCAACTCTTCTTGTCCACAAGGTTTAGGAGTGTGTCTATGGGAATGTTTGACCATTCTTCCAAGTGCATTTGTGAGGTCAGGCACTGAAGTTGGACAAGAAGGCCTGACCTACAGTCTCCTCTCTAATTTATCCCCAAGGTGTTCTGTTGTGTTGAGGTCAGGACTCTGTGCAGGCCAGTCAAGTTCCTCCACCCCAAAATCACTCATCCATGTCTTTATGGACCTTGCTTTGTGCACTGGTCCAAATGATTTGGTGGAGGGGGATTATGGTGCGGGGTTGTTTTTCAGGGGTTGGGCTTGGCCTCTTAGTTTCAGATAAGGGAATTCTTAAGGCGTCAGCATACCAAGACATTTTGGACAATTTCATGCTCCCAACTTTGTGGGGACAGTTTGGGGAAAGCCCCTTCCTGTTCCAACATGACTGCACACCAGTACACAAAGCAAGGTCCATAAAGACATGGATGAGCAAGTTTGGGGTGGAGAAACTTGACTGGCCTGCACAGAGTCCTGGCCTCAACCTGATAGAACACCTTTTGGCTGAATTAGAGTAGAGACTGCAAGCCAGGCCTTCTCATCCAACATCAGTGCCTGGCCTGACAAATGCACTTCTGGAAGAATGATCAAACATTCCCATAGGCAGACTAAACCTTGTGGACAGCCTTCCCAGAAGCTGTTCTAGCTGCAAAGGGTGGGCCAAATCAAATTTTAACCCTACGGACTAAGACTGGGCTGCCATTAAAGTTCATGTGTGTGTAAAGGCAGGTGTCCCAATACTTTTGGCTATATAGTGTATCTGGAAAAGACTTACAATGGCGGTGGAACCCTCCTACACATAACTACTACATTTAGACATAGTTATAGGACCTGGGAGATGAGACAACTTCTCTACATGTAGTAACATGGTTGGGATTTGAACCCAGACCCTCAGAGATACTAAGCAGAAGTTCTAACCTCTAAGCCACAGAGCTGCCACGTGTGAGACCCTCCTACACATAACTACACATAAATACGCATAAAAACACATAAATACTGCATTTCTATGGACATACAGGTGATGGAATTACATTACTCAAGAGTTATTCTTCTTGATTTATTCTGTGATATTTTGTGTTTTTTTGTGGGTAAGAGTAAAATATTACCCTTAAATTTTTGGGAATTACATTTTGATTTCTGATGTTGGTACACATATCACATTTTTTGGGCTCAAATTATGAATATTTGGAAATAATAAAAGGCACAAAAAATTGTGATTCATTTTAAATTTTCATCAGCAATGGTATTGTTTGTGGAATGTAAAGACACCTGTGTGAGTTTAGGTTAAAGATTGTTGTGAGATGAAGAGTAACAAGTGAAAGTGACAGAGAAAAATATATTTTACCAAAATATCAAAACATTCCACATTGTAGCATTCTTAAAATCAAAATATTTTAAGTAGAAGCAACAATGTTGCAAAGGAAAATTTATTTCACAGAAAGATACATTTCATTTCAACATTAAAAGGTTTTTTTGTGAAAGTTAGAATTGTTCCATTAGAATCAATGACTGAAACTTCATTTGGACTAAATTAGAGCAGATTTTAACTCCCAAAAAATGCTCTCTAATTAGCTCTCATTTTCGTATTTACTATACCTCCAGGTAAAAAAGACACTTGAGTTAAAATGAGAGTTATTTTCAGGTCTGAGCATGCTCAGTTGTGTTGGCACCTAGTTGTCCAAAACGGGGAATTTTTCACTTTTCAGACTTTTAAAGATATTTCAGTGTAGAAATCACTTTTTCACACAGTTTAAAAGCAGATAATCTTTAAATAATATACCGCATATTTCAGTACCATTTAGGCAATTATATCATGCTCTAAACATTATTTCCATGTGCAATTCTCTAGGTTTTAGCAGAGTAAGGGTTTGGGCTCTATTTAGTTTCAGGGAGCTATAGTAAATTCGATTTTGGGAGTATTTTCTCACCAGCGCTATAGTGAATACCGTTTTAACGCGAATTAGCGCTATTAGCGCTAATTCGCGCTAAATTGCCGCGAATTAGCGCTAATTCGCGGCAATTTGCGCGAATTTGCGCCATAGCGCTATAGTAAATGACCCCCTATATAACTTACAGACAAATACCCCGTCAGACCAAACGGCACAAAAGCAACAATTAATTTGAGAGTACCTTGCCTCCTCAGGTTTACCATCAATCTCCGACGACGACTCGGAGGCACTAAATGCGCCGATATCAATTGACGAATATATAAACGCAATCAGTACGTTAAAGCCACATAAAGCTCCCGGCCCAGATGGGTATACAGTAGTCTATTACAAGGTATTTGGTCCCATTTTAGGTCCAAGATTTACAAAAGCATTTAATTCCCTCCCAGAAGATCGACCCTTACCGACTGACTTTCTTAGGGCACATATTGCAGTCATTCCTAAGGAGGGCAAGGACCTCACCCAATGTAAGAACTATAGACCGATTTCATTATTAAATGTCAATTTGAAAATTTTCACAAGGATATTAGCTACAAGATTACAACCTCTCCTTCAGACTGTCATCCACCCTGATCAGGTAGGCTTTATTCCTACCAAAAAGGCTAAAGATAATACCACTAGGGCTTTAGATATTATTCATCTGGCTCATTCTCGTAAAATACCACTATGTCTGCTATCATCTGACGCTGAGAAAGCCTTTGACAGGGTGGATTGGACATTTCTGAAGGAGACGTTGACCCATATTGGAGTTGGGAAAGCATTTGGTAAATGGATAGAGGCTATATACTCTGTTCCATCTGCGGCGGTAAGAATTAATGAGGTAACCTCCTCATACTTTAACATGAGCAACGGTACTAGACAAGGATGCCCTTTGTCCCCAATGATATTCATATTAACCCTCGAACCATTTCTGTGACATGTTCGACAAAATATCGATATACAGGGTTGCTCAATCGACAAAACTGAGCACAAAATTGCGGCGTATGCAGACGACATTGTTTTTCATCACCTCACCAGAAACCACGTTACCAAACCTTGTAAATGAGTTTGATCGCTATAGCTTAATCTCTCATTTTAAAATTAATACTCAAAAATCAGAGATATTAAACATTACGTTGCCAACAGCACGAGCACAGGCTCTTCAATCGTCGTTTTCCTTCCCTTGGGTAGCTTCATCTCTGACATATCTAGGAGTCAAATTGACTTCCTCAATAGACAAAGTCTTCCAAGCAAATTTTCCACCGTTAATACGGGAATTTTCATCTGATTTGGAAAGATGGAATAAAGGCCCCTATACATGGATGGGTAGGAATGCCATTCTTAAAATGAATATTCTTCCAAGGTTACTATACCTCCTTCAGACTCTGCCAATAGCTATCCCAGAGTCCTTTCTGAAATCAATACGTAGTATTTTTATTACATTTATTTGGGCAAAAAAGCATCCGCGTCTATCTTTCAATTTACTGGCCACTTCCCACGGCGTCCCTCTGTCCTCTTCCCACGGCGCCCCCCTCTGTCCTCTTCCCACGGCGTCCCCCTCTGTCCTCTTCCCACAGCGTCCCCCTCTGTCCTCTTCCCACGGCGTCCCCCTCTGTCCTCTTCCCACGGCCTCCCCCTCTGTCCTCTTCCCACGGCCTCCCCCTCTGTCCTCTTCCCACGGCCTCCCCCTCTGTCCTCTTCCCACGGCCTCCCCCTCTGTCCTCTTCCCACGGCCTCCCCCTCTGTCCTCTTCCCACGGCCTCCCCCTCTGTCCTCTTCCCACGGCCTCCTCCTCTGTCCTCTTCCCACGGCCTCCCCCTCTGTCCTCTTCCCACGGCCTCCCCCTCTGTCCTCTTCCCACGGCCTCCCCCTCTGTCCTCTTCCCACGGCCTCCCCCTCTGTCCTCTTCCCACGGCCTCCCCCTCTGTCCTCTTCCCACGGCCTCCCCCTCTGTCCTCTTCCCACGGCCTCCCCCTCTGTCCTCTTCCCACGGTGTCCCCCTCTGTCCTCTTCCCACGGCGCCCCCCTCTGTCCTCTTCCCACGGCGCCCCCCTCTGTCCTCTTCCCACGACGTCCCCCTCTGTCCTCTTCCCGCGGTGTCTCTCTGTCCTCTTCCCACGGCGTCCCTCTGTCCTCTTCCCACGGCGTCCCTCTGTCCTCTTCCCACGGCGTCCCTCTGTCCTCTTCCCACGGTGTCCTCCTCTGTCCTCTTCCCACGGTGTCCTCCTCTGTCCTCTTCCCACGGTGTCCTCCTCTGTCCTCTTCCCACGGTGTCCTCCTCTTTCCTCTTCCTACGGTGTCCTCCTCTGTCCTCTTCCCACGGTGTCCTCCTCTGTCCTCTTCCCACGGTGTCCTCCTCTGTCCTCTTCCCACGGTGTCCTCCTCTGTCCTCTTCCCACGGTGTCCTCCTCTGTCCTCTTCCCACGGTGTCCTCCTCTGTCCTTTTGCCGCAGTGTCCCCCTCTGTCCTCTTCCAGCGGTGTCCCCCTCTGTCCTCCATCTGCGGTGTCCCCCTCTGGCAGATTTTGATTAGGGGATTTTCTTGAAGCATCAAGGTTGAAGACAAGGTCGAAAATGCAATCGCTGTTCTGTCCTCCACTGGATCCATGGCGGATGCAACAGCTTACACATTTCCTAACCTCCCTTAATAGGGGGGAAAGATCAGACCGCTTAAATACACCATTAGAAAATCTATGCCTTTTTGGAAGAGCCTTCTGCACATGGGGTATCGGAGGTATATAAAATATGAATAGATCCCCCTGAAGTCTTTGTCCCAAGATTTCTTTCGAAATGGGAAAGAGATCTGGACATTACACTCTCCAAAGAGCAAAGGAGCTATATTTTACACTTTGCTCATTACTCCTCAACTGCCAGCAAATACCAAGAGTTATGCTACAAAATTCTTACAAGGTGGTATAAAGTTCCATCATTACTACAAAAAATGTATCCAGAGCGGACAAATAAATGCTGGCGATGTGAAGAATCAGAGGGTAATATGCTCCACATCTTTTGGTCATGTCGAAAGTTAGTAGATTTCTGGTCTAAAGTACGAGATACTGTTATGCCTCGTTTCCACCGAGCAGATCGATTTGGTTCGGTACGGTACGCTATTTTGAGTGTTTCCATTATGAAAGCGGCCCATACAACCGAACCGTTCCATTCAGGGTCCTGCTTCAGATGTGGGGCCATAGGAAATGGAACGGTTCGGTTAGGGCGGAGCTACGATACTTTACACTGATTGGTGGACGTGTGACGCCATGACGGCATTTTTTCTAAACCCACGTATGGCCCCTGTCGGTCCGACTTGCAGTGGAAACGCTCGCCTGAACAGGCCGGACCATTCTAGGCCGTCCAAACCGATCCGACCCGAACCAATCCGCTCAGTGGAAACGAGGCATAAGACAATTACCACAGTATGACCCGGGGTCCGACCCAGCAAGATATCTTCTTAATCTTTCGGACCTCTCAAAGTGTACATATCGGAATTCTCTGGTGGCCCATCTTTTGAATGCGGCAAAGGCCTGTATCCCGGCCGTTTGGAAGCAAGAATCACCCCCCTCGATCTCACTATGGTTAAAAAAAGTAGCAGATATATACACCATGGAAAAAGGCATTGCGATTACACAGGGTAAGGTGGAGAAATTTAATAAAAAATGGAATTCATGGTCTCTTCTGGTCTGCACCAGGGAGTACGGATATGCGCTCGGAGAGCAGGATGGGTCATTATGAGGAGGGGGAGAGAGAGCGAGAGAACCTAAATAATGCCATAGGGAAATTTTTGTATTTGGGGTTTTTTTTTTTTTCTTTCTTTCTTTTTCGGTCTTGTTTGATAATAAGTCATATGTGTCTACTAAAAACTGAATCACAATGTGCTAAGTTATACTCTGCAAATTGGAAGCAGCAATAACGATATTTGATATATATATATATATATATATATATATATATATATATATATATATATAAAATGTATATGAAAATGTATTTTTTTTCTTTTCTGTGTTTGAAAAAATAAAATATAGAATTTAAAAAATAAATAAAAGAAGAGCAACAATTTTGAAAAAAAAGCAATATTTTTTACTTTTTGCTATAATAAATATCCCCAAAAAATATATAAAAAAATATTTTTTTTCCTCAGTTTAGGCCGATATGTATTCTTCTACATATTTTTGGTAAAAAAAAAACAATAAGCGTATATTGATTGGTTTGCGCAAAAGTTATAGCGTCTACAAAATAGGGGATTTATGGCATTTTTATTATTATTTTTTTTTTATTAGTAATGGTGGCGATCTGCAATTTTTATCGTGACTGTGACATTATAGTGGACACATCGGACACTTTTGACACTATTTTGGGACCATTGTCATTTATACAGCGATTAGTGCTATAAAAATGCACTGATTACTGTATAAATGACACTGGCAGGGAAGGGGTTAAACACCAGGGGGCGATCAAGGGGTTAAGTGTGTCCTAGGGAGGTGTTCTAACTGTGGGGGTCCAAGTCCGCGGAACCCACCAGCACGGTCACGGACTACGCGACGGGCGTGCGCACCCACAATGCCGTGCCTTAAAGGGAACGTACCTGTATGCCCATTTGCGCAGCCGTGCCATTGTGCCGACGTATATCGCCGTGCGCTGGTCAGCAACTGTTTAAAGGGGTAGTTCACCTTTACCAGAAAACTGGCTTTGCTGCTAAGGGTTGTCTGTAAATAAAACCAAACTGCAGCTTTGACCAAAGTTAAACACTTCAATACCGGACACTTTTACTCCCCTTCCTGCCCAGGCCAATTTTCAGCTTTCAGCGCTGTCACAATTGTGTGGTCATGCGGCTTTGTACCCAAACAAAATATTTTCGTTCATACAAATAGAGCTTTATTTTGGTGGTATTTAATCACCACTGTTTTTTTTTTTTTTTGCTAAATAAACGAAAAAAAGACTGAAAATTTTGAAAAAAAAATGTTTTTTCTTTGTTTTTGTTATAAAATTTTGCAAATAAATAATTGTTCTTCATAAATTTAGGTCAAAAGGTATTTTGTTATATTTCTTTGGTGAAAATAACCCAAATCAGTGTATATTATTTAGTGTGTAGGAAAGTTATACAGTCTACAAACTATGGTATATACAGTATCTGAAAATTGATCAATCCTGATGTACTGATGGCCTGGTCTCAATTCTTGAGCCCCTAAAATGTCAGGACGGTACAAATACCCCCCAAATCACGCCTTTTTGGAATGTAGACAGTCTAAGGTATTTAGTAAGAGGCATGGCGAGTTTTTTGAAGTTGTCATTTTTTGTCACAATTATTTAGAAAATGAAGACATTTTAAAAAATCTTTTTTTTTTTAACACTTTTTACATACTGTCACCAGTGCAGTACAGTGTCATTGAATAATAGGGCGTACACATGGTCGGACTTTGTTCGGACATTCCGACAACAAAATCCTAGGATCTTTTCCGACGGATGTTGGCTCAAACTTTGTCTACACACGGTCTCACAAAGTTGTCGGAAAATCCGATCGTTCTGAACGCGGTGACGTAAAACACGTACGTCGGGACTATAAACGGGGCAGTGGCCAATAGCTTTCATCTCTTTATTTATTCTGAGCATGCGTGGCACTTTGTCCGTCGGATTTGTGTACTTTGTTGTCGGAAAATTTTATCTCCTGCTCTCCAACTTTGTGTGTCGGAAAATCCGATGGAAAATGTCCGATGGAGCCCACACACGGGCGGAATTTCCGACAACACGCTCCGATCGGACATTTTCCATCGGAAAATCGGACCGTGTGTACGGGGCATAACAGGTGTGGAGGCGATCAGGGACACTGACTGGTGACAGTATGTAAAAGAAAAAGTAGGGAGAAGAAACAAACAGATTTTACATTACACATAGTAATTGTAAAGTCTTGTTTTTTTTTAATTAAAATAATAAACCGGTTATGCTTACCTGCTCTGTGCAGTTAGATTTGCACAGAGCAGCCCAGATCCTCCTCTTCTCGGGTCCCTGGCTGGAGCTCCTGGCTCCTCCCTCCTGTTGAGTGCCCCCCACAGCAAGCAGCTTGCTATGGGGGCACCCAAGCCGAGCTGCAGCTCCGTGTATCCATTCAGAAACAGAGCTGCGGCCCGGCGCCACCCCCTTTATCCCCTGATTGGCTGAGTTTGATTGATAGCAGCGGTAGCCAATGGCGCTGCTGCTGTGTCTCAGCCATTCAAGAGGGAGTTCCGGACAGCTGAGGGACTGGTGGGCATCACTGGATAGAGAGGGAGCTCAGGTAAGTAATTAGGGGGGCTGGAGGCTGCTGCTCACCGGAGGCTTTTTTTTAAAATATTTTTATTGCATTTTTCAAGACAAACAATACATACACAACTCAAAAACTGCGGTGCCTATGCAGGGTATCATACACATTACATGGTGAAATATTATAATTGTATTATTTATCTTCTAACAAGCTAGACCCATGGATTGCTTCTTCTTGTATCTATTTAAAGGTCACTTGAAACGTCAGGTCCTCTCCCCCCGTCGTAACAACAAAAAAAAACAAAAAACAAACTCAATACTTTTTATTCTCAACCCCTATCATATTAATTAGAGACTCAGCAAGCTGTTTCCATTTCATCTAACCATGCACGCCAGACTCTATCGTACTTCATCGGGCACCCTCTATTGAAGTATGTGTCTTTATATAGAGGAAGGTTATTATTAACCAGACTTTTCCATTGTGTCAATGAAGGGGGGGTGGGTTTCTTCCATTGTATGGCAATATTTTTCGGGGCATAGAATAGCAATAACCCGACCAGTGTGCGCTTTGCCACTGTTGGTACAAGTGTTTTGATTAGCCCCAAGAGACAGACTTCCATGGCATGCGGCAGTGTAGTTGATGCGACTCTGTTTACCATGTCAAGCACCTCACTCCAGTATTGCTGAATTTTAGGGCAATGCCAGAAAATATGAGAGAAATCTCCTGGGGAGATTCCACATCTCTAACACTCCGATGGACATGTAGGGTTCATTTTAGAGAGTCTATGTGGAGTCAAATACGCCCTATGTACTATCTTAAATTGGATCAGCCGATCCCGCATAGAAACTAAGGAGCTGAAAGGAAAATCCCAGACATCATCCCAATCATCATTGTCCAGTGAGGGTATGTCAAGCTGCCAGCGAGACCAGAGCTTATCTAGAGGTGGGAGAGACACATAGACCAAATACTCATATAGCTGTGAGGTAGGTTTCTCTGCACACTTAGTTCTGAGTGTCTTCTCCAGCCCCGACTGAACAATGATGCAGGAAGCGCGTGGAAACTGCACAGCGAAAGCATGTGACAGTTGGAGATAACGAAATTGGTAGTGCTGAGGTACATTATACGTAGAAGAAAGGTGTGAAAGGGAAGATAATGACGTTTGTGACACTGTGTGAGAAAGGATTTTTATACCATACTTGGTCCATGCAAAGGGGTCTGGAAGTTTGTAAATGTGTGGCAAATTAAGGTTCAGCCAGATCGGTGTGTTAGGAGAGATCTCGGTTGATTTGTACTTTTCTATATCTAGGCCTGCCCGCCAAGCCCGCAGGGTGGTATGCATAGAGGGTGTCAAAGGATATGGGGCCCGAGGGCCTCTAAATATCAGAAATTGCAGTGCTTCCAACGAGCCCACTACCGTGGCCTCTAGGACTGTGGATGAATTTGTTTTGTCAGGGTGCAGCCACCAGGCCGCTGTCACCAATTGGGTAGCTATAAAATATTTGTAGCAATCAGGAAATGCCATACCACCCTGCGTTGACGGCCGCATCAAGGTCGACAACCGATACCTGGGTGGTGAGGAGCCCCAGATAAAAGGATGAGAAGAATTGATTCAGTTTTTTAAAAAAAGATTTGGGTATCCACTGAGGGGAGTGGCGGAACAGATATGTGAATTTGGGGATAATTTTCATTTTAAGGAGATTTATTCGTCCCCAGACTGAGAGAGGTAAATTACTCCACGATTTAAGTTTTGTCTTAGTGTCCACAAGTATAGGGGTAAGGTTAAGTGAGATAAAATCTGATGCTTGTGTGGATATATGAACCCCTAGGTACTTGAAAGTTTCCACCCATTGTAATGAACAGTCTGGGGGGGAAGTAGTGTTAGCCGCCTGGTCTATTGGAAAAAGTATAGATTTGGACCAGTTAACCCTTAGTCCGGTGACTTCTGCGAAAGTGTCTAACACGTTCAGAACACCCTGCAAGGACGGACCAGCATCATTGAGGAACAGTAGCATGTCATCCGCGTACAGGGCCAGCCTCTCCTCCAGCAAGCCAATACGAAGACCTCTAATATGTGGGGATGTACGTAGCGCCTCCGTCACCGGCTCAATAGCTAAGGCAAATAAGGCTGGAGAGAGAGGACAGCCCTGCCGGGTTCCTCTAGTGAGCTTAAATGGATCCGATAGTCCACCCCCCAATCTCACTGACGAAGTGGGGCATTTGTACAATACCTGGAGCCATTGAATAAACACCTACGCAATCTTTCCCAAAGAATAGGCCACTCTACGGTGTCAAAAGCCTTTTCTATGTCAAGTGAGGCTATAGTTCTCGAACCCGTGTTGTGGTGTTGGGCATGTATGTTGGTATATAACCTTCTGAGGTTGACATCAGTGGATCTGCGGGGCATAAAGCCAGTTTGATCTGAATCAATGACTGAAGGTAGTAGGGGATATAGTCGTAGAGCAAGTAATTTGGTCAAAGTCGTTATTTAGCAATGCAATTGGCCGGTACGAGGCGCAAGAGGTTGGATCTTTAGGGGGTTTGTATATTAAAGTCAAATATGCATGATACATTGAGTCGGGCAGTTTGCCATCTTTTAAGCATGTATTATATAACTGGGCCAACAGGGGTGCCAGGAGGTCTCCATGCGACTTATAAAAGTCAATCGGGAGGCCATCCGGCCCCCGTGCCTTACCAGTGGGGAAGGATTAAATGGCGTTCAGAACTTCCAGGGCCGTAAATGGCCTAACAAGTGTCTCACACCGGAGGCTTTTTATCTTAATGCATAGAATGCATTAAAATAAAAGAACCTTAGGATTTTACAACCCCTTTAACACTTGTTAGGCACACACTTAACCGCTCGATTACCCGAGATGTTAACCCCTTCCCAGCCAATGTCATTAGTACAGTGATGGTGTATATTAGTATCACTGATCACTGTATTAGTGTCACTAGTGATGTCAGTTGCCACCAAGTATAAGTTAGTGTCAGATTGCTCACCACACTATCACAGTCCCACTTTATGTCCCTAATCACCACCATTAATAGTATAAAAAACGCCAAAACTCCTACGCAAACAATCAATATACAATTATTGGGATTTTTTTTACCAAAGACATAGCAGAATTCATTTTGGCCTTAATTGTATATGTTTTGTAGCAGAAAGTAAAAAATATTGTTTTATTTTCAAAATTGTTAGTCTTTTTTAGTTTATATAATAAAAAAAACCCAGTAGTAATAAAATACCACCAAAAGAAAGCTCTATTTATGTGAAAAAGATTACATCAATTTCATTTGGGTACAGTGTTGCATGACCGTGCAATTGCCAGTTAAAGTAGCACAGTGCTGAATAGCAAAAAAATTCCCTTGTCATGAAGGGGGTAAAACCTTTCGGAGCTGAACTGGTTATAAGAACCTTGTATTGTACAATAGAGTTCCAATGAGTCAGCAACATGATAGAACAGCAGCGAGCATGTAGTGGATCATAGGTGTACGCATGTGGCACCAGCCATTACCAACAACTATCACCCCACATCAAAGAAGATGCATATGCAAAAAGTAGTTATATCAACTGCCATCTACAGATACATGATCATCTGACAATGTTGGAGCACACTGGTCATGGGTGATCATCTGACAATGGTGGAGCACACTGGCCATGGGTCTTTATCTGACAATGATGGAGCACATTAGTCGTGGGTGATCTTCTGACAATGGTGGAGTCATGGGTGATCGACAATGGTGGAACACACTGATCATGGGGGATCATCTGACAATGGTGGGGTCATGGCTGACAATGGTGGAGCACACTGGCCATGGATGATCATCTGACAATGGTGGAGCACACTTGTCATGGGTGAGAATTACAGCAGTGGTCATGAGCAGCCTCCAGGAAAAACTGTAATTCTCACCCACTTTTTGCATATGCATATTTTATTGATGTGGGGTGATAGTTGTTGGTAACTGCTGGTGCCACATGCGTACATCTATGATCCACTACATGCTCCCTGCTGTTCTATCATGTTGCTGATTTACTGGAACTCTATTGTACAAGACAAGGTCTTTTAACACAGTTTTTATACATTGACCCTGTTCTGAACATCACATGTGTTCACATGCGCTTCTGAAGAAAGAGTGTTTTCTTATGTGGACCAGTTTTGTAAAAACAGCAATATCCTCTGTACTATAGATGTGAACTTTACCTGGGTACAACACATGGATGTGGTTACTACTATGTCTTTTTTAATGTTATATAAATTTGGAATTGTATGTGATATATTTTTGTTTTGCTGGTTTTGCTCACGACACGTATGGCCTGTTACAGTCCCTTTGCTACAACACACATTCTGTTATATATATTAGTGGGATGTGGGCATACTAGCATGGTATCTTCTTCCTCAACTAGGATAGGTACAGCGTATTCTCACAAAGCCAATCAGATTTTCCTTACCAAATCTAGATGTTCCTCCACCACGACTGGTGACGGAGACTTGTCATGTCTTGTGTCTTCTGTAGAAAACAAAAATAATTCATCATTATATTGCTATATTTAGAATTTGTAAAGCCCCAACATCTTCTACAGCACTGTACGAGGGGCTATATACCATTCGCCATTCTAACCCTTCCTCACTCTACCGAAAACGTGTCAGTTTTGGAGAGATTTCCCATCACTTCCTGTCCTGAAGGGACATCTGGAAAAATCTACCCAATAGTAACACACAGATAACGATAAAAATCTGGGCACAATGTATAGGAGGAGAAAGATCTCCTATTAATAATATTTAGTATTGTAAAAGACCTTCTCATTGATCAAGCTGACTTGCTTTGGTGAGGCTGCTCACATGTACCAGAGATCCCCCAAGGTGGTAGAAGTCCATCTTTGTAGAAAGCAGTAAGGGCACCACATAAATGGTACAAAAGTTGTGTCACACTGTAACGTTAATCTTCCATCAGGTCCAATGGCTTACCATTATTATCATGTGTGCTGATCACATCACTAAACTCCGCACCTACTGGAGTCAGAGGCAACAGATCTGAGGGGTCCAAAGCATGGAGGTCAGGCGAGGAATCGATAAAGTCTGGGTCAGACATGGCTCATGTAATGGACCTAAAGAAAATATTAAAAGTGTTACAAAAATGGAATTAAAGAGGAACTACAGTCATTGGACCCCCCCCCAACTATTCATAGTGGTGATCAACAAGTGTCATCTACTTAATTGACAGCAGTTACAGGCATTTTGAACTATTAAATAAAATTCCAAATGTAAAATAATGTTAATTAAAAAATGAATGAACACAGAATCTAAATAATGTCATGTCAGTTCATTTGCCGGTATACTTTTATTTCGTATGATTTTATGAAATAGTTGTCCTAGAACATGTTATTCATAGTAAGGGATGGCAGCACATGCGCACACATGCAAGATAAGAGGTAAACAAGTCCGTCGGACCACTGTGTATTTTCCAGCGCTGACTCACAGCGTCCTGCAGGTGCCTCGTCTTGCCAACAATCCCACTCTCCGTGCGCTGTCTCGGAATGAAGCCTTCACATTTTACATTAAAAAAAAAAAAACAACGAAAGCTATCGAGGTAAACTGAGAACATTCTGATAATCACAAAGAAAACAGATCCCCCCCCCCCCCATCTATATGGACTGCATATGCATTTTGCACAGGGTGTTTATTGCATTTCCACCTCTCCTGACCGCACAGAAATAGACCCAGAAGTGTAAAAAAAAAAAAAAAAAAAAGAACATGGAACAGAACGCCTTGCAAACATTTCAGATTTTTTTGGGATGCAGATCTAAACTCAAATATCTAAACCCAATCGTAGCTCTAAAACCAATTATTAAAATGTCATATCATGTATCATGCAATATGTTAATATATTATCATTTTTTTCAATCCTATTAAAGCTCAACACTGGGCATTTTTTTAAATTAAAATAGACCCCAACAAGTGTTAAAAATGAAAAAGCAGGACAGGCTGCAATACTCACCCTCAAGCCGAAGCTGTCACCTGCAGTAATTCTTTTTCACCACAAGATGTCCGCCAGGCTTGTAGGTTGAATGTTGCCCAACATCACTCAACTCAGGAAAATAAGGAGCACTGTGAGTGCAGGAGATATGGGCCTGCCGCCTAATGGGGTGTTACCATATAATGGTTTATTCACGGCATATTAATGTAGAGAGTGGGGCTGACATCATCACAATGGCATCATATAGGACCACCCACTGCCAGGAGATGACCAAAAGAAGAAGGGGACAATGTGTGTCACGTGACTGGCCTGCAGACTTTGGAAAAATAAACCTGGGGGGCTGAGCCCAGAGTTGAGTATTATGACTACAGATTAATAATCCTGCTGGTTCAGAAACTTGCTATTATGGGATGACAACTAGCTTGCCAGCATAGGTGTGCACATCCTATTGCATTAGGGTGTGAACCCCAAAGCTCAAACACATGTGCGTGTGTGAGCATGTGTATATATACTGACAGTGTCAGTAAGGCAGAGATTGGTGTCAGTAGGGTAGTGGAAGGTGCCAATAGTTTTTATTTTTATTATTTTAGATTTTATTTTTTACAATTTTATTTTTATTTTTACAATTTTTTTAGGAGCCCTGTAAGAGGGCTTTGGTGAAATATCAGGGGTCTATACAGGTGGAATCTGCGCCAAACGGGGCGATTATGGTGTGCCCAGGCACACCCTATGAGCACGCCAATGCTTGCCAGTTGTGCTCCTGCGTTGCCACCCTGTCACAATGCCCCCATTGTGGAAACACCAAGCGACCATGCCAGTACACACCTAGATACTAAATGTCTTGGACTTGTTGGGACAGTCCCACACCTTCAACCTCAGTCTCATTGATAGTGAGTCCTGGGCGATGTGCCGGAACCACAGAGGGACCCTTATTTGACTTATTGCACATGCAGTAACTAAAAAAGGCATTCACAATGGTGATTGGTAAGTATGCACATATTGAGTAGGTATGGTCCACCATTGCACGAAGAAAACATGTTCCGCTGCAGAATACCTGGGAGACTGGGAACCGGTAATATCCATTGGAACAAATCTATATTGGCTACATGCTAACGTGTTTTGGCTGAAGTCTTACTCATATGAGTAAGGCTTCAGCCGAATTGCATTGGCTTGTTCCTGCTGTATCGTGCATTGTAACCAAAAAGGATTGTTCCAATGGATGTTACCGAGTAGCAACTTCATTGTATTAGATGGTCCACCATTGTCACGATGAGGAAGCCAGTCCAGGACAACAATGTGCAGCTGACAATGGAGCGATTGGTGCATGTAGACAGGAGGTGGCTGCAAGAGGCTAGAGGAGATCATCAGCACTAAGATAGGAAAATAGTGAGAACAGTATTTGATTAAACCAAAAATATTTGTGTAGCACCCTGGCAGGGATGCTTCTCACAAATTGACTTGCCAGGGCCGAAGAGTCCTCGACCATCTCAGATTTGGACATTCAGTCTGATGGTCTGTCGAAACTCTTTTCGGACAATTTGTCTTACTCTGGAAAGTGGGGTGAGAGTGATGAAGAGTTAACAAGTAATGTGTAGGAGGATGAAGTACTTACTACTACTACCGCAAGTGTGCAAATTACGCTGTCAGCCAGTGCAGCTCCGCTGATCAGTGTCGCCAGGTCCTTTGAGGAGGACCAAGGAGCTCAATGGGTTCTTAAAGCCTGTCCGATTACGCCCATGCCTAGCCTTAAACCAGACCATAAGCCTGATGTGGTCGCTGGGTGCTCGGTTCTGCGTGCTCCAGACACTCGGGTCCTACCCGGGTATGGAGACCCTAAAACCCTGCCTCGGATGTCAAAAATACAGCGCATAATTATAAAGAAAGTGGCAGAAGACTACGGGTACTTATACCCCTACATTCCACCTCATCTGGAAGAGGAGATTTCCGAGAAGGAAATGCAATGGGTGGATGAAGCCATACATGGATTCCTTCAGATCCCTCTCAAGACAGACTTTCTCAAGTTGTCCCCTAAGATGTTCGGGAAATACCTATCAGTTCTAAATACCTGGGGATATGGCAGGAAGATTAATCTAGATGGTGTAGTCATTTGCCCGCCAGACAAAAGGGATCTAAAGCGATTTGTCACCACAGTGAATGCACGGGGAGAGACTGTAATTCTACCCGACCCCGGTTACTACAGGTGAAACATCATCAAAATGGTATGATTACCTTGTGGATTACAAATATGTGTTGTGTGATGTCAAGAACACTATGCTGACAGCCACTTCACACACACATCTAAAGTGTTGCCGGCAGATACACGGAGTGCCCACCCAAAGCCATGTTGACTAAAGTTTGAAGTTATTGGGGTGATCAACCCTGAAGGGCGAATTGTGATCTTGAGCAGGTTGCTGCTCTCAAGAAGAAAATCTTCTTTGTCCCCAGCTGTCATGTGGATAGACTGAGGATATCTTTGCAAGGGGACCGATGTCCTGAAGTACGGTCCCTTGCATTAAGGCCTGGCTGCTTGTTGCCTGTAATGCAGCTGTGCCTTTTTTTCCCTGGAGTTGTCCCTGGAGAAGAAGGGAAACTGCTGGGAAATGTAGTTTATCCAGAAGGAAATAGATGAATTGTAACATGCCTTGGACTATAAGTGTTAGTTAGATTAGGCTATAATAGAAGGGTCAATTCTCACTATGCATGTGAATAATGGACTAAACCACAGGTCTCAAACACAAGGCCCGCGGGCCAAATACGGCCTACCAGGCCTTGCTAAGTGGCCCACACAGCGGCCTCTGGCCAATATCTGTTAGTTTTTCTCACTGTCAAGTCTCCCAAGAGTAAACATCTTCCCCCTCAGTCCCGCGAGCAGCGCCGGCTTGGGTCAGCGCATGCGCGGCCTGTCAGACAAGAATAAAACTTTCCCGCTCTCTCTCCTCCTCAGTCCCTTCAGCGACGCCGGCTTTATGTGAGCTGAGACTGGCATAGCTGTCAGGAAACTCCACCACTGATAGCTATGCCAGGCCGGCCGGCTGTGTTTTTTTTCACTGGGCTGAATCCTGAGGGCTGGCTTTTTGAGGGCTGTGGAGGAAGAGGTGTTTAGAGGTGGTGGGATGGAAGGAATGTGATGGTTGCAGAGGTCAGAACCCAGGAGGAGGGGTGGAAATGAGATGTTGCACACTGTGCATAGCACGCTCCTGAACACTGCACTCTGTATGCAGCGCGCTTCTGAACACTGCACTCTGTATGCAGCACGCCCCTAGGGTAGATACATAGTTTTAATTGTTTATTGTTTATAAAAAAAGCATGAAAATAATAATTAAATGGAGGAGAATAGGGAGTAAATTAAAGTGGATGTAAACCCAATGTCATCCTTTCTAAACTACTGTCATAGGTGTTATCTATAAGGATATACATGCCTCCTGCATGTATCTTTACCTGTCAAATGTCTCCCCTCTGTCTGTTATTAGACCCGAAAAACTGCACATTCTGTGGGTGGGTGTGTTGTTGTCTGGAGCTCGGTGGGTGGAGTCGTGATGTCAGTAGACTCCCCGCCCACCTCTACACTCCCCTTGTCAATATGCATTTTCTCTGTGTATTTCAAACACTGAACTTCTACTGAACTTCTGCTATGATCTCTAACATCCAGTGAAAAGACAGGAAAGTAACCACATGACTTCAGCATGCCAAATCATGCTGAGGTGTGGAACAGCCAATCCTTGCAGATCTGCTAAAGAAAGGAGTGGGGGAGGGAATTTAAAAATACTGCATGTCTCCTAGGCTAATGCACGAGATGTAAATCACCTGTCACTCACAGCAAGGGGGAATATTTGACAAAGTTTTTCTCAGTTTGTCAAGAATTGTCTCACTGAACAATAAAAGGGGATTGCTCAGAGATGGATTAACTCTGTGTGGCAAGACTGGGCTCAAATTATAGCAAATCTTATACTCTACAGTATGATATAAAAAAAATAAATAAAAATTTTTCGGGTTTACATCCACTTTAAGGCTGATTCGAGTAAATTAAGGGTTAATAAGGGGTTAAACAGAGGAACATTTGCTCATCCCTTTGATCTGCAGATGAAGAAACAAAAAGAAACAATGTTTCTTTTTATTTTAGTGTTTCAGCAGCTGAGCAATGTTGTTATTAAACATTGACAGGACTTCTTTAACCACTTGCCGACCGCCTCATGCCTATATACGTGAGCAGAATGGCACGGGCAGGCAAAATCACGTACCTGGTACGTGATTGCCTTCCCGCGGGCGGGGGGTCCATTCGGACCCCCCCGGTGCCAGCGGCGGTCGGCATTTGTCTGGGAGCGATCAGAGATGAGGGGGAGGCCATCCGATCGTGGCCCCCCCCCCTCGCGATCGCTCCCAGCCAATGAGAAACATCCCCTGCCTCTGTATAGTACACAGAAGCAGAGAATGTGATGTCATCTCTCCTCGGCTCGGCAGTTTCCGTTCCGGCGCCGAGGAGAGAAGACATCTGAGTAAGTGTAAAACACAACACAACACAGTAGAACATGCCAGGCACACTAAACACCCCCGATCGCCCCCCGATTCCCCCCCCAATCACCCCTCCCCCTCCCTGTCACACTGACACCAAGCAGGTTTTTTTTTTTTTTTTTTCCTGATTACTGCATGGTGTCAGTTTGTGACAGTTAGAAGTGGTAGGACAGTTACTGTTAGCCCCCTGTAGGTCTAGGGTACCCCCCTAATAAAGTTTTAACCCCTTGATCACCCCCCGTCACCAGTGTCACTAAGCGATTATTTTTCTGATCGCTGTATTAGTGTCACTGGTGATGCTAGTTAGGGAGGTAAATATTTAGGTTCGCCGTCAGCGTTTTATAGCGACAGGGACCCCCATATACTACCTAATAAATGTTTTAACCCCTCGATTGCCCCCTAGCTAACCCTTTCACCACTGATCACCATATAACCGTTACGGGTGACGCTGGTTAGTTCGTTTATTTTTTATAGTGTCAGGGCACCCGCCGTTTATTACCGAATAAAGGTTTAGCCCCCTGATCGCCCGGCGGTGATATGCGTCACCCCAGGCAGCGTCAGATTAGCGCCAGTAGCGCTAACACCCACGCACGCAGCATACCCCTCCCTTAGTGGTATAGTATCTGTACGGATCAATATCTGATCGGATCAGATCTATACTAGCGTCCCCAGCAGTTTAGGGTTCCCAAAAACGCAGTGTTAGCGGGATCAGCCCAGATACCTGCTAGCACCTGCGTTTTGCCCCTCCGCCCGGCCCAGCCCAGCCCACCCAAGTGCAGTATCGATCGATCACTGTCACTTACAAAACACTAAACACATAACTGCAGCGTTTGCAGAGTCAGGCCTGATCCCTGCGATCGCTAACAGTTTTTTTGGTAGCGTTTTGGTGAACTGACAAGCACCAGCCCCAGGCAGAGTCAGGTTAGTGCCAGTAGCGCTAACACCCACGCACGCACCGTACACCTCCCTTAGTGGTATAGTATGTGATCGGATCAATATCTGATCAGATCTATACTAGCGTCCCCAGCAGTTTAGGGTTCCCAAAAACGCAGTGTTAGTGGGATTAGCCCAGATACCTGCTAGCACCTGCGTTTTGTCCCTCCGCCCGGCCCAGCCCAGCTCACCCAAGTGCAGTATCGATCGATCACTGTCACTTACAAAACACTAAACGCATAACTGCAGCGTTCGCAGAGTGAGGCCTGATCCCTGCGATCGCTAACAGGTTTTTTTTGTAGCGTTTTGGTGAACTGGCAAGCGCCAGCGGCCTAGTACACCCCGGTCGTAGTCAAACCAGCACTGCAGTAACACTTGGTGACGTGGCCAGTCCCATAAGTGCAGTTCAAGCTGGTGAGGTGGCAAGCACAAGTAGTGTCCCGCTGCCACCAAGAAGACAAACAGGCCTGTCGTGCCCATAGTGCCCTTCCTGCTGCATTCGCCAATCCTAATTGGGAACCCACTGCTTCTGCAGCGCCCGTACTTCCCCCATTCTCATCCCCAACCAAATGCAGTCGGCTGCATGAGAGGCATTTTTATGTCCTCCCGAGTACCCCTACCCAACAAACCCCCCAAAAAAGATGTTGTGTCTGCAGCAAGCGTGGATATAGGCATGACACCCGCTATTATTGTCCCTCCTGTCCTGACAATCCTGGTCTTTGCATTGGTGAATGTTTTGAACGCTACCATTCACTAGTTGAGTATTAGCGTAGGGTACAGCATTGCACAGACTAGGCACACTTTCACAGGGTCTCCCAAGATGCCATCGCATTTTGAGAGACCCGAACCTGGAACCGGTTACAGTCATAAAAGTTACAGTTACAAAAAAAAGTGTTAAAAAAAAAAAAATAGTTGTTGTTTTATTGTTCTCTCTCTCTCTATTCTCTCTCTATTGTTCTGCTCTTTTTTACTGTATTCTATTCTGCAATGTTTTATTGTTATTATGTTTTATCATGTTTGCTTTTCAGGTATGCAATTTTTTATACTTTACTGTTTACTGTGCTTTATTGTTAACCATTTTTTTGTCTTCAGGTACGCCATTCATGACTTTGAGTGGTTATACCAGAATGATGCCTGCAGGTTTAGGTATCATCTTGGTATCATTCTTTTCAGCCAGCGGTCGGCTTTCATGTAAAAGCAATCCTAGCGGCTAATTAGCCTCTAGACTGCTTTTACAAGCAGTGGGAGGGAATGCCCCCCCACCGTCTTCCGTGTTTTTCTCTGGCTCTCCTGTCTCAACAGGGAACCTGAGAATGCAGCCGGTGATTCAGCCAGCTGACCATAGAGCTGATCAGAGACCAGAGTGGCTCCAAACATCTCTATGGCCTAAGAAACCAGAAGCTACGAGCATTTTATGACTTAGATTTCGCCGGATGTAAACAGCGCCATTGGGAAATTGGGGAAGCATTTTATCACACCGATCTTGGTGTGGTCAGATGCTTTGAGGGCAGAGGAGAGATCTAGGGTCTAATAGACCCCAATTTTTTCAAAAAAGAGTACCTGTCACTACCTATTGCTATCATAGGGGATATTTACATTCCCTGAGATAACAATAAAAATGATTTAAAAAAAATGAAAGGAACAGTTTAAAAATAAGATAAAAAAGCAAAAAAATAATAAAGAAAAAAAAAAAAAAAAAAGCACCCCTGTCCCCCCTGCTCTCGCGCTAAGGCGAACGCAAGCGTCGGTCTAGCGTCAAATGTAAACAGCAATTGCACCATGCATGTGAGGTATCACTGCGAAGGTCAGATCGAGGGCAGTAATTTTAGCAGTAGACCTCCTCTGTAAATCTAAAGTGGTAACCTGTAAAGGCTTTTAAAGGCTTTTAAAAATGTATTCATTTTGTTGCCACTGCACGTTTGTGCGCAATTTTAAAGCATGTCATGTTTGGTATCCATGTACTCGGCCTAAGATCATCTTTTTTATTTCATCAAACATTTGGGCAATATAGTGTGTTTTAGTGCATTAAAATTTAAAAAAGTGTGTTTTTTCCACAAAAAATGCGTTTGAAAAATCGCTGCGCAAATACTGTGTGAAAAAAAAAAATGAAACACCCACCATTTTAATCTGTAGGGAATTTGCTTTAAAAAAATATATAATGTTTGGGGGTTCAAAGTAATTTTCTTGCAAAAAAAAATTATTTTTTCATGTAATCAAAAAGTGTCAGAAAGGGCTTTGTCTTCAAGTGGTTAGAAGAGTGGGTGATGTGTGACATAAGCTTCTAAATGTTGTGCATAAAATGCCAGGGCAGTTCAAAACCCCCCCAAATGACCCCATTTTGGAAAGTAGACACCCCAAGCTATTTGCTGAGAGGCATGTCGAGTCCATGGAATATTTTATATTGTGACACAAGTTGCGGGAAAGAGACAATTTTTTTTTTTTTTTTTTGCACAAAGTTGTCACTAAATGATATATTGCTCAAACATGCCATGGGAATATGTGAAATTACACCCCAAAATAAATTCTGTTGCTTCTCCTGAGTATGGGGATACCACATGTGTGGGACTTTTTCGGAGCCTAGCCGTGCACGGGACCCCGAAATCCAAGCACCGCCTTCAGGCTTTCTAAGGGCGTAAATTTTTGATTTCACTCTTCACTGCCTATCACAGTTTCGGAGGCCATGAAATTCCCAGGTGGCACTAAACCCCCCCAAATGACCCCATTTTGGAAAGTAGACACCCCAAGCTATTTGCTGAGAGGTATAGTGAGTATTTTGCAGACCTCACTTTTTGTCACAAAGTTTTGAAAATTAAAAAAAGGAAAAAAAAATTTTTTCTGGTCTTTCTTCATTTTCAAAAACAAATGAGAGCTGCAAAAAACTCACCATGCCTCTCAGCAAATAGCTTGGGGTGTCTACTTTCCAAAATGGGGTCATTTGGGGGGGTTTTGTGCCATCTTGGCATTTTATGGCCTTCAAAACTGTGATAGGTAGTGAGGAGTGAAATCAAAAATTTATGCCCTTAGAAATCCTGAAGGCGGTGCTTGGTTTTCGGGGCCCCGTACGCGGCTAGGCTCCCAAAAAGTCCCACACATGTGGTATCCCCGTACTCAGGAGAAGCAGCTAAATGTATTTTGGGGTGCAATTCCACATATGCCCATGGCCTGTGTGAGCAATATATCATTTAGTGACAACTTTTTGTAAATTTTTTATTTTTTTTTTGTCATTATTCAATCACTTAGGACAAAAAAAATAAATATTCAATGGGCTCAACATGCCTCTCAGCAATTTCATTGGGGTGTCTACTTTCCAAAATGGGGTCATTTGGGGGGGTTTTGTACTGCCCTGCCATTTTAGCACCTCAAGAAATGACATAGGCAGTCATAAACTAAAAGCTGTGTAAATTCCAGAAAATGTACCCTAGTTTGTAGACGCTATAACTTTTGCGCAAACCAATAAATATACGCTTATTGACATTTTTTTTACCAAAGACATGTGGCGGAATACATTTTGGCCTAAATGTATGACTAAAATTGAGTTTATTGGATTTTTTTTATAACAAAAAGTAGAAAATATCATTTTTTTTCAAAATTTTCGGTCTTTTTCCGTTTATAGCGCAAAAAATAAAAACGGTAGAGGTGATCAAATACCATCAAAAGAAAGCTCTATTTGTGGGAAGAAAAGGACACAAATTTCGTTTGGGTACAGCATTGCATGACCGCGCAATTAGCAGTTAAAGCGACGCAGTGCCGAATTGTAAAAAGTGCTCTAGTCAGGAAGGGGGTAAAACCTTTCCGGGGCTGAAGTGGTTAATACTTCAGCTGTCAGCAGAGGAGACCCACTGACAGCTCAAAGAACCGAGCTTGAAAGTATTGGTTTCAGGTATCGGTGCATTTGCACAAGTACCGATACTTGTGAAAATACTCTGTATCGGCACTGATACCGATACTGGTATTGGTGCAACCCTAATATGGGGTATCTCAGCCAATGGGCAGGGGTTTTCTTGAATCCCTTGGCCTGCTGGGAGAACCTATTCGGGTGGAGTCAGGTGATCTGTGTTCTGTGTCACCGGGACGGCTGTCTGGGTGCCCGGGCTGCTAGGCCGGAGATTGGGCCTATCCCGGGCACATCTGGCTGCTAGACTGTCTGAGGGCCTATCTAAAAGCAAGAGAGCAGTGCAGGGTTGGGACTGCGGCTTGCAGTCCAACCAAAAGTGACGGCTTTGTTGGCTAGAGAACCTGTCAGTGGTCGGAGGTAGAGGGGAAGCTGTCACCAGGAAGGGACTAACCGCCTTATTACCAGGGACCACAGTGAGTAACTGAAGCAAGTACCGGAGCAGAATTCTCACCAACCGGTGAAGAATCGGGAAACTTCAGTGGGCATCAAGCCAGGGATCTAGCCAGTGGAGGTGCCCCTTGCAGAGCAGCCTTGTGTGTCAAGCTAGGGGACCAAGCAGGCCAGTGGGATGACGCTTGAGAAGTATCTTGTGTGTCAAGCTAGGGACCAAGCAGGCAAGCGTGGGTGACGCTTGAGAGTTATTTAGAGTGCCAAGCTAGGAACCCAACAGAGAAGCGGGGTTGATGCTTGAGGAAGATACCACCGTGAAGATTGAAGGAGCTCAAGGGATTCAGTGATAGTGAATCAGTGGATACAGTGAGAGACCAGGAGCTCAGTGCATTGGAGAACTACAAGGAGCGATTGTAGTGAAAGTTAAGGAACTGTTAAGTCTTGTGTTTGGAACTGTTAAAGACTGTTGCCATAGGAGACAGCATTCCTGCACCTGCAGATGTGGCGTCTTGCTGGATGCCTTTCCATGAATGGCTGTCCTCTTATTAAAGCCTCTGAGTCTGCCAATTAATCTTACAACTACCTAAGGGTGTCCTGGCCCTAACCCTCTCCCCCCCAAAAATACAAAAAGGGGGTACTGCTATACGACATTCTCATTGAATCATTTGAATGGTGATGTTGAACTGTTTTCACCTCTGAAGGCGTAACCATACAGTCTCTATTCCCATCCCGATATTGGAAGTAGGATCCAAGCTGGTCAGGCCAGCCTAAAGGCCCGTACACACGATAAGAAAATCGGAAGTTAAATTTAGTCCAACCAACCGATCTGCTGATTTTCAGATCGTTAGTATTGTGCTTTTGACAGCTGATTACGATTTTTCGTACGATAAAAGCTGGATGTGCAAACTATAAAATTTTAATAGTACGTGAACAGAACGTCCTATTTTAGTTTAATTAGTACGGTTATTGTATGAAAAAAATCGTAAGAGCAAGATTTTGCATGCTCAGAAATGAAAGAATACATACAAAACAATTTAACACATGATGTCACTTCTGAAGTTGAATTCGTCGTACGAGAATTTTCGTATGTTGAGTAACCTCTTCACTTTCGACATGAGACTAGCGTGCAACAAAAAATGGACGAACATTTGTCCGAAAATCTGATCGTGCGTATGAGGCTTTACAAACCACTATTAAAAATTTCACCTGTTAAACCTGCGGGACGTGTTCCCTTTAAACGATAAATCAGAGTGATTCTGTAAAAATAGAGGAAAAAACATTTTCAAATGTCAGCCTGAGCACAATCTGCAGCACCGCAGCGCAATGTTCCCGCCAATTACAGGCAAAGTGTCCCACCACACTGAGCATTGCTGAGAGAGAATTGGCTGTAATTGTGGTACTGGGCGTATGGAGCTCTGGAGGGGCTGGCCGGGCTATTTATACAAGAAGCACATTCACCATCATGGCTTAACATTTGTCTGCCTGTAAATCAGGCTTCATTTTAACCACTGAGTAACACACAATGCCGTACACCAGGGGTGGGAAACTTTATTGATGCAGGGGGCCTCACATGTCCCCTCTGACATTACTAAAGGGCCACATATAGTAATCAGTTAATATAATGCTACAGAAAGCTGTCAGAGACTGGCGACATGCTATAGGAGTTGTTGGAGACTGGGGACATGCTATAGGAGGTGTTGCAGACTGGGGACATGCTATAGGAGGTGTTGCAGACTGGGGACATGCTATAATAGGTGTTGGAGACTGGGGACATGCTATAGGAGGTGTTGGAGACTGGGGACATGCTATAGGAGGTGTTGCAGACTGGGGACATGATATAGGAGGTGTTGCAGACTGGGAACATGCTATAGGAGGTGTTGCAGACTGGGGACATGCTATAATAGGTGTTGGAGACTGGGGACATGCTATAGGAGGTGTTGGAGACTGGGGACATGCTATAGGAGGTGTTGGAGACTGGGGACATGCTATAGGAGGTGTTGGAGACTGGGGACATGCTATAGGAGGTGTTGGAGACTGGGGACATGCTATTGGAGGTGTTGGAGACTGGGGACATTTTATAGAAGGTGTTGGAGACTGGGACCATGCTATAGGAGGTGTTGGAGACCGGGACATGCTATAGGAGGTGTTGGAGACTGGGACATGCTATAGGAGGTGTTGGAGACTGGGGACATGCTATAGGAGTTTTTGTAGACTCGGGACATGCTATAGGTCTTGAAGACCAAGGACAACCTATAGGAGTTGTTGGAGACTGCAAAAATGCTATAGAAGTTGTTGGAGATTGGGGTCTTGCTATAGAAGTTGTTGGAGACTGGGGACTTGCAACAGAAGATATGGGAAATATGACAGGAGTTCTTGGAGACTAGGGACATGTTGGACACTGAGGCAAGTTATAGGAGTACAGGAGTTGTTGGAGACTGGGGACATCCTATAGGAATTGTTGGAGACTGGGAACATTGTATAGGAGCTGTTGGAGACTCGGGACATCCAATAGGAGTTATTGGAGACTGCAGACATGCTATACTAGTTGTTGTAGACTGGGGACTTGCTATAGGAGTTATTGGAGACTTGGAGCATGCTATAGGATTTGTTGGAGACTGCAGACATTATGTGGAGGTTTATAGACACTGAGGACATCATGTAGAAATTGTTAGAAATTGAGGACATGCTATATGAGTTGATGGAGACTGCAGATATCCTGTAGAAGTTGTTGGAGATTGGGGGCATCATAAAGAAATTGTTGGAAACTGAGGAAATTGTACTGTATATGCATTGTTGCAGACTGCAGACATCCTGTAGAAGTTGCTGGAGACTGGGGATTATTATTATTATACAGGATTTAACAGGGATACAGGATACAGGGATAACCGAGGGACATACTCCAGGGGTGGTTGGAGATTGTGGAAATCCTATAGGAATTGTTGAAGACTGGAAACATTATGTAGGAGTTGTTGAAGACTTGGGACATGCAATAGGAGTTGTTGGAGACTGCACATTCTACAGGAGTAGTTGGAGACTGGGAACATCCTATAAGATTTGTCGGAGACTATGCACATCCTACAGGAGTTGTTGGAGACTGGGAACATCCTATGGGAGTTGTTGGAGACTACGGGCATCCGATGGGAGTTGTTGGGAGCCTATGGGCATGCTACAGGAGTTGTTGGGAGACTGAAAACATCCTACGGGAGTTATTGGAGACTAGGGGCATCCTATAGGAGATGTTGGAGACTGGAAACATCCTATATGATTCATTGGAGACTACAGGCCGCCTTTAGGAGTTGTTAGGAGACTGGGGACATGCTACAGGAGTTGTTGGTAGACTGTGGGCATCCTATAGAAATTGTTGGAGACTGGGACAACCTATAAGAGTTGTTGGAGACTACAGACATCCTATAGGAGTTGTTGGAGACTGAAAACATCTTATAGGAGTTGTTGGGGACTATGGGCATCCTGTAGGAGTTGTTGGAGACTTGGGACATGTCACATGGGTTTTAGTGACTGCAGATATCCTTTAGGAGTTGTTAGAGAGTGGGGATATGATATAGGAATGGTTGGAGACAAAAAAAATCCTATGGGAGTTATTAGGAGACTAGGGCATCCTATAGGGGATGTTGAGGACTGGAAACATCATATAGGACTTGTTAGAGACTACATGCATCCTTTAGTAGTTGTTGGGAGACTGGGGAAATGCTATAGGAGTTGTTGGAGACTGGGGACATGCTATAGTTGTTGGCAGACCACGGGCATCCAATAGGAATTGTTGGAGGCTGGGGACATCCTATATGAGTTGTTGGAGACTACAGACATCCTATAGGAGTTGTTGGAGACTATGGGCATCCTGTAGAAGTTGTTGGAGACAGGAAACATCCAATAGGAGTTGTTGGAAACTTGGGACATGTCACATGGGTTTTAGAGACTGCAGACATCCTATAGGAGTTGTTAGAGACTGGGGATATGATATAGGAATTGTTGGAGACTACAAACATCCTATAGGAGTTGTTGGAGACTATGGGCATCCTGTAGAAGTTGTTGGAGACAGGAAACATCCAATAGGAGTTGTTGGAAACTGGGGACATGTCACATGGGTTTTAGAGACTGCAGACATCCTATAGGAGTTGTTAGAGACTGGGGATATGATATAGGAATTGTTGGAGACTGGAAACACCCTATAGAAGTTGTTGGAGACTGGGGAGATCCCATGGGAGTTGTTGGAGACTGGGTACATGCTATAGGAGTTGTGGAGACTAGAAACATCCTATAGAAGTTGTTGGAGACTGGAGACATGCTACAGGAGTTGTTGGTAGACTATGGGCATCCTATAGGAATTGTTGGAGACTGGGGACTTGCTATAAAAGTTGTTGGAGACTGGAGACATACTATAGGAGTTGTTGGCAGACTGGAGACATCCTATGTTGAAGTTGTTGGAGACTGGGGACATGCTATAGGAGTTGTCGGTAGACGATAGGCATCCTATAGGAATTGTTTGAGGCAGGTGACATCCTTTAGGAGTTGTTGGAGACAGGTGACATCCTATAGGAGTTGTTGGTAGATGATTGGCATCCTATAGGAATTGTTGGAGACTGAGGACATGCTTCAAGAGACAGTTATAGATTGGAGATGCATCACATGACAGCTAGAAGTCACAGCTATTACAATACCTTGCCAAATCAATGGTTTTACATTTGTTCTTCCTACAAGCTTTAAAGAAAAGATTTCCTTCACTTTTCTAAGGAAGCACCAGGTTATGGAGAACACAGTCTACTGTTAGGGGTTCCTTAAGCAACAAGCAATTTTTGTCTCTCTAATGAGTAACTCCAGACAAGGCAGGGAGGTATTATTTCCAATGACCACAAATGTAAGGAGCATTATTTCCAGTAAACATCACACTAAGATACTATGAGCTGTAAATAAAGTAATTAATAGAATGGATTCTCTGGGCCCAGAAAGTTCTTTTAAAGGTTACCCCAAGGTAAAAAGCATCATCATCACCTCTGTCCAATGAGCAGGAGTATGACCCAGGAAGCAGTGAAGCTAAAGCAAACCATAACAGAGAGACCTTCTGTATACCATCAACAATTGCGATTTTTTTCTTTTTTTACTTTTTGCTATAATAAATATCCCCCAAAAAAATATAAAAAAAACAAATTTTTTCCTCAGTTTAGGCCGTTATGTATTCTTCTACATATTTTTGGTAATTAAAATCTCAATAAGCGTATATTGATTGGTTTGCGCAAAAGTTATCACGTCTACAAAATAGGGGATAGATTTATGGCATTTTATATATAAATTTTTTTTTACTAGTAATGGCGGCGATCTGCGATTTTCATCAGGACTGCAACATTATGGCGGACACATCGGACATTTTTGACACTATTTTGGGACCATTGGCATTTATACAGTGATACACTGTACTACAAATAGCCACTGATTACTGTATAAATGACACTGGCAGAGAAGGGGTTAAACACTAGGGGGCGATCAAAGAATTAAGTGTGTTCCCTAGGTGTGTTCTAACTGTAGGGGGGATGGACTCACTACAACATGACAGAGATCACTGCTCCCGTTAACAGGGAACAGTAGATCTCTGTCATGTTGCCAAGCAAAACAGCGAAATGCCTTGTTTACTTAGGCATCTCCCTGTTCTGCCTCTCCTCGCCACAATCGCGAGCCGCCGGCGAACATTAAGTTTGCGGGGCACGCTCCCGCGGCGCGCGGTGGGAGCGTGCCTACTAGGCGGCAATTTTAAAGGGACATACAGGTACACCCTTTTGCCTGCCCGTGCCATTCTGCCGACGTAAATCGTCGCGCGGCGCTTGGCAAGTGGTTAAGGCACCAGTCACGCTTGTGCGACTTGTCATGTGACTTTGGACTTTTCAATGGCACACATTCAGATCATTGCGACTAAGTGATTTTGAAGTCATGTTTTTTTTTGTTGTTGTTTAACCGGTTCAATACAGGGCAATTTCACCCCCTTCCTTCCCAGGCCAATTTTTAGTTTTCAGCGCTGTCGCACTTTAAACGTCAATTGCGCGGTCGTGCAACGTTGTACCCAAAAAAAATTGTCGTCCCTTTTTCCCCACAAATAGAGCTTTCTTTTGGTGGTATTTGATCGCCTCTGCGGTTTTTAACCACTTGCCAAGCGCTGCGCGACGATTTACCTCGGCAGAATGGCACGGGCAGGCAAAAGGGTGTACCTGTATGTCCCTTTAAAATTGCCGCCTAGTAGGCACGCGCCCACCACGCGCCGCGGGAGCGTGCCCCACAAACTTAATGTTCGCCGGCGGCTCGCGATTGTGGCGAGGAGAGGCAGAACAGGGAGATGCCTAAGTAAACAAGGCATTTCGCTGTTTTGCTTGGCAACATGACAGAGATCTACTGTTCCCTGTTAACGGGAGCTGTGATCTCTGTCATGTTGTAGTGAGTCCATCCCCCCTACAGTTAGAACACACCTAGGGAACACACTTAACTCTTTGATCGCCCCCTAGTGTTTAACCCCTTCCCTGCCAGTGTCATTTATACAGTAATCAGTGGCTATTTGTAGTACAGTGTATCACTGTATAAATGCCAATGGTCCCAAAATAGTGTCAAAAATGTCCGATGTGTCCGCCATAATGTTGCAGTCCTGATGAAAATCGCAGATCGCCGCCATTACTAGTAAAAAAAAATTAATATATAAAATGCCATAAATCTATCCCCTATTTTGTAGACGTGATAACTTTTGCGCAAACCAATCAATATACGCTTATTGAGATTTTAATTACCAAAAATATGTAGAAGAATACATAACGGCCTAAACTGAGGAAAAAATTAGTTTTTTTATATTTTTTTTGGGGGGTATTTATTATAGCAAAAAGTAAAAAATATTGCTTTTTGTTCAAAATTGTCACTCTTTTTTTGTTTATAACGCAAAAATTAAAAACCGCAGAGATACCACCAAAAGAAAACTGCAGAGGTGATCAAATACCACCAAAAGAAAGCTCTATTTGTGGGAAAAAAACTATGTCAATTATGTTTGGGTGCAACCTCGCACGACCGCGCAATTGTCAGTTAAAGCGGTGTAGTGCCGTATCGCAAAAAATGCTCTGGTCAGGAAGGGGGGTAAATCCGTCCGGGGCTGAAGTCACACTGGGGCCACAGCCTCGTTCACGCTAAAGCGCAGCTCGTTTTAGCGGCGTTTTAGCGACAAGCTATGACGAAACGCGTACGACAGCGCCACGCACACTACGTCACTTCTGGGTACTCGAGTTGGTGGAACGCAGTTGGAGCACAGCAAACCGCTGCTGTCCCCACTTCAGGTTTATTTTTAGATTTTGTGTTGCAGCTTGCTCACCGCTGTCTAGAAGCTGGCCGCATACCCTTATGTTATTTTGGAATGTTTTTTTGCTGATTTTATCTATTTTTACTTTTAATAAATTAACGTACTTCTATTTTACTACACTATAGGAGTCTATTTTTTTTCTCCCATGAAGGGTTTATTAAAGGATCACGCCCAATCTACCTGGAGTCAGAGGAATGCTTTGGGAACAGCCACAGCAGATACCGTGGTGAACTAGTCGTATTGATTATATCCACATGCGCATTACCCCTGTTGGGGTAATTGGATTCGGTGAGTGGGGACCCTTGAGGGGGAGCACAAAAATAACCTGAAGATACTGCGAGCACTCAAGTCACCTGTAGGTTTCTGCCATACACCTGAGCATTACCAGACTCACACCTTATATGAACTGTTATTTATTCGTCTATATGTGGACTGATTACTTATCACATATGCGGGCGTATATTTGCCTTTGAAGTGTGGTTTAACCCTTTGGACTCTCACATCCCGATAATATGGTATATATATAAATATATATATATTGTGTTTGGGATTCTCTGACACATATTTTTTTGGATGTGTTTCACTTTTTTATTTTTATTATTATTATTTTGGTAACTGGATGTAATATTACTAGATACTCACTCATATTTGTTGCACTGTGTATATCACTTTTCATGCACTTGTGGTATGTATTTGCTAGGACGTACATGCCACTTATTTACTTCACAGGCTTGCACATATACATATATTAGGTACTTTTAGGTCGTACTTTGTAGGTACAACACTAGAGGCTACCCTGCACGGCAGTTCACTCACAAGCTTTATAGGGTGTATGTCTTCTATCACTACACCCATACACACTTCACAGGAATACCTATATATGAGGCACTGACACTATCCCAGGCTGGGGTTTTAGGAGCTGTGCACCGGTAAGGTCTATACATCCATGGTGCAGTCCTCTTACTCCCCCCATATACATCTATTAGGTAGCGCCACATACCCCATCTATTTGTTTGCTACTCACATATGCGTTTGCTTCTGCACGCAAGCTCGGCGGGACGGGGCGCGTTTAAAAAAAAATTATTTTTTTTCATATTTATTTTACTCTTTAGTTTTTATTTTTACACAGTTTTTTTTTTAAAAAACAAAAATGGTGTCACTTTTATTGCTATTACAAGGAATGTAAACATCCCTTGTAATAGAAAAAAAAAAGCATGACAGGACCTCTTAAATATGAGATCTGGGGTCAAAAAGACCTCACATCTCATATTTACACTAAAATGCAATAAAAAAAAAATAAAAAAATTGTCATTTAAAAAAATAAAAATAAAAAAAATGTCCCTTTAAGAGATATGGGCAGAAGTGACGTTTTGATGTCGCTTCCGCCCTGCAATGGTATGGAGACGGATGGGGGCCATCTTCTCCTCACTCATCTCCATACCCAGCAAGGGTGAAGATCCAATCACCTCCGCCGTTGCCGATGGCTCCGGTAAGCGACGGAGGGCACCAGAGCGCGGCGGAGGGGGGGTGGCTCTCTCCTGCCGCTGATAAAAGTGATCTTGCGGCGAATCCGCCACAGAGACCACCCTTATCGGAAACCGGACCGCCGGCCGAAGAAGATACTGGGGTTATGGCAGCTAGCTGCTGCTATAACAACCATATTCCGCTTCAAAATAAGGACGTATATCGGCGTGCGGCGGTCCGGAAGTGGTTAACGCCTGAATTACGCCTCCAATGTGAAAGGGGTCTTATTCTAGACTTACCTGTAGCTATCAGTGGTAGTACGGGGTTTACAAACACTGTAACCAGAGGCTGGCTTCACACTGGTGCGATGCGGGGAAAACCCTGTGAATAATCCAGTGCGGGTTCCCAACTCACATGTGTGGTTTGAACGCCATTTTCATATGCGGCCGCTACTCACATATGCGTTCGCTTCTGCACGCGAGCTCGGCGGGACAGGGCCACTTACAAAATTTTCATTCTTTTTTTCTCTTTTTTATTTTACTTTTTATTTTTACACTGGTTTTTTTAAAAAAAAAAAAAAATGGTGTCACTTTTACCCCTATTACAAGGAATGTAAACATCCCTTGTAATAGGAAAAAAAAGCATGACTCTTAAATATGAGATCTGGGGACAAAAAGACCTCAGATCTCATATTTACACTAAAAAAAATAAAATAAAAATTTGTCATCTAAAAAAAAAATTTAAAAATGTCCCTTTAAGAACTATGGGCGAAAGTGACGTTTTGACGTCGCTTCCGCCCTGCAATGGTATGGAGACGGGTGGGGGCCATCTTCCCCTCACTCATCTCCATACCCAACACCGAGAAGGATCCAATCGGCTCCGGTAAGTGGCAGAGGGCACCAGAGCGCGGCGAAGGAGGGGGGGCTCTCTCCCGCCGCTGATAAAAGTGATCTTGCGGCGAATCTTATCGGAAACCGGACCGCCGGCCGAAGAAGATACTGGGGTTATGGCAGCTAGCTGCTGTAACAACGATATTCCGCTTCAAAATAATGACGTATATCAGCGTGCGGAGGTCCGGAAGTGGTTAACGCCTGAATTACGCCTCCAATGTGCGAACTGCGAATTCGGAAAGCAGGAATCGGAACGCATTGGGTTCGAACACCCATGCGATCCGATTCCTGGTGCGGTCCAAAAAAAAGGGTCCTGCAGCATTTTTTGGTGCAAATTCAGCCCTACAAACTGTGGGGCTCAGTTTGCATTGCACAGACATCGCATGGGATGTGCACAGCGGTGCGGGTGCGAATCACATGCGATGTTTGACATACGCTATACTGTGAAATCCTCGTGTATTGTACCCGTTTGCAGGGCGGCCCTCCGTTCATCATTTTGCCCACCAAACACAACAGGGGGGGGGGGGGTCAATTTTTTTGCAAAAAGTGCAAAAGTGCAGCTCAACCACCTATATTTACTGAATATTTTCCCCCTGAAAACAGATTTGTTGTTTACAGATTAAAAACAGTTTTTTTTCCTAGAAAATTACTTAGAACCCCCAAACATTGTACTTTTTTTTTTTTTGTAACACCCTAGAGAATAAAATGGCGGTTGTTGCAATACTTTCTGTCACATCGTATTTGCGCAGCAGTCTTACAAGCGCACTTTTTTTTGGAAAAAATACACTTTTTTTAATTAAAAAAACAAGACATCAGTAAAGTTAGCACAATTTTTTTTTTTAAATTGTGAAAGATAATGTTACGCAGAGTAAATTGATACCCAACACGTCACACTTCAAAATTGCGCCCGCTCGTGGAACGGTGACAAACTTTTACCCTTAAAAATCTCCATAGGCGACGTTTAAAAAATTCTACAGGTTGCAGGTTTGGAGTTACAAAGGAGGTCTTTTGCTAGAATTATTGCTCTCGCTCTAGCGATCGCGGCGATACCTCACATGTGTGGTTTGAACGCCATTTTTATATGCGGCCGCTACTCACGTATGCGTTAGCTTCTGCACGCGAGCTCGGCGGGACAGGGCACTCTTAAAAAGTTTTTATTTTTTTTTCTCTTTTTTATTTTACTTTTTAGTTTTTATTTTTACATTGTTTTTTTAAAACAAAAACAAAAATGGTGTCACTTTTACCCCTATTACAAGGAATGTAAACATCCCTTGTAATAGAAAAAAAAAAGCATGACTCTTAAATATGAGATCTGGGGAGAAAAAGACCTCAGATCTCATATTTACACTAAAATGCAATAAAAAAAAAAAATGAAGTAAAATAAAAATTTGTAATTAAAAAAAAAAAAAAAATTCCCTTTTAAGAGCTATGGGCGAAAGTGATGTTTTGACGTCGCTTCCGCCCTGCAATGGTATGGAGACGGGTGGGGGCCATCTTCTCCTCACTCATCTCCATACCTAACACCGGGAAGGATCCGATTGGCTCCGGTAAGCGGCGGAGGGCACCAGAGCGCGGCGGAGGGGGGGGCTCTCTCCCACCGCCGATAAAAGTGATCTTGCGGCGAACCCGCCGCAGAGACCACTCTTATTGGAAACCTGCCATAACAACCATATTCCGCTTCAAAATAAGGACTTATATCGGCGTGCGGCGGTCCGGAAGTGGTTAACGCCTGAATTACGCCTCCAATGTGAAAGGGGTCTTATTCTAGACTTACCTGTAGCTATCAGTGGTAGTACGGGGTTTACAAACACTGTAACCAGAGGCTGGCTTCACACTGGTGCGACGCGGGGAAAACCCTGTGAATGATCCAGTGCGGGTTCCCAACTCGAATTCGCCGGCGGTTCACACTGCCCTATGCCAACCGCTTGCGGGTGTCCATACAAAAGTTAATGTCGCTCCCCAGATCGGTGCGAACTGCGAATTCGGAAAACAGGAATTGGAAAGCATTGGGTTCGAACACCCAATGCGATCCGAATCCTGGTGCGGTCCAAAAAAAAAGGGTCCTGCGCCATTTTTTGGTGCGAATACGATGCAAATTGAGCCCTACAAACTGTGGAGCTGAGTTTGCATGGCACAGACATCGCATGGGATGTGCACAGCGGTGCGGGTGCGAATCACATGCGACATCTGACATACACTATAGTGTGAAATCCTCATGTGTATTGTACACGTTTGCAGGGCGGCCCTCCGTTCATCATTCTGCCTACCAGACACAACAGGTGGGGGGGTCAATTTTTGCTGCTGAGGCTACGACATGTGTACAACTTCCCCTCCCCCACTGTGATGGATTTAGTGGGGGGGGGGGGCAAAAGTGCAGCTCAACCACCTATATTTACTGTCCCCCTGGAAACAGGGTGTCACCAAGCCCTGAAGTACCCAGCTGGCAGCTGACTGGATTAGTAAATCGGTTGGGATGAGGATGACAGCCCCCTTAGCTGATCTCTACATATCATATTTTCCCCAAAAGGGGGGGGGGGGGTGAATGATGATAAAAAGGGGTTTTTACCCATCCCCCCAAAACAGAATTTTAGAAAGATTTGTGAGGAAGGGGGAGGGAGGTGATCACACACAGGATTATACCCCCGCCCCCTCATATATCACACTCACGCCTCTCTCTATGGATGGAGGTCACTCATGCGCTCTCTATGGAACTCTGTGTCGCACTATTGTTTAGAGGACGCGTCTCCTGGGTAACGGGAAGGGGGGCGGTGCTAATTCACTGAAGGCGGTGCAGCCCCGTGTAGTGGGCGGAGCTTTAGTTCGCAGAAGCTGTTGCAGTCCAGAGGTTGGGCGGAGCTTTAACTCACAGAAGGCAATGGGAGCAGTGGAGTGGGCGGAGCTTCAAGCCGCAACTGAAGCCTACGTGTGGGCGGGGCTAAACTCGCAAGAGGCATACCAGCCTAGGGGTGGTGGGCGGGAACTACTTTAACTTGCAGAAGGCGCGGCAGTCTGGAGTTGGTGGGCGGAGCTGAACGAGTTCACAGAATGCTTTGCACAACCTACGTGTAGGCGGAGTTTCCAGAAGAGAGCGATGAAGGAGTAGGGGTATGCGTGTTGGGCGGAGCTACACTAATTCGATGTAGGCATTGGAGTATATATGCGTGTTGGGCGGAGCTACGCTATCCTGCCGAAGGCATTGGACTCTGCCTGGTGGGCGGAGCTTACACGAATCCACATCAGGTATTTGGAGTCCGCGCGGTGGGCGGGGTTTACACTAAATCAGGGAAAGCAAGGTCGCCTAGGTGGTGGGCAGGGCTACGCTAAGTAAGGGCGGAAAAACGTCGTCTGCTAGCCAATTGACAGTGAGAGTACGACGGCAGGTGGCGAGAGCGACCAATAAGGGAATTAGGCCAGAATAGACAGGGCGTGCGGCCAATAGCGGTAGAGATTTTGAATAGCAAGCCCGGGAAGGTGGATCACTGATGGTAAATCCATGCAATTCACTGATAGCAACTGAAAGTGCACACCGCTGTGACCATCGACATGTCTCCCGGAGTTATTTCCGGGTTTGCGGGCTCCGGCGCTGTGATTGGCCAGGAGCCGCGATGACATCACTCCCGCGCGTGGGAGCCGCCGGTCACGGCACAGCTACAGAAAAAACGGCACGAGGGGATACAGTGAATATCTCCTAAATGGTGCAAGTTTAGGAGATATTCCCGGTACCTACAGGTAAGCCTAAGGCTGGCCATACACTATTCAATTTTCCTGTTCAACTTTCCTTTAGATTTACCAAAACCATATAATAGGAGGTCAAACCTAAACACTTTCAATTTCGATGCAATCAGGCAGGCCCTTGTACTACATAGTTGAAGGTAAATCTAAAGAAAATTGAACAGGAAAATTGTATGGTGTATGGCCAGCTTTAGACCCCTTTCACACTGCCAGGGGGGCGCGTTAGCGGTAAAGCGCAGCGCTTTACCATCGTTTTAGAGGCGCTTTTTGGCCACTAACGCGGCGCTTTTAACCCCCGCTAGCGGCCGAAGAAAGGGTTAGATGTGCGCTTTGTAGGCGCTTCGGCAGCGGTGCCCATTCATTTCAATGGGCAGGGACGATGGAGGAGCGCTGTATAAACCGCTCCAAAGACGCTGCTTGCAGGACTTTTTCTAACGTCCCGCAAGCGCACCGCCCCAGTGCGGAAGCACTCGGGGCTCTCACACTGGGGCTGCAGGGGAGCCGTTTTACAGGCGCTATTTTTAGCCCTTTAACCGCTTAAGGACCGAGCCTCTTTCTGAGATTTGGTGTTTACAGATTAAAAACAGGTTTTTTTTTTTTGCTAGAAAATTACTTAGAACCCCCAAACATACATTTTTTTTTTGTAACACCCTAGAGAATAAAATGGCGATCGTTGCAATACTTTCTGTCACACTGTATTTGCGCAGCAGTCTTACAAGCGCAACTTTTTTTAATTAAAAAATAAGACAACAGTAAAGTTAACCCAATTTTTTTTTTATATTATGAAAGATAATGTTACGCCGAGTAAATTCATACCCAACATGTCACGCTTCAAAATTGCGCCCGCTCGTGGAATGGCGACAAACTTTTACCCTTAAAAATCTCCATAGGCAACGTTTAAAAAATTCTACAGGTTGCATGTTTTGAGTTACAGAGGAGTTCTGGGGCTAGAATTATTGCTCTCACTCTACCGATCGCGGCGATACCTCACATGTGTGGTTTGAACACCGTTTTCATATGCGGCCGCTGCTCACGTATGCGTTCGCTTCTGCACGCGAGCTCGGCGGGACGGGGCGCGTTTAAAATATTTTAATTTTTTTTTCTTATTTATTTTACTTTTTAGTTTTTATTTTAACACTGTTTTTTTAAAAAAAAACAAAAATGGTGTCACTTTTATTCCTATTACAAGTGTAAACATCCCTTGTAATAGAAAAAAAAAAAGCATGACAGGACCTCTTAAATATGAGATCTGGGGTCAAAAAGACCTCAGATCTCATATTTAGACTAAAATGCAATAAAAAGAAAAAAAAAAAAAAAATGTCATTTAAAAAAAAAAAAAAAATGTCCCTTTTAAGAGCTATGGGCGGAAGTGACATTTTGACGTCTCTTCCGCCCTGCAATGGTATGGAGATGGATGGGGACCATCTTCCCCTCACTCGTCTCCATACCCAGCAAGGGTGAAGATCAAATCACCTCGGCCGCTGCCGACGGCTCCAGTAAGCGGTGGAGGACACCAGAGCGCGGCGGAGGGAGGGGTTCTCTCCAGCCGCCGATAAAGGTGATCTCGCGGCGATTCCGCCGCAGAGACCACTCTTACCGGAAACTGGACCGCCGGCCGAAGAAGAGGATACCGGGGTTATGGCAGCTATTTGCTGCCATAACAACGATATTCCGCTTCAAAATAATGACGTATATCGGCGTGCGGCGGTCCGGAAGTGGTCAACGCCTGAATTACGCCTCCAACGTGAAAGGGGTCTTATTCTAGACTTACCTGTAGCTATCAGTGGTAGTACGGGGTTTACAAACACTGTAACCAGAGGCTGGCTTCACACTGGTGCGACGCGGGGAAAACCCTGTGAATGATCCAGTGCGGGTTCCCAACTCGAATTCGCCGGCGGTTCACACTGCCCTAGGCCAACAGCTTGCGGGTGTCCATACAAAAGTTAATGTCGCTCCCCAGATCAGTGCGAACTGCGAATTCGGAAAACAGGAATCAGAACGCATTGGGTCCGAACACCCAATGCGGTCCGATTCCTGGTGCGGTCCAAAAAAAAAGGGTCCTGCGCCATTTTCTGGTGCGAATGAGATGCGAATTCAGCCCTACAAACTGTGGGGCTGAGTTTGCATGGCACAGACATCGCATGGGATGTGCACAGCGGTTCGGGTGCGAATCACATGCGATGTCTGACATACGCTATAGTGTGAAATCCTCATGTGTATTGTACACGTTTGCAGGGCGGCCCTCCGTTCATCATTCTGCCCACCAAACACAACCGGGGGGAGGGGAGGGGGGTCAATTTTTGCTGCTGAGGTTACGACACGTGTATAACTTCCCCTTCCCCACTGTGATGGATTTAGGGGGGAGGGGGAAAAAGTGCAGCTCAACCACCTATATTTACCGTACCCCTGGAAACAGGGTGTCACCAAGCCCTGAAGTACCCAGCTGGCAGCTGATTGGATTAGTAAATCGGTTGGGATGAGGGTGACGCCCCCCTTAGCTGATCTCTACATATCACAGATGGCACAGGACATCACAGGAAGTGAGGGGAATCCCCTATATAAGGCAGGTGTCCCCAATGGGAGATTTCCCCTCACTTCCTGTTCTGGTGACAACTGAGATTTTTTGAGTTTCCATAGAAAAGGAAGTCGATTTTCCACAAAAAGGGGGGGGGGGGTGATGATAAAAAGGGGTTCTTACCCATTCCCCAACACAGAATTAGAAAGATTTGTGAGGAAGGGGGGAGGGGGTGATCACACACAGGATTATACCCCCGCCCCCTCATATACAGTGGCTTGCGAAAGTATTCGGCCCCCTTGAACTTTTCAACCTTTTGCCACATTTCAGGCTTCAAACATAAAGATATAACATTTTTATTTTTTGTGAAGAATCACCAACAAGTGGGACACAATTGTGAAGTGGAATGAAATCTTTTGGATTTTTGAAACTTTTTTAACTAATAAAAAAATGAAAAGTGGGGCGTGCAAAATTATTCGGCCCCCTTGCGTTAATACTTTGTAGAGCCACCTTTTGCTGCGATTACAGCTGCAAGTCGCTTGGGGTATGTCTCTATCAGTTTTGCACATCGAGAGACTGAAATTCTTGCCCATTCTTCCTTGCAAAACAGCTCGAGCTCAGTGAGGTTGGATGGAGAGCGTTTGTGAACAGCAGTTTTCAGCTCTTTCCACAGATTCTCGATTGGATTCAGGTCTGGACTTTGACTTGGCCATTCTAACACCTGGATACGTTTATTTGTGAACCATTCCTTTGTAGATTTTGCTGTATGTTTGGGATCATTGTCTTGTTGGAAGATAAATCTCCGTCCCAGTTTCAGGTCTTTTGCAGACTCCAACAGGTTTTCATCCAGAATGGTCCTGTATTTGGCTGCATCCATCTTCCCCTCAATTTTAACCATCTTCCCTGTCCCTGCTGAAGAAAAGCAGGCCCAAACCATGATGCTGCCACCACCATGTTTGACAGTGGGGATGGTGTGTTGAGTGTGATGAGCTGTGTTGCTTTTACGCCAAACATATCGTTTTGCATTGTGGCCAAAAAGTTCGATTTTGGTTTCATCGGACCAGAGCACCTTCTTCCACATGTTTGGTGTGTCTCCCAGGTGGCTTGTGGCAAACTTTAGACGAGACTTTTTATGAATATCTTTGAGAAATGGCTTTCTTCTTGCCACTCTTTCATAAAGGCCAGATTTGTGCAGTGTACGACTGATTGTTGTCCTATGGACAGACTCTCCCACCTCAGCTGTAGTTCTCTGCAGTTCATCCAGAGTGATCATGGGCCTCTTGGCTGCATCTCTGATCAGTCTTCTCCTTGTCTGAGCTGAAAGTTTAGAGGGACAGCCAGGTCTTGGTAGATTTGCAGTGGTCTGATACTCCTTCCATTTCAAAATGATCGCTTGCACAGTGCTCCTTGGGATGTTTAAAGCTTGGGAAATCTTTTTGTATCCAAATCCGGCTTTAAACTTCTCCACAACAGTATTACGGACCTGCCTGGTGTGTTCCTTGGTCTTTATGATGCTCTCTGCGCTTTCAACAGAACCCTGAGACTATCACAGAGCAGGTGCATTTATACAGAGACTTGATTACACACAGGTGGATTCTATTTATCACCATCAGTCATTTAGGACATCATTGGATCATTCAGAGATCCTCGCTGAACTTCTGGAGTGAGTTTGCTGCACTGAAAGTAAAGGGGCCGAATAATTTTGCACGCACCACTTTTCAGTTTTTTAATTGCTAAAAAAGTTTAAAATATCCAAAAGATTTCGTTCCACTTCACAATTGTGTCCCACTTGTTGGTGATTCTTCACAAAAAATTAAAATTTTATATATTTATATTTGAAGCCTGAAATGTGGCAAAAGGTTGAAAAGTTCAAGGGGGCGAATACTTTCGCAAGCCACTGTATCACACTCACGCCTCTCTCTATGGATGGAGGTCACTCATGCGCTCTCTATGGAACTCTCTGTGTCGCACTATTGTTTAGAGGGCGCGTCTCCTGGGTAACGGGAAGGGGGGCGGTGCTAATTCACTGAAGGCGGTGCAGCCCTGTGTGGTGGGCGGAGCTTTAGTTCGCAGAAGCTGTTGCAGTCCCAGGGGTTGGGCGGAGCTTTAACTCACAGAAGGCAATGGGAGCATTGGAGTGGGTGGAGCTTCAAGCTGCCACTGAAGCCTACGTGTGGGCGTGGCTAAACTCGCAGGAGGCATACCAGCCTAGGGGTGGTGGGCGGGAACTACTTTAACTCGCAGAAGGCGCGAAAGTCTGAGTTGGTGGGCGGAGCTAAACAAGTTCACAGAATGCTTTGCACAACCTACGTGTAGGCGGAGTTTCCAGAAGAGAGCGATGAAGGAATAGGAGTATGCGTGTTGGGCGGAGCTACACTAATTCGATGTAGGCATTGGAGTATATATGCGCGTTGGGCGGAGCTACACTAACCCGCCGAAGGCATTGGACTCTGCCTGGTGGGCGGAGCTTACACTAGCCCACATCAGGCATTTGGAGTTTACACTAAATCAGGGAAAGCAAGGTCGCCTAGGTGGTGGGTGGGGCTACGCTAAGTAAGGGCAGAAAAACGTCGTCTGCTAGTCAATTGACAGTGAGAGTACGACAGCAGGTGGCGAGAGCAACCAATAAGGGAATTATTAGGCCAGAATAGACAGGGCGTGCGGCCAATAGCGCTAGAGATTTTGAATAGCATGCCCGAGAAGGCGGATCACTGATGGTGGCGGGTATGTGAGGATAACATGGGAGCGAAGTAAATCCATGGAATTCACTGATAGCAACTGAAATGAGAAGTGTATTATTGTGAACAAGAAGTAGCATTGTAGAGAGGCTGTTAATCAGATGGTAGCGTGGCCGAGCGGTCTAAGGCGCTGGATTAAGGCTCCAGTCTCTTCGGAGGCGTGGGTTCAAATCCCACCGCTGCCAGGATTCTTTTTACTTTGTCATTAAAGAGGAACTGCAGTCTGATCACATAATAATTTGTGATTAAAACATCTTTGCCATTCTGAAGCTTCCCTCCAACCACTTTGCATATTATTTTATATATGCTGTACTTGCCAAATATGCTGCAGAAATCTCCCTCCACGGAGTCTGGCTGCAACCATTTTAACTGTGGGCAGCTGAAGCTGCTGCCTGTTCAGTTCCTGGATTTACACAGAGGCACACCTCCAGCTCTGCAGCTCTCATTGGCACTCTTATGACTCACCCCCCCCCTCCCTTCCTGGCAAACTCTCCAGAGAGAGAGAGCTGTGCATGATGTCATAAGCCAAGGCTAGAAACAGGAAGTGGGCTGTATAAGGTATTTACTGGCAGAATAAAAGGAAAGGATTGTTTGCCGCACCCCCCAAAAAAAAAACAAATATACCACCAACCGCCACTGGTGTCAGGAAAGGTAGGCTGTGATTGGCGATGGGGGGAGCATGTCAGGAACAGCAGGCTGTGATTGGCTGGGGGGGCAGGGAGTGTGTCAGGAAAGGTAGGCTGTGATTAGTGGTGGGGAATTGTGGGTGTGTCAGGAAAAAAGGCAGGCTCTAATTGGCGGGAAGCGTATTGGGAAAGACAGGGTGTGTGTAGAAAAAACAGACTACAGTGATACAGTCTTCTAACTCTAACTTAGAAATACTAATACACAAACTGACCACACCAATATGGATCTGCTTCCATGCTTAAAGCAAAGAAGATTGACTGACAGGATCGCCATGTACTGTACGAAAGAAGAAAGAAAAATACAACAGGGTCCAGTTTCACACACCAACATATAATGAAAGACATATTGAACACTTTAGGGCACACAACCACAATATATGATCCACTTTTGTGGTAAAATATAAAAGATGAGGTTGTGTCGAGTAAATAGATACCCAACATGTCAAGCCTTAAACTGATGCTCACCATTGAAATGACAACAAGCTTCAGTAGCCAAATTTGACTTTTAATTTTTTTTTTTTAATGGGCCCTCCTCTTTAAGCCAGCATCTCTTCCATACGCATGATGTCGTTCACAGTAGAAACCCACAGGGACAGCGGGGGGTAGCGGTCGTTTTCCAGAATAAGGGGGATAAGTTGTCTAGCTGCCGACAGGAAAAAACGCAGCAAATTACGTTTCTGAGACGCAACTGAGCCTGGGAGCATGGATAGAAGCGCCATTTCTGGGATAGGTTTCAAAGATTGGTTTACAGGGCCTCGTGTATGGAGAAAACCTGGGACCAAAAGGGTTGAATCATATTGCAATCCCACCAAACGTGAAGATAGGTGCCCTCAGCCGAGTAGGGAATGTGGATCCCTGTACCATCTGGATAGGAGTTTACATTTTTTTTTTTCGTGTGTATAACATGAGATAGAGGATTTCTGAGTAAAATGAAACGACTTTTGCCAGTCAACTAAAGTAAGCTCCTTCCCCAAGTCCATGGACCACCTCCTGGTATACGGTGGGAGTTGATCATGTAGTAAGGCATGTAAAAACTTGTAGATGGAGGAGAGTAAATGTCTAGGTGTTTCTGAGAGAGAGCGCAGCTGTTCATAACCAGTCAAAGATCTATGAATCTGGGAGGAAGAGAATGAGGTAGAGCAAAACGTGGATAGTCGAAGTGCATCAAGCCGGTTACCCTGTCCCTCAGGGACATTAAGGGCGCCCGAGCTGGAGCACACAAAAGGAATTAGCCACAGGCCATGAGGAACGTGTGAACGGACCAGCTACAGAAGAACTCATACCCTGGAGCAAAGCAGGGTGATCAAACAACGTGAGGGGAGAAGGGTCAGTGAACAGAAGAGAGGACATCCCTCTCTTATACCATAGATGGAGAGCAGTGGCGGTCGGGGGAAGAAGAAGAGTGTCTCTGCAGTTCCTGTCCATGACCCCAGAGAAGAACCCAAAAATCAGAAGCCATTCCACCACAGTAAAGGCCTTGCTAAAGGGACGAGGAAACCATTCCAGCACCCGAGGTAATGATGCCGCCTTGTGGTAAAGCTCAGAATCTGGCAATCCCACTCCTCCCTGCAGTTTGGGATAAGTGAGCAATGTATAGCGAATGTGCGAAAGGCTTTGATGCCAGACAAAACGGATCGACATGGAGCGTAAAGAGGTAAAGAAGCATTTAGGAACAGTAATAGGGACTGTCTGAAATAAATAAAGTAGTTTAGGGAGGGTGTCCATCTTGAGCGTGTTTATGCGACCAAACTACGGCAAAGGAGATGAACCCCAGGCGTCTAGATCCTTTCTAATACGGGCCAGTAAGGGAACATAATTCAGGGAATAGAGATCCGCCAATTTGGCAGGTATCGTTATGCCTAGGTAGGATATACAGTACCTCTCATACGCCACTGAAAAGAAAAGTTGGATTGTAGTTGGGTAAGGGTGGAAGCTGCTGACTTTTAATAAATTTAAAAACGAGCGGAACACCTACTAATTTTTTTTCAATCAAGTGGGCATCCCATATGTATCCTATCCCCATCCAAGTGCTATTCCCCTAATAAAACAAACAAAAAAAAAAAAGTGCAAGGACTGCTTCTTAACTCGGTGTGTCTGGAAATTTGTGTGCCTGGCTGTGAAGGGTGGGAGACGAACCACATTCACCAGTGGCCCCTACGGGGGTAGCGCTACATCTAAATGCAGGGGAAGTATAAACAACTTATTTGCCTTCCAGATCACTTTTTCTTTGCATTTAGTTCCTGTAGGTTTAGAATGTACATCAGTATAGCCGCGTTTAGGGTACATGCACACTGGGGCTTTTGTAAACGATTCAAAAACGTTCCTAACTCGCGTTTTTGCAAATGGGTTTAGGTGCGTTTCGGCGTATCAGGGGGTTGGGTGTTTGTTTATTTCATAGGACCGAGAAGGGATTTATTTTGGCCAGTGAAATGAAGTGAGAGGGTTTATATGGCTAAGCTCAGCTATTCTGTGAGAGGGAGCACACTGCGCATGCACAGAGATTTAGATGGCTAAGCTCAGCCACTCCTGTGAGAGAGGGTGAGGGAGCACACCACACATGTGCGGAACTTAAACAGCTAAGTTCAGCCTCTTCTGCTACAGAGGATGAGAGCACACTGCACATGTGTAAGGGGTGAACGAGGCGAGCGCTCGCTCCTGCAATGCTGGGGGCGAGTGCCCAATAGTTAAAGTATCCCACCAACAGGGCAAGACTGCGCAGAGCTACCTATAGGACTGTTTCGGGCAGGCTTCAGGGGGGCACAAAGGGCCCACAGGTATGGCTACTTGGTTACTAAGGAAGAAATAGAACAGGCAATTAAAAACACTAAGGTCGGTAAAAGCCCAGGTCCAGATGGGTATACGTCCCTATATTTTAAAAAGTTCTTAGGAACCCTGACTCCCTATTTTCAGATATACATGAACTCTATCGGGGGAGGCCTGAAGATACGTAAGGAAGCCCTGGGGGCCTATATATCACTCCTTGTAAAGGAAGGGAAGGATCCAACATTGTGTTCCAGCTTTAGGCCAATATCCCTGATTAATGAAGACATAAAAATTTATGTGAGGATATTGGCCGAAAGATTGAAACCTTGTATGCCAAAACGTATAGAGAAAGACCAAGCAGGTTTTGTCCCTGGAAGGGAAGCAAGGGACAAAATATTAAGAACTATTCTTTTAATGCATGAAGCAAAAAAGGGAAAGAAACCAGTACTCTTTCTATCGGTTGATGCTGAAAAGGCTTTCGTTAGGTTAGATTGGGAGTATATGTTGCGGACACTGCATAAATTTGGCATAGGCTCACACATATTTAGGTGAATAGAGACACTGTACTCTAATCCTACGGCCCAAATTCAGGTAAATGGGACCCTGCCAGAACCCTTTTTGCTCTATAATGGTACACGTCAGGGTTGCCCACTGTTCCCCCAACTTTTCATACTTTCTAAAGAACCTCTTCTAGCAACTATAAGAGCAAATCATGAAATTGAAGGAATAAAGGTGGCTGTACAAGAACATAAGGTATCTACTTTTGCGGATGACATTATGTTATACATAACAAATCGCACACAAACGCTCCCAAAATTTTTGGTAGAATTGAGTAAATATGGGGCTATTTCAAATTTCAAGATCAATATGGAGAAAACAGAGACAAGATGGGTGAACTAGAGATACTGTTGTACGAGGAGGATTTGGATTTTGTGGGAATTTCAGAGACCTGGTTCAACAGCTCTCATGGTTGGCTGGCAAACATTCAAGGGTATACCCTATACCGCAAGGATAGAGAGGGTAAAAAAGGGGGAGGGGTATGCCTATATATCAAGAATAATGTACAAGTGAATATGAGAGATGACATCACTGAGGGAGCTAGAGAGGAGGTGGAATCCTTATGGGTAGAGCTCCAAAGGGATGAAGCTAAGGGGAAAATAATACTGGGAGTATGCTATAGGCCCCTTAACCTGAGGGAGGAAGTGGAGACGGATCTCCTATTACAAATTGGATTAGCAGCAAGGATGGGAAGTGTTATCAAAATGGGATTTTAATTATCCAGACATAGACTGGGCGGAGGGAACCACGCATTCATTTAAGGTTCGCCAGTTCCTTAATGTCTTGCAGGACAATTTTTTGGGTCAGATGGTAGACGCACCAACTAGAAATAAAACATTACTGGATCTACTGATTACCAACAATACAGACCTGATCACGGATGTGGAAATACGGGGCAATTTAGGTAACAGCGATCACAGGTCAATTAGTTTCAGTATAAATCACACAAATAGGAAACATAAAGGGAATACAAAGACACTGAATTTCAAAAGAGCCAACTTCCCTAAACTACAAACCTTGCTAAAAGGCATAAATTGGGATAAAATATTAGGAACAAAGAATACGGAAGAGAGATGGGTTTGCTTTAAGAGCATATTAAATAAGGGCATTAGCCAATGTATCCCATTGGGTAATAAATTTAAAAGAGCGAACAAAAGTCCTGGATGGCTTAACTCCAATGTAAAAATGCATATAAAAGCAAAGGAGAAGGCCTTCAAAAAATACAAGGTTGAGGGATCATCCTCAGCATTCAGACTCTATAAAGAATGCAACAGGAAATGTAAGGGTGCAATTAGGACAGCTAAGATAGAACATGAAAGACACATAGAGGAGAGCAAAAAAAATCCCAAGAAATTCTTTAAGTATGTAAACAGTAAAAAAGGGAGGACAGACCATACTGTCCCCATAAAGAATGAGGAAGGACATCTGGTTACAAAGGATGGGGAGATGGCGAAGGTATTGAATTTATTCTTCTCCTCAGTCTTCACGAGTGAATCGGGGGGGCTTCAGTAACCAAAACTACAGTGTTTATCCTCATGACACAACACAGGAAGCACCTCCATGGTTAACAGAGGACGGAATTAAAATTAGGCTTGAGAAACTTAACATTAATAAATCACCGGGACCAGATGGCTTGCATCCGAGGGTACTTAGGGAACTCAGTCAAGTGATTGCCAGACCATTGCTCCTAATTTTTACAGATAGTCTACTGACTGGAATGGTACCAGCTGATTGGAGAAAAGCCAATGTAGCACCAATATTTTAAAAGGGCCCAAAATACATCCCTGGGAATTACAGACCAGTTAGCCTAACATCAATAGTATGTAAACTCTTGGAGGGGATGATAAGGGACTATATACAAGATTTTAGTAATAAGAACGGTATCATTAGCAGTAATCAGCATGGATTCATGAAGAATCGTTCTTGCCAAACCAATCCATTAACCTTCTATGAGGAGGTGAGTTGCCATCTAGATAAAGGAAGGCCCGTAGACGTGGTGTATCTGGATTTTGCAAAAGCATTTGACACAGTTCCCCATAAACGTTTACTGTACAAGATAAGGTCCGTTGGCATGGACCATAGGGTGAGTACATGGATTGAAAACTGGCTACAAGGGCGAGTTCAGAGGGTGGTGATAAATGGGGAGTACTCAGAATGGTCAGGGGTGGGTAGTGGGGTTCCCCAGGGTTCTGTGCTGGGACCAATCCTATTTAATTTGTTCATAAACGATCTGGAGGATGGGATAAACAGTTCAATCTCTGTATTTGCAGACGATACTAAGCTAAGCAGGGCAATAACTTCTCCGCAGGATGTGGAAACCTTGCAAAAAGACCTGAACAAATTAATGGGGTGGGCGACTACATGGCAAATGAGGTTCAATGTAGAAAAATGTAAAATAATGCATTTGGGTGGCAAAAATATGAATGCAATCTATACACTGGGGGGAGAACCTCTGGGGGAATCTAGGATGGAAAAGGACCTGGGGGTCCTAGTAGATGATAGGCTCAGCAATGGCAGGCAATGCCAAGCTGCTGCTAACAAAGCAAACAGAATATTGGCATGCATTAAAAAGGGGATCAACTCCAGAGATAAAACGATAATTCTCCCGCTCTACAAGACTCTGGTCCGGCCGCACCTAGAGTATGCTGTCCAGTTCTGGGCACCAGTCCTCAGGAAGGATGTACTGGAAATGGAGCGAGTACAAAGAAGGGCAACAAAGCTAATAAAGGGTCTGGAGGATCTTAGTTATGAGGAAAGGTTGCGAGCACTGAACTTATCCTCTCTGGAGAAGAGATGCTTGAGAGGGGATATGATTTCAATTTACAAATACCGTACTGGTGACCCCACAATAGGGATAAAACTTTTTCGCAGAAGAGAGTTTAACAAGACTCGCGGCCACTCATTAAAATTAGAAGAAAAGAGGTTTAACTTTAAACTACGTAGAGGGTTCTTTACTGTAAGAGCGGCAAGGATGTGGAATTCCTTTCCACAGGCGGTGGTCTCAGCGGGGAGCATTGATAGCTTCAAGAAACTATTAGATAAGCACCTGAATGACCACAACATACAGGGATATACAATGCAATACTGACACATAATCACACACATAGGTTGGACTTGTGTCTTTTTTCAACCTCACCTACTATGTAACTATGTAAAAAATATTTTGGTTTCCTTAATAGAAAGTAGGGACCTTAGAACTTTCTATCTTTTTATGTGGAAGCAAAAAGGATTAAAGTATCTGGGGGTATTTCTCTCAGTATCAACAACAGATTTGTATTAAGACCAGGGCTTTTTTTCAGCAGGAACGTGGGTAAACTCAGTTCCGGCACCTCCAACACTGAATGTATGTAACAGCAAGAGGTGCTGGGGTGTGCTGGGAGGTCTATTGTTGCTGGCTGCTGGGAGATCTATCGTTGCCAGTGGGGTCTATTGTTGCTAGAGTGGATCAACTGTTGCTTGGGAGCATATTTTGTAGGGGTTCTATTGTTGCTGCAGGATCTATTGTTGCTGCCTGCAGGGAATCCATTTTACTGCCTTTCTTGTTTTTTATTACCAAATTCCATACAAATTACTTAACAACACAAAATGATACTTGGTTCTGTATTCTCTAAAAAGGGGCAGTATTGGGCAGTAGGTAGTGGGTGGAACTAAGGGACAGTGCTCAGAGGTGGGTAGGGGGAGGAGACCAGGGGTGACTCGAAAAATGGGGGTATACCTGCACCTTTCCTCTGAGAAAAAAAGCCCTGATTAAGACAATTACCTACCTTTTATTGAATAAAATTAAACAAGATCTGAAAGGTTACCCTGCCCACAGGTTGTCCAGGTTTGGCAGGATAAGTGTAATTAAAATGATGATTCTCCCGAAAGCCCTGTATATCTTCCTCTCGATTAACATCCCGGGGGCATACTGTAACCACTTGCCTACTGGGCACTTAAACCCCCTCCTGCCCAGACCAATTTTCAGCTTTCGGTGCTCTCACAATTTGAATGACAATTACTCAGTCATGTAATACTGTACCCAAATGAATTTTTTGTCCTTTTTTTCATACAAATAGAGCTTTCTTTTGGTGGTGTTTGATCACCTCTGGGTTTTTTATTTTTTGCGCTATAAATAAAAAAAGACCGAAAATTTTGAAAAAAAACGAATTTTTCTTCGTTTCTGTGATAAAATTTTGCAAATCATTAATTTTTCTTCATAAATTTTGGCCACAATTTATACTGCTACATATCTTTGGTAAAAATAACCCAAATTAGTGGATATTATTTGGTCTCTGTGAAAGTTATAGAGTCTACAAACTATGGTGCAAATCATAAAAATGTAATCACACCTGAAGTACTGACGGCCTATCTCATTTCTTGCGACCCTAACAAGTCAGGAAAGTACAAATACCCCCCAAATGACCCCTTTTTGGAAAGTAGACATTCCAAGGTATTTAGTAAGAGGCATGGTGAGCTTTTTGATGTTGTCATTTTTTCCCACAATTCTTTGCAAAAATGAAGATTTTTTTTTTTTCCCCCACAAAATTGTCATTGTAATAGGTTATTTCTCTCACATGGCATGTGTATACCACAAATAACACCCCAAAATACATTCTGCTACTCCTCCTGAGTATGGGGATACCACATGTGTGGGACTTTTTCACAGCCTGGCCACATACAGAGACCCAACATGCAGGGAGCGCCATCACATGTTCTAGGAGCATAAATTACACATCTAACTTGTTGACTACCTATTACACTTTTGAAGGCCCTGGAGCACCAGGACAATGACATGTGACACTGATGACAGATGGCACTGACATGTGGCACTGATGACACTGACGTGGCACTGATGACAGATGGCACTGATATGTGGCACTGATGACACTGACGTGGCATTGATGACAGATGGCACTAATATGTGGCACTGATGACAGATGGCACTAATACGTGGCACTGATGACATTTGGCACTAATACGTGGCACTGACAGATGGCACTAATATGTGGCACTAATGGCACGTGGCAGTGATGACAGATGGCACTGATGACAGATGGCACTAATACGTGGCACTGATGACAGGTGGCACTCATGACAGATGGCACTAATACGTGGCACTCATGACAGATGGCACTAATACGTGGCACTCATGACAGATGGCACTAATACGTGGCACTCATGACACGTGACACTGACACGTGACACTGATACGTGGCACTGGGGAGAGATGGCACTGGGGAGGAATGGCACTGGGGAGGAATGGCACTGGGGAGGAATGGCACTGGGGACGGATGGCAGTGGGGAGGGATGGCACTGGGGAGGGATGACAGTAGGGACGGATGGCACTGGGGAGGGATGACAGTAGGGACGGATGGCACTGGGGAGGGATGACAGTAGGGACGGATGGCACTGGGGAGGGATGACAGTAGGGACGGATGGCACTGGGGAGGGATGGCAGTGGGGACGGATGACAGTGGGGAGGGATGGCACTGGCGACAGACAGTGGGGTGGGATGACAGGAGACACTGACGACTTTTTTTCAGTTTTTTTTTTTTTTTTACTCACACCGCTGCAGCGGTTCGCTCTCCCTCCTCACACGCTGTCTCTGTGTGAGGAGGGAGAGCCGGCGATGAGAGAGGATCTCATATGTTTACATATGAGATCCTCTCTCATTGGCACCGCCGATCGCACTGTAAACGGCCGCTGTCATTGGCCGTTTACGGCAATCTGTGACTGGCTGTATCCGAGGGACATGGCCAGCACAGAACTTCCGCGATGAGCGCCCGCGGGAGCGCGCATTGCGGAAGTAAACAGCTGGACGTCCAGGGACGTCCACCCAGCAGATAGCGCCTTTCGGCTATAGCGCGGGCGCGAAGTGGTTAAAACCCTTATGCCGCGTACACACGAGCAGAATGTCCGTCAGGAAAAGTCCGATGGGAGATTCCCATCGTATATTCCGACCGTGTGTACGCCCCATCGGACTTTTTCCGTCAAAAATTCAGACGGACTTAGATAGAGAACATGTTCTATATTTTTCCGACGGAACAAATTCCTATCGGGAAAACCGCTCGTCTGTATGCTGTTCCGACGTACCAAAAATGATGCATGCTCTGAAGCAAGTACGAAACATCGTACGTGTTGCCCCGTCGTACATGTTGTACGTCACCGTGTTCTTATCGGTCAGAATTGGGTGTGACCGTGTGTATGCAAGACAGCTCGAGTGGAATTGCAAACGGCAAAATCGCTCGTGTGTACACGGCATAAGACTCTTAAGCCCCATACACACGATAGGACTTTGTACAAACTTTCCCTTGGATTTTTGTACAAAGGGCGTTGCCCAAAAGTTTGTCTTGCATGCAGACGACAGGACTTTTCCAGCCAACTTTCACCATATCACGTGGTTTTTCAGCTCTTTACCACCACCCTTTGGTCAACTTCTGTATTGTTGTCTGATAATGTGTCAATCTCGCCACTTTTATTGGCGAGATTGACACCTTGCGAGCCGGGTTGACACTGGTGCGGGGATCCGACTTGGATCCCCGCTAATGCCAGGCACTGTGTTTGGTATGAATCTTGAGGGGGAACTCCACGCCAAATTTTAAATAAAAAAACGGCATGGGTTCCCCTCCAGGGGCATACCAGGCCCTTAGGTCTGCTATGGGTATTAAGAGGAACCCCCTACGCCGAAAAAATGGCGTGGGGGTCCCCCCAGATCCATACCAGACCCTTATCCGAGCACGCAGCTCGGCCTGTCAGGAAAGGGGGTGGGGATGAGCGAGCGCCCCCCCCTCCTGAGCCGTACCAGGCTGCATGCCCTCAACATGGGGGGTGGGTGCTTTGGGGGAGGGGGGCGCCCTGCGGGCCCCCACCCCAAAGCACCTTGTCTCCATGTTGATGAGGACATGGGCCTCTTCCCAACAACCCTGGCCATTGGTTGTCGGGGTCTGCGGGCGGGGCGCTTATCGGAATCCGGGAGCCCCCTTTAATAAGGGGGCCCCCAGATCCCGGCCCCCCACCCTATGTGAATGAGTATGGGGTACATCATACCCCTACCCATTCACCTAGGGAAAAAAGTGTCAATAAAAAACACAGTACACAGGTTTTTAAAGTAATTTATTAGGCAGCTCCGGGGTCTTCTTCCGACTTCGGGGGTTCTCTTCCGACTTTGGGGGTCTCTCCGGCGTCTTCTCCCGGTGTCCACATCTTCTGCTGGCTCCACCGCTATCTTCTGGCGCTCTTTTGCCAGCGGTGGCCGGACTTCTGGATCATCTTCTTCCCTCTTCTCTTCCAGAGATGTTGACACGACGCTCTCTCCAGCCGGAATGCTCTCTGTGCGCTCCGCAAAAGACTTATATAGGCGGTGACCCCGCCCCCTATGACATCACAGTCCCGGGTCATGCTGGGACTGTGAGGTCATAAGGGGGCGTGGTCATAGTCGCTGATTGCTGCCATTACTAGTAACAAAAATATTTTTTTTTTTTTTTAAATCCCATAGTTTGTAGACGTTATAACTTTTGCGCAAACCAATCAATATACGCTTGTTGGGATTTTTTTCCCAAAAAAATATGTAGTAGAGTACATAGTAGTCTAAAATGATGAAGAAATTCGATTTTTTTACTTTTTTTTGGATGTTTTATAGCAGAAAGTAAAAAATATTGTTTTTTGGTTTTTTTTTTGCAAAATTGTCGTTTTTTTTTGTTTTTAGCACAAAAATATAAACAGCAGAGTTGATCAAATACCACCAAAAGAAAGCCCTATTTGGGGGGGGGGGAGAAGGAACACAATTTTATTTGGGTAGAGCGTTGCATGAAACTGCAAATGTCAGTTAACGTAACCCAGTGCCCTGTCGCAAAAAATGGCCTGCTCATAAAGGGGGGTAAAACTTCTTAAGGGCAAGTGGTTAAATGAATAATTGTTGTCACTGACCAGTAGCTACAGTAATAAAATACACTAACATGTAATTCATATTTTTTCTCTCTTTCTGAAAGAGCCCCACTGCGTCTTTTGACTGTTGAACGGGGCTGGGGTAAATAGCTGTATGTCCTCCGTAATGGCGGAGCTCTATAAATAATCCCAGTGTGTGTGTTAGGTTGGGATATTCATATGAATTTGAGCCTTCACAGGGTAACATATTATGATGAGGGTGGCTCGGGCAGTTGCCCAGGACCCATGGTTGCTAGGAGGCATCGAGCTGCCTCAGCCTGGATTTACAGCTCAGCATTTTCATGTGTTTTTGAAGCTTTTTTGTGTTTGCTTTTTTTTTTTTTTCTTTTTAAGGCTCAATCATTTGTGTTTTAGACAAAAGAAAGCTGCTGCAGTTACTAATACATGGAGACAGTTGTTAGGTGCAAAATCACACAAAAAAAAAAACGTGTTTTTTTCAGGCACTCCCATTGACATCAATTGGGACCAAAAATGTGTGATCATGTCCTAATGAAGTTCCTGTATTTTTTCTGACTGTTTTGATCCTTTTCAGATGTGAACAAGAACAATAGAATAACAAGGAAATATGAGTGTTGAGTGCTGAACCGTGTTTATCAAATTGCTTGGGTGTGAATGGGAGCTGACAGACAAGTTTGCTTCTTATGCCGCGTACACACGGTCGGACTTTCCGGCATACTTGGTCCGGCGGACCAGAGTGTGCCGGACAATCCGCCCGTGTGTGGGCGGCGGCGGACTTTTCCGGCGGACTTCTTCCCAAAAGCCCGCCGGACCTAGATTTGAAAAAAGTTTTAAATCTTTCCGTCGGACTCAGTTTCGGGCGGAAAGTCCGCTCGTGTGTGTGCTGGTCCGACGGAAAGCCCGCTCGTGTGTAGGCTGGTCCGACGGACCAGATGCGACACGAGGGCAGGGTATTGCATCTCGCGCTCGCTGCAATAGGAAAAACAAATCTTCCTATTGCGGCGAGCGCGGGTCATACCAGGCCCTTAGGTCTGGTATGGATTAGGGAACCCCGCTACGCCGAAAAAACGGCGTGGGGTCCCCCCTAAAATCCATACCAGACCCCGATCCGAGCACGCAGCCTGGCCGGTCAGGAAGGGGGGTGGGGACGAGCGAGCGCCCCCCCCCCTCCTGAACCGTACCAGACCGCATGCCCTCAACATGGGGGGGTGGGTGCTTTGGGGGAGGGGGGCGCCCTGCGGGACCCCCCCCACCCCAAAGCACCTTGTCCCCATGTTGATGAGGACAAGGGCCTCTTCCCGACAACCCTGGCCGTTGGTTGTTGGGGTCTGCGGGCGGGGGGCTTATCGGGGCGCTCGCTCGTCCCCACCCCCTTTCCTGACCGGCCAGGCTGCGTGCTCGGATCGGGGTCTGGTATGGATTTTAGGGGGACCCCACGCCGTTTTTTCGGCGTAGCGGGGTTCCCTTTATAATCCATACCAGACCTAAGGGCCTGGTATGACCCGCGACGGGGCTCGCAAGGTGTCAATCTCGCCGATAAAAGCGGCAAGATTGACATCCTTTGCTAGTCCCGTCGCACCTGAGTCACGTTCAAAATGAACGGACTTGTCCGTGTGTGGGCAAGTCCGTTCATTCTGAAAGTCCGCCGGAACTCCGGCGAAAGTCCGTCGGAAAGTCCGGCGGACTTAGCCCGCCGGAAAGTCCGGTCGTGCGTGGGCAAGTCCGTCCGTTTTAAAGTCCGGCGCACCTGGCGGACAAAGTCCGTCAGAAAGTGTGCCGGACCAAGTAGGATAGAAAGTCCGACCGTGTGTACGCGGCATTACTCTGCTATGTAAAGCAGACCTTCATGATACTCATTATCCATAATTCTGCTCCTATCACCCCTTTGATATTTTTTATCAATGACAATTTTAATACCTTTTTTGGAGAACACATTTTCATACTTCCTGGATTCTCACCTAGGCAATGATACACTACGTTACCAAAATTATTGGGACGCCTGCCTTTACACACGCGTGAACTTTAATGGCACCCCAGTCTTAATCTGTAGGGTTCAATATTGAGTTGGCCCATCCTTTGCAGCTATAACAGCTTCAACTCTTCTGGAAAGGCTGTCCACAAGGTTTAGGAGTGTTGTCTATCGGAATGTTTGAGCATTCTTCCAGAAGTGCATTTGTGAGGTCAGGCACTGATGTTGGAGAGAAGACCTGACTCACAGTCTCTGCCCAAATTCATCCCAAAGGTGTTCTATGGGGTTGAGGTCAGGACTCTGAAATTAGGCTCCCAGTAATGTCAGAGACGAACCTGGAAGAGACAACTGGCTGCCAATAACGTTATAGATGAACCCAGAAGAGACAGCTGGTACCCAATAACGTCATAGATGAACCCAGAAGAGACAGCTGGCCCACAATTATGTCAGAGAAGAACCAGGAAGAGATAGGCAGCTCCCAATAATGTCAGAGATGAACCTGGAAGAGACAACCGACTCCACATTAACGCCAGAGATAGACTCGGAAGAGACGGCTGGCTCCCAATAAAATCAGAGATGAACCCAAAAGAGACAGCTGGCCCCCAATAAAATCAGAGATGAACCCAAAAGAGACAGCTGGCCCCCAATAATGTCAGAGAAGAACCAGGAAGAGATAGCCGGCTCCGAATAACATCGGGGATGAATCCAGGAGGAGACAGCCAGCTCCCAACACCATCAGAGATAAACCCAGAAGAGACAGCTGGCCCCCAATAATGTCAGAGAAGAACCAGGAAGAGACAACCGACTCCCAATAACATCAAAGATAGACTCAGATGAGAAAGCCAGCTCCCAATAAAATCAGAGATAAACCCAGAAGAGACAGCTGGCCCCCAATAATGTCAGAGAAAAGCCAGGAAAAGATAGTCGGCTCCCAATAATAACCGAGATAGACCTGGAAGAGACAGCCAGCTCCCGATAACATCAGAGATGAACCTGGAAGAGACAGGCAGCTCCCAATAACATCAGAGATCAATCCAGAAGAGACACCTGGCCCCCAATAATGTCAGAAAAGCAAGAGACAACCAGATCCCGATAACGTCAGAGATGACATATGAGCAAATAAAGATCCGGATAGCCGCACTCCAAAAATAGTCGTGTCTTTTTTTTGTAGATACAGTCTGTACAAAAACAGATTAAAATTGCAAACTGCTAAGGCGTTTCACACCGCTTTCACTGGTGCTTAATCATAGCTAATGCAAACATAAAATGACATGCACATATTCAAAAAATGAACATCCAATCAGGGGGCAAGCTGACGCCCTCATTCACATGCAAAGATCCCTCTTCAATTAAGTTGATGAAGAAGCTGATGCTACAACTCTATGAGTAGTATAATAACCCTTTATGGATGGACATATCCGACCTTCAAGTTGAAAATCATGATTGAAAACATTTTTTTATATTGAAGAAAGACACACATTCCACATAATCTAAAAAAAACTAAAAAACAAAAAATGAAAAAAAAAACATACCATAAACTAATGCATTCATTTGCAAGTTTAACGAGTTACTAGCCTAGATTGCATGATGTGGATATCAATATTTCAGTTTGTTCAAAACATTACAAATAACCAAGAAATAAACAATCGATCGGCTAAGTTTAAACTCGACTGGTTTAAGCAAACTTTTCTCACAGTCAGAGCATAAGTGCCGGTTCACACAGGGGCGACTTGGCAGGCGACCTAGCCGCCTGACAAGTCGCGTCCCGTTCTGTACTACGGAACCGTTCTAATAGGAGCGTCGTAAGTCGCTCCGACTTAGAAAAAGGTTCCTGTAGTATTTTTGGGGCGACTTCAGGCGACTTGCATTGACTTCTATACAGAAGTCGTTTTGCAAGTCGCCGCTGAAGTCGTGTGCAGGTCACCTCGGTGAGGCGACCTGCAAGTCGTGCCGCCCTTGTGTGAACTGGCACGAAGGCCACATTCTATCAAATGTTATAATATAGTTAAATGATTTATATACCACAAATTAAAACTTAAATCAAGCTAAAATTAAAAACAATGATATACACCCCTGTACCATCACTTTCCAAAGAAATATGTGTATGTGCATATGTTCAATCATTTTTACTACTCGGCTAGACCTATTATGTTATAATGAAGACAATTCTTTCTAGCTAAGCTGTGCTCTTTATAGTACTCCACATTGATGTTTCTACAACTAAACACATCTGCATATAGTAAATCACGTTTACATATGTGAATATTCATTCATAAAAATGGGACACGTCCCAAAGTTCATGCCGGCTGGCTTTCTTGTGTAAGAGCCCTTTCACACTGGGGCGGCGTCGGGGGTAAAACGCCGCTATTATTAGCGGCGTTTTACCGTCGGTATGCGGCCGATAGCGGGTAGGTTTTACCCCCACTAGCGGCCGAGAAAGGGTTAAATACCACCGCAAAGTGCCTCTGCAGAGGCACTTTGCCGGCGGTACAGCCGCGCCGTCCCATTGATTTCAATGGGCAGGAGCGGTATACACACCGCTCCGAAGATGCTGCTGGCAGGACTTTTTTTACCGTCCTGCCAGCACATCGCTCCAGTGTGAAAGCCCTCGGGGCTTTCACACTGGAATGCAAGCAGCGGCACTTTCGGGTCGGTTTGCAAGCGCTATTATTAGCGCAATAGCGCCTGCAAACCGCCCCAGTGTGAAAGGGCTCTTAAGAAAAAATGTCAAATAGACTTCTCTTCTACAGAGGATTTTAAATTTATCTCCCCCTCTTACTGGCATCAAAATTCTTTCCACCACTTGGATGCCCAAATCAGATACATCCTTTTGGTGTCTGTCATTCCAACAGGGGAGGGCTGGCAGCCTTAGGCCTGGGGGGGGGGCAAGTCCAGTCAAGTGGCCCATTGAACCACCGAATCAGCTCACCATCCATCTACACCACATTCCCCGCACAGAGAGGGAGAGGGGGAGACTGCTCCATATTGCTCCAGAAAGAGAGAGAGAGACCATTTGACACCGCCTGAAGAGAGAGAGACTGCTCCACATTGCCCGCAGTGCGAAGCGGTCCCTCTCTGTGAGGAAAGTGCAAAGCGGTCCCTCTCTGTGAGGAAAGTGCAATGCGGTCCCTCTCTGTGAGGAAAGTGCAAAGCGGTCCCTCTCTGTGAGGAAAGTGCAAAGCGGTCCCTCTCTGTGAGGAAAGTGCAAAGCGGTCCCTCTCTGTGGGGATAGTGCAAAGCGGTCCCTCTCTGTGAGGATAGTGCAAAGCGGTCCCTCTCTGTGTGGAAAGTGCAAAGCGGTCCCTCTCTGTGAGGAAAGTGCAAAGCGGTCCCTCTCTGTGAGGAAAGTGCAAAGCGGTCCCTCTCTGTGAGCAAAGTGCAAAGCGGTCCCTCTCTGTGAGGAAAGTGCAAAGCGGTCCCTCTCTGTGAGGAAAGTGCAAAGCGGTCCCTCTCTGTGAGGAAAGTGCAAAGCGGTCCCTCTCTGTGAGGAAAGTGCAAAGCGGTCCCTCTCTGTGAGGAAAGTGCAAAGCGGTCCCTCTCTGTGAGGAAAGTGCAAAGCGGTCCCTCTCTGTGAGGAAAGTGCAAAGCGGTCCCTCTCTGTGAGGAAAGTGCAAAGCGGTCCCTCTCTGTGAGGAAAGTGCAAAGCGGTCCCTCTCTGTGAGGAAAGTGCAAAGCGGTCCCTCTCTGTGAGGAAAGTGCAAAGCGGTCCCTCTCTGTGAGGAAAGTGCAAAGCGGTCCCTCTCTGTGGGGAAAGTGCAAAGCGGTCCCTCTCTGTGGGGAAAGTGCAAAGCGGTCCCTCTCTGTGGGGAAAGTGCAAAGCGGTCCCTCTCTGTGGGGAAAGTGCAAAGCGGTCCCTCTCTGTGGGGAAAGTGCAAAGCGGTCCCTGTCTGTGGGGAAAGTGCAATGCGGTCCCTCTCTGTGGGGAAAGTGCAAAGCGGTCCCTCTCTGTGGGGAAAGGGCAAAGCGGTGCCTCTCTGTGAGGATAGTGCAAAGCGGTCCCTCTCTGTGTGGAAAGTGCAAAGCGGTCCCTCTCTGTGAGGAAAGTGCAAAGCGGTCCCTCTCTGTGAGGAAAGTGCAAAGCGGTCCCTCTCTGTGAGCAAAGTGCAAAGCGGTCCCTCTCTGTGAGCAAAGTGCAAAGCGGTCCCTCTCTGTGAGGAAAGTGCAAAGCGGTCCCTCTCTGTGAGGAAAGTGCAAAGCGGTCCCTCTCTGTGAGGAAAGTGCAAAGCGGTCCCTCTCTGTGAGGAAAGTGCAAAGCGGTCCCTCTCTGTGAGGAAAGTGCAAAGCGGTCCCTCTCTGTGAGGAAAGTGCAAAGCGGTCCCTCTCTGTGAGGAAAGTGCAAAGCGGTCCCTCTCTGTGAGGAAAGTGCAAAGCGGTCCCTCTCTGTGAGGAAAGTGCAAAGCGGTCCCTCTCTGTGAGGGGAAAGTGCAAAGCGGTCCCTCTCTGTGGGGAAAGTGCAAAGCGGTCCCTCTCTGTGGGGAAAGTGCAAAGCGGTCCCTCTCTGTGGGGAAAGTGCAAAGCGGTCCCTCTCTGTGGGGAAAGTGCAAAGCGGTCCCTCTCTGTGGGGAAAGTGCAAAGCGGTCCCTGTCTGTGGGGAAAGTGCAATGCGGTCCCTCTCTGTGGGGAAAGTGCAAAGCGGTCCCTCTCTGTGGGGAAAGGGCAAAGCGGTGCCTCTCTGTGAGGAAAGTGCAAAGCGGTCCCTCTCTGTGAGGAAAGTGCAAAGCGGTCCCTCTCTGTGAGGAAAGTGCAAAGCGGTCCCTCTCTGTGAGGAAAGTGCAAAGCGGTCCCTCTCTGTGAGCAAAGCGGTCCCTCTCTGTGAGGAAAGTGCAAAGCGGTCCCTCTCTGTGAGGAAAGTGCAAAGCGGTCCCTCTCTGTGAGGAAAGTGCAAAGCGGTCCCTCTCTGTGAGGAAAGTGCAAAGCGGTCCCTCTCTGTGAGGAAAGTGCAAAGCGGTCCCTCTCTGTGAGGAAAGTGCAAAGCGGTCCCTCTCTGTGAGGAAAGTGCAAAGTGGTCGCTCTCTGTGAGGGGAAAGTGCAAAGCGGTCCCTCTCTGTGAGGAAAGTGCAAAGCGGTCGCTCTCTGTGAGGAGAAAGTGCAAAGCGGTCCCTCTCTGTGGGGAAAGTGCAAAGCGGTCCCTCTCTGTGGGGAAAGTGCAAAGCGGTCCCTCTCTGTGGGGAAAGTGCAAAGCGGTCCCTCTCTGTGGGGAAAGTGCAAAGCGGTCCCTCTCTGTGGGGAAAGTGCAAAGCGGTCCCTCTCTGTGGGGAAAGTGCAAAGCGGTCCCTCTCTGTGGGGAAAGTGCAAAGCGGTCCCTCTCTGTGGGGAAAGTGCAAAGCGGTCCCTCTCTGTGGTGAAAGTGCAAAGCGGTCCCTCTCTGTGGGGAAAGTGCAATGCGGTCCCTCTCTGTGGGGAAAGTGCAAAGCGGTCCCTCTCTGTGGGGAAAGTGCAAAGCGGTCCCTCTCTGTGGGGAAAGGGCAAAGCGGTGCCTCTCTGTGAGGAAAGTGCAAAGCGGTCCCTCTCTGTGGGGAAAGTGCAAAGCGGTCCCTGTCTGTGGGGAAAGTGCAATGCGGTCCCTCTCTGTGGGGAAAGTGCAATGCGGTCCCTCTCTGTGGGGAAAGTGCAAAGCGGTCCCTCTCTGTGGGGAAAGTGCAAAGCGGTCCCTCTCTGTGGGGAAAGGGCAAAGCGGTGCCTCTCTGTGAGGAAAGTGCAAAGCGGTCCGTCTCTGTAAAGAAAGTGCAAAGCGGTCCGTCTCTGTAAAGAAAGTGCAAAGCGGTCCGTCTCTGTGGGGAAAGTGCAAAGCGGTGCCTCTCTGTGAGGAAAGTGCAAAGCGGACGCTCTCTGTGAGGGGAAAGTGCAAAGCGGACGCTCTCTGTGAGGGGAAAGTGCAAAGCGGACGCTCTCTGTGAGGGGAAAGTGCAAAGCGGACGCTCTCTGTGAGGGGAAAGTGCAAAGCGGACGCTCTCTGTGAGGGGAAAGTGCAAAGCGGACGCTCTCTGTGAGGGGAAAGTGGAAAGCGGACGCTCTCTGTGAGGGGAAAGTGGAAAGCGGACGCTCTCTGTGAGGGGAAAGTGGAAAGCGGACGCTCTCTGTGAGGGGAAAGTGCAAAGCGGTCGCTCTCTGTGAGGGGAAAGTGCAAAGCGGTCCCTCTCTGTGAGGAAAGTGCAAAGCGGTCCCTCTCTGTGAGGAAAGTGCAAAGCGGTCCCTCTCTGTGAGGAAAGTGCAAAGCGGTCCCTCTCTGTGAGGAAAGTGCAAAGCGGTCCCTCTCTGTGAGGAAGGTGCAAAGCGGTCGCTCTCTGTGAGGGGAAAGTGCAAAGCGGTCCCTCTCTGTGAGGAAAGTGCAAAGCGGTCGCTCTCTGTGAGGAGAAAGTGCAAAGCGGTCCCTCTCTGTGGGGAAAGTGCAAAGCGGTCCCTCTCTGTGGGGAAAGTGCAAAGCGGTCCCTCTCTGTGGGGAAAGTGCAAAGCGGTCCCTCTCTGTGGGGAAAGTGCAAAGCGGTCCCTCTCTGTGGGGAAAGTGCAAAGCGGTCCCTCTCTGTGGGGAAAGTGCAAAGCGGTCCCTCTCTGTGGGGAAAGTGCAAAGCGGTCCCTCTCTGTGGTGAAAGTGCAAAGCGGTCCCTGTCTGTGGGGAAAGTGCAATGCGGTCCCTCTCTGTGGGGAAAGTGCAAAGCGGTCCCTCTCTGTGGGGAAAGTGCAAAGCGGTCCCTCTCTGTGGGGAAAGGGCAAAGCGGTGCCTCTCTGTGAGGAAAGTGCAAAGCGGTCCCTCTCTGTGGGGAAAGTGCAAAGCGGTCCCTGTCTGTGGGGAAAGTGCAATGCGGTCCCTCTCTGTGGGGAAAGTGCAATGCGGTCCCTCTCTGTGGGGAAAGTGCAAAGCGGTCCCTCTCTGTGGGGAAAGTGCAAAGCGGTCCCTCTCTGTGGGGAAAGGGCAAAGCGGTGCCTCTCTGTGAGGAAAGTGCAAAGCGGTCCGTCTCTGTAAAGAAAGTGCAAAGCGGTCCGTCTCTGTAAAGAAAGTGCAAAGCGGTCCCTCTCTGTGGGGAAAGTGCAAAGCGGTGCCTCTCTGTGAGGAAAGTGCAAAGCGGACGCTCTCTGTGAGGGGAAAGTGCAAAGCGGACGCTCTCTGTGAGGGGAAAGTGCAAAGCGGACGCTCTCTGTGAGGGGAAAGTGCAAAGCGGACGCTCTCTGTGAGGGGAAAGTGCAAAGCGGACGCTCTCTGTGAGGGGAAAGTGGAAAGCGGACGCTCTCTGTGAGGGGAAAGTGGAAAGCGGACGCTCTCTGTGAGGGGAAAGTGGAAAGCGGACGCTCTCTGTGAGGGGAAAGTGCAAAGCGGTCGCTCTCTGTGAGGGGAAAGTGCAAAGCGGTCGCTCTCTGTGAGGGGAAAGTGCAAAGCGGTCGCTCTCTGTGAGGGGGAAGTGCAAAGCGGTCGCTCTCTGTGAGGGGAAAGTGCAAAGCGGTCCCTCTCTGTGGGGAAAGTGCAAAGCGGTCCCTCTCTGTGGGGAAAGTGCAAAGCGGTCCCTCTCTGTGGGGAAAGTGCAAAGCGGTCCCTCTCTGTGGGGAAAGTGCAAAGCGGTCCCTCTCTGTGGGGAAAGTGCAAAGCGGTCCCTCTCTGTGGGGAAAGTGCAAAGCGGTCCCTCTCTGTGGGGAAAGTGCAAAGCGGTCCCTCTCTGTGGGGAAAGTGCAAAGCGGTCCCTCTCTGTGGGGAAAGTGCAAAGCGGTCCCTCTCTGTGGGGAAAGTGCAAAGTGGTCCCTCTCTGTGGGGAAAGTGCAAAGCGGTCCCTCTCTGTGGGGAAAGGGCAAAGCGGTGCCTCTCTGTGAGGAAAGTGCAAAGCGGTCCCTCTCTGTAAAGAAAGTGCAAAGCGGTCCCTCTCTGTAAAGAAAGTGCAAAGCGGTCCGTCTCTGTAAAGAAAGTGCAAAGCGGACGCTCTCTGTGAGGGGAAAGTGCAAAGCGGACGCTCTCTGTGAGGGGAAAGTGCAAAGCGGACGCTCTCTGTGAGGGGAAAGTGCAAAGCGGACGCTCTCTGTGAGGGGAAAGTGCAAAGCGGACGCTCTCTGTGAGGGGAAAGTGCAAAGCGGACGCTCTCTGTGAGGGGAAAGTGCAAAGCGGACGCTCTCTGTGAGGGGAAAGTGCAAAGCGGACGCTCTCTGTGAGGGGAAAGTGCAAAGCGGACGCTCTCTGTGAGGGGAAAGTGCAAAGCGGTCGCTCTCTGTGAGGGGAAAGTGCAAAGCGGTCGCTCTCTGTGAGGGGAAAGTGCAAAGCGGTCGCTCTCTGTGAGGGGAAAGTGCAAAGCGGTCGCTCTCTGTGAGGGGAAAGTGCAAAGCGGTCGCTCTCTGTGAGGGGAAAGTGCAAAGCGGTCCCTCTCTGTGGGGAAAGTGCAAAGCGGTCCCTCTCTGTGAGGAAAGTGCAAAGCGGTGCCTCTCTGTGAGGAAAGTGCAAAGCGGTGCCTCTCTGTGAGGAAAGTGCAAAGCGATCCCTCTCTGTGCTCTGTGGGGAAAGTGCAAAGCGGTCCCTCTCTGTGGGGAAAGTGCAAAGCCGTCCCTCTCTGTGGGGAAAGTGCAAATCGGTCCCTCTCTGTGGGGAAAGTGCAAAGCGGTCCCTCTCTGTGGGGAAAGTGCAAAGCGGTCCCTCTCTGTGGGGAAAGTGCAAAGCGGTCCTTCTCTGTGGGGAAAGTGCAAAGCGGTCCCTCTCTGTGGGGAAAGTGCAAAGCGGTCCCTCTCTGTGGGGAAAGTGCAAAGCGGTCCCTCTCTGTGGGGAAAGTGCAAAGCGGTCCCTCTCTATGGGGAAAGTGCAAAGCGGTCCCTCTCTGTGGGGAAAGTGCAAAGCGGTCGCTCTCTGTGAGGGGAAAGTGCAAAGCGGTCGCTCTCTGTGAGGGGAAAGTGCAAAGCGGTCGCTCTCTGTGAGGGGAAAGTGCAAAGCGGTCGCTTTCTGTGAGGGGAAAGTGCAAAGCGGTCGCTCTCTGTGAGGGGAAAGTGCAAAGCGGTCGCTCTCTGTGAGGGGAAAGTGCAACGCGGTCGCTCTCTGTGAGGGGAAAGTGCAAAGCGGTCGCTCTCTGTGAGGGGAAAGTGCAAAGCGGTCCCTCTCTGTGAGGAAAGTGCAAGGCGGTCCCACTCTGTGGGGAAAGTGCAAAGCGGTCCCACTCTGTGGGGAAAGTGCAAAGCGGTCCCTCTCTGTGGGGAAAGTGCAAAGCGGTCCCTCTCTGTGGGGAAAGTGCAAAGCGGTCCCTCTCTGTGGGGAAAGTGCAAAGCGGTCCCTCTCTGTGAGGAAAGTGCAAAGCGGTCCCTCTCTGTGAGGAAAGTGCAAAGCGGTCCCTCTCTGTGAGGAAAGTGCAAAGCGGTCGCTCTCTGTGAGGATCGCTCTCTGTGAGGGGAAGCGCAAAGCGGTCGCTCTCTGTGAGGGGTGTAGGCAATTACGGCTTCTAAGACCACCCAGATAGGTTCAGGTAATGCAGGAAGACCTCCGTTGACCCCCAGGCCTGGAGATATCAATAAAGTGACACAGGAGACAGGTTTGCTTAGCCACTTAATGACATCTAATTTGTATTGGTCAAAAGGGACAGTATTTATGCAGTTTGAGGGATGGGAGGAGTTTTACTAACCTTATACATGTCATTGAAATGAAAATAGGTTCAGTTAATATTTAACTATTAGCTGGTGTTATAAGACAAAATCTTGCATCATTTCTACTATATATGTATTTCTTAACAAGTGAAGGACACACTAATCTTATCAAGAACAAACATGAGCTAGGCCAAACTCCATATTCTAGCTAAAATGTATAGGCAACCTTGAGAAGGTTTTCTATAGATAACAGCTTAAAGATAATATTGGTTTCAGTTAAAACTCACATTTGAGTTTTCTCAATTTTCCTGTAAAACTAAAATGGTGTCTTAAAACTAAAATGGAGTCCCTCATGATATGTGCTATGTTCTTTACAAGGGGAAGCGCAAAGCGGTCGCTCTCTGTGAGGGGAAGCGCAAAGCGGTCGCTCTCTGTGAGGGGAAGCGCAAAGCGGTCGCTCTCTGTGTGGGGAAGTGCAAAGCGGATCTGTTTATGGTAGCTTAAGTTCACCAGTCTCTGGGTTTAATAATATCCTCAAACCTTCTGAAAGGGGGGGCTCCACTTAGGTGTAGAGATTCACTTTGAGCTCCACCTTATTTCCAGAACTCTCGTTATGTATTAGATGCGCTAACAATAAGGTGAGAGCCCATGGAATACCTACAGAGAGTAATGGATATAAAGGTGGAGTTCAAAGTGAACCGTGCCATTACCTGCAGGGACTGGCATTTTAGGGGGTTAAAACTGTCAGGGAAGAAATGTGATATAACCTCCACCGTCTGTCACTTTTCAGAGGAGTGGCCTTTGGGCTCACACTGGTGTACTGGCAGTTTTCCATAGACTTCTTTTAGGTTGCACATTTTTGCTGCATTTCACCAAAGATGCAGCATTCAGGACGTTTTGTGCACTTTCAGAATATGCAGCAAAACTGTGCAACCTCTATGGGAGCGGGGACAACATGCAGGAAGACTGCCAGTACACCAGCACTGCAGACAACCCGCAGCATGCCAGGGCAAGCAAGGTAGTGTGGCTGCTAGAAAAAAAAAAAAACTCTTTAGCTGCAGAGGAGGGGAGGGAGGAGGAGCTCACTTACTTAGACGGTCCCAGCATTCGAGCCGACTGCTCAGATTTCCCGCCCAAACATCCTCTTCACAGACTGTGGGCGGGGCTGCCCGGAGTGTGGGCGGGGAAAGAGAGAGCAGGTTCAGCCTCTGCCAGCTATTCGTGTGGAGGAGGGAGGGGCTAGGCGGGGCTGTGGCTGTGCTCTGTTAACACAGATTGTCAGCCCTGAGACCTCGCTAGCTCACAGACACAGTACTAGATGGAGATGCCGCACTCGGCCAGCTCAAAAACTGCGCATGTGCGGTTCTGAGCTGGCGACACAGCGGCTTCTATAGAGCATATGAGAGCAGCCTAGGGGGGCAATTGCATCTCCGCCCCCCGGCCCAGCCCGCCCCTGCGTTTCCAATGTCTCGCTATGTTCGTATTGTGATTTTTTTCAATATCCTATAAATAAATGGTCATAAAGGCGATCTCGCAGCCTGAGAGTTGTCCGAAAAACATATTGCATTTGACATGTGTAGCATTAACTCTCAGTGGAGCTGCTAATTTAAGCGGGTCTGTTACCTTCACTCTCCTTCCCTCTGTTTCACCGGCACCGGGTCTAGGGGTTCTGTTGAGTTTACTGATGGACGACACACGCACCAACACTTGAGTACGTTTTCGATGCTTTATTAAACAAATTACTTAGGAAGTAGCAGGAAAGAGGCGGAAAGAAAACTGCAGAAGAAACTCAAATATCTTCTTGTAGGGTTCTTTTGACAAATGTCCTGGTAGAATTTAAATATTGCAATAGGATGCGCTCCCCTCGTGGGACACACTCTTTGCTCGCCTGGATAGGCCTCTCTCACCAGCCTAGCAGCCAGTACGTAGCACGAACAAAAGTCTCTGCCACAGACTTGTTTGGGAACAAACCCGTACGATCCTCTGCCACAGGATGTATCAGTTTTTCTTGCAATGAACGTCAGTCACAGTGCCTGAACCTTTAAGCCAACCCGGCAACCCTATGCTGTATAGTTACTTTTAGGATACGTCCTCCAACCGAGTCACCAGGCCCCTCTATAGACCAGCACGCTGCGTGATCCTTCCATGACGGGTCCTCCCCTGGGATCTCCTCAGTTGTCTAGCTTCTTCACACGGGATAGACAGCTCAGGGCCATTCCTCGGCCGCGGTGGTAGACCCCAGACAAGCTTGTGGACCCACCCCTGCGCCGCAGTGACGTGGGCCTCCAGACCGGAGGACCACAAGGTAGCTCTCTAATGCATACCTGTCGGCCAGGAGGGCCAGCAGGTGGCTGTAAAACGAACCCCAAAATATGGCGTCTGTCCCATAAATACCCTCGCCCAGAATGCAACTCGGAGGACCACCTCCACCGAGTTGTCTCCGGGACAGAAGAGCATCCATACGCTTCGACACGTTGCCTTTCCAACACTAACCAGTGATAACAGCGACACCCACCGGTCAGCACGGAAACACACACAACGTCAGCCAAGCTGAAACAGAGGCAAACCTAACCCATTTAACGAACAAGTTACTAAATTTACCTAACATGTGGTAGATCGCAAATCTACCAGCGCTACACATGACTTGCGGGTAATGACATACACCAAATATCTTGCGTTGCAATTGTCGAATGTTGTAATCTTAGAGGTTTTACTATCTGCCGTGCTCTGAATGGTGTCGCCTCTCAAGATATGAGTGCAACATGGGCATCTATTTGAACGGGCACCGAAAAGTGCCTTTAAATTGTAGCCAGTGGGCCTGTGATTTACTACTACTGAAAAGACTAGGTGACAGCATTCCACCCAAAGTGGGTGCCCTACGTGACACTGTTGTAACTCCTTTTGAAAGGATTTGTGCAAAAATGGGGTCATTAGACAAATAAGGTAAATATTTAAGAACAATATTTCTAATTTTGTTGAACTCGGGACTGAATGAAGTTGAAAAAACTGGAGTTTGGATGGAAGAACAAGATTTGTTTCTAATTGCATTTTCATTCCTTCTCTTAACATTCTTCTTGTCTCTCTTCCTATGTTCATATAGTAGCTTTTCACGTGGTGTTTTAGTGGCAATATTCATTGCTCTATATAAAATAGATTTGGGATAGCCTCTATTGACAAATCGTTTAACTGCTTCAGCCCCGGAAGATTTTACCCCCCTTTCTGACCAGAGCACTTTTTGCGATCCAGCACTGCGTCGCTTTAACTGACAATTGCGCGGTCGTGCAACGTTGTACCCCAAAAAAATTGACGTCCCTTTTTTCCCACAAGTAGAGCTTTCTTTTGGTGGTATTTGATCACCTCTGCGGTTTTTATTTTTTGCGCTATAAACAAAAAAATAGCGTCAATTTTGAAAAAAAACGCATTATTTTTTACTTTTTGCTATAATAAATATTCCCAAAAAATGTATAAAAGAACACATTTTTTTCCTCAGTTAAGGCCGATATGTATTCTTCTACATATTTTTGTTAAAAAAAAATCCCAATAAGCGTATATTGATTGGTTTGCGCAAAAGTTATAGCCATAAATAGGGGATAGATTTATGGCATTTTTATTATTAATTTTTTTTTATTAGTAATGGCGGAGATCCGCAATTTTTATCGTGACTGTGACATGGCGGACAGATCGGACACTTTTGCCACTATTTTGGGACCATTGTCATTTATACAGTGATCAGTGCTATAAAAATGCACTGATAACTGTGTAAATGACATTGACAGGGAAGGGGTTAACCACTAGGGGGCAATGAAGGGGTTAAGTGTGTCCTAGGGAGTGATTCTAACTGGGGGGGGGGGCTACCTAGGACATGACGGTGATCACTACTCCCGATCACAGGGAGCAGTGGATCTCTGTCATGACACAAGGCAGAACGGGGAAATGCCTTGTTTACATAGGCACTTCCCTGTTCTACCTCTCCACACCGCAATCGCGGGCCGCCGGAGAACATCGAGTTCCCGGGACCCGCGGGCACGCTCCTGCGGCGGGCGCGCCCGAAAGGCGGCAAATTTAAAGGGACATACCTATACGCCCATTTGCCTGCCTGTGCCATTGTACCAACGTATATCTGTGTGTGGCGGTCACCAAGCGGTTAAACATATTTAATGCTTCCCGTTGGTTATCACTTTCTTCACTGCAAATGCGTTTTAGTCGCAGAAACTGTCCCACTGGGATGCCTCTCAGGGTGTGTTTGGGATGGCTAGAATCTGCTTGTAAAAGCATATTCCCTGCAGTTGACTTCCTAAAAAGACTGCTATCAGTTTTGTTTCCTTCTCCTTTTAAATGTACATCGAGAAAGTCAATTGACTCCAAAAGGCAACAGCCTGTAAATCTAAGATTTAAGTCATTATCATTTAAATACCCCTCACCCCTCTAAATCGTCGGCTTCATTAGACACTATGAATAATCGGTTGTCTATGTAGCGACAGTAGAATAGAGTGTCTGTTCTTTGGGGACTGTCATGTCCAAAATTGTGAGTCCTCTCCCACCATCCCATATAGATAGCTAGGGAGGGGGAAAATTTAGCTCCCATAGAGGCACTGCACGTCTGTAGATAAAAACAGTCTCCATTGAAAATGAAGTAGTTGTGAGTAAGCAGGTGCTCGAAACTCAACACAATAAACTCTTGGTGGACCAAAGAGTATTCGCTATATTTGGATAGAAAATCAGAAACTGCCCGTAACCCAAAAGAATGAGCAATGGATGAGTATAAACTGCAAACATCGCAGGTTATCCATTTTAAACGACTATTCTACTCAAAATCCTTAAGTTTGGTTAAAAGCTGTTTCCTGAGATATCCAGGAAGGTTGACCACCAAAGGCTGTAATTGGTGGTCCGCCCACTGTCCCAAACGTTCATTTAAGGAGCCCATACCCGCGACTATTGGTCTTCCTCTTCCTGTTAAATCAGTGGTTCTCAACTCCTGTCCTCAGGACCCACTAACAGGCCAGATCTTAAATATTACCTTGGGGAGATGCAGACTAGAATACTGCAATCACTGAGCAGCAAATGCTATCACCTGTGATGTATTTCAGTTATCTTGCAAACCAGGCCTGTTAGTGGGTCCTGAGGACAGGAGTTGAGAGCCACTGTGCTAAAGGGTTGCAGCCCTTGGGCACTTTTGGTAAAAAATGATAGATCGGTGTGATTGGACATAAGGGAATATGCATGATTTTTTCTTTCTCTGTAAAAATACCTGCTACAACACCTCTATCCAACAATGAAGACAATTCCTTTTTCCTCATGCACATGGACGTTTTTACAGCTGCTTTTTTGAGCTTTTTTTTTCAGCTTAAAAAGGCCTGTCTATGTTAGTCTATGGCTTCATGCCCACCTAGGCGTTTTTGAGCTGCAAGTGGCATAGGCGTTTTTAAGCTGTAAAAAAAACCCAGGACCAGTGGGTTCTGAGAGATGTTTTTCAGCTGTAAAAACGCTCTAACGCTGAAAAACGCTCAAAAACGCTCAAAAACGTCATTCGCCAACGTTTTTTTATAGTTTTTGATCCATTGAAAAAAAAAAAAACGCTAACGCGGAAAAACGCTCAAACGCTAAAAAACGCTATTGCAAAAACGCTGAAAAAAGCTGAAAAAAGTTTAAAAAAATCACTGCAAAGATACTGGCGTTTTTATAACGTTATTTTAACAGCCTGTGTGCATGAGGGCTTAAAAGGCTGTGTGGGATTGCCACTAAGGGGTCTATAAGAAATGGTGGGGCCCCTTACACAGCTTTAGGCCTGCCCCCCCCCCCCCCCCGCCAACATTTCCCAGAGCCCGCCCACTGGCTTTCCCAATGAATCCGCCCACTGCCCATCCCACGTCCTCCTCCTTCTCCATCCCATGTTCTCTATCCCATGTTCTCTTCGTCTTCCTGCACTCCCATCTCCTCCATCTCATGTCCTCCTCCAGTCAAATGTCCTCCATCCCATGTCCTCCCCCTCCTCCAGTCCCATCTCATCCTACCACAGAAGGGGGGAAGTGGGACAGGAAGGGAGCAGGGGGAAAGGTGGGGGGCATTGGGTTAGGAGGGGGAAGTGTCACAGGAGAGGGGCAGCGTGACAGGAGGGGCAGCGGGACAGGCGGGGGGGGCAGTGGGACTGGAGGGGGAAGTATCATGGGAGGAAGTCAGCGGGACAGGAGGGGGCAGCAGGACAGGAGGGGGAAGTGTCATGGAAGGGGGGCAGTGGGACAGGTGGGGGGCAGTAGGAAAGGTGGGGGGCAACATCACAGATTAGAGGCAGTGTCTTAGGTGGGGGGCAGTGGGGCAGGTGGGAGGGAGTGGTACAGGTGGGAGGCAGTGTCACAGATAGGGGAAAGCGGGGCAGGTGGGAGGGAGTGTCACAGGTAGGGGGGCATCCTGGCAGCCCGTCCACTCTGATGGCAGCTGCCTTGTGTTTAATATAGCCCGGGTTGTGACCTGTGGTCCGGGCCCCTCGGACGCGCGGGCCCCTTACATGTGTACCGGCTGTACCCCCCTGATGACGGCCCTGGCTAGAATCGGGCAATTGACGTTGAGCCTCATTTTTGTAGGCTTCAGAGATCATGATGACAACTAAACCCCCTTTCTCTGCATTCCTAATTACCACACTATCATCATTTTTTAAGATTATTTAAAGCTGTTTTTTCAGAAAAACTAATATTGTCATGTGTATGGCTACTAAACGATCTTTTGGCGAGATGAGTCAAATCTCCCTCAACCAATTTCTGAAAACAATCCATATCCTTCAACATCAGAGATGAACCTGAAAGAGACAACCGCATAGCTCCCAACTGTCCCTGATTTTGAGGGACTGTCCCTGATTTGGAGCAATGTCCCTCTGTCCCTCTTTCCCCCTCATTTGTCCCTCATTTTGGTCTGATCCTCATAGTTGTATATAAAATGCACTTTTTATCTTTCAAAAAGTGTTTCCCAGCGCTAAACCTTGCATCTAAATTCTAAATTGCTGCATTTGTAAATTTTTAAAGCCAATATAAAGGAATAGTAGTGGTAAAAAAAAACTCTTGTGGATTTAATTAACCTTTTTTTTTGTTAATTCTACTTTAAGGGGGTGTAGCAGAGGGCGTGTCCTATGCCTACATACGTTTGCTAGTAGATGTCCCTCATTCCCATCTTAAAATGTTGGGAGGTATGCAACCGGCTCCCAAAAACATCAGAGATGAACCCAGAGGAGAGAGCCAGCTCCTAAATCTATCAAAGCTGAACCCAGAAGAGGCAGCCGCCTCCCGATAACTTCAAAGAAGAAGAAGGCACCATGGGACTGAGTGAGCAGCAGGAGAACACTGGATACCTACAGAACACTCCTGGATCACTGGACATGTGAATATGTTTTTGTTGATAACCCAGCAAAATGGTAGGAGGAAAAAAAAAAACATGAGGGGGGCTTGAGTTAAGGTCCTCTTTAACTGTAACCATTCATGCTAATTGAACTTTAAAGTATTATTCACTAGGCAATATTTTTCTTTTATTGATTCTTATATCCTTATATTTATTGTTTCATATAGGGCCTGCAGTTCTGAATGCACGTTTTTTATGTGTCTCTGGCGCGTTTTGATGTGTTTTTGATGCGTCCAGTTTCCCCTATTTTTTGTCTTCATCTCAATTAAGGATATGTACATTCAGGTGAGTTTTTGATGTGTTTTGTCGTGTTCCATACAGAAAAAAATTCAACTTTTGTTGACTGCACTGGTGTGAACTAGGGACATTAGAAAGACGTTGACATTTTTAAACACTGTCTATGCGTTTTTGATGCAGAATAAAAAGGCACTAGACTGCTTCTGTGTGAACCAGCCCATACATCTCTATGCTCACACTTATGTACAGTGAACTGTGTGGGCCAAAAAATTTTTTCAAAGGTTCCTCCAAGGTAGAAAGTTTGAAGAAGATTGTGTTAGGAAAAATCGTCTCTATTCCTTGTAAAATAATTTCTGCAGGATACCAATGTCTTGGCTGTTTTGGGGCCCCGACAATCTATTGTTATTGTTTTGGAACCCTGAAAATAGGTTCATCAGTTGAAATAAAAAAAAAAAAAAAAAGGTGGGGGAGCATTTGTGGGTTTAGCCAATAATTTTCTGTGCTCTAATTAGTCTTGTTCTGCGGAATATTGGCAAGGCAGGGCAAGTGTCCTTTGCCTTCCTACTTTGAACAAAAGAGTGGTCCTCAGAGCTCATTCACACAGGGGCAACACGACTTGCAGGTCGCCTCAGCGAGGCGACCTGCAAACGACTTCCGCGGCGACTTGCAAAACGACTTCTGTATAGAAGTCTATGCAAGTCGCCCCAAGTCGCCCCCAAAGTCGTACAGGAACCTTTTTCTAAGTTGGAGCGACTTGCGTCGCTCCGATTAGAACGGTTCCATTGTACAGAACGGGGGGCGACTTGTCAGGCGACTAGGTCGCCTGACAAGTCGTCCCTGTGTGAATGGGCTCTGATTCTTATCTCAGGAAATTGGGAGGTATGAGCCCTATTTATGGTTCTAACCTACAGACAGGGCCTTATAGGTCACCAGAAAGAGCAAAAATTAATACACTCTCTTGGACTACAGCTGGAAACCACATGGTGCTCTTTGCTTGTCCTGGCGGGACCTTGGTTAATGGAAGAGCTTCAATTATCTTTCCTGAACTGATGATTGATCATTTAGAAAGGATTGTGGTGCACTAGACCTGTCAAAGCCCATGTGTAGTAATGGTACCATTTCAGTTCTGCTCTTGCCAGTGCTCTTATATCTCAAGCTGATTTATTGTTGAGAGACGTTGTGCCATGGATTTGAACTTGCCGTGGATGTAAACTGGCGTGTTGCCAAGCCTACTAGACAAAGTCGCACAGCTTCTGTCTATGGATGGAAGAACAAAAGTGCCCTATCCATCATGATGTGACATCCAGGGATGAATTATCAGCCACGTTGTCAAAGGACAGACCCTACAACCATTGCATGCCATCTGCTGGATCCTGACGTAAATCATCCCCAAGGGTAAATGTGTCAGTCACCTACTGCCATCTGGAGCCTTAGAGGACGACAGTCTACCAAGACACAGATCGGCAAAGATTGTCACTGTGGCTGCGTCTTTATCCTTCACTTTCAAAAGGTTAGATGGTTAGAAGAGTCTCTTCGGGTATTTGATTTCTTTGGTGGAAGAAATACTTCTGGACTGCAAATGGAGCAGGTATTCTTCATGGAATGTTCAACTTTGCTTACAATGGGCGGAGTTGAGAACACCTGGCCTTCATATCCCCATGACTCAGCAATTCGTGTTCTCAGAACACAAGGCTACCAGAAATAATTTCATTTTGAACAGTTTGGTGTCCTGGTACAACTTTATTTTGGCCTGGAAGAAAAACAGAAGCCCTGGGTAGGTAGGATGTGTCTCGCGTATGCATTTCAAACATGTGGTAACACTAAATTTCTCTTATTCGTACCTTTTTGTTCTGCCAAAGCTAAATTTTAATCTGCTTACATTTTGTCTTGCCTGGTTCCTCCTTTCCCACCATCATCAACATGCTAATGAAATTAATGAAACCATTCTGTTTTTATTACATGCCTTATTTTAGTCCCAATGATGTCATCAATGGGTCTTTGTAACTCTCTCTGAAATGCAGGCAGATCGTGGCTGGTGGGAGGGGCCAGCACGGTGATGTACATATATGAGGGAAAAGGAGAGGGGTTTTCCGGCGCTCCAGATCTTGTGATGTCTAGAATGGGATGGTGCAATAATGGTTCTGATAGTACATTTGAAATAATGTTTAAAAAAGGGGGGGGAGAGAGAGGAGGCAGACATCCTCAGAGGGTGTCCAAAGCCTCTGTAAGCATAGCAATGAGAAGGGGGGGGGGGTGTGTGGAGGCGCCAACTCTGCTGACACGAGTCGACTCGGGAATTGATGATTGTTCCAACTACTGCTGCTTTGTCCTCTTCTGAGATGAAGGGGATGAGTCTACGTAGCAGGCGGAGGAGATGGTGAGATCCGCTAACTACTGATCCTATTTGTGCATCCAATTGGATGCTGCCCCTTTGTGACCAGGGAAACCATAGAGGAACTAGGTTCTTCTTGACTTCCTCCTCCAGAGCCACCTGCATTGCCGCTTTGGATGTGCGTCACCTACAGCAGAGAAAATAGTCTGCACCTGCCAACAAATTGGTGAGTCTCCCTCAAATATGTAATGAGAAGGAGGGGGGGGGGGCATCCCCTCCTCTCCCTTTCTCTGTTGCAGCTGCTGTGAGGCAACGGAGGATCAGTGTCAGGGTATGTCATATTTAGTGGCCCCTTCCTTTCCTGAATAAACACAGTGGGCAATGGGTACTGATCGTTCCTGTGTTCATTCATAACTGAAGCGTACTAAACTATGTTTTTTATACTTCAGTTTGAGCCCTTTCACACTGGGGCGGTTTGCAGGCGCTATTGCGCTAATAACTGCGCCTGCAAACCGACCCGAAAGTGCCGCTCCTTGCATTCCAGTGTGAAAGCCCCGAGGGCTTTCACACTGGAGCGATGTGCTGGCAGGACGGTAAAAAAAGTCCTGCCAGCAGCATCTTCGGAGCGGTGAAGGAGCGGTGTGTATACCGCTCCTTTACCGCTCCTGCCCATTGAAATCAGTGGGACGGCGCGGCTATACCGCCGGCAAAGCGCCTTTGCGGTGGTATTTAACCCTTTCTCGGCCGCTAGCGGGGGGTGAAACTGGCCAGCTAGCGGCCGCATACCGACGGTAAAACGCCGCTAATACCGCCGACGCTGCCCCCCGCCCCAGTGTGAAAGGGCTCTTAGTGAATGAACAGTTAGCCTCTGTACTGAGTGTCTCCATTTCATTTTGCCGTGTAGCTGAGACTTCAGAGAAAGGGATTAAGGGTGTCCTTAGTCTTGTGTCCTCAATTCCTTTTTCTGTCTGAAAAGTGAGACATCACGAGGCCTGTTTAGACCCCTGATATTTCACCAAAGCCCCCCAACAGGGCTGTTAGAAAATTGTAAAAAAAAAAAAAAATAATAACTAAAAAAATAATTAATGGCTTGTTCACATGTGCTTTGCTCTTGTATTGCCTCCTCCCCACCTGCTTCAACCACTTGGTGCCCGCGCTATAGTTGAAGGATGGCTACAGCGTGCGCTTAAAATGCAGGGAGGGTTTACATAGACGTCCTCCCATGCTTGCTCTCCCTGCGGCGCTCTGTGATCGCCAAGTCCGTGGAGATCGGCTGATCAGATATCGGAGTAAAGGGCTCATCACCCCCCCTTACCATGTGATTAGCGGTCAGCCAATGACAGCTAATCACATGATGTAAACAGAAGCCAGAAATCTGCTTTTTTTTTTTTCCTCACGCTGGCAGCATGAGGAGAAAAAAACAATAAAGCCCATTACTGGCTTCTATAAAAGGGACATCGGTTCCACACAGTGACCACTAGTGCTGCTAACCAGTGCCCTCCAGTGCCACCTACCAGTGCCCATCAGTACTGCTAACCAGTTCCCACCAGTACCACCTACCAGTGCCCACCAGTGCCCCATCATCAGTGCCACCTATCAGTGCCAATCAGTGCCCATCAGTGCCACCTATCAGTGCCGCCTATTAGTGCCACCTCTCAGTGCCCTACAGTGCCGGCTATCAGTGCCCTTCAGTGCCACCTCTCAGTGGCCTTTAGTGCTGCCTATCAGTGTCCTTGAGTGCCGCCTATCAGTGGCGCCAATCAGTGCCCACCAGTGCCCCATCATCAGTGCCACCTATCAGTGCTGCCTATCAGTGCCAATCAGTGCCCATCAGTGCAACCTATCAGTGCCGCCTATTAGTGCCACCTCTCGGTGTCCTCCAGTGCCACCTATCAGTGCCGCCTATTAGTGCCACCTATCAGTGCCCTTCAGTGCCACCTCTCAGTGGCCTTTAGTGCTGCCTATCAGTGCCCTTGAGTGCCGCCTATCAGTGCCGCCAATCAGTGCCCACCAGTGCCCCATCATCAGTGCCACCTATCAGTGCTGCCTATCAGTGCCAATCAGTGCCCATCAGTGCAACCTATCAGTGCCGCCTCTCGGTGTCCTCCAGTGCCACCTATCAGTGCCCTTCAGTGCTCTTTAGTGGCCATCAGTGCCACCTATCAGTGTAGCCTCATCAGTGCCTCCTGATCAGTGCCCATCAGTGCTGCCTCGTCAGTGCCCATCAGTGCCACCTATCAGTGCCCATTAGTGCCTTTTAGTGCCCATCAGTGCCACTTTATCAGTGCCTATCAGTGCAGCCTATCAGTGCCACCTCATCAGCACACATCAATGAAGGAGAAAAATTACCTGTTTGCAAAATTTTGCAAAACAAACTATGAAAACTGTTTGTTTTATTTTCCCCAAAAAATGTTTGGTCTTGTTTCTCTTGTTTAGCAAAAAATAAAAAACAGCTGTGATTAAATACCACCAAAAGAAAGCTCCATCTGTCTAAAAAAATGATAAAAATGTCATATGGTTACAGTGCGGCATGAACATGCAATTGCCATTCAAAGTGTGACAGCGATGAAAGCCCCAGCAACAATAGATCTCTCAGCAGCCAAAATCAGTAGACCCTCCAGCAACATAAGACCCCTCTGTAACAATAGATCCCCCCAAGCGACAATAGATCTCCCAGCAGCCAGCATCTATATAGCCTGTAGCAGTCGGCAACAATAGACCCCTTCCCCAACAGTAGATCTCTCAGTAACATAAGAACCCCCACAACAATAGATATCCTACCAGCAACAATAGACCCCTCTGCAACAATAGATCCCCCAGCGACAATAGATCTACCAGCAGCCAGCATCAATGGACCCCTTCCTCAACAGTAGATCCCTTAGCAACATAAGAACTACCCACAATAGACCCCTCTGAAATAATAGACCCCCCAGCAACAATAGATCTCTCAGCAGCCAACATCAATAGACCCTCCAGAAACAATAGACCCCTCTGTAACAATAGATCCCCAAGCGACAATAAATCTCCCAGCAGCCAGCATCTATATAGCCTGTAGCAGCCAGCAACAATAGACCCCTTCCTCAACAGTAGATCTCTCAGCAACATAAGAACCCCATCAATAGAAGATATCCTACCAGCAACAATAGACCCCTCTGCAACAATAGACCCTCCAACACACCTCAGCACCCCCTTGCCATTACATACTATCCATGCTGGAGGTGCGGGAACTGCATTCCCCCGCATTCCTCCTGATGAAAGCCCTGACACTGATTGGTAGTCATTGTCCCTCTTCCCCATTTATACCTTCCTGTAAACATGTCATCCAACACACAGGACATTAAAGGGACCAATAATCAGAGATACATTAACAAGAGAAAATTCTTTAAAAATCGACTGACTTTTATTCCCGTTCATTACAACATTGTTAAAATCCCATTTACCCAAGATTGCGTGCCATTATGGAGTTCTCTCTATTTTTTTCTTTCTATACATAATTGAATATCTGATATTAACAAGTAGATACAACTTATATAACCGGAGCAGGAGGTGTGCAGCCCGCTGGAGGTTATTCTACTTTGAGACACACGTATAGAAAAAAGAGAGAACTCCATAATGACACACCGTCTTGGGAAAATGCGATTTTTAACAATGTAGTAATGTGAATGGGAAGAAAAGTCGTCAATTTTTAACAAATTTTCTCTTGTTAATGTATCTTTGATGAGCGGGACCTTTAAAGTCCCATGTTCTGGACGACATGCCTGCAGTAATGGTCAGCATTCTTATCAGTTCCATTGTTCCCAGATAGCTATGAGGACTACAAAACGCTTTCCTTGAAACTGACGTATACCATACATACGCAGCAACCGGGGGGTGTGCGGGGTGTTACAAAATACGTCAGTGGCAGCAAAAGAGTTTAAAAGAACTTCAGTCGCTCCCTCTGATTTTTTATTTTTTTTTGCTAGCTCCACTTACCCGCCATGCAGGGTTGTCCTGGATTTAGCTGCTCAATGGATCCAGCATTGTCCTGCTGTGATCGACTCATTAGGTGCAGCAGCCCAGGTCCTGAGCCACCACCATGGTCCTCGTCCTCAGTCATTAGAAGTCATCTGCTTCCAATGATGACCACAGCTCCAACCACTGACCACTATTATTTCCTACTCCTGTTATTCCCTACAACCACAGTTCTGACCACCGACTGCTGTTATTCCCTACCCCTGTTATTCCCTATGACCACAGCTCTGACAGCAGACCGCTGTTATTCCCTACTCTTGTTATTCTCTATGACCACAGCTGTGACCACCAACCGCTGTTATTCCCTACTCCTGTTATTCTCTATGACCACTGCTCCGACCACAGACGACTGTTATTTCCTACTCCTATTATTCTCTATCACCACAGCTCTGATCACGGACTGCTCTTAACCCTACTCCTGTTATTTTTTACGGCCACAGTTCTTACCCCTGACTGCTGTTTTTTCCTTCTCCTGATATTCTCTACGGCCACAGTTTTGACCACCAACTGCTGTTAGTCCCTACTCCCAGTTATTCCCTATCACCAAAGTTCTCACAACTGACCGCTGTTATTCTCTACTCCTGTTATTCTCTACGGCCACAGTTCTGACCACCGGCTTCTGTTATTCCCTACTCCTGTTGTTCCCTGTGACCACAGTTCTGACCACCAACCACTGTTATTCCCTACTCCTGGTGTTCCCTACAACCACAGCTCTGACAGCCAACCACTATTATTCCCTACTCCTCTTATTCCCTATCACCACAGCTCTGACCACCAACCACCTTTATTCCCTACTCCTGTTATTCCCTATCACCACAGCTCTGACAACTTACCTCTGTTATTCCCTACTCCTGTTATTCCCCATGACCACAGCTCTGCACACCGACCACTATAATTTCCTACTCCTGTAATTTTCTATGGCCACAGTTCTGACAACCGACCGCTGTTATTCCCTACTCCTGTTATTCACTACGACCACTGTTCTGACCACCAACTGCCATTATTCCCTACTCCTGTTATTCCCTTTGACCACAGCTCTGACAGCTGACCGCTGTTATTCCCTACTCCTGTTACTCTCCACGACCACAGTTCTGACCACCAACCACTGTTATTCCCTACTTCTGTTATTCTCTACTACTGTTGTTCTCTACGACCACAGTTCTGACCACCAACTGCTGTTATTCCCTTTGACCACAGCTCTGACAGCTGACCGCTGTTATTCCCTACTCCTGTTATTCTCTACTCCCGTTATTCTCTGTGACCACAGTTCTGACCACCAACCACTGTTATTCCCTACTACAGTTATCCCCTTTGACCACAGATCCAACCACCAACTACTGTTATTCCCTACTCCTGTTATTCCTGATGACCACATCTCTGACAACTGACTGCTGTTTTTCCATACTCCTCTAATTCTCTACGGCCACAGTTCTGACCACCGACCACTATTATTCCCTACTCCTGTTGTTCCCTGCAACCACAGCTCTGACCACCAATCACTGCTATTTACTACTCCTGTTATTCTCTACGACCACAGCTCTGACCACCGACCACTGTTATTCCATACTCCTGTTATTTTCTACAGCCACAGTTCTGACCACTGACTGCTGTTATTCCCTACTCCTGTTATTCCTAATGACCACAGCTCTGACCGCTGTGAAAATAAGTGATGGATCGAAATCTTTCAGTGTATTGCGCTGTTCAGAACAGACAATATTAACTGATGAAAGGAACTTTTCACATCAGCGATTGAACTCCAAGTGATGCCCTTCAAGTCCATGGTTCAAGTTGTATTTTTCACCAGTTTCAAGTACACTGGTTATGGGGTCCTTTGGATGAGAGGGAAGGCTAGTGGGATGCTGGGCTTTCTTCGTGGAGGTAAGGAAATGGTTAGGAGTACAAAAGCTTCCTTAAGCCCTTAATGCCTAACCTGTGACCCTTTAATGTTTGCAAACTGGCCCTTGGACCCTTGCAGTTAGTAGTGGGAACATTGATTTGTAAAGGGTCTGTAATAACAGTTACATCTGATGAAATTAGTATTTCTGCCCTTGTTGTGGTGTTTCCCACGGGACCCCCCACCCCCATCCTCTTCTACCTCCCATCTTTCTCATTTCTCATCTTCTTTTCCTCTATTCACTGTAACTTTGTTTTTGGCCCTTGGGCTTTTTGCCTGCAAGTTTGTTCGGAGTGCAGGTACCGCCTCCTCCCTAAGGTTGTAGGTAGCCCTGATCAATCACACGAGGTGCAGACCCTACGAGTTCAAACCATCTCCTGCACAATTATATACCTATATTTTGGTTGTGCAGACTTATTGGGCCATCATTGTATCAACAGCCACCTTGTGTTACGCTGCTCTTGTTGTCATCGGCCCACTGGCTCATATTATCTTATTATTACTTTTCTATGTATTACTTTTTATATTGAAATTTTGCACTGGATGTTATTTTTGAAAATCTCAATGAATATTATGTAAAAAGAAATTAACATTTCTGTGCAGAGATTGAAATCTAAGTAATGCCCTTCAAGTCTGCTGTTCAAGTCATTTTATCCACCGTAGGTGACCAGTATCAAGTAGACTGGATATAGGATCCTTTGGATGAGAGGGAGAGCAACATGAATGCTGGGCTTTCTTCATAAAGGTGGGGAACTGGTAAGGGCTCCATAAGGCCCATTTATTGGCTCCATAGTGGCTTAATGGCCTCTTGCGGTCCTTTAATATTGGCAGTGTGACTCTTGGACCTCAGCAATCAGAAATGAGAACAGTGATTTACAAGGGGTCTGTAATAGCAGCGACATCTGGTGAAAGGAAAATTTGCCAGCAGCAAATGAACTCCAAGCAATTCCCTTCAATTCTGCTGTTCAAGTCATGTTATTCACCACAGATGGCCAGTATCAAGTAGACTCGTTTTGGGATCCTATGGATGAAAGCGAGGATAAGATGGATGCTGGGCTTTCTTCATGGAGGCAGGGAACTGGTAAGGGGTCCAAAAGGCTCCTTTATTGGCTATCTAGAACCCTAGTACCCATCTTTTGATCCAAAGGCCACATGCAGCCCTTTGATATATACAGTGGGACCTTTGGACCTTAGCAGTCAGCAGTATGAACATTGATTTGCTCAGCTTTTGTCAAAGCAGTGACATCTGTTGAAAGGAAAATTTCTCAGCCACAATTGAACTACAAGTAATGCTCTTCAGTTCTGTGGTTCAAGTCATGTTATCCAATATGGGTGGCCATTATCTAGTAAACTGGTTATGGGATCCTTTGAATGAGAGGGAGGACAAGATGGATGTTGGGCTTTCTCCATGGAGGCAGGGAACTGTTAAAGGGTCCAAAAGGCCCCTTTTTTGGCTCCCTAGAGCCATAGTGTGCAACTTGTGGCTCAAATGCTTCATGCAGCCCTTTGATGTTTGCAGTGTGGCCCTTGGACCCCAGCAATAAGAATTGGGATCATTGATTTAAAAGGTGTCTGTCATACCCTGTTTCTCCGAAAATAAGACCTAGCGTGATTGTCGGTGATGGCTGCAATATAAGCCCTACCCCCCAAATAAGCCCTAGTTAAAGTCCTTGTAGGTCTTATTTTCAGGGTAGGGCTTATTTTCGGGGAAACAGGGTAGGGCTTATTTGGGGGGGGTGGGGCTTATATTGCAGCCATCACTGACAATCACGCTAGGTCTTATTTTCGGGGAAACAGGGTAGCAGTGATATCTAGGGAAGGGAAAAAATCTCAGCAGCAATTGCACTCCAAGTAATGCCCTAAAATTGTGCTGTTCAATCATGTTATCCACCACAGATGCCCTATATCAAGTCAACCAGGGGCGGACTGACAACTCATGGGGCCCCCGGGCAGTAGAAGGTCATGGGGCCCCCTGTGTCTCCGCCTACATGCAAGCCACACCTACACAAAGCCCCACTTACATAAATCATGGGGCACACAGTAAGGCACATCACATGGCACACAGCAGAGCACGGGGCACATCATGGGGCACAGGGCATGGGGCACACAGTAGGGCACATCACAGGACACATAATGGGGCACCCAGCAGGGTTTATTATGCTGTACACATCAGGGCACATTATTGAGCACAGCATGGTGCATCACAGGGGGTACAGGGCACATCAGTGGGTACACAGCGGGGAACATCACAGAGCACATCAGGAGATACACAGCAGGGAGCGTGCCGCACATCACAGGGCATGTGGCAAATAGTAGGGCACACAGCAGGGCACACAGTAGGGCACATCCTTGGGAACAGGACACAGGCGGTACACATCAGGGCACACATCCCAGGGCATGGAGCACACTGTAGAGCACATTACAGGGCACACAGTAGAGCACAACAGGCTGTACACAGCAGGGCACATCACAAGGCACATCACAGGGCAAGGGGCACAGAGTAGGGCACATCACAGGCCATGGGGCACGCAGTAGGGCAAATAGCAGGGCACAAACCAAAACACAGGGCACACAGTAGAGCACTGGGATCCTCCAGACTTAACACAGTGTCTCTCAGGGTAGCCATCAGGGGCGAAGGCGACACAGTGGGGGTGGAGGACACAGGAAGACACCGTGGGGGGGGGTGGCACAGGGGGACACTGTAGGTGGGTGGGTGGCACAGGGGGACACTGTAGGTGGGTTGAGGGCACAGGGGGACACCATGGGGGGGGATAGAAGACACAGGGGGACACTGTGGGGGGGTGGAGGGCACAGGGGGTCACCGTGGGGGGTGGGTGAAGGGCACAGGGGGACACTGTGGGGAGGTGGAGGGCACAGGGGGACACTGTGGGGAGGTGGGGGGCACAGGGTGACACTGTGGGGGGGCACAGGGGGTCACTGTGGGGAGGTGGAGGGCACAGGGGGACACTGTGGGGAGGTGGGGGACACTGTGGGGAGGTGGGGGGCACAGGGGGACACTGTGGGGAGGTGGAGGGCTCAGGGGGAAACTGTGGGGAGATGGGGGGGGCACAGGGGGACACTGTGGGGAGGTGGGGGCACAGGGGGACACTGTGGGGAGGTGGAGGGCTCAGGGGGAAACTGTGGGGAGGTGGGGGGCACTGTGGGAAGGTGGAGGGCTCAGGGGGACACTGTGGGGAGGTGGAGGGCTCAGGGGGAAACTATGGGGAGGTGGGGGGGCACAGGGGGACACTGTGGGGAGGTGGAGGGCTCAGGGGGAAACTGTGGGGAGGTAGGGGGCACAGGGGGACACTGTGGGGAGGTGGGGGGCACAGGGGGACACTGTGGGGAGGTGGAGGGCTCAGGGGGAAACTGTGGGGAGATGGGGGGGCACAGGGGGACACTGTGGGGAGGTGGAGGGCTCAGGGGGAAACTGTGGGGAGGTGGGGGGCACAGGGGGACACTGTGGGGAGGTGGAGGGCTCAGGGGGACACTGTGGGGGGCACAGGGGGACACTGTGGGGAGGTGGAGGGCACAGGGGGGCACTGTGGGGAGTTGGGGGGCACAGGGGGGCACTGTGGGGAGTTGGGGGGCACAGGGGGGCACTGTGGGGAGTTGGGGGGCACAGGGGGACACTGTGGGGAGGTGGAGGGCTCAGGGGGACACTGTGGGGGGCACAGGGGGACACTGCGGGGAGGTGGAGGGCTCAGGGGGACACTGTGGGGAGTTGGGGGCACAGGGGGACACTGTGGGGAGGTGGGAGCACAGGGGAACACTGTGGGGAGGTGGGGGGCACAGGGGGACACTGTGGGGAGGTGGAGGGCTAAGGGGGACACTGTGGGGGGCACAGGGGGACACTGTGGGGAGGTGGAGGGCACAGGGGGGCACTGTGGGGAGGTGGAGGGCTAAGGGGGACACTGTGGGGAGGTGGAGGGCTCAGGGGGACACTGTGGGGGGCACAGGGGGACACTGTGGGGAGGTGGAGGGCACAGGGGGGGCACTGTGGGGAGTTGGGGGGCACTGTGGGGAGTTGGGGGGCACAGGGGACACTGTGGGGAGGTGGGGGGCACAGGGGGACACTGTGGGGAGGTGGAGGGCACAGGGGGACACTGTGGGGAGGTGGAGGGCTCAGGGGGAAACTGTGGGGAGGTGGGGGGCACAGGGGGACACTGTGGGGAGGTGGAGGGCTCAGGGGGACACTGTGGGGGGCACAGGGGGACACTGTGGGGAGGTGGAGGGCTCAGGGGGAAACTGTGGGGAGGTGGGAGGCACAGGGGGACACTGTGGGGAGGTGGAGGGCTCAGGGGGACACTGTGGGGAGCACAGGGGGACACTGTGGGGAGGTGGGGGGCACAGGGGGACACTGTGGGGAGGTGGAGGGCTCAGGGGGAAACTGTGGGGAGGTGGGGGGCACAGGGGGACACTGTGGGGAGGTGGGGGGCACAGGGGGACACTGTGGGGAGGTGGGGGGCACAGGGGGACACTGTGGGGAGGTGGAGGGCTCAGGGGGAAACTGTGGGGAGGTGGGGGCACAGGGGGACACTGTGGGGAGGTGGAGGGCTCAGGGGGACACTGTGGGGGGCACAGGGGGACACTGCGGGGAGGTGGAGGGCTCAGGGGGAAACTGTGGGGAGGTGGGGGGCACAGGGGGACACTGCGGGGAGGTGGAGGGCTCAGGGGGAAACTGTGGGGAGGTGGGGGGCACAGGGGGACACTGTGGGGAGTTGGGGGCACGGGGGGACACTGTGGGGAGGTGGGGGCACGGGGGGACACTGTGGGGAGGTGGGGGCACGGGGGGACACTGTGGGGAGGTGGGGGGCACAGGGGGACACGGTGGGGGGCACAGGGGGACACTGTGGGGAGGTGGGGGCACAGGGGGACACTGTGGGGAGGTGGGGGGCACAGGGGGACACGGTGGGGGACACAGGGGGACACTGTGGGGAGGTGGGGGGCACAGGGGGACACAGTGGGGGGCACAGGGGGACACTGTGGGTGGGAAGCTGTGCAGCAACTTTTCAATAGCAGCATGTGGTACAAGCTGCTGCACTTTCCTTCCTAGATGCAGAGTACCGCGGGAAGCGGCTGTATACAGACCTCTCGTGATGCGCTCCTCCTCCTCGCCGGCCCCTCCTCTTTTCTGTCCGTCCGAGGTGATGACAGATACAAGCACCTGGGATGGACGGGAGGGAAGGAGGGGCCGGTGGGGGGGAGGAGCGCATCACGAGAGGTCTGTATACACTGCAGTCTCTTAGCAGTGAGCAGGGACCCGATCTGCCCGTCAAGCTAGCTGACGGGTAGGTCGGGCCCCGAAGTGAAAGCTGCCATGGGGCCCCCTACTGGCCACGGGCCCTCGGTCAGCGTCCGAACTGCCCGATGGTCAGTCCGCCCCTGAAGTCAACTGGTTATGGGATCCTTTGGATGAGAGGGAAGACAAGATGGATGCTGGGCTTTCTCTATGGATGTAGGCAACTGGTAAGGGGTCCAAAAGGCTCCTTTATTGGCTTCCTAGAACCCTAGTGCCCAACTTGTTGTCTGAAGGCCTCATGCACCCCTTAGATGTTTGCAGTGGGACCCTTGGACCTTAGCAGTCAGTGGTAGGAACATTGATTTTTGCAGGTTGTGTCATAGCAGTGACATTTGGTGGAAGGAAAATTTCTCAGCCACAATTGGCTACTAGTGCTGCCTCAACCTGTCCCAGAGTCCTGCAGTGAATGGGAATGACAGGAGGATGATACAAGACAGGTTCTGGTACTATTATTATTGTTATTAGTATGAAAAATAATTTTAGGCAGGGCTTTTTTTCAGGGGGAACTTGGTGGAACTCAGTTCCACCACCTCTGGCTCAGACCCTTTGGTGCCTGCTCACCACAATCACTTGTAACCACAGAAGTCTGGTTTATGTGTTTACAAGTGACAGCTCTGCACTCTGTATGTAATGCAATCCTGGTATTTAATGCCCCTTTAAGACCCTCCTACTGTTTTCGTGAAATTTGACTGAACGCACCCACTATTTGATGTGATTTGGAGGGTGTGTGTAGGGGGAGGGATTTTGTGGGGCCGTGGTTAAGTTCCAGTACCTATTGTTTGAGGAAAAAAAGCCCTGATTTTAGGTATTTTTAAAGGAATACACAACTGCCTTAAATTGTGTTTTTCTATTTCTGCCTAGAGTCCTGATTTAAAGTGCATGACATTCCAGTAATCCATGTTCTTAGTCTGCTTGTTTTCAGTAAACTGTGTGCGGGCTTTCTTGTGCATCATCTTTAGAAGAGGCTTCCTTCTGGGACGACAGCCATGCAGACCAATTTGATGCAGTGTGCGGCGTATGGTCTGAGCACTGACAGGCTGATCCCCCCCACCCCTTCAACCTCTGTAGCAATGCTGGCATACGTCTATTTCCCAAAGACAACCTCTGGATATGATGCTGAGCACGTGCATTCAACTTCTTTGGTGGACCAATGGCGAGGCCTGTTCTGAGTGGAACCTGTCCTGTTAAACCACTGTATGGTCTTGGCCACCATGCTGCAGCTCAGTGTCAGGGTCTTTGCAATCTTCTTATGGCATAGGCCATCTTTATGTAGAGCAACAATGTTTTTTTTCAGATCCTCAGAGAGTTCTTTGCCATGAGGTGCAATGTTGAACATCCAGTGACCAGTATGAGAGAGTGAGAGCGATAACACCAAATTAAACACACCTGCTCCCCATTCACACCTGAGACCTTGTAACACTACGAGTCACATGACACTGAGGAGGGAAAATGGCTAATTGGGCCCAATTTGGACATTTTCACTTAGGGGTGTACTCACTTTTGTTGCCAGTGGTTTAGACATTAATGGCTGTGTGTTGAGTTATTTTGAGGGGACAGCAAATTTACACTATTATACAAGCTGTACACTCACTACTTTACATTGTAGCAAAGTGTCATTTCTTCAGTGTTGTCACATGAAAGGATAGAATAAAATATTTACAGAAATGTGAGGGGTGTACTCACTTATGTATACTGTGTATATATATATATATATATATATATATATATATATATATATATATATATTACATACATTAAATAAAGATTATACATACAATAGATAAAGATTATCCTATCGCATTGTCCAAGTGATATGGGGAGATGGGGACTCACCCTTTCAGCTACAACACAGAGCTAGCCAAGCAAAGGGATAAAGCATTGACCAAGTTTTCTATACTTCACTTTCTAAGTTAACCACAAGGGGCCAGCAGAGAGACCTGGCACCCTTCAGCTGTGTACAAGCAGTCTACCTGTGGATTGCACCATGCAGAAGCCGTCTATTTGTAAATTGCAGTGTATAGATGAAGTCTACCTGTGGATTGCACCATGTAGAAGTAGTCTACCTGAGCACTATAGGTATGTACAAGCAGTCTGCCTGTGGATTGCACAATGAAGAAGCAGTCTGTCTGTAAAAGTGAACTGTATAGAAGTTGTTGATTGCACCATGTAGAAGAAGTCTACCTGTGGATTGCAGCATGTAGAAGCAGTCTACTTGTGGATTGTACCATGTTGAAGAAGTATACCTGTAGATTTCACCATGTAGAAGTGGTCTATTTGTAGATTTCACCATGTAGAAGTGGTCTATTTGTGGATTGCACCATGTAGAAGAGGTATACCTGAGGATTCCACCATGTAGAAGCAGTCTTTCTGTGAAGTGAACCATATAGAAGCAGTCTACCTGTTGACTGCACCACGTAGAAGCAGTTTTCTTGTAGATTTTACCATGTAGAAGCAGTCTACCTGTGGATTGCACCATGTAGAAGAAGTCTACCTGTGGATTGCACCATGTAGAAGAAGTCTACCTGTGGATTGTACCATGTAGAAGAAGTCTACCTGTAGATTGCACCATGTAGAATTGGTCTACTTGTAGATTGCACCATGTTGAAGAAGTCCACCTGTAGCAGTGGCGGCTGGTGCTCAAATTTTTTTTGGGGGGGCGCAAACAAACTGAAAAATACTGAAAAAAAAGCACATCAATTGCAGCTACTGTGCCATCAATTGCAGCCACTGTGCCATCAAACGTAGCCACTGTGCCCATCAATCACAGCCACTGTGCCTATCAAATTCTGCCACTGTGCCCATCAATTGCAGCCACTGTGCCCATCACGCAGCCACTGTACCCAGCGCCTGAATAGGGGGTGGCATCGGTGGCCGTGGATAGATTCATGCAATGCATGAATTTATCCATTGGTCATAGAGGGTTTGCTGGAGAGAGGGGGTGGCGCCCTGCGCCCTTATGGACGCACCGCCACTGACCTGTAGACTGCACCATGTTGAAGAAGTCTACCTGTAGACTGCACTATGTAATACCAGTCTACCTGTTGATTGCACCATGTTGAAGAAGTCTACCTGAAGATTTTACTATGTAGAAGTGGTCTGCCTGTAGATTACACCATGTAGAAACAGTCTACCTGTGGATTACACCATGTAGAAGTCTACCTGTGGATTGTACCATGTAGAAGAAGTCGACCTATGGTTTGCACCATGTAGAAGAAGTCTACCTGTGGATTGCACCATGTAGAAGCAGTCTACCTGTTAATTGCACCATGTTGAAGAAGTCTACCTGTAGAAGTAGTCTGCCTGTAGATTGCACCTTGTGGAAGCAATCTACCTGTAGCTTGCAACAAGTAGAAGCAGTCTACCTATAGATTACACCATGTAGAAGCTTCTACCTGTACATTACACCATTTAATCAGTAGTCTACCTTTGGATTAAACCATGTAGAAGTAGCGAACTGGTGATTGCATTGTGTAGAAGCAGTCTACTTGTGGTCTGCACCATGTAGAAGTAATCCACTTGTAGATTGCACCATGTAGCAGATGTCTACCTGTGGAAGTATACATGTTGGTTGCACCATGTAGGAGCAGTCTACTTGTGGATTGCATCATGTAGAAGAAGTCTACCTGTGGATTGCGCCATGTAGAAGCTGTCTACCTATGGATTGCACCATGTAGAACAAGTCTAGCTGTGGATTGCATCATGTAGAAGCAGTCTACCTGTTGATTGCACCATGTAGAAGATGTCTACCTGCAGAGGTATACATGTTGGTTGCACCATGTAGGAGCAGTCTACTTGTGGATTGCACCATGTAGAAGATGTCTACCTATGGATTGCACCATGTTGAAGAAGTCTACGTGAAGATTTTACTATGTAGAAGTGGTCTGCCTATAGATTACACCATGGAGAAACAGTCTACCTGTGGATTGCACCATGTAGAAGAAGTCTACCTGTGGATTGCATCATGTAGAAGTCTACCTGTGGATTGCACCATGTAGAAGATGTCTACATGCAGAAGTATACATGTTGGTTGCACCATGTAGGAGCAGTCTACTTGTGGATTGCACCATGTAGAAGATGTCTACCTATGGATTGCACAACGTAGAAGAAGTCTACCTGTGGATTGAATTATGTAGAAGCAGTCTACCTGTTGATTGCACCATGTTGAAGAAGTCTACGTGAAGATTTTACTATGTAGAAGTGGTCTGCCTATAGATTACACCATGTAGATACAGTCTACCTGTGGATTGCACCATGTAGAAGAAGTCTACCTGTGGATTGCATCATGTAGAAGAAGTCTACCTGTGGATTGCATCATGTAGAAGAAGTCTACCTGTGGATTGCACCATGTAAAAGATGTCTACCTATGGATTGCACCATGTAGAAGAAGTCTACCTGTGGATTGCACCATGTAAAAGATGCCTACCTTTGGATTGCACCATGTATAAGAAGTCTACTTGTGGATTGCATCTTGTAGAAGCAGTCTACCTGTTGATTGCACCATGTTGAAGAAGTCTACCTGTAGAAGTAGTCTGCCTGTAGATTGCATCTTGTAGAAGCAATCTACCAGTAGATTGCACCGAGTAGAAGCAGTCTACCTGTAGATTACACCATGTAGAAGCAGTCTACCTGTACATTACACCATTTAATTAGTAGTCTACCTTTGGATTGAACCATGTAGAAGTAGTTTACCAGTGATTGCATTGTGTAGAAGCAGTCTACTTGTGGATTGCACCATGTAGAAGTAGTCTACCTGTAGATTGCACCATGTAGAAGTACTCTACCTGTGGATTGCACCTTGTAGAAGAAGTCTACCTGTAGATTTCACCATGAAGAAGCAGTCTACCTGCTGATTGCACCATGTAGAAAATGTCCACCTGTAGATACCACCATGTAGAAGCAGTCTACCTGTAGATTGCACCACGACGAAGCAGTCTACCTGTTGTTTGCACCATGTAGAAGTAGTCTACCTGTGAATTGTACCATGTAGAAGCAGTCTACCTGTTTATTGCACCATGTACTGTAGAAGTAGTCTACCCGTGGACTGCATCATGTAGAAGTAGTCTGTCTGTAGATTGTACTTTGTAGAAGCAGTCTACCTGTGGATTGCTCCACGTAGAAGCATGGGTGGAATTAGTCCACCCATGGATGGCACTGCATAGAAGCAGTCTACCTGTAGATTGCACCAAGAAGAAGATGTCTACCTGCGGAAGTGTACATGTTGGTTGCACCAGGTAGAAGAAGTCTACCTATGGATTGCATCATGTAGAAGAAGTCTACCTGTAGAGTTTGCCATGTAGAAGCAGTCTACCTGTAGATTGCACAATGTAGGAGCAGTCTACCTGTAGATTGCACCATGTAGAAGTAGTCAGCCTGTGAATTGTACCATTCATCTGTAGATTGCACCATGTAGAAGCAGTCTATCTATAGATTGTACCATATAAAAGCAGTCTACCTGTGGATTGTACCATATATAAGCAATCTACCTATAGATAGCACCATGTAGAAGCAGCCTACCTGTAGATTGCACCTTGTCAAAGCAGTCTACGGTGGATTGCACCATGATGTAGAAGTAGTCTACCTGTGAATTGTACCATGTACTGTAGAAGTAGTCTACCCGTGGACTGCATCATGTAGAAATAGTCTGTCTGTAGATTGTACTTTGTAGAAGCAGTCTACCTGTGGATTGCACCACGTAGAAGTAGTCCACCCATGGATAGCACTGCGTAGAAGTAATCCACCTGTACATTGCACCACGTAGAAGATGTCTTCCTGCCGAAGTATACATGTTGGTTGCACCATGTAGGAGCAGTCTACTTGTGGATTGCACCATGTGGAAGAAGTCTACCTATGGATTGCATCATGTTGAAGAAGTCTACCTATGGATTGCATCATGTTGAAGAAGTCTATCTGTAGATTTTGCCATGTAGAAGCAGTCTAACTTTGGATTGCACCATGTAGAAGAAGTCTACCTGTAGATTGCACCATGTAAAAGCAGTCTATCTGTAGATTGCACAATGTAGGAGCAGTTCATCTGTGGATTGCACCATGTAGAAGCAGTCTACCTGTGGATTGCACTATGTAGGTAAGATAAATAAAGCATTATTTTTACCTGCTGAATTCATACCATTATACCCTTTTATTTTGATAACATATTGCTGGATTGACATGGCTGTATCATTTGATTCTATCAACATCTGTATCTGTACTTCACTTGGCGGATTTATGAGGTCCTATTATGTGTTCCTATTTTTATATGCACACAATTTATTTTAATTCATGATTACATGAATATATTAGTGCACACTACTTACATATTTGCTAGTCAGCCATACAAGCAATCTATGGGAATTGATGCTGCCTCCTCAAAATTTTGTGGATTTACCATTTGCAAAGAAAAACGAGGCATATGACCGGCTCACTGCTGCTCACGGGACAGAATAAAGTCTTTTCAATGTTTATGCATTTTGTGTTACTTTTTTCTTTTCTTCGGCACCAGCTGTGAAATGATGACGCAGATGACTTTCAACAAAACGCTGCAACATGTTGGGTGCTAGATCAATAAGTTAATCATTTCACTGGCAATAATTCAAAATAGTTTCCATGGACACGCGAGCCGTGCAGGAATCATATACAATTCCAGCGTCCATCTTAAAAGAACTATAACCACCAACATGCTTTTCTGGTACGCAGGAAGAAAAAAATGGTAGTTGTGCTAGTTAACTGGTAACCAGTCATCATCTAAAGATAGCTATACACATTACAATGTGATTGTACAATCCCTGTAAGATCTTCTTTTGAGATACTCTATGTGTTTGAGGGATGGGCTGTAATTATGGGGCCCTTTAGCAAAAAACATTATTGATATTATTGAGAATACTAACTGCAACATACAAAGCCATTCACAACTCTGCTGCGAGCTATATCACCTATCTTGTCTCAAAATATCACCCAAACTGTCCTCTCCTAAGACCCCCTGCTATCTAGATCTCTCGTCTCCTCCTCCCATGGTCATCTCCAGGACTTCTCCAGAGCCTCTCCCATCCTCTGGAACTCTCTACCTCAATCTGTCCAGCTAACTCCTACTCTGTCTACATTTAGGCAATCCCTGAAAACTCATCTCTTCAGGGAAGCCTACCCTGCCTCCAGCTAACAACTGCACTTTTATTTCTTATATCAGCTCGTCCCTAACAATTATTACCTTTGTACCACTTGCCCCATCCTATTAGATTGTAAGCTCTTATAAGCAGGGCCCTCCTAGCTCTCTTGTATTGTAACTGTACTTTCTTCCATTTAATATTGTAAAGTTATGGGCAAACTGGTGGCACCATATAAATCCTGTATGATAATAATAATGATAACCAAGGAGGCCCTTGTCTCTCTAATCTTCATCTCAAAGGTAATTCCTTGCCCTGTGCTCTTCGTTTTAACTCAGCTTATACTATGATTTACTAACACATGCACACGCACACTTTATTTTAAAGGAGATGTACAGCCAAAGCTTGTTTGGCTGTACTTTTCCTGTGAATTACAGGAGTGCAGTTCGTTCTGCACCCCTGTAACTTTTTTTCAGCAGAGCTGGTCCAGACTGAGAAAAGATCGTGACAGTATGATGAAGGCTTCTTAGCTGAAGTGCGTCAGTATATACTCTGTACCTGTACCTACGTAGCAAATAAAGTACTTTTATTTCAGGGTAGGCCGAGTTGCCTGCAATTTTTTTGACATGGATTTGAACGCCCTGGCTAGAGCACCGGACACCAGTTCATGGACTTTTACATCAAGCAGTAGAGCTAGGATAACATCTATGCTTTTTTTAATATGGTCTGCCCACAACCCTGGACCGGCACCTGGCCAGCCGCTCCTGCCCCCTCCACAGCCCAGCGCTCCAGTGAGCGTGCGTGACTGACAGTGACGGAGCTCTGAGAACCCGAGCGATTGGCAGTGTTGATTGCTTGGTTCTCACTTAGAGCCGGCGTTGGACAGGTCAGGTGCAGCATCGGGCCGATGCTGCATCCACCTAGGTAAGTATGTTTCTTGAGAAAAAAAAAATTCCCATACTTCTCTTTTAAGACAAAATGGGAGACAAAAATAGGCTGTCCCTTTTCTGAAGAAGATTGAGGAAACTCTTCTATCTTGACCTTCTGGTCTTCAGTGGCCAGTGCAGATCAGGAGCAGAAGTACAAAATAGTGTGCAGATGGGATTGTTGCCCCTCCACTCTACACAGGATTTCCCCCCCTGCCCCTGACTGCTGCTGGAAATGCGGGAACCTAGGTGGATCAGTGCTGCACTTCTGATGGTCATGTCAACCCATTCAGTTGTTCTGGAACATGTTCTCCTGAATATGCTATACAGATTGATGAAAGACGAGTCATAATCCTACGATGAAGGTCCTTCCTTCCACACAGGATTTTTCCCTCCATTCCGAGCACTGTTGAAGACACAAGAACCTGTGTGGATCAATGCTGCACATCTGGTGTTCATGTCAACCCATTCAGTCTTTCTGGAACATGATCTTCCAGATTTTCCAGTTGTGGATGAGCCACGGTCACTGAGCCCTGCTGCTACATTGTTAATGATAGGTTCAGTGATAAAAGCCTATAAGGGTTTTCCTAGGTGTCTCTTGGCAGCGGGTACAAACCTGGTTTCTGGACATTGGAGATCATCCTCCAACCCATAATAAGGAAAATAGATTACAGAGATTAATCCTATATGGCAGACACCATAAAGTTATTGAAACTTGAAATATCTGGATTGTCTTTTTAAATTGACTACAGCTTAAAACCCTAGTCCTTTCTCCAAACTTTAAGGTAATTATTCTAGTTATACAGAATACTAATTGTTTTCATAGCAATCGTGAAGAGGTCATTAGTGTCACCCAAATGCATTTAGTGGTTGATTGCAGGTTAAATGCACTGCCAATGAATTCCGAATGCTCTCAGAAGTGTCTTAAACTGGTGTCAAACTGATGCCATTAACACAAGACATAAAACTCATAGCCCCAAATATCAGTGTTTTTGGAACATTTACTCCTGGATATACTGTACACATCTTTGATAGGTGAGCACAGAGCCGCTGATAAGGCAGTACAACTGGTCCTGTTTGTACTGGGCTCAAGCTAAACAGGGGGGCCGGGGGCTGCTTATTGTTCATTTCTGCCTAAATGAGAAAATTGATTTTAGTAGACCACATCCCCCACTCCTACTTGCTTATCAGGGCTTAAATTACATTTCCCTGGGCCCCATCAGGTTAACAGAGGGGCCAGGGAGGTGAAAGCAGAGGAGGGACATTTTTTTCACTTTCAGTGTGTAGTCAGATAAAGTCAATGCCACTGTTCCACTGCACCCGGGTTGGGGCGCCCATGATTTTTAACAGCAGCCCTAGGAGAACAATGGCAAATGACTCCTGCTGCTACCTTATTGTCATTGATACCAGGTTTAGTGTCAGTGGCCTGTAAGGGTTTATTTAGGTCTCTCCTAGCAGCGGGTAGAACCCTAATCCCCAGACATTGAAGACCACTTGCGATCACAAGAATGGAGAATTGAAGTATCTGGATCACCTTTTTTAAATTCACCACAGCTCCAGACTTTTTTGTCCTGAAAACTTGCAATATAGCAATGATACACAGGTCCACATAACTCACACAATGTTTCCCTCTCCATCTTGAGACCCTCCTCTTTTTCCTATGTGTACCTCAAAGGTAATTCTTCTAGCTATATAGAACACTAATGCCCTGTACACACGGGCGGACTTCCCCAAAGTGGATGCGCCGGGGACCATTGTCCAGGTTATAAATAGCATCTTCTAGCAGCCACCCACACCCTCCATGTCGCACGTGTAGGCTCGGGAATCCCAGTATACGCCCCCGGGCCTCTATAGGGAAAATTTCTAAGGTCTGCCAGTGATCCCAGGAAATTCGCCTCTAGGCACACTGCGGCGTTGGATCTGGAACCCCGGGAACCACCGAGGTGTGGAACGTACTTTCCTGGGACCTACGTTTATTATAGATTTTACCAGTTTTCATTAAGAAACAGTGGTGAATCTGGCATGAATGTCCTTGCTCAGGCACTTCCTATTATAGAGTGACACTTGTCTCACATTTGTGTTCCACATTGTTACCCTGCCCTGAATGAGTATACATCCCTATGTAGCAACTAGAGGCTGCGCCAATATGCTGTGCAGGCATGGTACAGTGTTGTGGACATGAGTGAAGGAGAGACCAGGAGCATTATTATTGCAATATTGGACAAAGGAAGCTATCTCTGTTGAGGGCCCATCCCAGATGATGATGACATCATCTATAGATCTCCCACAGAATGCTAAGTGGGTCGCAAGTGCATTGTTCCTCCAGATACAGGACTCCTCCCATCCCCCCATGGTGAGGTTGGCATAACTAGGTGCAAAGGAAGCACCCATGGCAGTGCCCTGTATCTGGAGGTAGTACTGTTCTAGGAAGGTCAAATAATTGTGTTCAAAACAAAACAGGAAGTCGGAGAGGGCTGTCATTCCTACTTGATGGGGAATGAATGTGTACATCCAATGAAAGCCAGATGAAAGAGTCTTACACTGTTATCACTATCAGTAGGCCAGTCCAGAGCAGTAACGTGCAGCGGATGCTGGAGTGAGTTCATGTAGACAGGAAGCAGCTGAATAAAGATGGAGGCAAGGCCAGTGTTACCACTAGGCAAACTAGGCAGCCGCCTAGGGCGCACTGCTGCCTAGGGTGCCTGGACACTGGTGTTCCTACTCTCTGCAGCAAGCAACTAAAGCCGCGTACACACGGGTGGACTTTCTGACCAGACTGGTCCGACAGACCGAATCCGGCAGACAATCCGACCATGTGTGGGCTGCATCAGACTTCTGACGGGCCGTTTCAGTCGGAAATCCGACGGACTTAGATTTGAAACCTGCTTCAAATCTTTACTTCGTAACTCCGCCGGACTCAGTTCCTGACGGAAAGCCTGTTCGTCTGTATGCTGGTCCGACGGACCAGATACGACGCAAGGGCAGGGTACTGGATCTCGCGCTCGCTGCAATAGGAAAAACAAATTTTCCTATTGCAGAGAGCGCGGGGCATACCAGGCCCTTAGGTCTGGTATGGATTTTAAAGGGAACCCCGTACACCGAAAAAACGGCGTGGGGTCCCCCCCAAAATCCATACCAGACCCCTATCCGAGCACGCAGCCCGGCCGGTCAGGAAAAGGCGTGGGGACGAGCGAGCAGCCCCCCCTCCTGAGCCGTACCAGGCCGCATGCCCTCAACATGGGGGGATAGGTGCTTTGGGGGAGGGGGGCGCCCTGTGGCCCCCCCACCCCAAAGCACCTTGTCCCCATGTTGATGAGCACAAAGGCCTCTTTCCGACAACCCTGGCCGTTGGTTGTTGAGGTCTGCGGGCGGGGGGCTTATCGGAATCCGGGAGCCCGCTTTAATAAGGGGGCCCCCAGATCCTGGCCCCCCCACCCTATGTGAATGAGTTTGGGGTACATGGTACCCCTACCCATTCACCTAGGGAAAAAGTGTCAATAAAAAAAACACACTAGACAGGTTTTTAAAGTAATTTATTAGACAGCTCCGGGGGTCTTCTTCCGACTTCGGGGGTCTCTCCGGCCTCTTCTCCCGGCGTCCGATTCTTCTGCCGGCTCCTCCGCTATCTTCTGCCGCTCTTTTGCTAGCAATGGCCCGGACTTCTGCCTTCTTGTCTTCTTCCCTCTTCTCTTCTTCCGATGTTGACACGACGCATGCCCAGGGACTGTGACGTCTTAAGGGGGCGGGGTCACCGCCTATATAAGTCATAGGGGAGCGCTCAGAGAGCATTACAGCCGGAGAGAGCGTCGTGTCAACATCGGAAGAAGAGGAGAGGGAAGAAGACAAGAAGGCAGAAGTCCGGGCCACCGCTAGCAAAAGAGCGGCAGAAGATAGCGGAGGAGCCGGCAGAAGAACCGGACGCCGGGAGAAGAGGCCGGAGAGACCCTCGAAGTTGGAAGAAGACCCCCGGAGCTGTCTAATAAATTACTTTAAAAACCTGTCTAGTGTGGTTTTTTTTATTGACACTTTTTCCCTAGGTGAATGGGTAGGGGTACCATGTACCCCATACTCATTCACATAGAGTGGGGGGCCGGGATCTGGGGGCCCCCTTATTAAAGGGGGCTCCTGGATTCCGATAAGGCCCCCGCCCGCAGACCCCGACAACCAACGGCCAGGGTTGTCGGGAAGAGACCATTGTCCTCATCAACATGGGGACAAGGTGCTTTGGGCTGGGGGGGCCGCAGGGTGCCCCCCTTCCCCAAAGCACCCACCCCCCCATGTTGAGGGCATGCGGCCTGGTACGGCTCAGGAGGGGGGCGCTCGCTCGTCCCCAACCCCTTTCCTGACCGGCCAGGCTGCGTGCTCGGATAGGGGTCCGGTATGGGGACCCCACACCGTTTTTACGGCATAGGGGGTTCCCCTTAAAATCCATACCAGACCTAAGGGCCTGGTATGCCCCACGACGGGGTTTGCAAGGTGTCAATCTCGCCGATAAAAGCGGCGAGATTGACTTCCTTTCTAGTCCCGTCGTACCTGAGTTACGTTCAAAATGAACGGACTTGTCCGTGTGTGGGCAAGTCCGTTCATTCGGAAAGTCCGCCGTAACTCCGTCGGAAGTCCGTCGGGAAGGCCGGCGGACCTAGTCTGCCGGAAAGTCCAGTCGTGTGTGGGCAAGTGCGTCCGTTCAGAAAGTCCGTCGGAAGTCCACCGGAAGTCCGTCGGGAAGACCGTTGGACCTAGTTTCCCAGAAAGTCCGGTCGTGTGTACACTGCATTAGTCTGAGCATCAGCAGGCAGCCGCCGCTCTGTTAGCACAGTGTCAGAGGCGCAGCAGCGGTGGAGGATTGTGTCTGTGTCCTGACTCCTGAATGAATGGAAGCAAGCAAACATTCATTGATGGGCACTGGTAGGCTGCATTGATGGGCGCTGGTAGGCTGCATTGATGGGTGCTGGTAGGCTGCATTTGATGGGCGCTGGTGAGGCTGCATTTGATGGACGCTGGTGAGGCTGCATTGATGGGCGCTTAATTAAAAAGATTGGATATACAAGGGCAGGGCAAAGGGGTGGAGTCAGGGGTGGAGCCAATGGGGGGCGGTAAAATAAGGTTTCGCCTAAGGTGTCCAAAATCCTTGCACCAGCCCTGGATGGAGGCGATCGGCAGTTTGACTTTACAGCCAAACTTTTTTTTTTCTTTGAGAGGCTGGGTTGGGGTCTCTAGGGGGTTAGAGAGATTCCTGGACTGCTTGCTTAGCATACTCAGATAAAATGGTAAAAAGGCAGAAGAAAAGGGCAGAAGACAAGGGGACCACATTGAGTAGCCAGTGACCACCTAACAGATGCCTGACCCAAACTCGACTATACTACCATCGAGCTACTGAAAGATCTGCCCAATGAGCAGGCAACAGCCAAGTTCTTTTCAATATGTGTGCATGATATATATATAAAACACATTTCTTCCCGTCATTCCATTTAGCAAATCGTAGCACTTGTGCCCCATGCATAAAGACGGCAGGGATATTTATATATAGACAGCGGGATCAGAGCCTCGTTAGCACCTCATGCATAAGAATGAGGTAACGAGCAGCTAATCAGAGCTAATTACAGCCTCATCCAACCTAGAGATATCATCTGATGAGGGTTTCATGCACCAGTGAGGCACCTCTAAGTAAGGCTCCACAATAATAACTCATACTAAATGCAACTTTACAGTTCCTACTAAAAGCACCAGAGACCTACAGGTGCCTTCACGTGATATCAAAAGAAATTATGTAGTGTCTTTAAACAACAGTATGCAACAAGGCTTATGGGTTTTCATCCACACTCTGTCTTTTCCTGGGCCCCCATTGGGGAAATGTCCTATTACAAAATGAAACAAGTTTTGGCTTGAGTTGCCTTTTAAATTAAAAGCCAGTTGGGTAGTTTCTCTTTTCTGGTCACGCCGATTGATTAGTAATCACAATCCTTGAATTGGGTATCTTCACTCTTTGTTAATAGCTTGCCTAATAGCCAACCTTACAGGTTGCAAGTGTCGCTGACTATCGATATTAGATGCATCCAGACCAATGATTTACATTTGTTGTTCATCTCCTTGAAGAACACTACAGAGCATTGACAGAGCAGTCTTTCTCAACCAGGGTTCCCCCTGAGATTACTAGGGGTTCTTTGAGTAGTGAGAAATGGTGGATTGATCTCCCACCTGCCTTGATCACCAATGCAAGGGGGTAATTTTCCTCTAACCACCAATGTAAGGGGCACTTCTACAATGACTACTAATGTTAGAGGACACCACAATTTTACTACTCTTGGTACAACACATTACTTATTCTTTTATTGGTTAGTAATCACAATCCTTGAATTGGAGATCTTTGCTTTTAGTTAATAGCTTGCCTAATGGCCAACCTTAAAGTTTTCAAGTGTCGCTGACTAACAATATAAGATGCATTTAGACCAATGGTCTACGTTTGTTGCTCAGCTCCTTGGGGAACACAACAGAACTTTGATAGAGCAGTGTTTCTCAACCAGGGTTTCTTCTGTGAGTACTAGGGGTTCCTAGAGTAGTGAGCCATGGTGGATTGATCTCCCACCTACCTTGACCACCTATGCAAGGAGCAATTTTTCTCTAACCACCAATGTAAGGGGCACTTCTACAATGACACTAATGTCAGAGGACACCACAATTTTACTCTATACCTTTATTTTCTGGAGTTCATTTCAAGAATGTTACTAAACTAATTTTGTAGGGGCTTGGTAACCAAATAATATGCCATAGGTGTCAGTACTCTAGGTCAGTGTTTCTCAACTCCAGCTCTCAACGTGCCCCAACAGGTCATGTTTTCAGGCTCACCATTATTTTGCACAGGTGATTTGATCAGTTTCACTGCCTTAGTAATTACCACAGCCATTTCCGCTAAGGGAAATCCTGAAAACATGACCTGTTGGGGCACCTTGAGGAATGGAGTTGAGAAACACTGCTCTAGGCACAACTTATTATTTTATTTAAAACTCTCTTTAGCTTATTAATAACACCATTCACCATTGCTCACTGCTCTAGGAATCCCTAATGCCATGAACTGTAGCTATCATCCAAGGGTTCCCCAAGACCTGATAATTATTTCATGGGGTTCCTCAGGGGTAAAAAGGTTGAGAAAAAGTCTGATCTAGAGGGTACAATCCATCTGGTCTGTGCACTGATAATTGTTTCTAACATCTTATATCTTTTGTTGTGTTTTCCTTACATTCTGTAAAGATTAAGGTGTATATTCACCCAAAAAATGAATATATTGCAGCTTACCAGCCCCTGATTGTGTCCTGTCCTGGAAACTTTTTGCAGAATGACTCTGCATTTCATTTTGTGATTCATTTTGTGCAGTCAACCCATAAGCTAAATATGGCTGTCGATAATCTTTTCACAGATTTTACTTCAGGATTTAACTGCATATCTTTTTTAAAATTTACATTATATAGTGCTATTACCCTAAAAAAAAAGAAGAAACTCTAAATGTACATTCATATGTTTGATTAACTGGTTGATCACACCCCTCAAAAAAATAGAAAATATGAGGGGGCTTTGTTCATATTTTATCTCTGGCCTCTGTGGGTTTTTTTTTTTTTTTGCTTCTGATCACAGCGGAAATCTGAGTTTGCCAGAAAAAAAGCAGGATCTCTGACCTCTGTGGTCTGCAAACAATGGGAGAACTGGCTTTTGGTCACAATGATTCACCAATAATTGGATACCGAGATTAAAGTCTTTGGGTAAAACTGACGTAAATGGCGTGCAGAACCTCAGGCCAGGGACTGAAACTTCTGCCATAATGCACACAGAGCCAAAAGCAGCTCATTCTGAGAAACTTCATTTTAAATTCTGTCCTCGCTTCCTTCTAGCCAATTCTCGCCCTTCTGCGCACTCCTGTGTCGCAGCTTCTTGCCTGTGCACCAGCAGGATCCAATCAGGGCCCAGCAGGATCTTATGCAGATCTTTGATGCTCCCGCAATTCTTATTTCCAAATTCATGGCTATTTTGGGATGGAATCTGCATGTATTTTAATTTTATGTGATGCAGACATTATTGGCACAGCATCCCCTTCTATCTCACTCAGCATCATCTCAATCACTCTGTACATAGATAAATGCACTTTATACTCTTCTCTGTACCCCTTTGATCCATGCCCCTACTTCCTCCTTCATTGTTCTCTCCCACCATTTCCTTCCTGCCTCCTCTCCCCCTCCTTTGTTCTTTTATTTCCTTTGTTTTATTCCTTTTCTTCCTTCATTCTTCCTTTCATCCCTCTATTCCTTCCTTCCTTCCTTCCTTCCTTCCTTCCTTCCTTCCTTCCTTCCTTCCCTCCTTCCATTCTTTCTTATTTCCTTTTTCTTTTTTTCATTCCTCTCTTCTGTCCTACCTTCATTCCTCCCTCTATTCCCTCCTTGATTCTTTCTTTCATCCCTCTGTTCCTTTCTTCCTTTTTTTCTCATTCCCTTAATTCTTCCTTCCTTCCTTCCTTCCTTCCTTCTCCCCTTAGTTTTTTTTCCTTCTTCACTTCCCTCATCCCTACCTTTTCTTTCTTTCTTTCTTTCTTTCTTTCTTTCTTTCTTTCTTTCTTTCTTTCTTTCTTTCTTTCTTTCACCATTTCCTTCCCGCTTCCTGCCTCCTCTCCCCCCTCCGTTGGCCTTTTATTTCCTTTGTTTAATTTTTTTCCTTCCTTCTTTTCTTCCTTCATTCTTCCTTTCATTCTTCCTTTCATCCCTCTATTCCTTCTATCCCTTAATTTTTAATTCCTTCCTTCATTCCTTCCTCCATTATTTCTTTCATCCCTCTGTTCCTTCCTTCTTTTTATTTCCTTATTCTTCCTTCCTATTTCCCTCCTTCCTTTCTTCCTTAGTTTTTCTTTCTTTCTCTCCCCCCCCCCCCCCCCCCCCCCCATGTCTCTGTGCTTATGGAGAAGTTTACACAATGCCAATAGAAGATGCCCCCTTCCCCCTCTCTCTCTTTCCCTCTTACTCCCACCTATTGTTTTATTATTTCAATGGAAGGTAAGCACCCCCATTTCTAGGTCTTAGACCTAAAGTTGGGCTTTAAATGTAAGCACAAATAAACCTTTTGTTAACAACATATGACCACAGGGAATGTATAAAAGATGAATCCAGGAATATTTTTATTGTGGAATGTATCGCATCTTTCAGTCTATGACCTTATGGAATTTATTGTGCGTGGTTTTCATCAAACACTGTAGCAGGAAGAGGACCTCATCGTCCAGGGTCCCACAGTGCTGGCCAAGTCTGCTTTCCAGGGTTTGTGGGTCTACCAGTGCCACCCCAATTTGGTTTCCACTCTGTGGGCGCACGGTTCATAGAGTCCTGGGATTAGTCTGTTTTGGGTTTCTGTAACATTTCTATATATTATTATTATTATTATAAAGGATTTATATAGCGCCAACAGTTTACGCAACGCTTTTCCACACAATACAATAAAATACAAGGATTAAGAGGGCCCTGCTCAGAAGAGCTCACATATCAGAGGGGTTGCCCCCTGGCCAATAAAAATGAAACTTGCTTCCAGTAATATTGCTAAGCTAGAGACCATGACACCATGATATTTTCAGAAAAAGCAATACCCTTTTGTATGGGCTTGTAGTCTCTTCGTCATTCCAATAACAACTCTATGGGCTTCCTTCAGATCAAAGACACAGCCTCACAGCTGCCAACTAAATATAAAAATCCAAATAAAGATACCCTCCACATTCAATGAAACCAACCCAACACTTCCACTCAGGTACTTACTGACTCCTTATAACCACACACACAGGTTGGTCATATAGTACTCATGTGCTCAACCAGCTTCTCAACCTCACAGACCTTTCAGTCCATACAGACTTCATCAGGAAGAAACAGGTAACAGGTTGAGTTTTAACAAGTGGCAAGTAGAGGGCAGAAGTAGACTCCAGAAAGAAGCCTTAGAAAATGAAACTGACATCAGTATGCAAGTTCAAGAAGTGGGTTAAGAAGTCTTGGTGTACAACCAAGCAGTATGTGGTTACAAGTAGGGTTACACCATTACCGCTTTTTTAAAGGCGATGTAGGAAGTTCCGGGACCTCTGTGGGTATAGTGCAGAAATTATGTCAGCTTGAGGGCAGACCGCCTCAGCCCTGTGAGCACTGCAAGCGTCCGTGGTTTTGGATTTGACATACAAGATATCAGAGGCGGCTCTAGGCTTTGTGAGGCCTTAGGCAAATCTTAGACATGAGGCCCTACTCACTCCCATTATGGGAAAAATAATTCAAACATTTTCCTGGCCCCCACCCCTAGCAATTTCGCTTCCCATCCCAAGATCCCAAAAAACAAATGAACATAAACTTATCTAAAAAAAACTTTAATAATATAAACATAACAATCTAGTTCACACTCACTGATTGCTCCTGGCTCACTGATTGGTTTCTAGCGGTCACAACACATCATTACTGCTTACTGATTGGTTGCTAGAAGCTACTGCACATTATTACAGCTCACTGATGGATTGCTAGAGGTTACTGCACCTTTACTACCGCTCACTGATGGGTTGCTAGAGGATACTGCACATCATTACAGCCTACTCATTGGTTGCTAGAGGTTACTGCATGTCATTACCGCTTACTCTTTGGTTGCTAGAGGTTACTGCACATTATTACCTCTCACTGAAGGGTTGCTATAGGTTACTGCACATTATTACTGCTCACTGATTGGTTGCTATGGGTTACTACTTATCATTATCACTCACTGTTTGCTCACTGGGTGGCAGGGCAGTATTATGGTGTTTTATGCAACTGCTGGGGTACAGTTGGTTGGATGACAGAATGCAGTTTGGGGTGATGGTGGCAGTATTGGGGAGAGGCTGAGATCATATCTCCCCTATAATGATAGGGGGTAGGGTGATAGGATGCCAGAGGTGGGGTACAGGAGAGATGAGGATGATAATGACAGGAGGTAGGGTGGCAGTATGCCAGAGGTGGGGTACAGGGATGATGGGGATGTTGATGACAATAGGCGCGCTGGTAGGATGTCAGCAGTGGGGTACAGGTGGATGATGATGAGGTGGGGTGGTAGGCAGCTGACAGTGGGGTACAGAGGATGAAGAGAATGATGATGATAACGGGGGTAGGGTGGTGGATGCTAGAGGTGGCGTATGTGGGGGATAAAGATAAGGATGATAACAGGGGTAGGGTGGTGGATGCTAGAGGTGGGTTACATAGGGATGACAGGAGGCAGGGTGGTAGGATGTCAGGGTTGGGGTACGGGGGGATGATGACGGCAGGGGGTGGGGTGGTAGGAAGCTGGCAGTGGAGTACCAGGAGGGATTAAGATGAGATTGATGGCAGGGGGTGGGGTGGTAGGAAGCTGGCAGTGGAGTACCAGGAGGGATTAAGATGAGAATGATGACAGGGGGTGGGGTGGTAGGCTGCCAGAGGTGGGATACAGAGAGATGATGGGGATGTTGACGAGTGGGATGTCGGCAGTGGGGTACAGGGGAGGGGGGTGATGATGATGACGTGGGGTGGTAGGCAGCTGACAGTGGGGTACAGGGGGGAGATGATGATGATGTGGGGTGGTAGGCAGCTGACAGTGGGGCACAGGGGGGATGATGATGACGTGGGGTGGTAGGCAGCTGACAGTGTGGTACAGGGGGGGATGATGATGACGTGGGTTGGTAGGCAGCTGACAGTGGGGTACAGGGGGGGATGATGATGACGTGGGGTTGTAAGCAGCTGAAAGTGGGGTACAGGGGGGGATGATGATGATGTGGGGTGGTAGGCAGCTGACAGTGGGGTACAACAGGGGTAGGGTGGTGGATGACAGTGGGAAGTATTACAGGAGGTAGGATGCCAGGAACAGGGGGATGAGGAGGATAATGATGATAGCATGGGGTCAGTAGGTGGCATCATATGCCGGATTGCATGCATATCATCACTCAGGGCAGTGTGTGTGAGGTCACAGGGGGCAGGGCGGAAGGCAGCGGTAATTCTTGGGAAGCCCTCAGTCAGGAGGTGACGTCATGGGTCGGGATGTGTCAGTGTCAGGCACGGGAAGGACTGTACCTTTGAGGCTGTTAGTTGCAGACTGGCTCCTGGATGATCGCCGGGCTTCAGCTCTGACAGGTCCTCCTCCATTTCAGATCGTCCACCCTGCAGAGGAGATCGGGGAGGCGGGGGAGCTGCTCAGCTACTGCAGGCATTATCCAAGCTCTGCACATAGCTGGAGTCAGAGATCCGCTGTGCACGGCAGGAGGGAGGAGCTGGGGGAGAGGAGTACATGGTTCCACCCACTGACCCTCCGACGTCGGGCAGTGGTGAGTGATAGTCTGTCCCTGGGTGGGGAAAACGAGTTGTGGCCCTGGACGCAAGACGGAGACACCGACGGGGGGGACATTCCCTGCATCTCCCACACATGCGTTAGGCATATTAGGCGGCCGTGAGGCCCCTGGGATTGCGAGGCCCTAGGCGGCCGCCTTATTTGCCTAATTAGAGAGCCGCCTCTGAAGATATATTATGTACCGTATATACTCGAGTATAAGTCGAATTTTTCAGCACATTTTTTTGTGCTGAAAGTACCCCCCTCGACATACTCGAGTCAAGCACTTTTCTGCAGCAAAAAAATTCATTTTCCGAACCGAATTTGGGGCCCCGTATCTCAGGGCCACTTAGTGCTAGGAACCCCAAATTTGGTGTGCTCAGTAGCCCTGAGATACGGGGCCCCAAAGTAGGTTCGGAAAATGTCATTCTCTGCTGCAGAAAAGTGCTTGACATTTTCTGAACCAATTTTGGGGCCCCGTATCTCAGGGCCACTTGGGGCTAGAAACCCCAGCTGGGTTTGCACACCAAATTTGGGGTTCCTAGCACTAAGTGGCCCCGAGATACGGGGCCCCAAAATCGGTCAACTGTGTCCATCTGCAGCAATGTCATTTCGGGACCCTTTGGGTTCAGAGACCCCAAATTTTGGCTGCAGCTAGGGGGCATCTAGGAACCCTTAACTACCGAATTTGAAATTCGGGGGACCTATGGCTGCAAATGGGCACAGTGAGGCATGCAAATGGGCACGGTGAGATTGCAAATGGGCATTGTTGACCCTCTTTTCCACTTACAGTAGCTGTGCATTTCTCACCCTCGTCTTATACTCGGGTCAATACGTTTTTCCCATTTTTTTGTGGTAAATTAGGGCCTCGACTTATACTCGGAACGACTTATACTCGAATATATACGGTACTTTTAACATAGTTAGATAGTTATATAGTAGGTGAGGTTGAAAAAAGACACAGGTCCATCAAGTCCAACCTGTGTGCGTGCTTTTTTGTCAATATTATATTGTATATCCCTGTATGTTGTGGTCGTTCAGGTGCCTATCCAATAGTTTTTTGAAATTATCGATGCTCCCTGCTGAAACCACTGCCTATGGAAGAGAATTCCACATCCTTACCGCTCTTACAGTAAAGAACAGTCTACACAGTTTAACGTTAAACCGCTTCTCTTCTAATTTTAGTAAGTTTTATCCCTATTGTGTGGCCACCAGTACGCTATTTGTACATTGAAATCATATCCCCTCTCAAGCGTCTCTTCTCCAGAGAGAATAAGTTCAGTGCTCGTAACCTTTCTTTATGTAGTACCCTGTAGTTTAGGCTGGGAGCTCCTCACAAATGTACTTGCCAGGAGTAGTTATCCTGGTTGATTGATAGTGATTTCTCCATAAGTTTGGCCTTGTTGCACTTTTCTTTTCTACCACTAGGTGGCCAGTTACTTGGTGGTACTAGATATGAAAAGGGCAACTCAAGGTCAGGTTATGGGTATGTGGGGTATCTCAGCTAATGGGCAGGGGTTTTCTTGAATCCCTTGGCCTGCTGGGAGAACCTATATATTCGGCTCAGGTCAGGTGATCTATGTTCTGTGCCACCTGGATGGCTGTCTGGGTGGACGTGTGTCGTGTGCCCCAGGCTGCTAGACTGGAAATTGGGCCTATCCCGGGGGCATCTGATCTGGCTGCTAGGCTGTGCGAGGGTCTATCCAGAAGTAAGAGAGCAGCGCAGGATTGGGATTGCGGCTTGCAGTCCAACCAGAAGTGACGGTTCTGCGGGCCGGAGAACCTGTAGAAGGGAAGTTGTCGCCACAAAGGGACCATCCACCTTATTACCAGGGATCACAGAGAGTAACTGAAGAAAGTACCGGAGCAGCATTCTCAACGAACAGGCACGGTGGAGAATTGGGAAACTTCAGGCAGTGATCAAGTCAGGGACCCAACAAGCGGAGGTGACACTTGCAGAGCAGCCTTGTGTGTCAAGCTAGGGACCGAGCCGATCAGTAGGGGTGAAGCTTGAGAAGTATCTGGAGTGCCAAGCTAGGGACCCAGCAAGGAAGCGTGGCTGACGCTCAAGGGAGATACCACCGCAAAGATTGGAGGAGCTCAAGGGGATCAGAGTTAGTGAATCAGAGGCTCTAGTGAGAGACCGGGAGCTCAAGTGTTGAAGAACTACAAGAAGCAGTTGTGGTGAAGCTGAAGGAACTGTTATGTTTGAGTTAGGAACTGGTAAAGACTGTTGCCATAGGAGACAGCATTGCTGCATGCGCAGATGTGCCACCTTGCTGGGGCCTTTCCCTGCACGGCTGTCCTCCTATTAAAGTCTCGGAGTCTGCCAATTGAATTTACAACTACTTAAGGGTGTCCTGGCCCTAACCCTCCTTCCCCCAAAAATACAAAAAGGACTGTTAATTGAAATAAAACCTCTTTTACATCCAAGAAGTGTCGGGCGCCCAAATACTTTGTCCACCTTGCACCCACTATGCCTCACAACCCACCACATACAGAAGGATGTCAGCTGTCTTTGGCCTGGAAAGTTCTCATTAGACTGGACAAGGCCAGAGACCTTGCTACACTCATAACTAAGGTCCTCCAGTCCCTTTATTAGCTTTGTTGCCCTTCTCTGGACTCTCTCCAGTTCCAGCACATCCTTCCTGAGGATTGGTGCCCTGAATTGGATGGCATACTCCAAGTGTGGCCTAACCAGAGTCTTGTAGAGCGGGAGAATTATTGTTTTATCTCTGGAGTTAATTCCCTTTTTAATGCATGCAATATTCTGTATGCTTTGCTTGCAGCAGCTTGGCACTGCATCCCACCGCTGAGCCTATCATCTACTAGGCAGCCCAGGTCTAACTCCATCCTAGATTCCCCCAGAGGTTCTCCCCCCAGTGTATAGATTGCATTCATATTTTTGCCACCCAAATGCATTATTTTAAATTTTTCCACATTAAACCTCATTTGCCATGTAGTTGCCCACCCCATTAATTTGTTCAGATCTTCTTGTAAGGTTTCCACATCTTGCAGAGAAATTATTGCCCTGCTAAGCTTTGTATCGTCTGCAAATACTGAGATTGAGCTGTTTATCCCATCCTCCAGATCATTTATGAATAAATTACATAGGATTGGTCCCAGGACAGAACCCTGGGGGAGCCTGCTTTCCACACCGGACCATTCCGAATACTTCCCATTTATCACCACCCTCTGAACTCGCCCTTGTAGCCAGTTTTTAATCCATGTACTCACCCTATGGTCCATGCCAACAGACCTTAGTTTGTACAGTTAGCGTTTATGGGGAACTGTATCAAACGCCTTTGCAAAATCCAGATACACCACGTCTATGGGGCTTCCTTTATCTAGATGGCAACTCACCTCCTCATAGAAGGTTAATAGATTGGTTTGGCAAGAACGATTCTTCATGAATCCATGCTGATTACCAGGGGCGTTGCTAGGTGGCAAAAAGACCAGGGGCTTCAGCCCGAGGTCCGCGCCTGGCACCAGGGGGGGTGGGGGGGCATCCCTGACGCACACTGACCTACCTGACGCACACTGACCTGATATATACTGACCTTCCTGACACACACTGACCTACCTGATGCACACTGACCTACCTGACATATACTGACCTACCTGACACACACTGACCTGACATATACTGACCTACCTGACACACACTGACCTGACATATACTGACCTACCTGACACACACTGACCTGACATATACTGACCTACCTGACACACACTGACCTGACATATACTGACCTACCTGACACACACTGACCTACCTGACACACACTGACCTGATATATACTGACCTACCTGACACACACTGACCTGATATATACTGACCTTCCTGACCCACACTGACCTACCTGTCGCACACTGACCTACCTGACGCACACTGACCTACCTGACGCACACTGACCTACCTGACACACACTGACCTACCTGATGCACACTGACCTACCTGATGCACACTGACCTACCTGACACACACTGACCTGACATATACTGACCTGACACACACTGACCTGACACACACTGACCTACCTTAAACACACTGAGTGACCTACCTGACTAGACTTCAGGTGACATGACCTCTGAGTCCTCCTGCAGCTCAGCTGTACTGTGTGGCGCGCCCATCAGAGTAGAGTAGACTAGATAGCACTGCAGCAGGCACTCCACTGGTGACTCCAGGCAGCAAGCCCGGACTGGCCATAGGGCAGACCGGGCATTTGCCCGGTGGGCTGTTGATGTTCAGGCCGCACAGCGGGAGGTAAGCGGCGACCGCGGCCTGGACAGGGTTAACACAGGCCACGGCCGCCGCTCGCCTACCGCTATGCAGCGGTGCCTGTGCCTTCTCCGGCAGAACTAGCAGCTGCATGGGCTGAGCTGTGTGTCTCTCACACACAGCTCAGCCTCAGAGCCGCCCTGAGAGTTCCGCTCTCGGCCCCCCCTCCTCCTCCTCTGGGCCGCTGTCAGGATGTCCCCCCCTCCCCCTTTCTCATGTCAGGCTTGTGGCAGCACAGGACGGGAGAGAAGAAAGCTTTCTGCTTGTTCTTCTCTCCCAATTGGCCACAGGGGAGGGCCAATCAGAAATAACTAGTTGGGCATCATGGGAAATGTAGTCCCAGAGATAGGATGCCCAATTGATCTCAGCAGGGAGACGGCTACACTCCCCAGCATGCACTCTGCTGGGGGGGAAAAGAGAAAACCCGGAAACAAGCAGGTACTACAGGAGACATTGAAAAAGAAAGAGGACTGTGCTGGGGGAACTAATAGCCCCAGCACCACCAGATAGAGCCACGCTGTACCCACATCACCAGAGAGAGAGCACTACCAGAACGCCACGCTGCACCCGCACCACCAGAGAGCCACGTTGTACCCGCACCACCAAAGAGCCATGCTGTACCCACACCACCAGAGAGCCATGCTGCACCCGCACCACCAGAACGCCATGCTGCACCCGCACCACCAGAACGCCATGCTGCACCCGCACCACCAGAACGCCATGCTGCACCCGCACCACCAGAACGCCATGCTGCACCCGCACCACCAGATCGCCATGCAGTACCCGCACCACCAGAGCGCCACGCAGTACCCGCACCACCAGAGCGCCACGCAGTACCCGCACCACCAGAGCGCCACGCAGTACCCGCACCACCAGAGCACCACGCAGTACCCGCACCACCAGAGCACCACGCAGTAGCAGCACCACCAGAGCGCCACGCTGTACCTGCACCACCAGAGCGCCACGCTGTACCTGCACCACCAGAGCGCCACGCTGTACCTGCACCACCAGAGAGCCACGCTGTACCCGCACCAGCAGAGAGCCATGAGCACCACGCTGCACCCGCACCACCAAAGAGAGCCACGCTGTACCTGCACCACAAGAGAGAGAACTACGCTGAACCACACCACCAGAGAGCCACGAGTGCCACGCTGTACCATACCACCAGAGAGAGCCATGCTGTATCATACCACCAGAGAGAGCCACACTGTACCGCACCACCAGAAAGAGAGCGCCATGCTGTCCAGGACCACTAGAGAGAGCAGGTCAGTGTCACTGGGCAGTGTGGGCACAATAGGAGACAGACATTACTAGCATTGTATGGCCACAATAGGATTGGGACACTGTTATATAAAGGGGACTGCACTGTAAAGGAGCACTGTAATCATTACAGTGCCCCTTTACAGTGCAGTCCCCTTTATATCACAGTGTCTCTGCACATTACAGTGTGGAGGACCGACACCAGCCACCCCCGCGAATGTCTACCGACATCTCTCCCCCCTGGTCCCTGGAAAAGTTGGCTGCTCAGTCTAAAATGCCCGGGCCTATTTTTTGTCCCAGTCCGGGCCTGCCAGGCAGCCAGAGCGATGACAGGAGAGGAGAGGAGAGCCGAGCGGGGATCTCGTAGTGCATTGTAATTCCCGCCTTCTGAAGCCTACAGCGACTATGATGGACGTCACATGTCCCGCAGTCCCGGCATTGGCCCAGTGGGATGTCCATCATAAGCACTGCAGGCTCCAGAGGACGGAACCTGCTATGTCACTCGGTAATGCTCGCCGCTCGGGGTCAGATCGGTCCTCAAGACTCAAGTGCAAGTGCGCGCTTTTCATCCCGCCGTGGCCGTGCGCAGACGCAGTGTGTCTCTCCGGGCCGGCCGCGCGTGCCTATAATGACGTCACACGTCCCGCGATCCTGGCATTCATTGGACCAGTGTGATGTCCATCATAGGATATGGCAGCGCGGCGCCTATGATGGATGTCTCACTGGTCCAATGCCGGGATCGCGGGCGGGACCGTGTGACGTCCAATAGTCTCGGTCACTCGGAGTTAGGCGCCGCAGCTCGCGTGACCAGACTTTGTGCTCGCTCATGCGCAGTGCGGCGCTGCACTGCACTTTCATGGGGGACTCGGGGCTAATAATTTTAAAATAAATGGCCGAGACTCGGGGCTTTTCGGGGTCACATTCGGGGCTTTAGCCACGTCTAGCCACCCCCTTTCGACGCCCCTGCTGATTACTGCTAATGATACCGTTTTCACTACTAAAATCTTGTCTATAGTCCCTTATAATCCACTCCAAGAGCTTGCATACTATTGACGTTAGGCTAACTGGTCTGTAATTCCCAAGGATGTATCTTGGCCCTTTTTTAAATATTGGTGCTACATTGGCTTTCCTCCAATCAGCTGGTACCATTCCAGTGAGTAGACTGTTTGTGAAAATTAGGAACAATGGTCTGGCAATTACTTGACTGAGTTCCTTAACCGTTTGCCATCCAGCGCACGACGATATACGTTGGCACAATGGCACGGCTGTGCAAATGGGTGTACCTGTACATCCCCTTTAAATCGCGGACTAGTGGATGCACGTGTGCCCCCTGCTTGCCGCGTGAGCGTGCCCGCGGGTCCCATGGACTCGATGTCTGCCGGTGGCCCACGATCGTGACACGGAGAGGCAGAACAGGGAGAAAACAAAGCATTTCCCTGTTCTGCTTAGCAACATCACAGGGATCTACTGCTCCCTGTCATCGGGAGCAGTGATCTTTGTCATGTTCTAGTGAGCCCATCCCCCCTACAGTTAGAACACACTAAGGGAACACATTTAACCCCTTGATCGCCCCTAGTGTTTAACCCCTTCCCTGCCAGTGACATTTACACAGTAATCAGTGCATTTTTATAGCACTGGTTGCTGTATGAATGTCACTGGTCCCAAAATAGTGTCAAAAGTGTCCGATCTGTCCGCCGCAATGTCGCAGTCATGATAAAAAGCGCAGATCGCCACCATTACTACTAAAAAGAAAATTAATTTTAAAAATGCCATAAATCTATCCCCTATTTTGTAGACACTATAACTTTTGTGCAAACCAATAAATATACGCTTATTGCATTTTTTTAAATAAAAAATATGTCGAAGAATACATATCGGCCTAAACTGAGGAAAAAAATAGTTTTTTATATTTTTTTGGGATATTTATTATAGCAAAAAGTAAAAAATATTGCTTTTTTTTCAAAATTGTCGCTCTTTTTTTGTTTATAACGCAAAAAATAAAAACTGCAGAGGTGATTAAATACCATCAAAAGAAAGCTCTGTTTGTGGGGAAAAAAAGAACATCAATTTTGTTTGGGTGCAATGTCGCACGACTGTGCAATTGTCAGTTAAAGTGACACAATGCCGTATCACAAAAAAATGCTCTAGTCAGGAAGGGGGAAAATCCTTCTGGAGCTGAAGTGGTTAAGGACCCTCGGGTGCAAGCCATCTGGTCCCGGTGACTTATTAATGTTATGTTTTTCAAGTCTATTTCTAATTCTATCTTCTGTTAGCCATGAGGGTGCTTCCTGTGACGTGTCATGAGGATAAGCATTGCAGTTTTGGTTACTGAAACCCCCCTTTTCCCTCGTGTAGACTGAGGAGACGAATAAATTCAATACCTTTGCCATCTCTCCATCCTTAGTAACCAGATTCCTTTCATCATTCTTTATGGGGCCAATATGCTCTGACCTCCCTTTCTTACTATTTATATACTTAAAGATTTCTTGGGATTTTTTTTACTCTCCTATGTGCCTTTCGTGTTCTATCTTAGCCGCCTGATTGCACCCTTACATTTCTTGTTGCATTCTTTGTAAAGTTGGAAAGCTGATGATGATCCCTCAGCCTTGCATTTTTTGAAGGCCTTCTCCTTTGCTTTTATATGCATTTTTACATTGGAGTTAAGCCACTCAGGATTTTTATTAGCTCTTTTAAATTTATTTCCCATTGGGATGCACTGGCTAATACCCTTACTTAATATGCTCTTAAAGCATACCCATTTTTTCTCTGTGTTCTTTGTTTCTTACGATTTTATCCCATTTAGTACCTTCTAGCAAGGATCATACTTTAGGGAAGTTGGCTCTTTTGAAATTCAGTGTCTTTGTATTCCCCTTACGTTTCCTATTTGTGTGATTTATACTGAAACTAATTGACCTGTGATCTCTGTTTAATAAATTGCCCCCGTATTTCCACATCCGTGATCAGGTCTGTATTGTTGGTAATCAGTAGGTCTAGTAACGCTTTGTTTCTAGTTGGTGCGTCTACCATCTGACCAATGAAATTGTCCTGCAAGACATTTCGGAAATGGTGAGCTTTAGATGAATGCACAGTTCCTTCCGCCCAGTCTATGTCTGGATAATTAAAATCCCCCATTATGATAACACTTTCCATCCTTGCCGCTAATCCAGATTGTGATAGGAGGTCCGCCTCCCCCTTCTCCCTCTGGTTTTGGGGGCTTATAGCATACTCCCAGTATTACTTTCCCCTTTACGTTTCCTCCCTTTGTAGCTCTACCCATAGGGATTCCACCTCCTCCCTTGCTCCCTTAGTGATGTCATCTCTCATATTCACTTGTACATCATTTTTGGTATATAGGCATACCCCTACCCCTGTTTTACCCTCTCTATCCCTGTGATATAGGGAATACCCTTGAATGGTTGCCAGCCAATCATGAGAGCTGTTGAACCAGGTCTCTGAAATTCCTACAAAATCAAAATCCTCCTTGTACAATAGCAGCTTTAGTTCTCCCATCTTGTCCGTCAGACTCCTGGTATTGGCGAACATGCCAGAAAGTTTAGACCAGTCTACACTACCTGGCATGTTCGCCAATGCCAGGAGTCTTAACTTTCTTTACCATTTCAATGCTCTCTCCCTTTTTCTCTCTCCCTCATTTCCTCTACTACTTAATTCCTCCCTCTTTTTCTCTCCCTCCTCTACTTCCTCTATCACACTATCACTCCTTCCCATTTTCTCTCATTCTCACTTTCTTTAGCACTATGTCCCTTTCACTCTCTCTCCCTTATTTCTTTTACCACTATATCCTTTCCTTTTTTTCTCTCTCCCCTGCTTCTCTGCCACTGTATCCTTCCCTTCCATCTCTCTCTTTCCCTCTTGCTTACTTCTTCTACCACTTCATTCCTCCCTCTCCTTTTTCTCTCTCACTTATTTTCTCTACCACCTAATTCATCCCTCTACCATTTTATCCATCTGTCTCATTCTCCCTTTCCCCTACTTCCTCTACCACTTTATCCCTCCATCTCGTTCTCCCTTTCCCCTACCATTTTATTCCTCCGTCTCATTCTCTCTTTCCCCTACTTTCGTTACCACTTTATCCCTGCATCCCACTCTCCCTCTCCCCTACTTCCTCTACCACTTTATCTCTCCCGACCATTCTCCCTCTTCCATACTTCCTCTACCACCTTATTCCTCCCTCTCATTCTCCGTCCCATCTCCCTTTCCCTTACTTCCTCTAGCACTTTAGCCTTCCATCTCATTCTCCCTTTCCCCTACCACTTCATCCATCTATCCCATTTTCCCTCTCCCCTACTTCCTCTACCACTTTATCCCTCCGTCCCATTCTCCCACTTCCCTACTTCCTCTACCACTTTATCCCTGCATCTCATTTTCTCTTCCCCCTACTTCCTCTACCACTTTATCCCTCTGTCCCATTCTCCCTCTCTCCTACTTCCTCTACAACTTTATCCCCCTGTCCCTTTCTCCCTCTCCCCTATTTCCTTTACCACTTTATTCCTCACTCCCTGTCCCATCTCCCTCTCCCCCTACTTCCTCTACCACTTTATCCATCTGTCTCATTCTCCCTTTCCCTTACCACTTTATCCCTCCATCCCATTCTTCCTCTCCCCTACTTCCTCTATCATTTTATCCCTCTGTCTCATTTTCTCTTCCCCCTATTTCCTCTACCACTTTATCCCTCTGTCCCATTCTCACTCTTCATTATTTCCTCTACCACTTTATCCCTGCATCCCATTCTCCCTCTTCCCTACTTCCTCTACCACTTTATCCCTCCATCTCATTCTCTCTTCCCCCTACTTCTTCTACCACCTTATCCCCCAGTCTCATTATCTCTTAACCCTACTTCCTCTACCACTTTATCCCTCCATTCCATTCTCCCTCTTCCCTACTTCCTCTACCACTTTATCCCTCCATCCCATTCTCCCTATCCCCTACTTCTTCTACCACTTTTCCCCTCCGTCCCATTCTCCCTCTCCCCTACTTCCTCTACCACCTTATCTCTCCGTCTCATTCTCCCTCTTCCATACTTCCTCTACCACCTTATTCCTCCCTCTCATTCTCCGTTCTATCTCCCTTTCCCTTACTTTCTCTACCACTTTATCCCTCCATCTCATTCTCTCTTTCCCTTACCACTTCATCCATCTATCCCATTTTCCCTCTCCCCTACTTCCTCTACCACTTTATCCCTCTGTCCCATTCTCCCACTTCCGTACTTCCTCTACCACTTTATCCCTGCATCTCATTTTCTCTTCCCCCTACTTCCTCTACCACTTTATCCCTCTGTCCCATTCTCTCTCTCCCCTACGTCCTTTACAACTTTATCCCTCTGTCCCTTTCTCCCTCTCCCCTATTTCCTTTACCACTTAATTCCTCACTCCCTGTCCCATCTCCCTCTCCCCCTACTTCCTCTACCACTTTATCCATCTGTCTCATTCTCCCTTTCCCCACCACCTTATTCCTCCATCTCATTCTCCCTTTCCCTTACTACTTTACACCTCCGTCCCATTCTTCCTCTCCCCTATTTCCTCTACCACTTTATCCCTCCGTCCCATTCTCACTCTTCACTATTTCCTCTACCACTTTATCCCTGCATCCCATTCTCCCTCTTCCCTAGGTCCTCTACCACTTTATCCCCCCGTCACATTCTCGCTTCCCCTTACTTCCTTTACTACTTTATCCCTCTGTCCCATTCTCCCTCTCCCCTACTTCCTCTACCACTTTATCCCTCCGTCTCACTCTCTCTTTCCCCTATTTCCTCTACCACCTTATCCCTCCGTCTCATTATCTCTTCCCCCTACTTCCTCTACCACTTCATCCCTCCGTCTCATTATCTCTTCCCCCCCTACTTCCTCTACCACCTTATCCCTCTGTCTCATTCCCTCTTCCCCCTACTTCCTCAACCGCTTTATTCCTCCCTCCAATTTCCCCTCTCCCCTACCCCTACTTCCTATAACCCTTTATTCCTCCCTCCCATTTTCCCTCTCCCCTGTTTCCTATACCACTTTATCCCTACTTCCTTTTTTCTTATTTCTTAACTCCCTCTACCACTTTATATCTCTCTTTCCTTTTTCTTCCTTACTTCCTCTACATTTTTCTCTTCTTTTCTCTAACCCTCCTTCTCTTTCTCTCCCTCTTACCACCTTATTCCTCCCTCTCATTCTCCGCCCCATCTCCCTTTCCCTTACTTCCCCTACCACTTTATCCCTCTGTCCCATTCTCCCTCTCTCCTACTTCCTCTACAACTTTATCCCTCTGTCCCTTTCTCCCTCTCCCCTATTTCCTTTACCACTTTATTCCTCACTCCCTGTCCCATCTCCCTCTCCCCCTACTTCCTCTACCACTTTATACATCTGTCTCATTCTCCCTTTCCCTTACCACTTTATCCCTCCGTCTCATTCTTCCTCTCCCCTTCTTCTCTAATTTTATCCCTCCGTCTAATTTTCTCTTCCCCCTATTTCCTCTACCACTTTATCCCTCTGTCCCATTCTCACTCTTCATTATTTCCTCTACCACTTAATCCCTACATCCCATTCTCCCTCTTCCCCACTTCATCTACCACTTTATCCCTCCATCTCATTCTCCCTCCTCCCTACGTCCTCTACCACTTTATCCCTCCGTCTCATTCTCTCTTCCCCTACTTCCTTTACTACTTTATCCCTCTGTCCCATTCTCTCTCTCCCCTACTTCCTCTACCACTTTATCCCTGCATCTCATTTTCTCTTCCCCCTACTTCCTCTACCACTTTATTCCTCACTCCCTGTCCCATCTCCCTCTCCCCCTACTTCCTCTACCACTTTATCCATCTGTCTCATTCTCCCTTTCCCCACCACCTTATCCCTCCATCTCATTCTCCCTTTCCCTTACCACTTCATCCCTCCATCTCATTCTCCCTTCCCCCTATTTCCTCTACCACTTTATCCCTCCGTCCCATTCTCACTCTTTACTATTTCCTCCTCCACTTTATCCCTGCATCCCATTCTCCCTCTTCCCCACTTCATCTACCACTTTATCCTTCCATCCCATTCTCCCTCTTCCCTAGGTCCTCTACCACTTTATCCCTCCGTCGCATTCTCTCTTCCCCCTACTCCCTTTACTACTTTATCCCTCTGTTCCATTCTCCCTCTCCCCTACTTCCTCTACCACTTTATCCCTCCGTCTCATTCACTCTTCCACCTATTTCCTCTACCACCTTATCCCTCCGTCTCATTATCTCTTCCCCCTACTTCCTCTACCACTTCATCCCTCCGTCTCATTATCTCTTTCCTCCTACTTCCTCTACCACCTTATCCCTCCGTCTCATTATCTCTTCCCCCTACTTCCTCTACCACTTCATCCCTCCGTCTCATTATCTCTTCCCCCCTACTTCTTCTACCACCTTATCCCTCTGTCTCATTCCCTCTTCCCCCTACTTCCTCTGCCGCTTAATTTCTCCCTCCGATTTCCCCTCTCTCCTACTTCCTATACCCCTTTATTCCTCCCTCCCATTTTCCCTCTCTCCTGCTTCCTATACCACTTTATCCCTCCTTCCTTTTTTCTTAACTCCCTCTACCACTTTATATCTCCCTTTCCTTTTTCTTCCTTACTTCCTCTACCTTTTTCTTTTCCTTTCTCTAACCCTCCTCGTCTTTCTCTACCCCTTACTTCCTCTTTTCCTTATACTCTCTCCACCCCCTCTCTCCCTTTTTTTCTCTTTTTGCCCTTCCCTACTTCCCTCGCCTTCCCTTTCTTTATCTCCCCTCCTCTCTCTCTCTATTTCCCTTAATTCTTCTTTCTCTCCACCCCCCCCCCCCCCCCATCTTTCTCTCTAAAGCTGGCTATAGATAGAACTCAATATAGCAGGGACTGGACAAATTTTGATCCATGTATGGGCAGGTTGGTCTACTGATCAACTTCTGAACAACTGCCTTGTTGAAAAATTTCCACTCCATCAGTGCCCCGCTGTCAGAATACAATAGCTCAAGTGTGTGGATGGGGGAATCGAGTCTTTTTTTTCGTTCAACCCGAAAAAAAATGACTCAATAATGGGCAGCTTTACTCCCCACCTTTTTTTCTCTCGCTCCCTCTCTCCTCTGTACTCATTTAAAAGTCTATTATGTTCTATGAATTTACCCCACATAAGATAAAAAACATCTAATTTGCTCATATTTTGCACAGTAATGCACACAATTAGCCCAGAGAAAATAATGGCAGCTTGCATAAACGCACAGGACATGATGCACTGCACTCTATTTTGTGAGGGAGGGGCTTTCCATTACTTGGTTTAAAGAAAAAAGGTCCAACAATGAGTATTAGCATTTGACATATGACAAAAAAAGCGCTAAACCGTATAAAACGTGATGCACTTCAAATCCTACATACAAACGCATGTAATGGTGTGACGTTAAAAATGTGCGTCACTACAGGTACGATCAGTGCCCCGGGCACAACAGCATCCATATCCGTGCTTTAATTTATTCTTTTTATCCCGATGCTCCTTTGATATCTTTTCCCTTCATTTTGTTTCCTTTTTTCTGCCTTATTGCCTACAAGTTGCTCTCTTGACTCTCCGCTTAGCCTTCAATACATGGCCGCGTCCCCACCTTCTCCCTCGGCTCTCATTCCCAACGCCAGGAGTCGGCGCGGGGGTCCCCAGCGTGTGTGTTTAGTAGCTGCACTTGACCCTTCTGCGTCCCCCCCTCCAGAAAATAACAGTTACACAAACACAGGGACACACACGGCGGCTCGGGCCTACGTGGCTGCTCAGAGCCTATTGTTGGGTGTCCATGGAAACCAGTCCCCATGGTTACTCCTCAGATAACACAGCAGCCATTAATCACTGTGGCATTGTATTATTAGTGAGCTCACACACATACAACATCATGTCATTCTCTCCCGGCAGAAAAACTCGGACTCAAAAATATCACTGCTTCCAAAAAAAAAATAATAGTAATAATAATAATTATAAAAGTATATCGTGTCCAAAGTGATGGCGTGAAAAAAACAGCGTTGCCTTTTTTTTTTTAGTGTCTCAAAATCGATGTAGCGCGAGCTCTTCTACACAAAGGATCCGCAGGTGGAAGCCTCGGCATGAGTCGCACAGGTGCACAATCCTGGCAAGAACCAGAATATTGCGCCGCGGTGATCGCGACTTGGAAAAAAACAGGAAGAAAATCTTGTTTGTGACAGAATCGCCCTGAAGGTTTCTTTTCGCTTCCAATTTTTATTTTATTTTTTAAAGCCGAACTCCGGGGACATTTTTTACAGCTACCCTCCTCTCCATGCGAAATTTAACCCTTGCAGTGAAGGAAGGGGGGGGGGTTGCCCAGCTGCAAGGGTTAAATGTTTAGTTTTGTCTAAGGCACCATTAAAAAAAGCATTTTGTTGACCTTATTCCTCCCTTCAGATTTCTCACAACGCGGGACCGCTGGGCCTGTATTGTGCGTGATGACGTCAGGGTGCGGCCGACGGAGCGCCAAAGGGAAACATCTTCCTGGGGCCCATTGCATGGAGAGGAGGAAGCTTGTGGGAGTGGGGGATAAGGTAAGTAAAACTTTATTTTTTAATGGTACCCTGGGCAAAAATTTACCCCTTCAGTGTGGGGGGGGCGCATTGGGGCGCAGGCAAGTGAAACGGTAGTTTGGAATATTTCTTGGAGTTTAGTTTTGATTTTCTTTCTTGCTTTACAAACAGTTATTGGATGCAATTTGATAGGATTTCCAATTACATTTTGACTGTTAAGAGATCGCATGGGCAACCAGGTCGGTGGTAAAAGAAGGCAGTTGAGATGCAGTTTTTCCGCCTCCTGACTGCCTGCCGATACACAAAAGTGCGCCCTTTCAGGGCTATACACTTGTAGTGGCAAAAAAGCCTAAGTGTAGGTATAACACATGTTTTACTGCACTGTAGTACAGTACGTTCTGGTGTCATTCATTTGGAATGGTGTCCCAACATGTAACGGGGTGTTAGTCACCCATTGTTTCCCTCTAGTGAGATTCTGGTGTAGTTATCACTTTATACCACTAGATGCCCCTACCTGACCTTAGTTCCCTATTTGGAATTGTTTTTCAGGAGAAGTTCTTCCCTTTTCTATTAGCGGTAGTGGCACCAGTGTGTTCCTCCGCCATAGAATCTGGGCGCCATTTTGGGAGAGCCTGTGTCTGATTGGAATATATTCCAATAACATTCGATCTCTCCCCCATTCACACAAAACAAATGTACACGCAGTTTCACAGAACAAATAGCCATCCTTCGTTCCTTATTTGGAACTGTTTTTCAGGGGAGTGAAGTGAACGGCTGTCTCCCAGGGGCACGTTTCCTATTAAATTCTCGGTTTAACAGCTACATGCTGCCAGGCTCTTTATGGTGACCTGTATTGTCCAAGCCCAACGAATGAGCTGTATATGGTGGATATCCTCTGGCGCCCTTTATATCCTCTATACTTGGACTATTGAATGTCCATTTGCCCCTGCCTGTAGTTCGAGCTATTGTGGACTTATTTTCAAATCCTTTTATTATTCATCTTACCATGGATATTATAGCAATATATTCCAAACCAAGATAGAGAAATTTATTCTCTTATCTGTTACGTCTTTGAACCTTGATCGTGTCCTGAAGAAGCCTTACGGCTAAACGCGTAAACGCACAAGGGCTCATTGCACATAATATACAGATGCACAATATATTGATGTTTTTACCTTTTTGATCATTCTATGTAAATCTCAATAAAACGGATTGTTTTCACTAGATTTTCTCTTTATTATTTCTTAGCCTAAAAAGTCCATTATTTTGGTAATACTTGGTACTATCTGAAATTTTCCCCGAATTTATGGACGTGGCTTCTTTATTGCACTGTTCTTTTCTAATGTTTTTCAGGGGATATTCTTCCCTTTTCTATTAGGGGTAGTGGCACCAATGTGTCCTCCACCATGGAATCTGGGGCGCCATGTTGGGGGAGCCTGTGTCTGAGTGGAATATATCCTTATAACATTGGCTCTCTCCCCCATTCACACAGAACAAATGTACATGCAGTTTCACGGGACAAATAACTGCCCATAGTTTCTTATTTGGAATTGTTTTTCAAGGGAAGTTCTTCCCTTTTCTATTATAGGTAGTGGCACCAATGTGTCCTCCACCATGGAATCAGGGCGCCATTTTGGGAGAGCCTGTGTCCGATTGGAATGTATCCTAATAACATTCGCTCTCTCCCCCGTTCACACAAAACAAATGTACACGCAGTTTCACAGAACAAATAGCCATCCTTCGTTCCTTATTTGGAATTGTTTTTCAGGGGAAGCTCTTCCCTTTTCAATTATAGGTAGTGGCACCAATGTGTCCTCTACCATGGAATCTGGGGCGCCATGTTGGGGGAGCCTGTGTCTGAGTGGAATATATCCTTATAACATTCGCTCTCTCCCCCATTCACACAGAACAGATGTACATTCAGTTTCACGGGACAAATAACTGCCCATAGTTCCTTATTTGGAATTGTTTTTCAAGGGAAGTTCTTCCCTTTTCTATTATAGGTAGTGGCACCAATGTGTCCTCCACCATGGAATCAGGGCGCCATTTTGGGAGAGCCTGTGTCCGATTGGAATGTATCCTAATACCATTCGCTCTCTCCCCCCGTTCACACAAAACAAATGTACACACAGTTTCACAGAACAAATAGCCATCCTTCGTTCCTTATTTGGAATTGTTTTTTAGGGGAAGTTCTTCCCTTTTCTATTATAGGTAGTGGCACCAATGTGTCCTCTACCATGGAATCAGGGCGCCATGTTGAGGGAGCCTGTGTCTAAGTGGAATATATCCTTATAACATTCACTCTCTCCCCCATTCACACAGAACAAATGTACACGCAGTTTCATGGGACAAATAACTGCCCATAGTTCCTTATTTGGAATTGTTTTTCAGGGGAAGCTCTTCTCTCTTCTATTAGGGGTAGTGGCACCAGGGTGTCCTCCACCATAGAATCTGGGTGCCATTTTGGGAGAGCCTGTGTCTGATTGGAATATATTCCAATAACATTCAATCTCTCCCCCATTAACACAGAACAAATGTACACACAGTTTCACTGGACAAATAACTGTCCTTCATTCCTTACTTGGAATCTGTTTTCAGGGGATGTTCTTCCCTTTTCTATTAGGGGTAGAGGCACCAATGTGTCCTCCACCATGGAATCTGGAAGAAATCTTGGGAGAGCTTGTGTCTGATTGGAATATTATCCTAATAACATTCGCTCCCCCCCCCCCCATTCACACAGAACAAATGTATACGCAGTTTCACAGGACAAATAACTGTCCTTAGTTCCTTACTTGGAATCAATTTTCAGGGGATGTTCTTCTCTTTTCTATTAGGGGTAGTGGCACCAGTGTGGCCTTCACCATGGAATCTGGGTGCCATTTTGGGAGAGCCTGTGCCTGATTGGAATATATTCCAATAAAATATAATCTCTCACCCATTCACACAAAACAAATGTACACGCCATTTCACTGGACAAATAACTGTCCTTCATTCCTTAGCTGGAATCGGTTTTCAGGGGAAGTTCTTCCCTTTTCTATTATTGGTAGTGGCACCAATGTGTCCTCCACCATGGAATCTGGGCGCCATCTTGGGAGAGCTTTTGTCTGATTGGAATATATCCTAATAACATTCGTTCTCCCCCATTCACACAGAACACATTTACATGTAGTTTCACAGAACAAATAACCATCCTTAGTTCCTTAGTTGGTATTAGTTTTCAGGGGAAGTTTTTGCCTTTTCTATCAGGGGTGGTGGCACCAGCAGTTTGTCCTCCACCATAGAATCTGGACGCCATCTTGGGAGAGTCTGTGTCTGATAGGTCTTAATAACATTTGATTTCTCCCTCATTCGCACAGAACAAATGTACATGCAGTTTCACAGGACAAATAACTGCAGTTTTTTTTTTTTTTAAACAGACCCCGTGTAATTGCTATGCCTATATTTTTGCCTAAATTGTAAATGCACATGTGTTCTTGGAATGAGGACTACTTTTAAAAAGTGCTTTTTGATATTGAGGACTACGTTGCATATGGAAATGTTTAAACAGGTACTTTCTGGCTTCGAAACAGTTATTCTTTTATTACTTAATCGTTGCCTTGTGGATGTACGGCATGGACTCAATGTATGTATATCTCCTCGGGAGGAGAAGAGGCCGCCACCAATATATGAACACATTGACTTTAATAGAATGTTTTGGTGCCTTGGACATGGACAGCTCTGCTCAGATCTGATTTCCTTTGTTTCTGAGATGTGGTATTATCTGAGGCTAGAGCACGTATTTAGGGGTGGCCTTATTGGATAGACATTCATTTCTTACACTTGGATCATTTATACGCATTGCTCGATTAGGTGGTGGGTGGGGGTTATCCTAAAGGGGTTCTTTACCAGCTTTGTCATTTTACATATAAGGCAAGTGTGATCAAATTTTTGTAGCTTAATAAAATTTCTTCATTTTTATGGTGGTCTCTGGTCTTTTTCTTTTCTTTAAAGTTAAAATGTAAAGGATAACTAAACCCAAAAACAATAATGTAATACAGTCCTTAGATGTGGCAGCTGCCTTAATTTTTTTTAAGCTAATATAATTTTTAGCAAGTACAAAAAAATAACCCATTGATCCTGCCAGAAATGCAGTGTCCTTGTCACTTCCTGTGAGCTGTGCTGAAGAATATCTTCCTAGTTATATCCTGTAAACTACCAATTGACCTGCCCCCCATGTAATGGTGATGAAGAGATACAGACGTGTATGTAGTTCATATCAGGAGAGCAGCCTAGGGCAGTGATGGTTAACCTTGGCACCCCAGATGTTTTGGAACTACATTTCCCACGATGCTCAGCTTCACTGCAGAGTGCTTGAGCATCATGGTAAATGTAGTTCCAAAACATCTGGAGTGCCAAGGTTCGCCATCACTGGCCTAGGGTGACAGCTATGATATAGTGGAGGAGTGTGTAGCCACCCAGGGACAGGGCGTGTGTTATTTGCAGGATTACCTGGTGAAAATAAAGCAAAATGAGATTTTGTAAAAAGAAAATGAATGCAACCACCACACCAAGCAAGGGGGGTACCTACAGGGGTCACAATTGAGACCCAGCCCCCATGTTCCAGGGGGCCCATGTAGCCCCCCACCTGTACACCTAGATAGGAGTGGCGGTGGTGACTGCATATAGAGGAACCATTCTCACCATTTTCCTCCTGTCAGCCTTCCTCTCTATCTAAGCCGAGACATCAAAATCTGGAAATGTACATATTTTAATTTAGGAAAGTGACAGTTTTTGAGACCCAGGACAGAAAGGTTCCAATAAGGAAATGACTGCGCTCGGCTTCAACAAAATGGCCACTTCCAGCAAGAAAAAACAAAAGCATTACTGGAGGCAATTTACAGCACACACTTCTTTTGGTAGCATAATTGTTAATGTGGGTTGTATGTTCTTTTGTTAAAGAACATTAATTCTTATCATTTTTTTTCATGAGTAAAGTTCCACTTTAAACAATAGTCTTTTGTTCTTTAAAATAACAGACCACACAAGTGCTTTTTAGAAAACTTTTAATTCATTTTTTTCCACAAAGAAGCAAAAAAAAACATTTCCCCCATCGAAAAGGAGCACTGCGCTAATTACAGTTTCAAGGCGCTAACAATAATCTAATTAGTTCATAAATTACCTCTAATGACAACATTTGCTCTTTTTTTTTTAAAAAAGGATACCCATCCTAAAATTAAAATAATACAAAAAAGCTATTTTTGTTTAACCAAAAAATTTCTACAAAAAAGTGTAAAATATTTACATTTTTTTTTTCCTCTTTTCTGAAGGGGGTTTTCACGGATGTCAAGGCAACGAGAACACTGTTTTCAAATGAATACAATATTTAATAAGGAATCATGGAGTCTCTGCAACTTTCGTATAATGAACACATGACAAACCTCAGGACGATTTCATTAGCTGGAAAGGATGGGCTGAATGAGTTTTGGTGTGAGGGCGGCCATTTTTTTGAGAGATAATGAAAACGTGGTTGACATCTGTCTGACAGCGGCTGAACCTCCGCCAAGCTAGGTGGTTTCCCCGGAAGAAAGACCTGAGCTTAATGCATGTTACAGAATGGCGTTACGATGTAGGCTTTCAAGGGGAATAAGGCAAAAGGGTCATTATATAAGAATACACGGCCTAGATATCTGTGTCAAAGCCTGAGATTACAAAACATGAAGGGAGAAAGGAGGCCAAGTTCACCTCGGGCCTGATTATTTGCACAAAATAAGACATTTTTTTTTCCGCCTTTCTTAGCAAGAATTCCAAAACAAAAAACTGGTTTCTGTTGTCTGGAGAAGTGAAGAAGGCAAGGGAGAATTTAGGTACTACTGGCAACAAAGAGAGCAATTATTTAAATAAATAAAGCCTTTAGACTAAAATACACAAACCATATAGAAGAAGAAGAAGCCATTTTGCCATTTAGGCAAGAGGGGTATCAACTGCTTTAGGGATCCAGTTGAAGAGTTGGATGTGTGCCCACAGCATGTGCAACAGTAGAATAACCATCATCAAGACAATGCATTCAGCACCTATTAGGCTGGGGTAGGGGCCTCGTTGGATCTCCCTTACCCTAGTTATTGTTTGCATAGCTCCTACTGTTGTCAACCGGCCAGAATTCAAAAAGCAAATTACTTTTTTTGCCCACTCCTTGATATGGACAGTAACCTGGACCACTTAAATCTGACTGGGTGGAAGGAAGGGCTGAATTACATGAGGAGTGGAACTGAGCTATGGAAGGTGCAGAGGGGTGGCATCCAGGAGCAGTGCCAGGCAGTTCTGATGTGCACAAAAAATACCCTCAGGTTGTATCAAGGTGCATACTGAATCAGCAGAGATACAGACGGGTTTACTAGGGGCTACAAGCCAATGACCACTGTCGATGCATGTATGGATATTACAACACTGGCCACCATGGTCGGGGAGTAAATAAACAAGAAGCGCCACAAACAAATATATAAGTACAAACTCAATGTTTATTTTTTAGCATGAAGGAGCTGTAAGAGCCTACAAGTTTTGGTGGTTACGAAAGACTCCCCCTTCTCCAGGCATTTGAAAAAAGGGCCCACTTCCAGAAAGAGAAGAGAACTGGAGATGTGGACAGGAATTCGACAACTGGTTTCACAGACTAGAGACACTGTACTCCCAAAATGATATCAAGTTGGAAAAGCTTTGTTTAGAATCCAGGACCACAAAGATCTTATCTACCATGATTAGGGGTAGCTTTGGGGGTAGCCAACCCATAAAATTGCCATGATTTGTGTGCAACCACTCAGAGAGTGGTGAGTCAGGTCCAGAACTTGTATCCTTAGAGCTCTAGTTACACCCCAAATACACAATGATGTAATCACAAATTATGTAATTATCTACATTACAGAATGTAGATGATGCAACTGCTCCTGGGCCCACAAGGGTAGGTGGCTCATCTATGACTACTCCTGCAGCTATCTGCATTCTGTATAGAAGAAAGTAGCATGCCTGTCTCTTTCTCATTCATGTTCCTGATACTCTAGTAGACCTAAGCCTCGCCAAGGTAGTATCAGATATATGGATGAGCAAGGTTGAAGAAAGATATTGCATCTCACAGCACCAAGCATAAGGGACCTGTGACTTTTAGTTACCCCTTATGAAACCAAACCACATGAGATGGCGGTGCCATGGTGGGAATGGTCACCAACTGTAGGTCCTGTGTGATAAGCAGGTAGAAAAAGCTTGTATGCTCCAAAGAATTTGGGTCTACTTGACAAAGCGACCGTGATCACCCTTGTTTCTATGTTACTGGGAGAAGCCAACATTATTTAAAATAACCCATCCAGTCACCAGAAGATGTAAAGATGTCTGAGGCACATGAAACTTGGTACTCCTAGGATACACTCATTCTTGGTGCTATAGACCATGGGTCTCCAAACTTTCTAAATAAAGTGCCTGTTTATTGTCCTTTAGACTTTAGGAGCGCCAGATTGTAGCCATCGGGTGTACAACATGTCCCAACAATCCCCCATCATTGGTGTCAGTCTGAGGAATTGTGCCCAGTCCTTGTTGTCCTTGAGAGTAATTGTGCCCCATCATTGGTGTCATTAGGCCCCATGTTGGTGTGATTGGGAGGAATTGTGCCCCATCGTTAATGTAATTGGTAGGAATTGTGCCCCTTCATTGGTGTTATTGGGAGGAATTGTGCCCTTCACTGGAGTCAGTGAATAAAATAGCAACCCAAAGGCTGGATAAAAGCAAACAAAAGGGCCACACCCTGCCCCCAGGCCGCAGTTTGGAGGCCACTGCTATAGACAATGTTGTTGGCTGCACTATTTTGAGTACAACTACGTTACGCAAAATAATTCTATTATGTCTTTGTGGTAGAAGCATTAGAAAGAACATCATACCAAGAACATTTACAGGGGACAATGCAATGCTTACTTAAAAGGGCCAATGCACCCAAAGGAGATATTTCAGTTTTCGGTAAATGCTGAAGAGTTAATTCCCATAACAGTTTTTTGTATCTGTTGATGGAAAGGTTGAGTTCCAGGTCCACCAGTGCCATTATCAAGGACTCCTGGTTTGCCCGTTATGTGTTATGTTTTGGTGAATGTAACAGGAAAAGTGGGAACACCCTCAAGTAGGGGGAGCAGAGCCAAGAACTGTAACAGGGAGATCTGGAATCCCCAAGACATGGAAGAAACCCTCGAGTGACTCAGCCCACCACAATCCACCAATTACTGAACAGTTTTACCCAGACTGACCTTTTAAAGTTTTTTCCTGGAATCCAAAAATAATACAACAAAAGGACTTTTACATGGCATGAATCACTCAACGTCTACCAATGAATATTTTACTTCTGAGGAAGGAAAACCTCTAATGCTTAAAAAAAAAAATCTCAAGTCTTTTAGGAAATAAGATCCAGGATGGCATGACTATATTATTTTACTAAAATAGAAAAATAAACCTAAAAATTATGCATTTTCATTGTAGCTTATACTGCTAAAAAACACACACACAAAAACAAAAAAGGCTAAAACATAAAAACAAAAAAAAAATACATAAAGGTCAATACAAAAAAACTAGAAGAAAACATGAAAGACAAAAAAATAAAATCTAAAACAGAAAGACATAAAAGGCTTACACAATGACAGTTAAAACGTAGCAAAACTTTTCACAAAAATATTGCCTGAACACTGAAATAAAAGAAGCCAGGAGGATAAGAAACAATATTTTGCCATTCAAAACAACGAGTTACAAACAAATACATAGGCACTGTACGGCAAAACAAAGTAGCTTAAACAAGGCAGCAAATATATGCTCCACAGGGCTTATTCAGATTAATGAGTTTAATGTGCGCTCTTGCATTCTTCATCTCACTTCACACAATTTGCTTTTTTTTTCTCTGCATATTTGTGCTAGCAATCGAATCCCATGGCAGAAAAAAAATTCTGCTTTAAAATTAAAATCCCTAAATAATGCAAACAGTAAAAAAAATAAAAAATACAAAAATCACAATTTATTTAAATTTTGAATGCAGCGCAAATAGACACACCAACCTCGCCTGTCAGAAAAAAAGGCCCTAAGGGTCACGCTGCTGCTAGGAAGAAAAACGTTTTTCTAGAAATAAAAAGGGGTTATTTTAAAAGTGTGATGAAAATTGCGACAATCTGCTGTAATATGTAGCCGCTAATAAAACGGTATCAGCTATTCCACTTGAAGGGTACGTACACGGGGATGGTGGTTTTGATGGATCTAACAGCATGGTAACACTTCTGAAAATAATTCCCGTTTTCTTCTTTCAGCTTATTAGTACTCACAAGAAGAATCCACTGCGTTTTCCATCTTATTTTTTTTTTTTCGTGGTCATCTCATGAGACCACATTTAATAGGGCTCTCGGCAAATGTGTCGTAAAGGCATCCGAAGTGAACGTAAAATCGCTTGTGATGCATTTAACAAACGCACTGTGGGAAATTAAATGGCATGCTGGGAGCCAAACTGCTTTTTTCTGATTTTTTCCAATGCATGTGACTAAACCCACATGGGAAACATAAAAATGTATTTAAATGACAAACGCCTATATGGACGCAATTCTGTGTTTAAAAAAAATCGCGTAATGCCGGTCAGATTTTGATCTGTCAGTGTCATGCAAGGGCCTGCCTTAACAATTAATTTTCAAGATATCCAGTCATGTCCTCACTCTATGCTTGTTGACCAATGTTGGTGACACCACCGTCTGACCAGAGTAAGGAGTACCATACCTTACAAAGGTGGACCACTGCTTGAAATATCTGCTCCCCATCACTGCAAAGTCTAGAAGCAGTAAGGGAACACATGGCATCTGGGACAGTCCTGCATTTTGGCCCTCTGTCCTGCCGAATGCTGTGTCCCTGGATCACAGCATCAACCTTATTTGAGTTACTGCACATTGTGGGGATCAGGGCCACAAGTAGGTGATATTTAGAGCTGAAGTCTAGGCAGGACCATCCCATAAAGTGGGTACGATGGGTGGCCCTTACATATTTGGAGCTGAGGTCTGGGCAGGACCATCCCATAAAGTGGGTACGATGGGTGGTCCTTACATATTTAGAGCCGAGGTCTGGGCAGGACCAACCCATAAAGTTGGCATGATGGGTGATCCCTACATATTTAGAGCCAAGGTCTAGGCAGGACAAACCCATAAAGTGGGTTTGACGGGTGGTCCTTACATGAATAAAGCTGGGGTCTGGGCAGGACCAACCCATAAAGTGCGCATGATGGGTGGTCCTTACATATTTAGAGACTGGTCATGGTAGGACAAACCTATAAAGTGGGTTTGATGGCTGGCCCTTACATGATTAAAGCTGGGGTCTGTGCAAGACCAACCCATAAAGCTGGCATTATGGGTAGTGCTCACATAAATAGAGACATGTCTGGGTAGGACTAACCCATAAAGTGGGAAGGATGGGTGGTCCCTACATATTTAGAGCCAAGGTCTGGGCAGGTCAAACCCATAAAGTGGGTTTAATGGGTGGTCCTTACATGAATAAAGCTGGGGTCTGGGCAAGACCAACCTATAAAGTGGACATGGTGGGTGGTCCCTACATATTTAGAGCCCAGGTCTGGGCAGGACCAACCCATAAAGTGGACATGATGTGTGGTCCTTTACATATTTAGAGACTGGTCATGGTAGGACAAACCTATAAAGTGGGTTTGATGGGTGGTCCTTACATGATTAAAGCTGGGGTCTGGGCAAGACCAACCTATAAAGTGGACATGGTGGGTGGTCCCTACATATTTAGAGCCCAGGTCTGGGCAGGACCAACCCATAAAGTGGACATGATGTGTGGTCCTTACATATTTAGAGACTGGTCATGGTAGGACAAACCTAAAAAGTGGGTTGGATAGGTGGTCCTTACATGATTAAAGCTGGGGTCTGGGCAAGACCAACCCATAAAGCTGGCATGATGGGTAGTGCTCACATAAATAGAGACATGTCTGGGTAGGACTAACCCATAAAGTGGGAATGATGGGTGGTCCGTACATATTTAGAGCCAAGGTCTGGGCAGGACAAACCCATAAAATGGGTTTGATGGGTGCTCCTTACATGAATAAAGCTGGGGTCTGGGCAAGACCAACCCATAAAGCTGGCATGATGGGTAGTGCTCACATAAATAGAGACAGGCCTGAGCAGGACCAACCCATAAAAAGGGCAAACGCTGGAAACTTTATTCATCTCGACAGCATGAACAGAGTCACCATCTGGGACCTCCTCTTCTAACACGTTTCACCCACAAGGGGTGTGCTTAAATATAGGTCTGGGTGAAATATGTCAGCAGAGGCAGTCTCTGTTCATGTTGTCCGGATAAATAGTTACCAGCTTTTGAATTTTTTTGTGGATTTGTGCAGTATGGGAGCATGGCATGAGCCCCTGCTGGTGTTTAGTACCAGATCTTCCATGAGAGTGACCCAGTTCAGGGCTTGAGAGCCGAGCACCCCATACTTTTGCCAAAATTCCTTTCTGTTTATTGGGGAGAAGTAATTTCTTTGTTAAACTGAAAAGTATCACCGACTTGGATGGAGAGGAAGAGACCTCATAGGTTAACAAAAGCTGAATTTTAGCAACTCTGCTGCAGGCAATACTTAATCTTAGGGCACTTGCCCGTTTTACTGTAGTGAACTGCAGAACGAGGTGTTCATTGCCATTCAGTTTGAATGGCACTCCAACACACCTAATCAACGCACCTGAGCTACAGCATACTAAATGTACAGTGCACTATGAATGGGCTGTATTAATGAATGGGCTGCAGTAATGAATGGGATATAGTAATAAATGGGCCGTAGTGATGAATGGGCTGCACTAATGAATGGGCTGCACTAATGAATGGGCTGCAGTAATGCAGCATACCCACAACACATTTCATTGCAAACAGCATGAACAGGCTCTGAATGTTGGAAACAGTTTATAAATAGTTGGGTTTTTTTTGCTCAGAAAACCTGGATTAAGTGCTGTGAAAACTTTGTAAAGTCTAGTGATTAGCCGTTTTCATTATTTCAGCCGTCGCCATATTGCGTTTTGTTGGATTTGGCACTGACACTTGCTTGGGGTCTTCAGCTGCCTTAAGCGAGTCTTGGCTCTGGTGCGTTGCTGTACCTTTAGACTGGATTCACCCCTCTGCATCCCCCCCCATCCCAATGTGTTTTCTGATGAAATCAATCAAATTGTGTGTCAGCGCTTGTTAAAGTGTGCTGTCGCCCATTTTCAATGCGTGTCTCAACTGCAATTTGTATTGAATGTCAACACACATCATAATGCATTGATGCTTGTCGTGATGCGTTTACATGCAATATGATGCACATTGGTGCACATAATAATGATTTCAATGGAGAAAGTATCAAGCAAAAATGCAAAAGTGTGAATCCAACCTTAAAGCAAAGCTGCAGGAATTAAACAAGACTACCCTTGTAGTGAGCCCCTCTCCTGCACTCCAAGAGTTAAATGCTTGCTTTGTCTAAGAGTGCAGGGATAAGGTCTGCTACTGCTGGCGGTCCTTCAGTGTCACGTACAGTATTAATCCTGCACTGTACATGGGGGGGGAGCATGTGACCACGGCTGAGAGCGCTGTAGATGGCAATGCTGGACTGGTAGCATGGATGGACATATGGAAGGAAAATATTACACCTTACCATGACTGGATCTAGGGGGGTGCTGTGCCCCCCCCCAGATTTCAGTTGCGCCCCTCACTGCCCTGCTGACCTCCTTTGTTTTCCCGTTGACCCACTGTATACCGCCCTACCAATTCCTGTATAGTCCCCTACTGGCCCACTGTACACTGCCCTACTGCCCCTTGTCCTACTGCCCCCCGTCCTCTGCCCTTTCGCACCCTGTACACTCCCCCACTGAACTCTGTGCTCTGCCCTACCAAATCCTGTACATTCCCCCTGACAGGCTAGATCTCGCCCTCACCTTATCCCGGCAAACCTAGATAAAACAAGCATTTAACGCTTGCAGTGCAGAGGGGATCGGCCACTGCAAGGGTAGATTTTGTCTAATCCCGGGAGTTCAGCTTTAAGAAAGGGCTATATCCAAGGTAAACCTGCTCTTAATTTATTCATTGCTATATATTATATGTATATATAACTGTATGTGCCAAGCAGGGATGAACTGGGTTCGGTCTGGACTTGGTCGAAAACTAGTTCTGCAGAGCTCGAGGGAAACTGTCACACTATTGCATCCCTGCCAGCCCAATCAACTCTGGCAATTGCATTACCTGTCGCACAGCGGCATGTATACAAAGAGGCAGAGATGCTTGTGACGTAATTTACCTAATATGGCCACATAGCCATATTGAGTCAATGACATTGACCAAATTTGCCCATTTTGGCCATCTCTGCCCCTTTGTGTATGTGCAGATGGGGAAGGCCCTGGCCACAACTGATTGGGCTGATGGGGATGCAACCATGCAACAGTTTCCTTCAGGTTTGACTAACTGGGATTGGACCAAACCCAACTCATCCCTAGTCAGGGCCGAATCTAACCTATCTGATCTGGGGGTGCAGTAAAATAGTCTGGGGGCATAATGTCAACACTGTATGTGAGCTACTGACAGTCTATCACAGTGTCATGACCTTGGAGACACTATAAAACAGAACCTGTGCCCCCTTATATCAGATGTCCCTATCAGATTCCCCCTTTACAACATGCTTTCTAATCAAAGTGCCCCCTTACATAAGGTGTCCCCATCAGAGTGCCCCCTTACATCAGATGTCCCCACCAGAATACACCCTTACATCAGGTGTCCCAATCAGAGTCCCCCTTACATCAGATGTCCTCATCAGAATGCCTCCTTACATCAGGTGTCCCAATCAGAGTCCCCCTTACATCAGATGTCCTCATCAGAATGCCTCCTTACATCAGGTGTCCCAATCAGAGTCCCCCTTACATCAGATGTCCTCATCAGAATGCCTCCTTACATCAGGTGTCCCAATCAAAGTCCCCCTTACATCAGATGTCCTCATCAGAATGCCTCCTTACATCAGGTGTCCCAATCAAAGTCCCCCTTACATCAGATGTCCTCATCAGAATGCCTCCTTACATCAGGTTTCCCCATTAAAGTGCCTCCTTACATCAAGAATCCCAGTCAGAGTGCCCACTTACATCAGGTGTCCCCATCAAGAGTGCCCCCTTACATCAGATGTCCCCACCAGAATGCACCCTTACGTCAAGTGTCCCAATCAGAGTCCCCCTTACATCAGGTGTCTCCATCAGAGTGCCCCCTTACATCAATTGTCCCCATCAGAGTGCCCCCTTACATGGATTGTCCTCAGAGTGCCCACTTGCATCAACTGTCTGCATCAGACTGGCTCATGGATCAGTGGATCCACTCTCAGAGACCGGGGGAGGGGGGGGGGGGGGCAACTAAAATCTGAGCACAGCCACACCCCCCCGCCCCATCTGCCCCTGTCCCTAGTCCCAGGTTGGGAGCCCAGATAACTTAGGGACAACACTTCATAGACGTGCGTTGTAGTGGCGATAGATCTTTATGCCTAATTAGAAATATAGGCAACAAAACCTGTTTTCAATCTACATGTTGGAAACCGTTCATAATATGTTTTTCTGCTGGATTAGAATTTTTGGGCAGACCATCTTACACATACTTAGGGCTCAAACCGTAGAGGAATTTTTCTTTGTTACGTCAACAGAAAATTAGCCTCAAATCACACTTAACTGTCACGATTAATGATGGTCATTTATTAGTAGGACAATCAATGAGCTGCAGTCATTTGTGATACTTTTGTGAGTACAATTTTTTAACACCTTGATTTATGAGGCCAATCACGAATTGCATGACCACCATTTAGGGAGATCTTAAACTGTACCACTAATGCTCTGGAAATGTCCTAGGGGATTCAGACCTATGATAATAGCCACGTTGTACTATATTTGGCTTTCTGAATCAGCCATGCAGACAAAAAGATGTTCTTCTAAGCTTAGTTATATTGACGGTGACAGGGGCTTAATTATGAATCATGGGGCCCCAAAGCAACATTTTGATGGGACCCTCCTAGCTATATCTCTGTAGCAGCTTGCGGTGTCAACTGTGACATGATGTGTCATTGATCTTATCATAAAGTATGCCTAAATCAAGGAGCAATAGTAATAATAATAAATAATAACCATAATAATATCAGCTATGCAATACATTTTTTCATTGAGGTTCACCTTTAAAGTTTTCTTTTCTCTATCAGCCTCCCAAATCAGGCCCCCTCCTTCCCCAGGCCCCATAGCAGCCCTGTGGATTTCTATGGCTATTGTTCTGCAGCTAGACAGTGGTGGATTTAAAGCTGAACTACCAGACAGGTATAAAAAAAAAAAAAAAAATAATAATACAGTAAATTAATTGGCTTAAAAAAGATTAAAAAACACATTATTAAAGAGGATCTACCAAAATTTTACTTGGGTTTTAGCCTCCTGTACTGCAGAGCTTCGCCTACGAGAGCATGGGGGCCAGCAATTGGAGCCAATCAGCTGTGCTACATGCACATGTGCTGACAAAGGTACAATCTGACAGGTCGAGATGGCAGAGATGTGATCTCAGCAGCATGTTGCTGCTTTTCCACCAACCAACCACAGCCTGAGCACAGGGAAGTTGACCAAGCTGTTTTGTTTAACCCCTTCCTGTCCAGCCCTGGAGTCCCCATATGTGGGTTTATTCACCCAGGAGGCGGGACTGACCTCCTGGATCATGTGGCCACTGTGATTGGCTGTCACAGTGGTCACATGATTGGGAAACCAAAGGAAAATCCCAGCTCTACTCACTGACCATACAGTTAGACAGGTTTATTCAGTTGGTTGCAGGCTGGTTGGTGAGTAGAGCCGGAAATTTCCTTTGGTTTTTATGTGTCGCTCTTCCATGTGCTCCTTGCTGCAAAGCCAGTTATAAATTGGGGCAGTGGCCATTTTTTTGTACACATGATCGGCAACCCATTCTGCTGGCTCTGGATCATAATGAGAGGCTGGGAGCTGTCTATGACAGCTTGGTTACTTTGCTGAGTGCATGCTTTCAACACAGAAACCTTGGTTTGGTTAGCCATGGACACATATGTACGGTGTTTGGGTGTTGAAGTCCATCCTCTTTGCTACCGCACATATTTGTTACTTGGGCAACAAGAGAAAAATCAAGTCACCAGGCTTTGCTGTCTATCAGGAACAGGTGGGCATAAATAAAAATCTTTGGCAGGTAGAACCATTCCAATATATGGATGTCAATGGCGTATTTAGCTGTGTACCTGGAGTTCATCTTTAAAAGACCACCCAAAACTGGTGAGCTGATTCTTCCATGTCTCTCCAAGATTCCATATGTGAAATGTTGTTACTGGTCTCCAAAGCTTTTCTTCCCTTTGTTCCCCACTTCCACCAAATCTCCTTCCTACTGTTGAATTCTAACATAAAAAAAGGAGAGTGGATAAGGTCTTGTCACTGGACTCCTAACTAAGATAAAAGAAGCCAGCAGGGGAATCAGCTTGGCGATGTCCACGCTAGACTGAAATATTAATCTTGGGTGAAGTGATCCTTCAAATATCCAATTACTGCAGATCAAATCTACGTGCAAAAAGTGAAAACTTGGTAGCTGGATTCTGTCGATATTTTTCAGATGTTTATATAAAAAAAAAAGTTATATGAAAAAAGCCCTTACAAAACTGCAATTTTCCCTCCATCTCATACGCTTAGGGCCCATTTACACATCTGTGCTGCAATGTGCGGTAATGTACATAACGTACATTGATGCCGTTAATTTTGAATGGCACCCCAAGGCATGAAAAAAAGAATGCACGGTAACACACTGCAAAGAAGTATATGGGTCTTGAAAGATTTTTAGATGCGTCAGATTGAGGCGCTATATGCTGTATTTAGGTAGCCAGAGGCCAGAGAAACTGGGAGTGTTGAAAGTTTAATTAAATTTTTCAGTTGACTATCTTACTAGGAAAAACTTTATTTAAATAATGAATCGGTCAAGATGGGGGGAGGGGGATTTCATACTGGACAATTGTTCCTAGAACGGGGCCATACAAGAATCTGGCTGGTCAAACTTGACCTTTGCAAAGTTGGTCAAACACCTATCAAATTGTGGCCCATTCAGCATGGCAGTGGGTGGCCAAGTCAGCACTATCCAGTTCAAAATTTAATTTTAAGGTTGACTTCTGTACTTAAAAAAATTTTTTTTTGATTGGTAAATTGTTAAGGATGGGGGAGGGGGGTGGCAAACTGGATGATCGTGCCTAGAACAGACCTACCTGGTCAAGACCTGTGCAAAGTTGACCAAACACCGTCCAAATTTATTCTATGGGTAGCCCTATTGGCACCATCCAGATTGGCAAAAGTCAGTCCATCTTTTGTTGAGTTGGAACATTCTTGGCCAAACTGCATCCAATCAGATGCAGGCCTCAACGGCTGTCGGAATACAATAGCCGGCACTGCAGATCATCCATCCTCGCTGTTTAGGATGGATGCGGAAATGGTGGGAACGCGAGGAATTCCAACATGTATGCTCAGCTTAAGGTTTGACCTAGATGGGCTTAGAAATGAGCAACAATATGAATTTGGTCGATTGTACCTTTTTTTTTGGGCAAATCGTAAGCTGTAAAAGTTTGCACTCAAGCGTGAATGAATTGAAAAATTGCGATTTGGTAGAAGATAGGAAAGATCTACCTAATTCACCAGATTTGCTATACTTGTGGACTGACTTACTCAGCTTTGGATGGGGCAGAACCTCACCATAAAATGATGGAGGGGGACATCAACTCATCCTTGAGCACAATGCCAACAAGACCACTGGGCCAACATATATTAGCAAACTATGCTTGCTAAAATACTCATTTTTTCCCCAAGTGTTGACATTTATTGAAAAATTACTAATAGGTAAAGAACAGGTTAAATAGTCTTAATCACCAGATTTGGTCTATTTGTAGACCAACTTACTCAGCTTTGGATGGGGCAGAACCTGACCATAAATGATGGATGAACTCATCCTTGAACACAATGCCAACAAGACCACCAGGCCAACATATATTAGCGATATAGTCTTGCTAAAATATTCCATTCACAAGCTCCCAATCACACATATTTATAAAATATCCAATGATCAATTTGCTGCCTAATTCTCCATTGCGTTTAGGAAAATGCCTTTACTTGCACCTTCACAACTAATGACATCTGGATTGACGCACTTGGAAAATCTAGGTTTCAATAAATTTTGCCAAATTTTGCATATGTTTGAATGTAAGAGTAAACATTTGGCGCACTTCAGAATAAAGATTTTAGCCCTAATGCCGTCTTTGCTGGTGCTGGTAAAAATCGTGTAAAAAAAGTTTCTCAAATGCTACATATAGGTTTTCCTGGACAACTATTACCTGTCCAATCATATTAAACATGTTCGTTGTTTGCAAAGATCCCACCGTGTCTGGTCTCCCTTCACCCGGCGTTACAAATAAAAGAAAGGAGCAATCTAAAAAAAACGCAATTCTATAAATGGCACAAGAGATTAGGCCCCATACATCGAGGGGCGAAGGCTACATCAAATAGATTATTCCCTATCTAAAACTGGCTTTAATGAAAAGGGCTTTAGGCTGAAACCTGTCCCTCTTATCCCCCCCGCAGCAAGAACCGAGCCGAGACACCGAAATCCGAGGGAGACCTGTCACTTCCTATCAAAATAGTTCATGAGAGCGCAAACAAAAGAAGCTTTATTGAGCAAATGTAACATTTTCTTTAATATATTTTTAACAATAGCCGGCGCGGCTCAGGTTGGCGTGGGAGACAAAAACCGGCTCCCTTTTTTTTTTTTTTTCCACAGACTTGTGATTTCATCTGGGACCGGTGCAGTTGGAGACCGTCGTCAAGTCAAAAAATGGGCCCCCCTACCCGGCACGGCCCATCTTTTATCAAGTGTATTTACTTGTTCAGCTGACATCTTCAAATATCTTTCTAATGTTGAGCCGTAAAAAAAAAAAAAAAAAAAAAAAAAAGAAAAACGAAATCTCCCCCCTTCGTTTTTTTTTATCGCTCATTTTCGTTTTCTGTCTCCCTGGCGACCGACACTTTAATGCCATAGCGGAGAGAGCGAGGGAGAGAGGCAGACACGAGAAAAAAAAAGAGGGGGGAGAGACGCTAAGGGAGAGAGTAGTCCCAATCTGTCTCCATGGCAACGAGGCCTAGCTTAATTACGCTCCGTTTTCTTTGCCTCTTCATCCCCCCTACCATCCCTGTTCTTCTCTCCCATGCCCCCAGCCGAAGTGCCATATTTTAACATGTCCCAGCGCGCACACCGTCGGGGGCCCAATCTCTCTGTGTGGGGTTCTTGTTTTCTCATCTCCTTATACAACCTGGTTATTTTGCTTGGGGTTTTACTCACGGTGGGAGGAAACACAAAAAAAAAAGGAGGACAAAAAAGGACTCACGGTGGGTAACAGTGACACAGGACAACGACAACGGCGGCTCAGAATGAGAAGTGTAACCAGCGGGGAGCCTATTTTCACAAGGCAGAAGGGACGAATACATCAAATGTCTATCAAGGAGGGGTAAATCTTGGTTTGAAGTCGTAAATTCAAAGAACATGACTTGACTTTTGTGCAAACATCAGTAGGGGAAAGGGGGCAGAGATGGTATAGGCTATTGTTTAAGGCTTTGGGCTGGAGATTAAAAAAAAAAAAAAAAGAAAAAAAAGAAAAGAAAATTAAAAAGAAAAAAACACACATACACCACATAAATCAGAGTGGCAGCCATTTTGTCTCCATGGCAGCTAACTTTTCGTTCTTTCGTCTGTGCCTGCGCGAGGCGCCGTTGACTGGAGCACAATGCAGTTCATGGGGGCAGCTTTATTGGCTTTGTTCCCTGTCTCAGGATTAAAGGCTAGATCCACTCGAAATTGGTTTTAAGGAGAAAGATGGATGCTGGCAGAATAAATCTTATTGGTTTTGCTGCCAAGATCTGGCTGTGGCAGAACGATGGCAAAACCAACAGCAAGAGCGAGACCCTTGGTGACCGCCATGAGGAGCAAATATCACAATCTAGGGCGATTCGACCAGCAGGCATCCACCCTTAAACCGAGCTCTGATAATCTATTAAACCTTTGGAGCTGCCATAACATGCTGGCGTCATTGGCAGCAGTTCAACCATTTTAGGGTTTTTTTGGCAACTTTTTCTTGCATGTCCTTCTCGATTAGTGATGCAGTTTGCTGGTCAAGTGCAACGATTTGTGTTCAGGATCCGCACTGGTGGCAATGGTCTGGAGCAGCCCAAGTCTGCTCTCTACGCCCTTCGTTGTCTCCAATCGCGATGTGCTTCGCGTCTCAGGGAGTACGTAAGAAGGCATTCGGACGTGAAGTGCACACACAAAGGGGGCTTGGCCAGGTAACTTTCACTTTTGAATATGTCCTTCGTCCCTCCTACTCTGAGCCCCCAGCCTCCATCAAAAAAAAAAAAAAAAAAAGAAAGAACAAAAAATTTAAAGGAAAAATAAACTAGAAGAAGTCGCAGCTGGCAGGACTTTCATACTTTGTAATAGATATTGGCGGGGTTCTGGCTAGCCATGTCCTGTACAATGTACACCGGGTGTCCATAGTCTCCGCTGACCTTCTCGTAGTGGGGACAGAAGGCGCCACCTTCTGAAGGCCTCAGTGGCATGATGATGTCGCTAGGCTCATGCCCGTTGTTGTTACCCCCTCTTTTAGGGGAGGTAATGGAGCCCAGTGAGAGGGGGGGATGCCGCGTGTCACTGTGCTTGGCTTGCCGGCGTCTGTGGCAGGCCCATCCAACTACGCCAAACACCAACAGGAGCAGGACAGCGCCCCCTGCTGCCCCGGCCACTAGAGGAACGTGGGAATTAGGAAGGGGGCCATTTTCGCCTGTCTTGGTGGCATTGCCAGATGTGTCTCCTAGAACAAGAAGAAAAACATAGTATGAATTAAACTATTAGCTATGGCACAAATCCTAAACATATACATGTTGCAAGTCAAATTCAGTACTGGGAAAGACTTGTCCAGCGGGCAGGGAAGGATGCAGAACTGCAGCTCCCTCCTTTGCAAATCCCTGGCATAGAGTGGGTGTACCGTCCTGCTCCCATTCTCTGCCACCATGCTCTGGCTGCCCAAGTTTGGCGTGGCGTGTGCACTGCATATAGTGGCCAGTTGCTTGCTTTCTAGCAGCTACAAGGTAGTTGCACGTGCATGGGGTGTTTTTCTTGTCAGATGTGGGAGGATGGTGTGGAGAATGGGCACGTTGGAGCATGGTGTGACAGCAGTAGCTGTCATGGCAGACATGAAGCTGCGGCCCACTGGTTGCCAGCCACTGATCTGTACAGTGAGGGTGTGCCCCAAAGAAAGTTATGAGTCTGTCCTCCTCCTGCAGGGTGATACAGACAGAAGGGAGCTATGAGTCTGTCCTCCTCCTGCAGGGTTATACAGACAGAAGGGAGCTATGAGTCTGTCCTCCTCCTGCAGGATGATACAAACAGAAGGGGGCTATGAGTCTGTCCTCCTTCTGCAGGATAATGCAGACAGAAGGGGGCTATGAGTCTGTCCTCCTCCTGCAGGATAATGCAGACAGAAGGGGGCTATAAGTCTGTCCTCCTCCAGCAGGGTGATACAGACAGAAGGGAGCTATGAGTCTGTCCTCCTCCAGCAGGGTGATACAGACAGAAGGGAGCTATGAGTCTGTCCTCCTCCAGCAGGGTGATACAGACAGAAGGGAGCTATGAGTCTGTCCTCCTCCTGCAGGGTGATAGACAGAAGGGGGCTATGAGTCTGTCCTCCTCCAGCAGGGTGATACAGACAGAAGGGAGCTATGAGTCTGTCCTCCTCCTGCAGGGTGATACAGACAGAAGGGAGCTATGAGTCTGTCCTCCGCCTGCAGGATAATGCAGACAGAAGGGAGCTATGAGTCTGTCCTCCTCCTGCAGGGTGATACAGACAGAAGGGGGCTATGAGTCTGTCCTCCTCCTGCAGGATGATGCAGACAGAAGGGGGCTATGAGTCTGTCCTTCTCCTGCAGGATAATGCAGACAGAAGGGGGCTACGAGTCTGTCCTCCTCCTGCAGGATGATGCAGACAGAAGGGGGCTATGAGTCTGTCCTCCTCCTGCAGGGTGATGCAGACAGAAGGGAGCTATAGGTCTGTCCTCCTCCTGCAGGATGATACAGACAGAAGGGAGCTATGAGTCTGTCCTCCTCCTGCAGGATGATGCAGACAGAAGGGAGCTATGAGTCTGTCCTCCTCCTGCAGGGTGATACAGACAGAAGGGGGCTATGAGTCTGTGCTCCTCCTGCAGGATGATGCAGACAGAAGGGAGCTATGAGTCTGTCCTCCTCCTGCAGGGTGATACAGACAGAAGGGAGCTATAGGTCTGTCCTCCTCCTGCAGGATGATACAGACAGAAGGGAGCTATGAGTCTGTCCTCCTCCTGCAGGATGATACAGACAGAAGGAAGCTATGAGTCTGTCCTCCTCCTGCAGGGTGATACAGACAGAAGGAGCTATGAGTCTGTCCTCCTCCTGCAGGGTGATACAGACAGAAGGGAGCTACGAGTCTGTCCTCCTCCTGCAGGGTGATACAGACAGAAGGGAGCTATAGGTCTGTCCTCCTCCTGCAGGATGATACAGACAGAAGGGGGCTATGAGTCTGTCCTCCTCCTGCAGGGTGATACAGACAGAAGGGAGCTATAGGTCTGTCCTCCTCCTGCAGGATGATACAGACAGAAGGGGGCTATGAGTCTGTCCTCCTCCTGCAGGATGATACAGACAGAAGGAAGCTATGAGTCTGTCCTCCTCCTGCAGGGTGATACAGACAGAAGGAGCTATGAGTCTGTCCTCCTCCTGCAGGGTGATACAGACAGAAGGGAGCTACGAGTCTGTCCTCCTCCTGCAGGGTGATACAGACAGAAGGGAGCTATAGGTCTGTCCTCCTCCTGCAGGATGATACAGACAGAAGGGGGCTATGAGTCTGTCCTCCTCCTGCAGGGTGATACAGACAGAAGGGAGCTATAGGTCTGTCCTCCTCCTGCAGGATGATACAGACAGAAGGGGGCTATGAGTCTGTCCTCCTCTTGCAGGATGATACAGACAGAAGGGAGCTATGAGTCTGTCCTCCTCCTGCAGGATGATGCAGACAGAAGGGAGCTATGAGTCTGTCCTCTTCCTGCAGGGTGATACAGACAGAAGGGGGCTATGAGTCTGTGCTCCTCCTGCAGGATGATGCAGACAGAAGGGAGCTATGAGTCTGTCCTCCTCCTGCAGGGTGATACAGACAGAAGGGAGCTATGAGTCTGTCCTCCTCCTGCAGGGTGATACAGACAGAAGGGGGCTATGAGTCTGTCCTCCTCCTGCAGGATGATACAGACAGAAGAGGGCTATGAGTCTGTCCTCCTCCTGCAGGATGATACAGACAGAAGCAGGGGCGGAATGACAACTCATGGGGCCCCCGGGCAGTAGAAGGTCATGGGGCCCCCTGTGTCTCCGCCTACATGCAAGCCACACCTACACAAAGCCCCACTTACATAAATCATGGGGCACACAGTAAGGCACATCACATGGCACACAGCAGAGCACGGGGCACATCATGGGGCACAGGGCATGGGGCACACAGTAGGGCACATCACAGGACACATAATGGGGCACCCAGCAGGGTTTATTATGCTGTACACATCAGGGCACATTATTGAGCACAGCATGGTGCATCACAGGGGGTACAGGGCACATCAGTGGGTACACAGCGGGGAACATCACAGAGCACATCAGGAGATACACAGCAGGGAGCGTGCCGCACATCACAGGGCATGTGGCAAATAGTAGGGCACACAGCAGGGCACACAGTAGGGCACATCCTTGGGAACAGGACACAGGCGGTACACATCAGGGCACACATCCCAGGGCATGGAGCACACTGTAGAACACATTACAGGGCACACAGTAGAGCACAACAGGCTGTACACAGCAGGGCACATCACAAGGCACATCACAGGGCAAGGGGCACAGAGTAGGGCACATCACAGGCCATGGGGCACGCAGTAGGGCAAATAGCAGGGCACAAACCAAAACACAGGGCACACAGTAGAGCACTGGGATCCTCCAGACTTAACACAGTGTCTCTCAGGGTAGCCATCAGGGGCGAAGGCGACACAGTGGGGGTGGAGGACACAGGAAGACACCGTGGGGGGGGGGTGGGTGGCACAGGGGGACACTGTAGGTGGGTGGGTGGCACAGGGGGACACTGTAGGTGGGTTGAGGGCACAGGGGGACACCATGGGGGCGATAGAAGACACAGGGGGACACTGTGGGGGGTGAAGGGCACAGGGGGTCACCGTGGGGGGTGGGTGAAGGGCACAGGGGGACACTGTGGGGAGGTGGAGGGCACAAGGGGACACTGTGGGGAGGTGGGGGGCACAGGGTGACACTGTGGGGGGGCACAGGGGGTCACTGTGGGGAGGTGGAGGGCACAGGGGGACACTGTGGGGAGGTGGGGGACACTGTGGGGAGGTGGGGGGCACAGGGGGACACTGTGGGGAAGTGGAGGGCTCAGGGGGAAACTGTGGGGAGATGGGGGGGCACAGGGGGACACTGTGGGGAGGTGGAGGGCTCAGGGGGACACTGTGGGGAGGTGGGGGGCACAGGGGGACACTGTGGGGAGGTGGAGGGCTCAGGGGGAAACTGTGGGGAGGTGGGGGGCACTGTGGGAAGGTGGAGGGCTCAGGGGGACACTGTGGGGAGGTGGAGGGCTCAGGGGGAAACTGTGGGGAGGTGGGGGGGCACAGGGGGACACTGTGGGGAGGTGGAGGGCTCAGGGGGAAACTGTGGGGGGGTGGGGGGCACAGGGGGACACTGTGGGGAGGTGGGGGGCACAGGGGGACACTGTGGGGAGGTGGAGGGCTCAGGGGGAAACTGTGGGGAGATGGGGGGGCACAGGGGGACACTGTGGGGAGGTGGAGGGCTCAGGGGGAAACTGTGGGGAGGTGGGGGGCACAGGGGGACACTGTGGGGAGGTGGAGGGCTCAGGGGGACACTGTGGGGGGCACAGGGGGACACTGTGGGGAGGTGGAGGGCACAGGGGGGCACTGTGGGGAGTTGGGGGGCACTGTGGGGAGTTGGGGGGCACAGGGGGGCACTGTGGGGAGGTGGGGGGCACAGGGGGACACTGTGGGGAGGTGGGGGGCACAGGGGGACACTGTGGGGAGGTGGAGGGCTCAGGGGGAAACTGTGGGGAGGTGGGGGGCACAGGGGGACACTGTGGGGAGGTGGAAGGCTCAGGGGGACACTGTGGGGGGCACAGGGGGACACTGTGGGGAGGTGGAGGGCTCAGGGGGAAACTGTGGGGAGGTGGGGGGCACAGGGGGACACTGTGGGGAGGTGGAGGGCTCAGGGGGAAACTGTGGGGAGGTGGGGGGCACAGGGGGACACTGTGGGGAGGTGGGGGGCACAGGGGGACATTGTGGGGAGGTGGAGGGCTCAGGGGGAAACTGTGGGGAGGTGGGGGGCACAGGGGGACACTGTGGGGAGGTGGGGGGCACAGGGGACACTGTGGGGAGGTGGAGGGCTCAGGGGGAAACTGTGGGGAGGTGGGGGCACAGGGGGACACTGTGGGGAGGTGGAGGGCTCAGGGGGACACTGTGGGGGGCACAGGGGGACACTGCGGGGAGGTGGAGGGCTCAGGGGGACACTGTGGGGAGTTGGGGGCACAGGGGGACACTGTGGGGAGGTGGGAGCACAGGGGGACACTGTGGGGAGGTGGGGGGCACAGGGGGACACTGTGGGGAGGTGGAGGGCTAAGGGGGACACTGTGGGGGGCACAGGGGGACACTGTGGGGAGGTGGAGGGCACAGGGGGGCACTGTGGGGAGGTGGAGGGCTAAGGGGGACACTGTGGGGAGGTGGAGGGCTCAGGGGGACACTGTGGGGGGCACAGGGGGACACTGTGGGGAGGTGGAGGGCACAGGGGGGGCACTGTGGGGAGTTGGGGGGCACAGGGGACACTGTGGGGAGGTGGGGGGCACAGGGGGACACTGTGGGGAGGTGGGGGGCACAGGGGGACACTGTGGGGAGGTGGAGGGCTCAGGGGGAAACTGTGGGGAGGTGGGGGGCACAGGGGGACACTGTGGGGAGGTGGAGGGCTCAGGGGGACACTGTGGGGGGCACAGGGGGACACTGTGGGGAGGTGGAGGGCTCAGGGGGAAACTGTGGGGAGGTGGGGGGCACAGGGGGACACTGTGGGGAGGTGGAGGGCCAAGGGGGACACTGTGGGGAGCACAGGGGGACACTGTGGGGAGGTGGGGGGCACAGGGGGACACTGTGGGGAGGTGGAGGGCTCAGGGGGATACTGTGGGGAGGTGGGGGGCACAGGGGGACACTGTGGGGAGGTGGGGGGCACAGGGGGACACTGTGGGGAGGTGGAGGGCTCAGGGGGAAACTGTGGGGAGGTGGGGGCACAGGGGGACACTGTGGGGAGGTGGAGGGCTCAGGGGGACACTGTGGGGGGCACAGGGGGACACTGTGGGGAGGTGGAGGGCTCAGGGGGAAACTGTGGGGAGGTGGGGGGCACAGGGGGACACTGCGGGGAGGTGGAGGGCTCAGGGGGAAACTGTGGGGAGGTGGGGGGCACAGGGGGACACTGTGGGGAGTTGGGGGCACAGGGGGACACTGTGGGGAGGTGGGGGCACGGGGGGACACTGTGGGGAGGTGGGGGGCACAGGGGGACACGGTGGGGGGCACAGGGGGACACTGTGGGGAGGTGGGGGCACAGGGGGACACTGTGGGGAGGTGGGGGCACAGGGGGACACGGTGGGGGACACAGGGGACACTGTGGGGAGGTGGGGGGCACAGGGGGACACGGTGGGGGGCACAGGGGGACACTGTGGGTGGGAAGCTGTGCAGCAACTTTTCAATAGCAGCATGTGGTACAAGCTGCTGCACTTTCCTTCCTAGATGCAGAGTAGCGCGGGAAGCGGCTGTATACAGACCTCTCGTAATGCGCTCCTCCTCCTCGCCGGCCCCTCCTCTTTTCTGTCCGTCCGAGGTGATGACAGATACAAGCACCTGGGATGGACGGGAGGGAAGGAGGGGCCGGCGGGGGGGAGGAGCGCATCACGAGAGGTCTGTATACACTGCAGTCTCTTAGCAGTGAGCAGGGACCCGATCTGCCCGTCAAGCTAGCTGACGGGTAGGTCGGGCCCCGAAGTGAAAGCTGCCATGGGGCCCCCTACTGGCCACGGGCCCTCGGTCAGCGTCCGAACTGCCCGATGGTCAGTCCGCCCCTGGACAGAAGGGAGCTATGAGTCTGTCCTCCTCCTGCAGGATGATACAGACAGAAGAGAGCTATGAGTCTGTTCTCCTCCTGCAGGGTGATACAGACAGAAGGGAGCTATGAGTCTGTCCTCCTCCTGCAGGGTGATACAGACAGAAGGGAGCTATGAGTCTGTCCTCCTCCTGCAGGGTGATACAGACAGAAGGGGGCTATGAGTCTGTCCTCCTCCTGCAGGGTTATACAGACAGAAGGGGGCTACGAGTCTGTCCTCCTCCTGCAGGGTGATACAGACAGAAGGGAGCTATGAGTCTGCCCTCCTCCTGCAGGGTGATACAGACAGAAGGGGGCTATGAGTCTGTCCTCCTCCTGCAGGGTGATACAGACAGAAGGGGGCTATGAGTCTGTCCTCCTCCTGCAGGGTGATACAGACAGAAGGGAGCTATGAGTCTGTCCTCCTCCTGCAGGGTGATACAGACAGAAGGGGGCTATGAGTCTGTCCTCCTCCTGCAGGGTGACACCAATGGAAGAGGATTATGAATATGTCCCTCCTCCTGCAGGGTGGCATCCACAGAAGAGAACTATTAATCTGTCCCACCTCCTGTAGGGTGACACTGGTCTCAACCCTGTAAGCATCATGTGTGTGGTCGCAGAACCCCTGCGGTGCTCATATATTGTACTCGCCTCTCTCTCAATTGCCTCCAGGGCATATCAGCCGGATTTAAATAAACAGCTTTAATTAAGTCTAATTAAAAAGATCGAATCTGCACTTTAACTGGCGGAACGCATTAAATCAGCAAGATGCCGAGGGTGGCGGGAGGACGGGGCGGAGGGGCCGAGCCATCCTAGAGCTTCCAGACGTAATATGTTGTCTCATTTCTCCTCTCTCATCCCCGCTGTCTCCCTTCTGTCCAAATTGCTGAGTTTATTAAAGGAGATCTTTCATAGTGACAGCTCAGTGACTCCCAGTACAGTGCTGTAGAAAACCGCTGTGCCACCATCACCCCACTTATTTCCACCCCATATTTATCCGCAGTGTCTATTAACCCTCCCCTGCCTGCACTTCACTGCAGTACAGCATTTTTCCTGTTGTCCAGCTGAAGGACCCTTGTGTACAATAAACAGACGTGTTCTGCGCTTCTATGAGTTGCTTTTTTCAACTGCCATTCTACGACAACTGGAAGACTTGAAGAAAGCAAGGATTACATGTCATCTGATCTATATTCAACCACCATCATGGACTACTGCATTACCTTGGCTGTTTTGATGTGGAAATTTTCTGGCTATTATGGAAGTGTCATGTTTAAGGCCTGCTCTTGTGAGAAGGAAACATAGACTTGGTCCTGGGGTGGGGGGGGTGGTTACAAAAATTTATGGTAGTGGTTTCTTCACCCTTTTTACATGACTCCAGCCACAATACTTTGGAAATCTCCAGAATTGGCCTGGCTTGACTCTGGCTATTCATTTTGAATACTGGGGCTCTAGGCTGTCAGGAGTTCCCCCAGTTCAGCTTACAACTGGCTGACATAGACTTGGTCTTGGCGGGTGGGAACCAGAATTTATGGTAGTGGTGACATAACCCTTTTTACATAAATTTTTCAATGACTCCAACAACAACACTTTGGAACTCTTCAGATTTGACCCGGCTTGGCTCTGGCTATTCATTTTGAATACTGGGGCTCTGGGCTGCCACGAGTTTCCTCCAGTTCAGCCTACAACTGACTGACATAGACTTGGGTGGGAACCAGAATTTATGGTAGTGGTGACTTCACCCTTTTTACATAATTTGTTTCTAATGTTTGCAGTCACCATAGTTTGGAACTCTCCAGATTTGGCCCAGCTTGACTCCAACTATTCATTTTGAATACTGGGGCTCTGAGCTGCCAGGAGTTTTCACCAGCTCGGCTGCTAGTTAGCTGACATAGACTTGGTCTTTGGGGGTTGTTACAAAAATGTATGGTACTCTTGAACCCTTTTTACATACATTTTTCAATGACTCCAGCCACCATAGTTTGGAACTCTCCAGATTTGTCCTGGCTTGGCTCCGGCTATTCATTTTGAATACTTGAGCTCTGAGCTGACAGAAGTTTCCTTCAGTTCAGCTTACAACTGGCTGACATAGACTTGGGGGTGGGAACCAGAATTTATGGTAGTGGTGACGTCACCCTTTTTACATAATTTTTTCCTAATATTTGCAATCACCATAGTTTGGAACTCTCCAGATTTGGCTCAGCTTGACTCCGGCTATTCATTTTGAATACTGGGGCTCCGGGCTGCAAGGAGTTTCCACCAGCTCGGCTGCTAGTTAGCTGACATAGACTTGGTCTTGAGGAGTGGAACAAGAATTTATGGTAGCGCTGACCTAACCCTTTTTACATAAATTTTTCAATGACTCCAGTCACCATAGCTTGGAACTCTCCAGATTTGGCCCAGCTGGACTCAGGCTATGCCTATTGATTACTGGGTTTCCGGGCTGCCAGAGGTTTCTTTCAGCTTAGCTGCCAGTTGGCTGACTACAGTGGGGATATTAGTGTCACTATTCCAGTCACCAAGAATAGGGGAGAGGCGGAAAGAGACACAGGCTGTGCTCACTCCTCCTTCAGTACCTCCTTCTGTCCGCTAAAAGGATTTGTGTGGCTAGAGCTAGGGGATTCCTATATGAAGCTAGATGCTGGTAGGTAGAGGTGGTGGGGGGTAGTAGAAGCAGACTGCGTTCATGTAATCCTTGGATAATTTTGCCTATGCAGTGTCATAGCTTCCTGCTTGTAACTCTTGTAATGTAACATTTGCCCTTTTGATGCCCACATATTATATGATTACCTGTTAATGCTTATGTATTGAAATTCTATCCTGTTTTTTGCTTGAATATTGTATCGCTTACCCATTTGTTGCCCATATAATCTGACAGTTGCCCATTTGCTGCCCTTATGTTTTTACAGTTGCTGTTTGTTGCCTATGTATTGTAACAGTTACTCTTTTTTTGCCTGTATATATATATATATATATATATATATATAAATATATAAAATATAAACAATCACCCATTTGTTGCCCATCTATTGTAATATTTTCCCATTTGCTGCTCATATATTGTAATGACTGCACATTTTTTTGCACATGAGTTTTAACCGTTGCCCATTTGCTGCCTGTGTATTGTAATGACTGTCCGTTTATTTCCCATGTGATGTAACAGTTGCCCATTTGTTGCCCACATAATGTATTAGTTGCTCGTTACCTGCATGTGCATATATTAACAATCTCCCATTTGTTGCCCATGTATTGTGACAGTTTCTGGTTTACTGCCTGTGTATTGTAATGACTGCACGTTTGTTGCCCATGTGTTGTAACAGTTGCCCGTTGGGTGCATGTATATTATACCCATTTGTTAGCCATATGTAAAAAACTTGTAGCGCCGCTCAAAGCACTACAAGGCCTCCCTCTGCAGTGCGCAGCACAAAATGGGTGCTGGCGTACAAACAAGCTCAAAAAGGCTAGCAGAAGCAAATCAGAAGACAGAAGGTGGAAATGCCACACACCGGAGCTCAGCCATTATATAGAGAGGTAAGCATACAGCTTAAGTATAATGTCCTTCTGACTACACTCCTCTGACATGTTTCACCCCACCCATGCGACTTAATCATAGAGATCTCTATGATTAGTTGTCCATGTATTGTAACAGTTACCCATTTGCTGCCTGTGTGTCATAATGAATGCCTGTCTGTTTCCTATGTGTTGTAATCTTGCCCCTTTGCTGTACATGTAATGTGACTGCCTGTTTGTTGTCCATCTATTGTAACAGTTGTCCATTTGCTGTCTGTATATTTTACCTATTGCCCATTTATTGTAAAAGTTGCCCCTTTGCTGTACATGTATTGTAATGACTACCTGCTTGTTGCCCACATACTGAAACAGTTGGCCATTCACTGCTTAGGGTATTGTAACTATTGCTTGCCTGTGGTCTATGTACTATAACAGTTGCCCATTTGTTGCCTTTGTATTGAAATGATTGCCCATTTGTTGCCTTTGTATTGTAATGATTGCCGTTTTGTTGCCCATGTATTGTAACAGTTGCCCACAGTTTAGTGGTATGGAGCCCCATGTGTGACCAAGATAGTCCTGTTTGTCAAGTGGACTACATTACAGTCATTTTCAGAGGACTGAAAAGATTAATACCAGAGAATGGTCACAGGAAATTTTATTGATGTTTAAAGCGAATGAGGCCTCCAAATTCCATCCACAGAGCCCCAAGTTATTTCTGACATACCAGAGATATTGGTAAAAGTTTATATTTGAACTGCTTACCAAAGTGACAGATTTGCTGCCAAACGTTCATGTCTGGAAAGCAAGGCCTCATTTTAATTTTAACACTAAGTACCTGCAAAATGTGTTATTATTAAAGAATCATCATAAAGTGAAACTAAACTTTTATTTTATTTGTATTTTGTTTTTAATGTTTACAGGTTTCCAAAATGATCTTCTGGATCATTTTTTTATTACTTACTTTTATTACTTTATTACATAAAATATGTATTTTGCAAATAAGCATTAAATATCAGGTGGTTTGGTGACATTAGGTTTGCAAAGGCCAGCACTGCCTGCTTGCTTGTTGACTGCCTCTGACTAATTGAAAATCTATACAGGTCCCTATCTACTAGTACACAGGATGGGTCCCTCTTATGAGTTGTTCAGCTGTGGTTTCTGAATGATTGATATCAAATTACACAGGCTATTAACAGCACATTAGTAAAATGTAAAAGTAAAAGCCTACCTATCTGCCTCTAGGAGGCTGCAAGTACAAATTTAATATAAACATTTATAGGAAACAATTAGTATTTCCCTAACTTAACAAAGTACAGGTAAATACCTTAACCACTTGCCGACCAGCCGCCGTCATTGTACTGCGGCAGGTCAGGTCGTTCCCGCGAATCGCGGTCATTGTATGTGGGCTCACAAAATCTATATTGTGGGCGTGCCCACTGGCCAGCGGGGGGAGCCAATCAGTGGGTGGGGTGGACTCCATGTCCGCTGGCCACCCACGATCGTTCCCTGCAGTGACAGAATGGTGATCAGAATGGTGATCTGCCTGTGTAAACAAGGCAGATCTCTGTTCTGACAGGGGAGGTCACACAGATCCTGTCTTTCTGCTATGCAGTAAGATGGATCTGTATGTTTCCCCAGGCAGCCCATCCCCCATACAGTTGGAAAACACCTGCAGGGAACACATTTAACCCCTTGATCGCCCCATGATGTTAACCCCTTCCCTGCCAGTGTGATTAGTACAATGTCAGTGCATATTTTTAACACCGATCACTGTAATAATGTCACTGGTTCCCAAAAAGGTGTAAAAAATGTCAGTTAGGTGTCCGATCTCTCCGCCGCAATGTCGCAGTCCCACTAAAAAAATCGCAGATCACCGCCATTTCTAGTAAAAAAAAAAAAAAAATTGCCATAAATCTATTCCCTATTTTGTAGAGGCTATAACTTTTGCGCAAACCAATCAATATACGCTTATTGCGATTTTTTTAACCAAAAATATGTAGAAGAATACATATCAGCTTAAACTGATGAAGAAATTTGTTTTTTATATATTTTTTTGGAATATTTATTATAGCAAAAATAAAAAAATATTGCTTTTTTTTTTTTTCAAAATTGTCGCTCTTTTTTTGTTTATAAAAACCGCAGAGGTGATGAAATACCAACAAAAGAAAGCTCTACTTGTAGGGGGAAAAAAGGATATCAATTTTGTTTGGCTAAAACATCGCACGACCGCGCAATTGTCAGTTAAAGCGACGCAGTGCCGAATTGCAAAAAATGGCCTGGTCATTAAGGGGGTAAATCCTTCCGGTCCTTCAGTGGTTTAACAACTTCCTGGACTAGCAACATCAAAAGTCACTATACATCCTATTTTACGTACCTGCAAAATTAGGGGAGTCCGGGTTTGGTGAAGATGGAGAAAGACTTGAATCTTTATCTTTAAGAGAAGGCCTCCGTGGGTGAGTCCCTCCACCTGGACCTGCGAGGGGGGAGGAGTTTATAGAGACGGGTTAGCAGCAGCTGCAAAGGAGATATAGGCACTTATTTGAGAAGGCAAAAATATAGGAATTTCTGGGCCTTAAAGTGTTACTAAACCCAGGACCCTGCATTCACTATAACTGGTCTCCCACAGTACACAGAACATGGAAATGCCATTAGTAAATATAAACTGCTAAATACCTTTTTTTTCATCAGCAGTATATAACAGTCTTGTGACTCCTAACAGTGTCTGGTTAAAGCTTGTAGGAGGAGTTTTCATTCCCCTCTGACTGTCCTATGAGGCTGCAGGACCCCTGACCCTCTGTCTGATTGGCCCTGTGCTGATCACATCTACTCTCCCCCCAAAAAAAGGAAAAAAAAAACTCTAGCAATACAAACCAAACTGAGCATGTGCAGAGTGTTTCCAAGTCTCTGTACTATCAGGAGATGGTTTGGGGACTGTGGAAGAAGGGTCGGATCAGAAAAGACAGAATCAAACAGCCTTTTTACACAATGCAGATTGACCCCTTAGGTTCCACAGTGAGTATAACAAGCATGCTTTAGTGCATATACAGACGGATTTTACTGTTGTGGGTTTAGTAACACTGTATAAAAGACACAAATGAACACAGCCCTGTAATGGTTTATACATCCTTCAATATATTTTTAAATGCAAGCAGTGTGTCTGAATGTGACCTTGCCCCAGCTACTCATGTAAAGCAGAGCTCAGAGGCTGAGAGAATGAAGCAGGGCAAGCAGCCTATCAGTGTGTGTTTGTGTGCTTACAAGAAGCATGCGGATAGGAGGAGAAAGCAGAGTGACGGAGATGTGGCTGATTGTCCATTTACAGGCTGGGGATCGGCACATGGCCAGCTGGGCTCAGAGGAAGTGGGTTGAATGATGCTGCCCATTATTCAACCCAGAGGGCTGAGGACATCTAGTGGCAGAAAGAAGTACTGCAAGTACAGAATTGCAAAGTAGGGGAGTTTTGCAGCAGTTCTGCTTTAAGGATGGCTTCACAACCTTTGAGTTATCCTGTATTTTTGTACTGTTTTGGGCAGGTACATTGACATGCATTGATGTTCACTGCCATTCCCGTCTAATGGCCCTTTAATGCGTGTCAGCGCATTAAAAAACAGACATAAATTTTTTCAGACAATGCAAGGCATTCTGTGATTGGCACCCGTGAGCGAACCCATGCAGCAGAGCAGCAGCTTGGACACAAAACCCAGAAGATAGTGGTTTAACGGTTAAACATACACTATACATGAGTTTTTGTGGAGTCTTTGGATTAAGGCTCTGAATTAAGAGTTAAATCAAGGATAAAGGTCAGGTTTAGGAGTTAAGTTAGGCTGGGTTCACATATGTACAGCCACGGGTACATGCCTGGGGCCCGGGGCGTGTCTGCTCACTGGTTCAGGTGTGATTCAGGTCTGAATTTTTGCCTGAATTCGCACCCGAACCGGACCCAAACTCGCACTGGACCCTTTTGCAATCCGCTCCGTGGCCACCCTGGACCTGTGTGAACCTTCTCCATTGAGAGCTGGTCACACTCGCCTGTCATGCTAATTGGATGCGGGGAAACCTGCATCCAATTCACATATATGTGAACCCAGCTTAAGAGGACCCCATTGTCGCCACTTTTTCTCATACAGCGCTGTTTTAAACTTTGGATTTACATGTGAGTGTACATCTATTTTATTTCAAATAAATACTTTTTGTTTTTTGGATTTACACTATGTGGCCCTTCTTTTCTTTCCCTATCCTCCCACATCAATTTCTGGTCCACGGAATGTTGCCTTGAGGGGTTTGCTTACGGAACACCCCATCACTTCCTTAAGATCTACATGACCTCCCACATCCGGGAGATTACGTACACCTCCCAAGTTCCTGGTATAATTTTGGATGAATACAACAAACCCGCGAGACCGCATCCTTCTCGGAGTATACACAGCCACTCACCACCTAAGCCTTGTCCGACCCAATCCGGCGTATGCCCCATTGGGTCCACCTCATCTGGTAAGCCTCCTCAAATCTTGGTGGTAGTGAGCGGATTTTTAGTCTAGACATCTATATAATTCTTCTATATTCTGTTTAACATATTGCCATACAGACTATGTATCTTTAATGTTCACATGAGGAATACATGCTCTAAGCAGATATAATTGATTCTTCTTACTGTCTATTGACTTGTTTACAGTTGTATATGACATTGTTCAGCGCCACACTTTTTTGTTGTTTTGCTATTTTACACTTTGTTGGTCGTGTTGGCTGCTTCTGTGTCCCTCTTTTTAGGGTAGCGCAGAATTATTCTATATATTCAGCTTAAGAGTTGGATGAGTTTTGGAGCCCAGCTCATATTTAAGGTTTAGGTTTAATGGTATCTTTATATTGAGAATAATTTTTATGCTTTTGGCCAAGGTTAAAGGTCAGGTTGAATGGTTAGATTAGACGGTAGAGTTGGGCTTTTTGGTCCACCTCCTTCTAAAGTGAAGGTTTAGCGGTTTCTTTGAAGGGTTGGGTTTAAGAGTTGGGTAAAGTTTAAAGATCAGGTTTTTTGGGTTAGGTTAGGCTTAATGATTACGTTTTAGGGTACAACTCATATTAAGGGTAAGATTTATAGTTACCTTTAGATTAAGGATCAGGTTTAAGACTTGTTCAAGTTTAAAGGATAAAATTTGAGAGTTAGGTTTTTGGGATCCAACTTAGATTAAGGGATAGTCTTAAAAATATCAAAGTTACATGAGGTGAGATTTGGAGGTTAGTTTTAACTCCTTGGTTAAGTTTTTGAAGTCCATCTCATGGGTTGGGTTTAGGAATTAGGTTAAAGCTGAAGGTCCGGTTTAGGGGTTAGGTTAAAACCTATGGCTAGGTTATTGGCTACAACCTAAGTGTTAGATTTAAGGGTAGCTCTAGGTTTAGAGTGAGGTTTAAGGGTTGGGTCAAAGCTAAAGGCCAGGTAGAAGTTAGGTTTGAGGGTCCAACTCATTTTAAGAGCTTAGCATGAGGGTAAAGGTTGTGCTTAGGTGCATTTGAAGTTAAGACCTCATTCACAGTGGCACTACTGCAGTTAGCTTTTCTAAATGTAGGTGAAGTTACTTGGGAAGTATACACAACTTTTATGCCTCCCAGATCACTTTTTACTTTTAGATGTTCCTGCTTTAAAGCGAGTTTAGAAGCATTTTGCGTGTGTAAATATTTAGAGTGTCTAAATGGATCCTGGGCACACAGAATTCTATTTTCTCTAAGCACAGTTAAACTGACTGCACACAAGAAAATGCAGTGTGAATGGTACTATAGAAAAATATTTACATGCGTTTATATGTGCTTGGAAATGTCCTCTAAACACGTATAAATGCAGGTTTGAGAGTGTCAATACGAATAAGGTCTAAAAGTGACTCTAGGTTTTCTTTCAGGTTGACCCCTGTGGCAGTTTGTACTTACTTTCTTTTTTGATGGAAGCAAGCTGAGCTAGCCAGTAGAGAAGCAATTGACTAATTTGTTTCCCCCCCCTGTCCTGGCGGGCAAATGGCCCCTTAGGCACCCAGTGCTGTCACATGGGGGTGGGGAGAAAGTATTCAGCTTTGTGTAAACTCTGACTAGGAGCTTACAGAGGGCATTTACACCTCGCTTCTGGTGGGAAACAAATCATCAAGAGAGTAAAGGAAAGGTGACTATACAGTAAGCTGCGGCGGGTGGATATAAAGCCTAGCTCTGGAAACTGTCTGCTCCCGCACTGCAAGGGTTAATTGTCCATTTAGGTCTAGTAGATTTACTTACCTAAACCTCTGCTCCTCCACACTGCTAGACTGGTCCTGTCAGGACCTGGCTCACCTACTGGTGGCCCTGTGGTTTCCTGGGCGGAGAGTTATAATTCCAGTCTCCACCAGCGGGTGTCTCCCAGCAGCCAGCAGACCTAAAGCTGGCTGCTGGGAGAGTATTTAGGTCCTCCCCTACTAAGTGCCTTTCACTCCCATGTTTTGCTTGCAGCCAGAAACTGCTAGCTGTTATCCTGTTCCTGCTCCTGCCCTGTTGATGTATCCTTCTTCCCTGTACCTGCTCCCCCTTGTTTCTGGTCTCAGTTTTGTTTCCCCCTTCCCATCTACTCCCTGCACCTCCAGTGTTCCCCTGCTTTTCGGTGTTCCCCATTTTGTATATATTGTCTGTAGAGTCTAATTAGCCTTCCCAGTTCTTATCTTGGAGTGTAGATTAATTAGTGTCTATGTTATGGAGAACAGGATAGGAGGACTGTTTGAGTAGTTAGAAAAGACAACTGGGCAGGGCTGACACCACTCAATCCATGTTGTCAGCCCACAACAGGACCGTAGGACCTGAGTGCATTTTTTGGCATTTCAACAGGTATTTTTCTACTGGCTGGCTCTATAAAGGTTTAATACATGGGGAAATGTTTTTGCAGAGATGTATATATATATTTTTTGGTCTGACATTTACTTGAAAGCTAGGGCATAGATTCAGAGTGCACCAGCAGAGCCATTATTCCTCCACGGACCGGCTTCCACCCACAGCAGACAGATGAGTATGTAAGGAAGGAATACATTCTGAGATTACCACTTACAATACACATCAACAAAGTGCAGTAATCAAAAAGCCAGGGAAAATAATTGTCTCCATTATCTCTTGTCACTTCTCCCTCCCGCTATTTCTGGATATCTGTCAACTAAAGTGCTCCCTTCTCTTCTCTATAGTGTACCGCCATCCCTTTAAGTCTGTCCCTCTTTAATCCCTCACACGCCCCATACAGTACAATGGCTTTCCCAGCCTCAGCGTATTGCCTGGAGATGCCAGCTGTTCAATACTTACTCTGTCCAACCTTTAAAGTGACCTTCATTCCTTTGGTCTTACAGACACCCCCACTGAGATTTTCCAGCCCCTCCAGAGTACTATCCGACGTGGCTGAAAATATAAAAAGTCAAAGTCAATTAAATAGATTGCTATAAAAGAATATTATTTTATATACAGTATATATATATATATATATATATATATATATATATATATATATATATACACACACACACACAGTGTACATACATACATACAGTGCATCCGGAAAGTATATATATCCACATTTTGTTATGTTACAGCCTTATTCCAAAATGAATTAAATTCATTATTTTCCTTAAAATTCTACAAACAATACCCCATAATGACAATGCGAAAGAAGTTTGGAATCTTTGAAAATGTATTAAAAATATAAAAACGAAAAAAAAAATGTACATAAGCATAATCACAGCCTTTGCCATGACACTCAAAATTGAGCTCAGGTGCCTCCTGTTTCCACTGATCATCCTTGAGATGTTTCTACAACTTGATTGGAGTTCGCCTGTGGTACATTCAGTTGATTGGACATGATTTGGAAAGGCACACACCTGTCTATATAAAGGTCCCACAGTTAACAGTGCATGTCAGAGTACAAACCAAGCCATGAAGTCCAAGGAATTGTCTGTAGATCTCCGAGACAGGATTGTATTGAGGCACAGATCTGGGGAAGGGTACAGAAAGACTCTTTCTAAAGCGGGCCGCCCAGCCAAACTGAGCGATCAGGGGAGAAGGGCCTTAGTCAGGGAGGTGACCAAGAACCCGATGGTCACTCTGACAGAGCTCAGCATTTCTCTGTGGAGAGGGGAGAACCTTCCAGAAGAACAACCATCTCTGCAGCACTCCAACAATCAGGCCTTTATGGTAGAGTGGTCAGGAGGAAGCCACTCCTCAGTAAAAGGTACACGACAGCCCGTCTGGAGTTTGCCAAAAGGCACCTGAAGAACTCTCAGACCATGAGAAAAAAAATTCTCTGGTCTCATGAAACAAAGATTGAACTCTTTGGCCTGAATGGCAAGTGTCATGTCTGGAGGAAACCAGGCACCGCTCATCACCTGGCTAATACTATCCCTACAGTAAAGCATGGTGGTGGGAGCATCACGCTGTGGGGATGTTTTTCAGCGGCAGAAACTGGGAGACTAGTCAGGATCGAGGGAAAGATGAATGCAGCAATGTACAAATACATTCTTGATGAAAACCTGCTCCTGAGCGCTCATCTTTGAACAGTACAATGACCCTAAGCACACAGCTAAGATAACAAAGGAGTGGCTACAGGACAACTCTGCGAATCCTTGAGTGGCCCAGTCAGAGCCCAGACTTGAATCCGATTGAACATTTCTGGAGAGATTTAAATATGGCTGTGCACCGACGCTCCCATCCAACCTGATGGAGCTTGAGAGGTCCCGCAAAGAAAAATGGCAGGAACTGCCCAAAAATAGGTGTGCCAAGCTTGTAGCATCATACTCAAAAAGACTTGAGGCTGTAATTGGTGCCAAAGGTGCTTCATCAAAGTATTGAGCAAAGGCTGTGAATACTTATGTACATGGGATTTATTTTGTTTTTTATCATTATTTGTCATTATGGGGTATTGTTTGTAGAATTTTGAGGAAAATAATTAATTTACTTTATTTTCGAATAAGGCTGTAACAAAACGTGGAAAAAGTAAAGCGCTATGAATACTTTCCGTATGTACTGTAGATATAATTTTTTTCAATTGTTATACAGTGTGGTGTGATCAATATTGGTGTATACTCAGTATACTCAGTATTATTATTACACAGTATTGTATAATCACTAGTGGTGTATACGCCGCATTATCATACAGTGTGGTGTAAATATCAGGGGTGTTGCTAGGCTTGTGAAAGACCTGTGGCATCCCTGGGCACCCAGAAGAGAAGAATGAGGTAGAGCGTTTTGCCAAATTGTAGGTGCAACCAAATTGTGCTAACATTGCTAAAGGAACATGGTGAAAAAAAAAAAAATGAGCCTACTTACTGTATACATCGCATACAATATGTCATCACAGTCCATAATACACAGAGTGCAAGACACAGGAGTGCAGGGGTCAAAAGTGTATAATGTACAAAGTACAGGGTTCAGGAGTACAAAACACACAAAGTGCAGGGCTCAGTAATCCATAATACACAGAATTCAGGCCTCATGACTGCATAACACACAGAATGCAGGGCTCAGGAGAGCACAACACACAGAATGCAGGGCTCAGGTGTGCACAACACACAGAATGCAGGGCTCAGGAGTGCACAACACACAGAATGCAGGGCTCAGGAGTGCACAACGCACAGAATGCAGGGCTCAGGAGTGCACAACACACAGAATGCAGGGCTCAGGAGTGTGCAACACACAGAATGCAGGGCTCAGGAGTGCACAACACACAGAATGCAGGGCTCGGGAATGCATAACACACAGAATGCACAGCTCAGGAATGCATAACACACATAATGCAGGGCTCAGGAGTGCATAACACACAAAATGCGGGAATCAGAGTGTAGGGTTCAGAAGTGTGCAAAATACAGAGTACAGTAAACAGGAGTGCCTAACGTAAAGATTGCAGGGGACAAGGGTGTGTAACATACAGAGTGCAATAGACAGGACTGTATAACATACAGAGTGCAAGGCTCAAAAGTGCTTAAAGCGGAACTCAACCCAAAAGGGGAATTTCCGCTTTAAGTCCTCCTCCCCTGCTCCTGTTTGTGAAATGGCACTTTTGGGGAGGAGGGGGAGCGGGTACCCAATTTTGACAGGTACCTGCTCCCACTTTCTGCTCTGACTGCCTAGGCGAACGGAAGCAGAAGTTCCTTCCCCCGTCCCTCCTGAAGTCTTCCAGGACACATGGCAGAAGATAGCCACACCATTCACAGTGCGCAGCGCGGCTCTCACATGCGCACTGGGCACCCGGTTGTTAAGCCGCAAGCTGTGCATAGAATGCATAGCTCAGGAGTGTGTAACACAGAGTGCAAAATACAGAGTTCAGAGGGGAGAAGTGAATAACATACAGAGTGCAAGGCTCAGGAGAGCTTAATATGCAGGGTGCAAAGCAACAGAATGTGTTATGCACAGAGTGCAGGGGCAAGAGTACATAACGCACAGAGTGCAGAGCTTAGGAGTACATAACACAGAATGCAGAGCTCAGCAGCGCATAATGTACAGAATTCAGGTCCAAGGGGTATATAACACAAAATGTAAGGTTCAGGAGTGTGTAGCTCACACATTTCACAGGATAACATACAGAGTGCAGGGGACAGAAATGCGTAACCCACAGAGTGTAGGGGACAGAAATGCATAACACACAGAGTGCAGGCTCAGGAGTGTGTAACATACCCAGCTCAGGAGTGCATAACACGAATCGCAGGGCTCATGTATGGCACAAAGTGCAGGAGTCAGCAGCACATAACACACAGAGTGCAGGGTTAAGGAGTGGTTACCACACCGAGTACAGGGGTCAGGAGTACATAAGGCAAAGGCTGCTGTACAGCATACAATCTAAAATTAGCCCCAACAACCCCAGTCACCCCCCTGTCCAGATTACCACCCCCTGGCTCTAATGCGCCCCTCTCAGAAACCCCCTCAGAACAGACCCCCCCCCAAGTACAGCCCCCTGCCTCAGCACATACCCAAAGCTCACCCCTCAGTACAGATTCCCTCTTTACCCAACAGTACAGACATCTTTTCACCCTGGTAATATTATACAGTATCGGAGTATACTCGGTATTATTATACAGTGCGGTGTGATCATTATCGGAGTATACTCGGTATTATTATACAGTGCGGTGAGATCATTATATGGAGTATACTCTGTATTATTATACAGTACGGTGTCATCATTATCGGAGTATACTCGGTATTATTATACAGTACGGTGTGATCATTATCGGAGTATACTCGGTATTATTATACAGTGCTGTGTGATTATTATCGGAGTATACTCGGTATTCTTATACAGTACGGTGTGATCATTATCGGAGTATACTCGGTATTATTATACAGTGCTGTGTGATTATTATCGGAGTATACTCGGTATTCTTATACAGTGCGGTGTGATCATTATCGGAGTATACTCGGTATTATTATACAGTGCGGTGTGATCATTATCGGAGTATACTCGGTATTATTTTACAGAGCCGTGTGATCAGTATTGGAGTATACCCGGTATTATTATACCCATGTATACAAATATATCTAGTTGCAGCTCTGCAGACTTGCAGCCCTGGTTATTCCCTGCACACTAAATGAGGCCACTTGTTAACAGACTGTGACAGCCATCTTGGGTCCTGTTCTATTGAATCATGTCCTGTACCATCCCTTGTCACGGAAGGGAGAGACTGCAGCCAATCAGGGGGCAGGAGAGCGGGACGCAGGCGAGACGGAGGGGCGTTGGATGATATGCCTGCTGGGGACAGGGGTGAGAAGGGTGGAGGTTGGGAGGAAGCTCAGACATAGATATAATGAGAGAGGAAAAGAGGACAAAGTCACCCAGCGCAGACGTATTACACGTTTCTGGAGGTTAGAAATCGTCTTGTGTGGTGAACCGCCAATACCACTACCGCTACCGCTGAGCCGGGGGCCATGTTCGGCCCTCTGACAATGCCAGCAAATTAAAAAGACACTCCAGTAAAACAAAAAAATAAATGAATTGAAGAATCTAGAATGATGGCCACTGAACAGACTTTTTCTTTAGGACAATACTTATTTCAGGGTCCCCCATAGAGCTGTTCTCTGTACAACACTTTGGAATATGTCAGAGCTATATTAATGTACAGTAATAATAGTGTACGACTGTGTTGGGATATTGTAAGCTCCTCTGGTGCAGAGACTGATGTGACTGGCTCAGTGTTCTCTGTACTGCACTGCGGTATATGTCAAAGCTATGTGATGGGGACATTAGACTGTAAATTTTTGTTTATTAAAAATCTTACAAACATAATAAAAACATATTTACAAATATACAAAATAAATAAAAATATATAAACAAAAATAGCTTACATCATCATAGCAAACACATAAAGAAAACTAAATATACTAACCTAAACAAAGCCATAACCTCCACCTACACACCCCCTCAGGCTAAGAAACCATTACACATGTAACCCATGCATGCAGCCTTTTTCAAAAATACAATCTTATATGAAAATCTAGGGGACGTGAAAGGACAGAAAGAAAGCCGCACACCCAGAGACTGACAAACAGCAGCTAAGGAGACCTGACATTCCTCCACGCCTTTGTCCAGGCCCCCGGCCACCACCTGTCCTTCTCAAGACCCTGAATCTTCCCAACCTCACCCAGAATATCATGCACCACCACCTCAACAGGAAGGACTTTTTCCGAATGGAAACCTGACACTGTGCATTCCATGTGAAGAAACGGACTACTAAGCTAACTAAAAAAAGTGTCTCAAAATCAAAATCCCGATGTGTCTCAAAGGCCCTGTACAACCACTCTGCATAACTCAAGTGGGAAAGGAAAGGGATACCCAGAGCCTCACCCACCCACTTGTAGACTTCTTTATTAAAGGGGCACTGAAGCAAGAAGTGGTCCATTGTCTCCTCCACCCCACCACATTCCACTCTTGGACAACCACGGTTCTCCGCAGAGCGATGCTTCAGGTTGTCCTTTACATAGAGTCTGCCATGGAACGAGCGCCAGGCCGAATCCCGAAACTTCAAAAGGGATTCTCTCTAGATTGAGCAAACGCAGATCCTCCCTCATAACAGGGCCTGGGCAATCCCTCAACGCCAGTGGCTCGCTAAAGACAGAACCCTTGTCTCCGATCCTTCCTAGGAAGAGACTTCATTTCCTCCGCCGTCACTCGCCACTGCCAAAGTATTTTCAGACACGGGGCAACATAAGCAGCTCACCATGTTGGACCCTCAGGCTTTTCACTAGCCCGTCATTCTCCCAGCTTTGCAGAAAAGGTCTAAACCAGGACTGAAAAATACGAATCCACCCTGGTGGTTCCTCTGCCAGCATGTTAGCAAAATTATGTTTCAAAAACATCAGAGAAAAAAAAAAACACCAGGTTGACCCTACCTAGGCCACCCATCCGCCTGGGAAGGTAGGTTACAGACCTCTTAACGAGATTCAGCTTGTTCCCCTCATAACAGTTGGAAGAAACAGCTGTAGATTCTCGCATAGAGAGACACTGGGAAAACACAGACAAAGCTGACATACAGAAATACCGGGATCAGGTAAGTTTTAATCAGGTCAATCCTTTCACTGTAAAAAAGTTTCCAATCCTTCCAGGTGGCAACCTTGGCATCGGCATCTTGTAGCCTGCTTTCCCAATTTGCAAGGCCATAATCGCTGGGACCAAATTTGATGCCTAAAACTTTAATTTCCTGTTGAAGCTCTGGGAAGACGTCCGGAAGCTCGAAGCTATCGTCTTCCTCACCCATCCAAAAAACATCACTTTTATCCTGATTGATCTTTGAGCTAGATGCCGCAGCATACTGCTCCATCACCGAGACCACCTCCTCCTCTGTTCCAGAGATGAAAACAGACACATTATCAGAATAGGCCACAACGCTCAGAGGAGGCTCACCAGGAATGCCCAAAGGCACTCAGCACAACGGTACGCTCTCTAACCTCCAGATGAAGGTATCGATTGCAAACGCGTATAGCAGAGGACTCAAAGGACACCCCTGACGCACACCCGAGCCTGTACAAGGCCTTCAGCCAATCGATTAAGCCCCCTTCCAAACCATACTTGCCAAGAAACAGCCATAGGTACTCATGATAGACCCGATCAAAAGCTTTAGCCTGATCCAATGCCAGCAAGTACTTTCTCCAGCCTGCAGCCCTGCACCACTCCAAAGCTTCCCGGACAGCTAACACCACTGAAAAAGTGCTTCTACCCTGAACCGAACAGCGCTGGTGCCTGGAAAGTAGATCGCCCGCTACAGACGATAAACGTCAGAAATTTTTTTTGGCCAGTATCTTCCTATCAACATTGAGAAGGCTAATGGGCCGCCAATTCTCAATTCTCGAAGAATCCCTACCCTTTGACAGAAGAATCAACGCAGACTGTCGCATGGAGGGAGAGAGCAAACTCTCTCTCAGACAGCCATTAAAAACCTCCACCAAACATGGGGCCAGAGTAACCTTAAAGCGCTTATAAAACTTGGCTGTCAATCCATCTGGACCAGGTGACTTCTTAATGGCAAGCTTATCAATAGCCTTAACAACCTCATCTGCTGTGATGTCCTCTGTCAAACTGTCGCAAGAGAACTGCCATTTCCCAGTCCTGGAATACAATCCACAAAACTTGATATGCCTGCCCTATCAAGGTCCCTCCTGCCAGGAGGTCAGCATAATATGACCTGGCGGTTTCCAGGATCCCCGACTTAGACTTCGTCAAGGAACCTGTACTGTCAACCAGGCCTACAACTGACTTATCTGCTATACCTTGTTTGCAATTCTGGTAAGGGTCGGGCGAGTGATATTTCCCATAATACCTTTCCAGAACCAAAGAGGGATGCCTATCATATTGACACTCCCTGAGCAAAAGTTTAACCTCAGAGATCATCCCCGGATCTCCATTATTTGACACAAGCCTATCAAGCTTCCTCCGCAGATGCTGGTAGGTGACATACTTATCAAGCTGTTTATTTCTTCTTATGGCCTTGAAAAACCCAACGATCCTTCGTTTTGTAAACTCCCACCACTCTGACTTACTGCTGCAAAAGTCCATAATTGATACCTGTGCCTGAAAAAAACCCTCAAAGGATTGACTCACCTTCACATCGTCCAGGAGTGCCGAATTTAGCTTCCAGGTACCCTTCCCCCTAGGTGGTGTATCGGGGCTATTCAGAGTCACAGACAGAATACAGTGATCGGAAAACTCCTGACACACTGGTGCTGAGAAGGCAGAGTTCCCCTTTAAACAAAAAAAAAATCTATTCTACTCTGACTACTACCTCCCTGAAAAGTGAATCTCGTGTCGTCTGGGTAGCAATAAATGTGCACATCAACCAGACCTGCCTCTCTATATATTTTGTTCAAGAAAACGCCGTCACAGTCCAGCCTGGCTCCGGTACCTTTCCTGTCCATAGTCCTAGTGACGGTGTTGAAATCACCACCAAAGACAACTTGCCAGGCTGTAAAAAAAAAGGCTTGATCTTCATGAAGAGGCATTTCCTGTCCCACTTTGTCTGGGGCCCATAGATGTTGATCAGGCACATGTCCTGCCCCCCATGGAGATGTCTAAGACCATGCATCTCCCCATTTCTACCTCAATGATCCACCAACAGGAAAAAAGTACCGCAACTCCAGTGTAAGGCACAGCCACAAGAGACCAGAAGGAGCGGCTGCGCCTCCACTCTTTCTTCGCCAGATGAATATCAGCCAAACTAGACAACCGGGTCTGTTGCAAAAAGAACATATCCGCATCAAACCTGCTGAGCAAAAATAAGGCCATGTTATGAGCACTTACTGATTTTATGCTGGCGTCATTAATGGTCGCCACCTTCAGTGGAGTGGGAACCGCCACCAGGATGATTGAGGTATCTTAGCCTGCTTATCCCCCTCCCCACCTGGAGACCCTACACGCTTCAATGTCCCTTGTGATTCCTCCTCCATAGAAATCGCTGACTCATCACCAGAAGAACTTCCACCCTCCACCTCAGAAAACACCTCAAAAGCATTTGCCACCTCCACCCTCCTAGGTTCAGGAGCTTTGACATCCTTCCTCTTCCTCTGCCTCTTATCCTTTTTCCTTTTAGCCTCCAACCATTTAATATCCTTATTCAACAATCCCGAAGGCAGAACCCCCTCCCCCTGCTCCCCAGGACATCCTCAGCCAACCCCCCCCCCCCCCATTAACCCCTCCCCCACATCATTCACCCCAACTTCCACATCTTTCACCCTGACTTCCACATCATTCATCTTGCATTCTGCACCAGCCACTTTCATTCTCTTCCCCTTCCAATCTCCCCCTCCACCATAATCCAGTCCATCACTCACTCCCCCCTTCAGTGTCTGTTGACTTCTGCCATGCCGAGGAGGAGGTATTGGCACAACCATACACGTTGGTCCAGTACCCTTCACACTACGCTAGGAGAAACAATAGGTGCAGACATAGACTTGACAACCACACTTTCTGACACTGACTGGGAGACCACAGACTGGGGGGGACACTGACACCACAGACGGCCTCACAGACACAGATTCTGATGAGACAGAGACACTAGGATCCCCTGGTACAACCTCCACCAGGGAGGGAGTTCCAGAGGATGGGATAAGCTCTGGAGATGTCCTGGAGGCGAGTGTGGGAGGAGGCAACAAGGAAGCTTTTATTATTTTAGACTTTTTTCATTTAAGCAAGCCCCTTCGTGATAGCTTTGGGCAGTGTACTCTTTATGGAGACATGTCCCCTGCCCTCCCAGACAGCTGATCAAATACAGATCTTGTTTGATGAGCTGCTGCCCTGGCTGTAACAGGGCCAGGGAATGACAGCTCTGAAACCGGAAGTGATTCAATCTACATTGCTTCTGACTTCATTCATCATAGAGGAGATGGGGAACAAATGTACCTCCATCTCCTCTATGGACAGCTGACCCGACCATTTACTGCGGGTTCCGAGCTCCCCGGTGGAACGAGAGAGGTGGGCTTCCAATTGCTGTAAAAGTTACAGCCGGCTGGATGACTTTTGCATTAAAGCTGGTAACCAGCCGCAGCCATGATCCTGGTATAACCACTCCCTGCCCAGAACGTTTCTATACGTACGCTGAGCTGCAAGCGATTAAAACTTATTCGACTGCCTTGATTTTAACTCTTCATTTTCAATGATATCCACCAATTTGCTGAGCTTTGGGTAATCCTAAATGGAGACAGGTGAATACCAACCCAGGCCTAGATATCAGCTACACTTACGTTTGATCATTCCAGATGTGATTAATCTGGTACGACAAGCAAGAAACAAACTCACAAAATCTGCTTAAGCAACCTTTACCCCAAATTTAACTCAATTAACCTTTAAAGCTAAATTTATCTGATAATCTATCTGTCTCCATGACTGCCTCTGTTTTATAGGAACCTTGATTTAAAGAAGAAAAAGGTGGAAAATCGCCTGTCAAGACGCTCTTAAAGCTACACCCTGGGCACAGAAACTCTCATTTCCATTTATTCCTCAGTAGCCACAAAGGATATAAATCCACTTGGCGTGCATTAAATGCTTTTGCAAATCCAGTTATTACTTGGTAAAAGTAGTAGTTACATCATCACTGTTCTGTAGATAGCCTGTGTAGAGAGCAGGGCTGTGGGAGGGGCCCTACAGGAGGGACAGGGACAAGACCAGTCACCCTGCACAAGGAGAGAGCAGCAGTGATGGGTCTTTATTACAGTAAGGGGCGGGGACAAAGTCACTCTGCACAAGGAGAGAGAGCAGCATTGACCAGTCTTTATTACAGAAGGCGGCGGAGACGAGACCAGTCACCCTGCACAAGGAGAGAGAGCAGCACTGACCAGTCTTTATTACAGAAGGTGGCGGAGACGAGACCAGTCACCCTGCACAAGGAGAGAGAGCAGCACTGACCAGTCTTTATTACAGAAGGCGGCGGAGACAAGACCAGTCACCCTGCACAAGGAGAGAGAGCAGCAGTGACCGGTCTTTATTACAGGAAGGGGGCGGAGACAAGACCAGTCGCCCTGCACAAGGAGAGAGAGCAGAAGTGACCGGTCTTTATTACAGGAGGGCAGCGGAGAGAAGATCAGTCACCCTGCACAAAGAGCGAGAGCAGCATTTAGCGGTCTTTATTACAGGAGGGGGAGGAGAGAAGACAAGTCACCCTGCACAAAGAGAGAGAGCAGCATTGAGCGGTCTTTATTACAGGAGAGGGCGGAGACAAAACCAGTCACCCTGCACAAGGAGAGAGAGCAGCAGTGACCGGTCTGTATTACAGGAGGGGGCGGAGAGAAGACCAGTCACCCTGCACAAGGAGAGAGAGCAGCAGTGACCGGTCTGTATTACAGGAGGGGGCGGAGAGAAGACCAGTCACCCTGCACAAGGAGAGAGAGCAGCAGTGACCGGTCTGTATTACAGGAGGGGGCGGAGACAAGACCAGTCACTCTAGCACAAGGAGAGAGAGCAGCAGTGACCGGTCTGTATTACAGGAGGGGGCGGAGAGAAGACCAGTCACCCTGCACAAGGAGAGAGAGCAGCAGTGACCGGTCTGTATTTGTCAGGAACCATGAAACAGACGGAGACTGAAAATGCAGTAAAAATCACACCTTTTCATAAAATGGTAAAATTGGTACAACTGGTAAACGTAGTCAAAACATAGCAAGGGTTCGGTAGCCAAATTGGGTAGTCAGAACAAGCCAGGAAATCAGGAAGCCAGAGATCAGCGTAGTCAGAGGCAGCAGCCAGAAGGGACCTCAGCCAGGCAAGTCTTTAACAGGAACACAGCAGAGAGTCTCTAGATATGTTGACCAAGGTGAAGGCAATTGATTAAATGAACCAGGCAATTTAAATAACCAGAAGAGGCTGGCTGGGGGCTTGACTGACCAGCAGGAGATGATCAACAGGTGAACCACTGTGGAACAATGAGTACTGCAATTAACCGACAGCTGAACAACCTGAGCACAGAGAAGGAAGGGCTGAGAGCCCAGCACTGACAGTATTACAGGAGAGGGGCGGAGAGAAGACCAGTCACCCTGCACAAGGAGAGAGAGCAGCAGGGACCGGTCTTTAATACAGGAGGGGGGCGGAGAGAAGACCAGTCACCCTGCACAAGGAGAGAGAGCAGCAGTGACCGGTCTTTAATACAGGAAGGGGCAGAGACAAGACCAGTCACCCTGCACAAGGAGAGAGAGCAGCAGTGACCGGTCTTTATTACAGGAGGGGGGCAGAGAGAAGACCAGTCACCTTGCACAAGGAGAGAGAGAGCAGCAGTGACCGGTCTTTAATACAGGAGGGGGGCGGAGAGAAGACCAGTCACCCTGCACAAGGAGAGAGAGAAGCAGTGACTGGTCTGTATTACAGGAGGGGGCCGGAGACAAGAACAGTCACCCTGCACAAGGAGAGAGAGCAGCAGTGACTGGTCTGTATTACAGGAGGGGGCGGAGACAAGACCAGTCACCCTGCACAAGGAGAGAGAGCAGCAGTGAGCGGTCTTTATTACAGGAGGGGGCGGAGACAAGACCAGTCACCCTGCACAAGGAGAGAGAGGAGCAGTGACCGGTCTTTATTACAGGAAGTCTCACACTGGATTCATGCACAGATCTGGAAGAAATACACACACAATTCAAGGAAGAATACACATGACTCTTTGTTTATCCTGGAATTCAACCTTAAAGAGGTAATAAATCCAAAAAGCAAACATTACCAATTCTTGGGATGGCTGCATTAGTTTTCTTTTTTTAGACTTTCTTACTTATTTGGATCTGGTGATCCAGCCAGTAAATTGTTGTTTTTCAAAAGAGCAAGCTCTCCAGCAGAATATATCGGTTTACAGGGATGAGACAAACCGTTTACCACTGGCAGCAATGGTCAGCTTTTATATATTTATGTAAAACCTTTATCCCAAAAGGAAAAAAAAATGAGATTTTCACTGACACATAATGCTTATACATCTTGGGGGAGGGTGAAATTTGGCATGCTCGCCCTGAGCTCTAGATGACCTTGTCCCGGCAGCAGTGGCAGCTAGTGGTTTCTTTTTTGGTGGGGGGGAAACAACCACACCCCCCAGAGCGGCTGGCGGCACCTCCTCCCCCCGCTCGCTGTCTGCCGGTCGGTCTGGCACTACCCCATCTAGGTGGCGGGTAGCGGCTCCTGTGTTCTCTCCTCCATCATGGCAGCTTCCGTCATGTGGCCTCTCCCCTTCTCCTAGGCGTCCAATAGGATCGCCTGTCCTTTCAGCCAATCAAATGACGGGTCTCAGGACCTGCTTCCTGATTGGCCAGGAGGAAGATCAGTGTTACAATAGCAAATATTCATTCGCTATTATAACACACCTGGGTGGGCTCGGTTCGTAGTCCCTGCACCCCGAGCCCACCCTATTTTGAAGCCTATTCAAGCCTCTGGCTCTAATCATGTGCCTCAACCCCCTCCCCCATGCGCCCTTAATGGATGGGCCACCTGTGCCCGGCACTGGTGGGGGCGCTATAATACAGGAGGCGCGTTACTGGCCAGATCACCAGGTGAAAACAGAGGGGGGGGGAGCCAAAAAGGAAAGAAAACTAATGCAGCCACCACATCTGATGATCGGTAAGCTGCAGTATATTACATTTTTGGTTTTGGGTTTAATACCGCTCTAACCAGATTAATGCTACATTCACACTCTGTGCGTGTCCGGAATGTGCGCAAAATTGTGCGGTTTTCCGGATACGCACAAAAAAACGCGCAGCCCTTTATCAGACACGCAGCGGCGCCATTTATTCCCAACGGCGCCCCCAGGCATCTGCTGACGCATGCCCTTTTTTTGCGCGCGCCGCAACGCATGGTGCCTCAGGGAATTCTCTTGCGTGTTCTCCCGCACGTAGGGCACCCCACTGAAATGAATGGGTTGCCCTACACGTAAATTGCCCAAAAAGCGCGGGCACTTCATTGCACCTGCATGGTGTGGACAGAAACCCAAGAAGTCCTTTCATAATGTTTCTGGATGGCACCTCGCGTGGTTCTTCATTGTGCAATCTCTCGCCATCCCTAAGAGAGCGGAGGGGGGCGGAGTTCAGAACCAGGGAACAACGCCTCCCCTATTTCCCCCCAGGGTTCATCAGAAATCGATGCCGGGATTTAGCGATCGGGCAGCCAGGTGCAGAAAACAAGGCTGAAATTTACAGCGGCTCAGCGGGTAGGCCGCGTAACGCGCGCCGGATTAAATGCGGCATAATCATTTCTGAAACGCAAACAAATATTTTCTGTCTGTCAAGACTATCCGGGTCCCAGAAGAGCGCGGATAGATGAGGTTCTAATCCTCCAGTTCTGCTGAGACCAGGACGTCCGGATAATCTGCCCTGTCACGGGGGAGAAGATATATAACCGTTTCTGGCAAGGCGACCGCCGCGGGCGATGCGCGTCCATAATATCTCATTCCTCTTCTAATCCCCTGACCCGTGTTTTAATTAACAGCAGGTAAGCGAGTCTGGTGAGGACGCCGCAGTCTCGGAAGGTTGTGCCGCTCGCTCCAGGCCGGGCTCCCCTCCCTCCCCTACTCGCTTTGACCTAAATGTCAGAGCGCGTTATTTCTGCCGAGTGGCGGAGGGGAGGAAAGCGTGCCCCGAGGGGGAGAGCAGAAAATGGAGGGACGATGGATTCCAGGAACACAGAATTAGCGCAGGGTGCTGGGAGGAGGATGGTGGCGAAAGGGTTGGGGGGAGGGGAGGGAAATCTGTCAGAATGGGAAGGGTGCTTGGGACATGCAGCAGTTCAGTACTTCAATACCGGGCACTTACACCCCCTTCCTGCCCAGGCCAAATTTTCAGCTGTCGCTGTTTAAATGACAATTGCGCGGTGATGCTACACTGTACCCAAACTAAATTTTTATCATTTTGTTCCCACAAATAGAGCTTTCTTTTGGTGGTAGTTGATCACCTTTGCTAAACAAATTAAAAAGTCCTAAAATTTTGAAAAAATTGTTTGTTAGAAAATGTTGTAAATAAGTAAGTTTTCTCCTTCACTGATGGGCACTGATGAGGTGGCACCAATGAGGTGGCACTGACAGGCACTGGCGATAGGCACTGATGGGTGGCACTGATATGCAGCATTGATGGGCATTGATAGGCGGCACTGATGGACACTCATGGGTGGCACTGATAAGCGACACTGATTGGCACTGAAAGGCTGCACTGATGGGTACTTAAGGGTGGCACTGATGGGCACTGATAGGTGGCACTGCTGGGCATGGGTACATGGCACTGGTAGGTGGCACTGATGGGCATCACTAATGGGACTGGCAGGCACTGACGATGGGCACTGATGGATGGCACTGATATGCAGCACTGATGGGCATTGATAGGCGGCACTGATGGGCACTCATGCGTGGCACTGGTGGGCACTGATAAGCGACACTGATGGGCACTGAAAGGCTGCACTGATGGGTACTCAAGGGTGGCACTGATAGGCGGCACTGATGAGCACAGATACATGGCACTGGTAGATGGCACTGGCAGACATTGGGGATGAGCACTGATTGGCAGCTGCCTGGGCACTGATTGGCGTTTCCCTGGTGGTCTAGGGGGGCATACCTGGTGGTCCAGTGCGGTGGCCATCCCTGGTGGTCCTGGCAGCATCCAGGTGGTCCTGGGCGGGCATCCGAGGGGGGCTGCACTGATGAATAATCAGCACAGACCCCCCCCCTGTCAGGAGAGCCGCTAATAGCTGGTAAGCAGGCAACTTACTTGGGTGTGGAGTTGTATGCAAATTCTTTGGAGGATCTTTCGCATTTTTTTACAATTTGTCACTGTTATTTCACATGGATGGATGTTTGTTTTTTCTTTATTCATGGACTGAATTTTTCACTGGGACACTGCCTTAGTTTTCCCTTTTACATATTTTTTCACTTGCAAATTTGAAAAATTTGTCATATTGTTATTTTATTAGCGATGCACTCGCCTTATATATATATTTACTATGCAAGATTAGCTTTAAAAAAAAGAAAATGGTTCCTATTGTTGTGTAAAATTGCTTTGTTTATAAGCAAGAGTTTAAAGGGGTTGTAAACCCTTGTGTTTTTTCACATTAAAGCATCCTATGCATTAAGGTGAAAAAACACCTGGCAGTCACCGGCCCCCCCGTTTTACTTACCTGAGCCGAGTCTGGCATTCGTGTCTGTGGATGCAAATGCTGGACTTGGGAGCACGCCCGCAAGGTAACCCCCTCGGGAGAGAGCTTCTCCTCCTAGGGGGTTATCTGATGCGGGGAGGAGCCGCGAGAGCCGCCGAGGGATCCCAAAAGAGGATGTTCAGGGGCCACTCTGTGCAAAACGAGCTGCACAGTGGAGGTAAGTATGACATGTTTGTTATTTAAAAAAATAAAAAACGATGCTTTACAATCACTTTAATAGTGGCTTTAACCACTTCAGCCCCGGATGATTTTAACCCCCTCCCTGACCAGAGCACTTTTTGCGATTCGGCACTGCGTCGCTTTATTTCAGCCAGCAAAAGATTGACAGCATGTTCTCTATTTTTCGGTCGGGAAAAGTTCCTGTCCGAAAATGCGTTCGTCTGTAAAAAAAAAAGCTCGGAAACAATTTTGACGCATGCTTGGATGCATTGAACTTCACTTTCTTGGCTCGTCGTAGTGTTGTACGTCACCGCGTTCTTGACAGTCGGAAGTTCAGAGAACTTTTGTGTGACCGTGTGTATGCAAGGCAAGCTTGAGCGGAATTCCGTCGGAAAAACCATCCAAGTTTTTCTGACGGAAATTCCGATCGTGTGTATGCAGCATAACAGCCTATTTCTAAGCATAGTTGTCACAGTTGGGAACAGGCTTGGAGACCAGTAGCTATAGCAGAAGAGGGGCTTCCACCGACCAGCTGGATAAGTGCAGCATGCAGGTCACCCAGCTGGATGATACCTGCTCCTCCGAGGTACAGAGTCTAATGCTGCGTACACACGGTCGGACTTTCTATCCTACTAGGTCCGGCACACTTTCTGACGGACTTTGTCCGCCAGGTGCGCCGGACTTTAAAACGGACGGACTTGCCCACACACGACCGGACTTTGCGGCGTGCTAAGTCCGCCCGTCTTTCCGACGGACTTTCGCCGGAGTTACGGCGGACTTTCAGAATGAACGGACTTGCCCACACATGGACAAGTCCGTTCATTTTGACTTTTGAGGTGCGACGGGACTAGAAAAGGATGTCAATCTTGCCGCTTTTATCGGCGAGATTGACACCTTGCGAGCCCCGTCGCGGGTCATACCAGGCCCTTAGGTCTGGTATGGATTATAAGGGGAACCCCCCTACGCCAAAATAAACGGCGTGGGGTCCCCCCTAAAATCCATACCAGACCCCGATCCGAGCACGCAGCCTGGCCGGTCAGGAAAGGGGGTGGGGACGAGCGCCCCCCCTCCTGAACCGCACCAGGCCGCATGCCCTCAACATGGGGGGTGGGTGCTTTGGGGGAGGGGGGCGCCCTGCGGGGCCCCCCACCCCAAAGCACCTTGTCCCCATTTTGATGAGGACAAGGGCCTCTTCCCAACAACCCTGGCCGTTGGTTGTCGGGGTCTGCGGGCGGGGGGCTTATCTGAATCCGGGAGCCCCTATAATAAGAGGGCCCCCAGATCCCGGCCCCCCCACCCTATGTGAATGAGTATGGGCAAAAAGTGTAAATAAAACACTACACAGGTTTTTAAAATATTTTATTAAACAGCTCCGGGGGGGGGGGGATCTTCCTCCGGCTTCGGGGGTCTTCTTCCGGCTTCGGGGGTCCCTCCGGTTCATCTTCTCCCGGCGTCCGGTTGGTTCTTCTCTGCTCTCTTCTCCCGGTGTTCCAGTTCTTCGGCCGGCTCCTCCGCTGTCTTTAGGTAGCTCTCTTGCCAGCAGAGGTCCGGACTTCTGGGCTTCTTGTCTTCTCTACTCTTTTCCAGATGTTGACACGACGCTCTCTCCGGCTGGACTGCTCTCTGAGGGCTGCGTTGTGACTTATATAGGTGGAGACCCCGCCCCCTTTTGATGTCACAGTCCCTGGGCATGCTGGGACTGTGACGTTTTAGGGGGCGTGGTCAACATCAGGCCAGTTATGGGTGTGGGCGGTGGCCAGTGTTTTGTTACTGTTCGTAAATGTGGGTCGGGGACACACTGGACACCTTTGCTGCCATTGTGCTCTTGCTGGGTGTCCAGTGTGCTCCTGTCCCTTTAAGGGGGCTAGGGCCGCCTCCAGGCTCACCTGTCTCACACCTATCCATTCTATGCATGTGCTTCCACTGTGGAGACACTTATAAATTTAGTAGTGTTAGGACTGCAAGTAATACAGGGTGCCTTGACGAGGCCTTGCAGCTTTCACATGCGTTTGCAAATGTGTGCTAACTAAACCCCTGCTTTTAACAGACGGTTAGACAGGCTAATTTGGTTGGTCAGCAGACTGGTTGGTGAGTTGAGCTATGGAATTGTCTTTGTCTTACAGCGGAGAAGAACCAACCGGACGCCGGGAGAAGATGAACCGGAGGGACCTCCGAAGCCGGAAGGAGACCCCCGAAGCCAGAGGAAGATCCCCCCCCCCTGGAGCTGTTTAATAAAATATTGTAAAAACCTGTGTAGTGTTTTATTTACACTTTTTCCCTGGGTGAATGGGTAGGGGTACCATGTACCCCATACTGATTCACATAGGGTGGGGGGGCCGGGATCTGGGGGCCCTCTTATTATAGGGGGCTCCCGGATTCCGATAAGCCCCCCGCCCGCAGACCCCGACAACCAACGGCCAGGGTTGTCGGGAAAAGGCCCTTGTCCTCATCAACATGGGGACAAGGTGCTTTGGGGGGGGGGCCCCGCAGGGCGCCCCCCTCCCCCAAAGCACCCACCCCCTATGTTGAGGGCATGCGGCCTGGTACGGTTCAGGAGGGGGGGCGCTCGCTCGTCTCCACCCCCTTTCCTGACCGGCCAGGCTGCGTGCTCGGATCGGGGTCTGGTATGGATTTTAGGGGGGACCCCACGCCGTTTTTTCGGCGTAGGGGGGGTTCCCCCTTATAATCCATACCAGACCTGAGGACCTGGTATGTCCCGCGCTCGCCCCAATAGGAAAATTTGTTTTTCCTATTGCAGCGAGTGCGAAATGCAATACCCTGCCCTCGCGTCGTATCTGGTCCGTTGGACCAGCATACACATGAGCGGAAAGATTTAAAACATGTTTCAAATCTAGGTCCAGGGGGCTTTTGGGAAAAAGTCCGCCGGAGCCTACACACGGGCGGATTGTCCGGCACACTCTTGTCCGCCGGACCAAGTATGCCGGAAAGTCCGACCGTGTGTACGCGGCATAAGCACTAACCGGTATTCACCAGAGCTCCGGATGGTGGAGATGGGTTTTGCTGGGTGTTAGTAGTACCAGGGCGCGGTCCTCAGAATCACCCGACCAGGAGGTAAGCAAGCCAGGGGCGAGTAGCAGATGTAGCAGGTTGGGATCAAGCAGAAGCTTACTCAGTAAAGGTTGCACCATAAGCCTTGTTGAGCATATGCCCATTTGAACCCTCTCACTCTGGTAAGGCCCCTCACTAACCGGTGGTGGTTCTATTGTCTGTGTCCTCACCTCAACACTGATGTCACGTGGAATCCCACTTCTAGTTACACAATTTGTTTTCACCGTTTATTTAAAGACCGCTATGTTAATGTTTTAAAACAACTTTTGTATGATGGCACATGGACTTTAGTTTGGGTGTGAATTTCACATCTCATTTTCATTATTATTAGTTTTTGTGGTCATTGCACAATGTACATTAGTTTGTATACATATGTATTTCCATATTTTGAGCGCTGCACAAAATTTCACTTTTTGCTTACTCAGTAAACAAGTCAAAGGTCGGCAACAAGTGGTCTTATGCCGCGTACACACGACCGGTTTAGCCGTCGTAATAAAACTCCGATGGTTTCTCCAATGTAACTCTGACGGAATGCCATTCGAGTGGTCTTGCCTACACACGGTCAACCCAAAGTCCGACCAAAGTCCGACCGTCCAGAACGCGGTGACGTACAGCACTTACGACGGGACTAGAAAAAAGAAGTTCAATAGCCAGTAGCCAATAGCTTCCGTCCCGTACTTGCTTCAGAGCATGCGTCGTTTTTGGTCCGTCGGACCAGCATACAGGCGATCGGTTTTCCCGATAGGAATTGGGTCCTTCGGAAAGATTTAGAACATGTTCCATTTCTAGGTCCGTCAGATTTTTCGAAAAAAAAAAGTCAGATGAGGCCTACACATGATCGGAATAGACGATGAAAAGCTTCAGTCTGACTTTTTCTGTCGGACAGTCCGCTCGTGTGTACAAGGCATTAGTTTGGGATCAAGCAGAAGCGTAGTCAAGGAACAAGCCAAGAGTCGGTAACGAGCGGTGACAGAGATACGGATGACAGCAGGAGTGACAAGAGCAGCGGCGGCCCATCCATACGGGGCACAGGGGTGCCGCCCCCCCCCCCAATCCATGTGTCCGGCCCCTAATCTACATGCAGGGCACCGGACGCATGGATTCCAATTGGGTTTTTTTCTTTTTGAAGCACATGACTCTAGATGGCTTCAAAGAAGGGTGGGTTTGGGGTGCAGAGCACTGCGCCCTGAGCCCACCCAGTTGTGTGACAATAGCGATTTAATATTTGCTATTGTCTTCCTGATTCTCCTCCTGGCCAATCAGGAAGCGAGTCCTGAGATTCGATTGGCCAGGGAGTCTTAGGACCCACTTCCTGTTCGGCCGGGAGTAGAAGCAACGGCCCCGGAGCGAGGAGCAGCCGCCCTACTATCTGCCTTCTAAGGTAAGGAGGCCTCTGACTGCCGCCTTCCTGTCCGTCTCCCACGGGGGATCGCCGCCTTCCTATCTGTAGGGCTGTGCTGAAAGATGCCAGGGGAAAGGATCAGCTTTTTTTGGTACAGTTATCACCAGGGTGAACAGGAAAATTTGCCGAACATGATTTAGCCCAAAAACAATATTTAGTTGCAAATAGCATCTATTGTGTTGCACTACTAGGCAAGATTAGCTTTAAAAAAAGGAGAAAATCTTCCCTGGTAATGCATAGGGTTGCTTTGTGTATAAAAAAAAAAAGTCACCTCATACCCAGTCATTTTTAATATATTGTGAGCACACGGCTTTGTTTATCTACAAAGCCATGTGCTCACAATTTCAGCCTATTTCTAAGCATAGTACGCCTGTGCTTATAAATGCTGAGGGAAGAACAGGTTTTCTGCCGAAATAGCCAAAATCCCCAACCACGTCACTTCCAGTGCGGCCGAGTCACGATCAGCTGGCGTGACGTCGACGCTGCGCATATCGTCGGAGGTCGAGGAAAATTATAGAACACCGCCATATTGGTACATTTCTTATTCACCGTCGTATTCGTATACTCGGGTAAACAGCAGCTGCTCACTGAAATTTTATTATAACATTGCAGCCTGTCAGCAAAGACCCTTTCATAGAACTAGAGAGGAAGATCAGCTGCTCCCGAGTTTACCAATAGGAGGGGAAAACAGAAATGTTTTGGGTGTACTAACATGGCGGTACACCTAAAACATTTACAGTATCTCACAAAAGTGAGTACACCCCTCACATTTTTGTAAATATTTTATTCTATCTTTTCATGTGACAACACTGAAGAAATGACACTTTGCTACAATGTAAAGTAGTGAGTGTACAGCTTGTATAACAGTGTAAATTTGCTGTCCCCTCAAAATAACTCAACACACAGCCATTAATGTCTAAACCGCTGGCAACAAAAGTGAATATACCCCTAAGTGAAAATGTCCAAAATAGGCCCAATTAGCCATTTTCCCTCCCCGGTGTCATGTGACTCGTTAGTTTTACAAGGTATCAGGTGTGAATGGGGAGCAGGTGTGTTAAATTTGGTGTTATCACTCTCACTCTCTCATACTGGTCACTGGAAGTTCAGCATGGTACCTCATGGCAAATAACTCTCTGAGGATCTGAAAAAAAGAATTGTTGCTCTACATAAAGATGGCCTAGGCTATAAGAAGATTGCCCAGATCCTAAAACTGAGCTGCAGCACAGTGGCCAAGACCATACAGCGGTTTAACAGGACAGGTTCCACTCAGAACAGGCCTCGCCATGGTCGACCAAAGAAGTTGAGTGCACGTGTTCAGCGTCCTATCCAGAGGTTGTCTTTGGGAAATAGATGTATGAGTACTGCCAGCATTGCTGCAGAGGTTGTAGGGGTGGGGGGTCAGCCTGTCAGTGCTCAGACCATACGCCGCACACTGCATCAAATTGGTCTGCATGGCTGTCATCCCAGAAGGAAGCCTCTTCTAAAGATGATGCACAAGAAAGCCAAACAGTTTGCTGAAGACAAGCAGACTAAGGACATGGATTACTGGAACCATGTCCTGTGGTCTGATGAGACCAAGATAAACGTATTTGATTCAGATGGTGTCAGGCGTGTGTGGCAGCAACCAGGTGAGGAGTACAAAGACAAGTGTGTCTTGCCTACACTCAAGCATGGTGGTGGGAGTGTCATGGTCTGGGGCTGCATGAGTGCCGCCAGCACTGTGGAGCTACAGTTCATTGAGAGAACCATGAATGCCAACATGTACTGTGACATACTGAAGCAGAGCATCATCCCCCTCCCTTCGGAGACTGGGCCGCAGGGCAGTATTCCAACATGATAACAACCCCAAACACACCTCCAAGGCGACCACTGCCCTGCTAAAGAAGCTGAGGGTAAAGGTGATGGACTCGCCAAACATGTCTCCAGACCTAAACCCTATTGATCATCTGTGGGGCATCCTCAAACGGAAGGTGGAGGAGCGCAAGGTCTCTAACATCCACCAGCTCTGTGATGTCATCATGGAGGAGGGGAAGAGGACTCCGGTGACAACCTGTGAAGCTCTGGTGAACTCCATGCCCAAGAGGGTTAAGGCAGTGCTGGAAAATAATGGTGGTCACACAAAATATTGACACTTTGGGCCCAATTTGGACATTTTCACTTAGAGGTGTACTCACTTTTGTTGTCAGCAGTTTAGACATTAATGGCTGTGTCTTGAGTTATTTTGAGTGGACAGCAAATTTACACTGTTATACAAGCTGTACACTCACTACTTTACATTGTAGCAAAGTGTCATTTCTTCAGTGTTGTCACATGAAAAGATAGCATAAAATATTTACAAAAATGTGAGGGGTGTACTCACTTCTGTGAGATACTGTAAATGTTTTAGGTGTAACCGCCATGTTAGTACACCCAAAACATTTCTGTTTTCTCCTCCAATTGGTAAACTTGGGAGCAGCGGATCTTCCTCTATAGTTCTATGAAAGGGTCTTCTCCAGTGAGCAGCCGATGTGTACCCGAGTTTACGAAAAGGACGGGGAATCAGAAATGTTTTAGGTGTACCAACATGGTGGTGAGCTATCATTTTCCTTGATCTGTGCATGCACAGTGGTGACTCGGCCGCACCGGAAGTGACGTGGTTGGAGATTTTGGCTATTTCGGCAGAACACCGGCTTTTATTTTTACGATTATCAGCAGGGTGAACAGGTGATTTTCCCAAACTTGATTTAGCTAGAAGAACAATATTTTGTTGTAATTAGCTGCTAGTTTTATTATGCTACACCCACTAGACGAGTTTAGCTTTAAGAAAAAAAAAAAAAAACACTAATCGCTCAATGTTAAAGATTTTCCTGTGCGATTATTATTATTATTATACAGGATTTATATAGTGCCAACAGGATCATTGTTTAATCTGGTTTTTTCGATTTTCAGGCCTCATGCACACTGGACGTTTTTGGACATTTTTACAGCTGCTGTTTTTGGCTTCAGACGTTTTTTCTTTTTTCTACAGTCAATAAACTGTCCAGCGTGTTATCCTATGTGTCCATGCACACATAGGCTGTTATCAACTGTTTTTTGGCTGTAAAAAACAAAACAAAACTAGTGGGTTCTGAGAGGAGTTTTTCAGCTGTAAAAAAAAAAGCCTAAAAAACACTTAAAAACGCCTAAAAAATGCTCAACAATGAGGTTCACCAGCGGTTTTTAACGTTTTTGATCCCATTGGAAAAAAAAACCCCATAAAAAATGCTATTGCAAAAACGTTGAAAAACTCACTGCAAAGCTACTGGCGTTTTTATAATGTTATTATAACGTCCAGTGTGCATGAGAACTTAAAATACAGAAAAGCAGTCATTAAAAAAAAAAAAAAAGCCATACATCCAAAACAACAATCTGTACAATTCTCAGCAGGGTGAGCGGGCAATTTTGCCAACCATGATTTATCCATAAAAATATTTAGTTCAATTGCCTCAATTGCCGGGAGGGCATCCCTGGATGTCCTTCTGTTTACATCCCCCCCTGCGCGCCACCGCGGGCATGCATCGGGGGAAATCTGTGTTGGCCATGTCCCTTGGACACAGCCAATCACTGATCGTGCTAAATGGCCAATCACAGCGGCCATTTAGCACTGGATCGGAGTGTCCAATGAGAGATGATCTCATATGTAAACATATGAGATCATCTATCATCGCCAGCTCTCCCTCCTCACACAAAGACTGCGTGTGAGGAGGGAGAGCGACCTGTGAACACAAACACACACATGCCCACAGTGCCATCTGTCCCCAGTGCCACCTGTCAGTGCCATCTGTCCCCAGTGCCACCTATTAGTGCCACCTGCCCCCAGTGCCATCTGTCAGTGTCACGTGCCATCTGTTATCAGTGTCAAGTGTCATCAGTGCCATGTATCAGTGCCATCTGTCATCAGTGCCACCTGTCAGTGTTACGTGCCATCTGTTATCAGTGTCACGTGTCATCAGTGCCACGTATCAGTGCCATCTGTCATCCGTGCCACATCAGTGTCACGTGTCATTGTCCTGGTGCTCCAGGGCCTTCAAAAGTGTAATGGTAATCAATAAGTTAGATATGTAATTTATACTCCTAGAACACCTGATGGTGCTCCCTGCATGTTGGGCCTCTCTATGTGGCCAGGCTGTGTAAAAGTCCCCCACATGTGGTATCGTAATACACAGGAGGAGTAGCAGAATGTATTTTGGGGTGTCATTTGTGGTATATACATGCCATGTGAGAGAAATAACTTATTACAATGACAATTTTGTGGAAAAAAAAAATCTTAATTTTGCAAAGAATTGTGGGAAAAAATGACAACATCAAAAACCTCACCATGCATCTTACTAAATACCTTGAAATGTCTACTTTCAAAAAAGGGGTCATTTGGGGGGTATTTGTACTTTCCTGACTTGTTCGGGTCGCAAGAAATGAGATAGGCCACCAGTACATCAGGTGCGATCAATTTTTTATGATTTGCACCACAGCTTGTAGACGCTATAACTTTCACAAAGACCAAATAATATCCACTAATTTGGGTTATTTTTACCAAAGATATGTAGCAGTATAAATTGTGTCCAAAACTTATGAAGAAAAATTAATAAGTTGCAAAATTTTATCACAGAAACTAAGAAAAATGCGTTTTTTTTTCAAAATTTTCGGTCTTTTTTCATTTATAGCGCAAAAAATAAAAAACCCAGAGGTGATCAAATGCCACCAAAAGAAAGCTCTATTTGTATGAAAAAAAGGACAAAAGAATCATTTGGGTACAGCATTACATGACTGAGTAATTGTCATTCAAAGTGTGAGGGCGCCGAAAGCTGAAAATTGGTCTGGTCAGGAGGCGGGTTTAAGTGCCCAGTAGGCAAGTGGTTAAAAAAAGAGATATGCTGCTAATGTGGTACACAGATGATGCGCCCCCTTTCCTGTGTGCCAAACACTGCGCTTATGGGGTGAGTCCCTCCTCTGAGCCGCTGCTTACAATTAAACCTCAATTGATATAAAACAAAATAAATGATACACTAAATAATCGCCCTCACCAATAGTGTGATCAAATAGCAGCGCTAAAAATCTAAAATATACACCCTAATTAAAGAAATATTGTATAAACAGTGATCGCTCAATGTGATAACAACAAAAAAATTATATATAGATATTAATATTAAGTGTCCAAAAAAAATGCCAGACAGTGTTTCTAATAAACACCCATCATACAGTTCATTTGTGTATAACACCAAAAAAAAGTTCAATAAAAAAGTCCAAACGTAAATGGTGCCTCAGTGAAATAAGGGTGACAATATCAAAGTAATGGTCTTCAATGATAATATCTTCCACCACACCGCCGTGAATGTGATTCCACTCCCCTTCAGCGAGCAAACTCACCAGCTTTTTTTGCCTTACACTCTCGTGTTTGGCTTGTAGGCTTTTCCCACACAGTGGGGGTAAAGTGATAACCTCCAATCAGTATCCGTATGGTAAACCGCAGCGTATAAACAAATGCTCTCTCCACATGAAAAAAAGAAAAGCGAACCAATAGTGCAGTAACGCAACACACTTTAATAAAAGTAACACTCTCCTTCACCATAAAACTCACATTTTCCAATTTTCAAAAAACGCAAAGCAGCACAGCAATACTTGGTTGTTACCAACAGCACTTCAAACGGTAACCTGGACGTATGGTGGTCACGGCGGACCCAGGTGCTTAGTGAACGTACACACTCTCACCCGTCCCTTGGAGCCCTCCGTAGCCACTTCCCCGCTCACTCGTATGGCGCCGCCTGTCACAGCGTCCTACGTCAGACTTCCTTGATTGCCGTATAGCCACGCCCCGTAGTGGCTATACGGCAATCAAGGAAGTCTGACGTAGGACGCTGTGACAGGCGGCGCCATACGAGTGAGCGGGGAAGTGGCTACGGAGGGCTCCAAGGGACGGGTGAGAGTGTGTACGTTCACTAAGCACCTGGATCCGCCGTGACCACCATACGTCCAGGTTACCGTTTGAAGTGCTGTTGGTAACAACCAAGTATTGCTGTGCTGCTTTGCGTTTTTTGAAAATTGGAAAATGTGAGTTTTATGGTGAAGGAGAGTGTTACTTTTATTAAAGTGTGTCACCCTTATTTCACTGAGGCACCATTTACGTTTGGACTTTTTTATTGAACTTTTTTTTGGTGTTATACACAAATGAACTGTATGATGGGTGTTTATTAGAAACACTGTCTGGCATTTTTTTTGGACACTTAATATTAATATCTATATATAATTTTTTTGTTGTTATCACATTGAGCGATCACTGTTTATACAATATTTCTTTAATTAGGGTGTATATTTTAGATTTTTAGCGCTGCTATTTGATCACACTATTGGTGAGGGCGATTATTTAGTGTATCATTTATTTTGTTTTAAAAAAAGAGATAGCCTTGTTTATAAACAAAGCTAGACACTTCCAGTCATTTTCACAATTGTGAGCACATGGCTTTGTTTATCTACAAAGACATATGGGTCATCATAGCAGCCTATTGTTTTCTAGGTGCACTCAGTGTGCACCTAGATAGAAATACTTTTCTTAAAGGACGCTTAACCGGTTGCCGACCAGCGCACGTCGGCACAATGGCACGGCTGCGCAAATGGGCGTACAGGTACGTCCCCTTTAAGACGCGGCATTGTGGGCGCGCTGCCGACGGGGCCTGCCGCGTGCTCCGTGACCGTGCCCGCGGGTCCCGCGGACTCGATGTCCGCCGGTGTCCCATGATCATGTCACGGAGCGGCAGAACAGGGAGATGCCTATATAAACAAGGCATTTCCCCGTTCTGCCGTGTGACAAGACAGAGATCACTGCTCCCTGTGATCGGGAGCAGTGATCGCTGTCATGTCAGTGGTAGCCCATCCCCCCACAGTTAGAATCACTCCCTAGGACACACTTAACCCCTTCATCGCCCCCTGGTGTTTAACCCCTTCCCTGCCAGTGTCCTTTACACAGTAATTAATGCATTTTTATAGCACTGATCACTGTAGAAATGACAATGGTCCCAAAATAGTTTCAAAAGTTTCCGATGTGTTCGCCATAATGTCGCAGCCCCGATGAAAATCGCAGATCGTCGCCATTACTAATAAAAAAGATAAAATAATAATAAAAATGCCATAAAACTATGCCCTATTTTGTAGACGCGATAACTTTTGTGCAAACCAATCAATATACGCTTATTGTGAATTTTTTTAACCAAAAATATGTAGAAGAATACGTATCAGCCTAAACTGAGGACATTTTTTTATATATATATTTTAGGGATATTTTATTATAGCAAAAAGTAAAAAATATTGCTTTTTTTTTTCAAAATTGTCACCTTTTTTTTGTTTATAGCGCAAAAAATAAAAACCACAGAGGTGATCAAATACCACCAAAAGAAAGCTCTATTTGTGGGAAAAAAAGGATGTCAATTTTGTTTGGGTACAACGTCACATGACCGTGCAATTGTCAGTTAAAGCGACGCAGTGCCGAATCGCAAAAAGTGATCTGGTCAGGAAGGGGGTAAAATCTTCTAGGGCTTAAGTGGTTAAAGAGACCCCGTCAGCTTGCTTTTTCAGGGCAAAGAGTGAAAGCGTATTTTAAAAAAAAAAATCGCATTTGGACTAAACACGCACAGGACCCTTTTTTTTTTTTGGTTCGCACCAGAATCAGATCGCATGGGTGTTCACACGCGATCCGATTCATGTCCGAGCTATCAGTTCGCAGTGCGATATGCGAGCTGAAATGCGGGTGTCATTAAAACTCCCTGCAGTTCGCATTAGGCCGTGTGAACGGCCGTGCGAGTCGAGTGCGATGCGGGAACCCGCAGTGGATTTGCAGGGTTTCCGTATCGCACCAGTGTGAAGCGGCCCTAAGAGGCACCCAGGGACAGAGAAAAATGCACAGCAACCAACTCTAGGCAGCTCAGTGCTTTAAAGTCAGTTTTTTTGTAACAAGGCAGATGATTTTCCACTGCTGATTACTCAGCAATGGGAGCATGACTGTATATTTGTGATTTCTGGTCTGTGCCACTCTGCAGGGCTGATCTTGCCTCGGTGCTGGTTCACACTGATGCGGTGCAGGAATCACATGCGATTCTTCAGCAGTGCGATTTGGGCCATTCTTCTGTATGGTTCAAATCGCAGCGAATCCACCAAAATCATGCAGGACCCTTTTTTTTTTTTTTTTTTTGGTGCACCAGAATCAGATCTCATTGGTGTTCACTCCCATGCAATCTGTTTCTGAAAATCACACTCCAATGGGACAGGCTCACTTTAAAGCGAACCTTCGGTCATTTTTTTTTATCTTTCCATCTATTAAATCTTCTGCCCTTGTTGTATTAACTTTGGATAGAATACCTTACACAGCCCGCTCCTCCTAGGCGTCCAATACGATCACCTGTCCTGTTAGCCATTCCGGTGACGGGTATCAAACCTGCTTGCCGATTGGCCGGGAGGAGGATCAGTGTTGCAACAGCGAATATTCATTCTCTATTGCAATGCTCTGCGCCCTGATGCCCACCCTATTTTGAAGCCTATTAGACCCTTTGGCTCTAATCAGGTGCTTCAAACCCGCCCACCCCCCGCCATAGGAATTCAAAGGAGCCGGGCGCATGGATAGGGAGAGCGGTGGACAGATTGAGGCGGCACTCGTGTGCCCACCCCTGCTAACGTGACCATGTGAACAACACTGTACGCTGCAGTGCACACAGTTTTGACAGGCGTTTTTGGAGCTTGAGAAACGCCTGCTTTTGAAGCTAGAGTAAACTTAGCCATGTATTGTACATCTTGTTCCGGCTCACTTATAACAGCTTGCCAAACACATCAGGAGGATGTACGGCGGCAAAGCGGCCTCCCTGCGCTGGATCACGTACCCAGTACGGGTGCTCGGACAGGGGGCGCGCGCAGACGTGCTCACCGGGCCTGGCTGTGCTGTGACTCGTCACACCACATGCCGATCACCAGGTCCCAAGAAAATGATCGACCGTCGGCACCCGGTGATCGGCTCTGAGCTTCCCCGAGCACGGTTCTGTGAATGTAAACAACACAAAGCTGTGTTCAGTGACAGGGGGTCTCATTGTATGTGAATTCCCTGCTCAGCAAGGGATAAAAACAACTAGATCCCCAGTAAGGCTCCATTCACACTTCGTACCACTCCAAAGTTCCAAAGTGGTGTTTCGTCACATATGGCGACCCATCACATTTGGCTACCCGCTGGACTGCGCATGCGCGATGCCGCCATATGCGTTCCAACAATGTGGCGCTCTGCGCTTGCGCAGAATTTTGTGGCCACACCCCTGAGTCCAGGTTCAAGCCCCACCATCCAAGTGGAGATAGAGTTAGATTATGATTATGCCGAGCGAAGCGAGGCCGTGCCCAAAGCGTGGCGAGCGTAGCGAGGGGCCCTGTGGCAAAGTGGTCTTACAACAGTGTTTGAACGCATATGGCGACGCACTCCAGCGGGTAGCAAAATGTGATGGGTCGCCATATGTGACGAAACAGTGGCACCAACTTTGGTGCCACTTTGATGCAATTTTGGATGGGGGCAACTTGGATACGATTTGGCTTTGACCAGTGATAATGGACAAAACTATTACACACAAGTTGGATTGTATAACATTCAGGTCCGATTTTCGTGCAACTTCTGAGGGTTGACATTGAAGTCTATGGCGCTCAAGTTGCATTAAAGTCGGACCAAAGTAGTGCATGAACTACTTCGAAGTCACTGCGACTTTTTTTATTTTTTAATTATTTTTATTACAGGTTTTTCACATAAAAAAAGAAGAATACAAACTTGAAAGATAGTAAACATTCAGCACTACAATTTACCAGCACCGGTGTACAATGCAGCTTCCGGACCAAACAAAAGAAAACATCAGAGATCCTTCCAGAGAAAAAAAATCACAGCAAGGAAATAAAGGGGGTACACACAATGCATATTCATTGTATGGAGTACAATATCCCCTCCCTGCTGTACTAGAGGAAATTCTAGGTGCCCGTCCAGGCTTGCACAAGCCTCACTGCTTGCCACATATCACAACCATCCACCAGGGGGCAGTTAATCTGATGCTGTTGAGCTGTTTTTAATCCAACCACCCCACACCTTTTTAAACTTATCAGGTACCCCTCTATTGAGATACACGGCTTCATACAACAGTAGAGCCTTGTTAACCACTTCAATACCGGGCACTTACACCCCCTTCCTGCCAAGGCCAAATTTCAGCGCTGTCACACTTTGAATGACAATTGCACTGTCATGCAACGCTGTAACCATGTGAAATTTTTATAATTTTCTACACACAAATAGAGTTTTCTTTTGGTGGTATTTAATCACTCCTGGGTTTTTTATTTTTTCCTAAAAAAAAAAAGACCAAAAATTTAAAAAAAAATTAAGTTTTTCTTAGTTTCTGTCAGTAAATTTTGTAAATAAGTAATGTTTCTCCTTCACTGATGGGCACTGATAGGCTGCACTGATTGGCACTGATGAGGTGGCACTTATGGACACTGATGAGCACTGATAGGCGGCACTGATAGGCTGTACTGATGGGCACTGATGAGGTGGCACTTATGGGCAATGATGAGCACTGATAGGGGGCACCGATGAGCACTCTTGGCGGCACTTATGGGTGGCACTGGGCACAGATAGTTTTTTCCTAAAAAAAAAGACCAAAAATTTTGAAAAAAAATAAAGTTTTTCTTAGTTTCTGTCAGTAAATTTTGTAAATAAGTAATTTTTCTCCTTCACTGATGGGCACTGATAGGCTGCACTGATGGGCACTGATGAGGTGGCACTTATGGGCACTGATGAGCACTGATAGGCGGCACTGATAGGCTGCACTGATGGGCACTGATGAGGTGGCACTTATGGGCAATGATGAGCACTGATAGGGGGCACTGATGAGCACTGATAGGAGGCACTTATGGGTGGCACTGGGCACAGATAGTTTTTTCCTAAAAAAAAAAGACCAAAAATTTTGAAAAAAATAAAGTTTTTCTTAGTTTCTGGCAGTAAATTTTGTAAATTTCTCCTTCACTGGTGGGCACAGATAGGCGGCACTCGTGGGCACATATAGGCAGCACTGGTGGGCACAGGTAGATGGCATGGATAGGCGGCACTGATGGGCACTGATGGGTGGCAATGATGGGCAGCAGTGATGAGCATTGATGAGCAGCACTGATAGCCAGCACTGACTGGCATCACTGATGGCCACTGATTGGTGGTACTTGTGGGCAGTGATTTCTGGCACTTGTGGGCCCTGGTTGGCACTGATTGCTGGCAGTGGCATTGCTGGCACTTAATTGTAATCAGGGCACTGATGATCAGTGCCCTGATTACATGTATAGCTGCCCCCTGTGAGGAGATGCCCCTGATCGGCTCTCCTCACACTCTGTCAGTGATTAAATACCACCAAAAGAAAACTCTATTTGTGTGAGGAAAATGATAAAAATTTCACATGGTTACAGTGTAGCATGACCGCGCAATTGTCATTCAAAGTGTGACAGCGGTGAAAGCTAAAATTTGGCCTGGGCAGGAAGGGGGTGAAAGTGCCCGATATTGAAGGGGTTAAACAGAGGCAAAGATAGCAGCTTCCTTGGCTGAAAACGATGCGCAGTTTCATTTAAAGTGTAAGTGAACATAACCTTTAAGACAGAATATTTTGATTCTTATTCAAGCCCAGCAGTTTCGTTTAAAGTGTAAGTGACACTTACACTTTAAACAAAACTGCTGGGCTTGAATAAGAATCAAAATATTCCGTCTTAAAGGTTAGGGCTGCCTTTTTGCAAAAAAAAAAAAAGTGATAAATGCAGCAACATGAATCTCCTGATCAAGGTGTTGATTTATGCGATGAAGCCCACAGAGCATTGCACCTGCGATCAGTGCGTCACGGGTACAATGCACAGGCCTTTGCAATGCTTTTCCCCAGCATCAGGTCTGCCTGGATAACAGAACTGTATGGGATAACAGGACTGTAAGGGATAACAGGGGCTGTATGGGATAACAGGGACTGTATGGGATAACAGGACTGTATGGGATAACAGGACTGTATGGGATAACAGGGCTGTATGGGATAACAGGACTGTATGGGATAACAGGACTGTAAGGGATAACAGGGGCTGTATGGGATAACAGGGACTGTATGGGATAACAGGACTGTATGGGATAACAGGACTGTATGGGATAACAGGGCTGTATGGGATAACAGGACTGTATGGGATAAAAGGGCTGTATGGGATAACGGGGCTGTATGGGATAACGGGGCTGTATGGGATAACAGGACTGTATGGGATAACAGGGCTGTATGGGATAACAGGACTGTATGGGATAACAGGGCTGTATGGGATAACGGGGCTGTATGGGATAACGGGGCTGTATGGGATAACGGGGCTGTATGGGATAACGGGGCTGTATGGGATAACGGGGCTGTATGAGATAACAGGGCTGTATGGGATAACAGGACTGTATGGGATAACAGGGCTGTATGGGATAACAGGACTGTATGGGATAACAGGGCTGTATGGGATACCAGGGCTGTATGGGATAACAGGACTGTATGGGATAACGGGGATGTATGGGATAACGGGGCTGTATGGGATAACAGGACTGTATGGGATAACGGGGATGTATGGGATAACGGGGCTGTATGGGATAACAGGACTGTATGGGATAACAGGGCTGTATGGGATACCAGGGCTGTAACAGGACTGTATGGGATAACAGGGCTGTATGGGATACCAGGACTGTATGGGATAACAGGACTGTATGGGATAACAGGGCTGTATGGGATAACAGGACTGTATGGGATAACAGGGCTGTATGGGATAACAGGACTGTATGGGATAACAGGGCTGTATGGGATAAAAGGGCTGTATGGGATAACAGGACTGTATGGGATAACAGGGCTGTATGGGATAACAGGGCTGTATGGGATAACAGGGCTGTATGGGATAACAGGACTGTATGGGATAACAGGACTGTATGGGATAACAGGGCTGTATGGGATAACAGGACTGTATGGGATAACAGGGCTGTATGGGATAACAGGACTGTATGGGATAACAGGGCTGTATGGGATAACAGGGCTGTATGGGATAACAGGACTGTATGGGATAACGGGGATGTATGGGATAACGGGGCTGTATGGGATAACGGGGCTGTATGGGATAACGGGGCTGTATGGGATAACAGGACTGTATGGGATAACAGGGATGTATGGGATAACGGGGCTGTATGGGATAACGGGGCTGTATGGGATAACGGGGCTGTATGGGATAACGGGGCTGTATGGGATAACGGGGCTGTATGGGATAACAGGGCTGTATGAGATAACAGGGCTGTATGGGATAACAGGACTGTATGGGATAACGGGGCTGTATGGGATAACTGGACTGTATGGGATAACAGGGCTGTATGGGATAACAGGGCTGTATGGGATAACAGGACTGTATGGGATAACAGGGCTGTATGGGATAACAGGGCTGTATGGGATAACAGGACTGTATGGGATAACAGGGCTGTATGGGATAACAGGGCTGTATGGGATAACAGGGCTGTATGGGATAACAGGACTGTATGGGATAACAGGGCTGTATGGGATAACAGGACTGTATGGGATAACAGGGCTGTATGGGATAACAGGACTGTATGGGATAACAGGGCTGTATGGGATAACAGGGCTGTATGGGATAACAGGACTGTATGGGCATACTTTATCCCACACTCTAAACGTGGATGTAACATGAAACATGATGTACAACGTGGACTTGTCCTTCAAATAACTGTGTGGGCTTACCTATGGCACACTCCTCCTAGCTGCCATTATGCACCTTTGCCCAAATTGTACCTTCACTTTGAGATAGAGTCAATGTTTAGTGGAATTCTGACCCATTAACTTGGCAATTTCAGGCAATGTCCCCCAGCTCCTGAGTGTGCATAACAGGGGTAAGTAACAGAGCTCTTTTATTGTTTACATTTCTTTTTACTACAGAGCTCTGTTGTGTGCAAAAAAGAGCTGGGAGACAATAAAAAGGTAAGTCACTGCCAGCTGACCTTCTACCCGTGACTCTCAGACTGGGGGTGTCAGACCCAGTGAAAGGAAAGAGGCAAACCCGTGTTATCCACTTCAGCTCCGGAAGATTTTACCCCAGGGCCTTTTTTGGTATGCAGCACTGTGCTTCTTATTTTATTACAGGAACTTTCGTAGCGCCGTCAATTTACGCAGCGCTTTACATAAATATTGTACATCCACATCAGTCCCTGCCCTCGAGGAGCTCACAATCTAAGGTGCTACTTTAACCACTTGCCGCCCGCCCACCGTCATATGACGGCCTCCCAGAACGACTGTTCCTGCGCGCCCCCGGGGGCGTGCAGCGAAGCGGCCGCGCCGTTTTGCTTCGACACGGCGTGACCCGATCTGTGGCACTAATGAGCACTGATAGGCGGCACTGATGGGTGGCACTGGTGGGCACTGATAGGTGGCACGGATATGCATTGATGGGTGGCACTGATGGGCATTGATGGGCAGCAGTGGTGGGCATTGATGGGCAGCACTGAAAGCCAGCACTGACTGGCATCACTAATGGGCACTGATAGGTGGCACTTGTGGACACTGATTGCTGGCACTGGTGGGAACTCATTGCTGGCACTGATTGCTGGCACTGGTGGGCACTGATTGCTGGCACTGGTGGGCACTCATTGCTGGCACTGTGGGGGCTTTATTGTAATCAGGGCACTGATCATCACTGATCATGATTACATATCCAGATGTCCTCTGCAAGGAGATGCCACTGATCAGCTCTCCTCGCCACACACTCTGTCAGTGTGAGGCGAGGAGCGCCGATTACCGGCATCTCCGTGTTTACATGTGACCAGCTGTGATTGGATACAGCCAATCACATGGTTAAAGAGCCGCGGCCACAGCTCTTTACAGAGATCGGGGCCTTGCCGTATTCTAGCAACACGGCGGGGCCGCGATTGCCGCGCTGGGCGCGTGAGAGCGGCCGTTCTGGGACGCCGTCACTTGACAGCGGGGTGGGTGGCAAGTGGTTAATCTACAACTGCCATGATGCTGCACATGTGATCAGTTATGACACCAGCCATTGGATGGTTTGACAGTTTGGTTGAAAGCACAACCAATGGGAGTGTTACATTTTCGGCACGTGCCGGAAATGAAACGGTTTTATGGATGGACTTACTCGAAATTTAAATGAAGCTTGCAGTGTTTTTTTTAACCCCTTGTCAATCGTTAGTTCACCCTGATCAGCCCTAATTAACTCTTCCCTCTCCTAAAGGCCTTTACTTCAATATTAAATATCTTTGCTGTGCTTTGCGCTAGAAATGTTACTACTACAAGAAAATGGGACAAAACATGGAATGAGTTTGCTTTTTTTTTTTACAAGAAAACTTTTGGTCAAACTAAAAACAAAGCATATTTAAAAAAATGTTTATCTTAAATTTTAATTAAAATTTTATATTTTACATTTTTTGTTTTAGTTTTAATAAAATTACTTTTGCAAGACAGAGTTGGCAAAAGAAAGCCTTGTGCTTATGCTATTCCTTTATTTTCTATTCTATTTTATTCTCTTTGGAAATTGAAAAACTATTTGTATTAGAAAAGTATTCGAAAACGATTCAAATTCGAATTTCGTTGAAATTTTTTTTTTCGTTATTTCGGATTCGTTTAAATTCGGAACTATTCGGAAATTCAAATACATCCGAATAACCAAAATGTGTCCGAATTTTAATTCGGAACGAAACGGACCACACATGTCTAGTTTTAACTTCCCCACTACCGCCCACTGTAGTAGAGTGGGTGTCAGGGCATAGTTAGCATTTGTCCCCGTTACCTGGGCACAGTGCCGGGACAAGGTCATCTAGTGCCCAGGGCGAACATGCCAATCTGCGCCTCCCCCCCAAGATGTATGAGCATTATGCGTTAGCAAAAAACACCCACAAAAACACTGAGCACTAATCTGCATGCTTACCCCTAGATATAAATCCCCCTTCCTCCCAGTACAAATCCACCCCCTGCCAAAATTCCCCCTCTCAGAACAAATCTTTGTCCCCCCCGCCCATGCCTCAAATGCCCCCCACCCAAGAAAAAAATCACTCTTCCCAGCACAAATCCTCTTCCCCTAAAATTTCCCCTTCTATTACACATCCTCCTCCCCACACTTCAAATCTCCCCCTCCCAGCACAAATTTCCCCCAAATACCCCCTATCAACACAAATCCCCCTAAATCACCACTCTTAGCACCCCCCCCCCCCCAAATGTTCCCTCCTAGAACAATACTTACCCCGTGCCGTCGACCAAATTCCCCCTTCCAACACAAATTATCTCCCCCTCAATCTCCTTGTGGAACCCCCCCCCGCAGCTCACATCATACCACGATGCCCAGGGCAGCCGCCCCTTCTGCCCACCCCTTGTCCTGGCCCTGCCTGGGGACAAGGGGACAACCCCCATTCCGTGGGGTCTGTCTCCAAGAAAACAAACCTCACGGCAATCAGCGTTGGACCTGGCTGCCCGCACACCGCTCACTGCCTCCACCCCCCAGTCACCAGAGAGTCACCCCCAGGCCAGCATGAAGAGGATGAAGGGAATGCTGTATCTATTTTTTCACCCGAATCCCAGGCACTCCGCCTACCTACCTCTACCATCTGCCTTGCACCAACAGCGTTTACCTAGGTTAGACAGGCAGCCAAGCAAGGTACGATGAATTTGTGGTTTTTGAAGAGGTTATATGTATGTGAGTGTGTAGAATTATGTACGATATATTACCAAAAGTATTGGGACACCTGCCTTTACACATACATGAACTTCAATAACATCCCAGTCTTAGTCCGTAGGGTTCAATATTGAGTTGACCCACCCTTTGCAGCTATAACAGCTTCAACTCTTCTGGGAAGGCTGTCCACAAGGTTTAGGAGTGTGTCTATGGGAATGTTTGACCATTCTTCCAGAAGAGCATTTGTGAGGTCAGGCAGTGATGTTGGAGGAGAAGGCCTGGCTCGCAGTCTCTACTCTAATTCATTACAAAGGTGTTCTATCGGGTTGAGGTCATGACTCTGTGCAGGCCAGTCAAGTTCCTCCACCCCAAACTCGCTCATCCATGTAATATAATGTAATGTACCCATTAACAGTGCCCCTCTTAGATGAGGTGTCCCCATCAGAGTGCATCCCTAACATGAAATGTCCCCATCAGAGTGCCCCGCCCCTTACATCAGGTGTCCCCATCAGAATGCCCCCCTTACATCAGGTGTCCCCATCAGAGTGCCCCCTTACATCAGGTGTCCCCATCAACAGTGCCCCTCTTACATCAGGTGTCCCCATCAACAGTGCCCCTCTTACATCAGGTGTCCCCATCAGATTGCCCCCTTACATCAGGTGTTCCTATCAGATTGCCCCCTTACATCAGGTGTCCCCATCAGAGTGCCCCCCTTACATCAGGTGTCCCCATCAGATTGCCCCCTTACATCAGGTGTCCCTATCAGATTGCCCCCTTACATCAGGTGTCCCCATCAACAGTGCCCCTCTTACATCATGTGTTCCCATCAGAGTGCCCCCCTTACATCAGGTGTCCCCATCAAAAGTGCCCCTCTTACATTAGGTGTCCCCATCAAGAGTGCCCCCTTTATATGGATTGTCCTCAGAGTGCCCCCTTAAATCAGCCCAATCAAGGCCCCCTTACATCAGGTGTCCCCATCAGAGTGCCCGCTTACATGGATGGTCCTCAGAGTACCCCCTTACATCAACTGTCTGCATCAGACTGGCTCATGGATAAGTGGATCCACTCTCAGAGACCTAGCGGGGGGGGGGGGGGGGGGCAACTAAAATCAGGGGGTGCACAGCCCACCCCACCCCAGTGCCCCCCCTAGATTTGGCCCTGTGGCAAAATTGAAAAGGACTAAAACAATGCAGTCTTACATTACCATTGGCAAAAATGGCAAAACCCACATTTTGATCATAACAGGATTTTAAACAGGTCCGCTTTAAAGTCATTGAGGACTTATATGACCTGCACAGTGGGAGCGCTCGCCCTGATCTCTCAGCAAATCCCAGGATTTTTTTTTTCTTTAGTCTATAAGATTAACTTGCATGAGATTATTTCGATGGAAAACACAAAGTCACGTTATGCCATTTTACAATGTTAAATCGCTGAAGATTAACCCGGGGCTTTCTGTATGAAAGCAGAAAAAAAAGTGCTCTTTTATAGTGTAACCCATTTACTGACTTTCTTTATGTTACAGTGAGCAAAACATTGGTGCTGTAGTTTCCATTGTGGCCACACAGCGCCGAATCCAGGGTTCAATTCCCACCAGGGAAGCCAACCATATGGAGTCTTAAAGTGATACTAACCATACACTGTTTAATTTACAATGCCCCTTGTTTTTCTGTAAGTGGATGATGGCACTCTAATTATTTTAATAAAAAAAAAAAATCTAAGCACCTTTTTCCTAATGGAGATATACAGCTGTCACATGACCCAGCTCTCTCCCAGCCTGTCTGCAGGGAAACATAAGCAGGAGGAGCATCTAGTCCTCTGCTGCTGGTTACATGTTCAAAATAAAAAAATGAATAAAATAAATAAAAACAGCCTTTGGAATACAGACACTTTTAACAAAAAAACAAAACTATATTTTTTACTTTCTGCTATAAAACACATCCAATAAAAATTTTTTAAAAATCTAATTTCTTCATCAAATTAGGCCAATATGTATTCTGCTACATATTTTTGGTAAAAAAAAATCCTAATAAGCGTATATTGATTGGTTTGCGCAAACGTTAAAGCGTCTACAAACTATGGGATATTTTTATAAAATTTTTTTTTTTTTTGCTAGTAATGGCGGCGATCAGTGACTTATTATATGGGACTGCGATATTTACGCGGACAATCGGACACTAACTGACACTTTTGACATTTTTTGGGGACCAGTGACACTAATACAGTGATCAGTGCTAAAAAAAATATGCACTGTCACTGTACTAATGACACTGGCTGGGAAAGGGGTTAACATCAGGGGGCAATCAAAGGGTTAACTGTGTGCCTAGCTGGTGTTTGTGCACTATGTGTGGGAGGTGCTTTCACTAGGGGACGACATTGATCCATGTCTCTGCTTTGCAGGAAGGAACACAGGATCCATGCCTTGTGTACTGACAGAATAGTGATCTGCCTTGTTTACATAGACAGATCACCGTTCTGGCTCTCTGCCTAATGATCGACGGGTGTCGGTGGACATTGAGTCTGCAGTACTCGCAGATCAGCTCCTGCTGTGTATAATCACAGAGGGAGCGAGTCGCAGGCGGCGCGCATGCACGCCCCAGACCCAGAGGTGTCCTAGGTACGTGATCCAGAGCAGCGGCGCCACCTTGCCCCAGTATATCTAGGTTATACTAGCGGCAAGTGGTTAAAGTCGTAGCGTCTTTGAAAAGGTGCCTGCACTACTTTGATTTGACTTTTGATTAGACTGTGATCCCGAGAGCATAAAGTCTGATCAAAGTTGCACTGAAAATCGTGCGACTTTGGAGACGCACTAGTGTGAATGAAGCCTTAAAGCTGAATTCCAGGTACAGCAATTTTGACAGTTGCATTGGCCCAGTTTGGACTGACTAATGAAAAATATAAGTGCTATACCTGTGAGGTCCCCATGGAAGCTGGAAATCACTGTAGTAGTCTGTTTTGCTGCAGTGAATGTTGCTAGCTTCCGGGTTCCATGCCGAGCGGCTTTCCTGCTGCTTACTGAAAACTGAAGGTCGTCTGCTCAGCACAAGTGCCATTCCGAGAACACTTTACACTTTCTCAATGAATGCAAAGTGTTCTCTGATTGGACAAGATGGAGATCACAATGTCCCACGCCCCACCAACACACGCTTTTCCACCTCGTCAAATCAGACCTGCTGGGCCCATTATGAGGGGTTCCCACCATCCCTGTAGTCTGTTCCTGGGTCTGCAGACCTGCTGTGCCTATTATGAGGGGTTCTCACTATCCCTGCACTGAGTTCCCGGGTCTGCAGACCTGCTGGGCCCCTTATAAGGGGTTCCCACCATTCCTGTGCTGAGTTCCCGGGTCTACAGACCTGCTGGGCCCAATATGAGGGGTTCCCACCATCCCTGCACTGAGTTCCCAGGTCTACAGACCTGCTGGGCCCATTATGAGGGGTTCCCACTATCACTGTACCAAGTTCCAAGGTCTGTACACCTGCTGGGCCTATTATGAGGGGTTCCCACCATCCCTGTACTGAGTTCCCAGGTCTGCAGACCTACTGGGCCTATTATCAGGTGTCCCACCATCCTTGTGTTGAGTTCCCAGGTCTGCAGACCCGCTGTGGTCATTATGAGGGATTCCCATCAACCCTGTGCTGTGTTCCTGGGTCTGCAGACTTGCTGGGCCCACGATGAGGGGTTCCCACCATCCTTGTGTTGAGTTCCCAGGTCTGCAGACCTGCTGGGCCCATTATGTGGGGGTTACCACAATTCCTGTGTTTAATTCCAAGGTCTGTAAACCTGCTGTGGCCATTATGAGGGGTTTTCACCAGCCCTGTGTTGAACTCCCTGGCCTGCAGACCTGCCGTGCCCATTATGAGGGGTTCCCACCATTACTATGTTGAGTTCCTGGTCTGCAGACCTTTTTGGCCCATTATGAGGGGTTATCACCATCCCTGGTGAATGTTTATTAAAGAGGAGTTCCACCCAGGGGGGCCGTCAAAAAAAAAAAAAAAAGAAAAGTCAGCAGCTACAAATACTGCAGCTGCTGACTTTTAATTGGACACTCACCTGTCCCTGGGTCCAGCGATGCGGGGGATCGAAGCCCCGCTCGTCCCCCCCCCCCCTCCGCTCGTCGGCACCGGCATTTCAACTGTGGGCGCCGGGCTGTGGCTTCACAGCCTGGCACCCACTGCGCATGCGCGAGCGGCGCCGCGCGACGTGATTGGCCGCTCAATCACCTGGGACCTGTAATGGGTCCCAGGTGATTGACAGGAGGGAGGGAGCAGAGTGGAGCCCTTCCTGTGCCGAGGAGGAAGTGATGTCACCAGCCCAGGCTAAGGAACAGGCAGACTACGAGGGACCACCTAGCAACAGGCATTTAGAGGTAAGTGAAAAAAAAAAATATCCAAATGTTTTTTTGGGGTTTTTTTTAGAATTTTTCCAGGTAGTTTTGTTTTTTGGGTGGAACCCCACTTTAATGTTATGAAACATATAACATGAATAGACGGAACATACAACAGGGGGAACAGCCAGAACTCCCAGGAAGACAGGAACAGAGTTGGAAATTATGGAAGGTAGATTTCACTTTCGGAGCATCAATAACAGAAGCCTACCCTGCCCCATCTATGAGTAAACGTTTTGGTCAACTGACCCTTGTAACAATTCATAGAAGAAAGACAAGGTGCAGACTGCAGAAGCCAAACCAGCAAAATAAAGATTGTAATAGGGTGTTGTACCTTGTCTTACTGCCCATGGTGGGTTAGCAACAGTGCTATGAGATAAAGTGATTCCTTACCTATAATGTAGTAATCTCTATGGGATTTAAACTCGTGGCCCCACAAGTTCGGACTGTACTCTTGGAACTTGATGGTGAAACGAAGGTCTTGTCCCGGCCGGTCACAGGTGAGGAGGAGGTTTGGCGTCCGCAGGACAGAGCAGGTAACTACCTCTTCCTCTGTTCCCACCAGATAAAGCTTGTAGTATTCATAGGGAGATGAGGAGAAAGGTCCACGAGGTTCGGAACGTGGGCAAAGTAAATCCAATCGGTCTCCAATTTGTGGATACAAGACATAACCCTCTGCATCCTGAAACCTGGAGAAAAAAAAAAACACAGAAGAGGGTTATTAAACATTCTCTACAGATATCCAGTAAAGGAGTCATTGACAAAGTAAAGCAGTATTAAACCCAAAACCAAAAATGTAATACAATACAGCCAGGGACGGGACATCCAAAAATGTAATACAATACAGCCAGGGACGGGACATCCAAAAATGTAATATACGGTAATACAGCCAGGGACGGGACAACCAAAAATGTAATATATTACAGCCAGGGCCAGCACATCCAAAAATGTAATATATTACAGCCAGTACCGTGACAACCAAAAATGTAAAATATATTACAGCCAGGGACGGGACAACCAAAAATGTAATATATTACAGCCAGGGCCGGGACAACCAAAAATGTAATATATTACAGCCAGGGCCGGGACAACCAAAAATGTAAAATATTTGTACAGCCAGGGCCGGGACAACCAAAAATGTAATATATTACAGCCAGTACCGTGACAACCAAAAATGTAAAATATATTACAGCCAGGGACGGGACAACCAAAAATGTAATATATTACAGCCAGGGCCGGGACAACCAAAAATGTAATATATTACAGCCAGTACCAGGACAACCAAAAATTTAATATATTACAGCCAGTACCGTGACAACCAAAAATGTAATATATTACAGCCAGGGCCGGGACAACCAAAAATGTAATATATTACAGCCAGTACCGGGACAACCAAAAATGTAATATATTACAGCCAGTACCGGGACAACCAAAAATGTAATATATTACAGCCAGGGCCGGGACAACCAAAAATGTAATATATTACAGCCAGGGCCGGGACAACCAAAAATGTAATATATTACAGCCAGTACCGGGACAACCAAAAATGTAATATATTACAGCCAGGGCCGGGACAACCAAAAATGTAATATATTACAGCCAGGGACAGGACAACCAAAAATGTAAAATATTACAGCCAGTACCGTGACAACCAAAAATGTAATATATTACAGCCAGGGCCGGGACAACCAAAAATGTAATATATTACAGCCAGTACCGGGACAACCAAAAATGTAATATATTACAGCCAGTACCGTGACAACCAAAAATGTAATATATTACAGCAAGGGCCGGGACAACCAAAAATGTAATATATTACAGCCAGTACCGCCACAACCAAAAATGTAATATATTACAGCCAGTACCGTGACAACCAAAAATGTAATATATTACAGCAAGGGCCGTGACAACCAAAAATGTAATACATTACAGCCAGTACCATGACAACCAAAAATGTAATATATTACAGCCAGGGATGGGACAACCAAAAATGTAATATATTACAGCCAGTACCGGGACAACCAAAAATGTAATATATTACAGCCAGGGCCGGCACATCCAAAAATGTAATATATATTACAGCCAGTACCGTGACAACCAAAAATGTAAAATATATTACAGCCAGTACCAGGACAACCAAAAATGTAATATATTACAGCCAGTACCGGGACAACCAAAAATGTAATATATTACAGCCAGGGCCGGCACATCCAAAAATGTAATATATTACAGCCAGTACCGTGACAACCAAAAATGTAAAATATATTACAGCCAGGGCCGGGACAACCAAAAATGTAATATATTACAGCCAGTACCGGGACAAACAAAAATGTAATATATTACAGCCAGGGACGGGACAACCAAAAATGTAATATATTACAGCCAGGGCCGGGACAACCAAAAATGTAATATATTACAGCCAGGGCCGGGACAACCAAAAATGTAATATATTACAGCCAGTACCGGGACAACCAAAATGTAATATATTACAGCCAGTACCGCCACAACCAAAAATTTAATATATTACAGCCAGGGACGGGGCAAGGGGTGAGCAGGAGGGACAATCGCCCAGGGCACAAGGGACAATCGCCCAGGGCACGAGGGACAATTGCCCAGGGCACAGCGGTAAGGAGGGCGCCTCTTCACCACATACAATCTCCAGATTGATGGCTAGAAACCAGCAGAGAGCAGATTAATGTCTACTCTGACAGCTACTGATGTCACACATGCTCCAACCCCATCTGCCCACAGCTGACACAGAAAACACACGGGGCGAATGAACTACCTTCTATTTGCTAAAAGGCAAGCAATTGGCCAAACGTGTAGTGAACACGCCAGGGCAACCAGTGCAAAGAGGCTTGAGAATGGGCACAGGGTGGTACACCCATTCTACTACATGCATTAGCAGCACTGTAGGGGGCGCAGTTACGCATCCTTGCCCTTGGCACTGAACAGACCTGTCCAGGTACTGATTGCAGCTTACCATCCATTAGATGTGGCGGCTGCATTCGTTTTCTTTTTTTGTAAGGATTTTTTCCCTCTGTTTTCACCTAGTGATCTGGCCAGTAAAACACCTCCTGTATTAGAGCGCCCCCAACTCTGGATAAAGGAACACAAGGGGCACCTTTGGACAGCAGAATAATAAGACAAAAACCTGCGCCGTAGAAAAAAACTATAATAATTCTAAATAAATGCAAAATGTATATATGTGTATATGTTTACACATACACACGCATGTACATATGCAGTAGGGCTGCCGCTGTAGTGTAAGGTGAATACCCCGAATAATGACAAAAAATAAATTTATACTCAGCGCTGCCCCTCTAAATCATAAATCTACATCTACCCACATCAAATGTGTATCATAAAACAACATATACAACAAAGTGCCGATATAGTGCCAACAATTGCATACAATCAAGTTCAATAAAGTGCAATAATAAGGTGCAATCAATAAAGTTCATCTATTGTGAGCAGTGGCGCCTCCAGCTTTCATATTTAGGGGGGGCACATGGGGGGACAGGGACAAAAATAGGGGGGCAATATAAAATGCAAATATATATATATATATATATATATATATATATATATATATATATATATTTTATCTATCCTGAGGCCCTTTACCCCTTTACTACGATCCCACAATGGCCCTTTCACATGTTCTGCAGTGAGCTCCCTTCCTACTGTATTGGGGTCCCCCAGGGTGACAGAGAACAAAAGATATATGTCACCAGCATACCAAGAAAATATAAGGGTCCAAAGCAGTGGGAGAACTGTCAGGGTTGCAAAGGTTGTCTTGCCACCGGGCCCTGGTGTTCTGCCACTGTGGGGTTCCCCAGCCTCCTCTTGCTGTCCTGCCCCTGATATTGACAGGGCTGGTCTGGCATCTCTTGGAATTTACAGGCTCGTTCTCCTGTCCTAAGGATGGGAGAAATCAGTCTGTTTTTTCAGTAACAGAGTCCTTCCTGCAACTCAATCTTCTCCCTGCCAATGAGGATGCAGGGGAAGGGGCGGCCGTGGTTGTGTGAGCGCTTGCATTATGCAGTGTCAGCGAGCAGAGGGAGGGGGGAGGAATCACCCGCAGGAGCTGACTGGGGACGTTCTCCCTCCCGATAGAGACTGTGTTACCCCAGCGGTGGCCCGAGTAAGATGCGGCACATCCGATATGAATACAAACAAAAAGAAATTGCCTTTTTGTAAAAAAAAAAAATGTAAAAAAAAAAAAAAATTTTTTTTTTTGGGGGGGCACATGGTGGGGCCCAGCATAATGTTGGGGGGGTCAGGGCCCCCTCTGGCCCCCCCCTAGGGTCGCCATTGATTGTGAGGTATGGGGCTGGTGACACGTTGATGCAATCTTGGTGACTTCCTGTGCTCCCCTCCTCGGTCCCCACTCACCAGATAGAGAGACATGTTTCGCCCCTCCCACTGGGCGTTATCAGAAGCTTCTGATGACGCCCTGTCAGAGGGGCGAAACATGTCAAGCTAAGGATAATCTGTGAAGGCTGTTTGGATGCTAAGGCGGCAATTTTTGCACATTTAAAGATTTCTGATGTAAGTGTAATGATTTTAAACCTTTTTAATAAACCTTGCAGTATTACACTATATGTCCCTTCTCTCTTCACTTGTCCAAAACGTCACTACTTCGATCACCTCTGACCGAGTAAAGCATGTAGGACCTACAATAAACAGTGAAGGAGAGGATATCCAATTCTCTGAGGCACAACTATCTACACATCTGCTGGACAGGAGACACCATCCTAATATCTACAGGCATATTTATCATCTCTATCTGGTGAGTGGGGACCTAGGAGGGGAGCACAGGAAGTCACCAAGATTGCATCAACGTGTCACCAGCCCCATACCTCACAATAGATGAACTTTATTGATTGCACCTTATTATTGCACTTTATTGAACTTGATTGTATGCAATTGTTGGCACTATATCGGCACTTTGTTGTATATGTTGTTTTATGATACACATTTGATGTGGGTAGATGTACATTTATGATTTAGAGAGGCAGCGCTGAGTATAAATTTCTTTTTTGTCGTTACCTTTGGACAGCAGCATTATCAGTCCGGGGGGGGGGGGGGGGGGGGAGGGGAGTGTTAGATGGACTAGCAGATTTAAATACACAAAAAACTGAAGCCAAACTCCAACGCACACTTTATAAACAGTTACAGCAAACTGTTTTTTCTTTCTTTTGGGATATAGGTTTTAAATTAATAAATAAAAGCTGATCATTGTAAGCAACCCTGTCAGTGTTAAATGGTTTATCTCATCCCTGTAAACGGATACAATCTGCTGGAGAGCTTGTGCTGTTGAAAAACCACAGACCTGCTGGCTGGATCAAAAGATGGAGAATAAAAGAAATAAAGCCTAAAAAAGAAAACGAGTGCAGCCACCACATCTAAGAATTGGTAAGCTGCAATATAGGAAATGTTTGCTTTTGGTTTTAATATCGCTGTAAAGTGATACTAAAGGATCGTTTTTTTTTTTTTTTTTAAATAACAAACATATCATACTTACCTCCACTGCGCAGCTCGTTTTGTACAAAGTGGCCCCGAACATCCTCTTCTGGGGTCCCTCGGCAGCTCTTGCGGCTCCTCCCCGCATTAGAGGTCCCCCCCCTTGGAGAGGGGGTTACCTTGCGGGCGCGCTCACAAGTCCAGCATTTGGCATCCATAGAGGCCCAATGCAGGACTCGGCCCCAATCCCCACTCCCCCCACCTCCGGCACTCGCGTCATTGGATTTGATTGATAGCTGCGGGAGCCAATGGCTGCGCTGCTATCAATCTATCCAATCAAAAGCCGGGAACCCGTGGAGGGGGGGGAGGGGTGGCTGGGATGCGCCAATGGAAATTCGGGGCTCAGGTAAGTAAAACGGAGCAGCTGGGGGGCCGGCGACTGCCAGGTGCTTTTTCACCTTAATGTATCCTATGCAAAAACACGAGCCTTTACAACCCCTTTAAGTACAATCACCAAAATTTTATACATCGAACATGTAAAAAAAAAGTGAAAACGACCCAAAAAGAACTCCCGGGGGAAAAATTACAATAATCATGCTAAATATTCACCCACTAAAATACACCATGGTCTCCCTGCCTGGTTCATATCTATACGGTTTGCAAATTTGTTTTTTGGGCAGATGAAAAAAAAAACGCAAAAACGCAGCAAAAACTCACTACATGCTATTCTGCAGCTTCTCCATTGAAGTCTATTGAAACAAAGACGCACTGTCTTGCGTTTAAAAAAAAGTCCCTGACCCATTACAAAAAAAGCAGCAGCTAAAAAAAGCGTAGATGTGAACGTGTCCCATAGGAAAACCTTGTTAAATGGACTGTTGTGTGTTTCTGAAAAACAAAAACAAAAAAACAAAACACTAAAAAACGCATAGGTTGCTAAATCACGCACACAAAAATAAAAAACGCACCAGGCCTTGCTTAATAGATATGCCCTGGTGAACACTTTGTTCTAAAAACATTTTTCTGCAATTCCATCTAAGCAAGTGAACCTATTATTATTGAAAGAACACAACATTAGCATATAAGCACCTAATATAGAATTTTTTTATGTAAAGCACATAAAAAAAATGTAATCAAAAGCAAGGTATTGTAAAAATGCCATGGGCTGTTGGGCACTGCCATGGGGGATTTGTACTATTGGCAATTTACAAAAAAAGTAATACCATACAGCAGGGAGCAGGTCCTTTTCCTGTTGTTCCGAAGGTGAAATAAAATATACAAAACCTTCGGGGTAGTTTTAGCAGCAACATATGCTTCTTCATTATGCAGTTCCATAAGTGCAAGCAGCTACTGTAAACACTACAAGTCCCATCTTCCACTGAGGCGGAAGGGGAGAGGGCCCACAGAGTGCCCACAGCAGGGTGGTGGTGTCACCGCACTTGTAGTCCATTAATTACTTCCTTCTGTCCCATAACAGAAGGCCTGGGACTGAAGATAAACCATGCACGAGCCTGCGCATTGCACCTGCGACACACTGATTGTGGTTGCAATGCTCTGCAGGCTTGACTGCAAAAATCTAGTAAATGCACATTTTTTTGTTCATTTATTGTGTGTGATATATATATATATATATATATTGGTAAGGACTAAAAATATAACTTTCAATGTTATTCGGCTAGGTGAAAATGTTATACTGCATTTTTTTTTTCTATTGCTTTTATTTTAAGCGATTATGCAGTAAACAGTTAATAGTGTCTGCAGCATTTAGCCAATAAGGTTAATCGTCACTTTAACGTACTAGTACATTTAAATATTATGCATTCTCATTTCTCACCACTAGGTGGAGCCCTTTGGTTCCGTTGAACATTTTCCAATTTTTCCTTATGTTCTGCTGTTGCAAAGAGTCATCCCAATATCTCCTTTCCCTATGATCTTTAATTAGAGACAGCCTGCCTAAAAGGCGACTGCTACTGTAGTAATGTGGTTTTTTTTTTTTTAGCTAAACCACAGTCCTCTAGGAATCCTCTTTAAATATATATATATATATCTATATATATATATATATATAGATATATATATATATATACACACACACACTGTATATTTACATGATATTACCAAAAGTATTGGGCCTTTACACGCACATCAACTTTAATGGCATCCCAGTCTTAGTCCGTAGGGTTCAATATCGAGTTGCCCCTCCCTTTGCAGCTATAACAGCTTCAACTCTTCTGGGAAGACTGTCCACAAGGTTTAGGAGTGTGTCTATGGGAATGTTAGACCATTCTTCCAGAAGAGCATTTGTGAGGTCAGGCACTGACGTTGGATGAGAAGGTCTGGCTCGCAGTCTCCGCTCTAATTCATCCTAAAGGTGTTCTGTTGGTTTGTGGTCAGGATTCTGTGCAGGCCAATCAAGTTCCTCCACCCCAAACTCGCTCATCCGTGTCTTTATGGACCTTGCTTTGTGCACTGGTATGCAGTCATGTTGGAACAGGAAGGGGCCATCCCCAAACTGTTCCCACAAAGTTGGGAGCATGAAATTGTCCAAAATGTCTTGGTATGCTGACGCCTTAAGTGTTCCCTTCACTGGAACTAAGGGCCCAAGACCAACCCCTGAAAAGCAAAGCCACACTTTTATTTATTTACTTTTATTTATTTTTGGAGTGAAATGTGTACACACGATTTTGCTGCAATCTTTAAAGATATCATCATAATTATCACCCATTGCAAGTTTTTATGATATTATGTTATTTATTCGAATAATTTTGTGATTGTCACCACATTCACCTTTTGTCTCACTACAAGCGCGAAGGACCACATCATTTATATTTTGTAACCCCACACCATGATCCCCCCCCCCCTCCACTAAATGATTTGGACCAGTGCACAAAGCAAGGTCCATAAAGACATGAATGAGCGAGTTTGGGGTGGAGGAACTTGACTGGCCTGCACAGAGTCCTGACCCCAACCCGATAGAACACCTTTGGGATGAATTAGAGCAGAGACTGCGAGCCAGGCCTTCTCGTCCAACATCAGTGCCTGACCTCACAAACACACACTCCTAAACCTTGTGGACGGCCTTCCCAGAAGAGTTGAAGCTGTTATAGCTGCAAAGGGTGGGCCAACTCAATATTGAACCCTACGGACTAAGACTGGAATCCCATTAAAGTTCATGTGCGTGTAAAGACAGATGTCCCAATACTTTTGACAATATAGTGTGAGTATGTATACATATATATATATATATATATATATATATATACACACTTACATACATACACACACACTGTATATCCTGGTGCATCATGGCAGAACACAATGGGTTAAGGCTCCACCCCTTAACCCCATCGGACAAGTCTATAAAATTAACTCCAGCCAGCCCCCACTCATTCTTTTTCCTGTCCTTGCCATAGACGGGTTATCTGTTTATCTGGTTTTAATTTTTGCTCTTACCTGCCTGTTTCTGTAGCCATCCAACCAGAATTAATCCCTCTTTGTCTAAGACCTCTGCTATTGACTCTTAATGAGGCTAGCAGCAGGGAGTCCCATTCTGAGTATCTCAGGACAAAGAGATCTCAGACTAATTGCTTAAAGTGGAACTAAACCTATTGATCTGTTTCCAAAAGCATTCAGACATGCCTTAAGATATAACTGCCACAGTTGCTTGTGCTCTCAGCCAAACTGTCAAGACATCAAATGGTTGCAGTCACAACTGATCACATGTGCAGAACCTTGGCAGCTGCAGAACAGAGGCTAAGATGGCAGCTTCTTTGGCTGTAAAGGAGAGGAGGGTTTAGTTCTGCTTTAAAACAGTGTATAACGTTTCCATAGCATGTGTCCATCATGATGTTTTCCCCTCCTTTATTGTGTGTTCTAAGTCGATTTCGACGTAACAATTTTTCCTCCAATTTTCTGCCTTTTTATTCATCTTTTTTCTTTCTGTGCCCTATCCAAGATGGCGCCAGTGTGTCACAGGGGGCGTCCTGCGCATATGTGGGTGAAGCTTCCTCCTTGGGCATTATCTGTCCATTTCAAAGATGGTTCCTGCAGTCCTCTGTCATTCATGGTGGTGGGGCGTATGGTCTGGACATCCACAGTGGTGCTTGCCCTGTTGTATGATGGCTCCCACAGCTGCACTTCAGCGCATACACAGGCAAGAACACATACCCATGGGCATCCTCCTTGAGCACCGATTTTTTAGGAAAGCATACCACTATGGCGGTGGGTTCTTCAGTTCCTCTCTTTTCTCAGCCTAATGCCCCGTACACACGGTCGGATTTTGTTCGGACATTCCGACAACAAAATCCTAGGATTTTTTCCGACGGATGTTGGCTCAAACTTGTCTTGCATACACACGGTTGCACAAAGTTGTCGGAAAATTCGATCGTTCTAAACGCGGTGACGTAAAACACGTACGTCGGGACTATAAACGGGGCAGTGGCCAATAGCTTTCATCTCTTTATTTATTCTGAGCATGCGTGGCACTTTGTGTACACACGATCGGAATTTCCGACAACGGATTTTGTTGTCGGAAAATTTTATCTCCTGCTGTCCAACTTTGTGTGTCGGAAAATCCGATGGAAAATGTGTGATGGAGCCCACACACGGTCGGAATTTCCGACAACACGCTCTGATCGGACATTTTCCATCGGAAAATCCGACCGTGTGTACGGGGCATAAGTGAGCTACCCTTTCATATGGTGGGTGAGTGTTTCAACAGTCCTCCAAATCACGTGACCCATAAATTCCACTCTCATGCTACCCTATCTGTTTTTTTTTTCAGTATTATGATGCCACTAAAGGCACTGTCTCCCTCCAGCCCACTTCATGAAGAGCACCCAGAGAATCATCCTATCAGATGCAGATCTCCTGCCCATCATTCATGGAGACGCAGTACATCACATTGTCGCCAGCTCATTGCTCCAATTTAGGCTTACACCAAAGACATCCTGATAAGAACACCTGTTGGGTGTGTGGCCAGCTAGCTCCTCCAGAGAAGTTGGATTATTATCAGCCATGTCTGCTTGAAGCAACCAGGTGACAACAACTCTGGAAGCAATCTCTATCATTAAACAGTCAGTCAAGGAACTGCATATGAACCTTGTTCCCGGGTTCCTCAAATCAAGTCACTGAGGAAGTCTCAGATGGAGATGGTAGCGATCATTCTTGAGAATCTGAGGACATAGGTCCTTCATGTTTTGACTTCTCACTGGTAGACCCATTTGTAGGGAATGTAAAGAGGCCATTTAATAGGAGGATCTAATCAAGAGACTCCTAAAGCAACCACGGAACCCTAGGGTTCCTCCAGAGGTTGCTAGAGGTTCCATGACCAGGGATTGTTAAATCTCTTGCCTGATGGCACCCTCATAGTTCTCGCGCCAACACCACTCAATAGAAACACTGGAATGGGACCACTGGAGCTTTTCCTCTCATTTGTCAGGCCAATAACCAATATTTTTTCCTAGATGTCTGTGGGAGGATTTGGGTAGTTTACAGACATCTCCGATTAAATATTTAGTATATGCATTATAATTTAAAGGGGCTGCTTCATATTGGGTGTGGGGATTCAATTCCCCACGTGGGTTATTGTATAGATTGTTTTTGAGCACATTCACATTCAGTTTGTGAAACATAGTGGCGCGGTGGAGGTATTAGTTTTTGGTGAAGGGCGGTATACCATTTGTAATACCTATTACTTATACAATAACCACAGGGGCATTCCTTCTACTTCTCCCCAATATATGGGGCCCTACACTGACCGCCATTAAAATGGAGATTGCTCTCACAGACCACCATAACGATGGGCATTTTTTTTACCGACCACCAGTGTAACAGGGCATTTTCGCGGACCAACTGTGCAGGGAAGCCCATCTCTCATTGATCACCAATGTGGTGTGGTTAAAGATGGCCATAGATGGATCTAAATTTGTCTGGTTCAGTAGGGAATGGATGAGAGGGGGGGAGTCAATCTAAAAATCGACTCCCCTCGAATGGGACTGTTGGTAAATTTTCATTCAATTAGTATATGCTGAGAGCGGAGGAGTCCTCGCTGTCAGAATACTATAGTATATCGGGGAGGATTCCTCCATCCCCCTTGCTTGTATGGATGGGGGAATGTGCTCAGTTTTTTTCGACCAGCCTACTGGCTGATCAAAAAAAAAAAAATTATGGCCTGCTTTATGTATCATAAGCTGTAGATGAAATTATTTTTAGCAGGGGTTCTCTGAGACCTATTTAAGGTTCCTCCATGATAAAAAGATTTACAAATTAAGTGAGGAAATATTTTCCAAATTTGAACAAGCCCAGTTCAACTTTTCCTTACATGAATAATTGTAACTGTATATAGAACGATGGTTCCTAAACCTTGGTCCTCAAGTACCCCAGCAGATCAAATTTCCAAGACTTTGTTCACTTTACACAAGTGCATTACACCAATGTCATTGGCTTGGTATTTATGACAGCTATTTTATCCAAGGAAATTTTCGAAAACATGGCGTGTTGGGGGTACTTGAAGACTGAGGTTAAGAAACGCCGATATTAAATATACTCTATATCAGTCTCTCTCAACCTTTTTATCCCAGGAGAAGCCATGAACTAATTTTTAAGTCTTGGGCAACCCCTGCTAAAAACCATTTCATTGGAGGTTAGTGGAAAAAATGCCCCTTATATTGGTGGTCAGTGTAAAACAAGCGCTCCCCCCCTCAAAAAAAAAATTGGTATATAGACTTGTGCATTTACATACAGCTAAATCGACTATTGGTGTCCTGCAGCTGACTCTGCTAAGAGGTGTTGGCTCTGGAACTATGGAGGCACCAATAAATGGGACGACAATCAGCTGCAGCTCAAGGAACCCCAAAAAACCCCTGGAGGAACTCTAGGGTTCCACAGAAACCCTGGTTGAGAGTGGCTGCTGCCTATAGTATTAAACAGATATACATGTCAGTATAAATATAAAAATGTCCCAAAACCGTTATAAGTTTACCATTTATATTTCCGCGTCCTTTATGTGGGCAAATGTGAGCCTCTGGTCATAAAATAAATCTCTCCCTACATAAACGTTAGCTATCAGGGGAAAAAAAAAGGAGACTTGGGGTTTTAAAGACAGCAATCCACGTGTCAAAGGAAACTGAAGACCCTAAAATACTTTTTTTTTTTTCACTAGTGGTCAGTGTAGAATATACACCCCAGCCCCCAGTTTAACTTCACCCTCCCCCCCCCTTCTATTGTTATGCTGAATGGATCAGTCCAGTCAACAGATGGGACAAAGGGACATAACAAACAAAGGCTAGGGGGAGGCCAAGTGGAACATCTGCTTACGGTAGAGAATATGTTGTGGGTACTAGATAGATACCTTGCACTATACAGTAGTATAAAATACTATATAAAATGTGTGTGCGTGTGTATATATAGATCTATATATATATATATATATCCAAAAAATAGGGTGAGTTACTTCCTCTTTTTCCGTATTTTCTTGGAGCAGTGTCAGGGTGGGCTCCCAATAATCCACCAATATTCAGTAGAAAAAAACGACGGGACACGATCTCCAATGCAATGATTTACTGATTGTTCAATGATTTAGTGATATACAGTAAATATATATATACCCTGTTTCCCCGAAAATAAGACCTAGCGTGATTGTCAGTGATGGCTGCAATATCCCCCCAAATAAGCCCTTCCCTGAAAATAAGACCTACAAGGACTTTAACTAGGGCTTATTTGGGGGGTAGGGCTTATATTGCAGGCATCACCGACAATCATGCTAGGTCTTATTTTCAGGGAAACAGGGTCTATATATATATATATATATATATATATATATATATATATATAATTATTATACAGGATTTATATAGCGCCCACAGTTTGCACAGCGCTTTTCAATGTAGAGGGGGGACAGAGCAATTACAATACAGTTTAATCCAGAAGGGACAGGAGGGCCCCCCTCATGGAACTTACAATCTAAAGGGACACATATAGTATATATTGATATATACTGTATATATTGGTATAATCATACCAAGTATACACTTATATTGATCAAGCAGCACTGCAATAATAATGAAAAAACATGGAAAGTACTACATTCATAAAAATAAGTCAATGCAGAAATAATGGTGTTATCGTCCCTTAGGAATATACAGTAGAAGGACGTTTCGAATTTTCTTTACTTAGCTGCTTCTGTTTGTATTGGGGATTTCATTTACTGCGTATTTTATTGGCGCTGCAGATAAAAACGCTCTGCCAGTAAAAGGATTTTTTTTTTTTTTTTAAATCCCAGCAGAACGTACATTGAAGTTTTTTTACAATAAAGGAGGGCCCTCACCCACACCCCTGGCTCGTCTAGTGTTGGGCAGAGAAATGGGAACACTGGCACAGGCAGCCTGGCACCGTCCCCCCCCCCCCCCCTGTGCCCACACACGTGGGAGACCGAGAGTGTGCTGCCGATGGAGACAAAAATAGAGGCCGAAGGGCAATTTATATTGTTCGAAGGGAACCTGTCGCCAAGAAAACGATTCATTACATAAATTACCAAAATTAAATTTAAATTAATTACGTTGTTTTTAAATAAAGTTTAAATTAATTAAATTGAATTTCTCTACCTTGCCTGTCCAGATTTTTTTTATTTATTAGATTTTTTTTATATAGCACTGACAATTTGCACAGCAATTTAGATTATTGTACATTAACATCAGCTGCCCTCTAAGAACATACAAACTAAGGTCACTATCATACATTCATATATACACAGGGCCCGTTTCAGGATCCAATTAACCTACCAGCATGTCTTTGGAGTGTGGGAGGAAAACCACACAAGTACAGGGAGAACATGCAAACTTCATGTAGTGTCCCTGCTGGGATTCAGATTAAGGATCCAAGTGCTGCAAGTCAGAATTGCTAACCACTAACCACCGTGCCGCTACAACGCCAGACAAGTTCCCCCCTGGGTGCCGCCATTTGAATAATTGTCCTCGGAGCTCCTAAACTCCATGCTGCTTTCTGAAATTTAAAGGGGACTCTGTCCCTTGTATGTATGTATTGTTCATAGATATATACAGTATCTCACAAAAGTAAGTACACCCCTCACATTTTTGTGAATATTTTATTCTATCTTTTCATGTGACAACACTGAAGAAATGACACTTTGCTACAATGTAAAGTAGTGAGTGTACAGCTTGTATAACAGTGTAAATTTGCTGTCCCCTCAAAATAACTCAACACACAGCCATTAATGTCTAAACCGCTGGCAACAAAAGTGAGTACACCCCTAAGTGAAAATGTCCAAATTGGGCCCAATTAGCCATTTTCCCTCCCCGGTGTCATGTGACTCGTTAGTGTTACAAGGTCTCAGGTGTGAATGGAGAGCAGGTGTGTTAAATTTGGTGTTATCGCTCTCACTCTCTCATACTGGTCACTGGAAGTTCAACATGTCACCTCATGGCAAAGAACTCTCTGAAGATCTGAGAAAAAGAATTGTTGCTCTACATAAAGATGGCCTAGGCTATAGGAAGATTGCCAAGACCCTGAAACTGAGTTGCAGCATGGTGGCCAAGACCATACAGTAGAGCTGCACAATTAATCGTTAAAAAATCCTGATCTCGATTCACCTCCCCTGACGATCTCTCCTGCTGAGTTTGCCGATTCTTTCATATAAACAAGTGGAGAGATTATCTGCTCACTCAGTTGTCAAAAGAAAGCATCTGGGCAGTCTGCCAAGTTTAGAATTTGAAACATTGTAACTAACTTCCTTCTTAGATCAACTGGATAGAACTTTCTCTGTGTAAACAAATAACCTGGGCAATCTGCCAAGTTTTAAACAATGTGTAAATGCAGGAAGTTTAACCACTTAAAGTGGAGTTCCACCCACTTTTACAACTCTTCAGCATCCCTCACTAAACTGTGCACTGTAAAAGAATTGGATATTTTTTTTTATTTTTTTCTCAGCACCTACTGTATATCTGCTGTATTCATTTTTCACTTCCTCCTCCCTGGCCGTGGCCCATCGCATCATTTCCTGTTTGCAATGTCTCCTGGGAAGGGGCGGCAACTTCCTCTGAAACTGCCGTTGCTATGGAAACCTGACCTAAAACCTATTACACTGTTTGTGCTGCACTGAGCATGTGCGAGATCTGCAAGGATGAGATCCAGGAAGAAATACAGTCTGGCTTCAGATGCCCACACTTAAGATGGCCACGGCCTGCTGTAAGTTTATAAAATAACAAACTCCTGCTATAAACTAACAAAACAGACCTTAGTTTACAGACTAACTTTACTAGAATACATTAAGCTTGTGTATTATATGGGTATTTTTATTTAAAAAGTATAATTTCGGCCGGAACACCACTTTAAAGTCTAAATCTTTTTCTGACACTCCTTTCTCAAGTTAAAATCAATATTTTTTGCTAAAAAAAATACTTGGAACCCCCAAATATTATATATATATATATATATATTTTTTTTTTTTTTTAATTTTTTTTTTTGACCCTATGGAATAAAATGGCAATTGCTGCAATATTTTATGTCACACTGTATTTGCCCAAGTTAGCACAATTTTTTTTGTTTTAATGTGCAAGATAATGTTATACGCCGCGAGAATCGTGAGAGAATCGTGATCTATCCTCTAAGCAAAAAAATCGTGATTCTCATTTTAGCCAGAATTGTGCAGGTCTACCATACAGCGGTATAACAGGACAGGTTCCACTCAGAACAGGCCTCGCCATGGTCGACCAAAGAAGTTGAGTGCACATGCTCAGCGTCATATCCAGAGGATGTCTTTGGGAAATAGATGTATGAGTTCTGCCAGCATTGCTGCAGAGGTTGAAGGGGTGGGGGGTCAGCCTGTCAGTGCTCAGACCATACGCCGCACACTGCATCAAATTGGTCTGCATGGCTGTCATCCCAGAAGGAAGCCTCTTCTAAAGATGATGCACAAGAAAGCCTGCAAACAGTTTGCTGAAGACAAGCAGACTAAGGACGTGGATTACTGGAACCATGTCCTGTGGTCTAATGAGACCAAGATAAACTTATTTGGTTCAGATGGTGTCAAGCGTGTGTGGCGGCCACCAGTCAGACCTACAGTCAAGCATGGTGGTGGGAGTGTCATGGTCTGGAGCTGCATAAGTGTTGCCGGAACGGGGGAGCTACAGTTCATTGAGGGAACCATGAATGCCAACATGTACTGTGACATACTGAAGCATAGTATGACCCGTTCCCTAAAGAGACTGGGCTGCAGGGCAGTATTCCAACATGATAACGACCCCAAACACACCTCTAAGATGACCACTGCCTTGCTAAAGAAGCTGGGGGTAAAGGTGATGGACTGGCCAAGCAACTCTCCAGACCTAAACCCTATTGAGCATCTGTGGGGCATCCTCAAACGGAAGGTGGGGGAGAGCAAGGTCTCTAACATCCACCAGCTCTGTGATGTCATCATGGAGGAGTGGAAGAGGACTCCAGTGGCAACCTGTGAAGCTCTGGTGAACTCCATACCCAAGAGGGTTAAGGCAGTGCTGGAAAATAATGGGGGCCACATAAAATATTGACACTTTCACTTAGGGGTGTACTCACTTTTGTTGCCAGCGGTTTAGACATTATTGGCTGTGTGTTGAGTTATTTTGAGGGGACAGTAAATTTACACTGTTATACAAGCTGTACACTCACTACTTTACATTGTAGCAAAGTGTCATTTCTTCAGTGTTGTCACATATCGCACCTCTGGATAATGGATAGCTGGACTCTGGCAAGAACAATTATGATTATGAGCAAAAGATGGAGAATCTATGACAGTGGTTAATGATTCTAGCTGGTTGTTTCGTGTCTTCACAACTTTTGACAAGATGCAAGATTGGAACCATCACAGGTATAAATTATTGGGAGTAAAAATATGAATTGTCCTGCTCATTAAATAACATTCACATGTTTGTTCCTGCTCACCCATAAAGCAAACTGGGCAGGGTGGGCATCTAGGGGGGCCTCAGCTATATGTAATCAAAACGAACAAGATTTTCTAGGTTTAGTAGAAATGAATTGGATGTCTGCACAGGCAATTGATCATTTCTAGCTGCCTCCCAGCCCCATCCACTTGCCCCCCCCCCCCCTTTTAAGCTCAGGAATGCTGGAGAACAATTTAGAATGGACAGCAGCAGAAGAGTGAACCCTATGATCACTGATTTCCTCTGCTTAGGCCGCATGTCAGACAAAGGGCAGCCACAGAAGGGTAAGCAGCATATAGTATACACTATATTGTCAAAAGTATTGGGACACCTGCCTTTAATGGCATCCCAGTCTTAGTCCGTAGGGTTCAATATTGAGTTGGCCCACCCTTTGCAGCTATAACAGCTTCAACTATTCTGGGAAGGCTGTCCACAAGGTTTAGGAGTGTGTCTATGGGAATGTTTGACCATTCTTCCAGAAGTGCCTTTGTGAGGTCAGGCGCTGATGTTGGACGAGAAGGCCTGGCTCGCAGTCTCCGCTCTAATTCATCCCAAAGGTGTTCTATCAGGTTGAGGTCAATCAAGTTCCTCCACCCGAAACTCGCTCATCCATGTCCTTAGTGTGCACTGGTCCAAATCATTTGGTGGATGGGGGGATTATGGTGTGGGGGGTTGTTTTTCAGGGGTTGGTCTCGGCCCCTTAGTTCCAGTGAAGGGATCTGTTAAGGCGTCAGCACACCAAGACATTTTGGACAATTTCATGCTCCCAACTTTGTGGGAACAGTTTGGGGATGGCCCCTTCCTGTTCCAACATGGCTGCGCACCAGTGCACAAAGCAAGGTCCATAAAGACATGGATGAGCGAGTTTGGGGTGGAGGAACTTGACTGGCCTGCACAGAGTCCTGACCTTAACCTAGGTTTGCCACATCATCCCTTTAATCCAGGACACATATTAATTACACAGGTTCTGTGGGTGATTAAGGTGGTAATCAAACTCACTTGGTGCCTTATCTGCATTAAATCAGCTTCAGAATCTGTGTAATTAATATGTGTCCTGGATGATGTGGCAACCCTAGCGCCCCCTGCAGGGCGCACGCTGTGATTACCCAAATTAATGAGACTCGGGTGATCACAGATCGGAGCAAGGGGCCGATCCCGGGCCCCTTACCATGTGATCAGCTATCAGCCAATGACAGCTAAACACGTGATGTGAACAGAAGATCGGTAATCATTTCTTTTTTCTCCTCACGCTGACAGGGTGAGGAGAAAAAAAATCCGATCACCGGCTTCTGTGCAAGGGACATCAGTCCCGAAGAGGAAGAGGCACAGCCGTCTCATCTGTGCCCACCAGTGCCGCATGCCAGTGCCCACACAGTATATCAGTGCCACCAATCAGTGCCAACTATCAATGCCCACGAGTGCCACCTATCAATGCCCACCAGTGGTGCTAATCAATGCCTCATTAGTGCCACCTAGCAGTGCTGCCTATCAGTGTCACCTACCAGTGCCCATCACTGTCCATCACTGCCACCCATCAGTGCCCATCACTGATACCTATCAGTGCCCATCAGGAAAAAGAACCCGCTCCAGGTATCCGAGTCACAAAAAGCTCTCCCTCCACAAGGTGCAGGTGCTGGCTCAGTATGCAATTAGCATATAGAAAGAATGAGTAAGCACCAGTAGTTAAGGTGTGAAACATGTTAGCTAGTGATTTCATCTTTTGCTGTATGGATTTTAACTAATAAAGAAATTACTGTTGGAGTGCGGCAATCCAGATTGAATTCTCTCTATATATCAGTGCCAGCTATCAATGCCCTTCAGTTCCGCCCATCGGTGCCACCCATCAGTGCCACCTACCAGTGCCCAACAGTGCCACCTCATCAGTGCCCACCAGTGCCGCCTCATCAGTGCCCACCAGTGCCACCTCATCAGTGCCCACCAGTGCCACCTCATCAGTGCCCACCAGTGACGCCTCATCAGTGCCCACCAGTGACGCCTCATCAGTGCCCAGCAGTGACACCACATCAGTGCCCACCAGTGACGCCTCATCAGTGCCCACCAGTGACGCCTCATCAGTGCCCACCAGTGACGCCTCATCAGTGCCCACCAGTGACGCCTCATCAGTGCCCACCAGTGACACCTCATCAGTGCCCACCAGTGACACCACATCAGTGCCCACCAGTGCTGCCTCATCAGTGCCGCCTCATCAGCGTACAGCGGTATCTTTTTTCAAAATTTTCGGTCTTTTTTCATTTTTTTAACAAAAAAATAAAAAAAAAACAGAGGTGATCAAATACCACCAAAAGAAAGCTCTATTTGTGGAGAAAAAAATGATAAAAATTTCATTTGGGTACAGTGTAGCATTACCGCGGAATTGTCATTTAAAGTGTGACAGCGCTGAAAGCTGAAAATTGGTCTGGGCAGGAGGGGGGTTTAAGTGCCTAGTAAGCAAGTGGTTAATAATTATGCTACCAAAATGAGTATGTGCTGTAAATTGCCTCCAGCGTTATTTCTACTTGCTGGAGGCTGCCATTTTGCTGAAGCCCAGAGCCCCTGAGCAGCGGTAAATCATAAAGCGGAACTTAACCCATTGATTTAACGGTTTCAAAAAAACAATCCTGGAATGCTGGGATTGTTAACTGTCACATTTGCTTGTTTCCTCAACCCAAACTGTCAAACCATTAAATGGCTGGGTGTCATAACTGATCACATATGTATCATCATGGCAGTTGCAGATCAAACAGAAGCAGCTTCCTTGGCCTCATCCACACTGGATGTTTTTGGCCGTTTTTACAGCTGCTGTTTTTGGCTTCAGACATTTTTTTTCTACAGTCAATAAACTCTTTAGCATGTTATCCAATGTGCCCATTCACACATAGGCTGTTATCAACTGTTTTTTGGCTGGGGCGTTTTTTGGCTGTAAAAAAAACCCAAAACTAGTGGGTTCTGAGAGAAGTTTTTTAGCTTTAAAAATGCTCTTACGTAAAAAAACGCAGATAAATGCCCAAAAACGCGGCTCACCGGTGTTTAATAATGTTTTTGATTCCATAAAAAAAAAAAGCTTAAAAACGCTAACGCTAAAAAACACTAAAAAACGCTATTGCAAACACGTTGAAAAACTCACTGCTGGCATTTTTAGAACAATATTAAAACGTCCAGTGTGCATGGGGCCCTAAAGGATAGGAGTGATTAACCACTTGCCCTCCGGAAGGTTCCCCCCTTCATGACCAGGCCATTTTTTGCAATATGGCACTGCGTTACTTTAACTGAGCTTTCTTTTGGTGATATTTGATCACCTCTGCAGTTTTTATTTTTTGCGCTATAAACAAAAAAAGACCGACAATTTTGGAAAAAAACAATATTTTGTACTTTCTGCTATAATATACACCTATAAAAAAATCAAATTTCCTCAACAATTTAGGCCAATATGTATTCTACTACATATGTTTGGTAAAAAAAAAAAAAAATCGCAATAAGCGTATATTGATTGGTTTGCGCAAAAGTTATAGCGTCTACAAACTATGGGATATTTCTATTTTTTTACTAGTAATGGCAGCGGCCAAGCTACTTATAGTGGGACTGTGACATTGCAGTGGACAAACCGGACATTAACTGACACTTGTTAGACTTTTTGGGGACCAGTGACATAATCCAGTGATCATTGCTAAAAATATGCACTGTCACTGTACTAATGACACTGGCTGGGAAGGGGTTAACATCAGGGGTGATTAAAGGGTTAACTGTGTGCCTAGCTGGTGTTTTTGGAGGAGGTGCTTGTACTGGGGGAAGGCACGGATTGGTGTCCCTGCTTTGCAGCAACATCGGATCCCTGCCTTCCCTACTGACAGAACTGAGATCTGCCTTGTTTACATGCAGATCGGCGTTCTCCCTCTGTACCGATGGATTGGTGTGTGGCAGTGGACATCGAGTCCACGGAACCCACTAATCAGTTCCTGCTGTGTATAATCACAGCGGGAGCGGGACGCCGGTGGCGCACGTGCGCGCCCCAGACCCAGAAGTGTTGGATCACGTACCAGGTACGTGATCCGCCGCAGCCGTGTTACTTTGCCGCTGTATATGTAAATTATAAGGCCTTTTCTTTAAGCCAAACACAAACACTTTAGCCGCGTGTGGCAAAATTTTATTTTTAAGGGGGAACGCTGTGGACTCTGGTGTAAAGGGAAACGCTGATGTAAGGGAGTTTCTGCTCACCAAACTTCCCCCTTACATCAGGGGCCACAGGGCACTCCTTACATCTGAGTCCCCCTTACCTTAGTGTACTCACTCGCTCAGAGGCAGGAGAGAGAAGGAGGGGGGGGGGAGACTTCAGTCACAGACAATGGATGGTGAGCTCACTCCCCCGAGGATGGAGGCTCAGGCATCAATACCTTACATCCACAATGTAACTGCCGATTGCTGAGCTTCAAACTTCCTGCCCACACATCCCTTTCCTGAGGCACAGAAAGACAGGCAGAGACTCTTTACCACGTGATCAGACGCGAGTAGAGGAGAGCCGATCGACTGCTCTCCTGACAGGGGGGTCTGTGCTGATTGTTTATCAGCGCAGCCCCCCCTCGGATGCCCGCCCAGGACCACCAGGATGCCGCCAGGACCACCAGGGATGGCCACCACACTGGACCACTAGGTATGCCACCCTAGACCACCAGGGAAATGTCAATCAGTGCCCAGGCAGCTGCCAATCAGTGCCATTGAAAAATGCCTGCCAGTGCCAGTGATGCCTATCAGTGAAATCCAGTGCAAGCCACCAGTGCCCATCAGTGCTACCTTTCAGTGCCCATCAGTGCCGCCTATCAGTGCCCAGCAGTGCTGTCTATCAGTGCCACCCATAAGTACCCATCAGTGCAGCCTTTCAATGCCCATAAGTGTCGCCTATCAGTGCTCACCAGTGCCACCTATGAGTGCCTATCAGTGCCGCCTATCAATGACCATCAGTGCCACCTATCAGTGCCTATCATTGCCACCTCATCGGTGCCATCTCACCAGTGCCCATCAGTGAAGGAGAAAACTTACTTATTTACAAAATTTTATAACAAAAACAAAGAAAAACATTTTTTTTCAAAATTTTCGATTTTTTTATTCGTTTTGGCAAAAAATAAAAACCCCAGGAGGTGCTCAAATACCACCAAAAGAAAGCTCTATTTGTGGGAACAAAATAATAAAAATTTCATTTGGGTACAGTGTAGCATGACCACGCAATTGTCATGTAAAAAGTGACAGCACTGAAAGATGAAAATTGGCCTGGGCAGGAAGGTGCGAAAGTGCCGGTATTGAAGTGGTTAAAGCACCCGTCCATTGAAATGAATTAGAAAGTGCTTCGAAAACGCTTCAAAAGCGCCGCACAATGGCTTTTTTTCCTTTCTTTTTTAAGAGCCCCTTCACACTGACAGCACGGCCGCAATACTGGTAAAGCGCCGCTAGTTTTAGCGGCGCTTTACCGTCGTTGTAGAGGTGCTTTTCAGCCGCTAGCGGGTGCTTTTAATACGGTGTATACACCGCTCCTAAAGCGCCTCAAAGAAGCTGCCTGCAGGACTTTTTTTGACGTCCTGCCACTGCAGCCCCCCAGTGTGAAAGCACTCGGACTTTCACACTGGGATTGCAGATGAGGCTTTTTTCAGGTGCTTTTTAGCGCTATTTTTAGCGCTGAAGCGCCTGAAAACCACCTCCAGTGTGAAAGGGGTCTTAGAGCCCTTGCACACTGGGGCGGCGTCGGCGGTAAAACGCCGCTATTATTAGCGGCGTTTTACCGCTGGTATGCGGCCGCTAGCGGGGCGGTTTTACCCCCCGCTAGCGGCCGAGAAGGGGTTAAATACCACCGCAAAGCGCCTCTGCAGAGGCGCATTGCCGGCGGTATAGCCGCGCCGTCCCATTGATTTCAATGGGCAGGAGCGGTAAAGGAGCGGTATACACACCGCTCCTTCACCGCTCCGATGATGCTGTTGGCAGGACTTTTTTTACCGTCCTGCGCATCGCTCCAGTGTGCAAGCCCACACTGGAATGCAAGGAGCGGCACTTTCGGGTCGGTTTGCAGGCGCTATTATTAGCGCAATAGCGCCTGCAAACCGCTCCAGTGTGCAAGGGCTCTAAAGGTCACGTTGTCACATGACCTTAAAAAAAGGGCACCGCTAGCGCTTCAAAAGCGCTGCAAAAGCACCGCAAGAACGCCCAACGTATGGCCAGTTTTTGAGCGCCTCAGTGTGAAAGGGGTCTTAAAACGGGGCTAAACCCTCCTCTCCTTTAAAGGCATAGAAGCTGTCTTCTTTTTGATCTGCAGTTTGCCATGGTGTTGCACATGTGATCACTTATGACACCAGCTATTTGATGTTGCTTGACGGTTCATCTGAGAGCACAAGCAACTGTGATAGTGAGAAACCATTCAATCAATGCATTTACTTCCACTTTAAGTATGCAACTTTTTTCGAGCTGGCAGGGCCACCCCTTCTTAAAAATTGCTGATTGGATCGGCCTTCGAAAACACAAACAGATACCGGCCCGTCTCACAACTGACGCGTCAATAAAAGAGAAGTCTGGATGGCCGCACTGACTAAAGAATTTCTTTTATTGAAAAAATATATCAAAACACTTAAAAACATCATAAGATAAGCAGCGGGCGCGTTTCACTCTATATTAGTGCTTACCGATAGCAGCCACTTGAGTAAGCTAAGCGCTAATGCAGCACTAAACGCATTAGTGGGTTACCTCACTCTCTGTGTTCTGATATATTTTTTTCAATAAAGGTGGTTCTTCAGTCACCGTGGCCATCCAGCCTTTTCTCCTATTCACCGTTAGAATTGCACAGAGAAAGGTTGGATTGTCAGGGTTAGGTTACTTGTTAAGGGTTAATTTTCAGGACTGAGTTAAGAGTTAAGTACTGAGAGGAGGTTGAAAAACATTTAAAATGAAAAAATGGCACCTCTTTGCTCTCCTGATCACAATTTCCTCCCCATTACAGACACCATAGGAGTGTAGACCCGGAGCTAGTAGTCACGGCCTACCAAATCTGCTGTTTGTTTACATCCTGCACTGCGAGGCCTTCCTCTGTGTGCAGCCGCCCTCCCATGGAAATAACAGGTCCGACCTCACAGACCGGCCTAGGAGATGATGTAGACTTAAATCTGATAGGTTGCTATAGGTTACCGCCCTCTGCACACCCCCCCCCCCCCCCCCCGGTTGCCATGTGTGCTGTCCTGAAAGTACACCAAATGTGATCACTGGAGCATTCCCTGACCGGTCCGATGGTTGCTGTGGTGATTTTACTGTGGGGAATGGAAGGCCACAGGACAGGGAGGACAGGAGTACATGTTTATCAATGATAAATAAGAAGGATAAGGTTTGTAGCTTTGACATTGCCAATACATATGGATTGATCGGAGTGTTTACACAAAACCGTAAAGGAATCTTAAATTTGTGTGGGCTCATATTGGACTCATTGTATTCATAGGAATTAAAGGGGAACGTCAGTCTGGTTGATGCAAGCTGCAAACCCCCCCTACCTGCACCACCATCTTTGAAAGTCTGGTGTGTGCGCAGATGAGCTGAAGGCCAGTGCCTGATCTTCATGACCTGGCAAAGACCTGTGGCACATTTGCGCACATGCCAGATTTTCAAAGATGGCGCCTCTTGGAGGGGGGGGGGGGGCAGAGCTAGCAACAGGAGAATATGGAGTTTTTTACACCTTAAGGCCCCTTTCACACTGGGGCGGTTTGCAGGCGTTATTGCGCTAAAAATACCGCCTGCAAACCGCCCCTAAACAGCCTCCGCTGTTTGTTCAGTGTGAAAGCCCGAGGGCTTTCACACTGAAGCGGTGCGCTGGCAGGAGAAGAAAAAATCTCCTGCAAGCCGCATCTTTGGAGCGGTGAAGGAGCGGTGTATTCACCGCTCCTAAACCGCTCCTGCCCATTGAAATCAATGGGACAGCGCGGCTATACCGCGGCAATACCACGGCAATACCGCGGCTATAGCCGCGCTGTACGAGTGATTTTAACCCTTTTTTGGCCATCAGCGGGGGGTTAAAACCGCACCGCTAGCAGCCGAATACTGCGCTAAAACAGCGCTGAAAATAGCGCTGTTTTACCGCCGACGCCCCCTACCGCCCCAGTGTAAAAGGGGCCTAATGCATGGAATGCATTAGGCCCCTTTCACACTGGGGCGGTTTGCAGGCGCTATTGCGCTAATAATAGCGCCTGTAAACCGACCCGAAAGTGCCGCTGCTTTGTATCCAGTGTAAAAGCCCCGAGGGCTTTCACACTGGAGTGGTACGCTAGCAGGACGGGAAAAAAAGTCCCGCTAGCAGCATCTTCGGAGCGGTGAAGGAGTGGAGTGTATACCGGAGCGGAGTGTATACCGGAGTGTATACCGCTCCTTCACCGCTCCTGCCCATTGAAATCAATGGGACGGCGCGGCTATACCGCCGGCAAAGCGACTCTGGAGAGGCGCTTTGCGGTGGTACTTAACCCTTTCTCGGCCGCTAGCGGGGGGTAATAATAGCGGCGTTTTACCCCCGCCCCCGCCCCAGTGTGAAAGGGCCCTTAAGGTAAAAAAAAAAAAAAACATTTGAGTTTAGAACCACTTTCGTGTTACTATTTAACTTCATTTTTTTTCCATATTAATTCGTTTTTTCATTTTTATTTATTTTGTTTGTTACATTTTTTTAGCATTGCATTAAAAAAAGCGCAACATTTAAAAATAAAAATGTATCTTTCCAATGTTTTGTACCGGAATCATAATTTCAGTGTGATTTTAAACAAAGCACAATTTTTTTTTTTAACTAACTAGAGAAAACAGGCTTTTTTTATCACTTCCGGACTGCCCATCTCACTTATACCTCGACAGGGCAGCCCCGCTGCTCCAAATTTTGTGCATGATCCACCATTTCCAGGAAAGGGGTGTGCGCGCGACCCCCCCCCCCCCCCCCGGCTGTACAGTCGTGTGCTACAGCACAAGCTGGTTAATAGGTCCGGGACCTGTGATGATCGACTTAGCGAATGACGATACAGAGCCCTGTGTTTACTAGAAATAGCCTCTCAATAGCGCCTGAAAACCGCCTCCCATTCATTTCAGTGTGTCTTTTCACACTGGGGCGGTGCGCTTGTGGGGCGTTAGAAAAAGTCCTGCAAGCAGCATCTTTGGGGTGGTTTGGGAGTGCTGTATACAGCGCTCCCAAAACGCCCTGCCCATTGCAACGAATGGGCAGCGCTTCTAATGCGCCTGAAAAGCGGGCATTTTTAACCCCTTCTTTGGGGTTAAAAGTGCCCCGCTAGTGCCCAAAAAGCACCGCTTATACAGTACTAAAGCGCCGCTAAAATAACAAATAAAAAACCCAGTGGTGATCAAATACTACAAGAAGAAAGCTCTATTTGTGTGAAAAAAATGATATAAATTTTATTTGGGTAGTGTTGCAGGACCAAGCAATTGCCAGTTAAAGTAGCGCACTGCCGAATAGCAAAAGATGCTCTGGCCATGAAGGGGTTTTTTTTTTGTTTAAAGATTGCATAAAAGTAATATCAATTTTGGCAAGACAATAATACAAACATAATACCAAAAGAAAGTTTTGTTTGTACTAAAAAAATGAAATAATAATAATAATAATAATAATAACAACAACAACAACTACAATAATAGCACCAAATAAAGAGAAAGAAAGCATTGTTTGTTCAGAAAGACAACAAAAGAAAACATTTTAACCCACCTATTAGAATCTGAACAAATATCCAATATCAAATCTCAAATAAAATCTCAAATCTCAAATAAATCAAGAACAAGAAATCTAAGTGCTACCCCACATATACAAATTTATAAATAAAAAAAATATAACACGCCCTATCTGGAAAATGTATTATACAAATGCGTGTGTGTGTGTGTGTATATATATATATATATACATAAAATGCCCCATGTGGGAAAATAATTATGAATAATAATTAAAGCATACAAACACAATAAAGTGCAAATCATGCAAACTATCCAGCTTTAACATGTCTATTATACATTAAAAAAACGTATCCATATGCAAAAATTCACAAATGAATACTAATACATAAAAAAAAAAAACTGCAAAGAAATATCAATATATAAATACAGCAAAGTGCAAATAGTGTAAAAATCACATTAGAAGCCAGATTGAGACTGGGAAGTTATGAGAGCCAATGGGGCTCAGCTGTGCTGCAAAATGCTGGCAGCCTAATACTGGCCATACACTATACAGAAAATCAGCCGAACCCCTTTTCGAAAAACGAACGTTCGACCGTGACCGCAAACGATCGTGCCATCATATAATGACCGATAATCTGTTCAGTGGACATGAATAAATAATTTTGTGTTCGTTTTTTTACATATACCTAGTGCAGGCAGTTCGGACGGGAAACACATTAACCTTGCAATTTATCGTACCTTCGGCAGAAATTTTCCAAACATGCCGTTCGTTTTTTTTCCACAAAAACGTCACAAACGATTATCGATTTGTACCCACTAACTTGCCGAAAAACGAACGAAGTGTCCATACGAACAATTTTTCGGCCGATTTTTCGTATAGTGTATGGCCAGCATAAGGCTGGGTTCACACTGGTCCGACAAACGCTCCGACATTGGGAGCTCATGTCGCATGACGTGTGAAATCCAATGTTTCCCTATGGGAGCCGCCCTAACTGGTCCGACACAAGTCGTTCCGACTTTAGAAATGCTCCCTGTACTACTTTGGTCCGACTTTGATCCTACTTCAGCCTATTGACTATCATTGAAGTCGGATCAAAGTCGGATTGCCGTCTCGCATGATCCGACTTCGGCACGCGACTTGTGCTCTGATGATCTTGAGGGGGAACTCCGCGCCAAATTTTAAATAAAAAACCGGCATGGGTTCCCCCTCCAAGAGCATACCAGGCCCTTGGGTCTGGTATGGACCTTAAGGGGAACCCCCTACGCCGAAAAAACGGCGTGGGGGTCCCCCCAAATCCATACCAGACCCTTATCCGAGCACACAGCCCGGCCGGACAGGAATGGGGGTGGGGACGAGCGAGCGCCCCCCCCCCTGAGCCGTACCAGGTCGCATGCCCTCAACATGGGGGGGTTGGTGCCTTTGGGGAGGGGGGCGCACTGCGGCCCCCCCACCCCAAAGCACCTTGTCCCCATGTTGATGAGGACAAGGGCCTCTTCCCGACAACCCTGGCCGTTGGTTGTCGGGGTCTGCGGGCGGGGGGCTTATCGGAATCCGCGAGCCCCCTTTAATAAGGGGGCCCCCAGATCCCGGCCCCCCACCCTATGTGAATGAGTATGGGGTACATCGTACCCCTACCCATTCACCTAGGGAAAGTGTCAATTAAAAAAAAAACACTACACAGATTTTTAAAGTCATTTATTAGACAGCTCCGGGGGTCTTCTTACGACTTCGGGGGTCTCTCCGGTTCTTCTCCACGCTCTCCGGATCTTCTGCCAGGCTCCTCCGCTCTCTTCTGCCGCTCTTTTGCTATAGAGGAGGAGCCGGGATCTGGGGGCCCCCTTATTAAAGGGGGCTCGCGGATTCCAATAAGCCCCCCGCCCGCAGACCCCGACAACCAACGGCCAGGGTTGTCGGGAAGAGGCCCTTGTCCTCATCAACATGGGGACAAGGTGCTTTGGGGTGGGGGCCGCAGTGCGCCCCCCTCCCCCAAGGCACCAACCCCCCCATGTTGAGGGCATGCGACCTGGTACGGTTCAGGAGGGGGGGGGGGCGCTCGCTCGTCCCCATCCCCATTCCTGTCCGGCCGGGCTGTGTGCTCGGATAAGGGTCTGGTATGGATTTGGGGGGACCCCCACGCCGTTTTTTCGGCGTAGGGGGTTCCCCTTAAGGTCCATACCAGACCCAAGGGCCCGGTATGCTCCTGGAGGGGGAACCCATGCCGTTTTTTTATTTAAAATTTGGCGCGGAGTTCCCCCTAAAGATTCATACCAAACACAGTGGCGGGGATCCAAGTCGGATCCCCGTTCATTGAAAGTCGGACATATGCCGGCTTCATGTCGCAGGGCAAAGTCGGATCCAAAGTAGGACGGCTGTCGTGTCGCACCAGTGTGAACCCAGCCTTATGCTGGCCATACACTATACGTAAAATCGTCCGAAGTTCGGTCATTTGGCCAGTTCGTACGTTTTTCGGCCAGTTAATGGGCAGAAAATCGAAAATCGTTGGGAGGTTTTTGAACCGAAAAAACAAAGGACAACTTTGGAAATTTTCTGCTGAACGAACGATAAATTGAAAGGTTAATGTGCTTCCCAATTGAACTGTTTGCACTAGGTATATGTAAAAAAAACGAACAAAAAATGGATTAATTTATGTCCACTGAACGATTTATCGGTCATTACATATTGGCACTATAGTTTGCTCTCACGGCCGAATGTTCGTTTTTCGAAAATGGGTTTGGCCGATTTTTTGTATAGTGTATGGCCAGCATAACATGTTTCAGTACCGGGTAAAGGCCCGTTACACACGATAAGAAAATCATACGAAAATGTCCTACGACGAATGATCGGCTGACTATCTGATTATGAGTATAGTGCTTTCAACAGCCGATTGCGACTGTTCAGACAACAAAAACTGAAGGAGCAGGCTAGAAATTTTTTATCGTACTCGAAAACAACGTCCGAGTTTCATTTAATTAGTACGAAAAAAAAAACAAGACTACGCATGCACAGAAACACAAGAATATATTACAATACAATTCAACACATTTAATCACTTCCGAAGTTGTAGTCTGTCGTATGAGAATTTTCGTAAGTTGAGTAACATCTTCATTTCCCATATGTAGCTAGCATGCAACAAAATAACGGATTTTCATTAGTCCGATAATCTCAGTCTGTGTACAAGGCTTTATCATCATTGCCCCCAACCCCTTACAACACAGCCCCCATTAGAGCCCCCCTTACATCACAGCCCCCATTAGAGCCCCCCTTACATCAGAGTCCACATCATAGCCCCCACCCCTTACATCAGTGTCACCATTAGAGCCCTCTTTAGAACACAGACCCCATTAGAGCCCCCCTTACATCACAGCCCCAATTAGAGCCCCCCTTACAACACAGTCCCCAATAGCGCCCCCTTACAACACAGCCCCCATTAAAGCCCCCCTTACAACACAGCCCCCATTAGAGCCCCCCTTACATCACAGTCCCCATTAGAGCCCCCTTACAACACATTCCCCATTACAGCCACCCTTACAACACAACCCCCATAAGAGCCCCCATTACAACACAGCCCCCCTTACAACACAGCCCCCATTAGAGCCCCCCTTACAACACAGTCCCCATTAGAGCCCCCCTTACAACAAAGTCCCCATTAGAGCCCCCCTTACAACACAGTCCCCATTAGCGCCCCCCTTACAGCACAGCCCACATTACAGCCCCTCTTACAACACAGTCCCCATTAGGGCCCCCCTTACATCACAGCCCACATTAGAGCTCCTCTTACAACACAGTCCCCATTAGAGCCCCCCTTACAACAAAGTCCCCATTAGAGCCCCCCTTACAACACAGTCCCCATTAGAGTACCTTTTACATCACAGCCCACATTAGAGCCCCCCTTACAACACAGTCCCCATTAGAGTACCTTTTACATCACAGCCCACATTAGAGCCCCCCTTACAACACAGTCCCCATTAGAGCCCCCCTTACATCACAGCCCACATTAGAGCTCCCCTTACAGCACAGCCCCCATTAGAGCCCCCCTTACAACACAGTCCCCATTAGAGCCCCCCTTACAACAAAGTCCCCATTAGAGCCCCCCTTACAACACAGTCCCCATTAGAGTACCTTTTACATCACAGCCCACATTAGAGCCCCCCTTACAACACAGTCCCCATTAGAGCCCCCCTTACATCACAGCCCACATTAGAGCCCCTCTTACAACACAGTCCCCATTAGAGCCCCCCTTACAACACAGTCCCCATTATAGCCCCCCTTACAACAAAGTCCCCATTAGAGCCCCCCTTACATCACAGCCCACATTAGAGCCCCCCGTACAACACAGTCCCCATTAGAGCCCCCCTTACAACAAAGTCCCCATTAGAGCCCCCCTTACAACAAAGTCCCCATTAGAGCTCCCCTTACATCACAGTCCCCATTAGAGCCCCCCTTACAACACAGTCCCCATTAGAGACCCCCTTACAACAAAGTCCCCATTAGAGCCCCCCTTACAACAAAGTCCCCATTAGAGCTCCCCTTACATCACAGTCCCCATTAGAGCCCCCCTTACAACACAGTCCCCATTAGAGCCCCCCTTACAACACAGTCCCCATTAGAGCCCCCCTTACAACACAGTCCCCATAAGAGCCCCCCTTACATCAAAGTCCACATTAGAGCCCCCCTTACATCACAGCCCCCATTAGAGCCCCCTTACATCACAGTCCACATTAGAGCCCCCCTTACATCACAGTCCACATTAGAGCCCCCCTTACATCACAGCCCCCTATTACATCCGAGGCCTGGATAAAATGTTGCAGCAGGCTGGTTCTGGCCCATGGGCTGCAGTTTGGAGACCCCTACTTTCAACGATATTGGTTCATTTTCTGTATAAACGGGTCACACATAGAGTATACAAGGAGAGGTGATCACAGGGGGGGTCTGGCTCTGGCAGAGGTGCATTGTGGGAGCAATATGTTTACATTTGGCAGTTTAAACTCATTCTATATCAGCTAATGATTGTTATCATCATAATAAAGAAATCCTCATTTGTTAATGACACATCTGTGCGAGCCGCTACGTCTAATTAATAAGACTTAATTACAGACAATTGCTGGAGGAAAATTCATGACATGAATAAAGCTGGAGGGGTAATTAACGAGATTAGAAGGTAGACGGAACCAGCAACACATAATCAGAGAAATATTACACAATACATGATGTAATTACCACTGTATACATACTCAGAATTATTCATCAATGTACTCAATGTTATTACACAGCACAGAGTGTCCGTTATCTGAGTATACTCGGTATTATTATACAGTGCGGTGTGATCATTATCGGAGTATACTCGGTATTATTATACAGTACGGTGTGATCATTATCGGAGTATACTCGGTATTATTATACAGAGCGGTGTGATCATTATCGGAATATACTCGGTATTATTATACAGTGCGGTGTGATCATTATCGGAGTATACTCGGTATTATTATACAGTACGGTGTGATCATTATCGGAGTATACTCGGTATTATTATACAGAGCGGTGTGATCATTATCGGAGTATACTCGGTATTATTATACAGTGGGGTGTGATCATTATCGGAGTATACTCGGTATTATTATACAGTATGGTGTGATCATTCTCGGAGTATACTCGGTATTATTATACAGTGCGGTGTGATCATTCTCGGAGTATACTCGGTATTATTATACAGTACGGTGTGATCATTATCGGAGTATACTCGGTATTATTATACAGAGCGGTGTGATCATTATCGGAGTATACTCGGTATTATTATACAGCCCAGTGTGATCATTATCGGAGTATACTCGGTATTATTATACAGGGCGGTGTGATCATTATCGGAGTATACTCGGTATTATTATACAGGGCGGTGTGATCATTATCGGAGTATACTCGGTATTATTATACAGTGCGGTGTGATCATTATCGGAGTATACTCTGTATTATTATACAGAGAGGTGTGATCACTATCGGAGTATACTCGGTATTATTATACAGAGCGGTGTGATCATTATCGGAGTATACTCGGTATTATTATACAGCCCAGTGTGATCATTATCGGAGTATACTCTGTATAATTAAACAGCCCGGTGTGATCATTATCGGAGTATACTCGGTATTATTATACAGCCTGGTGTGATCATTATCGGAGTATACTCGGTATTATTATACAGTGCGGTGCGATCATTATCGGAGTATACTCGGTATTATTATACAGTACGGTGTGATCATTATCGGAGTATACTCTGTATTATTATACAGAGCAGTGTGATCATTATCGGAGTATACTCAGTATTATTATACAGCGTGGTGAGATCATTATCGGAGTATACTTGGTATTAATATACAGTGCGGTGTGATCATTATCGGAGTATACTCTGTATTAATATACAGTGCTGTGTGATCATTATCGGAGTATACTCGGTATTATTATACAGTACGGTGTGATCATTATCGGAGTATACTCTGTATTATTATACAGAGCAGTGTGATCATTATCGGAGTATACTCAGTATTATTATACAGCGTGGTGAGATCATTATCGGAGTATACTTGGTATTAATATACAGTGCGGTGTGATCATTATCGGAGTATACTCTGTATTAATATACAGTGCTGTGTGATCATTATCGGAGTATACTCGGTATTATTATACAGAGTGGTGTGGGAGGAGAAAGAGAGAGGAGGGGAGAGAGAGCGAGGGGGAGGAGAGAGAGAGAGGGGGGAGGAGAGAGAGGGGGGAAGATAGAGAGGGGGAGAGAGAGAGGGGGAGGAGAGAGAGGAGGGGAGAGAGAGGAGGGGAGAGAGGGGGGAAGAGAGAGAAAGGGAGAGAGGGGGAGGAGAGAGGGGGGGAAGAGAGAGAGGGGGAGAGAGAGGGGGAGGAGAGAGAGAGAGGAAGGGGTGAGGGAGGAGAGAGAGGGGGGATAGAGAGAGGGGAGGTGAGAGAGAGGGGAAGCAAGAGCGAGGTAGGGAAGAGAGAGCGAGGGAGGAGGGGGAGAGAGTGGGGGGAAGAGAGGGAGGGAAGAGTGAGGGGGAGAGAGAGGGGGAAGAGAGAAAGGAGAGAGAGGGGGAGGAGAGAAAGAGGGGGAGAGAGAGGAGAGGGAGAGAGGGGGAGTGAGAGAGTGGGGAGGGGGGAAGAGAGGGAGAGAAGAGAGAGAGGGGGAGGAGAGAAAGAGGGGGGGAAAGAGAGAGGAGAGAGAGAGGGGGAAGCGCGCGCGAGAGAGAGGGAAGCGAGAGAGAGAGGGGGGAGAGAGATGAGAGAGAGAGAGGGGGAGAGAGACGAGGGAGGGAGGGAGAGAGAGAGAGAGAGAGAGAGAGAGAGAGAGAGAGAGAGAGAGAGAGAGAGAGAGGGGGGTTGACAGAGGAGGGAGAGAGAAAGGGGAGAGAGGGGGAAGCGAGAGAGAGAGAGATATGCACAAATGCACTTTTTTTTACTAGACCATTGGTAAAAAAAAAAAAGAGTTACTATATATACGCTACATTACAGTACAGAAATAGTACAATTTGTCTGATTTAAAATTAAACTGAAATACTGATGTTGGTTCAAAGCGATGCAAACTTATCTGCAAATTAAGTAATTACATTTTTTTTCTCTTTTAATTTTGCGCTTTTTTTTTTAAAATACTGTGCTACAAAGAAATCCACAAACAAGACTAATGAAAACAAAATAAGTTTAAATATTAATGGTTTGAAAAATGTAAAAAAATAAAAATGGCATAAGAATAGGTAATGGGAGAAGGTGAAGAAGTCATTTAAGGCTAATTAAACCAAGGGTTCATAATGGGTTAAAGTGTAATTTTTTTATTTAACAAACACTCTTTTGTTTTTTCCACTTGTCAGGTTGCTTTAACTGACATGGTATATAGATAAAGTTTATCCCTAAATCTGCAGATGAATGAAACAAAAGGATACAATAGTAACAATGCTACTTTGTATCTCTCTATGTGTTTAAAAACACAACATCAAACTGTCATTTGTTTGACAGCGGCAGCTTCTGTATTCACACAACAGCTTCTGACCATCACTGTGACCAGTTGGGGATTGCTGTCAAGTGCAAAATACTGTTTTCACCTTCTTTTTATATAATTTGTTAAATCTCAGTGCTCCTGATCTCTTACAACCTCTTCACAGCCACCTCCTGTGTACATTCACTTTACCGATGGCTACATGGCATTTCTCAGGGGGGTCCTGATGGAGTCAGAAATGGACCACGTCTAATGTGTGTCAAAATGGCCACTTGTAGTCTCCATTGTAAGCCCATGTGACGGAACGCAGGCGCAAACTTTGGAGACAGAGCGTTGTCACCCTATAACACGGGGGGGTTCTCAAACATTTTAAACAAAAGGTCAGCTCACTGTCCTTCAGGCCTTAGGGGAGCAGGACTGTGATCAGTAGAGGTAGAAAATGCCCCACCATCAGTGGTCAGTGAGAGTATAAAATGCTCCAGGGTTGGTGAGAGTAAAATGTAGCCTAGAGCCTCTGGTTATTGGGAAGAGGAATAACGCCCCATCATTGGTGTCAGTGGGGGGGGAATGGTGCCCCATCATTGGTGTCAGTGGGGGGAATGGTGCTCCATCATTGGTGTCAGTAGGGGGAATAGTGCCCCATCATTGGTGTAGGTGGGAAGAGTAGCGCCCAAATGTTGGTATCAGTGGGAGCAATAGTGCTCCATTGTTGATGTCAGTGCCCCAAATTTGGGTTGCGTAGAAGGAATTACACCCCATCGTTGTAAGAGGGAGGAATAGTGCCCCTTCGTTGGTATTGGAAGAAGGAATAATTTCTCATTGTTGGTATAAGTAGGAAGAGTAGCACTTGAAAATTGATATTAGTGGGAGAAACTGTACCCCATTGTCGGTTTCAGCGGCAGAAGTAGTGCCCCATCATTGGTGTCAGTGGGAGGAATAGTGTCCCATCATTGGTGTCAGTGGGAGGAATAGTGTCCCATCATTGTTGTCAGTGGGGGGGAATAGTGTCCCATCATTGTTGTCAGTGGGAGGAATAGTGCCCCACCCATCATTGGAGCACAGGTGTGTCAGGAGGAGGCTGTCTCTCTGGAGCTGCTGCAGATCCGTGTGAGAGGGGACTGGTGAGGAAATCTATCCCAGCTCTCCTGGCCCCTTTCTGGGGAAGCCATGGAGGCCAGCAGGGCCTCTCCTGCTGGAAGCTCCCAGCCATCTCCTGGGCCATCAGGTGACATGCCTTCCTCTGTACAAACCATGGCTTGTGATCTTTCTGCCCCTGGTAAGGATGAAGGCTCAGAGGCAATTCAGGAGCGAGTGGTGGCCGGGATTAAAGCCCTGAATAGAGAAAGAGACAAGCTCTATAAACTGAGAGCGGAGCTGAAGCGCCTGAGAAGGCAGCGTGAGGGCTTGCACAGCCAGAAACGAGGGTCCATGGATCCGGAGATCCAACTGGCCAAGGTCCGGGTGGAACACCAGGAGACCATTGTGTCCATCATGGAAGGAAGAGATGGGCCATTTAAGGAAAAATTTTACAATGATAAAAGGTTTGCGAGGATGACAAAGATGGAGGTGGAGGAGGAGACCCCCAGTTCTGACCCCCTGCCCCCTCAGGTAGAGGTAAGCAGCCCCATGCCTTCCCAGGACTCAGGAGGCATGCTCAGGGCCATCCAGGTAATGGAGTCTCCTGTGCGGGGGGATCAGCTGGCGTTTGGTGATGAGAACATAACTGATAATGTGCCTGATAATGTCAAGCCCCAAGCAGGGGATGAATCTGTTTTTGTGTCATCTAACACCATGAGCAATGTTGAAAGTGTGCCCAGTGACAATCAAGTTTCTAATGCTATGTGTAGCAATGTTGTACCTGCTAATGCTGCAGCGCAGCAGGAGCTGCATTTAAAAAATGACATTTCTGAAAAGGAACTACCGGTGTCAGCAGAGCCTATTAACTCTCCTTTGGCTGAGTCTAAAGATGTTTGCCCCACAGCTGCTGGAGACTCTACAGTGCAGCATCAGGACACAGCTGGTATTGCAGCAACTGTGACTATTCCTGATGGGAAATTGAACGTGTGTGTGTCTGACAGCAATTGTACAAGTGTGATGGACAATCGTCCCAGCTCAGTCCAAGCAAATAATAGTAATGAACAGACTACTGTGACTTCAGTGTGGGGCCTTGGCCCTGATAAACCCACGTTTGCTCAGGTGGTACGCTCTGCTCCTGGTGGCTCCGCCCCCAAGCGGGGTTTCCCCCTGCAGCCTACCACTTTGGGCACCCCGGGATCTGGTCTTGGGTCTCTGGCTTCTGCTGGGGGTCCGAGAAGAAATGTGGTAATTCTCAAATGGGAAGGTGGTGCGATCCCTCCAGCACGGCGTGCAGTGGTGGATTTGATTTTGGAGATGGGTTTTGGGGCAAATGACCTGTATGCTCTAATACATGTTGCTGGGACACGGGATTATACCATTAGTTTCACCAGGCCAGAGGGTCTTGACCTGTTCTGGGAGCGATATGAGGCTCGGTGCAGGTCAAGACCTGAATGGGAAGGTCTGGCCCCAGTTGCGGTTTCGCAAAGGTCAACGGTGAAAAAGATCACCATCATACTCACCAATGAGAGTGTTCCTGCCCGGGATCTAGAGGTCTGGTTAAGGAACTATGGTGAGGTTTTGACTAAGCCCAGCAAAATCCTTGATGAACGTAACATCTGGACTGGGGGTTGGTCGGTTACAGTCAGGTTGGCCAGGGATGGGAATGTTGTCCGTCACCTGCCCTCCTCAGCTTTTATAGGGAGGGATAGGATGACTATTTTCTACCCTGGTCAGCCGAAGCTGTGTCACCGCTGTGGAGAAAAGGGGCATTTGAGCTCTTCCTGTTCAGCCTTGATATGTTCAGTGTGTCGGGGTCAGGGTCATATGGCCAAGGACTGCACCGAGATGATCAGGTGCAACCTGTGCCTGCGCCTTGGCCACCCCTACAGCAGATGTCCTGAAGCCTGGCACAATATGGAGAAGGAGGTAATTGATGACATGTCAAGGCTGGACGGGATGGAGGGTGATGCCCCTGGTGTACCATCCTCCTCTGCGGTGACTGACTCCCCTGGTCCTGCTCAGGGTCCCTCCCCAGTTCCTGTGGCCACCCCTCCTGTGTCTGTAAGTATTCCTTCTGTATCTGTCTCTGTGTCCCCCCAGCCTACTGTACCCTCTCCTCATGTGTCAGAACCTTCCAAGTCTGTGCCCCCCGAGTCAGTTACCCCCCAGGAGTCTACCCCTCCTAAGACAGATTCAAAGGGAGCAACCCCCCCACCAGGAGTGGTAGTGGGTATTAAAAAGGTCGCTTCTGCCTCTCTAAAGGAGTCTTCTGTAAAGACTTCAAAGAAAAAAACAGGAGATAAGGGCATCTCTGAAGCTGACCTGCAGTACCTGGAGGAGAGAAGGAAGGTTGGGAAGCGGAAGAAGCAGGTGGTGAGGACGGCTCCAGTGCCTGTCTCCAACCGTTATAGGTCCTCTAAGTGGGAGATTTCCTCATCTGGAGCTTCTTCGGAGCGAAGTTCTGATTCTGAGATGGAGTTTGAGGCGGCCTCAAGAAAGAGAGAGGCTTCTGGTGATGAGCAGCAGAGGGGAGCTAAGAAGCAATCCACCCAATAACCCAAATGGCGGTTCCCCCTCCGTTAAAAGTGGTGACAATAAATGTCGCCAGCATTAAGTCAGTAAGAGCTCGTTCTATGGCCTTCTTTTTGTTCAGCCAATTAGATGCTGAAATTTTATTTTTGCAAGAGACTAGGCTCACCTCCTTGGCAGATATTCATATGGCCAAGAGAGAGTGGAGGTATGGTCCATCTTACTGGTCTCTTGCGGCCGAGCCTTACGGCGGTGTGGCGGTGTTGTTTAAAACCGGCATGGTAACTATCCGGCGGGTTATTGAGGTGGAGATTGGGAGATGTATGGTCTTAGACGTCCTTGTGGGAGGGCAGGACCTGCGCCTAATTAATGTCTATGGGCCGCACACAAAGTGGGACAGGAAATGCCTTTTTACAAGAATCAAGCCATTTCTTTTTACATCCCGGCAAGTGGTCTTTGGAGGTGACTTTAATACAGTAACTAGGCCCAAGGACAGGAAGGACTTCAAGGACAGGCTGGGATATGATAGCGTTTTTTTAAATAGTATGGTTAGGGATGCTGGTCTTGTGGATGTGCACATTAAGCACCTCCCGGATGACACTGGGTTCACCTTTCATCGAGGTAATAGTCAGAGTAGAATAGATAGGTTTTTTTTGAAGGAGACCTCTGCTTTCTCACCCCCAGTGGTGCAGGCAGTAGAGTTCTCTGATCACTGTATGCTATCTGTGGTCCTGAATGCTTCAGACGCCCCTCAGAGGGGTAAGGGCATCTGGAGATTGAATTCGACTCTACTCAAGGAAGAACATGTTAGACAATCCTTTGAGGAATTCTTTCAGGCACAGGTGACCATCCTGGACTTTTGTAGCAGCAAGGCTGAGTGGTGGGAGCTGACCAAAAAGAGGATCGCCGGATTCTTCAGGGGCCTAGCCAATAGAAAGCAGTTTAATAAATACATGACCTACCAACGTTTACGGAGGAAGCTGGATATTCTTGTCTCGAGAGGTGGAGATCCTGGGGAAATCTCCGAAGTGAAACTCCTTCTCAGGAAGTGTCAATATGACCGGCATGCCTCTTTGGTTCTGGAGAGGGACTATGGGAAGTACCACTCGCCTGACCCTTACCAGAACTGCAAACAAGGTGTAGCTGTTAAAACGGTCGTTGGCCTTAAAGACAGTACAGGTTCCTTGACACAGTCCAGGTCAGGGATTCTGGAGGTCGTGAGGTCCTTTTATGCTGACCTTCTTGGGAGGAAAGAGCTTGACCGTGACAAGATGGAAGGCTTTTTGGACTCTACTCCAGGTCTAAATGATGAAGATGTCCCATTGATGAATTTGACAGAGGAGATCACAGTTGAAGAGGTGATGAGGGCAATTGAACAACTTGCCATCAAAAAGTCACCTGGACCGGATGGCTTGACGGCTGAGTTTTACAAAGCCTTTAAGTCTATTCTGGCCCCACATTTGGTAGAGGTTTTTAACAGTTGCCTTGCTGAGGGGGTACTTCCCCCTTCCATGAGGCACTCGGCTGTGATTCTTCTTTCAAAGGGTAAAGATCCTTCGATGATTGAGAATTGGCGCCCCATCAGCCTTCTTAATGTCGATAGAAAGATACTGGCAAAGATATTTTTCTGGCGCCTATCGTCAGTAGCAGAGTCTTTGCTTTCTCGCCATCAGCACTGTTCGGTCCAGGGTAGGTGCACCTTCACAGCGGTTTTAGCTGTCCGGGAGGCCTTGGAGCGGTGCAGGGCTGCAGGCTGGGGAAAGTATTTGCTGACATTGGATCAGGCAAAGGCTTTTGATCGTGTCAACCATGAGTACCTGTGGTTGCTCCTTAGTAAGTACGGTCTGCCGGGTGGTTTTGTCGATTGGTTAAAAGTCTTGTATAAGGGGGCAGAAAGCTTTCCTCTTGTTAATGGTTGGGTTGGGCAGTCCTTTGAGGTTGGCTCCGGGGTGCGCCAGGGTTGTCCCCTGAGTCCCCTGCTCTATGTGTTTGCAATCGACCCTTTCATCAGGAGGCTAGAGAGCAGCATGTTGTGTGGGGTACCAGTGGGTCTCCCGGGTGAGCCGCCTTTGAGGGTTGTTGCCTATGCGGACGATGTGTCAGTGATTGTCACCGGGGCGGATGAAGCAGAGGAGGTGGTCTCTCTGACATCACGGTATTCTGAAGCATCAGGCTCCAAGATCAATCAGGAAAAGAGTGAAGTCTTCTGGATGGGAAAGGAAGGTGAGGGTTTTGATCTCCCGGACACCTTTCCAGTGCCCCAGGAAAGAATTAAGATTCTAGGCATTGAATTTGGACCCGGCGATTATGGCCTCAAAAACTGGGAAGGCAGACTGGAAATTGCCAATACTAAGGTGGTCAGCTGGAAGAAATGGAAGTTATCTATGAGGGAAAGGGTTGATCTGATTAAGACTTACCTGATTCCGATCTTTTTGTATGTCAGCTTTGTCTGCATCTTGCCAGTGTCTCTCTATGCTAGGGTCAGTAGTGTGTTCTTCCAGATGTTGTGGGGGAACAGACTGAACCCCATCAAGAGGAATGTCACCTATCTATCCAGGAGGGAGGGTGGCTTAGGTATGGTCAACCCAGTTCTTTTCTTTTCACTGCTTTTTCTCAAGTTTAATATTGGTAATATGCTTGCAGTGGAACCTCCTGGATGGGCAGGCATTTTTAGATCTTGGTTTAGGCCTTTTCTGCGACTTTGGGAAGAAGGTGGCCAAGTGAAGAATCTCAGGGGTCATCGTGGTCAGCTACCAGCCTATGTCGCTCCGTGCCTGAAGTTATTACGGCAGTGGCGATTGTCGGCTGAAGATCTCAGATCGGTTCCGAGGAAAGTCCTTATGAGTCGAGTCTTGAGTGAAGTCTTTCATGACCCACTGGCCTTAAGGGATTGCCCAGGCCCAGTTTTGAGGGCAGGGTTAAGACTTATTAATTTGGACAGAGTACCTCCTAAATTCAGGGATCTGGCCTGGATGTGCTTCCATGGGAGGCTCTATGTTAGGGGCAATTTGAAATTCCGCAGTGGGGTGGATCGTAGCTGTCCTCGGGAGGAATGTGCAGGTGAGGAGGAGACTATGGACCATTTTCTGCTTCATTGCCCTTTTAACATAGAGGTGTACAAACAGGTGGGGCGGGCCCTTGGTGTTCCTTTCCTCTCCGGGCTGGGTTATGCTGAGTGGGTGTATGGAGCATTCAATACTGGTGGGGTTTTTTGTTTAGATACACTTTTTCTAGTTAGCCTAGTAGTCCGTTATTTCACTTGGAACGCACGGTGTCAGGTCAGCATTCGGCGTAAAATCCTTCCTGTTCAGGTGGTGGTGTATGACATTCTGCATGAGGTGGAGAAGATTCGGGTGCTTGAGAGAGACAAGCGGAGTCAGGGGGCTTGGTTGAAGGCGTGGAGGGGTTTCAAGCCTCCCTGACTGCCAGGAGTCTCTTTCCCGGGTGTGGCTGTCTGTCTCTTATCACCCTAGATTATTATTTTTTTGGATTAATTTTTGATAAATGGCTGCGTACATAGGTGATGGGTTGTGCCTCTTAGGCCTTCTCTGCTGCTTTATGTAAATAGTTTTGGTAACGGATTATGTATATATTGTATATATTCTGAACATGGATGTGTATTCCTTGGATTTCTGTTGAAGTTTTGTACTATGGTTTTGTTTTTTACTTTTGTATAAAATTGGTTGCTTGATTCTTTTAATAAAAGATCAATAGTGTCCCATCATTGGTACCAGTGGGAGGAATAGTGCCCCATCATTGGTGTCAGTGGGAGGAATAGTGCCCCATCATTGGTGTCAGTGGGAGGAATAGTGCCCCATCATTGGTGTCAGTGGGAGGAATAATTCCCCAAATTTGGTTTGCGTAGAAGGAATTACACCCCATCATTGTTGTAAGAGGGAGGAATAGTGCCCCTTCGTTGGTATCAGAGGAAGGAATAATTTCTCATTGCTAGTATACGTAGGAAGAGTAGCACTTGAAAATTGATATTAGTGGGAGAAATTGTACCCTATTGTCGGTTTCAGCAGCAGAAATAGTGCCCCATCATTGATGTCAGTGGGAGGAATAGTGCCCCATCATTGGTGTCAGTGGGAGGAATTGTGCCCCATCATTGGTGTCAGTGGGAGGAATAGTGCCCCATCATTGGTACCAGTGGGAGGAATAGTGCCCCATAATTTGGTATTAGTGGTCCAACATTAGTATTAGTGGGAGGAATAGTTATTGGTTATTTATAGGCAAGAAAGAGTCACATCTGTCCCCAAGTTTCAGGTAGAACAGAAATTCCTTGAACAGGGATCTTCCTGGCAGGATGTTAACTTAATAACAGTGGCAGAATTAAAAACATTGAAAACTAGTTTTGAATGTGTTAACGTTTATATGAGGTTTAATGTTTGAGTTTGGCAGCTCACTGATTGGTTGGACTTGTTCTGATGACATTATAGGGGGGTCTCCCTAGACCTCCTCCTTGAATTGGTGCACCTAGCCTGGCGGGGCTGGTGATGGCAAGTGGGGCCAGTTGGGTGAATGAAGGACCAGCAGTATAGGGAGGCAGCCAGTTTATTTACAGTTCACCTTTAAATTGGACCTTTTTTGGAATCCACCCCAGTCAGATTAAGCAGGATTTTCACAGTGCTTCCTACAGTCCTATGAAATGATTCTGTGCTGTGCAACCACAGAGGCAGGAGCTCACAGCCAGGGGAATCCTTGGCCCACCTTTCAATAGACATGTGCGCCGTCAATAAATTTGTTTCGTTCTGTTCCGTATTAGAATTAATTCGTATTTCCTAATTCGTGTCCAAAATCCAATTTGGATTCGTACGAAATACGAATTTTCGTTAGGTGTGTTAACTTTTCGTAACAATTCCGAATGTTCGTTATCATGAATTTATCATTATGAGGGGCTTCCACCATCCCTGTGCTGTGCTGACTTCCTGGGGTTTTTAACTTCATCATAACGAATAATCCCAATCAACGAACGTTCTCGTTTCCGTTGTAACGGAATTTGGAACCGAAATTCGTAAACGAAATTGCGTACAAAATTCGGAAGCATAGCAATTCGTGTTTTTCGGATCCTCCCAAATGTACGAATTTACGGAAATTCGTACGAATTTTCGATTCATACAAAACTAATCGCACATGTCTACCTTTCAACTGACTCAAAAAAATTCAGGGCCATTCAGAAAATAAAGACATTGATTGCCGCTGGGATGGACGCTGCGGTGAACGGTGCAGCCGGTAAGCGGGTAGGTTGCGCCCCCCCCCCCCCCCCCCCTGCGCTCGGTTTTAATGCAGAACGCTCAAGCTTGATTGAAGCGTTACCCTTTTTAATACCACACAACTGCGCAGCCATGGAGAAGCTCGTCACCTCTCGCCGGATTAAGGCTAATTTTTTAATTACTTGGCAGAGCTGGACGGGTTTCACACAACAAAATCGCCTCGGATAATAGCCGAGCCGCAGGAAGGCGAGGAGTCAGCTGGAGTGGAGGAAATGCCATGATGGCTTGTCGGGAGGGCTGACCCCGAGGTCTCACAGCGCTCTACTAATATGTGAATCCCCGGTCCCTCTGCGTCACGCTCTACGTCTCACATACACTAAAAAGGTGTAAGACCCGGGCCCAGGAATTGTAACAGAGAAATCTCATCAAAAAAGTCCTCTGATGCACCCGTTCAGAACCACTTGAAGACCAGGACTTTTCTGGCACTTTTTTTTACAAGTTTAAATCTGTCTCCCCTAGAGAATAAAATGGTGATTGTTGCAATTTACTTAAAGTGGTTGTAAACCCTTTACAACCACTTTAACCTACAGGTAAGCCTAGATTAAGGCTTACCTGTAGGTGCTTGAAATATCTCCCAGACCTGCAAGGTCTAGGAGATATTTGCAAATCACCGTAGGGCTATTTCTTCTGCGCATGCGCCGGAGTTAGAAAGGGCACGCTGTGCCGTTTCTAGCTCGGGTCATGTCGTTAAAGGCAGCTCCCGCGCGCATGCGCGGGAATGACGTCACATGCCGTCACACGACTCCGGCCAGTCACAGAGCCGCAGAGAAGAGGGGCGAAGAATGGACGCTCGCTACTAGCGAGGAAGACGAGGACATTGCGGGCTTCTCCTGCAGGTAAGTGTCACATAATGGGCTACTATGCAATGCATAGTAGCCCATTATGCTTTACCTTTGCAGGGAAACAAAGAGGAAGTAACATCCATCAGGGTTTACTTCCTCTTTAAGTCACGCGGTATTTGCGCAGCGGTTTTCAAATGCTATTTTTTGTGGAAAAAATACACTTTAATACACTTTAACAAAAAACACGATAGACTTGTGCATTGCCGAAAAAAATTGTTCGTTTTCGTTTCATTCGGATTTTTTTTTTTTTCGTGTCATTTGTTATGATCGCAATTCGTAAATTCGAAAAAAAATTGTAAATTAAAAAAAGACAAAAACGTAAATTCGGAAAATTTGTCAATTCGGAAATTCGAAACGCGAAAATCCACAAATTTGAAAATCTGAAATAACAACTAACTAATATTAACACAACTATTACTAACTATTAAATTCTAGGTATTGGAACTTCCTTTCAAATTTGGCTGTTAGTGAACGTAACGAATATGAATTTATTCAAAGTTACGAATTATCCGAAAATAACGACTGCCGCATCTAAACAATTGTAATGGAATTAATTTGTTAGGTTCCATTTGCTTAGATGCGGCATTCGCTATTTCGGATAATTCGTAACTTTGAATAAATTTGTATTTGTTACGTTCACTAACAGCCAAATTTGAAAGGAAGTTCCAATACCTAGAATTTAATAGTTAGTAATAGTTAAGTTATTATTAGTTAGTTATCATTTCAGATTTTCAAATTTTCTGGTTTTCGGATTTTCAAATTCATGAATTTTCGAATTTTTTTTGAATCAATCAATTTTTTTGAATGTACTATTTTTTTTTTGAATTTCCGAATTTTTTGGAATGCACAAATTTTCGAATATTTCAAATATTAAATTTTTGAATTTACGAATATAGGGAAAAGTTCGGTAAACGGGTTTTAATTCATTCGGATATTTCCGAATTAACGCATTTGTCGAAATTCGTTAAAAAACTTATTCGGAACGAAACGAATTGCACGTGTCTAAAACACAATATATACCCTGATTTGTAAAAAAAAAAAAAAAAAAAATAAAAAAATATATATATATATATATATATATATATATATATATATATACACACACATATATATATATATATATATATATATATATATATATATATATATATATGTATATATATATATATATATATATATATATATATACACACACACACAGTATCTCCCAAAAGTGAGTACACCCCTCACATTTTTGTAAATATTTTATTATATCTTTTCATGTGACAACACTGAAGAAATGACACTTTGCTACAATGTAAAGTAGTGAGTGTACAGCTTGTATAACAGTGTAAATTTGCTGTCCCCTCAAAATAACTCAACACACAGCCATTAATGTCTAAACCGCTGGCAACAAAAGTGAGTACACCCCTAAGTGAAAATGTCCAAATTGGGCCCAATTAAACATTTTCCCTCCCCGGTGTCATGTGACTCGTTAGTGTTACAAGGTCTCAGGTGTGAATGGGGAGCAGGTGTGTTAAATTTGGTGTTATCGCTCTCACTCTCTCATACTGGTCACTGGAAGTTCAACATGGCACCTCATGGCAAAGAACTCTCTGAGGATCTGAAAAAAAGAATTGTTGCTCTACATAAAGATGGCCTAGGCTATAAGAAGATTGCCAAGACCCTGAAACTGAGCTGCAGCATAGCCAAGACCATACAGCTGTTTAACAGAACAGGTTTCACTCAGAACAGGCCTCGCCATGGTCGACAAAAGAAGTTGAGTGCACATGCTCAGCATCATATCCAGAGGTTGTCTTTGGGAAATAGAGGTATGAGTGCTGCCAGCATTGCTGCAGAGGTTGTAGGGGTGGGGGGTCAGCCTGTCAGTGCTCAGACCATACACCGCACACTGCATCAAATTGGTCTGCATGGCTGTCATCCCAGAAGGAAGCCTCTTCTAAAGGTAATGCAAAAGAAAGCCTGCAAACAGTTTGCTGAAGACAAGCAGACTAAGGACATGGATTACTGGAACCATGTCCTGTGGTCTGATGAGACCAAGATAAACTTATTTAGTTCAGATGGTGTCAAGCGTGTGTGGCGGCAACCAGGTGAGGAGTAAAAAGACAAGTGTGTCTTGTCTACAGTCAAGCATGGTGGTGGGAGTGTCATGGTCTGGGACTGCATGAGTGCCGCCAGCACTGGAGAGCTACAGTTTATTGGGGGAACCATGAATGCCAACATGTACTGTGACATACTGAAGCAGAGCATGATTCCCTCCCTTCGGAGACTGGGCCGCAGGGCAGTATTCCAACATGATAACGACCCCAAACACACCTCCAAGGCGACCACTGCCTTGCTAAAGAAGCTGAGGGTAAAGGTGATGGACTGGCCAAACATGTCTCCAGACCTAAACCCTATTGAGCATCTGTGGGGATCCTCAAAGGTGGAGAAGCGCAAGGTCTCTAATATCCACCAGCTCCGTGATGTCGTCATGGAGGAGTGGAAGAGGATTCCAGTGGTAACCTGTGATCTCCATGCCCAAGAGGGTTAAGGCAGTGCTGGAAAATAATGGGGGCCACACAAAATATTGACACGTTGGGCCCAATTTGGACATTTTCACTTAGGGGTGTACTCACTTTTGTTGCTAGTGGTTTAGACATTAATGGCTGTGTGTTGCATTATTTTGAGGGGACAGCAAATTTACACTGTTATACAAGCTGTACACTCACTACTTTACATTGTAGCAAAGTGTCATCACATGAAAAGATAGAATAAAATATTTGCAAAAATGTGAAGGGTGTACTCACTTTTGTGAGATACTGTATGTATGTATATATATATATATATATATATATATATATATATATATATATATATATACTGTATTTATTGGCGTATAACACTCACTTTTTCACAATGAAAATCGTGTGCAAATAGCGTTTGCGTGTTATACGCCAATACTACAATTTCAGCTGCCTCGGAGGCAACAGGGAGGGGGGGCGGGACGAGTGCCGTCAGATTACATACAGTGAGAATCTCCTGTTTACTTGGCGGCCCCTGTAATAGGAAGTCGATAGATGGCAATGGCGAGGCTGCTGCATTGATGGCAATGGTGAGGTTGCATTGATGTGGACTAATAAGGCTCTATTGATGGCACTTGTGAGGCTGCAGGTGGGCATTGATCAGGCTGCATTGATGTGGACTGATGAGGCTGCATTGATGGCAATGGTGAGGCTGCAGATGGGCACTGACCCTTATTTTGATTCGAAGTTCCTTATTTAAAATTTAAGTTTTTTTCCTAAAACTTCCCTCTTAAAATGAATGTGCGTGTTATACGCCTGTGCGTGTTATATGCCGATAAATACGGTGTATATATATATATATATATATATATATATATATATATATATATATATATATATAATATATATATAAAACTGGTGTGCCTCCCTAAATATGTGAATGAAAAAAAACCTCAAGATAACAAAAAATGGGTGTCACATATAAAGTGCATACAGTGCCATCAATTCATATCCTTCAATTTTTAAAACATAAAAAGCAAATTTAAAAAAATCATAAAATCAATCAATCAACAAATAAACGTTTTTGTGACAAAAAAAATCATCCAGTGACAGTCAACACCTTCCAATAAAATCGTCTATAAATGGTATAATGCCACAGTGCTCTAGTGATTCCCACCACCGTTTCTGCTAACTCTCCCAAGTTGGACCTGCTAATGGCAAGGTCTAAAAACGGCCTTCCCCTCTGGCAGGGGGTGCCTTAACAATGCTGCTCCAATTTGGGATACTCTTTACACGCCTCTTTCCCCCTGCCTTGGATGTTCACATATAGAGGGTGGTATGGCCCTTTAAAATTACATGTATCCGTCCCATATTAAGCTCAAATGACAAAGGGGATCCACATAGCATAATATGTTCAAATAGTGAGCTTTTATTAAAAGAGTCACACCTACTGGGAGGAAGTCACTTGACTGTGACGACACGCGTCAGGTGAAGCCAGGTGACTGCCGAAAACCGGAAGCGACACGGGAGCCGCAGCCCCGCAGTTTTTGTAACACGGGCATGGATACTTTTAACGCATCTGTAAGTGTATTTCTTTTATTAAAAGCTTGCTGTTATGATATGTGATATATATATATTTTTATTTTAAGGTTTTTTTATTCACATATTTAGGGAGGCACAACAGTTTTCTATATATTTATTCACTTTGTATGTTGGAACACAATTCACTGTCTGCAGCCCTGCAGGGTACACCATATACTTAATTTTTCATATTTTACTAATTATGTAAAGAATGATGTTACGCCGAGTAAATAGATACCCAACATGTTACGCTTTCAAATTGCGCACGTTCGTGGAACGGCGGCAAACTACGGGACTTAAAAATTTCCATAGGCGACGCTTTAAAATTTTTTACAGGTCACATATTTAGAGGTACAGAGGAGGTCTAGGGCTAGAATTATTTCTCTCGCTCTAATGTTCGCGGCGATACCTCACATGTGTGGTGCGACCACCTTTTACATTTACGTGCGTGACTTACGTATACTTTCACGTGAAAAAATGGCGGCGCTTGAACTTTTTATTTTTTTTTACACTGTCACTTATTTATTTTTATTTTTTTAAAATCACTTTTAGGGCCAATTCACGCCACATGCAGTCCAGTGCCTTTTTTTTCTGCATCAAAAACGCATGGGTAGTAAGTTATTTAGTTTTTAACGGCATAATTCACACCACTGCGGTCAGTTCCAGTGCGTTCCAGTTCCAGAAGAAAAAGAACAGGCTGCATTTTTGTTGGTACTAGAGTGTAGTAAAACACATCAAAACACACCTACACGCACCAAAAACACACTGGAACACACATCTTTATGTAAGGTTAGAAGGGGGGAAAAAAATGCACTGGACCACATCAAAAATGCACCAGAAATGCATCAAAAACGCACTGGAACGCATCAAAAACGTTCCAGAAATGCATCAAAACCGCACGTGCAGAAAAGCATTTGGAACGCATCCGGACTATGATTTTATGCTGTGAATAGGCCCTTAGGGCTGGTTCACACCATAAAAACGCACTCCAGATCCTTTCCAGATGCGTTTCTGCATGCGTGTTTTTAATGTGTTTTCCGGTGCATTTTTGATGCATCTTTTATGCGTTTCCGGATGCCTTACCACGTTCCAGTCGAGTCCAGTCCCGGAAAAATGCAGCATGTTCTACTTTATTAATTTTTTCTGGAACTGGAAAGCCCTGGAACTGACCACACTGGTGTGAACTATGCCACTGGAGGATAACTATAACCTACTTTCCATGCGTTTTTAATGCAGAAAAAAAATGCACTGTGGTGTGAACTGGCCCATATTCCTAGTACAAGGAATGTAAACATCCCTTGTAATAGAAATAAGGATGACAGGTCCTCTTTATGGAGACATCTGGGGTCAAAAAAGACCCCAAATCTACTCTCCTTTACCTTTTAAAAGCAAAAGATTAAATACATTTTTTGCCCTTAAACAGAAGTGACGTCATGATGTTGCTCCGGTCCTCCAAAGCCATAGAGGTGATCGGAGACGATCTGGTCTTTGATTGCCTCTGTGACCAGCTGGCTGCACAGTCAGATCAATTCTCGGGTGCACAGGTAAAAATGGTAAGCCTTAGAAACATCAGAAAGAGGTGGGATGGGGGGGTGACGTCCCCTCCAGCCGCTTCTGAAAGCGATTCAGCAACTAATGAGCCGCTCTGACCGCTTTCATAAGAAAGCCAGCTGCCAATTGAACAAAAATGACCCCCGGTAAACCACTTTCAGGTATGTATTTACCTTACACAGTCATCACATTCCCCCTCAGAATGTCTTCATCTGCCTTTCTCTCCAGAAGGACGGCACCATCTTTGTTCAGGCCTCATCCCTCAGATCCCCATCTACTTTCTGGGACTGAAATTCTGGCTCAAATGTCTGTACAAAGAGCAGCCCCATGTCGCCACCGCTCACCTTGTGACTTGCTACAATGTTGCAGTCTAGACATGTGGAATTCGTTGCATTCTAGTTCTTTTTTATTACTTACTTTATTATTAAAGTTACTTTATTATTATTATTTATTATTCATTCCTTTGCGTTCCATTTGTTTAGATACGACATTCGTTATTTCGGATAATTCGTAACTTCGGATAAATGCGCATTCGTTACGTTCACTAACAGCCAAATTTGAAAGGAAATTCCAATACCTATAATTTAATAGTTAGTTAATATTAGTTATTTAGTTATTCTTTCGGATTTTCTCTTTCTTATTTTCGAATTTTTTTGAACTTTCTAATTTACGAATTGCAATCATAACGAATAACCCGAAAAACTAAAAAAAAAAAGAAAAAAAACACGAATGAAACAAAAATGAAAATGAACACATTTTTCGGCAGCGCACAAGAATGCAGCCTGATCACTGGTGGGGGGGAGACCGAGGCAATGCTTCCTCCTGCCTGCAGCAGACTGATGACATCACCTAAGCCTAGGCACAGTCACTGGCTGGAACACTTAGGCTCTTTTTTTTTTTTTTGTAATCTATTTTTATTAAAGTGGTTGTAAGAGCGTTCCAGTGTGTTTTTTATGTGTTTTTGATGTGTTCCAGATGCTTTTTTCCTCCTTTTTTTTTTTCTCTTCCTCTTCCTGTTTTTTTTCACTGTCCAGTGCTTTCTTTGATGAGTTATGGTGCGTTTTTGATATGTTTCCTCGTCCTCCAGTACAGTTCCATGCAGGAAAAAATGTAGTATGTTCTGCTTTTTTTCTGCAACTGCAAGCACTGGTGTGAACTATGCCATTGAAATCCATGTAACCTACTTTCTATGCATTTTGGATGCAGAAAAAAAAAAATGCACTGGAACGCATGTGGTGTGAACTAGCTCTTAACAAGCGGAACTTCATTCATTTTCTCATCTTTCCATCTATTAAATCTTCTGCCCTTGTTGTTGTTTTAACTTTGGATAGTAAAACACAGTAAATACCTTATACAGCCCACTTCCTCTTTCTTGTCTGGTCATTACCCAGGGGTTATGACATCATGCTCAGCTCTCTCTCGTGAGAGTTTGCCAGGAAGGGAAGGGGGTGAGTCATAAGAGGGCCAATGAGAGCTGCAGAGCTGGAGGCGTGCCTCTGTGTAAATCCAGGAAGTGAACAGGCAGCAGCTTCAGCTGCCCACAGTTAAAATGGCTGCAGCCAGACTCAGTGGTGGGAGATTTCTGCAGCATATTTGGCAAGTATAGAATCACAGTATATATAAAATAATATGTAAAGTGGTTGCAGGGAAGCTTCAGAATGGCAAAGATGTTTTTATTACAAATTATGTGAGCAGACTGCAGTTCCTCTTTAAGGTGAAGAAAAAAAAAAAGGGGAAAAAATGCATTAAAAAAATGCACCGGAACTTATAAAAAATGTCAAAAAAGTGCAGGCAGAAATGCATCTGGACGGCGATTCTATGGTGTGAACCGGCCCTAATGCATTCTCTGCATTAAGGTAAAAAGACTTCAGTATGCACCCCCCCTATACTTACCTGAGCACTCCCTCCATTCGGCGTTGTGCCCAACAGCAGCGTCTCTCTAGGCTCTCTCCCTCCTCATTGGCTCAGACACAGCATTGGGGCCATTGGCTCTTGCTGCTGTCAATCACAGCCAGTGAGGAGGGAGCAGGGGAGGGGGCATGGGGGGAGAAGAGGAGGGTCTGGGCTGCTCTGTTCAAAACCATTACAGAGCAGGTAAGTAGGACATGTTTGTTATTTAAAAAAAAAAGGAACATTTTTTTACAATCACTTTAATATTTTCATATGAATAAGGTACAGAAAGAGAAAGGGAAGGGGAAAAACTCAGAACAACCCCCCACCCCCCCCAAAAAAAAAGGAAGTGTCTTCAACTCATTCTTATGTATGTAAAGGATCCTTTTAAAAAAAAAAAGACTAAAACAGAAAACATGCAGAGAGCTAACACCACATCTGAGCCTACGCAAGAACAACTACCCTAAAACAGACCCACTGACACCAACGCTAGGTCTATGTCCTACATGGCATGCAGAGTGGGTCAGGACTATGTAATGTACAACATAGTGCACAGAGTACAGTGGAGAAGTGGCCCCTGTGTTTTTGGGGGAGAACAAAAATGTCATGGGGTCAGTTGGAGGAAGTAAGTCTGAACATTGGTGGTCAGCAGGAGTAAGAATGTTTTGGCGCTGGTAATACCAGTGGGGGGAAGTTAGGGATAAGACTTTGGTGCTTATGGGGGAAAGAGGGGGGTGAATAAACGTTGGTGCTTAGTTGGGGGGATGTGATAAAACTTTAGTGGTCAGTTGGGGGGGTGGGATAAAACTTTGCTGCTCAGTTGGGGAAGGGGTGGAATAATACTTTGGTGGTCAGTTGAGGGGGATGTAATAAAACTTTGGTGGTCAGTTGGGGGGTGGGATGTAAACAAAAACTTTGGTGCTCAGTTGGGGGAGGGGGGTGTGGAATAAAACTTTGGTTCTCAGTTGGGGGTGGAATAAAACTTTGGTGCTCAGCCACACTACACCACATCATGGACAACTACAGAAACCTGCCACAGAAAACACATGGAATTCCCTTCCGCAGGCGGTCGTCTCAGCGGGGGGCATTGATAGTTTCAAGAAACTATTAGATAAGCACCTGAACGACCGCAACATACAGGGATATACAATGTAATACTGACATATAATCACACACAGAGGTTGAACTAGATGGACTTGTGTCTTTTTTCAACCTCACCTACTATGTATACTTCAAATCACAATCTAGCTGGCATGACTGTCTAAAACCAGCCTTTTTCAACAAGGGTTTCTCCAGAGGTTGGTAGGGATTCCTTTAGCAGTGAGCGAGTTCTGCTCCTTAGATAAGTAACTACTGACAACAGTGCTCTTTTTTACTATCCATCAGGGTCTTCTTACTGACCACAAATGTAACCAGCATTCTTCCCATTGACCATCATGAAAGCATATCGTGAGCTGAAGATATAGTGAATATTAGCAGGGTTTCTCTGAGACCGGTAAGTAATTTTAGGGTTCCTCCACATTAAAAAAGGTTGAGAAGGGATGGTCCAATCAAAGAATATTAAAACGTAAAACAAGCTCAGGGTGGGAAGCTCTTTGGATGGGTAGGAAGCTCTTTGGATGGGTAGAAAGCTCCTTGGATGGGTAGAAAGCTCCTTGGATGGGTAGAAAGCTCCTTGGATGGGTAGAAAGCTCATTGGATGGGTAGAAAGCTCATTGGATGGGTAGAAAGCTCATTGGATGGGTAGAAAGCCTCCTGGATGGGTAGAAAGCCTCCTGGATGGGAAGGAGGCTCCTTGGATGGATAGGAAGCTCCTTGGATGGGTAGAAAGATCCTTGGATGGATAGAAAGCTCCTTGGATGGGTAGAAAGCTCCTTGAATGGGTAGTAAGCTCCTTGAATGGGTAGAAAGCCCCTTGCATGGGTAGGAGGCTCCTTGGGTAGGTAGGAAGCTTTTGGATGGGTAGGAAGCTCCTTGGTTAGGTAGGAGGCTCCTTGGACTGGTAGGAAGCTCTTTGGATGGGTAGGATGGGTAGGAAGCTCCTTGGATGGGTAGGAAGCTCCTTGGATGGGTAGAAAGCACCTTAAATGGGTAGAAAGCCTCTTGGATGGGTAGGATGGGTAGGAAGCTCCTTGGATGGATAGAAAGCTCCTTGGATGGGTAGGAAGCTCCTTGGGTGGGTAGAAAGCTCCTTGGGTGGGTAGAAAGCTCCTTGAATGGGTAGAAAGCCCCTTGGATGGGTAGGAGGCTCCTTGGGTAGGTAGAGAGCTTTTGGATGGGTAGGAAGCTCCTTGGTTAGGTAGGAGGCTCCTTGGACTGGTAGGAAGCTATTTGGATGGGTAGGAAGCTTCTTGGATGGGTAGGAATCTCCTTGGGTGCTGGTCAGTCTGAGAATGCCCCCACCCCGCTTCTCACCACAGATGGGCTCAGAAGAACCCTCTGTCCTCTCAGGTAATAGAACCTTCTCTGTTTTGCATTCCCTTAACCCCCCCACTGCCTGGCACCCCATCAACCCTGTCATGTGGCCCCTATCACTATATTCTTCGTTCTATTTGCTCCAAGCCCTTCTCATCTCTTGTATCTGAGACAACGTAATACAATTTCAGCTCTAGCCCTCCTTTTTGTTTTTTATTTGCACACCCAAAGTTTGAGCAATTTCCATCCTGTACTTTGGATGATGATTTAGGTTGTTAGCCAGAAAGTCTATTTTTTAAATTGTCCATGAACTGTGCTCATAAATGAGGTCTTGAACCTTCTCTGTAATGGACAGAAAAGCATCCTTCAAAAGCCAACATAAGAAAATAGTAACAAAATAACAGCAAATACAATAGGCAACAGCTAAGCAATGCAAAGGGGTTTAGAGAAGTAGCTGAAGATAATCTTACCTATGAAGCAGATTAATCCATTTGCTGAACCCAGGCAATCAAAGGCAGCTTCTCTTTATATTTCTTTATCTGAGACCTATCATCATGGGCTCTAATGGTTTGCATTTGCTATTTTTACATGAAAGAAAACCTGTTAGCTTCAAAATTTATAAACTGACTATAGAAACCCTTCAGGTGCTTTTATAAACACTTTGTTTATTTTCAGTCTTGTTTCCTTGACAATCCGGGGGGCTTTTTTAGAGAATAAGCACACTTTTAGATCCCGCCGGAGTGGGGTTGCAGGTAAGTATTCATAACCAAATCACTTGGGGAAAAAGGGGGAGCACTGAGCAAACAATAAGCAGGTCTTTTATAGTTGCCTTGTGGCCCACCTTATGTCACTTTACTCAATTCCCTATTGGCCAGTGGGTCCACCCATCACACTTAGTTGCCAATAGGGAGCCAAATGGAATAGGTCACTGCTTGAGGGATCTGGTCTCGGTTTACTTAAGGAATCTCTTATATCTGATTGCGCATGGTTCTAAGAACTTGCTTACAATTGGCTACCAGAGATCACGTGGGGTGTTCTCTGCAGGGGTTTCCCAGGGGTTGCTGACTTCCTGCTCGTATTTGCATCTTTCTTTGTGAACACGTCTCTTTTTGTTTTGTTTTTTACAGTATACAGAAGCTATGTGCTGTATAGAAACCCTCATTTTATGGCTCATGGCATTGAAAGCCACCATGCTGTATGAAGGACAAGGTAAATTTCATTTTCAGTTTTATCACAAAGAGACCATGTCACCTACTAAAAAAAAATGCCAGTAGGAGCACAGAAAAGTATATCAAGTATTTTAAAGCAGAACTTGGCTATGAATTGCAAAACGTGGGAGCGGGAAAGATTTCCATTGCAAAAGACATACTATTTAATTTCTGTAATAAAAACTACTTACTTTCCTCTTTCCAAATCACTTTAGAATGTGCAGTAGTAGACACAGCTCAGTGCACGATATTGGCCAGAGGCGTAACTAGAACCTTCAGGGCACCAGTGCAAGAAACCATAAAGGGCCCCCTAAATTCCAGGGCACTTTCCATTGGTCCTGGGACCCTGCCCTCGGAGCCTGGGACCCTTTGCACACATGAACTCGCATGACAAGTCAAAATACATTCATTTCAATGGGTGCCATAGACTGCAATGTTGAATCACAAAAGTCACAAGGAATTCGGAAGGAAATCGCAAGCATGTTGCAAGGAAATTGCAAGCAAGTCGTCTGACTTTGGAGTCGCAGCCTTTCACATGTTCTGCAACAGCCCCCTTGCTGCTTTCTTGGAATTTTCAGAAATATCTGAAGGAACAACCCCCCTACGATTCAGGAGTTTAGGTTTTGGGGATGTTGTATGTGACCATATTTCATGTTAGATATTAAACATGGGGGGCAGTATGAAACAGGGTCAAAATGGTGAACTTAGCCTTTAAAGCTGAACTCCAGGCAAGGCAATCAGCTCCAGAACAACGTTGAAACGCATAACACTAATCCTCCTAGGGCCACTAACATTAAATTTCCCTGTGACCCTAATACTAATCCTCTCTTTGACCCTAACACTTTATGCAAGCTTTTACATTATCCCTTTCTGTGAATTTAAAACCAACCCTTGCTACAACCCTAACCTGTCAACGCTAGGGCCAAGCCGCAAGTGCGACCTTTGGGATTCTGGTAGTTCCACCACTGATATTGACACACCTTGGGGCTGGAATGAATAATCCCCCATGCACAGAGAGTTACGTCATCCCAGCCTGGCCAATCAAAATGGGCAAAGACCCTGAATCCCCCAAAAAAGCCAGGGTGAGATATCGGCGCTGTTGAGGGAGCTCACAGATGTCCCATTGCTGGAGGGGAGGTGAGTATTGAGGGGGTTTGGTTCCACTTTCCATGCCTATTTGCAGCATTGTTCCTTTCTATCAACATTTTTTATGTCCCATCTTCAGTGGCAGTAAACAATGTCTCAGGCTTTGGGGGTCATTGGGAGGAATAATAATTGCACCATCATTGGTATCATTGGGAGGAATAGTGGCCCATCATCAGTGTTAGTGGGAGGAACAGTGTCTTGTATCATTGTGAGGAATACAGTAGTGGCCTATCATTCTTGTTAGTGGGAGGAACAGTGTCTTGTATCAGTGAGAGGAATAGTACCCCAAGGGTCAGATATTGGCTAGCAAAGGGCCACATCTGGCCTGCAGGTCGCAGTTTGGAGACCACTGCTCTAGATCAGCCTCTTAACATGGAGGAACACGTAAAATAACTAAGTCTTTGGGGAACTCCAGCCAACAACTAATGATACATTAGTGTGATGGTCAGTGGGAAGTATGCCTCTTTGGTGGTCAGAGGGAGGCATGTCCCCCATACAAACAGAAAAAAAAAGATAATTGGTGTTAGAGATTACATATCTGAGAGGTAGTAATGGGTCATTGCTCAAGGAAACCCTGGGAACCTTTGGAGGAACCATGTTGAGAAAGGCTTCTCTAGAGGTTGCTAGGGATTCCTTGAAGTGTGGCTGAATGACTTCCAATTTAATACTGTTTCAAAAAGATACTGGACCAACACCATATGGCAGAGCCAGCTTCATGAAACCAATGTTTTTTGTAGCTGTCTGTAAGGGTGGCATTCTGACCACCACTGTAATGCCCCGTACACACGGTCGGATTTTCCGATGGAAAATGTCCGATCGGAGCGTGTTGTCGGAAATTCCGACCGTGTGTGGGCTCCATCGGACATTTTCCATCGGATTTTCCGACACACAAAGTTTGAGAGCAGGATATAAAATTTTCCGACAACAAAATCCGTTGTTGGAAATTCCGATCGTGTGTACACAAATCCGACGCACAAAGTGCCACGCATGCTCAGAATAAATAAAGAGATGAAAGCTATTGGCCAATGCCCCGTTTATAGTCCCGACGTACGTGTTTTACGTCACCGCGTTCAGAACGATCGGATTTTCCGACAACTTTGTGTGACCGTGTGTATGCAAGACAAGTTTGAGCCAACATCCGTCTGAAAAAATCCTAGGATTTTGTTGTCGGAATGTCCGAACAAAGTCCGACCGTGTGTACGGGGCATAAGAGTGGGCATTCTTGCCATTGGCCTCCAAAGTAAGAAACATTTTTTCCTGTTGACTGTCAATGAATTGGGTTTAACAGAGGTTTCCCAAGACCTGAGATAATTTCAAAGGTTCCTTTGGGGGGGAAAAGTTTGGGAAAGTCTGCTATAGGGCTTTTGTGGGTAAACACATAAAATGCATTAAATGGATATACAATTTTTGGCTTGATTTTTGATGAAATTAATGGTCCCCGTGACAGGGTCTCTTTAAGTTAGAAACCAGTTATATGTGGTAATATTTTTTTTTTCTTTTAATTGGCTTCACGTATATATTCAATATAATAAAATTGCTAAACTACATTGGAAACTTTGCAATATGAAATTACTGGTATTGTTTCAGCATATTAAATTCCTTGCTTCCCTTGCACACCAGATGAAGATTTTAATCACACATACAGGAGACCTTGTGAGAGGAGGAAAGGAGCAGGGGTGACTGACACAAGCTGTGTCCTGAAACATTATCGCTGAGAAGGCACCAGCAGTGGGTGGGAGAGGTCTTCAGACGTCTTTAAGGTTCAGAGACTCATCAGTATGTTTCAGCTGGAAGAGCTGAGATCCTCTAGAGAGATAATTGCAGCCTCAGCTTCGCTAGCCGTTATCAAATCTTGAAAAAGTTTTTTTTTTTTTTTAATTGGAAGTTTGCTTTAAAGGAAAAGTCCAGCTTTAGCAAGAAAAGAGTAAATGCAGCAACACTGATCCTCATGATCAATGTGTATTTTTGAAACTTGCAGAGCATTGCACCTGCGTTCAGTGTGTCATGGGTGCAAGGCACAGGCTATTGCAATTTATTTCCCCAGCCTCAACCTCAGGTCAATACTAAGGTTTGGACCTGGGCTTTAGGAATTGCAACTGAACTACAAGTAAGTGAGAGGATGGGCTCTTGACTATCATGACAGATGAGACTTGTAGGACATCTATTGTGGGATACCAACTGCATCAAATTCAAATAATTAGAAATATCTTGGGGATGCTGTATGTGACCATATTTCATGTAACATCCTAAATATGGGGGCAACATGAAACAGGGTCAAAATGGTGAACTTAGCCTTTAAAGCTGAACTCCAGGCAAGGCAATCAGCTCCAGAACAACGTTGAAATGCATAATACTAATGCCCTGTACACACGATTGGACTTTCCGACAACAAAACCGTGGATTTTTGTTTGAAGGATGTTGGCTCCAACTTGTCTTGCATACACACGGTAACACAAATGTTGGCCAACAATGACGAACGTAGTGACGTACAAGACGTACGCGATATCTCCATTACGAATGCTAGTTTTACAAGACCAAGCGCTTCCGGCTCATACTTGATTCTGAGCATGCCTGGACTTTTGTACACACAAACGGAAAGTCCGACAACAAACATTTCTTAGCGGAAAATTTGAGAACCTGCTAGCCAACATTTGCTGGCGGAAAGTCCGACAACAAATGTTCTATGGAGCATACACACGGTCGGACTTTCTGCCAACAAGCTCACATCCAACATTTGTTGTTGGGAAATCCGATCGAGTGTGTACGGGGCATAATCCTCCTAGGGGCGCTAACATTAACTTTCCCTGTGACCCTAATACTAACCCTCTCTTTGACCCAAACAGCAAGCTTTCACGTTATCCCTTTCTGTGAATTTAAAACTAACCCTTGCTACAACCCTAACCTTCATACAAGGCTTCACATTACATTTTCTGTAGATTTAACACTTATACTTCCAGTAACCCTAACAATAACCTTAACACTAACCTTCTCTGTGACCCTAACACTAACTCTGCCTATAAGCCTAACATGAGCGGAATTTCAGACAGAAAGAGTCCGATGGGAGCTTTTCATTGTATATTCCGACCGTGTGTATGCCCCATCTGACTTTTTCTGTCAAAAATTCAGACGAACTTAGATAGAGAACATGTTCTATATTTTTCAGATGGAACAAATTACTATCAGAAAAACCGCTTGTCTGTATCCTGTTCCCGACGCACCAAAAACGATGCATTCTCTGAAGCAAGTACGAGACGGAAGCTATTGGCTACTGGCTATTGAACTTCCGTTTTCTAGTCCCGTCGTACGTGTTGTACGTCACAGCGTTCTGGACGGTCAGGATTTGGTGTGACCATGTGTATTCAAGACAGCTTGAGCGGAATTCCGTCGTAAAAACCTTCAGAGTTTATTCCGACGGCAAAACCGGTCATGTGTACAGGGCATTACACTTACCCTTCCTGTAACCCTAATGCCCCGGTCGGATTTTCCGATGGAAAATATGTGATAGGACCTTGTTGTCGGAAATTCCGACCATGTGTAGGCTCCATCACACATTTTCCATCGGATTTTCCGACACACAAAGTTTGAGAGCAGGCTATAAAATTTTCCGACAACAAAATCCGTTGTCGGAATTTCCGATCGTGTGTACACAAATCCGAAGCATAAAGTGCCACGCATGCTCAGAATAAATAGAGAGATGAAAGCTATTGGCTACTGCCCCGTTTATAGTCCTGACGTACGTGTTTTACGTCACCGCGTTCAGAATGATCGGATTTTCCGACAACTTTGTGTGACCGTGTGTATGCAAGACAAGTTTGAGCCAACATCCGTCTGAAAAAATCCTAGGATTTTGTTGTCGGAATGTCCGATCAATGTCCGACCGTGTGTACGGGGCATAACAGTAACCTTAAAATGGTTGTAAATCCTGTTACACCACTTTTACCTACAGGTAAGCCTATAATAAGTAGATAAGACGAGAAAGGCTCACCACTCCAGGTGTGACTAAGCACCCATAGTAGTGTGAAACGCGTCTACCGGGCACTCTGGTCTTTTGGTGTCACCTTGGGATGTCATAATAAAGGATTTTGGATTATAATCGTGGAGTGCAGCCTATTCTTCTTTTTGTATAAGCCTATAATAAGGCTTACCTGTAGGTACACTATGACTACCCTTCCCTCTCACACTAACCTCCCCAAACTTAACACTAGCCCTAATACTAACCCTCTCTGTGACCATAACACTAACCTTTACCTTGAGGGTCCATTTACACTTCCACATTGGTGTATTGAACGTAACATGGCTTACTTTTGAATTGAACCCCAACACTTTAAGGCAGGGTTTTTCAATCAGGGTTCAGTGGAACCTTAGGGTTCCTCCAGAGGTTGCTAGGGGTTCCTCAGGTAATAAGCGATTTCTGCCTCTCAGATGAGTAGCCACTGACATTAATGATCTTTTTAGCTAGGGGAAGAGAGGAATTCATCCCAATGACCATGCCGCTAATGTAGTCTGAGCTGTAAATATAATAATTATTAGCAGGGTTCCCTGAAGCCAGAAAGTTATTTGAAGGGTTCCTCCATTTTAAAAAGGTTGAGAAAGGCATTTTAAACGCACCACAACACACAGCAACAACTGTGTATTAAAAAAAAAATTCTATAGTTAGCATGTTGAGGTGCGTTGGCAGTCTATTTCAATGGGCTGTCTTAAAGCATCCCAAATTAACATGCAACATGCCGTGCATTAACGCACCACAAAGTAGTAAATGGGCTCTTATACTAACCCCTACCACTGAGTCTATGTAAGACTCCAATGGTAGGATCAGCTGTTTTGGCACAGTGAAGGTGAGAACAGCCCACTTATGATGCCTCCTATAAGGTAAACTTGTAAAATTGCCTAGTTTGGACAAAGTACGCACTTAAAATACATTTAACGCGCAGCAACTGGCTATCCATTTAGTTTCTCCTGACTGTTCTGGATGGTAAAGTTTTACATCTGATTGGCTGCTAGACCGCCGTCTCTTTTCTGTGCCTGGCGTGTTGAGTTCCCCGGTGTTGGAATTCATGCTTCATTGCTTTTCAGGTATTAAACTCCCTGTTCTAAGAGCGAAATAGCCATAAAACTGTCATTATGAAGAAGCGGAGCATTGTATGGGATAAATTGTGGCCATTTACTGCCTTGTAGAGGTTTACAACGCCTTTAACTCCAAATCGGTGTTGTCAGGATTTGCTGTGCCAATCGGAAAATCGCTAAAATCTTTTTAGAATAGAAGCATTGAAGACCAGGGCTTGTTTCTGATATGGGTGCCTTGTGTTGGCAATGGGTGATAAATACCAATGATCAAACCGCCAACTTGTCATTTTCCATATACGTCTCTCTGACCTCTAGACAGTTGTGCAGTTTAGAAGCTCGAGCAATACTAATTCATGGGCTCTGTAGACTGGGCAATCTGAGTACGTAACTTCAGGGGAATCAAAAAGTTGACCTTGTTTTCAAACATATTTTCTCACCTCTATTCAAAAATTTGTCCCAACTCTGAAGCATTGAAGAAAAAGTGGCAGGTTATTCTACCACCTCACAAGTCCTTTAGTGAGGAAGGCAAAGACCTGTTGAATTGAGAGATTAAGCAACCTCTCAGGAAATGAATGGCCCAAAATAGGAGGGCAATCCTACAGGTCAAGACACATTGTTTTTTTCCTACACCTTAGGGAAAATAGACATTCTGGTTCTCAAGACAAGACAACTGGTTCTCAAGAGGCATCAAAGAGGCCATCTATGCCAAACTGGAACAACCAACCCCAAACAAGGGTGTGGGATTTCAACACCATCTGTCTCCCATATATAATGCCGTTTTAACATCTTTACCCCAGTGTTTTGACAACAAATCACACCTTTAGTCTTTTAAATGGGAGGATTAACACCTATGAAGCCTTCCTGACTCCAAGGATTATGTAATTAGAACAGGGTGGTTCCACAGCATTTACGCCAGGGATGTTGCTAGGGTCCTAAAGACCTAGGGGAATACTGGTCACCTTTACTGTAAGGTTATACTTGTAGGACACCATGAGAAGAAAAGAATGAGGTTTTATTTGATTTTTCCTGGCTTCCCTCTCGTTGGTATCTTCCTACTGTATTGTCCCACAACTGAGCCATTAGGGCTTTGGCTCTTGGCTGACAGATGGCTACAAACAAAGCAATGTAGACCCAAATCACTCAGTAGAAAACCCAAGGCACGTGCCCTGGGTTCTAGGGTCTACCAACTTGTTTTTGCACAACATATACTGTTCTCAGACATTAACATTTGCCTTTCCATGGTGGCTGGATTAAAGTGGAATTCCACCCTTTTTTTTCAAGTTAATGTGTTCTTAATGCCTCCGCGATGTACATTTGTACATTCCTAAATTAGGGCTGTTACTGATTAAAATTTTCGCGTTCGATTGATCGATTTTTTTTAAATCGATTAATCGACTAATTTCGATTAATTATAACGCACATACAGATCCAACTACTTTTAGCTGATCTCCTTGCATTGCAACTCTGCATTAGTCAGTGGTATATAGTATATACAATCACCCGACACAAAAATATCACAGCTTATCAGCCTCTAAGGACAACAATGTTAAAAACGGCGGTTATAAAAATTTGCCTACACTTAGCTCACTGAATGATCCCAGTTAACCACATCCATATTTAACATCACTGTCCAGGCTGCCTGGTGATGTCACAGACACCGACGTCACCGGACTCCTCCCCCTTCCCTTCGTTAGCAGATGGAGGCACTTGGGGAAGGGGGGAGGAGTCCGGTGACATAGATGTCCGCGACATCACCGAATCTCCGTTGGAACTCCCTGAAGACCTGGAAGCCGGCGGAGAGGTGAGTACCGATCAAAAGAATTTTGACTGATCAAAAAAATTTTGATTGATCAAAAAAATTAACGATTAATCAAGGAATTAATCTTTAATTCCCCCAGCCCTATCCTAAATGGATATTTTTTTTGCATGTTTCTAAATACCTTTTTCCATATATACTGTATATCCGGGCAGCACTTCCTGTCTTGCCCGACTAGTCGATGACATCATTAGGCGATTCCCATTGACTCCTGGTATATCGGTGTCATCTATCCCAGGATTCTTTGGGAAGCCTAAGCCGCATGCACTTTCCTTCCATGTTGTCCTTTGATTAACAGGTTGCCGGGGCGGGAACTTCCACCAACTCCGCCTGTAATGAACAAAATGCGTTGCGCAGTGCCAATACTGCGCAGGTGTGAGATCAGGAAGTGCATGCTGGGTAGCCAGCTGCCCCTAATCCCGGAAATACACATAAGCGGGCTTTAGATGCCTACATCCTCGATGGCCCTTGCCTGCTTCTGAGATCAGGTAAAATATTATTGATTCAAGAGTAACAAGCATGAAGACAGTCCTAACAGTATCCAAATATTAATGTAGAACTTATAACAACCACGGGGGGGAGCTTTTATAAAAAAAATGTATCATGGGGACTGGAGCTCCGCTGTAAGGTACTAGTGCTACCTGTAGGGATATAAATGTTGGGGTATCTTCTGACAATCTTTAGAACTGAAGCAGTGACTTGGAGTAGCTGACCAACTTCTACTAGATATTCCATGACCTGGATCAATGAGAGCCATCACAGACAAGTTCCTATGGACTTTTTGTTACCCTGCTGGAATATGGGCACAGAGATGCCCATAATCCAGGGCATGGATTATGTGCAATGATGCCTTTTTTTAAAATGCAAAAAAAATATGCGCAATAAAAACGCATTTCCCCATGTTTTATCCCTGCAAGAAATGGACTCCTTTGCTAGATCCTGTTGTTTGCTGACAACATGGTGCCTTGACTGCAGCAGCAAGAAATGATCAGCCCTGCACAATTTTCTTATCACCCCCCCCCCCCCCCATCTCCACATCATGGGGAGGCAGGTGCAGTTCCAGCAATTTTTCTGCTTGTGCTATGCAAGTGCTGTGAATATAGGTGTGTGTGTGTGTGCGTGTGTGTGTGCGTGTGTGTGTGTGCTAACTTGCTAATCTTGAATGGCATGTTATAAATAAAAGCAGACATACCCTAATGAGAGATTCTTAAAAAACTAATAGTAAGCATTTACAGAAATTAAAAAAAAAACCAACATTATATAGTTACAGTGAATAGAGAAACGTTATGGCACACGTAGCATGACGAATGTTGTGCATGCTCGCATTCCGCTGGATGTGGATGTGGTCAAAAGAGGCATGTTTAAATAGAGCGTGAGCCTATTTTAATCGTGCCCTCATACATTTTCCACAAAAATAGCTATTAACAAAACAACCTAATTACTGTGCCACCACTGAGAGTGTCACAGACAGGCATAAACCTCAAGACAATGGATGATTTAACTATTAACCATTATTTAATACAAACAACAAGCAGGGAAAAAAAAAAAAAAACAGAGACACTAAAGATTGTCTTTGTCTGAATGTTGTATATAATCATGTTGATTAATAAAATAACATTCATGGTTTTAATAACAGCGCACATAGTGCACAGCAGCAAAGCATAGTGATAATGACGGCATTCTAAATAAATTTAAATTCAAGGGTTTAATAGAAGTACACGTAGTGCACTTTGGCAAAACATAAGGATAATAGCAGCGTACTTTGATAGTAAAAGGCCTACAGAGGCTAAATTACAGTAATATGGTTCTCTAAATAGTGGTTACTTGACAATACGTAGGCAAAAAAAAAAGGCAAACCTGAAAATAATTGGGCCCCAAATGGCCAGTCATATACAATAGACATGCAACAAACCAATATGTGCGATCACATACGGATGAGAAAATGGACAATCATTACAATATGAGGGCAACCAATGGGCATTCATAGCAATATATAGGCAATTGTGACAATATGCGGGAAACAAACAGGTAGTCATGACAACACGCAAACAGAAAAATGGACAATTGTGACAATATACGAGCAACCAATGGTTCAGTTGTCAATGAAAGAAACAATGCTCCCATGTTGGGTGTCAGAGGAAGAATGCCCCTGCATCAGCGGTGAGTTGGAGTTAAAATGTTTTTATTTTGGTAAACTTTTCCTTGTATTGACATTAGTGAAGGGCAAAGTGTCCCTTACATTTAAGAAGCTATACGCCTAGGTTGATTCCCCTCGGAGGCAGACCAACGGTGCGCCAATGCTCACAGTGTCTTCCTGGCACTTTTAACAGCATGAAAGTATGAGGTGACCAGCTGGGAACTCGTCCCCCCGATAAATGTACTTTTTTAGTAAAGGGTACAGTGTGCCAGTTCCAGCAGCTTACGTATTTTGGTAAAAACCTTAATCATAGCCTTCCCTTACACTGGTGTCATTGCGGGGCATACTATTCCCTACATTGATGTTATTGGGAGGAATAATGTCCCCTACATTGGTGTCAGTGGGAGGAATACTGTCCACCACATTGGTGTCAGTAGCAGGGCTTACTATACCTTACATCGGTGTCAGTAAGAGGGCATAGTGCCCCTTTTATTGGTGTCAGTGTGGGGCATGTTGTCTCTTACATTGTTGTCAGTAGTGGGCATAATGTCCCTTACAATGGTCTCAGTAGCAGGCGTACTGTCCCTAACATTGATGTCACTAGTGGGCATACTGTCCGTTACAAAGGTCTCAGTAGTGGGCATACTGTCCCTCACATTGGTGTCAGTAGCAGGCATATTGTCCCTTACATTGGTGTCAGTAGCAGGCATATTGTTCCTTACATTAGTGTCAGTAGCGGGTGTACTGTCCCTTACATTGGTCGACCACGCCCCCTAAACCGTCACAGTCCCAGCATGCCCAGGGACTGTGACATCATATGGGGGCGGGGTCTCCGCCTATATAAGTCCCAACGGAGCCCTCAGAGACCAGTCCAGCCGGAGAGAGCGTTGTGTCAACATCTGGGGAAGAGAAGAGAAGAGAAGCCCAGAAGCCCGGACCTCCGCTGGCAATAGAGCTACCTGAAGACAGCGGAGGGGCCGGCCGAAGACCTGGAACACCGGGAGAAGAGGCCGGAGAGAGCGTCATGTCAACATCTGGAGAAGAGAAGACAAGAAGCCCGGACCTCCGCTGGCAATAGAGCTACCTGAAGACAGCGGAGGGGCCGGCCGAAGAACCAACCGGACGCCGGGAGAAGAGGAACCGGAGGGACCCCCGAAGCCGGAGCAAGATCCCCCCCCCCGGAGCTGTTTAATAAAATATTTTAAAAACCTGTGTTGTGTTTTTTTATTGACACTTTTTCCCTAGGTGAATGGGTAGGGGTACCATGTACCCCATACTCATTCACATAGGGTGGGGGGGCCGGGATCTGGGGGCCCTCTTATTATAGGGGGCTCCCGGATTCCGATAAGCCCCCCGCCCGCAGACCCCGACAACCAACGGCCAGGGTTGTCGGGAAGAGGCCCTTGTCCTCATCAACATGGGGACAAGGTGCTTTGTGGTGGGGGGGCACCGCAAGGCGCCCCCTCCCCCGAAGCACCCCCCATGTTGAGGGCATGCGGCCTGCTACGGTTCAGGAGGGGGGGGGGGGGCGCTCGCTCGTCCCCACCCCCTTTCCTGACCGGCCGGGCTGCGTGCTCGGATCGGGGTCTGGTATGGATTTTGGGGGGACCCCCACGCCGGGTTTTCGGCGTAGGGGTTTCCCCTTAAAGTTCCATACCAGACTTAAGGGCCTGGGATGCCTGCGACGGGGCTCGCAAGGTTTCAATCTCGCCAAAAAAAGCGGCGAGATTGAATTCCTTTTCTAGTCCCGTCGTACCCGAGTCACGTTCAAAATGAACGGACTTGTCCGTGTGTGGGAAAGTCCGTTCATTCTGAAAGTCCGGCGGAAGTCCGTCGGGAAGACCGGATTCCGGAAAGTCCGGCCGTGTGTAGGCAAGTCCGGCCGTTCAGAAAGTCCGGCGGTAGTCCGCCGGAAGTCTGGCGGCAAGTACGTCGGACCTAGCTTTCCAGAAAGTCCGACCGTGTGTACGCCCCATAAGTCTCCTTTCCCCCGGTGGGCCGAATGCCACATTGTAACTTATTAAATACCCAGACTATTTTGCAGAGCTACTCAATGGCTGTGCTTTACTGCTCATTCTCACAAAGGCAGGTCAACGAGTCGGCTGGCTTTAGCAAGCAACATAAGTCACCCCAAAAAATTAAGGTAAATTCTACATTAATAACTCTCTACAATTCAAACCTTACAAGTGAAAGAGATATCATTTGCGTGCATGGGCCAGTCTTCCTCCGATCGCAGTGTAAGCCTACCCGAGGGGTTCTATCTGGAGACAATAGACATTCTGCAGCAGTGATTGGCAGCCAGAAACCACATGCTGTCTATAGGCTTTTGGTCATGTAATGCAACTTGAGAACAACAGATCTTTTTCTTTTTAATTGATTTAAGTGATTAGGCATTACCGTCACTATCAGCTAGTTATTTATCACTAGTATGCCGCCCTGTAGATACCAGGAAATCAAAAAACTGAATCAAGTGCTTACCCTAATTTTCTTCTCCTGGTGGCTATCCCTACGGGCTCACTGATGTCTTGGTATAGTTACCCACTGTGAGGTCATCATCTCTCTCTTTTAAACTGGTCCTGTTGGCGGGGATAGGCGCGAAGCTCTATTGCTAGTATGCTGCCATGTATTCACCAGGAAGCGGAAAAATTTAATGAAATACTTCCCCCAATTTTCCTTTCCTAATGCCTATCCATGGCAGCATACGGTCCCACCCACGGTTCTGATACAATTACATAAATTGCTGCTGCGTCATTATTTCTTTCTTTTATAGATTTAAACTGGTCCTGTAGGTTGGGATAAGTACGCTGCTATGTAAGCGCCAGGAAACCAGAGAATTGTATCAAATACTTACCATAATTTTCCTTTCCTGTTGCCTATCCATGGCAGCACATGGACAAACCCTCAGTTTAGCTACGCAGGATGCTGGCAGGTCATTATCTCTCTTTTATAGGTTTAAACTGGTCCTATAGGTGGGGATAGGGGCAGAGTTCTATTGCTAGTATGATGTCATACAGGCAACAAGGAAACCCAAAAAATTGCTTCAAATACCATCATTTTCCTTTCCTGGTGCCTAACCATGGCAGTATACTGTATGGACACCCACCCTTGTTCTTGGCATAGTTATGTAGAATGCTGTGGAGTCATTATCACTCTCTTTTATAGATTTAAACTGGTCCTGTAGCTAGAGATAGGGGTGGAGCAATACTATTGCTAGTATTCTTCCATGTAGGCATCAGGAAACCGAAACCTTCAAATACTTACCGAAAATTTTCCTCTTCTAGTGCCTATCCCAGGCATCACATGGACCCACCCTTGGTCTTGGTATACATACAGTATGTAAATTGCTGTGGTGTCATTATTTCTCTCTTTTATAGATTTAAACTGGTCCTGTAGGTAGGGGCAGAGCTGTATTGCTAGTATGCTGCCATGTAGGCACCAGGAAACCGAAAAATGTAATTAAATACTTACGGTAATTTTCTTTTCCGGGTGATTATGCATGGCAACATACGGACCCATCGTTGGCCTTGGCATACTTACGGTAACTCCTGTGTGGTCATTATTTGTCTATTTTATAGATTTAAACTGGTCCATTAGGTAGGGATAGGGGCGGATCTCTATTACTAGTATGCTGCCATGTAGGCACCAGTAAACCACAAAACTGTATCAAATATTTGCCATAATTTTCCTTTCCTGTTGCCTATCCATGGCAGCATACAAATCCACTGTCAGTCTTCATGTAGTTACACAGAATGTTGTGGGGTCATTATCTCTCTCTTTTATAGACTTAAACGGGTCCTGTAGGTGGGGTTAGGGGCACCAGGGAAAAAAAATTAAGGTAAGTATTTGATAAAAATTTTCATTTTTTTTCCCCCCTGTTAATTAATGCAAAGCATAAATGGACTCTCCTTTGGTCTTGTGATAGTCACGTAAATTGCTGCAGTGTCATTATTTCTCTCTTTAATTTGTAAGCTGTCATGTAAGCAACCGGGAACCGAAAAACTGAATCAAACACTTATGCCGTGTACACACGGGCGGACTTTTCGGCATCAAAGGTCCAACGGTCTTTTCGACAGCCTTTCGACGGACTTCCGACGGACTTTCGAAAGAACGGAATTGCCTACACATGATCACACCAAAGTCTGACGGATTCGTACGTGATGACGTACGACCGGACTAAAATAAGGAAGTTGATAGCCAGTAGCCAATAGCTGCCCTAGCGTCGGTTTTCGTCCGTCGGACTATCATACAGACGAGCGGATTTTTCGACCGGACTCGAGTCCGTCGGAAAGATTTGAAACATGTTTCAAATCTAAAATCTGTCTGATTTTCGCCTGAAAAAGTCTGCTGCAGGTCCGATGGAGCCCACACATGGTCGGATTGTCCGATGGATTCGTCCCATCGTACCAGTCCGGTCGAAAAGTCCGCCAGTGTGTACACGGCATTAGGCACCAGGAAAAGAAAATGAGGGTGTTTGAATCAGTTTTTCGGTTCCTGGTTGCCTACATGGCAGCGTACAAATTAAAGAGAGAAATAATGACACTGCAGCAATTTACGTGACTATCACAAGACCAAAGGCGCGTCCATTTACGCATTGCATTAACAGGGGAAAAAGAACTAGAAAAATTGTATCAAACACTTACCCTAATTTTCTTTTCCTGGCGCCTATCTATTGTAGCATACAAGCTCACCCTCAGTCTTGGTATAGTTGCATAAATTGCTGTGGGGTTATTATTTCTCTCTTTTATAAATGTAAATTGATCCTTTAGGTGGGGATAGAGGCGGAGCATTATTACTAGTATGCTGCCATGTAGGCACCAGGAAACTGAAAAAATCCAATATTAACCCCATTTACATGATTTGGGCTGCCTAGGCTTTTGGTCATGTGATGCAAGAACAGCAATTTTTTGTCTTTAATTAATTTAACTGATTCAGCATTACCAAATAAGCTAGTTATTTAATGTTAGTACGCTGCCATGTAGTCATCAGGAAACTGAAAAATTGTATCAAATACTTACCCTAATTTTCTTTTCCTGGTGCCTATCCTTCTAGACTGTAGGCTCTAACGAGCAGAGCCCTCTGATCCCCCCGGTATTGAATTGTATTGTAACTGTACTGTTTGCCCCATGTTGTAAAGTGCTGCGCAAACTGTTGGTGCTATATAAACCCTGTATAATAATAATAATATCCACGGCAGTATATGGACCCACCCTCAGTCTTAGTCTAGTTATGTAGAATGCTGCTGGGTCATTGTCTATTTCTTTCATAAATTTAAACTGGTCCTGTAGGTAGGGACAGAGCTCTATTGTTAGTACACTGCTATGTAGGCACCAGGAAACCGAAAAACTGTATCAAACACTTGACATAATTTTTCTTCTCCTGTTGCCTATCCATTGCAGTATACAGGCCCACTCTCCGTCTCGATTTAGTTACACAGAATGCTGTGGGTGTCATTATCTCTCTCTTCTATAGATTTAAACTGTTCCTTAAAGGTGGGGTTGGGGGTAGCAGGAAAGGAAAATTAAGGTAAGAATTTGATAAAATTTTCATTTTTTTCCTTGTTAATTCATGCAAAGTTTTAATGGACTCACCCTTAGTCTGTGGGGTCATTATCTCTTTCTTTTAAAGATTTAAACTGGTCTTTAAAGGTGAGGTTAGGGTAGCAGGAAAGGAAAATTAAGGTAAGAATTTCATAAAATGTTCATTTTTTTTTCCTCGTTAATTCATGCGAAGTGTTAATGGACTCACCCTTAATCTGTGGGTGTCTTTTTCTCTTTCTTTTAAAGATTTAAACTGGTCCTTAAAGGTGAGGTTAGGGGTAGCAGGAAAGGAAAATTAAGGTAAGTATTTAATAAAATTTTCATTTTTTTCCCCCTGTTAATTCATGTGACATGTGAATGGACTCACCCTTAGTCTGTAGAGTCATTATTTCTCTCTTTTAAATATTTAAAACGGGTCCTTAAAGGTGAGGTTAGGGGTAGCAGGAAAGGAAAATTAAGGTAAGTATTTGATAAAATTTTCATTTTTTTCCTTGTTAATTCATGCAAAGTTTTAATGGACTCACCCTTAGTCTGTGGGGTCATTATCTCTTTCTTTTAAAGATTTAAACTGGTCTTTAAAGGTGAGGTTAGGGTAGCAGGAAAGGAAAATTAAGGTAAGTATTTGATAAAATTGTCAATTTTTTTCTGTTAATTCATGAAAAGTGTGAACCTCAGTGAGAGGTCCACTTTAACCATCAGTGCTGTTGGCGTCTCAGATTAGTATATATATGGCTGGGAGAAGGACTGAAGAAGGGCGCTCATATACATGAAACCATCACCCATGTTTCTAGTCCGTCTGTTGTATGAAGAAGAGGCGAGAATGGGGGAATTTCGACTTCTTTCACCAGAATAAAAGCCAACAGACTGAACTGCTGATAAAGGAAGTTGTGGTTTCTCCGTAGCCTAGATCTGTCACTGAGTATATGTCACTGTCAGTAGATTCCTGTGTGCACTCGTTCAGCCATGGCCACTATATTCATAGACTCCAGACTCAAGAACAATTACACATTAGAGGAAACCCTTATCAAGGCTTGGCTAATATTTCATAAAGAGGACCAGCGACATTGTTGCCAACTTGACTGTGTAATCTAGGACTGTTTTACCGCCCCCTCCCTCTACCTCTGCCAAAGAGAACGGGGCTCCATTGTCCTAGATGCCAACCTCTCTTTGGTTTTCTGCCTAGTTATAAATGTAGTCTCCATAACAGAAAAAAAATCACATCTATGTGATTGAATGATGGCAGTCAATGGTGGTGACCCCCGGAAAAAATCTGAACTTTTACTGTTGTCACCAGTACAGGAATAGAGGGGACACTTGTTCCAATGGCAACTAAAAGAGCATTTCCCTCACTGTGGAATATATATATATATATATATATATATATATATATATATATATATATATATATATATATATATATATAAAACCTGTTTTTGGGTTCAAGCCAATCCCTTCCCCATCCTACACAAAAATAAAATCTACATATACAGTTTAGTGGTTCAGGAACATTCTTAAATTGATTCTTAAAATGTTTAAATTTTTTATATATTATAAAAAATAAATAAAATATAATACGATATACATATATATATATATATATATATATATATATATATATATATATATATATATATATACATATACACACACACATACATACACACACACACACACACACTTTTTATATTTTAATTTTATATTTTTGCTATATACACTTTTTAGCTAAAAAAAGTATAAAGTAAAAAAATATAAATAAAAAAAAAATATATATATATATATATATAAAAACAAAAATTATATCTATATATATATATATATATATATATATATATATATATATATATATATATATATATATATATATACACACACATACATACATACAGTATATATATATATATATATATATATATATATATATACACACACACACAACTAAATAAAATATCAATGTGTACTCAGTAAAACTGGTATGCTAATCTCATTCTTGATATACAGATGGCCACAAGAGGGAGAATTTACAAATCTATATATGTAAAACAAATATGGAACAGCAAACAGTAACAGGGCGAAAGTCTTAAAAAAAATGACTTCCTTTCACAAGTGATGCCCCGTACACACGGTCGGACATTGATCGGACATTCCGACAACAAAATCCTAGGATTTTTTCCGACGGATGTTGGCTCAAACTTGTCTTGCATACACACGGTCACACAAAGTTGTCGGAAAATCCGATCGTTCTTAACGCGGTGACGTAAAACACGTACGTTGGGACTATAAACGGGGCAGTGGCCAATAGCTTTCGTTTCTTTATTTATTCTGAGCATGCGTGGCACTTTGTCCGTCGGATTTGTGTACACACGATCGGAATTTCCGACAACGGATTTTGTTGTCGGAAAATTTTATATCCTGCTCTCAAACTTTGTGTGTCGGAAAAAACCGATGGAAAATGTGTGATGGAGCCCACACACGGTCGGAATTTCCGTCAACAAGGTCCTATCACACATTTTCCGTCGGAAAATCCGACCGTGTGTACGGGGCATTAGGATACAAGTAAACATTACAGGATATAAAACATCATATCAAAATTTGTGCTTGCTGTAGCTTTCCTTCAGTTTGAAACAAATTAAGCAAAATACTATAATGTTGCTTTAAAAATGGAAACTCTAAATAAGACCTCCTTTCCTTGTCCGAGCAGAGCAGCCCATGTGCAATCTCAGTGCCCATCCCCCGCATAAACTATGTGTCCAGCCCCTCCAGCACATCATGTATTGTAGACCATCATTACAGATTACACCATCCTCACATGTTAATCTATTGCATTATGGGAGCTTGGCTTTTTCTCTCCTGGTTCGAACAAGGTTCAAAAGTCCTTGTCCAGGCACTTCCTGTTATAGGGTGACAACGTTCTGACATTGTCTCCCAAATGTGCTCGTGTGTTGTCACTCTGTAACACACTATCCCGAGGATTCTACAAGTGGCCAATACAAGTTGCAATACACATTAAGCCAGCATGGTCCGCTGTTGTCACCATGTAGCCCAGTTGGAGGAGATCAAAAGCATTCCGGTGTAACAAAGGATGAAAAAAAAAAAAAGGTGAAAATATTACTTGATTTAAAAAAAAAAAACACAATTGTTTATGCTATGTAGGGCTTGAGCAAACCAAATGTCCCACTACAGTCACACAATATTATTATACATTGCTCTGACATATACCGCAGTGCTGTACAGAGAACAATGAGCCGGTCACATCAGTCTCTGCACCAGAGGACCGTTAGCTCTGACATACACTATATTACCAAAAGTATTGGGACGCTGCCTTTACAACTTTAATGACATCCAAGTCTTAGTCCGTAGGGTTCAATTTTGAATTGGCCCACCCTTTGCAGCTATAACAGCTTCAACTCTTCTGGGAAGGCTGTCCACAAGGTTTAGGGGTGTGTCTATGGGAATGTTTGACCATTCTTCCAGAAGCGCATTTGTGAGGTCAGGTGAGAAGGCCTGGCTCACAGTCTATGCTCTAATTTATCACAAAGGTGTTCTATCGGGTTGAGGTCAGGACTCTGTGCAGGCCAGTCAAGTTTCTCCACCCCAAACTCGCTCATCCATGTCTTTATGGACCTTGCTTTGTGCACTGATGCACAGTCATGTTGGAACAGGAAAGGGCCATGAAAAGTTGGGAGCATGAAATTGTCCAAAATGTCTTGGTATGCTGATGCTTAAAAGGGTTGTAAAGGTTCGTGTCTTTTGTGCAGTAACGTGAAAAAACACCTGGCAGTGACCGGCCCCCCAGCCCCCCCCCCCCCCCCCCGTTTTACTTACCTGAACCCTCGAACTTGACCCACGGGGACGCGCTCTCTCTCTGCCCCTGATTGGATAGATTGATAGCAGCGCAGCCATTGGCTCCCACTGCTGTCAATCAAATCCAATGACGCGGGCAACAGGGGGGGGGGGGGGGATTGGGCCGTGTCTTGCATTCGGCCACTATGGACGCCAAATGCTGGACTCGGGAGCGCACCCGCAAGGTAATCCCCCCGGGAGAGCGCTATCCCAGGGGGTTATCTGATGTGGGGAGGAGCCGCGAGAGCCGCCGAGGGACCCCAGAAGACGAGGTTCGGGGCCACTCTGTGCAAAACGAACTGCACAGTAGAGGTAAGTGTAATATGCTTGTTGTTAAAAAACAAAAAAAAAAAAACAAACCTTTAGTGTCACTTTAAGAGTTCCCTTCGATGACACTCAGGGGCCAAGCCCACCCCCAGAAAAACAACCCCACACCATAAACCCCCCTCCACCAAATGATTTGGACCAGTGCACAGAGCAAGGTCCATAAAGCCATGGATGAGCGAATTTGGGGTGGGGGAACTTGACTGGCCTGCACAGAGTCCTGACCTCAACCAGATAGAACACCTTTGGGATGAAGTAGAGCGGAGACTGCGAGCCAGGCCTTCTCGTCCAACATCAGTGCCTGACCTCACAAATGTACTTCTGGAAGAATGGTCAAACATTCCCATAGACACACTCCTAAACCTTGTGGACAGCCTTCCCAGAAGAATTGAAGCTGTTATAGCTGCAAAGGGTGGGCAACTCAATATTGAACATCTTTACGGACTAAGACTCTCCATTAAAGCTCATGTGCGTGTAAAGGCAGGTGTCCCAATACTTTTGGTAATACAGTGTATACAGTGTATACTGCAGTGGTGTACAAAGAACACTGAGCCAGTCACATCAGTCTCAGCACCACTAGTTTTAGTTAAATATATGCAGACTGTTACCTGCAAAGGATTTGTAACTCTTTTCAGCTAGTGTTGTGATACCCCTGCCAAACAGGACAGCTAGGTCCTCAGCTCAGCAACAGAGCACGGTCCTGAACCCACCCCAGGCTGTGATTTGAATAGTGAGGTGAACACCCTGATGAGGTCATTCTCCCCTCCTGTAAGCACACTGCCTGTGTTAGATGGACAGCACTGTTCACACCAATACAGCCCTGATTGGCTCAGTTGCTGCTCCCCCAATAGGCCTCTAGGCACTTAAACTAGTTGCATGCGAATATTTAATGATTACTGTACATAACAGGACTGAATGGCGGTTTATTCTTTCTTCCTGGAGATCAGTATTACCCTGTCTATTGTCGGCGTCCTATCGTATCTTCTGATGACCAATCAGACATTTGTAGCCATTATCCTCTCTTAATAGAAGAGCTCAAAGTGCGAATGAATTTCTATGATGAACGATTTGAGTTCCGCACATTTTAGGAAACAATCTATATTCCAGCCAGGCGTGAAAATGTTCCATTTAAATTGGCACATCTCTCCGCCATGTCCTGGAATTCACCTTCAGCAACTGACCACCCCGCTTGCCCCATCCCTCAGGCTGGCAGTGTCTGTACTTGGGAAAGGATGCCGATTCTGGGAAAGTTGAAGGTTCTAGGGCCATGCTTGGTGGTTCTGAGAGGGGGGGGGGGGGGGGGGGGTTTGCACAAGCGAATCCAGTGACAAGAGCCTGCAGTCCCCCTTAGAAGCATTATGAGAAACCTTCTTGCTGTCACTGGAGTGGGACATTAGAGTGTAAGCTCCTCTGTTGCAGAGACAGAAGTGACTGGTTCAGTGTTTTCTGTACAGCACCGCAGTATATGTCAGAGCTATGTAAATGTATAACGCAGTCATAAAAGTCCACACTGGATAATTTCCACTTGATATCCATGTAAAAAAAGAAATACAGATTCAAGGAATCTTCCACCAGTGCTCATTAGTTCTCGTTCCTCTACCCAAAATTAGAAAGGAGGCTTACCAAATCCACCACTCTACCAGAGAGGTATGTTGCGCTTGATATGATTAAATGGGATATCTCCCATATAACGCCACTGAGCCCTCCTCCTGGATCTGCCCAACAGCCGTCCTTTTGGAGCAAACCTCAGCCGCCGTGGAACGCACCATTTGGATTGCACCCAGCAAGGACTCAGTCCGTCACCAAAAGTTATGAAAAAGGGAACTCTCCCGGTGTAGAAAGTTAAAACGACTTTTATTCCGTAAAACAAAAACTAAGAACAAACCACCAAATGCACTTTACGCTGAGTGCTGCTGCTCAGTACAAAACAGCAGCGTGATGACGTCAGTGCTCACAACTCCGACCTACGCGTTTTGTCCAATCATCAGGGGCTTGGTGCGCCAACATGTTATTACTTATTTAAAAGATCCAAACATCCCCACCCATCCAAACACCTTTGGCAACCGTTCCTTGACATAAAACTTTATGCTCAATTACTGCTATTTAATGCTCAATAACCGCTGCTACGTACACCAGGCGATCTTGTGTATATTGAGGATCACCCCAGCCAGTAACACTGAGACTTATGTGACTGGTTCAGTGTTCTTTGTACAACACTATGCTATACAAATGTAGATTAATAACCACTTACCAACCAGGCCAATTCTGACATTTCTCTCCTACATGTAAAAATCATCATTTTTTTTTTCTAGAAAATTACATAGAACCCCCAAACATTATATATGTTTTTTTAGCAGAGACCCTAGAGAATACAATGGTGGTCATTGCAACTTTTTACCTTTCACGGTATTTGTGCAGCACGTTTTCAAACCAGTTTTTTTTTGGGGAAAAAAAACAGTTTCGTGCTTTAAAAAAAAAAAAAAACAGTAAAGTTAGCCCGATTTTTTTGCATAATGTGAAAGATGAAGTTACGCCAAGTAAATAGATACCTAACATGTCATGCTTCAAAATTGCACACGCTCGTGGAATGGCGCCAAACTTCGGTACTTAAAAATCCCCCATAGGCGACGCTTTAAAAAACTTTACTGGTTACATATTTTGAGTTACAGAGGAGGTCTAGGGCTAGAATTATTGCTCTCGCTCTAATGTTCGCGGCGACACCTCACATGTGTGGTTTGAACACCGTTTTTATATGTGGGCGGGACTTACGTATTACGTATGCGAGCTCACAGGGACCGGGGCACTTTAAAAAAAAAAAAAAAAAAAATTATTGTTAATTTTACTTTACATTTTTTAGTTTGACACTTTTAAAAAATATATAAAAATTTGATCACTTTTATTCCTATTACAAGGAATGTAAACATCCCATGTAATAGGAATATGGCATGACAGGTCCTCTTTACAGTGAGATATGGGGTCAGTAAGCCCCCACATCTCACCTCTAGGCTGGGAAGCCTGAAATAAAAAAAATAAAAAAAACGATCTCAGCTTCCCAGCCGAGGCGCCGCCGTTTGTTTGAATGAAGAGGCCGAGCGTGACATCATAACAGCCTCCGACGATCATAGAGACTCCGGCGACCATCTGGTCCGCCTGAAATCTCTATGGTAAACATCCGGGGCCGGCGGATCCGTTCTCCGACTCACCGATCGCAGCGGTGACTCGGTAGAAGCACCGGAGGGCGGCGGGACGTCCCCTCTCGCCACTCATAAGAATGATCAAGCAGCTGACCAGCCACTATGATCGTTCTTATGGTGTAGGGAATTGCCGGCTAAAAAAGCCGATATCTGAATGATGCCTGTAGCTGCACCCATCATTCAGATATCCCCACACAAAGCCAAGGACATCATATGACGGCCAGCCATCGGCAAGTGGATAATAGTGTGTGAGTGTGAGGGGAACATTAGATTGTAAGCTCCTCTGGTGCAGAAACTGATGTGACTGGCTTGGCTGTTCTCTGTGTACAGCACTACGGTATATGTCAGAGCTCTATATATAAGCTATATATACACAGTATCTCACAAAAGTGAGTACACCCCTCACATTTATGTAAATATTATATTCTATCTTTTCATGTGACAACACTGAAGAAATGACACTTTGCTACAATGTAAAGTAGTGAGTGTACAGCTTGTATAACAGTGTAAATTTGCTGTCCCCTCAAAATAACTCAACACACAGCCATTAATGTCTAAACCGCTGGCAACAAAAGTGAGTACACCCCTAAGTGAAAATGTCCAAATTGGGCCCAAAGTGTCAATATTTTGTGTGGCCCCCATTATTTTCCAGCACTGCCTTAACCCTCTTGGGCATGGAGTTCACCAGAGCTTCACAGGTTGCCACTGGAGTCCTCTTCCACTCCTCCATGATGACATCACAGAGCTGGTGGATGTTAGCGACCTTGCGCTCCTCCACCTTCCATTTGAGGATGCCCCACAGATGCTCAATGGGGTTTAGGTCTGGAGACATGCTTGGCCAGTCCATCACCTTTACCCTCAGCTTCTTTAGCAAGGCAGTGGTCGTCTTGGAGGTGTGTTTGGGGTCGTTATCATGTTGGAATACTGCCCTGCAGCCCAGTCTCTGAAGGGAGGGGATCATGCTCTGCTTCAGTATGTCACAGTACATGTTGGCATTCATGGTCCCCTCAATGATCTGTAGCTCCCCAGTGCCGGCAGCACTCATGCAGCCCCAGACCATGACACTCCCACCACCATGCTTGACTGTAGACAAGACACACTTGTCTTTGTACTCCTCACCTGGTTGCCGCCACACACGCTTGACACCATCTGAACCAAATAAGTTTATCTTGGTCTCATCAGACCACAGCACATGGTTCCAGTAATCCACGTCCTTAGTCTGCTTGTCTTCAGCAAACTGTTTGTGGGCTTTCTTGTGCATCATCTTTAGAAGAGGCTTCCTTCTGGGACGACAACCATGCATACCAATTTGATGCAGTGTGCGGCGTATGGTCTGAGCACTGACAGGCTGACCCCCCCACCCCTTCAACCTCTGCAGCAATGCTGGCAGCACTCATACGTCTATTTCCCAAAGACAACCTCTGGATATGATGCTGTGCACGAAACTTCTTTGGTCGACCATGGCGAGGCCTGTTCTGAGTGGAACCTGTCCTGTTAAACCCCTGTATGGCCTTGGCCACCGTGCTGCAGCTTAGTTTCAGGGTCTTGCCAATCTTCTTATAGCCTAGGTCAGTGATGGCAAACCTTGGCACCCCAGATGTTTTGGAACTACATTTCCCATGATGCTCTTGGACTCTAAAGTGTAGTTGAGCATCATGGGAAATGTAGTTCCAAAACATTTGGTGTGCCAAGGTTCGCCATCACTGGTCTAGGCCATCTTTATGTTTGAGCAACAATTCTTTTTTTCAGATCGTCAGAGAGTTCTATGCCATGAGGTGCCATGTTGAACTTCCAGTGACCAGTATGAGAGAGTGAGAGCGATAACATCAAATTTAACACACCTGCTCCCCATTCACACCTGAGACCTTGTAACACGAAATTTTAAATGAGTCACATGACACCGGGGAGGGAAAATGGCTAATTTTTCCCAATTTGGACATTTTCACTTAGGGGTGTACTCAGTTTGTACAGTTTGTGAGATACTGTATATATAAATAAAAATAGTGTGTAACTGTGGGGTTATTAGAGTGTAAGCTCCTCTCATGCAAAATCTGATGTGACTGGCTCAGTGTTCTCTGTACAGCACTGTGGTATATGTCAGAGCTATATAAATGTATTATATTAAAGTGTGTGACTGTGGGGGTATTAGAGTGTAAGCTCCCCTCGTGCAGAGATTGATGTGGCTGGCTCAGTGCTCTGTACAACACTATGGGTGTTATTTACTAAAGGCAAATCCATTTTGCACTACAAGTGCACTTAAAAGAGCACTGAAAGTGCACTTGGAAGTGCAGTCGCTGTAAATCTGAGGGGGACATGCAAGGAAAACAAAAAACATTTTAGCTTGTACATGATTGGATGATAAAATCAGCAGAGCGTCCCCTCATTTCAGATGTACCCCTCAGATTTACAGCGACTGCACTTCCAAGTGCACTTGTAGTGCAAAGTGGATTTGCCTTTCGTAAATAACCCCCTATGGTATATGTCTGAGCTAAATAAATGTTTAACCCTTTCATGCCTAAGCCTATTTCTAACATTTTTTGCTTACAAGTAAAAATCCATATTTTTTGATAAAAAATTACTTAGAAACCCCCAAACATAGACCCTAGAGAATAAAATGGCGATTATTGCAATATTTTATGTCACACTGTATTTGCGCAGCGGTCTTTCAAACACAATTTTTTGGGAAAAAAAAGACTGCAGTATATGTCAGAGCTATATAACCGTATAATAAAAATAGTGTGCGACTGTGGGGGTATTCGAGTGTAAGCTCCTCTGGTGCAAAGATTGATGTGGCTGGTTTAGTACAGCACTATGGTATATGTCTGAGCTATATAAATGTATAATGATAGTGTGTGACTGTGTGGGTATTCGAGTGTAAGCTCCTCTGGTGGAGACTGGCTCAGCGTTTTCTGTACAGCACTGTGGAATATGTCAGAGCTATATAGATGTATAATAATAATATAATGAGAGTGTGTGTGTGGGGGGGGGGGGACATTAAAGAGTAAGCTCCTCTGGTGCAGAGACTGATGTCACTGGCTTGGCGTTCTCTGTACAACACTGCAGTATATGTCAGAGCTATATACCGTATATATATATATATATATATATATATATATATACATACATATACACACACACACACACATACATACATACACACACACACACACACATATATATATATATATATATATATATACACACACATATACATTATATATATGTATGTATGTGTGTATATATATATATATATATATATATATATATATATATATATATATATATATATATATATATATATATATATATATATATATAGTGTGTGATTGTGTGGCTCCTCTGGTGCAAAATCTGATATGACTGACTCAGTGCTCTCTGTACAACACTATGGTATATGTCTGAGCTGTATAAATGTATAATGATTGTGCCGGTATTATGCCCTGTACACACGGTCGGACTTTCTGATGGAATGTGTGCGATCGGAGCTTGTTGTTGGAAATTCCGACCGTGTGTGGGCTGCATCTGACTTTTTTCATCAGAATTTCCGACACACAAAGTTTGAGAGCAGGCTATAAAATTTTCCGACAACAAAATCCGTTCGCGTAAATTCCGACCATGTGTGTGGACAATTCCGACGCACAAAGTGCCACGCATGCTCAGAATAAATTAAGAGACGAAAGCTATTGGCTACTGCCCCGTTTACAGTCTCAACGTACGTGTTTTACGTCACCGTGTTTAGAACGATCGGATTTTCCGACAACTTTGTGCAAACGTGTATATGCAAGACAAGTTTGAGCCAATATCTGTCGGAAAAAATCAATGGATTTTGTTGTCGGAATGTCCGATCAATGTCCCACCGTGTGTACAGGGCATAAGAGTGTAAGCTCCTCTGGTGAAGACTGGTGTGACTGGCTCAGTGTTCTTTGTACAGCGCTGTGGAATATGTCAGAGCTATATACATGCAAACAACTACTACGAGCAGCAACAAAAACAATAACACTAATTATAACTGTGCCCTGTTGGTGAGGAGCATTGCTCAGCATTTCCCCTCGTATACGTGGCTCCTCAATGCCTAGGGGCCCCTCAGGCTGTATTCCGAACAGCTTTTCATTAAAAATTCAGCCTTTTCACTGTTGCATTGTATTTATCACAGTGACACCCACCCGTCTATATATACACACACACAATACATATGACAGCGTGACTCACACGAGACTGAAATCACTTTAAAGCAGAGCAAATCTGCATCTCTGCCATCTCTAGAGCACCACAAGTCCCAACAAGCCCTGCAGGCGGCACGTTGGTGCATGCCGCAGTTTGCCCTCAAAATGATGAGCAGCTATTTATAGATACCCGGCATACAGCCTGCTGATTGCCCATCTACCTCTGACAAAGGCCACGTAGGTGTATCCGAGGACCATAACTCTCTACCGAGACTCTATCGGTCTATCGATGTTCAGATTAATCCACCCGTAACACATCGACATTTTGCTTTACACCCACAGGTGTGTTGAGCAGCGCCAGGGCGCTTAAATCAACACATCGATACTCAGAGATGTAAATTGCACGCGCGAGCCGCCCCCGGTCATGCTAAGGCGATCAGTCATAAGACAAGCGAACGCCAGACTTGCAGGCAAGACTGCGGTCGCGTCATCTTATGTACAGACAAACATTATGTAGACAAAAATTTAAAAAAAAAAATGATTATGCAATTAATGTGATGGGGTTACATTAATATTGCAACAATGTCAATACAGGGATTAGGTGCGTGCAGTGCAGGAGCATCCATTTTTAGATGGAAAAATTGTCACAAGAAAAATTGCACACAAAAAAACCTAGAAAAATACCAGTTCTACAGATTACAGTATTATTCCTGGTGACTTAAGACTGCAGGGATGGCATGACTAAGAATATGAACCATCTTTCTAGGAAGAACACGTTGCCAAGGTAAGCTCAGTCATCCACTGCAGCAAGATTTCACAAAGCTTCTCACATGAGAGATACATGGGGCTTCCTGGGATTTATGGTCTGCCACGTCCTATATTTCTCCACCACATTCAGTCTTCCAAGGCAGATCAGATGTATATTTGATTGATGGCTGTGAGAAATAGTATTGACACCTTCAAGCAGGCTTTCTCAAACAGGGTTGCGTGGAATCCCAGTGTTCCTTCAGAGCTTTCAAAGGGGGTCCATTGACTAACCTCTTATGAATCCACTAATTATAAAGGACGTTTTACCTGCAACTGTCCATCAATGTGAGGGCCCTTGTCTTACTAACATAAATGTGAGTGGCCCTTCCCGGCTGAGCTCCAATGCAAGGGAAGCTCTTCTCCGTTGACCTTCAATATAAAGGGGCACTTTCCCATTGATCACCACATGTAAAGGAAAACCGTCTTCATTGATCATTGCTTGAATGAGAAAAAAAGGAGCGCCTGGTGTTCAAAAAAAAAAAAAATACCACTCTTGGTGGGAGATTACGATCGTTTATTGAAAGCGTGAGAACATACACGTTGAGCCAACGATTTTCGGGGAACTGCCTCCTTCTTCAGGGCTGTTTGTATGTGCTAATGCAGATGGACTGACCACTGATGTACAGTGGGGAAAATAATTTTTTTGACCCCCTGCAGATTTTGTAAGTTTGCCCACTTACAAAGAAATGAAGGGTCTATTATTTTTATCATAGGTGTATTTTAAATTATAGAGACAGAATATCAACCAAAAAAACAGAAAAAACACATAAAACAAATGCTATAAATTAAGTTCAGAGAGTAAAAAAAGTATTTGATCTCCAAGCAAAACATGACTTAGTACTTGGTGGAGAAACCCTTGTTGGCAAGCACAGAAGTAAGACGTTTTTTTGTAGTTAGTGACCAGGTTTGCACACCTTTCGGTAGGGATTTTGGTCCACTCTTCTTTACAGATCTTCTCTAAATCCTTAAAGTGGTTGTTAACCCTTACAGACCACTTTTTGCTACAGGTAAGCCTATAATAGGGCTTACCTGTAGCTACCCAGGATATCTCCTAAACCTGCACGGTTTAGGAGATATCCCCTGTATTTGCATGTTCCGACGTCATCGGCACATGCGCACTGAAGCAATGTCATATACTATGCATACTGTGCTATGCATACTAGCTCATTATGCCTTTGTCTTGCAGGTGTAGTTTGAAAAAAAAAAAAACAGTGGGTTTACAACCACTTTAAGGTTTCTTGCCTGTCTCTTGGCGACTCGAAGTTTCAGCTCCCCCCGTAAATTTTCAGATTATCGGATTAAGGTCTGGAGACCGGCTAGGCCACTCCATGACCTTAATGTGCTTCTTCTTGAGCCACTCCTTTGTTGCCTTGGTGGTATGTTTTGGGTTATTGTCATGCCGGAAGACCCATCCATGACCCATCTTCAGTGTTCTGGCTGAGGGAAGAAGGTTCTCATCCAAGATTTTACAATACATGGCCCCGTCCATTGGCACCCTCAATGTGGCAAAGTCAACCTGTACCTTTAGCAGAGAAACAGCCCCAAAGCATCATGTTTCCACCTCCGTGCTTGACTGTAGGGACTTGGGTTAATGCCATAGAGCTCAATTTTGGTCTCCTCTGACCACAGCACTTTCTCCCAATCCTTCTCTGAATCATTTAGATGTTCATTGACATGACTCTACATGTGCCTTCTTGAGGAGGGGGATTCGCCATGTTTGGAGGGGAAAAAATGCTGACTATGACCCTAAGAACACCATCCCTACAGTCAAGCACGGAGGTGGAAACATTATCCTTTGGAGCTGTTTCACTGCTAAAGGTATAGGCCAACTTTGCCGCATTGAGGGGCCAATGGATGAGGCCATGTATTGTAAAATATTTGATGAGAATCTTCTTCCCTCTGCCAGAACACTGAAGATGGGTCATAGAAGGATCGTTCAGCATGACAATGACCCAAAACCTACCACTAAGGCAACAAAGGAGTGGCTCAAGAAGAAGCACATTAGGTTAATGGAGTGGCCTAGCCAGTCTCCAGACCTTAATCCTATAGAAAATTTATGGAGGGAGTTGAAACTTCGAGTTGCCAAGCAACAGCCAAGAAACCTTAAGGATTTAGAGAAGATCTGTAAAGAAGAATGGACCAAAATCCCTACCGAGATGTGTGCAAACCTGGTCACCAAGTACAAGAAACGTCTTACTTCTGTGCTTGCCAACAAATGTTTCTCCACCAAGTCATGTTTTGCTTGGGGATCAAATCCTTATTTTACTCATTGAACTGCAATTCAATTTTTAACATTTGCCTCCTGTGTTTTTTCTGGATTTTTGGTTGATATTCTGTCTCTATCATTCAAAATAAACCTATGATAAAAAAATTATAGACCCTTCATTAGTGTGCAAACTTACAAAATCTGCAGGGGTACAATCATTATCATCAAAATCATTATTTTCCTCACTATAAGGGGACACGTCTCTACTAATCGCCAATGTACTAAGAGGACATTTTTAAACTAACCAACAACGTAAGGGGTCATTTCTCTACTGAGCACGAATGTAAGGGACATGCTTCCCACTGGTTACCATGTGAAAAGACACTTTACCACTGAGCACCAATGTATAAGGACACTTTGCCACTAAAACTCAATGTAAGGGGACACTTCTCTATTAATCACCAATACAATGGGACACATATCCACACATCACCAATGTAATGGGCATTCTTTGCACTGACCACCAATGTAAAAGGACACTTTGGCACTGAACCCCAATGTAAGGGGACATTTCTCGATTAACTGCCAATTTTAAGGGGTCATGTCTCCACACAACACCAATGTAGGGGGCACTGACGCCCAATGTAAGGGGGCACTTCTCCACTGAGCACTAATGTAAGAGACATTCTTCCCACTGACTACAAATGCAAGAAGACACTTCACTACTGATTACCAATGTAAAGGGGGACACTTTGCCACTGAACCCCAATGTAAGGGGACACTTCTCCACTGACCACCAATTCAAGAGGACACTTCTCCACTGACCACCAATATAAGAGGACACTTTTCCACTGACCACCAATATAAGAGGACACTTCTCCACTGACCACCAATATAAGAGGACACTTTTCCACTGACCACCAATATAAGAGGACACTTCTCCACTGACCACCAATATAAGAGGACACTTCTCCACTGACCACCAATATAAGAGGACATTTCTCCACTGACCACCAATATAAGAGGACATTTCTCCACTGACCACCAATATAAGAGGACATTTCTCCACTGACCACCAATATAAGAGGACATTTCTCCACTGACCACCAATATAAGAGGACACTTCTCCACTGACCACCAATATAGGAGGACACTTCTCCACTGACCACCAATGTAAGAGGACACTTCTCCACTGACCACCAATATAGGAGGACACTTCTCCACTGACCACCAATGTAAGAGGACACTTCTTCACTGACCACAAATGTAAGAGGACATTACAATTTTCACTGCCTGCTTTTCTTTTCTGGTCTTTGTTTTTAATTTTATTTCATCATTTTTATAATAATATCTACAACTCATCTCAAGGCTTTGCTTATTTTATGTTGGAAGGTAGAGGCTAGAAAAGACAGAAAAAAGTATGGAAACCAAACTAGACAATAAGAAAAGCCAGACGCTCATTTATTCACCCTGTGGATGGGTGGGGCTCAGTGGCTGACCATACAATAAAGAGAAGAAACTACACTAGAGAAAGAAAGGGCGTAGAAAAAGAAACCGCATATAGAGCCACATAGATATAGTATCTCATATAATAACTAGTTAATTATAACAAAAATAGAAATGTATTAATTGTATGAATACACAATAGTTGATTACACCGAATATAAAATCAATGAACCCCAAAGCTTTCAGTTAGCACATATCCTGACCTGGAGACCCAACGGCTGAGCACCTCATGCTTCCCCGAGACCTTTAGAAGCTTGGCGTCTTCTATACCAGCTTGGTGTCTTCTATACCAACACAAGCTTTATTTGTCCTCTTCAACATGGGGACAAGGTGCTATGCCAGGGGGGTTTCCACTGGCAGGGTCCCACCCCCGTGCACAGAGAATTAGGTAGAGGAGCCAGCTAAAAATGGATCTGGGTAAAAGGAAACTAAGAAAAGAGCGGTTAGACATCTAGCAGTTCACTCATTAGCTAATGTCAAGTTACGTATCATAAACCAACGTTCCTGCTGAGTCGTTTTATGTCCAGATTTAAGTTACAATGTCATGCTAAATTTATTATCTAGAGGTCCCGACTAAATTTCTGCTGCAGAGTCAGATTTAATTAAAGCCAACTAACTGTAGATTCAACACTGCTGGTTACTCGGCAATGGAAGCACGAATGTGAAACAAAAATGTTCATGAAGTTTCCTTTGTGCTACACAACATATATTCTTGGTATAAAGGACTGGATCCACTGTGGACAATGCATGTGACCTACGTGTATAAAGGACAGTGAGCCCAAAATCGATCATTCAGCTTTCTGATGGGTGTAATGGGTTCAACCAAACCCCTCCATTATCTTTGCTACATGGTTCTTGTCATGCTGTCAGCCTGGTTTTTGGCAACCTTAGCTGGAGATACCAAAGGACTATGTCTGTGTGGAGTTTTTATGAGCTCCTACATTCCTGATATACTGGCAGGTTAATTGGTTTTCATAGCACACTGATGGGGGAATTTGAGTGTAAGCTCCTCTGGTTCAGAGATTGATGTGACTGGCTCAGTGTTCTCTGTACAGCACTGCGGAATAGCTCATATCTTTATAAATGTATAATAATAATAGTGTGTAATTGTGGTGGGACATTAGAGTGTAAGCTCCCTTGGCTACAGAGCCAAATGTCAATGGGACAGTGTTCTCTGTACAGAACCATGGTATATGTCAGAGCTATATAAATGTATAATCTTATGTGACTGTGGTGGAGATATTAGAGTGTAAGTTCCTCTGGTACAGAGACTGATGTGACTGGCTCAGTGTTCTCTGTATAGCACTGCGTTATATGTCAAAGCTATATAAATATATAATAGTGTGTAGCTGTGATGGGGACATTAGGGTGTAAGCTTCTTCCTCTGAGGAAGAAGGTTTACCTCCGAAACGCGTTAGCCAGCAGTGACCCCCTACATCGTCTCCCCTATGATCTGGAGATTGTAGGTCCCAGGACTGTTTTACCACGGGATGGAAGCCCATTTGTGCGTATTTATTTTCACATGCTTGTGAGTAGTTATCTTTATTTATACAAAATACATTTACTTGGGATATTGCACAAGGCTGGTGCGCCCTCTTTTCCTTTATCTTTCTATGTGGAGGAAAATGCATTGTTGATGTCAGAGGTCAGAGGAGAATGGGCAGACTGGTTCCAGATGATAGAAAGGCAACAGGAACTCAAATAACCAATCGTTACATCCAAGGTATGCAGAATACCATCTCTGAACGCACAACACATCCAACCTTAACCACTAGACATCCGCGCTATGGCCGAATGACGGCCACAGCGTGGACCTGCATTCCCTGGAGGCCGTCATATGACGGCCTCCCCTGTGCACGCTCCCTGCGCACGCCCTACAGGGCGCGCGCCGGGCGCGCTGTGATCACCGAGTCTATGAGACTCGGCTGATCACTGATCCGTGTAAGGGCCCGGTCCCGGCCCCTTACCATGTGATCAGCTGTCAGCCAATGACAGCTGATCACATGATGTAAACAAAACCTCTGTAATCGTTTTTTTTTTTTACTCACGCTGACAGCGCGAGTAGAAAAAAAAGCCGATCATCGGCTCACTTGTCAGGGACATCGGTCCCGAAGTGGAAGAGGCACATCTGCCTCATCAGTGCCCACTAAAAGTGCCACCTAACAGTGCCCACAGTGCCACCTAACAGTGCCCACAAGTGCCACCTATCAATGCAAACAAGTGCCACCTATCAATGCCCACAAGTACCACCTATCAATGCCCACCTGTAGTGCCAATCAGTGCCACCTGCCAGTGCTGCCCATCACTGCCACCCCTCAGTGCCCATCACTGCCGCCTATCAGTGCCCATCACTGCCGCCTCATCAGCGTACATCAATGAAGGCGAAAAATTACCCGTTTTAAATTTTTTATAACAAAATATATTAAAAAAAAAATTATTTTTTTAAAAATTCAGATTTTTCAATTTTTTTAACAAAAAGTAAAAACCGCAGAGGTGATCAAATACCACCAAAAGAAAGCTCTATTTGTGGTGAAAAAATTATAAAAATTTCATTTGGGTACAGTGTTGTATGACCGCGCAATTGTCATTCAAATTGCGTCAGCGCTGAAAGCTGAAAATTGGTCTGGATAGGAGAGGGGTTTAAGTGACCTGTAAGCAAGTGGTTAAAGCAGATGGGCTACAGCAACACAGGACCACACCGGGTGCCACTCCTGTCAGCAAAGAACAGGTACCCAAGGCTACAATTCGCACAGGATCACCAAAATTGGACAATAGAAGATTGGAAAAACGTTGCCTGGTCTGAAAAGTCTCAATTTCAGCTGCGACATTCAGATGGTAGGGGCCGGATTTTGGCATAAACAACATGAAAGCATAGATCCATCCTGCCTTGTATCAACGGTTTGCGCTGGTGATGGTGTAATGGTGTGGGGGAATATTTTCTTGGCTTGGCACACTTTGGGCCCCCTTAGTATCAATTCAGCATCGTTTAAACGCCACAGCCTACCTGAGTATTGTTGCTGACCATGTCCATCCCTTTATGACTAAAGTGTCCCCATCTTTTGATGGCTCCTTCCAGCAGGATAATGCACCATGTCACAAAGCTCCAATCATCTCACCACTGGACAATGAGGTCACTGTACTCCAATGGCCTCCACACTCACCAGATCTCATCCCATAGAGATTGGCATCATGGATGTGCAGCCGACAAATCTTCAGCAACTGCGTGATGCTTTCATGTCACTATGGAGCAAAATCTCTGAGGAACGTTTCCAACACCTTGTTGAATCTATGCCACGAAGAATGAAGACAAAAGGGGGTCCAACCCGGTACCAGCAAGGTGGATCTAATAAAGTGGCCGGTGAGTGTATGCCAGATCTATATAAATGTATAATCATATGTGACTGTGGTGGAGATATTAGAGTGTAAGCTCCTCTGGTGCAAAGACTCATGTGACTGGCTCAGTGTTCTCTGTAGAGTACTACTGTATATGTCAGAGCTATATCAATGTATAATGATAATAGCGTTTGACTGTGACAGGAATATCAGAGTGTAAGCTCCTATGGTTCAGAGCCTGATGTGAATGGTCCAGTGTTCTGTGTACGGCGCTGTGGTATATGTCAGAGCTATAGAAAATGTATGATTTACAAACAGTAATAAAAATACAAAAAACGACCTCACATTCCACTTTCTGCTCACTGAGTGCGCTCAGGAAAGCTGTAAACTGATTGGCTGCAGGGGGAGACAGCACCTTGACTTTTGACATTTGCCTTAGCAACTGAGCTAAATATATTTATTAGATAAGTGAAATGTCGAAGTGCAGACTCTTCAAGATCTGCTATCACTGTAATAGGAAGCACACAACCTTCCAGGAAAGGGTTCTTCTGGACCAGGTTCACCAATGGCACATGCATGGAAGACATGCAACGTCTTGCCTAACCGTTATTTGTCATTCAGGCCGGACAACAAACCCTGTCTTCCCAGTCGTGTCTGTTGCCACATTTTCACGCACCATCCAGAAATCTGGCAGAAGCCACCCACCAGGACCACCTACATTTGGCCTTCCATGACCAAACCTCCAATGAATTGGGTCTCACAAGCTTTGAAATTTACAGTCGCCATTTATATGCCGTTCTGTACACTGCAAACTATAGATCTGGTTTAAACGCTGATACGTTAAAGTGGAACTTTATGGCAAAAATTTACAATGGGTGAACAGGCAGGATTCTTATTGCAGAGGAAGCATGCTTTGTCTCTTCTGCATTAAAGTTACTTACCTGCCTGCCCATCCCTGTACAGGGAGATGTGCATGCGCAAGCTCATTGTACAAACTCAGCAATGCCAAGCTGATTGGAGTGATGTCATCTCGACCCGGCCAATGAAAGCGGCGGGTGAGTGTTACACAGAAGCACCCCCATCTTGAAATAATTTTCAGGCCTTGGGATACCATTGGTAAAACCAATTTATGGGGGGGGGGGGAATCAGTGGGAAAAATGCCCTTACATTGGTGCTCTGTAGGAAGTATGTTACTTACTTCGGTGATCAGTGGGAAGAATGCTCCTTCACAAAGGTGGTCAGTGGAAAGAATGCTCCTTACATTGGTGTTCAGTAGGAAGAATGTTCCTTACATTAGTGGTCAGGAGGAAGAATGTTCCTTACATTGGTGGCCAGTTGGAAGAATGTTCTTTACATTAGTGGTCAGTAGGAAGAATGTTCCTTACATTGGTGGCCAGTGGGAAGAATGTTCCTTACATTAGTGGTCAGTAGGAAGAATGTTCCTTACATTGGTGGCCAGTGGGAAGAATGCTTCTTACATTGGTGGTCAGTGGGAAGAATGCTCCTTACATTGGTGGCCAGTGGGAAGAATGCTTCTTACATTGGTGGCCAGTGGGAAGAATGCTTCTTACATTGGTGGTCAGTGGGAAGAATGCTCCTTACATTGGTGGCCAGTTGGAAGAATGTCCTTTACATTGGTGGTCAGTAGGAAGATTGCTCCTTATATTGGTGGTCAGTGGAAAGAATGTTCCTTACATTGGTGGTGAGAGGGAAGAATGATCCTTAGATTGGTGGTCAGAGGGAAGATTGATCCTTACAATGGTCGTCAAAAGGAAGAATGTTCCTTACATTGGTTGTCAGAAGGAAGAATGCTCCTTACATTGGGGGTCAGTAGGAATAATGCTGCTTACATTGGTGGCCCTTGGGGGTAATGATAGTGGTGGTCAGAATGCTACCCTTACAGACAGCTAAAAAGAATATTGGTGTCACGCCTCCGGCTCTGCCAAGTGGTATTGGCCCTGGAACTATGCAGGCACCTCTAAATGGGAGGTCAATAAGCCACAGCTCAAAGAATCCCGGGCAAGCCCTGGAGGAACCTTAAGGTTCCACAGAACCCCAGTTAAAGGGGTTGTAAACCCTTGTGTTTTTTCACCTTAATGCATCCTATGCATTAAGGTGAAAAAACACCTGGCAGTCAGCGGCCCCCCAGCCCCCCCCCGTTTTACTTTCCTGAGCCCCTTCATCTCCTCGGCGGGGACGCGCAGTCCCTCTCTCCACAGGGTCCCGACGCTTGATTGGATAGATTGATAGCAGCACAGCCATCGGCTACCGCTGCTGTCAATCAAATCCAATGATACAGGCGTCGGAGGGGCGGGGCCGAGTCCGGCATTCGTGTCTGTGGGCGCAAATGCTGGACTCTGGAGCACACCGGCATTTTTGTAAAATATCTCCTTAACCGTGTAGGTTAAGGAGATATTTCTTGCACCTACAGGCAAGCCTTAATCTAGGCTTACCTGTAGGTTAATGTGGTCCCAGAGGGTTTACAACCACTAAGGAGCCAACAACCAAAAACCAGCAACAAAGCTTAGCAAGTCAGCCCACATTTCCCATTGCACTAGGGTCATTGGTCTGAATCCTAACGATGGCACTACCTGTATGAAGTTTGCATGTTCTTTCTGTGCCAGTGCAGGTTTCCTCCCACACTCCAAAGATAAGCTGGTAGGTTAGTTGGCGCTCCTGTCTAAATTGGCCCTAGTAGGTATATGTATGAATGTGAATTGGGGACCTTAGATTGTAAGCTCCTTGAGGGCAGGGACTGATGTGATTGTACAATATATACGTAGTGGTGTGTAAATTGACATCACTAATGGCCTGAAATAAATACATTTTACGCAAACATTTCCACAGATCCTAGTCTTTCTGTTACCTACGCAAATCCAGCACAGTTTACGCAAGTAATTTTGCTAAACATAATTTAATTTAAAAAAAATCTATAAACATATTTAATGATTAACTGTTGTTTTGTCTTTAGAAGCGGAATCGCATTATTTGCGGTGGCCATAGACTGACTGGTTCAGTGACGTAAACCAAGACGCAAAAGTGCTTAAAGTGCAACCAACCAGAATTTATCTTAAAGCCGATCAGCCACTAGTAATCTGAAATTTGATTAGCTGCTTTGATTTCCTGCCCATTGCACATCATTAAAAAAAATACATAAATAAAAAAAAATGGCCAGATAAAATCCAAGAGCTAAGAAACCAAAAGCGAAAATCTCTCTCTAATTTACCATCACACACCTGAGCCTTTCGCGGATTTCCCCGACAAGTCCAATTTTACGCGCCGCTGCACACGCGCAGCAAAAGGCGTTGTTCCCCCCACCTCTTTCTACAAGGGAAGAGAACAATCTTTGATTGGTCACAGAAATTTTCCGGCATGACGGTAAACCTCTGGCGGGCCGTGTAAAATTTTTTATTTGTTTTTTGTATTGCCAGTTATTGCTTTTGCTCGTCACCCTCTGGGATACGTGATTGGCCAGGAGCGTTGCAGGAGCCAAAATTGGGCCGTGTGTGGCTTGGTTGGAAAAGTTGGAGCGGGTGACGAAAAAGAGGTGAAGTGATTTGGGAGCGCGGAGCGGAAGTTTTATGACTAATGTAGGTATATATATAGATATATATCTATAGCTATATATATATATATATATATCTATTTATATATAGATAGATATATATAGCTCAATACAGATATATGCACACACACATCATATATATATATATATATATATATATATATATATATATATATATATATATATATATATATATATATATATATATATATATATATATATATATATATATATATATATATATATACACACACACACACACACACACAAAAATAAATATTATATATATATATATATATATATATATATATATATATATATATATATATATATATACACACAAAAATAAATATAAATTTTATATATGTATATATATATATATATATATATATATACACACACACACACACACACACACACACACACACACAACACACACACACAAATATAATATATTCATATATATATTCAAATAAAATATATAAATATATATATATTACACGCACACACACACACACACAAAAAATATATATATTTATATATAGCCTTTAAATTTACAGCTGCAAATGCATATAAATTAACATTAAATTAACCAATTAACCTTTGTAAATGTCACTGTATCACTTTTCAAATGTCACCGCATCTGTTCCCGAGTTAAACTTAAAAATGACTCACAACCTGTACAGTCGTCCCCCTAAAGTAATAAAATAATGACAATTTTTAGCATTTTTACGTCGGTTGGAGAGCGGAAAAAAAAAAAAAAGACATCCAAAAGGGGCAATTCTGCATAAAGCGTCCAAGCAGAACCAGCTCCTGCAGATAATTTAATATTCATAATTATGAAGCTGAGATGGGCAGACTCTGGCCCAGCGGGGCTCGCTGCAACTTGTAGTACCCCCCCCCCCCAAAAAAAAGGTCCCCCATCTCTGTTTTTTTTTTCTGACAGCATGGAGATAGGAAAACTAAGAGCGAGTTGTAGCAGATGGAGCTTGCAAAGTGTGTGGAACATTTAAGTACAACCCCCAATGGCATAGAGAAACATATACATTATCTACCCAAAAACGATTCGGGTTGAAGCCGCATCTTGCGTTTTTTTACGGCTTGCAGGATAGGCAGGTTGCAAAGGAAAAAAAAAAAAAAAAAGGCAAAAATCAAGAAAAAAAATAAAATAAAGAGCAGGGGGGGTGCAACGTTGCAAAGAGCCCCCCTTTATTACTGACGTACCTTTTATTCGAGCTGTTCCAGTAGATGGGATCCAGGCTCAGCGCTGATAGTACGGAGAAATTCCAAAGGGTGATCAGCATCCTTACATACAAGGAGGCGAGGAACTCTTTTAAAAACATGTTTTGTTTTTTTCCGGAGGCTTGATGGTGATGGTGGTTGGTTGTAGGGGGGGGGGGGGGTTGGTCGGTCGTCGCTCCGCTCACCCTCAAATCCTGGGGTTTTGGTTTAAATTCAGAGGGGTGCAGAGGAGAAGACGAAGATGGGGGCTGGCTTCTTTTGTTGGTCGGGATGGGGTAGGGTGGGGGGGGGGGGATTTCAGGGATATGGGATAAAGTTTAGGATAAAAAGTTGAACCATATTTGCAGGCAGGAGGAGAGGGGTTCAGGGTCTTGAGCCCGCTTCGAGAGGATGTTAGTCATTTTGGGCTGCGGCGGTGGGGGAAGGGTACGGGCATGGAGCATAAGAAAGGGGCCCTATTTTTTTTTGTTTTTTTTTTTTGTCTCTGTGTCCCCCTGCGAGCAGACTATCTTGCAGCAGGCTCTGTTCAAGCTACAAGCAGAGTGTGCAGGATAAATCCCCCTATACACAGAAGAAAGGGAAGGTGGAAAAGAGGAGGAGGGGGGGGAGGAGG